>OU342957.1:17500000-18750000 GCA_910592335.1 Adalia bipunctata
CATAATATAAATTACAACCATTAAAAATATTCAAATGAACACCAGCTCATTTATGGAATGTCAAAGTGCAAAATTACATAGAGAAATAAAAATTGAATTCCAACTATAAATGAAATTGTGATACATATAAAAAAATGAAATCCATTACAAACTAAGGCAAAAAGCTCTTTATCTATCCCTACTTTCAAAAGCGGATGTATTGCAAGGTGAAGGCACTTTCATTTTGATTTTGTTGCACTTGCTGATATAAGTATGTGACACGATTCTACCCAATGAAAAAAAATGAATATTAAATGAATTTTTGTACAACTGTTCACAAATCTTTTTTTCCCTGTGAAAAACCACCCTCACTTCAGAATTACAAAGTCGATCATTCGTTATCGGGATCACATACTATTTAACTAATAAATAAATAAAAAAATTCAGTTATGGCTGCCTTAAAAATCACATCAACATAAGGAATGTTTTTATTCATTAGAACTCATTAGAAAACCTGAGAAGTAGATTATTCAATAATTTCAATAGGGGAAGAACGACGGTTACAGGACTTAAGTTCGGCCAATATGTAGCATTCATCGAGCCAGAACTTGGTTGTTAATTCTGGGCAATATGTCTAAGTGTCTGTTTCCATCGACTTGCTCAACACCAATCTATTGATCTGATGATTGGTTATTTGTTGTAATTTATTGACTATCTTGAATTACAACGTATTTTAAAGACTTCACATGCTGAAGGCAAGTGTTCCGTGCATTTCTCGTTTCTTTCGTTTCTAAAGTCCATCTGTTAAAAAAAATTCAAATGTTTGTGTCAGTGTAGATTATTTTCTTATATGAGAATTTTGTGATTTTTAAGATGTTTGTTGTTGTTCGACATATATGTTTGTTATATTGGTCGAAACGTCGCTAATAAAAGGAACAATTTATTAGTTCCAGCGACCTTCACTCTTCCCGTATTTTGAGAAGAAATGTTGGAATGGTAACACGAATTCGTGTCAGAACTCGTCCATATTCAATTGCATAAACGTCTTCTATTGAGTTCTTATGTTATCGAGCTTTAAAATATATTACAGCTAATCATAAATGCAACTGCTTGATAATTGGCACGAATTACTCATAAAGCTATTGTTATATATATCTTTCTACGCAGGGGTCAACCATATTTCTGAAATATTTTGCAAATGTTAGTTATAGTAAATAAATAAATGTACTCTCAATGTTGTACATGAAAGATCACATCTCTAAATACATGATGAAAAAAATGGAAATTTATTGTTCTATTTTTGATTCTTTCGTGCGAAAACGAAGATATTTCAAGAAGTATTTTGAGAAAATCGCTGTTATCAAACAGTTGAAAAATACAAGGTAGTATTATTCGGAATACAGAGAGTGACAATTTCAGTAATATTTCCAAAAGTCCCAAAATCTCAATCAAGATTCAAACCCTGTATTCAGTAACGGGAACTGTCTCGAAATTTTTTTCAAAATCGAAATAACAAAAATTAAAAAAAAAACAATGAATAAGTTAATTCGAGCGCTCAGTGCTTCCAAAAATCGTTTTTAATCTTTGGTCAAAAACTAACGAAATAGTAAGTACTACATTTGAAAATCGGCAGGCAAAAAGTCCTAACACCACGACTCCTCACCGCCATCTTGACTGTCCTCGTCACTATTGTCGTTGCCGTACATGTCCGCCAATTTACGGAACCTCGGTCCGAAATTCGACAGATAATTAAACTTCAAATCGCCGTCGTCTGTGCACGAGGCCAGGGAGGAAAGAGAGCCGGCGCTGTTGCCGTCCCCCTCGTAAGCGTAGTGACGGACGTCGTCGTACGTCAGGTTATTGGGGTCTTTATCACAATTGTCTATCTTGTTATCCAAAAAGGCTGGCAAGGCGGCCAACACTTCCTGACTTTGGAAGTTTTCCTTGATCGGCTGTTTTTCGTACAGATTTGTCGGTCGAAGGACGGACAGGTCGAAGCTGGCGTCGCTTTCGCCGCCACCTTCATCTTCGTAGTTGATTATCGTAGCTCTTGTGTCGTCAATATCTTTTTCGTTCAAATTGTCCTGTTTTCTTCTGTAGACTACGACAGCTAGTAGGAGTACTGAAAAAAACATTTGAACATTTAGGACGGCATTTACAATGAGGCCGCATTTTCAACAAGCCATTAAATTCAATGCGGCAATCCCGTATTTCAATTCCAGAGTTTCAAACTTTTGATAGAACCATTAATAGCGTCGCATTAGTAAACATAAAATGGACCAAAGTAAGCCACGCTTGACCTACATATCTTCATATACCCTTCATCATCTTCTAAGAGGTGGAAGGCACCTTGACGGCAAAGGAGATTCTGCTTGCATTGTTTGGAGATATTGGGGGGGGGCTTTGATAATACACTACATGTCTTCTCCATATGCAATGCGGCAGACCGGAAAGGGGTAGAACCCCCTACTGTCAGTGGGGCTGAACATCAACCCAACCAAGACCACATTGATTCCGTTCACTCGGAAGAGGAAACTTCCAGCCATGAAAACGTTAGCATTAAACGGAAATATCTTGGAGTGGGGGTTTGAAGTCAAATACCTAGGAATAACACTAGATAGCAAACTTCTGTGGAATAAGCATGTTGATAATGCTACTGGCAGAGCTACAAGAGCTCTGATGGCGTGCAGGCGTCTATGTGGCAGGAATTGGGGCTGTAACCCAAAAATACTGCGATGGATGTCATGATTGTAAGACCTATAGTCACATAAGGGGGCAGTATACTGGTTTGCTAAGGCAAGTACGAGGAAGATGCTCGACAAAGTACAAAGGCTTGCCTGTGTGTGCATCACGGGCGCTATGAGAACGTGCCCAACCAGGGCGCTTGAGATCATCACAGACCTCACACCTCTACATCTAGTGATTGATAGGGTAGCCCATAAGGCCGTCCTCAGAGTATCTAAAGAAGGAGCAGCCAATGAGAGAGTTAGGTTTCAGAGAGCTTGGTCTTCTCTAAATGACAACACCATTCTAAAGTTGTCACCAGCTGTGCTTCGGGTGATGGAAGGTCTGCTGACAGGGCAATGTCGGAACAATTGTACCGTATGAGAAAGTGAGCGGATGGGATTTGTAGGCTCTGAGGATCAGAAGCAGAGACAGATGGCTGGTCTAAGAACCTTCCATATGGGGAAACCCGGTCCTGGATACCCACGAGGTAACGGCCAAGGCTCCTAAGGATGTTGTCGGTCTTATCATTACCATCGACGATCTCTTTGGGTTTCAATTAATGACTAGGGTAGTGAATAAAAGATCCATGTGGTCGCAGTTCCCGGAAGGCTGACTGAGCCCAGTTCAAATGATAATAATAATAATAATATGCAGCGCATGAACGTTAAGCCGAAGCGGTGCAGTTGGCCCAAAATTCCCAATTGCATTTGATCTTAATGATTACGCTCACGTCCATAGCATCAAACATTTCCATGAGTTTGAAACAGCTTTAACCGATTTCTCGAGGAAAAATAATTCACACAAAATTCCGTACCTAAATCGATCGGAGGCGGTTCATATTTTACAGTTCAACACAAAAGAAACTTACCGATAAAGAGCGCCACACAAACTAGAACCGCAACTAGGAAATTTGAGTCTATACCAAAAACAACAGCTTCGGCAAAGCTATAGTTGCAATTTATATGGACAGCTGGTCCATGATCTGAAGGTTCACCCAAATTATACAAGAAACCATTATATCTGAATTCCCTTATACAGCCAATGAATCCTTTACTAGTCGGCGCCGACTGATCTGACATGGTCCTAAATTCGTCATCGTTGTAATACCTCTTCATTCCCCCGATCTGGAGTGGTCCATTAACATTCAACAACCCTTTCTGAGAGGGGAGACTGCGCCATTGTAGACAGTTACTGCCGCATTTATCCACCATCAATTGTATTTCCTAGAAGCGATGAAAATTAAAGATGATATACTCATTTTCAGGCATTCAGACTTACCTTTGTATCGTATGATATTTCAATGTTGTGAGAAGCACCATCGTTGAGATCTTTTTCGCCGTTGGCCACAATTTCTAACGGACCCTGGCCGAAATCCAGTTTCAATACCACCGAACCGTCACGTAGTTCGAGCGACATGAAATCTGAAAAACAATTTGGGTCAATCGAAATGAATCGTCTGGGGTTTATTCTCCAAGATGAATTTCAAGCTATTCATCCAATCATAGCAATTAATATAAAAAGTCCAATTACGTTCACAAAATATAGAGGTCCATAAAATAAGTGGAATAAAGTTAATAAGTACAGTTCTAATGAGTTCCAGAATATATAACGACAGACAATGAGTTACGAGAAGTCAAACAAAATAAAAAGCCAAATTTACTAAAGTCATATAAATTATTCAGGACTAAAGGAACTTCGAAACAGTGGCCAAGAAATAGACTTCTTATTGTTAAAGAGTCAAAGTTCCTAATCAACAACTGTGAAAGCAAATAGACGTGAACATTGAATCAAACAAGCTTTTCATTAAAATTTCCTGATTAAAAACTGATGACGCCTGCTTTGTGTGATCATTTACGAAAATTTCATCAAAAAATAATCAGAAGGGAAGGAAATAACTATTCGAATGTTTTGAATCCATTCCCGTCAATATTATCAAATTAAAGCAAGAAAATGAAGAAGGTTTCAATCAAAAGTATGTATACAGGGTGAGTCTTTGACTTGTAAATATATTATAACTGTAGATTCCTCTCATCAAACGAAACACTTTGTACCTATACCATTTTTCAAAATTCGGTTTGGTTTGGGAGATACAGGTTGTCGAAAATCCATGAAAAAAACACTTTTCTGTTTATATCTTCGGAACCGTTATTTTGAATGAACTGAATTTTGGTTGAGTTTTTACTCTATTCATGGTGCATATTCCTCAATCGAAACCCATTCAATATCTCTATACTAGTAGAGATATTTATGCTGATAAAACCACTTTAAAAAGATAAACGGTTCATATTTTCGGAGGAATCAATCATTTAAGAAACTAAAAGTATTCCTATTTTTTTTCGAGTTATTTCCAATTTTACCCGGAGAAATTTGACGAAAAAATCATCAATTTCAAGAATAATCTGAATGCGTCTCTGAATTAAATATCATCGAATATTATGGTCTTTAAACGAGTTTACAATGTTCTCACAATATTTATCAACATTGTCGACAAAGACTCAAATTCGAACAATGGAAAACGTTGATGTAGAGATATTTTAATAATGAAATCCCACAAATGTGGTAGATTAAATTGAACACCAAGGAGGATTTAATACGCACAGTTTCTATTGAAAATTCATAGCTACCGGTCCATATTGAAGTTAAATGTTGATGAAATACAAAATTCGGATATGAATGATGAATCTCGATACAAACTACTTATTAAATTGAAATCAATGAGAAATAATACGATAATACCTGAAAATCTGTGGCGATGTTTCTATCTAAACAATATCCTCTTGGAATTTTATAAACTCGACACGGTTGAAATTATATTAATTCACTTCACATAATAATCACATTAGAACAATTATTCACTGAATGTATTCAGAACTTCACATAATGTTTACAGTTTGTTCAGAGACTCTGGTTTGTTATTGTTTAGAGTTGGCCTCCAGATAACCAATCCATCGGTTTTCGCTCTACGCATGCATTGTGAAATACGAGGCAGTGTCGATTCATGATGGAAACGGCAGAATTCATAGATATTTATACTACTACTTAAACCTCAATGAAAATAACAGCAAGCTGACGACATCTTCTTGAAATTTCTGTGCAAACATTCACAGAATCGATATAAATCAGATTAGGTTAGGTTGTTTAATAATAAATCTGAATGAAAAGTCTTTCTTCATGAGATTGTTTGGGAACTACGAGGAAAATATGAACAAGTTATTAGTGTTCACAAACTGATCTGCAGAAAAATCGAAGAAGGAACTTATTTTGGTGGGATAAATGTGGCTTTATAGTTGCAGATATAATCCGATGAAACTAACTGTTTTTGTTGAAATTATCGTGTTTCCACCTTTTTTTTCCAATAAGATTAGTACTTGAGTATTCCCTAAATGTATCAACTCAATTTCTATCGAGAAATATGAACTTTGCATCAATTCCAGAAGATTATTTCAGAGACGTAGTCAGCCCAATTTTCTTTAAATGGCTATATCTTTTTAACAGAGCCGAATTCAGAAAAATGGAAAATGAAAAAAAGGTTCCTTTTGGCCTCAAGAATCTTCAGTTAAAATATCACCCTGTATATCTTTTGAAATCAGTGAACGAGAATCAGATCGACCAATTACAAAATAGGACATCAAAAAATGGCCTGATTCGTGGATAGCCTCATAATATGAACACTTTTACCTTAAATTCGAGCTCAACCAGAAAGATGGGAAAAAGTTGTAGCTAACAATGGGCAATACTTTGAATGATTCATTAGTTACAATTTTTTCACAATAAAGTTGCATTTTCATGAAAAAAAAAACAGCGGGAACTCAGTTGCACACCATATAATTTTGAAGCGATACGCCAGGAATGGGTTAAAATCCCCCTACTGCATCGCTAATTTGGCAACATAACCACTTTTCTTACCTTTGGAAGCCTCAGCTTGGGCCAGAGTCGAAGGTCCCGCGTAAAAAATCAGCCCGTTAGGCGTCTGTGGGAAAATCGTCAGGGAAATCCTGGATGTCGCGCACGCCTCGAACGTGGGATACATGGCCCAACTGTTTCCGCTGAAACCGACTGCCTCGATTTCGCAATTCGGACCGTCGGTTCCTGCCGGACAATCGCAAGCGCCGCCATCCAATAGGGTTCCGTTGTAGCAACCGTCAGGTACTCGTGTTCGGCATTCGCAGATCTTCTCGACGACTGCCTTGACGCCGACAAACGAGGTCTTGTTGGTGAACACTACAGCGGGCTCCCTTTTGATGCTCAGCTCGTTCGAACAGGATAGGCCGTTGCAGGCTTCTTCGCTCAAGCATTCGCTGATTCCGATCATGTGCATGTGAATTCCAAGCTCTTGTTCCAACTGAAAAGATAATTAATATTTACTTCCTTAGCGTCAATCAGTAAGTGCAGCAGCAATTCTTGACTCCATTGGACACATAGACACAGCATTATGGAAAAAGGAATATAATACCCTAAATTCAAAAGCAAATACCATTAAGGCCCGGTTGTACACTTGCTAGTTCAATTTCACCCTCAACTGAGCTCAGCTC
Source organism: Adalia bipunctata (assembly GCA_910592335.1). Lineage (NCBI taxonomy): Eukaryota > Metazoa > Arthropoda > Insecta > Coleoptera > Coccinellidae > Adalia > Adalia bipunctata. The sequence goes on from OU342957.1 coordinate 17,507,239, forward strand.
ACTCTTGAGTTAGGTTCAGATGTGTCACTCAGTTGTACAGGTTATGTTTGAGGCGAGTTCAACTAAACTTTCCTTGGGCGCAATTCTTCAGAAAATGGCAACGTCGCTTCCTTTGAGACATGCGTTTTCGATAGAAATTGTGTCAAATTGTGGACAAATGGAAAGAAGAGCAGAAATAGCATGAACATTCTTATATGACATAGAACAGCATAAGAAACCAATGGCTATGCTTGAAGAACAGAGGCTATAAAAAGGCTAGAGTACCTCGAAAAGGAACGTCAAATAAAAATTGAGTAGTTAAAATTAAAAATTAATGAGGAAATAAAGGGTATAGAAGAGAAAATAATATAACGAAAAACATTTTATTACTGCAGCAAACAGAGTTTAATAAAAAACTGAAACAAATAGAATTTTGTACCAATAATAATAATTGCAGATTATCAAAATAATTAGATAATAATTTGGGGTCTTTTCACACTACTTCTATCTGGGATCTCACACTCCATCATTCGATAAAGGGAATCTTTGCAAAAATTCAGTTTAATGCCATTGCTCAAAATGATTAATTCTCTCCCTATATTTCTTTGGCATTCCTATCGAATTCATTGCAAAATTCACTGCTAATACAAAATCTTCATCATCGGTCAATTCCGCTAGATTATATCAGAGTTGAAAATCCATTTTTATCAATTTGGTGTACAAAAATCTGTGATTTTGAGTGAAACATTTATGAAACTAAATATGAAATACTAGAAAGCGAAAGCAGAGCGTTCAAACTTACATTTACTTGACATATAACCTATAAATTGGTAATTTGAAGTGGCATTTCAGCTGAACCAGGCTTGAGCGCCCAATTTCGGCAGCTCTAGCCGAGGGTCGGTTTGAGCGAAGCTCAGGCTTGAACTCGCACTGTACAACAGATATACCGAATTTGTGAAATAAAATAATTTTTATTTGAAACGTTGATTTTTGCAATAAATCTGAAAACACTTAATACTTCCGAAATAGTTAAAGATAGGTATAGGACATTGTGCATGAATTGTGTCTAGAATTCTCTGAAGAATCCAAAAAATAAATATACAGGGGGTTGCATTTGGAAAAAGAAAGTTGGTATTGGCCACGGTCGCATGGAACACCCTATATAATTTTATTTTCTTGAAAAATATGCGCATTTAAAATTACAAATCGACGTGTCCGAGCGTTTTTCCTAGCACCCTCTCATTTATTCGTTATCGCATTTATTTCATTTGGCACTCTGTAGTCGCCATTCGCATGAATATTACAATTCGATCTCAAAATTTATTTTTTCTACACTTCCTAATAACACTTATATGCCCATAATCCGTTTCAAAATGTGATTCATTGTAATACAGATTTTTTATAACGATACAGATTTTTTATAACGATACAGATTTTTAATCAATAGAAACCCATTATTTTTCAATCAAGCCACCCCCGTTCGTTACGAGAAGGGGGCGTCGGAAAGGGTTAAGAACGGAGGTTTTAGGATTTTTCTGCGATATCGGGAAGTATTTTGAAAAAATTCGCTAAAATCGAATTTCGCTGAAATCGCAAAATTTTCGGCTTCATAGATCTGGCCAGAGAATTCGAAATTATGGCGTTGACGTTCGATATGTCCGAGGTATGACGTAATTTTTGAAGATGCATATTTTTAGAATTCAATCTCTATTTGGAAGCAAGACCGCATTGTTTGTTTACATTTCAGGTTAGGTATTGGGCGGAGTAGAATTCAATGAGACCTCTGGCGGAAAAAAATTGTAATTGAAGCAACGAGTAAAATAATTCGTATTGCATTGTTTTTATTCTGTTTTTTGTCTTCATTGCAGATCAAGTTCAATTTTTTTTGTACCTTTTTTAAAGTTTTATACTTTGAATTATGTCGCTGCAAAATCGAAACTGTTCTGTATTTGGTTGCACTAGCCGTGAAGGGAAAATCCCGATTTATATTTCCATAAATTTCCTCCCATGGGAAGAATGGTAAATATTGAAAATGCGTTTGGAGTTCTGGAAAATATATCTCAAAAGGCTTGGGCAATGAAACTAAAAATGGGGAAACCAGTTATAGATAGTATGTCCGTGTGTTCCTTACATTTTAAAAGGGAAGACTAGTCAAGGTTAGTACCAAGTGTGTAATACATAGTTATAAGTTAATAGTGGATGGTATAGGTTATATTTCTGAAGGTGAACAATATATAAATGAGTTACATATTCTTCAGGTCTTAGTAAAAAAAAGTATCTTCTTTTAAATGCAGTACCTTCCTTAAAACTACCACAGTCAAGCCACGAAGTATGTTCCAGAAAAGGAAGAGAAAATAAGTCGGTATTAAAAATTTCAAATGATACTCAATACAAACGTACCTTCCCTGCAACTTTTGTAGATATTACTATATCAAAAATGAAATAAAAACACGAAATCAGACCTAAAACTAAACAGTAAATTGAACGCTTTTGTTGTACTTTTCACAAACATCAACCATACCTATTACTCCAAAAATATAAATATTGGGAGTCAAAATTTGGATTAACAACACAAAGCACTAAAGCACAATCAAAGAAATACCAAAAGTTTTACAAAACACACACTGAAAATAACTAAAACAGCAAAATAAAACCACTTCAATATCAAAGGGCTCATACGACATCTGATTTGTTTTATTCGTTGCTAAGATGACATTGACATTTCAGAGCGCCACCTATCGAATTCTACTTTTCCCAATAGCCTTGAAACGGAAAATGGATAAATAATATTTATAGTTCTTCATCGTTTATTGGATGTGGAAAAAAAAAACGTATGCAAGTCTCATGTAATGGTAATAAATGCATTCGCATAAACCATACGAAATTCGCCTTCGGCTCATTTCGTATCCCGGTTAATGCTCGTGTTTTAATAACCATCATTACATGATCGTTACTAATATCTTGAAGAGGACCATTCAAAAATATCGTTCATTCTTGTATTATGATTCCGTAAAAAAATAATCTTACCTTCTCTTGATTTTCCGATATTTTGTTGTTCAAATAATCAGGAACCAGATAAGGCGAACCATGAGCGGAAAATCTTATATCGATGTAGGAACCTGACTGCAAAATCGTAAAAATATCGACGTTTTCGAAGGATTTATTCACATAAGAAGAAACTCTCTGCTGCAGGATGTCCAATTTACTCGGATTCTGTGGGAAAAATACAAGTATGAAAGTTAAATTCATATTCAATATGTTTACCAGTAAGAGTATCAAAACATATTGTCTATTACTGCTGAACAATCAACAAACATTCTCTACCTTTTCATCTCGCTCAATCAATTCATCTATTGACGTTCCATTCAACCTGATGGAACCTGATTTGACGACTGCTTCTTTTGGTACCACTTTGACCCATACATCAACTTTGGCTTCCACTCTATTATTGATAATATTAGGTGGATGATCTTCAGTTACATAAAATTCTAAAGAATAACGTCCAGCATTTGTATCGCTATGCATGACAATCATTCCTCTTTCGTCTGGTTTCAAATGGAAATTTTGATTGTCCACTTTGAATTGGAATACTTTGTCCAGTAAATCCCAATCGTCTGGGTCCTCTACATAAACTCTTCCAATCGTTATATCTTCAGACAATTCCTTTGGAAAAAAAAAAACAATTCAGATTTCACAGAAAGACGTAACTAGCGTTCAAATAAATTCGGGATCTATACTCCATTCAATTTTATAAAGTATACCGGTTGGCCATGGAATTCTGACACCGTGTATATTTTGAAAATGTTGGGTTATAGCATATATCTACTAATACCGATATGGATTATACCCCTGCTTTTTACAGTCACAAAGTGAAGCCAAATCTTTGGTAGGCTTGAGTTGCACGCTTGCGTCAACTGGACATTCAAAAATTGCGAGAAATTTAGAGGTTATGTTTATTCTGAAATACAACAAGAAAATAGATATCCAGAATGAAAATAAGCCACTTAAATACTTTCAGTTCAATTTTAGAATATGAATAGGAGTTAACAATGATATTAAGGACTTAAGAAAACGGAATAAAGCGATTGAAACATTTCACATTAAATTGTGAGGTTACGATCGAAACTATTCACATGAAGTTAAGAATGACACACGTTTCACGACATAATACGATGTGTCAGAGAGAGATAGAATTAAAAATATATTTTTATTCTCAATATTGCCGCACAAGCGCAGATCTGGATTGTTACCAAAGCCCAGCTTCAGTTTTGATTGGCTCATTCCCCATATACACACAACCAAACTTATATGGAATCACCCAGTATTAAGATGAAATATTATTTTGATATCTTTTTCGTTAGAAGCAAATAAAAAGTGCATGTGTTTACTCACAAAAACAGTTAGGTTCATAAGCACTTGATAAGATTTGGCTTTGCAGTGTCGATTTTACCATTTCGTTCGAACGTCGCAGTGAATTTATATTTTGTTTTTTTGCGAAGTTTAAAAAAAAATGCCTTATGTGGGGTTATCGGAAGTCCAGAGAGGAAGAATTATTACTATGGCAGAACAAGGTATGTCACAAAGACAGATTGCAAGAACGGTGGGGATTACACAAGGGGTTGTTTCAAAAACCTATGCAAATTTTCTGGAGTTAGGAAATAGGAATAGGCCGAGAAGAAGTCGTGGAAGAGTAACTACAGAAAGGCAGGATCGCTTTTTAGCCCAAACGGCAAGAAGAAATCCCGCAGTATCTCATTCAGAGCTTCAAAGGCAATTTTTGCAAGCTACAGGTGTTAGTGTTTCTGTCGAAACTATCAGAAAAAGACTTCGCGCTCGGGAATTATTCAAGAGAAGAGCGTTAAGAGTTCCAGAACTATCAAGGCAAAATAAAGTTGACCGTTTTGATTGGTGTTTAGAGCATGAAAATTGGACTATTGAAGATTGGAAAAATGTATTATTTTCGCATGAGACCAGAATTGGCCTACGATCAGACGACCGGCGTGTTCGCATTTTAAGAGGTAGAGGGAGGCAAGCTAGGCTCCAAGCTGCAAGACCGATCCATAAATACAAAGGAGGTACTGTAATGTTTTGGGGCGGAATTATGTTTGGTGAGAAAACTCCTTTAATTCCCATTAGACAATCTCTGACAGGGCCTAGGTATGTTGATGTAGTGCTACAACCTGTAGTGAGGCTCTGGCGAGGTGCTTTTGGAGATTATTTCCTATTTATGCAGGATAATGCACCTCCACATACCAGCAGAGTTGCAAACAATTTTTTCGAAACAGAAGGTGTGACTGTTTTAGAGTGGCCTTCTTGTTCACCGGACCTTAATCCAATCGAGCACTTGTGGGATAAGATCAAAAGAAAAATTAGAGCTCGTCAAAATAATCCTGGTAACGCAGAGCAACTTATACAAGCGGCTTTAGAGGAATGGGCGAATGTTACAGAAAAAGAAATTAACAACTTAATAGAAAGCATGCCTCGTCAAATTCAAGCTTGTATCAATGCCAGGGGTGGTAATACTGATTATTGATTTGTTAAAATCGTTTTATTTGTTGTTCAATTCTCAGTTACATAAAAATTATTTTTAGAGAAATTTACACTTTTAATTTTCTGTTCTATTATAAAAATAATCTTTTAATAATTTATATTATTTTTGTAATAAACTTGTTTTGGGAAAAATGCTCTTCACTTTTCAGTTCGTTTTTTCCAAATAACAGGGTGATTCCATATAAGTTTGGTTGTGTGTATGAATTATTAGATATATGCATAATGTCGAATCCACTCCGAAGGACTGATGAAAAATCGGATTTTGAAACAAACCAATACATACCTCGTATTTGTAAACTGTGATAAAGCTGGAACCAGACTTGGCGGGATTATCATTTTCGTCTCCAATCACCACCCTCAGAATGCTGACCCCAGTTTGAGGCGGTGAGCCGTGATCAGTGATCGCGATCGGCAGATTGTAATATTTCCTTTCTTCCCTGTCGAATTCGACTTTGGCGGAAAGCGTTCCTCTGCTATCTACCTCGAATCTATCCTTTATTATTTGCTCCGCCGAATCGTCCAGTAGGAAAGAAAATGGAGGACCGTTCTTTTCGCTGTCGTAATCGTCGGCAGTGAGCACGGTTATGAGGTTGGGTGATTTGTTTTCGTACCAAACCACTTCTGTCTGAAAATCGAGATTGAGTTAATAAATTTAGGGCCGGTATTATGAAGGACACGTTCAATCGGAGGTTACTCAAACGAGGATTGGAAGTCAACCCTCGGTTGAAAAATGTTCGGTATTATAAACGGCCTCGGTTGACCAACCTCGGATTGAGATCGCTTTTTTTGAGTTGGCTAACCTGAATCTTATTTATCGAAGTATTTCGGCACGTTTTTGTATACCATGTTTTAATAAATTTAATAATCGTAGTCTAATAAAGGAAGAACAAGAGCTAATTCGAATATTCCCGTGTTTTGTCACGGTCACGGCAGAGAATTTAGTGAAATCTGATTTCCTGAATCAAAACAAATTAATAAAAAAATTGAAATTTATGAAATGAGGACGGACTTCGTACGAATTTTTTCCACTCGAAGCTATTAGCAAATACGCTGAAGTCTTTATCACTTTTGTCAACTTATTCGACTTGAATGATCTCAGTTGGTACTATTTTGATATCCTGAAAAGTCTTATCTCAAACTCTTATGCCAAGTAGCCAAATAAAAGCTAGGAGAATACAAAACATCCAATGAAATTGCATTAACATTTAGTAGGATGTAGTTATATTTAGGATAGGAACAAATCATTCAGATCTTGTTTGAGTACATAAAATACACATTAAATTTAAAGATAATATTTATTTCTTGATATACTTTCGCTTTATTCAGGTTGAGAGTCATGAATAGAATATGTTAAGCAATAATATGCGGGACTCCACAATAGTTGTTTTCAAATGTAATCAGGTCCCGAATAAAAGAATGGAAAATGATTTTTTTTGCCAGAGAGTCTTTAAATTCAATTCGTAGTTCATATGAGCTCCATTGGAATAATTGATCCTCCATTGATCTGCGAGATGGGATCGGTGTCATCAATCATTTCTTTGGAGTATATTACAAATTTTCTATGATGAGAATTACCAAATTTATAAGCTTCGTAACTTGGAAATTTGAAGAAAAGTAATCCTTTTCACATCTGAAGCATTCAGCATTTTCACAACCCATTAAAATAAGCATGCACCTGTACTATGTAATAATAATCAAGAAAACCTTCTAGAACAGTGAGTGAGCTAAAGCAACACGGTTCTAATACACCGAAATTTGGTCAGTCAATACAACATTTCCCTTGTTAGTTGTTATTCCTGTTGATTGCTTGGCATTTTGATAGAATGCATAAAAAAGCACTGGAATACTTTTTGATAATGTCAAAAGTTCTAGACATTTCACAACTTTCTGACTTTTTTCTGATGTTGATTTATGTATACAACAAAAACCTTCGAATATGTTAACAACTCTGAAAAGATTCACCTTAGTCAGAGTAATTTCATCCACCCGATAAAAGAGTTTTTTTATTTGACCAAAATCTCTTTTTCGCGCCATCTTCGAAGTGGTTGAAAGGAAATGTGAAATCATTCGATTGGTCTTTCTTATTCACTATCGTTACTATCTTTTGAATGCCTTGCAGTTATTTCATTATTATCATAACTAGAGTAATTTTCGATATTATATTCACACAGGAACCTGGCAGTTCTATCCCTCGAAGATAAGGCACAAAAATTCAGTCAGTTTCAATTTAGAAATATCTTTACAAAGACCAAAGATGAATTATTAATACATAGCAAACCTACAGAATACTGTGATTAATATCAGGCATTCTATCAATATAAAATCATATAATATTTTCATTCCAAGCAACTTCAATGTGCCAAAACAAAATGTTTCTTTTTGTTTTTAACATAAAGTGAGGTTAGTTGTCGGCCATCTAGAAACGTCAAACGTTTCAATCCTCGATTCAAATCTCAAACGGAGCTATATTCACCGGTTGAGTAAATCCCGGGTTGAACCCGAGGTCAGATGTTTATAATACGGAAACCGACATTCGACGGCGGATTTGGGCTTGACCGAGGTTTGAAATTCTTTTATAATACCGGCCCTTAGCGGTGATCTGAACATTTTCCGAAAAATTCCGCATTCTCGATCGAATCTGTAGTTATGAAATGATCAAGAAAGCGACGAAATTTCAAAAGGTCATTTCTACGGAACCTCTAATCGAATTTTACGCGACATACATTGTGAGGGAATGGAAGCTCCTCGTTTAAGTAGAACGAGCGCCCAAAAGTGAAGGTATGAAAAGTGACGAAGATTTAAATCAATTAGGCAATCCAACGACCTGTCAAACATTTTTTGGAGTTAGCGCTGGTGGTCAAACAATGGAAATTAAGCTCTCCCCATATAGATATTGAAAACACGTTTATTTGCATGAAAAATTGTTTCATGAGAACATTTTTCGATATTTTCAGTCAATCTTACTTTCAGGAATATGATAACAGTGAAAATTATATAAAAATATTGCATTTTTATTGAAAAAAACCCGTAAATATTTGTTGAAGTCGATTATTTTCTTTTTAATTGATCCTTACAAGAGATTTAAATTTTTGTATTCTCGTAAGAGAGGAAGTGCTACTCAACCAGGCCATGAACTACTGATCGAAACATGACTGGTAGAATAAAACTTCCATTTCATCCAAAACTTGTTATAGGTTTTAGATACTGGTTCTGAAAACATAAAAAAAATGCATTCAAGTACTTACCACGTTCAGAAATGGTGCATTATCATTAATGTCTGTCAAATGAAAATTAACTTCAGCAAAAGTCTTCAATGGTGTAGGACCAAAACTGTCATAAGCTATAACGTAGGCTTGCACTTTCGGTGTACCATTTGGCAAATCCCTATCCAAAGGCTGCAAAAAATTCATTTGAATGAAACAATTTCAATAAACAAATTCAATATTTACCTTGATAATAGTCAAGCACCCTTCTGAATCAATTTTGAGGAAGTCCTTTTGCACCTCATAGCTGATCCTTTGATTTTCTGACCTGTTCTTTATATCGGGATCGTAAGCTGTCAATGTCAGAACGCAATTGGAGTAAGTTTTCTCTTCTACGATATAAATTTCTTTGTCGTAATCTTCAAACACTGGAGGTTCGTCATTTTCGTTCAAGATATTAATATGAACTTTCGTTGTATCGTTGTAAATACCATCATGCGCCATTACAGTCAAATTATAACTTTCCACCTTTTCGAAATCTAATTTTTTGTTCACCTTGATCCTTCCCGTGGTATTTTCTATAACGAAAGCATCTCCTACATTTCCATCCACTATTTTGTAGGTTATCAAAGATGCCGTATCTTTATCTACAGCTTGCACCTCCACAACAATACTTCCGCAATCTGAGCTTTCCGAAATATTGTGAACGAAATACGGCGATTGCTGAAAAACTGGAGCATTATCGTTCTTATCTTCGATACTGATTTGGAATGTCTGAACGGCCGAATTGGGCTCGCTCGAATTTTTTTTCAGAGCGCTCGGAGCACCATCATAAGCTCTCACTTGTACGTGGTACACACTCTCAGTTTCTCTGTCGAATTTTGTTTTCGCCCTGATGTGACCTGTTTCTTCATCGATCTCGAAAAGATCGGTATAAGTTAATAGCTCGTACTTGACTAAGTTATTTGGACTGGTTCCATCTTTGTCGTCTGCTTTAACCTATAAGGAAACGTTCATTAGGCCCGTTATTTCCTCATATCTCAACTGTTTTTGAATAATATTATCAAAGTTGGGGGCACTGCCGTCTCAGGAAGTTAATAATAAGAATGCGACTATAGCCTGGGTGCCGGTAGGACAAATTGCAGATTATCGATAAAATTTTTTTACTTTCTGTATAGCTTGATTAGGTAGAACCACATTTTTACTCTGTGAAAATTTTTGTAATCGCGGCTTTTTTCAGCAAGCCTCTCGTAAGTCGACCATATTTTCAATGTTATTAAATCATACATACTCTTTTTTTGTAAAATGCAATCATAAAAACAATCTGGGAGAAATGAGAAAACATGATTGACCGATAAAAAAATAATGTGGCTTTGAGCGTGTCATGGACATGATATGACATGTCATAAATTGCAATTTTTTTAAATTATTAATACCCTACTACTTATTGCAGAATCGGTTGATATAACCATTTGAAATATGAAAATGCAATTGTCCGACAAAAAAATTTGGCGTTCATTGAAAAATTGAAGAATTCAATGATTTAATTTGGGTATGAATAGACTATATGCGTTTATCGGATATAACTTTGCTTATATTATAAATAAACATTGGATTTTTCGAGGATCATTTGAAAATGATGTGCAGAATACTATCATTCAACTGTCTGACAAAAAAAGTTCGGCAATTTCTCAATCCACCGAATGAAAGTTACTGGTCTCGTGAGACTCCATTTTCATAACGTTTCATAACATTTTCAATCAGTATATTTGACATCTAAATTTCGATAAAAGTTATTTACTTAATGAGTTCCTAAGGGCTGAAGCTGTAATAAGAAATATGAAAAAGTGGACTAGCAAAATAATGATGCACAAATTGAATTTTATGATTGCATTTCACAAGAAAATAGTATGTATGATTTAAAAAAAATTGAAAATATGGTCGACTTACGAGAGGCTTGCTGAAAAAAAAGCCGCGACTACAAAAATTTTCACAGAGGAAAAATGTGGGAGACCCTACAGTGGCTTCATACAAGACAGTGGCGACAAAAGGGTCATAGAACACGTTTTTGCACAAACATGGCGGATATTTGTTTACATTTGATTGTCGTGCTGTTTGACACTTGACTCGATCTTGAGCTTTTTGTCACTATGACATGACAACAAAACAATGAAAGTCCGCCATTAGTGGCCGAAAACAGTCCGACCAATCAAAACGTGAACGTCTATTGCCGCCACTGTCTTGTATTAAGCCACTGTAGTAGACCCTACCTAATAAAGCTGTACAGAAAGTAAGAAAACTTTATTAATAATTTGCAATTTGTCCCACCCAGACTACTAGCAGAAACTGACGTGAGGAGTAAGCACTTTGACAATCAATTTACCTGCATAGCTACAGCACCTTCGATGTCGTTCTCCACCACACTACCTTTCAATAAATCGATAAATGTGGGCATCTCATCGTTTACATCTTTAATGTTGATTTTGAGCGTTGTTGAAGTACTGAGTCCTTCTTTATTTCTAACAATAACGGTTAAACTATAGTCAGGTACTGTTTCGTAATCCAATGGTCTACCTAATGTTATCTCAGCTATGGTATCGTGTTGTGTTAAAACAAATGTGGAATCCATGTTAGTTTGCCTCGTTTTACCCTTCATCAACTCGAAAACAACACTCTTATCCCTTATATTCGAACTGAAAAGAATTATCCCATTATGATTAGGATCGAATAAAGTTTGACTACTTTTTTACAATAAAATAGGAAAGGACCCTGCACTTTATATGACAAATGGCGTTCCGTTAAATGTTCTAATTTTTTGGTATAATGTAGTACTCGACCTACTGATCAATCCTATGACTAGTTTTGGAGATACAGGGCGTTGAAGTTGAGAATTATGTTTTTACATCGAAAAAACCTGAAATACCCAGAATTCATACTGGGTGATCCATTATTATAGAAACTATTCACAATGAAGGTTAAATGGACACCCGGTATTCTTGGGTTGATTTGAGGTGTTTGTTTGATTTTTTCAGAACATATCATCATGGACAGGGAAATACAGGGTGATTCAGTCATGAAATAAACTGTGAAACTCAGGAAAATACCCAAAAACCACCTTTTTTTTTTCATCATCTTCTAATTCAAGATTAACTCCGTTGAGGTGGAAGTTTTCTTTCACCACTGTACTTGATATAAAAACATCAATCCGACTTAGAGTTTTTATCCACTTCCTATGACCAGATTTTTTTTTTATGTAATATGAAAATTATTTATTTCTGTTATTCTATTGTTATTCCAGCAAAAGATCTGGTAATGGGAAGAGAATAAAAACTCTCAGTCGTTTTGATGTTTTTATATCAAGTACAGTGGTGAAAAAAAATTCCCACCTTTACGGAGTTAATCTTGATATAGTGGATGATGAAAAAAAAGGTGCTTTTTGGGTATTTTCGTGAGATTCAAAGTTTATTTCATGACTGAACCACCCTGTATTTTTTGAAGTCCATGATGATGTTCTGAAAAAATCAAACAAACACCTCAAATCAACCCAAAAATACAGGGTGTCCACTTAACCTTCATTGCGAATAGTTTCTATAATAATGGATCACCCAGTATGAATTCTGGGTATTTCAGGTTTTTTCGATTAAACAACAACATATCTAGTGAAATAGTTCATTTTGCGAACGTTCTCGTCCTGGAACTGACATATTTTATACTTTCAAAATCGGGCAAGCATTCAATTATGGATAACCCTGTATTCGCAAAGATTTTCGGTCATATTTCTCTATACAGGGTCTTTCACGAGGAACCTCACCCATATTTATACGGGAAACTACTGAACGTATTTTCATGAAATTCAGCACTTATAAGTATTTCACGATGCTGATGAAATCTAAAATATTTTCAAGGCATGAGCACCTCCGGTTTTTCCGGAAATGACGTCAACTTCCGTTTTTCTAATTAGAACACCTTTTTTTTATTGCAGAAATAGATTCCTTAGAAAATTTCAAGTTATTTTGATGTAACATTTTTCAGTTTTGGTAGGAAAATTCTCTGAGCGGGAAAATTCGAAAAAAAAATCGAAAATAGAGCTCCGCTGAAACAAGAATAACTTCGAGGTTTTTCGATGGAAAATTTTCTTTTTTGGGATTTTTCAAGATGTAAGATTGATGTATCCACTTTAAAAATCGAAATCGCGATTCATGATACAGGGGGTGAAAAAATCGCTTTCAAAGTTAGGGATGACAAAATCGTGAAAAATCAATTTTTTCAAATTAGAACCCCATTTTTTTATGGCAGATATTGAATCTACGTTAAAAAATAATGTGAGTGTATGCATCACACCCTTGCCCTAAACTGGATATTAACTCAGAAAATATCCATTTTAGAGAGAGAATTTTCCAACCAAAACTGAAAAATGTTACATCAAAATAACTTGAAATTTTCTAAGGAATCTATTTCTGCAATAAAAAAATGGTGTTCTAATTTGAAAAACGGAAGTTGACGTAATTTCCGGAAAAACCGGAGGTGCTCATGCCTTGAAAATATTTAAGATTTCATCAGCATCGTGAAATACTTATAAGTGCTGAATTTCATGAAAATACGTTCAGTAGTTTCCCGTATAAATATGGGTGAGGTTCCTCGTGAAAGACCCTGTATAGTTGCTCCCTGGGGATGAAAAGAAATGTTTAATGAGAAAAATTGAAGTTCATTCGATTCTGTTTCGAGATACACGCGTGGTAAAAGTGGGTAATTCTCAACTTCAACGCCCTGTATCTCAAAAACTAGTCATAGGATTGAGTTGGGGCCATGGACACTTTTGATCAGTAGGTCGAGTACTACATTGTACCAAAAAAACATTTGACGGAACGCCATTTGCCATAAGAAAAGTGCGGGGTCCTTTTCCATCTAGCACTCATTTATACAAAATACTTACTCAGCCTCCAAAGTGATAAGAGTCGTCTCGTACGAGTTGAAATCTTCGTTCAACGAAATCGAAGGTTTATCGGCCGTAATTTTAGGCGACTGCTTGTCGGACCCGACCACAACGATGGACAGGTCGGCGTAGTTGTTCTTAGGTTCGTCGCCGTTGTCGCTGACTGCAATCGTTTCATCGAACTTCATACCCTGATTCGATTTGAGCGATTGTTTCAAATAAATGACGCCAGTGTCTCTGTCGATCCGGAAATAGTCCGCGAATTTCTGGTTGTTTTTCGCGAAACTGTACGTCAGTCTGGAGTTTTCACCATCGTCGGAATCGAAGGCGAAGACCCTGACGACTTCGCTGTTGGGCTTGAGATCTTCCGATACTTGGGTGCGGTAGCTCTGGAAAATATGAGAATAAATATTTATTGAAACAAGCTATAATAAAAAAATCATTTTTTAAGACAAGCTTCTATAATAACAACACTCATCCGCCATTTTGAAGCCGCCATCTTGAATTCCTCAATTTCGGAAAATCGTAATTTCCGACCCAGAAAACCCCCAGATACCAATTTTGAATAGAATCATAATTACAAAACTCGTCCGCCATATTGTAGCCGCCATCTTGAATTTTTCACTTTTGACGGGAGAATCATCATTGTCGAACCCAAAAACCCCCAGATACTAATTTTGAACGGAATCGGATGATAATTACAAAACTCATCCGCCATTTTGGAGCCGCCATTTTGTTTTTTTCTATAAAAAATATTTCATGATGCATTGTCACCAGAATTATGTACACCCGCCAAATTTCAAATCAATCGGACGATTAGAAGTGTGTCATATTTAACTTGCAAGATTTGATTACAGACAGACACCGGGACAGGTGAAACTAAATGAAAGCTTGTAATTATTATAAAGGGTTTTCCAATTAAGAGTTGTTATTTTGAATTGCCTGCTATTTCGGTAGATGTCATTTTTTGACATTTGTTAAGTAGAATGGCCATTTATAAAAATGGAACGATACAAGCTTCAACAACGCATTGAAATGATTAAAATTCACTATAAACAAGCTATAATAAAAAAATCATTTTTTAATATACCCGATTATAGGCAGAAGAAGTCAAATGAACAAAAACACGAAATAAGGGATTATAAAAGCAGTCGCCAGACCGCAGCTAACATATGGATCAACAGCATGGGGATATGCAGCGAGAACCCATATAAAGAGGATGAATGTACAGAAAACAAATTTCCGAGATCGGCATTAGACGCCCCCTGGTTTGTTAGGAATGAACAGATCTGTAAAGACATAAAATGGGAGTCCATTACTACATTCATCAAACGGAAAGCTGCAAAAGCCTATGAAAGAGCTAGTGAACATCCAAATGACGACCTTAGAAGGTTAGTTGACTATGACCCCGCTGAAGATGAAAAAACAGCGGAAATTTACCGCAAAAGACCGAGAGACCAATTGCGAAAATGAAGATTCAGAACTCCACACTTAGTGAGAGATATCCAATTGAAGGATGAACACAAACAAAACTCAGCATAAAAGAATGCGGGGAGAAAACACAGAAATATAATAAATACTAGAACGCCAATCAGTTCACAATTCCTGGCACCTCATAGGGAAAATTGACCTACTACAGAGTTTGCGCAATATGTGAACGTGTCATCAGGGTAGGACTTAAAATTTTTGACTTTGTGAATGTGGTATGAATAAGTTGTCGATATCAACATTTGCAATAATAGATAATAAAATAGCTGTAGTATCTTACTTAAACTAAACTTACTTTCATAAAATGGGTTTCTCCTTTATTTGCGCAAAAAAGAACCATGCACTTCATTTTGTCTATAATTTGTCACAGCACTCGACTATCAAAATTAACTAGTAAAACTCAAGTACAAAACTAAACTTAAGGAGTATCAGTACTACACAATGTTCAAGAAAACAACGAGGAAACACCGAAAACGGAGAAGAAAAGGCAAGCGAATTTATACGAATGAATAAACAGGAAAGCACACAGCAAAGGGAATCAACAAATCCTAGAATACGACACTGCTCTTTTTCTGATGTGAAGATGTGTTTGTTTTCGTCGCGTAGCGGTGTTGCCGAATTCACTGGGTTTCACTCAGACCAAGGAAACTTTCCTTTGTCTAAGGGGTTTCACAATAAGATTTATTCCGAACTTCATCTGAAACCATAATGCTTGGCAACGACGTGGCAAGAAAAGACGAGCTGCGCATGTACAAGTAGTAGGTGTTTATTCGCTATGTGGGGTCATTTTACTGAATCTCGGACGTACCTAATAGCATTCTAGTATTTATTATATTTCTGTGGGAGAAAATAACAGATAAGTTGATGGAAGGTTTATAGGCTTATGCCCGGAACCAACCGCAGGAGAGGTGTTTAGTCGGTAAGAATCCGACACTACCCAGAAAGACTGGGGTCTGATGTAAGATTCACCTCTTCTAGAACAAAAAAAAATCAATAATCAATTACATAAGAAATGGCAAAAAATGAAACACATTTAAACCATTTAAAATTGTATCATTCTATTGGAAAACCCGTTATTTTAGGGGGTTGGCCCCCTTCGACACATATCCATCTGCAAAATTTTAGGCACGCCCAATTCTTCGTTTTCCATAAAACGATGGACGGAGTACTCGGTGAGCCTTTTCTATCAAGGCAAAATTTGACATAAAAAAACATAAATGTGACAACTTACCGCTTGGTCGAAGCTCGGAGCGTTATCGTTGATATCGCTTATTGTCACTTTGAAGGTACATATGTCAGCTAATGGCGGTCTACCATTATCAGTGGCCTGTATACTCAAGTATACTTCTTTCTGCCTGTACGGCTCGTCTCTGTCGAAAGCGTTCACGTTTTTGATAATTCCCGTCACGTTGTCGATGGTGAAGTATACGCGTTCGCCCTCTTTCTGCATGATTTTGTAGGTGACGGTACCGCCATTTTCTGGAGGGTCGATGTCGGTTGCTTCCACCTGAAAATTAAAATTGTCATATTTTAGGTTACGAACATTCAATGTGGATAAATCCTGCTTGTGGATGCACAACTGAGGGGGCAGATCTCACACCTCTGGATCTAGTGATAGAGAGATTAACCCATGAGCGAAAAATGAAAATAGGACACAATAGTATTCCTGCAGTAGAGTTAAATTATTTGCAAGAAAAATATTCTGGACAAAAAGAAACTGCGCTGGACATTTTTTTGCCTTTCATGTCGTGATTTTGTATTATTATGTTTTTTAATTTTTATGCTTTCTTCTGTTATATTCTGTATTTGTCATGTTAACTGTTAAACAATAAAGCTATCATTATTATTATACGAAGCAATCGAAGCATTGAAATATTCCAGGCTATAGGTATTTACGTTGTGCAGTAAACGCTCCGATACAGATGCTCGGGACATTCATGTAAACCATTCTGACTTGCTCGCTCTCAAGTTAAGAATCGACTAAGATAAACTTTAAGCTAAGACTAGGTCTAATTTTGTTGTTATGAATGTAGAAAGAGACTAATTTTATAACACGGATTTCAGATATTTTCTTTGTTCTATTTCTTAATTGGTTAGAATTCAATTGAAATTGAAGATAATGATGTTCTTTCATATTACTATTCACAATATCAACTTAAGGACCTATTGCAGTGAAAATTAGATCTCTGCAACACTGATATGGTTGCCTGAAATTTCTCAACCCTTTTTTTTTTACATGTTACTTATTTCAACTATAGTATAAGGTGCGCAACTAAGTTCCCGCTGTTTATATGCAACCCTATAGTTAAAAATGGTTACAAATGAATCATTCGAAGTATTGCCCACAGTTAGCTACAACTTTTTCCCATCTTTCTGACAGAGCTCGAATACCGTAACGGTAAAAGTGTTAATCTTATGAGGCTATCCAGCAGGAACTTAATTGCGCACCTTAAATAATTATTTATTACTGAACAAAAAAACAGCTCAAATGGAACAATATACACACAACCAAACTTATATGGAATCACCCTGTTATTTGGAAAAAACGAATTTTAATTAAAAAAAAGTCGCTGAAATGTGAAGAGCAGTTTTCCCAAAACAAGTTTATTACAAAAATAATATAAATTATTAAAAGATTATTTTTATAATAGAACAGAAAATTAAAAGTGTAAATTTCTCTAAAAATAATTTTTATGTAACTGAGAATTGAACAACAAATAAAACGATTTTAACAAATCAATAATCAGTATTACCACCCCTGGCATTGATACAAGCTTGAATTCGACGAGGCATGCTTTCTATTAAGTTGTTAATTTCTTCTTCTGTAACATTTGCCCATTCCTCTGAAGCCGCTTGTATAAGTTGCTCTGCGTTGCCAGGATTATGTTGACGAGCTCTAATTTTTCTTTTGATCCTATCCAACAAGTGCTCGATAGGATTAAGGCCACTCTAAAACAGTCACACCTTCTGTTTCGAAAATTTTTTTTGCAACTCTGCTGGTATGTGGAGGTGCATTTGCATTATCCTGCATAAATAGGAAATAATCTCCAGAAGCACCTCGCCAGAGCCTCACTACAGGTTGTAGCACTAGATCAACATACCTAGGCTCTGTCAGAGATTGTCTAATGGGGATTAAAGGAGTTTTCTCACCAAACATAATTCCGCCCCAAAACATTACAGTACCTCCTTTGTATTTAGGGATCGGTCTTGCAGCTTGGAGCCTAGCTTGCCTCCCTCTACCTCTTAAAATGCGAACACGCCGGTCGTCTGATCGTAGGCCAATTCTGGTCTCATCCGAAAATAAGACATTTTTCCAATCTTCAATAGTCCAATTTTCATGCTCTGAGTCTAAACTAAACACCAATTAAAACGGTCAACTTTATTTTGCCTTGATAGTTCTGGAACTCTTAACGCTCTTCTCTTGAATAATTCCCGAGCGCGAAGTCTTTTTCTGATAGTTTCGACAGAAACACTAACACCTGTAGCTTGCAAAAATTGCCTTTGAAGCTCTGAATGAGATACTGCGGGATTTCTTCTTGCCGTTTGGGCTAAAAAGCGATCCTGCCTTTCTGTAGTTACTCTTCCACGACTTCTTCTCGGCCTATTCTTTAGGGTTCCTAACTCCAGAAACCTTGCATAGGTTTTTGTGTAACCCCCACCGTTCTTGCAATCTGTCTTTGTGACATACCTTGTTCTGCCATAGTAATAATTCTTCCTCTCTGGACTTCCGATAACCCCACATAAGGCATTTTTTTTTAAACTTCGCCAAAAAACAAAATATAAATTCACTGCGACGTTCGAACGAAATGGTAAAATCGACACTGCAAAGCCAAATCTTATCAAGTGCTTATGAACCTTACTGTTTTTGTGAGTAAACACTTTTTATTTGCTTCTAACGAAAAATATATCAAAATAATATTTCATCTTAATACTGGGTGATTCCATATAAGTTTGGTTGTGTGTAGTTTTTAAGCATGTAAGTCCAATTTTTTGGAAAAGTTCCGAGTATTTTTCCCACATCCCTTTCTCGCTGGCACGTCTATGAGTTGTTGATTTTCAGGATAAAAGTGTTTCCACTGTTTGAGAGCCACTGATATGAAATATCGACCGGGCATGTGAATAATGATAACAAAACAACGGCAGTAAAAATTTGATGACACATCGAACATGATTATCTGGAGATAAAAAAAGCAGCTGGAAAAATGATGACAGCATAAAGAAGCAAGGCAAGAATGGTGCCATTCATAACTCTTCAAGTGATGTTTTCTTTATTTCACGATTCAGCATATTCAACATATTCTTTTTTCTTTTCAGTTTTCTTGGAAATGCAGACAGACGTTGATGCAAGACCACAGCGAAACGACAGATTTCAGTACTATATTCCATATTTTATTATCAATTAATATTCGAATGAAAAAAAAAAACAACTTAAACCAATATCATTAATTCCTGATGATAGGTTGGAGAAATACACTGTTTTTTTTTAACGAATCGCTCGAGTTTTTTATATGGTCCTATGCAAAATTTGGCTTGAATACACTCTTCATCTGAATGGAATACTGAAATTTTCATATAAGTCAATTGTTGCAATAGTATACAGGGTGAGTCTTTGACTTGCACGTTTTTTGAACTGTAGGTTGCTTTCATTAAACACTTTTCCTATTACTTTTTTAAAAATTCAGCTTCGTTTGAAATATACAGCGTCAAAAATCAACGAAAAAACACTTTTCTGTTTATATCTTCTTGAACGTTATTTCCACTTCATTTTGGTGTTGTTTACTCTATTCATGGTGCTTATTCCTCAATCAACACTAATCGAATATTCATTCATGAATCAAAATTACTGCCTAGCCTACTCTGGATCCACTGAAAAATACTATAAAACTAGTTGAAACGATAAACGGTTCATTTTTTCGAAAGAACCCATCACTTTGGAAAATTAAAGTATTCCTATGATTTAATTTTTTGCATGAAATGCACATTTTCGACTCGCTCCTAATTTTATCGGATAAGATTTGTCGAGTTATGTTCAAACTTCAAGAATCTACAGTTAAGCTCGGTTGTGTATATGTTTACAGTATACAGAGTGTAACAGCCAAATGGAATAAATTCGATAAGGAATAAATGAGGGCGTGTTGGGAAAAACGCTCGGACACGTCGATTTGTATTTTTGAATGCGCATATTTTTCAAGAAAATAATATTATATAGGGTGTTCCATGTGACCGAGGACAATACCAACTTTCTTATTTCAAATGCAACCCCCTGTATATTATTTATTTTTCGGATTTTTCAGAGAATTCTTGACACAATTCATGCACAATGTCCTATACCTATCTTCAACTATTTCGGAAGTATTAAGTGTTTTCAGATTTATTGTAAAAATCAACGTTTTGAATAAAAATTATTTGATTTCACAGATTCGGTACATTACACTCAAAACCTAATAATTAATACTGATTATTTCTGAATTATTAAAAAAAAAAAACAAAAAAAAACATTAATGTCAATGAAGGAAATGTTCAAAATGCTCGCCGCGAACGTCTTGGCAACATGCTAATCTGGTTTAGAATTGTCTTCTAACGTTACTCAACATTTCAGGCGTGACTGATCTAATCGCAAGCGTGATTCGGTTTTTTAGGTCGTCTAAGTTTAAGGGTTTCGTTTCGTATACAATACTTTTGACATATCCCCACGAAAAAAGTGTAATGTGAAGTGTAATGTGAAATGTAATAAATCTGAAAACACTTAATATTTCCGAAAAAGTTGAAGATTGTACAAGAATTATGTCTAGAATTTTCCGAAGAATCCAAAAAATTGAATAATATACAGGGGGTTGCATTTGAAATAAGAAAGTTGGTTTTGGCCACGGTCGCATGGAACACCCTATATAATTTTATTTTCTTGAAAAATATGCGCATTCAAAATTACAAATCGACATGTCCGAGCGTTTTTTCTAATACCCCCTCATTTATTCGTTATCGAATTTATTCCATTTGGCTGTTACACTCTGTATATTTTTTTAAGTGTTTCATTAGAAGTATTCGAGGACGGAATTTTGATACGAATTCACAATTCTGTATTTTTGTTTCAGAGTACATGAACTTAAATCGTAAAATATTTTCAAGCGGAACCTACTTCCGGTTCTACCGGAAACGAATGTGAACTTCGTTTTTTCAAATGTAACACCCTGTGCATTCATACATTTTTGAAGTCTTCGTTTAATTCAGCAATGATTTGATGTATGATATGCGCAACCACTTCAAGTGATTGTTGAGTTATGGCCTGATTGTCACAGTTGTTGACAGAAATGCAGGGTCTTTCACGAGGAACCTCACCCATATTTATGCGGGAAACTACTGAACGTATTTTCATGAAATTCAGCACTTATAAGTATTTCACGATGCTGATGAAATCTAAAATATTTTCAAGGCATGAGCACCTCCGGTTTTTCCGGAAATGACGTCAACTTCCATTTTTAAAATTAGAACACCATTTTTTTATTGCAGAAATAGATTCCTTAGAAAATTTCAAGTTATTTTAATGTAACATTTTTCAGTTTTGGTTGGAAAATGCTCTCTGAGCGGGAAAATTCGAAAAAAAAATCGAAAATAGAGCTCCGCTGAAACAAGAATAACTTCGAGGTTTTTGGATGGAAAATTTTCATTTTTGGGATTTTCCAAGATGTAAGATTGATGTATCCACTTTAAAAATCGAAATCGCGATTCATGATACAGGGGGTGAAAAAATCGCTTTCAAAGTTAGGGATGACAAAATCGTGAAAAATCAATTTTTTCAAATCAGAACCCCATTTTTTTATAGCAGATATTGGATCTACGTTAAAAAATAATGTGAGTGTATGCATCACACCCTTGCCCTGAAATGGATATTTTCTGAGTTAATATCCACTTTAGGGCAAGGATGTGATGCATACACTCACATTATTTTTTAACGTAGACTCAATATCTGCCATGAAAAAATGGGGTTCTAATTTGAAAAAATTGATTTTTCACGATTTTGTCATCCCTAACTTTGAAAGCGATTTTTTCACCCCCTGTATCATGAATCGCGATTTCGATTTTTAAAGTGGATACATCAATCTTACATCTTGGAAAATCCCAAAAATGAAAATTTTCCATCCAAAAACCTCGAAGTTATTCTCGTTTCAGCGGAGCTCTATTTTCGATTTTTTTTTCGAATTTTCCCGCTCAGAGAGAATTTTCCAACCAAAACTGAAAAATGTTACATCAAAATAACATGAAATTTTCTAAGGAATCTATTTCTACAATAAGAAAATGGTGTTCTAATGTGAAAAACGGAAGTTGACGTCATTTCCGGAAAAACCGGAGGTGCTCATGCCTTGAAAATTTTAGATTTCATCAGCATTGTGAAATACTCATAAGTGCTGAATTTCATGAAAATACGTTCAGTAGTTTCCCGTATAAATATGGGTGAGGTTCCTCGTGAAAGACCCTGTAATGTCACAAATTTGTGTTAATATCTTCGAAATCCCTCATAGTGTGAATTTCTTTTGGCAACAGTGGAACAAAAGAAGATACGCTGATACTGCTTCCGGTATAAATTATGAGGAAATATTATACAGGGTGCCTGAAACAGAGCTTCAAAGTGAGCCTCAAAAAAACAATGAAATCACATTCTTTTCAAATGTTAACCATGTAATTTTGTAATTCCGATCGATTGCTCGTCAAAAACTAGTAACAGTGTTCCAAATATTTCATCTCTTTAAAATCAGTAGTTTTGCCGTTATTGAATAAAATTCGAATTTCACCACTAAAGTCAGGTATCTTTGTCTAATCATCAGGTTTATTGATAAATTTCAAGTAGGCTATGTTAATAGTAAGAATATGTCAGTTTTCAACTAAGATTTTTGTATTTAGTCATCATTCATCATCTGGTTTGTTTATATGTCACATTCGCCGCAAATAAAGAACAGACTTCGGATATATAATTCTAGTGTTCCTTTTCATAATTGCTTCTTTTGCATATTGCTTGGTAATAAAAATAGGTAAAAATGACAATTCCTAACATGAGCCAAACCTGGCTTTAGTCGTGAAATTCGAATTTTATTCAATAACGGCAAAACTACCCACGGATTTTAAAGAGATTAAATGTTTGGAACACTGTTACTAGTTTTCGACGAGCAATTATATGGTTACCATTTGAAAAAAATGTGATTAAATAGTTTTTTTGAGACTCACTTTGAAGCCCTCTTTTAGGCACCCTGCATTAATAATAATAATAATAACAGAAATTTATTTCGAAAATGTTTCTTTATAATTTCAACAAGGAGTATCAGCGTAATTTCTCTTGTTCCACTGTTGCGAAAAGGAATTCTTTCGATGAGGGATTTTGGAGATAAAAACACTAATTTGTGACAATCTTCCTGTCAACAAATTTGACAATCAGGCTATAACTCAACAATCGCTTGAAGTGGTTGAATTAAACAAAGAATTCAAATATGTATAAATAAACAGGGTGTTACATTTGAAATAACGAAGTTTACATCCGTTTCCGGTAGAACCGGAAGTAGATTCCGCTTGAAAATATTTTAGGATCCAGGTTCATGTACTCTAAAACAAAAATACAGAATCTTGAATTCGTATCAAAATTCCTTCCTCGAATACGTCTAATGAAACACTTAAAAAAATCACCCTGTATACCTAGAGCTCACAAAACACATTGAAAATTCCAACATTTATCTCATCACCCTCAGAAAGGAGATGAATGCAATAATTGTATTCTGAATATATAATTTTATTATGTATGATATCCCATTAATGACTGAACAATAAGCACTTTCCGTTCATAATCGAGTTATATTTAGCATACCAATGTGTTGAGTACGTGGAAAATTTCATTTCAAATTACACAAATATACTACCCCACAAAAGTTAAGGATTTTTCTGTTTCAAAAGTTTTCATTATTTTTCACCAATTTTTTGAATATAATGAATCTAAAGTTTATTCACTTATCCAACTTATTCTTTTGCCGATTTCTTGACAGTTTCAGGTGAATATTAATTTTCAATATTTGTATTACAAACTCTTTTCACTAAAAAAATGGAAAAATTAAGTTCAGTAGAGGGTATGGCCTGCTCGAAGTATATTGAAATCAGAAGTTCGAAAAAAATATAATACAATTATTTTGAATAAATTACCTGTAATACGAAAGCATCTTTTTGTTCTTCTGGCACGGAAGGTTTGTATTCTGCACATTTTGTAAACGTTGGTTTGTGGTTGTCACTTCTATATGTGGAAATTTTTTCTGAAATAAAATAGAGGTATAAGTGAGGCCATTCGAATAATGGAATTTACTGGATCATGATATTCATTCATATTAAACTGAATGATAGTTCATTCTTGAAATTTTCTGTCCGCAGGAGCATTATTCATAAAAAATCGAAGATAATTTCATTCAGCCACACGATTGTTGACGCACGATTTGATATCGGAGAACATGCATGATGATGCGTCCAACGCAAAAATTAACAAAAGAAAACCACTTATTACAGTCACGTTTTTACATCACACATGAGTTCAAGGGTCGTTAGTATTACTTTGTTTAGTTCGTGTATATGTAGATCTAGTGAAGAACGATTCAAGCTTATCACGAATATGTTCTGAGGAAAAAGAGACTTTTACCCTTGAAAAATAAACAAAATTCTTGAGTTCGAAAATTGAACAAATGGAAACCTTATCGAATGCTATAGCGAATCACTAAAAAAATATTCCAATATTTCGGAAGTCATATACAGAGTGTAACAGCCAAATGAAATAAATTCGATAACGAATAAATGAGGAAAAACGTTCAGACACGTCGATTTGTAATTTTAAATGCGCATATTTTTCAAGAGAATGAAATCATATAGGGTGTTCCATGCGACCGTGGCCAATACCAACTTTCTTATTTCAAATGCAACCCCCTGTATATTATTTATTTTTTGGATTCTTCAGAAAATTGTAGACATAATTCATGTACAATGTCCTGTACCTATCTCCAACTTTTTCGGAAATATCAAGTGTTTTCAGATTTTTTACAATTCTACATTAGACTTCTTTTTGTGGGGATATGTCGAAAGTATTGTATACGAAACGAAACCCTTAAACTTAGACGACCTAAAAAACCGAATCACGCTTGCGATTAGATCAATCACGCCTGATATGTTGAGTAACGTTAAAAGACAATTCTACATCAGATTAGCATGTTGCCAAGACGTTCGCGGCGAGCATTTTGAACATTTCCTATTCCATTGACATAAATAATTTTTTTTTTAATAATTAAGAAATAATCAGTACTACTCATTAGGTTTTAAGTGTAATGAACCGAATTTGTGAAATAAAATAATTTTTATTTAAAACGTTGATTTTTGCACTTAATACTTCCGAAATAGTTTAAGATTGGTATAGGACATTGTGTATGAATAGTGTCTAGAATTCTCTGAAGAATCCAAAAAATAAATAATATACAGGGGGTTGCATTTGAAATAAAAAAGTTGGTATTGGCCACGGTCGCATGGAAAACCCTATATAATATTATTTTCTTGAAAAATATGCGCATTTAAAATTACAAATCGACGTGTCCGAGCGTTTTTCCCAACACGCCCTCATTTATTCGTTATCAATTGATTTCATTTGGCTGTTACACTCTGTACAAGATCATGAACGATTGAGTTGACGGATGTCAAAATTTTTCTTTATTGGATTCTTTGATGGCAATCTACCTATGGACCAACTTACAAGGTGGATGAACGAGCGCTCAAAAGCTCTTGACAGTTCGTGCTTTTTACTGTCACTTGTCACTGTCGCAATTATCCATTTGTGAATATCTGCCAGGGAATAATGGAAAAATGGAACGATTCATATGACCCCCGAATCTGAATAATGTAATGTTTCAACAGTAAGTTTAATTTAAAAAACAAGGGTTTTTCCATGAGAGGTGCTATTTCAGTAGATGTCAATTTTGAAGCTGTCATTTTTTGACATTTGACAAGTAGAAACTACGCCATTAATTACAATGGAACGATACAAGCTTCGAGATTATTAAAATCCATTATAAAAATGGTGAAAATTTGGCAGAGACGGTTCGTATAACTCGAACATTTCCGGGTAGTCGTGAAGCATCTTGATGTGAAGAATAAAAACGTGCACGTCGCTTAAAAACAGCAGCGAATATTGCTGCTGCACCCGAAAGTGTTGAAGAAAATCAACATTTGTCCATTCCTCGTCGCTCTTTGTAATTAGGCCTTCCACAAACGTCATTACACCGTATTTTGTATAACGATTTGAGTTAAGACCCAAAAGTTCATTTGACACAAGAAATCAAGACGGCCGATCATCAACAACGTCGTGTCTTTGCTGATAGGGTCCTTTAAACCCGGAATTCCATCGAAAAATCATCTTGAGTGATAAATTCCATTTCCAACTCGGTGGCTTCGTCAACGAGCAAAATTGTAGCATCTGGGGCACGGAAAACCCAAGAGTTACTGTTGAGAAGCCTCTCTATCCTCAACGTGAGACTGTTTGGTGCGGTTTATGGTCCGGCGAAGTCAAAGGACCTCACTTTTTCCATAATTAACGGCATACCTTACTCTTTATAATGAAATAACAATCCGATCATTTATCTAAGAAAAATAACACCTCTTATTGGAAAACCCTTTACAATCAGCCATCATCAGTCATATCTGAACTACCAATTACGAGATGACCATCGAAAATAGCCCGGACGAGATTGAAATGGAAATCATAAAATAGATATTCGTGTCTTTGAGAGTATCAAGAGGTAAAACAAGTGCTCAATATTCTCGATTTCAAGTAATTCGATATCAGTGTATCATGTTTACTTTTTTAATTCACCTTGAGAAGCCCCGATGTTCGATACTTGTGGGGCAGAAATGGAGTACTCGTTTACTGGAGCAAACTGAGACATCCAAACGTTCAAGGTAAATTTCTCTAGATAAAATAAGAAAACAAACGTAAAATTGATATGACGAGATTTTGAGATATACGTATGCAATAGAAAACTATATGTGACAATTTCGATAGGATGAACCAACATCTCGATAGGCTATAACTTTATCCCTGTCAAAGTCACTGACGTTGTGACCATTTTGACATATTCGAACCCAAGGCATCATATCGGCTAAAAGCGTTAACCGGCTAACTCCATTTTTAACGATTTTGGGTTTTTTTCAGATTCAGTAACTACATAGTTTCCGACATTTATCTGTAAACCATTTAATCCCCTATTTAGAGCAGAAATTGTATAAATCTCGTCGCACGTATACCGGCTAACTACATATTTGTCCAATGTGCGAAGAAGAGCTGCTATCTCCCGCAAATTTTACGTAACAGTTGCCTACAAAAAGCAAGAATCGACGAAAACGATTTCAGGTGCAAAAAGCATCGAGGTTTTCCGAGAAGAATAAGAATTTGAGAGAAATAGGAAAGCGATACTATGGAAGAAATAAAATAAATGGAAAATGGTCCTATGATGTAGAAAGATAACCAAGAAAACTGAAAGAAAGATGCCGGTGTAGAGATAGGAATGAAATGTAATGTTATAACAGAGCAGCAAAGGGAAGTTATTTTTAATTACTTTTGGGCCTTATGTTGGGGAAAAAAAAGTTTTTGTGGACAGTACTGTGATTTTTTGAAAACAGGTGATCAAGAAATAAGATAGTGTAAATCAATGTATTCAAAAACAGTCGGATCAAGTCGTTGGAGTCAAGGGCGGATCGAGGGGCGGATATGGTTCTTTTTCATGGGAGGGGTAATAACAATCATGGGGGGGGTAATAACGATTAAAAACCTTTAAATCAGGTACACAAACCACCTTTTTCTCAGGTTTTGGATACTCATGGGGGGGGTAGTTACCCCCAGTACCAAACTTCCCCCCCCCCCGTAAATCCGCCCTTGGTTGGAGTATTCAAAATTGGAAAAATTAGCTTTCAGATTTCGAAGAAACTAGTGGCGCGAAAACAAAATGTGAAAAAATACCCAAGCAGTATAGAAATAAGAGCAGAAATAGAAAAAAAACAATTGAAGAAGAGAACCTCAGCATACAAGAGTTTTTATTTCGTGTCATCACGGGTTTTGTTATGAAAATAATAAATTGAACATACTGCTATCTCCTAGTTTTTATTCCTCAACGAAAATTTCAAACCTGCTAACTCCATTTTACGGCTGTAGAAAATAAACTAAGGAAAATTTACAAGTATTTCGTTTGAATAAAGGTAAAACTAATACTGAGTTCTGTTTTGTTCAAATCAGTCATCGTATAAGCATCTAAGTAGGAATGAATGCGGTTTTTTGTTCCTCCTGAAAAACTGACTCTATGTGAGTTAGCAGCTTAACACATTTAGCCGACGATATGTATATCTAATAGGCCAATATATACTCCATTTTTTTTTGCAGAAATAGATTTCTTAGAAAATTTCAAGTTATTTTGATGTAACATTTTTCAGTTTTGGTTGGAAAATTCTCTCTGAGCGGGAAAATTCGAAAAAAAAATCGAAAATAGAGCTCCGCTGAAACAAGAATAACTTCGAGGTTTTTGGATGGAAAATTTTCATTTTTGGGATTTTTCAAGATGTAAGATTGATGTATCCACTTTAAAAATCGAAATCGCGATTCATGATACAGGGGGTGAAAAAATCGCTTTAAAACTTAGGGATGACAAAATCGTGAAAAATCAATTTTTTCAAATTAGAACCCCATTTTTTTATGGCAGATATTGAATCTACGTTAAAAAATAATGTGAGTGTATGCATCACACCCTTGCCCTAAAGTGGATGTTAACTCAGAAAATATCCATTTTAGGGCAAGGGTGTGATGCATACACCTCGGCATACACTCATTACACTCACATTATTTTTTAACGTAGATTCAATATCTGCCATAAAAAAATGGGGTTCTAATTTGAAAAAATTGATTTTTCACGATTTTGTCATCCCTAACTATGAAAGCGATTTTTTCACCCCCTGTATCATGAATCGCGATTTCGATTTTTAAAGTGGATACATCAATCTTACATCTTGAAAAATCCCAAAAATGAAAATTTTCCATCCAAAAACCTCGAAGTTATTCTTGTTTCAGCGGAGCTCTATTTTCGATTTTTTTTTCGAATTTTCCCGCTCAGAGAGAATTTTCCAACCAAAACTGAAAAATGTTACATCAAAATAACTTGAAATTTTCTAAGGAATCTATTTCTGCAATAAAAAAATGATGTTCTAATTTGAAAAACGGAAGTTGACGTCATTTCCGGAAAAACCGGAGGTGCTCATGCCTTGAAAATATTTTAGATTTCATCAGCATCGTGAAATACTTATAAGTGCTGAATTTCATTAAAATACGTTCAGTAGTTTCCCGTATAAATATGGGTGAGGTTCCTCGTGAAAGACCCTGTATATTCTCCCGGACTTTTTTGTAGAACTATTTAAGAGGTACATTTCCGCCATACATTGTGATTGTATCCACGTAAGTCTTACGGTTTTTGCAGCGCACGTGAAAATAGCTAATTATGAAAATTTGCTGAAATGGCAATTAATATATTCGTCACTTCATTTCAAAACATCAAGTGTGCTTTGGCTTTTCTTACCTTAGTAACCATCAGCGACCTTAGCAACCTCACTGAACAAAGTTGTTTACTTCGTTAATTCTGTGACAAACGTCATAATAATCCCAAAAACGGATAGTTAGAGAGAAAGGAGTGTGAAAAATTTAGCCGCAAGTGCCAAATAATCCCTCCTACCCACTAAAAGTGCTTATGGAAATTTGTATGCGGCCTATAACAAGTGGTGTGGAACGAAGAAAATTGAAAAATCGAGAGAAGACTGTGATAGTTGAGTCCAATAAAGTCAATAATGGACGCTAAACGAATTCATGAATCAAGTGTTTGTGAAGCAGTCGAACATAAAAAGTTTATTATTCATAAGTATAATAAAAATGTTGAAATTGCTCATTCCGATGTGAGATTTACATGATTCATCATTCTTGAAGAATTCACAGGAGGTGAATAAAATACATAATTTTCTGCGTTATATCTCCATCTAACCTAAGACATAAGTACATAATATACTTTTTTTTCATCGGTGTTACCCTGTTTTCTGTGTCCCAAGTCGAACCTGAATCACTTCGCCAACTATCTAATTGACTGAAGTATTGACAAATATTTGCAAGGAATGAGTCTGTAGACGGCCAATCAACATTTCTTTCGACAATTTGAAATTCAGACTGTACCGACTGAATTAATCATACTTTGTTCAACACAAGCCAAATTTGTGGGAAGATGATTACATTATTTCATTACTGAAATTATTCAACGAATTGGATCGACCTTGTTTAGCTATTAATAAACAAGAAAGTGTAACTGGGTTAATTCTTGACTTGTCCACTACTATAATAATTCCGATATTATTAGAAATACGAGACAAGTTCAAGGTAGCGGAAAATATTTTATTCATTAGCTGATTTTTGAAGATTAATCATTGAAATTCGAAGTGACACAACCAGAAGGAATAGATTCTTGTACTTGATTTTTGGCAGCAAAAATATTCGAACCATACCATGATAACATTATCTTTGATTGTCTCACCATTGTCAGCATTTTCTTTTTGACTGATTCAGCCAGACAACACACGTATCAATAATAATATTGCTCGCCAAACTTCTCCAAAAAGCTGGCTTCAATATTTTGCCGTGGCCACCCCGTTCGGCGGATTCAAATCCTATCGAACACGTGTGGTATATGGTGTTGAGCCATTTTGCACCATCTCTCACAAACACTGGCACATATAATCTCCGAAGTTTAAGTTCTTTGGAACCAGGTGCCACAGCAGACATTTTATGAATGTCTAGACGTGAAATCAAGGAATTATTCCTTCGGAGTGAAACACTCCCAACATCCCAATTTTGTAGAGGTAAATTACTTCATGGTTAGCGTATTGGAAGTTTGACAGTGCCATCCTTTAGACTCCTCTAGAGTATAGAATTGCTTACTACAGTTACTTACAGTTATAGTGAAAAGGGGGTTACAGTTCACTGCGACCTTAAGGTCTATTGTGCCCCCTAACAGAGCTGTTATCATCGCTCCTCCTACAGCTCGCCACCAGTTCCAGAGATTTGATGAAATCCAGTATCTAGGACGGCTTCAAGGACTCCTCACTTCTACAAGTTTCTTGTCCAAAGCACTCTTTCGTTTGGCTTGCAATGGCATAGCATTCCTCCTCCCCACAGAATCTACACTCATCAGTGTCCGATAAACCCATTCTCAACAGATGCTTCTTTAGGCGACAATGTCCTGTGAGAAAGCCAGTGAGTAAGTGAAGTTGGTTTTTACGGAGATCCAGATATTTTTTGGATCTAGCAGTTTCAAAGTTCCGGAGGAACTTTTTGGAGTGATCCATCCCTGGGAGATTCCGCCAGAGTTTTTCTCTTTCGGTTTTCTCCTTCAGCATAAACTCCTTTTTGTAGGTGCATTTTCCTGTACCACAGAAGGGTTCTGGGCCAGTGAGTGGCGTTTGTGCGCTCTTTCTGGTCAGTGTATTGGCCTCTTCGTTTCCTACGATTCCCGAATGACCGGGAACTCAGATTAAAAAGACCTTATTCTTCTTGCCTACCTCATTGAGTTTGTTTCGGCACTCCCAAATCAGCTTTGAGTCAATGACGTAGGAGCTCAGTGCTTTAATAGCAGCTTGACTATCTGTATGAATCTATACAGGGTCTTTCACGAGGAACCTCACCCATATTTATACGGGAAACTACTGAACGTATTTTCATGAAATTCAGCACTTATAAGTATTTCACGATGCTGATGAAATCTAAAATATTTTCAAGGCATGAGCACCTCCGGTTTTTCCGGAAATGACGTCAACTTCCGTTTTTCAAATTAGAACACCATTTTTTTATTGCAGAAATAGATTCCTTAGAAAATTTCAAGTTATTTTGATGTGACATTTTTCAGTTTTGGTTGGATAATTCTCTCTGAGCTGGAAAATTCGAAAAAAAAAATCGAAAATAGAACTCCGCTGAAACAAGAATAACTTCGAGGTTTTTGGATGGAAAATTTTCATTTTTGGGATTTTTCAAGATGTAAGATTGATGTATCCACTTTAAAAATCGAAATCGCGATTCATGATACAGGGGGTGAAAAAATCGCTTTCAAAGTTAGGGATGACAAAATCGTGAAAAATCAATTTTTTCAAATTAGAACCCCATTTTTTTATGGCAGATATTGAATCTACGTTAAAAAATAATGTGAGTGTATGCATCACACCCTTGCTCTAAAGTGGATATTAACTCAGAGAATATCCATTTTAGGGCAAGGGTGTGATGCATACACTCACATTATTTTTTAACGTAGATTCAATATCTGCCATAAAAAAATGGGGTTCTAATTTGAAAAAATTGATTTTTCACGATTTTGTCATCCCTAACTTTGAAAGCGATTTTTTCACCCCCTGTATCATGAATCGCGATTTCGATTTTTAAAGTGGATACATCAATCTTACATCTTGAAAAATCCCAAAAATGAAAATTTTCCATCCGAAAACCTCGAAGTTATTCTTGTTTCAGCGGAGCTCTATTTTCGATTTTTTTTTTCGAATTTTCCAGCTCAGAGAGAATTATCCAACCAAAACTGAAAAATGTCACATCAAAATAACTTGAAATTTTCTGAGGAATCTATTTCTGCAATAAAAAAATGGTGTTCTAATTTGAAAAACGGAAGTTGACGTCATTTCCGGAAAAACCGGAGGTGCTCATGCCTTGAAAATATTTTAGATTTCATCAGCATCGTGAAATACTTATAAGTGCTGAATTTCATGAAAATACGTTCAGTAGTTTCCCGTATAAATATGGGTGAGGTTCCTCGTGAAAGACCCTGTATAGCACTTCTGATAGTTTCTTTCTAGATTTATATCTAGACATCTTCCGATTGCAAGTATTTCCGTTTGAAGGACGCTTGTACAGGAGCCTAACGATAGTGCACACTTGGTACTTGTCCCGTAAATCCAAGGGCCAGCTCCTGTAGCGGTTTTGGAACCGTCTGTATAACATTTTATTGTATTTTCTTTGAGATTACAGTTGGTGTATCCCCTTTCCCAATCCTCTCTTTTGCTTAGCATTTTATGAAGTTTTTCTCAGTGCTTACTTTCTTGATCATTACATCACTAGGAAAGTTTGCAGATGAGGTGTAGTTATTTAGAGAGGAACAAGCTCTTGAAAGGGCACAACTTCCCGGGCGAAATTGAGTCGCTCTGAACTGTCTAGACCTCTTCAAACCCATTCTCGTCGACTATCACCTTGAAAAGGTGTTATAAGCTCAGTCTTTTCCCGAGCGTATAAAAAAAAAAAAAACTGAATCGTGACTCGTCTTGATGGTGTTCTGCCCATTGCCGACGGGGAGCTCTATGTCCAGGTGATAGCCGAGGTACTCCTAAAGGTCTTCTTGCCCTTAAATTTGAGAAATGCAACCGTCTCCTTATGATGCTGGTTGAGACTACCTGCCTATAGGAAAGGTCCTCAAAAAATTACTCCGAAGGGCTGGTACAGATACCGTTCGATTCCTTCGAGTGAATGCGATATAATGGTCTTCCCTTGCAGATGTTACTCTGGGTCGACCAGGCACCGGTCTCCGGGAAAAGGGCCCTTATGCGCCTTACTGAAGTCAGTGGAATATTAACTGATTAACTAAATAACTAATACACAAAAAACTGTTGATAGGGGGGGGGGCAAGACATTTGACGATGTGTGTATGTTTCTGTAAAATACTGGGTGATGCCATAAAAGTATCGTTGTGCGTATTTGAGCGATTGAAGATTAATACAACTCGGAAGGAATGATTTGCATGCGCCAGAACGAGAATTCCAATGATTTGAATCACTTCCTTTGTCGCGTGATACACTCCTGATGGATTACAATTCTCCTTATGTATGGGTGCATTATCAGAAGTGATTTCGAAATATAATGTACGGTCGAGACGGTGAACTCCAAGAGTTGACGCTTAAACGTCGAGAGTAATGGCTTTTCTTATCAGACGTTAGGTTCGAGTCGGGGATAGGTAACTCAAACAAGTTATGGAATCGTCATGTCAACTCGAATTTTGTGAGACGAAGATGCCGTTTTATGTTTGGTACACACACGCCCAATATTTAGGATTATCGCAAATTCTGGTTATAATGACTTATTCGAAAAACAACGTTGGTGCTCCGCTATAAGACGAGTAAGGCTTCCTTTTTCGGAACCTCATCACTGGAGATTACGTCCAAATTATTTTAAGTTCAAAATTGTCGATTTAAAACCATCAGTTGCTAGTGTGTTGGTCAACTGCTTGGTATTCTCTTTTAGATTGCAGCCAATAAACGGCGTTATCATCTATTGAACACTGTAGTGAGTGTTCTCTTCATGACGTTTCAGAATCCAATGAAATTTGATGACTGGCAACGTTTATGGCAAAGTCTAACCTAAACTCGGTGAAATATTAGGCAATTAGGCAATCCAACGACCTGTCAAATATTTTTTGAGGTTAGTGCTGGTGGTCAAACAATGGGAATCCAGCTTTGATCATGTTGTCATTGAAACCGTTTATTTGCTTGAAAAAAATGTTTTATGTGGAAATTGTTTTGGTATTTCTAGTCAATCTTACTCTTGGCAATATCAGACCAGTGAAAATTATTTAAATTAAGTGCTTTTTCAATAAAAAATGCCATAAATGTGTGCCAGAGTTGGATGTGCAAGTCGTTCAAATTGAGAGGATTTTCTTGAATATTTTGGAACACTCAGTGTGTGTAACTTGGTGTATTATTCACATATTGAGTGACTTACCAGGAAACAAAGGAAAATTTGGTCAGCCAGTCATCAATACGTGACAATATCGATGATAAGAAACTAAAGTGAATATTTCTTCGTAGACACTGAAATAAGCAGTATTCAGTTCATGTAAAATATAAAACTGATGTATTTTTAAATTTATATCATATAAAAGGATGAAGAAGTTACAGGTACAGTGCTCTGATGAATATTTCTTCTCCAATACTTTCTCTTCGAACTCTTCGGGCTCCCAATACTAAAAGTTGTGATCATATGATTGAGTGGAATTTTCTTCGTCAGTGTTGCTTCACGATATTTTTTGATATTTCAAATAATAAAAACTCACTTGTTCACTCATGAAACGCCTAAGATAATAAAATTCCTCATATTTACTGCAAGCCAGCGACCTGTCAGAAACGTTTTGAGGTTGACAATGGCGGAAGAAACACGTGGTTTGGAATGCCTAATCCAGACCACGTGATTATTCCACCACTGTTAACCTCAAAACGTTTCTGACAGGTCGCTAATTAGCGGTAAATATGTGAAATTTTATTATTTCAACATTCTATGAGTTATGAGTTTTTACGATTTGTAATATCAAAAAATATCCTGAGACAACACTGACTCTGAATTTTTATCAGGGCATTGCAACTTGTAACTTTTTTATCCTTTTGTATGATATGAAATTTAAACATTCATCAGTTTTACATTTTACATGAACATGAATGCTGCATATTTCAGTGTCTTCAAAGAAATATTCAATTCAGTTTCTTATCTTAGATTTATTCAAGTCTTGATGACTGCTGGCCAAATTTTCCTTCTTTTTTTAATTTTCACTGGTCTGATATTCCCAAGAGTAAGGTTGACTAGAAATATCGAAAAAATTTCCACATTAGACAATTTTTCTAGCAAATAAACGGCTTTGATGTCTACATGAACAGAGCTAAATTCCCATTTATTGACCACCAGCCTCGCCACCAGCACTAACCTCAAAAAATATTTGACAGGTCGTTGGATTGCATAATTCATAGAACCGAAATGTGTTATTAGGAATTAGGTGCGCAATTAGATTCTCGTTGTTTGTCAATAGATAGCTCCAGCAGTAAATTTATGGTAGATTTTGACATATCCAAAACGTCATGAACCAAGCCTGGACATATGGTAGACAAACTGTTTTAACAAATTTCGATGTTGACCATCGTCGGCGTGAAGGAAGATCCATGCCAAATTGCCAGAGAGTTATATTTATAACGGGGTGACAGTTCACTGTAACATTATTATTTATTTTCATCAAAAACAGAGGGAACTTGAGCATCTCATATCAAAATATGTATGACAAGCTGGCCGTCCCAGCTTCGCCCAGGTAGAAATTTGTTTCACGCGGCGGTTTCATCTTCAACACTTCAACCTGCGATATCTTTTGATGAACTCGTTGTAATTGTATGATGTGATGGGCAATTTCGTTCTAAATTAAATACTGGGGATAAATAACGTATTAGATTGGATGAGGATCAATACCCAATTCATAAAAACACACTCCCAAAGAGTGCATAATTTTGGAAAACATCTGGTTACCATAAACAGGTAATAACAAGTCAATCTTGAGCGATAGATATAATATGCTATCGGGAACTTTTTTGTAGAACTATTTAAGAGGTACATTTCCGTCATACATTGAATCGACGTAAGTCTCACGGTTTTTGCAGCGCACGTGAAAATAGCTGATTAGGGCTGATTTTTTTGTAATTATTGAAGTTATAGTAGGTATGTTAAATTTTTTGGGTGAAAAGTATAGCCTATGTCACTCAGGGATAATGTAGCTTTCTGAGGGTGAAAAAATTTCTGGAATCGGTCCAGTAGTTTTTGAGCCTATTCGTATCAAACACAAATATACAAATCTTTCCTCTTTATAATATTATTATACAGGGTGTTTCACCATAAACTGGACAAACATATATAGCCGTATAGACGAAACCGAGGAAGTCATTTTTGCCTTCTGACATATACCCCGTTTTCGACGCATAAGAGAGATAAAGGGTGTTTATAATGTCAACTCTGAGCAATATTCTGGTAACTGTGGTGAGTTATGCGTGACATTTGAAATAACGGTTACTTGTCACGTCTTTGTATTTTTCAGGGATCAATTCGATTGTGGTGTAGAATTCTGAAAAAAGAAATTTCAAAATGGCGGAAATCCTGCAAAGTTTGAATTTTTTTTTCTCGGTTGCCAACTTGAAAAGCACTTTCTCTTACTCGTTTTTCTAAAATTTTCCGTGAAAAACTTTTTTTTAAAATTCGAACTTAACTTTTTTTTACATGTCTTCAGTGAAAAAAAAAATTTTTGGATTCTTCATGGTTGAAATATCTTTAATTCTGAATACTTGCGTGAAAACAGAATAAAAAAATATCAATTGGTTTTCTTTTTGTAGCCTTCCCTAAAATTACGCTCGGAGAACTTTCATAATTTTTATTGGAGGCCGTACGAAGGCCAAATTCAGTCTAATGAGCTGCCAGATTGACCCGGACGGAAATATGAATTTATAAATCAGAAAAATTTTGGTGGGAATCGAACTCTCCACTTTCGATTTACTAACGTCGCTTTGGTAACGGAAATTTATAAATTTAAAATAAACCCAATTCATTCTCGTAGGGAGTTCGAATCCTACCAAAGTTTTTTGAAAAAAAATTTGTTGGTTTATAAATTCATATTTCTGTCCGGGTCATTTTGGCAGCCCATTAGCACAATTTTGGCCTTCGTACGGCTTCCAGTTTTCTGAATATAAATTATGAAAGTTCTCCGAGCGTAATTTTTGGAAGGCTACAAAACGAAAACCAATAAATTTTAATTTAATTCTGTTTTCACCTCAGTATTCAGAATGAAAGATAGTTCAACCATGAAAAATTTCAACAATTTCGGACGAATTTTTTTTTTTCACTGAGGAAATGTAAAAAAAAAGGTGAGTTCGGATCTTGAAAGAATTTTTCACGGAAAATCTAAGAAAATCGAGTACGTTGAAATAGTGCTTTTCACATTGGCAATCGAGGAAAAAAATTCCAATTTTGCAGGCTTTCCGCCATTTTGAATTTTTTTTTTAGAATTCTACACCACAATTGAATTGATCCCTATAAAATACAAAGACGTGACCAGTAACCGTTATTTCCAATGTCAGGCATAACTCACCACAGTTATCAGAATATTACTCAAAGTTGACAATAAATACACTGTATCTCGCTTATGCGTCGCAAACGGGTATTATGTCATAAGGCAAAAATGACTTCCTCGGTGTCATCAACACGACTATACAGGGTCTTTCACGAGGAACCTCACCCATATTTATACGGGAAACTACTGAACGTATTTTCATGAAATTCAGCACTTATAAGTATTTCACGATGCTGATGAAATCTAAAATATTTTTAAGGCATGAGCACCTCCGGTTTTTCCGGAAATGACGTCAACTTCCGTTTTTCGAATTAGAACACCATTTTTTCATTGCAGAAATAGATTTCTTAGAAAATTTCAAGTTATTTTGATGTAACATTTTTCAGTTTTGGTTGGAAAATTCTCTCTGAGCGGGAAAATTCGAAAAAAAAATGGAAAATAGAGCTCCGCTGAAACAGGAATAACTTCGAGGTTTTTGGATGGAAAATTTTCATTTTTGGGATTTTTCAAGATGTAAGATTGATGGATGATGAAATCGCGATTCATGATACAGGGGGTGAAAAAATCGCTTTCAAAGTTAGGGATGACAAAATCGTGAAAAATCAATTTGTTCAAATTAGAACCCCATTTTTTTTATGGCAGATATTGAATCTACGTTAAAAAATAATGTGAGTGTATGCATCACACCCTTGCCCTAAAATGGATATTTTAATATCCATTTGGGGTTCTAATTTGAAAAAAATGATTTTTCACGATTTTGTCATCCCTAACTTTGAAAGCGATTTTTTCACCCCCTGTATCACGAATCGCGATTTCGATTTTTAAAGTGGATACATCAATCTTACATCTTGAAAAATCTCAAAAATGAAAATTTTCCATCCAAAAACCTCGAAGTTATTCTTGTTTCAGCGGAGCTCTATTTTCGATTTTTTTTTCGAATTTTCCCGCTCAGAGAGAATTTTCCAACCAAAACTGAAAAATGTTACATCAAAATAACTTGAAATTTTCTAAGAAATCTATTTCTGCAATAAAAAATGGTGTTCTAATTTGAAAAACGGAAGTTGACGTCATTTCCGGGAAACCGGAGGTGCTCATGCCTTGAAAATATTTTAGATTTCATCAGCATCGTGAAATATGTACTTATAAGTGCTGGATTTCATGAAAATAGGTTCAGTAGTTTCCCGTATAAATATGGGTGAGGTTCCTCGTGAAAGACCCTGTATATGTTTGTCCAGTTTATGGTGAAACACCCCGTAGTACAACATTTATTTGGATGGAGAACGATATTTTTGGGTTATAGAGAAAACTGATGTTTCGAATGATATTGAGGATGATGAGAAATGTTTTTTAGAAAAAACAGTTTTTTATTTAATCCGAAGGCTCATCCTGTATGTTGCTAATTTAAATGAACCCTCTACGAACTACGTCGATGAATTGAAAAATGTGGATGTGTTTATTCATTTCCTTATTTATATTCAGATGAAGCAGCACCAAGTCCGTGGATTACGACGTGTAAATATGTTCACATTGCGACTATATGACCTTATTGAGGTTGTCCACATCATTTCTATCGTTTTTGTGATACATTATAATGATTCCCAATGATTACAGGGTGCCTCACATGAAATAATCCAGTAGTATCAGTTTTTCCCGGCTCGTAACCTTCATCTTTACTTTCATATGACTCATCCTGTATGTTGAAATCCTACTTGAGAATAATACCGAAAGCATTCCATGTTAAATAGGTTCCCAAAACTCAAAAGCTGAACACATTCGCTGTCTGAAAAGTTATCAGATTAAATATAGGGTTCAATATTTATTCGTTATTTGGTTTATGTTTACTACACACTAAAGTATATTTGGTGACAGATTTACTTCTTATCCCATATGAAACCTGATACTTTTGTATCGGCATGTCACGTATTATTCATAAGGGAACAGAAATGATGAGATGAAGAAGTCAATTATTGAGTTCTACTCTTCGGGTATACACACATTGTCAAAAGTCTTTGCCGCCTAGATTTCTCAAAAAATAAACAATCCATGTTCAGGGAAAGAGATGAATATTTTCCTCTATTCCAACTGCATTATACACTGAGCAAAAAAATTAACGCACATTCTGAAAATCTCAATTTTAATGAAAGTTAACTCTACATTGACTTTATAACTTATTTTTATGTTCTTTCGGGAAGGTTTTGAACGAAACAAGACAAATTAAATGGAAGAAAAATTCAGGATTTCACCGAATCTTATGTGGAAGAAGAGAAATGGACAATTTTCAA
This sequence comes from Adalia bipunctata, assembly GCA_910592335.1. NCBI lineage: Eukaryota > Metazoa > Arthropoda > Insecta > Coleoptera > Coccinellidae > Adalia > Adalia bipunctata. Next base: position 17,547,662 of record OU342957.1, read on the forward strand.
AATACTGAAATGCTGATAAGTGATTTAATACTTGGTATTTCCACCCCTTGCGTTAATTACAGCTCGGCAACGACGGTTCATACTCAAAATGAGTGATCTTAAAATGTTCTGATCTAATCCTTCCCAGATTTCTCCGAGTTGGATTCCTAAGTCATTAACAGTAGCTGGATGATTTTCTGAACTTCTCAGCCTTCTATTGAGGTTGTCCCAAACCTGCTCAATCGGATTGAGATGTGGACTTCTTGCTGGCCATTCCATTCGAGAGACTTCAACCTCTTCAAGGTACTCCTGAACGATGCGCGCACGATGGGGTCTGGCATTATCGTCCATAAAAATGAAATTTTCACCAATGTATGGGGCAAATGGCACTACATGCTCTTCAAGAATGTTCCTTGTACAGGGTCTCTCACGAGGAACCTCACCCATATTTTTACGGGAAACTACTGAACGTATTTTCATGAAATTCAGCACTTAAAAGTATTTCACGATGCTGATGAAATCTAAAATATTTTCAAGGCATGAGCACCTCCGGTTTTTCCGGAAATGACGTCAACTTCCGTTTTTCAAATCAGAACACCATTTTTTTATTGCAGAAATAGATTCCTTAGAAAATTTCAAGTTATTTTGATGTAACATTTTTCAGTTTTGGTTGGAAAATTCTCTCTGAGCGGGAAAATTCGAAAAAAAAATCGAAAATAGAGCTCCGCTGAAACAAGAATAACTTCGAGGTTTTTGGATGGAAAATTTTCATTTTTGGGGTTTTTCAAGATGTAAGATTGATGTATCCACTTTAAAAATCGAAATCGCGATTCATGATACAGGGGGTGAAAAAATCGCTTTCAAAGTTAGGGATGACAAAATCGTGAAAAATCCATTTTTTCAAATTAGAACCCCATTTTTTTATGGCAGATATTGAATCTACGTTAAAAAATAATGTGAGTGTATGCATCACACCCTTGCCCTAAAATGGATATTTTCTGAGTTAATATCCACTTTAGGGCAAGGGTGTGATGCATACACTCACATTATTTTTTGATGCACAGAAAATATGATTCTGGGAATGTTTTGAAGTTTGTCAATAAATATTCATTTAGTTTTATTTTATTGTTTAACCTCTTTTGAATGTCCGTTAGTTTTTATTATGTTATTATTCGAATAAAATTTTCAGTTGCGATATCATTTTTCGTGTAACCTGGATGCGGGAGTTAAAATAATCCTGGGGTTACTTCTGAGAAAATGTAAGGTATTCAATTTTCTACATCATTGTGGAAAAAAATACAGGGTGTTCTATTTGAAAAAATCGAGAAATAATAATTTCAAGTTCTCCATATTTGGACCTTAATAACGGACACCCTGTATATGACAGATTGATCGTTTAGGAACCTTGTCAAGGCAAATCCTTCCATTTAAAAATCTTTCTTTCAAATTCATGTTACTATCACTTCTGGAAATCGTCAGGAGACTTTTACTGAACTGCTTTTCGCTCACCTTTTTGCAGTTTTTTTTTTCGAATAAGATCTGTACCTTCACAAAAATGTCTCTAATATTTTGCGTCATGAAAGAGGTAATGAAGGTCATTGAAAATATGTATCTGGAAATATATGGGGTGATCCATTAAAAAATCATCCATTTGTTGAATAACATTTATCGGGGACACCCTGTATATCAGAAAATAATTTCCTGAGATGCCTAAATGAAGGTCTACTTTCCAACGAAATCTCTGAGATGTCTGGTTTGGCAGCTATTTAAGAAGAACGCACTATTGCAGGACCCTGTATACATACATACTTCGCAAAATGAATTAACGTTCCCATGAAATAATAGTGAATAAAAAGCTTCAAATTTATTCATTCACTGGACAATGATCCTAATGCGCATTCCGTAATGAGACATACATTCCGAATTTGAAGTTCTCCGAATCGAATCAGTTCGAAGACAAAAAGTTGTCTGAAGCCCTAGAAAAAAATCAAGCAAGGGGGAAGAAGATCATTTCCCATTCTTAGTCACCTGAAAATGTAGCTGGCCGTATCCGTTTCGAAAATGCCATTCGAGTGAGTAGTTGGCGAAACCACATACCGGTTTACTTACTAAGTCTCTTCCGAGGTCTCTTCTTTCATTCCATTCTGTAGGAATCGATTATGCGGGGAGTACCGATACCAACATAAATCAGCCTTGATTTTCAGGTCGAAATGATACGATCCACCCGAACCAAATTTACATAGGCCATTCAAAACTGAATGTTCAACAATTCAAAATGTTTTCAAATTTTGAAGTATATCCCATTGTTATACATACCAAAGAAAAAGTAAAACTCAAATTGAAACCTTTTCCGAGCGGCGAAACACTCGTAAAATGACAATTGAATCAGATCTCTCTGTATTCTCTAAAATATTCAAAGTTCTGGAGTCGGGAATTTTTTTATTTATACTGACAAAGAAACTGCAACACCCAGCTGTTTAAATTTCAATTGTTTTTGGTTAGACATAGACAGTACAGCGAGAAGTAAATGATTAAATTTGGAGAAGAAACCGAAGGGTTATAGTTATAACTAGTATGGGCCAGCAGAACTACCTTTTCAGCAGTTATCCTTATCGGTAGGCCTCCGGTCGCGGAATCTGAGCGCAGTTGTCAGATTATGTTCCGGGCTTTTCCTATAGAAGGCTGTGGCCAAACTCTGACAGCTTACAGCTACAATGTCAAATAGTTCTCTGTGATCTCTGCAGATCGAGCGATTTTATAGGAGAAATGTCATACTTTGATCAAGTTTCCTGAAGAAATAGGGAAATTATGGAAAATATGAATACCAAGCTATTTTGCATTGACTTTTCCCCTTTCGATCCGTATATTTACATCACGGTCAGGATATCTGTGAAAAAAGTTTTATCGAGTTCAAAATGGCCCTTTTTGTCGGATTTTTTCGCGATTTTAGCGAAATTTTTTAAAATACTTCTACTTCGCTTAGAGAATCGAAATTTCACCCACGTAAGAATCGATTATTCCTCTTTCCGACCGTATAAAAATTTCCCCACCGTATCGCAGCTTCGCGGTGATTTTAAGATTCTTCTGGACCCACTTTCCGACAGATTCCCTCGGGCCGGTCCATCCAGTTACCATTTTAGTATAGTATAGAATTATAGTGAAAAGGGGTTACAGTCCACTGCGACCTTAAGGTCTATTGCGCCTCTTGACAGAGCTGTTATCATCGCGCCCCCTACAGCTCGCCCTCCAGTTCCAGAGATTTGATGAAATCCAGTATCTGGGACGGCTTCAAGGAGGATAACTCCCCACTTCTACGAGTTTCTTGTCTAAAGCACTCTTTCGTTTGGCTTGCAATGGCATAGCATTCCGTAACCAGGTGAAAAGGAGTTTCTTCCTCCTCCCCACAGAATCTACACTCATCAGTGTCCGATAAACCCATTCTCAACAGATGCTTCTTTAGGCGACAATGTCCTGTGAGAAAGCCAGTGAGTAAGTGAAGTTGGTTTTTACTGATATTCAGATGTTTTTTGGATCTAGCAGTTTCAAAGTTTTCGAGGAACTTTTTGGAGTGATCCATCCCTGGGAGATTCCGACAGTGTTTTTCTCTTTCGGTTTTCTCCTTCCCCATAAACTCCTTTTTGTAGGTGCATTTTCCTATACCACAGAAGGGTTCTGGGCCAGTGAGTGGCGTTTGTGTGCTCTTTCTGGCCAGTGTATTGGCCTCTTCGTTTCCTACGATTCCCGAAAACCCAGATTAAAAAGACCTAATTCTTCTTGCCTACCTCATTAAGTTTGTTTCGGCACTCCCAAATCAGCTTTGAGTCAATGACGTAGGAGCTCAGTGCTTCAATAGCAGCTTGACTATCTGTATGAATAGCTATATCGCACTTCTGATAATTTTCTTCTAGATTTACATCTAGACATCTTCCGATTGCAAGTATTTCCGTTTGAAGGACGCTTGTACAGGAGCCTTACGATAGTGCACACTTGGTACTTGTCCCGTAAATCCCAGCGCCAGCTCCTGTAGCGGTTTTAGAACCATCTGTATACCATTTTATTGTATTTTCTTTGAGATTATAGTTGGTGTATTCCCTTTCCCAATCCTCTCTTTTGCTTATCATTGTATTGAATGTGCACCCAAGGAGAATCGAGATTCATCAGAAACGACGACCTGATGCCATTTATCTAAAAAAAGGCTTTTTTTTTCAATGTCAAAATGACACCTCTCATTGGAAAACCCTTTATCTTAAGCCCATACTTCCCCTTTGAGAAATTGGGGGTTGCACAGAATGACGCATTAAAATCTGAGTTCTACATGTTTGAAGATATTTCATGAATATTCACAGTCACCGAAATAATGAATTAATTCCATTTGGTTTTTCCACACTGTATATCAACCCAGACAACAAGGTGCACTCCGTTAATGTAGAATGCATTCTCAAACACAGTTAATGTGAAATTAATTACTACTTTCAATCGCAAATAAATTAAGACTTGAAATATAATTCATTAATTCTTGGCATGGGAATATACAGCTCATCATTGTCACACAAATTGTGCAATATTGCGCACTTCCCATTATGTGGTGTATTAATTCTACATTTACTTTCATTCGACAGAGTGCCTTTTCCAAACTCCAAAGCGAATTCCAATGCAATTTCTCGTTAGCGTGTGAGACTCGTTACGTTTCTGCCCTTGTGATCGGACTATTCAATCCAAAAGTTAGTTCTATTCTATACTAAAATGGTAACCCGGTGGACCGGCCCGAGCGAATCTGTCGAAAAGTGGGTTCGGAAGAATTAAGAAATCGCAGCGAAGCTGCGATACGATGGAGAAATTTTTATACGGTCGAAAAGAGGAATAATCGATTCATACGTGGGTGAAATTTCGGATCTCAAGTGAAAGTATTATTAAAAAATTCGCGAAAACTACGAAAAAATCCAACAAAAAGGGCCATTTTAAACTATTCACAGATATCTTGGACGTGATGTGAATATACGGATCGAAAGAGGAAAAGTCAATGCAAAATAGCTTGGTATCGAGCTTGGTATTCATATCTTCCATAATTTTCCCATCTCTTCAGGTGAATAAGATACAGGAGCTCTCTTGGAGAGAAGAATGGACTGCTTGTACCAATCTTATCACCACGAGAATTAAAGAAATAAAATGGATGTATGAAAAAGAAATAAATACCACGAAGTAAACACTGTAGGAAATGGTACTCACGATTGTTCAGATTTAAAATTACGTATCTGCTTCTGTCTGCTTTCGTAGGTGTTGTACCGCGTAGAGTCCTTATCTCACTTGTACAATTTTAGGTACGAATGTAAAGAGGTCCGACTTGGGAAGAAAACTAGAGTATTGGCGTAACTCGGTTGCGACTGGGGCAGCATGTGAGTTTTTACTGAACACTTGAGCAGGTAGAAAAAGGGAAGATTCCGGGTTTTTCGGTGAACCACAGAAGAAGTGAGTAGAGTCATAGACCTGTTCTTCTTTGCAACCGACCGGGAAAGCCCATTCCAGTAGAAAACTTTGTGGTATAATAAAATAAAAGATATGAATTTTGAACATCAGGAAAATCGATCAAACTTTGACATTTCGCCTATAAAATCACCCGAGTTCTACCGATGAGGATAACTACTTGAAAGGTAGATCTGCTGGCCAGTAGCGTATTCAGGGGGGCCCCTGGGGGGCCGGGCCCCCCCCGAACCATATAATCACAGGAAAGAAAGTAGTTCTGCTTGAGAGTCTGAAGGCTTAGGATAGTATTAAAATTCAATTTGGGCCCCCCCCCAAACTGAAATCCTGGATACGCCACTGCTGCTGGCCCATACTAGTATACAGGGTCTTTCACGAGGAACCTCACCCATATTTATACGGGAAACTACTGAACGTAATTTCATGAAATTCAGCACTTATAAGTATTTCACGATGCTGATGAAATCTAAAATATTTTCAAGGCATGAGCACCTCCGGTTTTTCCGGAAATGACGTCAACTTCCGTTTTTCAAATTAGAACACCATTTTTTATTGCAGAAATAGATTCCTTAGAAAATTTCAAGTTGTTTTGATGTAACATTTTTCAGTTTTGGTTGGAAAATTCTCTCTGAGCGGGAAAATTCGAAAAAAAAATCGAAAATAGAGCTCCGCTGAAACAAGAATAACTTCGAGGTTTTTGGATGGAAAATTTTCATTTTTGGGATTTTTCAAGATGTAAGATTGATGTATCCACTTTAAAAATCGAAATCGCGATTCATGATACAGGGTGTGAAAGAATCGCTTTCAAAGTTAGGGATGACAAAATCGTGAAAAATCAATTTTTTCAAATTAGAACCCCATTTTTTTTATGACAGATATTGAATCTACGTTAAAAAATAATGTGAGTGTATGCATCACACCCTTGCCCTAAAGTGGATATTAACTCAGAAAATATCCATTTTAGGGCAAGGGGAGTTGATGTCATTTCCGGAAAAACCGAAGGTGCTCATGCCTTGAAAATATTTTAGATTTCATCAGCATCGTGAAATACTTATAAGTGCTGAATTTCATGAAAATACGTTCAGTAGTTTCCCGTATAAATATGGGTGAGGTTCCTCGTGAAAGACCCTGTATAGGCTACTTGTGTCTTTTCTCAAGTGTGAAATTCATCTATTGCTTGTTGGCCTCATGGTAAAATCGAATGCATCTAACTTCTCTACATATGTAGATTAGGAGATTTCATTGTCTTCCAGTTCCCAGCATATCGGTGAGAAACGGAATACCAGTAGCTCAGTTGGTGGAAGTGGGTAGATTACTTTGGATTATAAAACAAAGCCAAAACGGGTTTCACTTCGATATATAACATGCACGCCAAGTTTATATAAAACTGTTCTAGATAACCAGTTCTCGAAGAAGCAATAGTAATAATTGATATTAATTAATTAGTTTAAAAGCTCAGCTCTGCGGCCACAATACGGCTAGGCTTCACTAGACTATAGGGTAGGGACGAATAAGTGAAGTAATAATTGAACTTTTGGGATCGATAATGTTTTTGCCTTCTGCGAATGAAATATCCCATGAATGCGTCAGATATATACTAACTGACAAAGAAACTGCAACACCCAGAAGGAGCTGTTTAAATTTCATTTTTTTTTTGGTAAAAGATAGATAGTATAGCAAGGAGTGAATGATTGAAATTTGGAGAAAAAAAACGAAAGGTTACAATTTGTTTTGATAAATTTGTGAATGATGTGTTTGTCCACCGCGATTATCTACAGGGTGTCCCACTAGTGCCGCAGCGGACGATATACGCGTAACGGACTGCGTTTTGCGAAATTTTTTGATGCAGACTTGATATACTCCAAGAAGAGCACAACCTAAAAATATTTTTGAATATATAGGGTGGCCCACAAAAGAGGAATACAGGGTGACTTTGTTTTTTCAAATGGGACACCCTATATTCAATAGTGTTTTTCAATTCTCTGAAGCTTCCTGCATGCTTTTGTATACTTTTCACATATTTTTATTCGACAGTTTTTGAAATATTGGCCATTTTGACAAAAAAATGATACTTGTAGAGGCTATGTTATACAATTATATTTCACGAACCCTTGCACATACCAATAACAGTTTTATATGGATTGAAAGACAAGACTTCAAAGTATCCTACCCAGCTATAATAAAGCATCTTCAGCATATGGAGTGTCCACAAAAAGAGTATCAACATGACAAATTTCAAATCGATTTTTCTTCATTTTTTCAAATGCAATGCATATAATTATTTTTCATCATTGTAATCACCTTTCATTTTACTTCATTTTTTGTCAAATACATGATATGCATATCTCTAAGGAAATAGGATGTTTTAGAGTTTTTCCTTCAAATTCACATTTACTTTCGAATTCAAAAAGCAGATTTGGGTTTTCTGTGGTTATTGGGAACTGTCAAATTATTCTATTCAAAATTAACATCATTGCAGCTTCAATTCAAACCATCATAGTTTTTACGGACTGGATGAATACTCACACAATGATGTTAAAATTCAAAAAATACCAATTAGTTTGAATGTACAAGTTATGCGAATGCTTCAAAAAAACGAGTTTCAAAACTTCAGGATACAAAAAAGTGGCCGCTCTTATCCTCATACAACTTTCTTCGAAAAAATTATATTCATAAGTTTCACAGGCACGCACGCAGATCTTCAAGCTCGCAAGCTCAAAGCTTGCTTGAAATTTTTGAAAGATTCGACGTTTCAAGTAGAAACATAGAAAATTATCACAAATGTATTTTGAAAAATGGGTACAGAAAGCAAGTTTCTATCTTCAGTAACTGATTTCATCACATTTTTTAGTAGATACATCAAAACCTTCTAGTTCCTCATTTCGCTATAATATGAATTGAACCTTCAATGATGCTAATTCTGAGTGGAATAATTTGACAGTTCTCAATAACCACAGAAAAGCCAAATCTGCTATTTGAATTCGAAGGTATATGTGAATTTCAGGGAAACATTTCGAAAAAGCGCTTAAAAATCCTATTCCGCTAAAAATATGCATACAATGTATTTGACAAAAAATGGTCATGAATGGTCATTACAATGATGAAAAAAATATATATTCATTGCATTTGAAAAAATGAAGGAAAATCGATTTGAAATTCGTCATGTTGATAGTCTTTTTGTGGACACTCTGTATGCTGAAGATGCTTTATTATAGCTGGGTAGAATTCTTTGAAGTCTTGTCTTTCAATCCATATAGAACTGTTATTGGTATGTGCAAGGGTTCGTGAAATATAATTGGATAACATAGCCTCTACAAGTATCATTTTTTGTCAAAATGGCCAATGTTTCGAAAACTGTCGAATAAAAATATGTGAAAAGTATACGAAAGCATGCAGGAAGTTTCAGAGAATTGAAAAACACTTGAATATAGGCTGTTCCATTTGAAAAAACAAAGTCACCTGCTATTCCTCTTCTGTGGGCCACCCGATATATTCGAAAATATTTTTAGGTTGTGCTCTTCTTGTAGTATATCAAGTCTGCATCGTAAAATTTTGCCAATCTCAGACCGTTACGCGTATATCGTCCGCTGCGGCACTAGTGGGACACCCTGTATACACTCCCTAACATGTCTTGGCATTGATGCAATAAGATGGTCTATTTCTTCTTGAGGGATACTATCCCAAGCTACCTTACTTCATGTCTCAGAGCCGCCAAAGTCCGTGATGTCCCAAACATGCTCTATGGGCGAAAGATCGACGGATCTGGGCGGCCATGGCAAAAGATTCACATGGGTCGCTTCAAGAAAGTTCAAACTGACTCTGGTAGCATGAGGTCGAGGGAGAACTGCTGTCATGTTACCTCGAAAAAAGGTGACCTACTTGCTGGTGCAATAGCACCCCATACCATAACGCCTACTATCCGGTGTACATGACACTCAACAGCAAACTGAGGTTCAAGTCTCTCTCCCCGACGTCGTCTAACCCTTCTTCGGCCATCATGTGCACCCAAGGAGAATCGAGATTGCACCACTGTAATCGCTGCTGACGGTGCTCAACCGTCAGAGGTAACACATGATGGGGTCGATAATGCTGCAGTCCGAAAGATCTTATCCCGCGGTAAACCGTTCAGATAGTTACAGGATGGCCTTGTTCTCCTAACCACTCATCAGCCAAAGATCGAGTTGTCGCAAATCGGTCTCTATCTTGAATTTCATTTGTGCCCCTTCGACGTTCGGTGCCTACTCTTCTTCGATTTTGGGCATTATCAAACCACGCTTGACAACATCGATGATTTCTCGAAATGACAACCCCGCCTCTGGTAGACCAATAATACCTCTTTCAAATTCACTTAGCTGACGATTATTCCGCGTACACGTGCTCTAGGCATTTTAATAACATCTAAACATCGACTTTGGATCTCCTCGAACTGCTGGTTTGTTGAAAACTTTGAAAAATTTGCAAAAAACGACCACAATATTCAAGTTACAAAAAATGCAATCCTTATAAACAACGGTAGTGCCGGCGCCGCACCGCTATGTCCCTGCATTTCAAATGGAAATGTTCATTTGAATTACATGCTGTAAAGGGCCATATTGATCTACATTGAATGGACAATGTATTTAAGGTACTTACTTAATTGGATAAGGATTACAGCATTAATCCTTATCCTTTACAGCTTTACAGCATGTAATTCAAATGAATGGATATTTTCTGAGTTAATATCCACTTTAGGGCAAGGGTGTGATGCATACACTCACATTATTTTTTAACGTAGATTCAATATCTGCCATAAAAAAATGGGGTTCTGATTTGAAAAAATTAATTTTTCACGATTTTGTCATCCCTAACTTTGAAAGCGATTTTTTCACCCCCTGTATCATGAATCGCGATTTCGATTTTTAAAGTGGATACATCAATTTTACATCTTGAAAAATCCCAAAAATGAAAATTTTCCATCCAAAAACCTCGAAGTTATTCTTGTTTCAGCGGAGCTCTATTTTCGATTTTTTTTCGAATTTTCCCGCTCAGAGAGAATTTTCCAACCAGAACTGAAAAATGTTACATCAAAATAACTTGAAATTTTCTAAGGAATCTATTTCTGCAATAAAAAAATGGTGTTCTAATTTGGAAAACGGAAGTTGACGTCATTTCCGGAAAAACCGGAGGTGCTCATGCCTTTAAAAATATTTTAGATTTCATCAGCATCGTGAAATACTTATAAGTGCTGAATTTCATGAAAATACGTTCAGTAGTTTCCCGTATAAATATGGGTGAGGTTCCTCGTGAAAGACCCTGTATAGTACGAAGAGAAGACGTCGAATAATGGCAAATAAGAGGGTTATGTTTTTATTTATAATTTGTAGGCGTGGTTGTCACATCAGTATTTGTATTTTCAGAGAATGAGTATTATATCAACTTTAATGAAAGTTAAGTTGTTATATGACGATGTTTCAAAAACATTATAGTGATATTATCAAATATAATACGATTACTGAATATATTTACGAATAAATTCAGAGATTTTACAAAGACTTGACAACAGCGGCGAGTCTCTCAGTTACTCTGGGCTTTGTCCCCTTCATCACAAACTCCAACCAATCATATTACAAATCGAGCCACTGACGTCACAGCAGAGGGACGTTTGAATTCACACGTGTTGAAATCACATTTTCAATATCGAATAATTAATAAACTCTTCAAAATTCAGAGTGAATAAATGGTTACAAATGTGTTATAAACTGTCCTTCATTGAGTCATGTGAAGAAAAATGCATATTTTGTGGTACTGGAATTCCCCATTGGGGAGACATATTTCTAAACTGGGATGCAGCTTAGCTTCAGTCTGTTATCATTTTGCTTTGGAAAAAGAATTTATTGCACGGACGCGCTGAGAACATCGCAGTTCTAGGAAGTAACACCAGTCAGACCATCCACACAAAGTAATTTCTCAAGTATCACACAAAAAACCACGAAAGCCTCATAATCGATTGAAGCAGTCCCCGATTTTTCAGATTACTCATTTCGTGACTCCTCTCGATGACTCAAATACATACAGTTACCTGGAAATAGTCGACGGTGTTCGGAAACGCGCTTCGTTGAAGACAGAAGTGAAAATTATCTCCTTTCCAAATATTGAAACATTCTGGACCGTCTTTACCTTGTGATTCAATTGATCGATAAATGATTGATCAATCACTCTGCGTTTCGAAACGTAGCAGTTTGTCGCGTTGATCCTGTTTGAGCAAGATAAAAGGATGGTATACAGGGGGGTTCATCGAAATGGAACTCGATATACGATATAAAATATTGGATTTCGAGAATGTGAATCCGTTGCTTCAGGAAATCCCTCAATTGTATTGAACTCATAAACAGGGTGTCACGTCGAAATGCAAACAAAATCAAGATTTTGGAAAATCACGGTCAGACAATTTCTAATGTCTCTACAGTTAGCACTACTTGCGAGAAAATCAATGACCTTTTGTATTGCAATTGTCGAATAATTGTCGAGAATTTGTCGTAAATAAAAAAAATTATCGCACCACTGTTTTTTTCCTACGAGGTGGCTTTGTTAACTTAACATCAATTTAGCAGAACCACATTTTCAATATACAGAGTGTAACAGCCAAATGGAATAAATTCGATAACGAATAAATGAGAGCGTGTTGGGAAAAACGCTCGGACACGTCAATTTGTAATTTTGAATGCGCATATTTTTCAAGAAAATGATATTATATAGGGTGTTCCATGTAACCGTGGCCAATACTAACTTTCTTATTCCAAATGCAACCCCCTGTATATTATTTATTTTTTGGATTCTTCAGAGAATTCTAGACACAATTCATGCACAATGTCCTATACCTATCTTTAAATATTTCGAAAGTATTAAGTGTTTTCAGATTCATTGCAAAAATCAACGTTTTAAATAAAAATTATTTCATTTCACAAATTCGGTACATTACACTCAAAACCTAATAAGTAATACTGATTATTTCTCAATTATTAAAAAAAAAAAACAGAAAAAAAACATTAATGTCAATGTAGGAAATGTTCAAAATGCTCGCCGCGAACGTCTTATTATTATTAACTCAATACATATTTCCGAAAAAGTTGAAGATAGGTATAAGACATTGTACATGAATTATGTCTAGAATTTTCTGTAGAATCCAAAAAAAAAATATTATAGAGGGGGTTGCATTTGTAATAAGAAAGTTGGTATTGGCCACGGTCACATGGAACACCCTATATAATATTATTTTATTGAAAAATATGCGCATTCAAAATTACAAATCGACGTGTCCGAGCGTTTTTCCTAACACCCCCTCATTGATTCGTTATCGAACTTATTCCAATTGGCTGTTACACTCTGTATGTAGATCGAATATTATGAAAATGATTATAAATAAGTGTCGAGGTCCATATGAAGTAAAAAAAAACACAAAAAATCCATTCCTTTCTTTCACGCATTTTTCCGCGACTTCGTGATATTTCTGGAATTATCGCATTTTTGGCAACAGCGCATGTGTTTAGAGACCTTTTAGGTTCATTTCCTGTTATAATCGATAAATTTGCTGTTGTTCTTGAAACAACAATTTTTCGGAATGGAAGGTTTCAATATTGAAGAATACAAATTTTCGTGAAACCGACTTCGACAATTATTCAGAATCATTTTCATGATATTCGATTTGAGAAAGTGGTTCTGCAAACTTGATATAAAGTTAGCAAAGCCACCCCTAGAAGAAAAATTGAGGGACGCGACGATTTTTTTTCTTTCACGACAAATTCAGAAAAGGTATTTGACAATTGATTCAATAGAAAAAAGTCTATAACGAATGCGATGTTGCCAAAAATGAGTTAATTTCAGAAATATCACGAAATCGCATGAAAAAGGCGTAAAAGAAACTGGAAGGAAAGGGTTTTTTGTATTTTTTTTTACTTCATATGGACTTCGACAATTACTCGACAATCATTTTAATCATTTTTATCTACTCCCATAGAATAATATATCCATTATTCAACTGAATTCAATCTGCAATAGTCTCTATAAACCAATAGTGTGAGGTAATAATAACTCACTCTAATACAAATAGGGAAAATGTAGCTTACGAAATGAATAAAAAAGTCGGGTCAATGGGGAACTCTATTTCAGACATCAAGGTAACGTTCTAGAGATCCATTTCTACATTTTCTTAGGTCTGAATATCCAAAAATTGCATTTGGAAAACGTGAACTTTTGACGTTTTCTACGGGATTCGATTTTCGAGAACAGAAATCGCTTTTGACAACTGTTTTCAATTTCGAAAATGCAGGTTAATTCGAATTTTACTGAAGAAGTCGAAGATAAAGTATAGTGTTCAATTCGCGGTAATGGTCATAACACACTTGATGAATTACACCCCCCGCCTGACGCCCCTGACGGCTCGGGCTGCAAAATTCATCTGCGTGTCAGCGTGTGTTATGACTTACATTATCGCTCATAGAACAATATACTATTATAGGGCCCCTACACGATCATTCGGAATGACAATCAGAGCGAAGATTGACATTCCGATTGAAGGTGTAAGGTCTATACTGATGGAATGATGAATGGACTGACGAATTTCCAAATATTTTAAAATCCGAGGTTCAATCACGTTTAGTGGAGGGGAGACTGACAGTCTGAATGGTGGTGTAGTGAACTATCATTCTTTTCCTCAGTCTTATTAATGCAATCAAAGGGTTGACGATCGAAACTGCCTTCAAAGGTTATATTTTGTGTATAGTGTTCAATTCGCGGTAATGGTCATAACACACTTGATGAATTACACCCCCCGCCTGACGCCCCTGACGGCTCGGGCTGCAAAATTCATCTGCGTGTCAGCGTGTGTTATGACTTACATTATCGCTCATAGAACAATATACTATTATAGGGCCCCTACACGATCATTCGGAATGACAATCAGAGCGAAGATTGACATTCCGATTGAAGGTGTAAGGTCTATACTGATGGAATGATGAATGGACTGACGAATTTCCAAATATTTTAAAATCCGAGGTTCAATCACGTTTAGTGGAGGGGAGACTGACAGTCTGAATGGTGGTGTAGTGATTCTATCATTCTTTTCCTCAGTCTTATTAATGCAATCAAAGGGTTGACGATCGAAACTGCCTTCAAAGGTTCAAAGTGTTTATGAATCTTTCCCCGAACTGTGGAATAAATCCCATCCCAGGTACATGAACAGTCCTAACTTCACATCGATGCAGTAACTGGTAATTTACAAAATTTAGTAAAAACGAATTCACAGACAGTTTATTCAGTAGCCTGTGTACCTACCATACCCTAGACCTAAAGGTCACGCTTCTCGACGTTCTTCAAACGATCACGTATTTCTTTTGTAATGAAAGTTGTCATTTGAATTCAGAGAACAGATTGTGAGTGAGCTTTACCTGAGAGAGACAGGTCCCCTCACCGACTTTTGTCATGTCACATATTTTCATTTTGCCGCGCTGATCCGATTGAAAAAAGGGAAAGAACTACGTGGAAAAATATTGGAAACATTCATGATCGGGTTCAACAAAAAGCCAATCCTGATCTTTATCCAGTTTTCTCGAACAGATAACGATTAGACATAACAATCTTTCGATTATTCTTCTGTGTTACAAATGTCAGTAGCATAAGTCTTCATTGGAATTTATTGATATTGGTATATTAGCTGAGCTTTACTTCCAAAAGTATCAGGCCGAAGCTTGTTACTTTTTGGATAGAGCCAATAAGAGCTACTTTCTGTAATAAGATGCAAGAAAATCAGAATATCATAGAAATTCTAATGATCCTGCTTTAGTATATGAGAAACGTTATTAAGTAAACTACTAACTTTGAATATAGTAGTGTTCAACTTTTATCAAATTGAAAAATCAATGCCAGTGACATTGATCCAAACTTTTTGGCGGTGGCAGGCATGGTACAAGATAGAATCAATCTTGTTGAATAAACCTAGGTAACTTGTATCAAATATTTACTGTTTTTTTTATTAATTCGCCTTTTGAGGGAATATGGTACAAGCAAAGATCTTCTTTCAAAAATCCTTCATTGAAATCTTGATTCAAAAATGAAGAAATAGTTTCCAGACTGCACAATTTAATATTTTTTTTCATTTCTCCATAGCTACCTAAAGAAAACAATGACGTTCTCATAACACTAACCATGAGAAAAACCTCATTTTGTTTGTATATTCTTAAGATTAGTTTTATTCAGGAAAAATTTTCATAAGCTATTGTTTCATAGGAAAGAAAATACTTTCTAATAAGTATAGTAAAAACGTTGTGAAATAAACTGTAAATACCATTTGAGACTATGTATTTTCACACATCATTAAGATCAGCGAAATCAAAATTGTAGCACTCCACTCAAATACCATAAAGTCAATCAGCAAAGTACACTAATAATGTACTTTATCCAAACATCAATCAACAACACTGCTATGAATAAAGAAAGAAATTGTTCAGTTTCACCACTCTTCGTTAAACCAAACTTGAACACAATTTAATGACATTATGACATAAAAGGGATCTCACAGATTTTCAACAGTGGTTTAATAGAATTAGGAACAATTAATGGAAGTGAGAAGAATTATTCTCGAAAATATACAAACAAATTAAGATTATCATTAATGTGTAAACATTATGAACTTCATCAGATCATTGGGTCAATAACATTGAATTATAAATATTTTAAATCCCAAATAATTTGCTAAATATTTTTACTTAATAAGCCAAAAAAAAGATTGTTGAAGATCAATCAGATCAAGAGTACCAAGAAAGAATTTACTCTTCATTCAAAGAATAAATTAATAAAAATTCAATAACAAGTATTTTTCTTTCATCATATTAAATCATCAACAAATACTGTTATCAACAACTTTTTCTACACTCGCGCCTATTTGTTGAATAATCAGTCATTACTCACAGGACCATTAACTGTGTTAATAAAGTCCTAAACAAATTAATCACTGTCAATTATTACACAGATTTAGTAAATGTCATGAGGGCTGTATTCAACAAGTGGTCAATGAGATTTTTGACATTCTTCAGACTTTACTTGTAAATGTTTTGACCTAGCTAGTTGAATGAAGATTTTGCCTCCAAATTTGAAAATTAATTAAAACTAATGTACTAACCTGACGTCAATTGTGCTCTGCTAAAATAGAGACATATACAAAGGCACGCTATTCTCAAAAATTCCATATTTTATCACTTTTTTGTCAGCTTAGCTCCTCTAAAACACATCACAGATCGTATACGGTTCCAATACGAGTATAATTATTAGAAAAACTATTTCACTCTCATTTTGGGTTTATCACAGTTATTTTTAATTCAATAAGGCACTACAAATACACTTATAAATTAATACACAAAGAAATTTCAGTCAGTATTTAACATTACAGCTATTCGCTGACCGCTGCTAGGGAACAGTGATGCCAACTCGTAGGAATTAAATAACCATTCGTGAACGACGGAAGTAACCGAACGATACGCGAACCACCGCTGGAATTTATTTGAAATTTCCTATAACTGCCCAAATGATAATAGAAATATCTGAAATTTCGTATTCCAGATTCGAATACTTATTATTGGAATAAATAAATATCATCCGATGAGAACCTACACAAACTGATCGTTTCTTTGGAAAAGCGTTCGTGAAATTGGGAGTGGAGACTTGGATACGCCTGCGCATTTTCTGAATAAGATACTTAAAATGAGTCATTCATTGTGTATTTTCACGATATTTTTCTTGGAAATTACGCGAATCATAACTGGATGATGACTAAAATAGACGGTCCTGGGATACCGGATGTTCCGTTATGGAATTCGCATTTCACCACTTCGAGGGAAGTAAGATTTTGAGAGTGGCGGGTCTAGAGGTCTATCTGGGAAGGGGTAGAGACTCAAGTATCCTTTGGGTCATTAGATCAGGATCTCCATTCTTGGGCTATTACGGGATAAATCAAAGTATGGGGCAATTTTTTTTACAGTAAATGAGCCATTCTGATGATCGTGATTGGGTAATTACCTAATTTCATCTTCGATTGATATTTCTATATGGAGTATCCCACCAAATACAGTGACTTCCAGTAGCAGGCTAATGCAATTGAAGAAGAATGAATAATACCTACTCTTTACATTATGCAGTTGCATTTCAATACAGAGGCGTAGATAGATTCGTGGGCAAGTGGCTCTCGCGTCACGCGTATAGGAGGGTTCCGTACTTTTTGCGTAAATTTCCGAGTGTATTTTCATTATTTGATTTTTTTCGTTATTGGAAATCTGGAGATTTTTGATATGAATATGAATGGATCGCCTCCAGGCCCATTTGGAATGGCCAAAAATGGGGAGACGATAGGGAATCTAGAAATGATATGAATTTGCTCGATGAACTATATCGTCAACGTCAAGAATCTTGCCCCCCTAAAGGGTCGTCGTCGTTTATACTGGCTCGTAACTTATGCCCTTAAAATAAGTTAAATAAATAAGTTAAAGTTCGAGTATAAACCATAGCATGAAATTTCTATCTTTCAACTCTTAGGGTAAGGGA
The DNA here is from genome assembly GCA_910592335.1 of Adalia bipunctata. Taxonomy (NCBI): domain Eukaryota; kingdom Metazoa; phylum Arthropoda; class Insecta; order Coleoptera; family Coccinellidae; genus Adalia; species Adalia bipunctata. The sequence goes on from OU342957.1 coordinate 17,565,686, forward strand.
AAAGTTTAAGTTACGGGCCAGTATAAACGACCCTTAAGTTTCTCAAGAAATATACAATCTACGTTCCGGAAATGAGATGAATAGTTTTCCCTATTCCAACTGCAATATAGATAGAAAATTTTTGTTTGTTACTCTTATTTGCTTATGCAGTATGAGACAAAATAAGATAAAAATCAGAATGTATCGATTATTTATTTTTAATTAATTACCTATAGTTATTCCACAACTGAGTCCAAATTCAATTCCTTATTCCCAACTATCAATCAACTGCCCAATACGCCTAGGCATCCCCATGGGCGCCCGCAGAAATTTTTCTCAGAGGGGGCCAAAATTTTTCTCAGGGGGACAAAATAAAAATATTGAAATATTGAGGGTGTTAAGCTGAAAAACGATAAGGCTATACAAATCTGTTTCGATTTTCAAGTTCAATTCCGAAGAAAAATGAATGATTTATTCAAGTGTACTGAATAAAGTCCACATACCACACACTTCACTTTGAATCTTTTTCGGTCCATTTTTGCGTAAGGGGTCGTTAACTTCGGCAGACGGCTACGGCACCGATTTTCCCCTCAATTTTCCACCTGAAAGCTTGATTTTATTTTAAATTGAAGTTGAAGGATGTCTTGAGGGCACTTCAATTTCTTCTCTTTGATAAAATTATTTTTTGCATGAAAAAATCGGCTACGGCACCGATTCTCCATTCATAAAGTGCCTTTCATTCCAAGTTTACACTCTCAATTTTCCACCTAAAAGCTTGATTTTTTCTTTAAATTGAAGTCTTGAGGGCACTCCAATCTCTTCTATTGGAAAAAATTTTTTTTTCGCATGAAAAAATCGGGTTGAATTTGAGAGTCTATGAAAATTGACTTCATAATCGTTTTTCGGCGGTTGTTCATAAATTTTTTTCAGAAAATTCATTGGAGTGCCCTCGACAAATCAATTTTCTATACTTTGAAAAAATTTCATTTGGATAGACGCTTCATTAAGGCAAAAGATTATGGAAATACTGAAAAGACTTCCAGAAAGTGTGAAATCGCAGAGAACTGTCTAAAATTCCAGGAGCATAAAAAAAAATCAAGCGTGAACTTGGAGAAATGAAAGGCACTTTTTGAATGGAGAATCGGTGCCGTCGGCCAAAGTATCACGTTTGCAATTTTGTGAACTCTGGAGTGAAAGAACACAGAACGATGGCCAATTTCTCGTCAACTTTGTATGTAGGAATTCTAAATAATAAGGTATTTGAAAATGCAGGATGTCCCATTTAAATTAAAAATAGTAGAGGGTATTTTCCGTGAAACAGGAAGTACAGCAGTGGCGGTTCTAGCGGGTAGGCCGGGGCCTACCCAAAAATTTTATATTTATACTAGTGGACCTCCTAAAACCAAAGGGGCATTTCCTAGTTGTCGCGTTTCTCCTAAGCTGGACCCAAAAAGAAAACGGGCCTACACAAAAAGAAAATCCTGGAGCCGCCCCTGAAGTACAGTCGTAACATAAAATATGGCCAATCCTACGTTATGCGGATCGTACCTGCCTGCAAAGTTTTATAAATATGGTTCTTGTCGATTTGAAGATATTCACTTGGTTCTATTCTTTACCCCAACCATGTATAATATGAGTATTTTTGTTTAAATACTTTCCATTGAGTTCACTGGCGGATCCAGACAACTTTTCAGGGGGGACATGAATTGATTTATTGAAAATATTAGGATCGATTGAACTTCTATCAAGGGATTATTGTCAATTTCGAGGTCCAAGGGGGGGTGGGGGCTTGGCCATGGCCCCCCTGTGTCCGCCAGTGTTGAGTTCGTGTGTTTTGGAAACTCAGGTCCAGGTGAGTTGAATAGTTGTGTAGCAAATTAAACATTCTTCTAATGATCTCAGAAATTTTGTGCACTCATCGGTGATTGGCAATTGAATGATTAATGAATACTTAGTAATTTCATGTTCAACTTATTTACAGGAAGCTATCAATATTCGATAATGAAGTAATCAGATGAATTTATCCTATGAATTGTGCAATATAATGAAGAGCGATTAATAAATATTCGAAGAAGAAATTTCTTCCTTATATTTCATCAATTGTGAGACTATGAGTTATGTTGCGCCGAATATCCGACGCCATTAATTCATGAAATGGGAAATGGAACTTTCGTTCACAAAACTTTAATTAAGAAAAAGTTCACTACTATAATTGTCGAATTTTCATGAACGCTCGTGATTTATTAATGTATTTTGTTTTGTTTCACATTATACAGGCTGTTAGTGAATAAGTGAGACAAACTTCAGGGGCGATTCTGGAGGAAGAAATAATGCAATACAGGGTCTTTCACGAGGACCCTCACCCATATTTATACGGGAAACTACTGAACGTATTTTCATGAAATTCAGCACTTATAAGTATTTCACGATGCTGATGAAATCTAAAATATTTTCAAGGCATGAGCACCTCCGGTTTTTCCGGAAATGACGCCAACTTCCGTTTTTCAAATTAGAACACCATTTTTTTATTGCAGAAATAGATTCCTTAGAAAAAAGTGGATATTAACTCAGAAAATATCCATTTTAGGGCAAGGGTGTGATGCATACACTCACATTATTTTTTAACGTAGATTCAATATCTGCCATAAAAAATGGGGTTCTAATTTGAAAAAATTGATTTTTCACGATTTTGTCATCCCTAACTTTGAAAGCGATTTTTTCACCCCCTGTATCATGAATCGCGATTTCGATTTTTAAAGTGGATACATCAATCTTACATCTTGAAAAATCCCAAAAATGAAAATTTTCCATCCAAAAACCTCGAAGTTATTCTTGCTTCAGCGGAGCTCTATTTTCGATTTTTTTTTTTAGAATTTTCCCGCTCAGAGAGAATTTTCCAACCAAAACTGAAAAATGTTACATCAAAATAACTTGAAATTTTCTAAGGAATCTATTTCTGCAATAAAAAAATGGTGTTCTAATTTGAAAAATGGAAGTTGACGTCAGTTCCGGAAAAACCGGAGGTGCTCATGCCTTGAAAATATTTTAGATTTCATCAGCATCGTGAAATACTTATAAGTGCTGAATTTCATGAAAATACGTTCAGTAGTTTCCCGTATAAATATGGGTGAGGTTCCTCGTGAAAGACCCTGTATAACTGTGGTTCGCAAATGCTTCGTTTTCCGACATAACAGTTTTTTTTAACGAACTGACAATTTATTAATTGCTCTGGAAACGGTCGGATATGCAGTGGATTTTGAGAAGTATACAGAGTGGCCACTTTTTCAATGGGATTGTATTGATGGTAACTTTTAAACCATAAGAGTTAGAAGGTCGGTCAAAAGTTGCATTCATAGAAGCATACTCAAGCAGTTCGAACAAATCGAGATTATCAGGGCCGGTTATTGAGCTATCATAAGAAAAGTTAATTCTGTCATTTTGATTTTCCTTCTGTTCAACACGGACCTGCAAATTTTATGACACTTTCTGAAATACTTTGTAATGTAACGCTGAATTCAACGATATATCTTACCCGTCAATTACACTCAGCCCACTTCTACGGCAGGGAGCAGGGAAGTGAGCAGGGAAATGAGGCTCAATATGAGCAGGGTGAGAATGTACCTACCTAATCACCTCACTTCGGCTGCCACTCGCGCTGCTACTCGCGCTGCAGGTCACTCCCTAAATTAGCGGTTTTTTGTGCGGCAGTCAAAGGACCGGCAGCGCAAGTGGCAGGGAGTGATCACATTCTGCCCAGTGACTGTCGTGCGAACGTTGCGTACGTTGTTAATTGTTGCGAAAATGTCGACGGAGTGGAGCAACGAAAAAATTATATCATTTCTAGAACTCCTTGAGATCGAAAGAGTGATATGGGATTCTCATGATAAAAACCCTGAACTTAAGCACAAATGTATTGATATCATCCACCATCTTCTACGACGACGAACTTTCTTTTGGAGTTTATTTGTTTTCAAGACACTCACCTCACATATTTATATCAAAGACTCTTCTTCCTCTTTGTTTATATACCTAAATGAAAGTGTAATCAGGGCCGGACTGGGCAGGCGGGGTACCGGGGAATTCCCCCCGGTGGGCCCCCTTATGTGGCTTGTGGGGGCCCTTGTCTAAAACCGTGCTACTCATTACATATTAGATTTATTTCGGTAGATGTAATAAAAGGTTAACCAAATATGTGAAGCCCGATGGTGGAGTATAAGGGCCTGGCTGTGCAAATTTTTTTTTCATACCTTACACCAGCATCCAAATACCTTCAAACCTATGGAATTGATTTAGTTCAATCATACAATGGTTATGCATGCCGAGAGTGGTATTGAAAGTTTATTTGAAAAATTTGGACAAATGAAAAGCCAAACGAAGTAACAGACCAATTCACATATTTTATCAACAAAAAATTGGAAGAAGGACATGACATTGATATTGAGAAAAAATAAAGTTATAAGGCAATAAAAAAATGTCAGGGGAATTTATGGATGACTTCATTTTTGATAATGCTTGTAAAAGGTTTGAAGTGGCAACTTACAAAACTATTATGAATCAAAATTCTGGAAGTATCTCAGATAGGTTTGCTAATAATGAAACACATTATAGAAACTTTCAATTGTTCGACCCAAAATATTTTCATCGAAAGCGGGAGGATTTGTTAACATTTACGGAGGCTTTCACCACGATTTCTGAATTTTTAAATGTTGATTAATTTTCTGCAATATTTTCAGAAATGATAAGAGACTCAAATATAAATTGCCCAAATATATCTGTTAATTTTCGATTTTTCGATGTCTGAGGTGCCTAAGGTGCTGTTATTTAGTATTAAAAAAAATGAACATGCATTCGTCGGCATATTTTAATACATAGGTATGTTGTGTATAAGTTATACAGGGTGTTTCACCATAAACTGGACAAACATATATAGCCGTGTAGATGACACCGAGGAAGTCATTTTTGCATCATGACATATACCTACTCCGTTTTCGACGCATAAGCGAGATACAGGGTGTTTAATGACAACTTCGAACAATATTCTGATAACTGTGGTGAGTTACGCGTGACATTTGAAATAACGGTTTCTGGTCACATCTTAGTACTTTTTAGGGCTAAATTCAATTGTGGTGTAGAATTCTGAAAAAAAAATTTCAAAATGGCGGAAAGCCTGCAAAGTTGGTATTTTTTTCTCGGTTGCCAATTCGAAAAACACTATTTCAACGTAAGTACTCGAATTTCTTAAATTTTCAGTGAAAAATTTTTCTCAAAATTCGAACTCAACTTTTTTTTACATGTCTTCAGTGAAGAAAAAATTCCAAAAATTACGGTCGGAGAACTTTCATAATTCTTATTCAAAAAAATGGAAGCCGTACGAGGGCCAAAATTGTGCTAATGGGCTGCCAGAATGACCCTGACAGAACTATGAATATATAAACCAAAAAAATTTTTTCCGAACAATTGGGTAGGATTCGAACTCTCTACGAGTATGAATTGGGTTTATTTTAATCTTGAAAATTTCCGTTACCAAAGCGACGCTTGTAAATCGAAAGTGGGGAGTTCGATTTCCACCAAAGTTTTTTGAAGAAAATTTTTTTGGTTTATTAATTCATATTTCCGTCCGAGTCACTCTGGCAGCTAATTAGCCTAAATTTGACCTTCGTACGGCTTCCATTTTTTTGAATAAGAATTATGAAAGTTCTAGTTTTTTGAATGACTATTCCACTCATTCCATTTTTAGTGAGGAAGTTTCCTTAGCAACACTGGTTTCTCATCGATGAAACATTCACATCGGCAAAACCAACAAGTTGGTTTTTCAGCGACAATTTTTTGACGTTTCTCAAATTCTTAGATAGCTTCGGGAATGAATACCATAGAGAAAACAAACAACGTTTAGTTGATCTATGATGAATACTAATTATTTGTCAAATAGCGCAATACAAGCCCAATGTGACCATCTTCAGACACATTTTCTCGTGAAATGGTCATGTCGACAGTCGAATACCACTCGAGATGAAATTTAAGCAGGTAAAATTTCTCTCTTGTAATATTCAAGTTTGTTGCTTCTCGGCAATTTCGCATTTTTCCAAAATCACTCGCCTGACGGCTCGTGATTTTGATACAATTGTCATTCGCGAAATTGCCGAAAGCAACAAACTTTCATTTTACAATCGAGAAATTTTGCCGGCAAAATTTCATCTCTAGTGGCAAGGGCGGTCACCGACACCGCCCCCCCCCCAAAGGTGGCAATGCACTTAGAATAAATTCTGGAATACTAGATATGTACTATTGTGACACCTAAAATGGTTAAATGATTTTTATTTTAAATATGTAATATAAAAAAATATCCCATTCTGCGTTTTCTGATTGAATTGGAATTGATGACTGATATTATGTAATTGTACAAAATGCCCCCCCCCCCCAGAATCAAGATATATGACCGCCCTTGTCTACTGGTATTATATTATTATAATATGTATATGAAAATTATGAAAGTTCTCCGAGCGTAATTTTTGAAAGGCTACAAAAAGAAAACCAATAGATATTATTTCATTCTGTTTCCACCACAGTATTCAGAATGAAAGATAGTTCAACCTTGAAATATTCCAACAATTTTCCAGAATTTGGGGTTGGGGATTATTGTGAAATTGGCGAAAACCAATACCTAGTGTCCAATTTTCGAACTCGACTATGGTGCACATCTTTAGAAAGGTTGATTTTCTACTTATTTTTCTGGGTTCACATTAAATTACGTTATTCTTTCAGAATCTGAATCAGTACGCTGGTCCTTAGCCTTTGGAGGCACCCCCGTCAAGCGCTCTGGGCCTGGGGCCCCCTAAAAATTTTTTCCCGGTGGGCCCCCACCATACCAGTCCGGCCCTGAGTGTAATAAAAGACAAAGCGCTGGACTGCAATTTCGTCGTCCGCCATTGCCAAAACTTGATCGCGAGAGAAATGTTTGAGCTGATAGAGTTCACTGGTGTAAATACTCACTGCCTTTCCATACTGCCGCAGAAGTATTCTAGGAAATATTTCTGGCAGCGCGAGTAGCAGTGGAAGTGGCTGAGTGTAATTGAGGCAATGTCATTCAAAGTTGGTTTTCAGGTGATTTTGACCCTTATCCAAATTTCTTTGGGTCGGATCTGTATTACATTCACCTTTAGTTTAATTAACAACGTGCAATACATTTCGATAGAAACATTGATATCGTTGATAGACTTGTTTTTGCTCACATAGGTAGGTACACATAACTCTAGGTTTAATGAATGTATTATTTTCAAGTATGTAGTAGGCCGTCGATAAAATAGATAAATAGAACATAACAAGAAATGAGATTGTGTGATATATCGTTGAATTCAGCGTTAAAATTTATTTTGAAAAGTGTCATAAAATATGCAGGTCCGTATTGGAACAAATGAAGTTGAGGGTGGCCCAGAGAGAGTCTACGAAACGTTGGTTACGAAATCTGATTGTCAATTTGAGGATAATTTACTGCCAAATAAAATATTCCTATAACATTTTTTGATAATATTTGAAATAAAGTGGGAAAAAAAGAAAAATCAAAATGACAGAATTTACTTTTCTTATGATATCTCAATAACCGGCCCTGATAATCTCGATTTGTTTGAACTGCTTGACAATGCTTCTATGAATCCATCTTTTTCTCCATTTGACCGACCTTCTTACTCTTATGCCTCACTCAGCCACTTCCACTGCTACTCGCCGACTCGCGCTACCAGAAATATTTCCCGGAATACTTCTGAGTTCTGCGGCAGTATGGAAAGGCATTGGCCATCTTCTACGATGGCCAATTTTCCTTTGGAATTTATACAGCCAAATGGAATAAATTCGAAAACGAATAAATGAGGGCCTGTTGGAAAAAACGCTCGGACACGTCGATTTGTAATTTTAAATGCGCATATTTTTCAAGAAAATAATATCATATAGGGTGTTTCATGTGACCGTGGCCAATACCAACTTTCTTATTCCAAATGCAACCCCCTGTATATTATTTATTTTTTGGATTCTTCAGAGAATTCTAGACACAATTCATGCACAATGTCCTATACCTAACTTCAACTATTTAGGAAGTATCGAGTGTTTTCAGATTCATTGCAAAAATCAACGTTTTAAATAAAACTCATTTTATTTCACAAATTCGGTACATTACACTCAAAACCTAATAAGGAAAACTGATTATTTCTTAATTATTGAAAAAAAAAACAGAAAAAAACATTAATGTCAATGTAGGAAATGTTCAAAATGTTCGCCGCGAACGTCTTGGCAACATGCTAATCTGTCTTCTAACGTTACTCAACATTTCAGGCGTGACCTTAGACTAATGGTCATGAGGGCGTGACTGATCTAATCGCAAGCGTGATTCGGTTTTTTAGTTAGTCTAAGTTTAAGGGTTTCGTATACAATACTTTTGACATATACCCACAAAAAGAAGTCTAATGTAAAATTGTAAAAAATCTGAAAACACTTAATATTTCCGAAAGAGTTCGAGATATGTATAGGACATTGTACATGAATTATGTCTGAAATTTTCTGAAGAATCCAAAAAATAAATAATATACAAGGGGTTGCATTTGAAATAAGAAAGTTGGTTGTGGCCACGGTCGCATGGAACACCCTATATAATTTTATTTTCTTGAAAAATATGCGCATTTAAAATTACAAATCGACGTGTCCGAGCGTTTTTCCTAACACCCCTCCATTTATTCGTTATCGAATTTATTCCATTTGGCTGTATAAATTCCAAAGGAAAATTGGCCATCGTAGAAGATGGTGGATGATATCAATACATTTTCCTGGACAGCATATGTGGAGCCCAAAAACCTTTCCATGATATCGAATGCAAACCAAATAGATTGAAACACGTCATCTGCACCTGATCCAGACTTCATCGACTTCATTTTCCTCTTCAGAAGAGGTTTAAATGTAGCGATAAAGTGACTTGTTTTTGACTTCAATTCCTAAATTGGAATTTCCCCCATATTCTGGCTGATTCTCTTCCAACCATCGTGCACTTTGTGCTTAAGTTTATGGTTTTTATCAGAAGAATCCCATATCACTCTGTGCTCTAGTTCTAGAAATGATATTATTTTTTCGTTGCTCCACTCCGTCGACATTTTTCGCAACAATTAACAACATTGTACGTAAAACAGTATCAGTAATTTAATAGAAAGAAGTCAGAAGTGAAGTCAGGAGCTTTTGGCGCTCGTTCATTCATCTGTATATGTATAAGGAGAAATCACCTTTTAGGTAGATTCGTATTTGCCAGTGCGAAAAAGCAAAGTAATCCTTCCATACGAATTTTTTCTGTTTGTTACACGGAAGATAGGTGAGGTTAGATCGAAATATTTCTATAATTCTGAAATTTGTGTTGATTATTGCCTCGTCATAAAAGTGATAAAGGCGCCTTGATTGAAAAATAATTCATTCTCAAGAAATTTTATTCATTGTATTTTTTTTCTAACTTATTTTTCAATCATCTTCAACCAAGGGCGGAATAACGGAGGGGGAGCATTTCGAAAATAAAAAAAGCAACAGCTGTCGATTTGTTCCACAAATAATGGGATTTTTTTAAAATACAGACTTTTATACAGGGTCTTGCAATAGTGCGTTAGCACAGTATAAGGTATTACCTTATACGTTAGGCTTTCATAGCTGCCAAACCAGAAGTTTTAGAAATTTAGTTGAAAAGCATTTCCTTTTTAATTTCAATTCTGCATCGCAGGAAATTATTTTCTAATATACAGGGTGTTTCCAAATAAGATTATTGAACAAATGAGTGATTTTTTAAATGGAACACACCCCATATATTTTCGCATATTTTGAATGCTCTTCAATACCTCTATCATGACCTATAACCTCTATCTATTTCCCTTATAATTCTCGGATTTTCTACAGAGTAAGTAATAATGAAAATTGTGCCTATTGACGGCTCCGGAATTGTGGAAGGTTTCTTCATCACTGAATAAAACAAATTCAAAAAATGTAGGGTTCTGTTCAATTTGAAAACTTGCCCAGTTACAGAAATTCAAACGGTTTTCAAAATCGCAATCGGTAAGCGCCTGATGCATCTGAATGTGGTAGGCATGATACTTGGTATTCCACGAGTCACCCCACATACAAAGGAGGATCCAGTTTTCAAGTTAAGGGGGACGGCATATATCCGAGTTATTCTGAGTACAGGCTCAAATTCGATTACAGTAATAAATATAATTATTAAAAGGAAGTTCCACCACGCGGAGTTCTCGGTAACTGTCAAATCTCTCCCAAGCCTTTCCGGCCTACCGTCGTCGTAGTTCTGGCTTGAAGATGTCAAAGTTGAATGGTGTGATGCAGCGACGATGTATAAAAGGGCGTGCCCAGCCTTTGAGCTGGGGGGGGCAAAAAAAATCAGAATAGAAATAATGAACTGATTTTCGTATATTATGCTATTATTTCATGAGTTTTTAAGGGATTTTGAAGCTCTAGGGGGGGGGGGCAGCTGCCTCCCCCTAGAGCTTCCTGGGTCCGTCCATGGATGTATTATGTTTTTTCAGCGTTTCTGCCGACTCATTGGGCAATTTTTCAGTGTGAAAAAGCAGAATATAGAAATTTTTTTTTTGGAAAAAGCAGAATATAGTAACATTGTTGGGGAGGGAAGACTCATGAAAGTGTTCCTAAAATATGTTTCACGTTGACTTTGAAAATCATGTTATTTCATCATGAACAATAGAAATTTTCCTTTTTTTTGATTTTAGAAACCAACTCAACACAAAAAAATTCCCGAAGTATTTTGGAAATTTCGATGGATACCATGAATTCGTAACCCTTTCGATGAGCCTTGACTGATAATTATTTCTCGCTGAGGCCCTGACGTCAAACGTACAAAGAAAACTTCAACACTTTCCGTTCAACAGTTATCGTGTTTACGGACAGTCAGAATCAGTGGCGTATATAGGGGGGCCCAGGGGGCCCTACTAATAAAGGGATTATTGTCAATTTAGAGCCAGTGCCATCAGCGGGTCCAACCTAATCGATTAAGAACATGTTGGGATGAAAAATAGGATGTAACAGACATTTGGTCAAAATGCCAATTCTTTCCTCATGAACTTTTCGCCTCTTGAACGTGAGTAGTATCTCTTCAAACTAAAAAAAGGTGGATCACTTAATTTAACACTGACGAGAAGTCGGGGGCTTTGGAACGCTCGTTCATCAACCCTGTAGGAGGTATATACGCATTTAAGATATATCGAAAACCAATTTCACATTTTCGAAGAATTTATTCACCAAGTATGAATATACCGATAAAAATTCAACTCCATTTCCAAAGGTAATGCTTGTATTTTAAGCTCTTACACAAATTAACACATTGTTCATTGTGAATCCTACCTAACTTGATGAATTACAGTGCCTTTCTTCATGTTCCAACAACTAAACTTGGAATCAAGTAAGTTTTAAATCTCAAGGTCCAATGATCTTAACCTAAAACTGAACCAGTAGATAACATAAGCGGTCACTGAAAGTGAATTATGCAACCTGTTATGTCGAAAGTTTTATGCTATTGTTGTGACTTCAACGTAAAAAATATTCAGGAGGCTTCAGATATGCATTCCATATCAAAATTGGAATGAACAATATCCCCTCTGGTTTTACCCATGAATTGAAGTCAACAGGATAATTCAAACCACAGTAACATAAATCAAAATAAAAATCCTTCTTTCCAATTTCCGAATCAAACCTCAAAATAAATTATTAAAAACTTAATACTTTTTCGCACTTCACACATTTTGCAGGTAATTCATCAGGAAATAATTTAAAATACTCACCACCGAAAGGTATCATTGGGTTTCAGATTGCATATATACTTTTTTGATTCAATCTTTAGGTCACATAGAGAGAAGGACAGAAATGAAAGTAAGTGATTCTTCACTTTTCTACCATGTAAGGATGAAATCATTTTTAAATGTATTTCCAATAAGTTTTTATAAGGAATTTTATTTTATATAATTCAAAAATAAATTAAAAAAATATCACTAAGGTTATCTAGCCCTATAGCCTCCTAAGGAATCATTTCCGGATCAATGGTACTGTTGGAACTGAGAAACCTCCCAAAAAATATAACGATCACTCTATATAACTGTCAATGATCAAGGTAATAAAAATTCCCAACCAAATCGACATTGGATACCACTTTATAGCAATAACGTTAAATGTTTCCATTTGAACATGCATGAAAAAATCTGAGAACAATATAAGGTGATATATATATATGTACAGGGAGAAAATATATCCATATCTTATCTATGTATACATATATAAGAAAACAATGATTTGATCAAACATTAAACATCCTGCAGGAACAGATAAAATTTAATATACATTATAATAGGACAAGAAAAAATACATTATAGAAAATAATTAAATACAAGTTAAATACAATGGACGACATATCTGGTTAATTTTTAAAAGCAGGTTATACATGTGTAAAAATACTGAACCTAAAATTTTTTACCAGTTACTTCATCGCATAGTGCTGCTAATGCCAAGCATTCCTTTGTTTTCTGCTCTATGGATGTTTCTAAAGCTGCATTCTTAATTTCTAATCTTTTAGCAATAGCTTTCAGTTTAGATATTTCCATTTCGTATTTTTCTTTTTGTTGGTTGATTTCTATGTTACATCTGGAAATCAGAATAGAAAATGAGTTTCGTAAGATATTTACAACCACTCAAGAACCACCTACAATGGGCATTCCCAGTCATTTACAGAAAAAATATATTTTGACATATTGGATTCTCACGTTATTCGTGTTTTTTTTTAATTTTTTCTTCATCAATATATAACCTTAAAAAAATATTGAAAACTCAAAAATAATCAAACGAATTCAAAATCAGAAGAGGCGGGAAATCATGTGACCTCAGTGGCTAGAGAGATTTTTGATTGGTTGTAATCGTCATGACGTGCTGCTCAAATATGTTAGCATTGCCAAATCAAAAAAAAAAGAATTAGCCTGAGAAAGCCCTTGCTTTCACTTTCCTAATAATATCATAATATAATGTTGATTTTGGATGTTTTTCTATAATCAGCATGACATTATTTTTCATTTGAACTCCATGAAGCTTCATAATATCATTCAATTAACGATCTCCTAATTGAAGATAAAGAGGGTTCAAGTAAGCAGATAGGTGAGAAATTCAATTAAAAATGATTATCCTTAGTCTACACAGGTAAGAATTGTTATACATATATAGGCCGGTCTTCTACTTTAGGAAGCATTAATAATTGTTCATTAGGTTATAGTCATCATTCTGTCAGATAACTACGCAAAGTTGTCCTCTCTTCATATACAGGGTGTCTCAAGTTCGAGTGCCTATTAGACGTTTCTGGAGAACTAGACATATTTGAAATCTGAAAATTGGGATTATGATATTGTTCGAAGTGTTCTACAAAGCTAAAATATAAAAGGGAGTGAAAATAAATTCGACGAAAAAATTTTTTTTCAAGTTTTCCATTCCTGGTATGATCGAGTATTCAATAGTGAATACATTTCTGTTAAAACCATTGTATTAAATCGAATAATTTTCAAAATATCTAAAAAAAACTGGGAAAAAAAGTCAATATGTTCAGTCAGTAATATGTTCATTATTCTTATTTTAAATATCCTGAGCGTAAACCGTTTTTACAACATCGAAGAGGAAGGATGTGAAAAGGTCATGCATCTTTTGGATTTCAAAAATATCATCACAGGGTGTTTCAAATTTTGTGTTGAAAATTGTGATCTTAAATTGGCCATAACTTCTGTTTTTCAAATTAGAACCCTATTTTTTTATAATTGTGTTGGATTCTGCGGTCAAAAATAATGATAGTTTTCTCACATGATTATGCTCCTAAATTCAATAATTTCTGAGTTATTTGAGATTTTCTGGATTTATGTAGTACGTAGAGTCAAATTCTTCGAATCTGATTCATAAGGATATTCTGTGAGCATAGAAGATAAATCATCCCATTCATAATTCACAAGTGTCAGACTCAGACAGGTCTTATTGTTAGTCGTTATGAAATTTTTTGATTTCACAAAATGAATCGTTGCTATTCTAATAATGAGATTTTGGATTTACAGTACAACTTCAGTAGTTCGGACACTCGCTAGCCCGGGCACTCCAGTAATTCGGGCACTGCTTTGATTCGGGCAGTTAGAAATTTTCACCTCTGAAATCCGGGCGCATATGCAAAACAGTATAATTTTCTTGTCTGAACTTGTACAAAACAGTTGTAGGACGGGTTGAAAACGTCATAGGGCGCTGGCCGCATCATCAGGAGTGAAGAGAAGAATCTTCTCCTTGAAAACTTGTTACTTTTGAAAAGGATCAAAAACGAAGCCACTGATATTTATACATCAAAAATGATCCAAAAGTAAAATTGATTCATATTTTTCAAAAAAATAGAAGACAAGGCAGATGGTGCATGTTCTTGTATATATTTATTATTCATATTCATAGTGCAAAGTAGGCAGTACATATATTATATGTAATCGTATACGTATAATTTATTTTCATTATTAGAAATTTGTAAACTTTGGTTTTATTTATAAGAATCATTTTTTTTTAGTTTTGATCGATAAACTTCAATTTTGATCATTTTTAAGTTGTTTTATATGATAAATTCAAATCACTCCAGTAATCCGGGCACCTCGATGGTTCGGGCACGTCCCGGTCCGATATCTGCCCGGACTACTGAAGTTGTACTGTATTTCTTATTGTATTTTTTCAATTGTATACGCAATACACATTCAAATGCACTTAATGATATTGTTTATTTCAAATCCATGGTGGATGACACAAAATGTTGAGTATCCAATGAGAAGTATCCCCATTTTTTTTACAATTTCTGAAAAGATGTTTCAAACTTTCCAAATTTTGGAATGTAAGAGCCCCTAAAGAATACAAAAAAGGGCAGTTGATGAAATTAGTATTTCGACTTATTTCGAAGCGAATGAGAATTCATCTCTTCAATAGGAAACACATTAAATAGATTCGCTCTCTCAGTACACCGAATTATGATTATAAATAAATTATGATAATAAAAATAAAAATACGTTTCAAAACTCAAATTAAGAAAATAAATGATCAGGTAAGAGTTTCAATATGGTAACCATTTTGTTCCACACACTTTCGAATACGTCTTGAAACACCTCGGTTAGTCGCTCGCTCAATTTCCTCCCCCTTTAGTGAGTGGAAAGCATCCTCCACACGCCGTTTCAAATCTTCTTTGCTTTCAATAGGAGATTCATAGACTATGTTTTTTATTCTACCCCATAAATAAAAATCTAAGGGAGTAAGATCGGGAGATCGTGGGGGCCAAAACAGTGAAGAACGGCGTCCGATCCACCGATTACCAAACATCGCATTCAGTTCTTCAGACACCTCGTGCGAACTATGTGCCGGAGCCCCATCCAATTGATAATATGCGGTAGTCGACATACTCAACGGCAGTTCATCCAAAAACTCAGAAACAAAATTTCTCAGGATTTCCAAAAATTTTTCTATATTTAAATTTTCTTCATAAATGTAGTACCGCACTTTATTGTTCATCAAAAGAGCAAACACATTAAAACTAAATTTGTTCTGGGGGTTTCTTTGTCTTTTTCTATGAGGATTTTCACTTCTCCAAATGTGGCAATTCTTTCTATTAAATAGTCCTTCATTATTGAATTTTGCTTCGTCCGTCCAAATGATCTTTTTCAAAAAATTTTCATCATTTTCAAGTTTTTCTAATATTCCTCTACAAAAATTTAACCTTTTTATGTAGTCACCTGGTTCTAATGTATGAACTTTCTCATATTTGCAGTCATGCATGTTGTGTTTTTTCAAAATTCGGTGCACTGAATTTCTGTCTAAATCGATTTCATGAGCTGCACTTCGAATAGATGCATTTTCATTCGCTTCGAAATAAGTCAAAACACTAATTTCATTTTCCTCATCATCAACTACCCTTCTTTTGTATTCTTTAGGGGCTCTTACACATCCAAAACTTTGAAAGTTTGAAACATATTTTCTAAAGATCTTCTCCGTTATGGAAGGTAAATGGGGATACTTCTCGTTGAAGGCCCGGCAGGTTCTACCAATTATTCTGTCACATTCACCATGTATATAAAATAGATCCAGAATTTCGTAATTAGAATAACGGTTCATTTTGTTAAATCGAGAAATGAAGATAACGAATAACAATAACACCTGACACTTGTGAATTATTAACAGATAATTTATCTTCTATGGGTACAGAGTGTTTTCATGGTTTCGAAAGAATATTCATTGAATTTTTTTTAGATGCAATCAATTTGACTCTACGTACACCATAAATCCAGAAAATCTCAAATAACTCAGAAATTATTGAATTTAGGAGCATAATCATGTGAGAAAACTATCGTTATTTTTGACCGCAGAATCCAACACAATTATAAAAAAAATAGGGTTCTAATTTGAAAAACAGAAGTTATGGCCAATTTAAGATCACAATTTTCAACACAAAATTTGAAACACCCTGTGATGATATTTTTGAAATCCAAAAGATGCATGACCTTTTCACATCCTTCCTCTTCGATGTTGTGAAAACGGTTTACGCTCAGGATATTCAAAATAAGAATAATGAACATATTACTGACTGAACATATTGACTTTTTTTCCAGTTTTTTTTGGATATTTTGAAAACTATTCGATTCAATACAATGGTTTTAACAGAAATGTATTCACTATTGAATACTCGATCATACTAGGAATGGAAAACTTGAAAAAAAATTTTTTCGTCGAATTTATTTTCACTCCCTGAATAACCGGAAGTATTTGGGCTTCGAAAATATTTTAGCTCTGTAGAGAATTTCGAACAATATCATAATCCCAATTTTCAGATTTCAAATATGTCTAGTTCTCCAGAAACGTCTAATAGGCACTCGAACTTGAGACACCCTGTATAGAGGTCGTAATAATTAAGTATTTATCAAAATGTTTATTTACTTTGGGAAAATAATAAATTTGAGGAAATATTATGTGAATTCAATAACACCTAAGCCCTGGCGAATGTTGAAGAAAATTTTTTCCCTGTTAATAGTGGAAATATTTCACGTATACAAACATGGTTGAAAGATTCAGTTATGCTATTTTCTTGTATGGAAATCAAGAATCGAGTGTTGAAATTCTACTAAAAAATAATGGACAGAATAGTCTGTTACTTCGAGATAGTTCATTCGAAAAAAGAATAAAAGTACTTGAACAACCTGACAGAGAAACTTCTAAACAAACAGAACAGACGTACCTATGGAATTCCCCACTTTTCAAAATTCTTAAGAAATAAGCCTTCAGAAGACATTTAAATGTCTTTCTGCACAACTGGAAATACCCCAGTATGAAAATTAAGTAGTACTACGAATCCAGTGTCACAGTTTAACCTTAAAAGAACTAACTCCATTTACAAATTTAAAATAAAGAAAATAGAAATTAGCATTGGCAACGTCTCTGAGAATTATTTTGACATTGCTGATATTTCACGAGTGCCAACTTGCGTCAGTTTTAAGTGAAAGAACGTGATAAACCTAAATCATAGCCAACTGGGATACTTTATAAAAGTGAATGGAGTATAGCTCTCCTTCAAAAATTGAAGATTCAATTGTAGGTGGTTTTTCAATGAAAGGCAGACAAAAAAAACTCACTTGTCGATTTGTGATTGGGCATGAGCCTTCAGTGATTCATATCTTGCGTCTTGTTTAGTGAAAGTATCTTCACACACAGAAAATGCTTGTCTCAGTTTTTCTTCGTTCCTTTTGTAGCCACAAATCACAGACTTTGCTTTCTCGTATTTCCTACAAGAAAAATTCAATGATAACTTTTGATGAAATCGCTACAGTTCATTCAAAGGACTTTTCATATTTCACAATTCGGCTTTTCTAGTATTTCCCTGGCAAAATTACATTTCAACCCACACACAAGTTAGGGCAATCACTGTAACGAAGTTCTTCTGATTGATGAATTTAAAGTGTGCAGATTCACAATTTTTCTGTTCACATTTCAATTAATTCATTTCAAGTGTGAATTTTTTTATTTGCACTCTAGGGAAATCTTCTTGAGGCTAATTAATTTACTGAATTGAATAGGCAAGAATAACAGGGTCACTTTAGTCTAGATTTCTAATAGATTCAGTGGTGGCTGCTCAATAGGTGCACATGTGCACGTGTACCCCCAATTAATATCTTCATCTAAAGGAATTTACTTTTGTGTTTGACTTAAACGTAACGTTTTATATTTGGGTTATTCAATTCAATTTTTCATTTCCGATGTTCCGGTTCTGTATTTCTGACTCCAGACGGCAAGCGAACTTTGAACGCCAATGCAAATAATACGCGTAGAGTCGTAGACGCTAGACGGCAGTCGGTACACTGCACATCCGAAGCGAGCCTTGATTGGAGCACCAGCGACCCCGCGCGCCCCAAACATCCCGCTACAGTCCACAAGATTTAGCAGACACAGGTACACATGCAGAATGTGTACGCGTAGGCATGGATAAAGAACTACGGTGCTACGATGTACCGATGTACGTCGTGTGTGAGATAATTCTTTATTTATGGGTGAGATGCTGTCTACCGTGTTTGTTGTATTCGCGCAATTATGACCGAAAATTTGGAGAATCTGATTTGCATTAGCGTACAATATTTAAAAACAATTCGTTTTTTTTTGCTGACATCAGAAGAAAAATAAAAAATCAAAAGTGCCGGTCGTCCAAATATGAATTTATCGATCACGCATGTAACAAAATGTAAAACACGCGATTATGAAGAACCTTTAAGATAGACACTTATGAAAAAGCCGAATCGTTATGTGGTTGTGAAATAAGTAACAGTCTTTATTGTTTTCCTTGTTTTTTATTTGCTGGTGATGATCAAACAGAATGGACCAGATCCGGTGTCAAGGATTTAATCCATTAAAAGAAAAAAATAAAAATATCAAAGTTCCAAGACACCTCTCTGCCATGAAAATTAGGTTTTAATTCATTAGGTAAACAAGATATTCGACAACAATTAAACAGTGCTTACCGACTGAATATCGAGAAACATTATGAGCAAGTAAAAAAAAAACAGATACATTTTATCGAAAATCATAAATTGTATTAAATTTTGTGGTGCTTTCGAATTAGCATTACGTGGCCATTATGAAGGAAATGATTCGATAAATCCTGTATATTTAGGTCATATCAATTTTTCGGCCGAATTAGATTTAGCACTCAGGGATCATTTGAATGAATCCACGGTATTTAAATATAAAGATGATGAAACAAGAAGTGACATTTCAAACATTTTCCAAATGGTTCTAGTTTTCCGTTATACTTTAACAGACCGTACTCCTTGTACTTACAATTTCAGATTTTTGCGCTAAACCCTTTTTTGAATATTATCCCGAGATAAGGCGAAAGAACGTCACAAAGTGCTCTGAAATGCAAGTTTTGAAGGTTAGTTTTCAAATTTTGTTCCTCCCCCGAACTCCCACATGTGCACTCCCGAAATAAAAATCCACGCGCCGCCACTGAATAGATTGGAAATAAATTTTAAATATTTTCACTGAATCGGCCATACTTAAAAAAAAGGAAATTTTCACTCATGGTGAAAAGAATAGAAGGAAAACTTACTGATGTAAATCTGAAAAAGACAACTCCAAATTGTTCAAGTGCCTAGTCACTGTAGCATTTTCTTCTTTCAATTTCTTGTAGTCCGCGAATCTAGTGGCTATTGTTTTCTCATATTCTTCCAACACCTTTATAAATTCTACTTCCTTAGCTTTGGCTTCCTTCAATGCTTCCTCTAAGTCCTTGATCGATTCTTTGGAGTTTTCTTTAGTGTCCTTTTCGATTAAACTATTGGCCTTCTCTTTCAACTGTTCCTTCAAGGCTTTGTTTTCTTGCAAATACTGCTGTTCCTTTTTCATGGCTTCTGCTTGGGTTTTTAAAATGATTTCGTCTTTTTTGCTGAGTTCAAGTTCTAAAATGGCTTTAGCTTGCTGGACCGCATTCAGTTCTAGTTTGGTATCAGAGAATTCCTGCTGGAATTTTTCACTTATTTCCTCCATCTGGAAAATAATAATTCAAAATCACTACCGTCTTTTAAGGCCTCAATAAATAATTAGTTGTGGTTTATATCGAGACTTAGATGACATAAATCAAAGTGTTAAAGTCAGAAAAACACTGAAGTGAAGTCAGGAACTTTAGAGCTCGTTCATTCTCCTTCTAGGTAGATTTGCATTTTCCAGCAGAAGAAATCAATTCGAAAAAGCTGTCCACAAAAAATGGATAACCGTCTTTGAAAAAATTGACAGTAGCTGCCAAGGAAATCATCAACAAATACCGAAAAACTTATTTGTTATAGAATTGTAACAAATGATTTTTCATTTGATAATTGGCTAGAATTTTATACGGTTCTGATTATTTGATCTGGTCACTATTTTTCAACAACCTGTCACCAAAGGTCAGACAATGGGAATTTATCTCTGGTAGATATTAAAAACGTTTATTTGCTGAAAAATTGTTTCATGGGGATATTTTCTGATATTTCAAGTCAATCGTACTTTCAGGAATATATATTTACTGTGAAAATTATGAAAAATTATTGCATGTCAGCATCTTGATTTATTATCCACATTTCCATTGTCTTACTAGGAAACAAAGGAAAATTTGGTCAGCAGTCACCAAGATTTGACAAAATCGAAGATAAGAAACCAAAGTGAACATTACTTTGTAATTACCAAAATGATCATTTCTCTCCAAAATAAGCAGTATTCAGTTCATGTTATATGTGAAACTAATGAAATATTTTATATCATATAAAAGAGTAAAGAAGTTATAATGAATATTCCTCCTCTAATACGTCATCCCAATACTAAAAGTTGTCTTTATCCTTCATGATATTTTATAATTCGAAACAAAATAACTCTCTCGTCAACTCATAATAAAATGTGTAAAATAATAAAATTCATCATTCACCAGCAACCTGTCAAAAATGTTTTGCGGTTAACACTGGTGTGACATGGTTTGGATGCCTAGTTCTTAGGCGCATATAATGTAAGATAAGAATTGGTTTGATTGGTTTTCTCCCAACACTCCACAGAAAATAAAACTAGAGGATTCAAGTCAGGTGAACCTGCTGAACAGGAAATTGTATCAGACCACCCTATCAACCTACAAGAGTTTCATTCATTTTTTTAGTGGCAAAGGAAAATGCGTTGAACATCCATCAAATTAGTACCACAATGATCCCATGAACTACGATAGGATTCCTTCAGAATGTGGATCAGTCCATAGAATTTTTTTCAAGAATCATGAATATTTCATTTGCTTTTGCGACATCGTTCTACATAAGGAAACTCATACAATAAAATTAAATATAGTAGCTTGAAATAGAGCCAATTCCGAAGAAAATATTTCGAACATATTAAAAAATAATCCAGCAAGTGACATACCATTTTGAAATCTAGGTGAACCATATTTTACGTCACTTGCCAAAATTGTACATTTTTTAGTATAATTAATTGAACTAAGCAATGCGATAATTTTGAGTATATAGTTGAGCAGGAAACTGGTTTTAAAACTGAAGAAAAAAATTGTCGGAAGGTTACAATAATACAATAATCGGAAGATCATCACATGGTGTCACATTTCTCGATTAATTTCAAAAGTACAGGACCAAACTCTATTATGTACAAATTTTTCACAACTGGCCAAATAAATGCTTCCGGTTTGACATTCCCTGTATTTGAAACTTTTTGAAATGCAGTAGTGAATGTAACATTGAGAAAGATATTGAAATGGAATCACAGAATAACTGATAAATAATTATGATTAAAAACATATTATGTGAATCAAACGAAAATGATGAATTTAACTTTTTTCAAATCCTGCTTTCCATTCCACAATTCTAAGAACATTCAACTAATTTCCAAATCGGAACGTTAGGTTGAATGAAAAAGAAAACAAAAATCGATAATCTAATATTAACCTTACCTTTTTATTTGGAATGTTTTGTATTTCTTCTATTCTTGCCTCCACTTCTGTTTGGTTAATTGTTTCTACAGATGATTCAATTTGAACATCTTCAAATTCAGGACAACTGCTTTTAATATCTTCACTATTTTCACAGGTATTAGATTCTTCTAAATTATTATCAATAGGTTTGTTAGATAATTCTATTGTATCACTTTGCGAATGCTTTATGGAGTCAGGTGAAGATTCCTGTGAAGTATCTTGTTTGTCATCAGGTTCACTCTCTATTACTTCTGTTAAATTAACTGTTTGGGAGGATTCTGAAGATACTTCGATATGTTCCAGCTGAGGCTCTTCAATTTTTAGTGAATGATTTTTAGAATGTGAGACTTCCTCTTCTGTATTTTCGGATTTGGAAGGACTTGCCACAAATGAACCAGAAGAAGACTTATCCACCACTTGATTAGTACTCGACGTAAAAGTTTCAGGAATTTGTTCTTTTATGTCACCAATAGAATCGTTCACAGTTTCTCTATGTAACTGAGTATTATTTAAGGAAGTGCTCAAAGATCTATCTGAACTATCAGAAACTAATTCCGCAGTACTCTTCTCCACATCCTCAACTGAACAATTTTGCTTGGTTATATTCAAAAGTACTTCCTCTAATTCTGTTGAATTTCTCGATATATTTGCTTCTACAGGTGACAATTCAATACCAGAAGAGAGGTTTGTATATGTAGAGTTGAATTGTTGGTCTACTGCTTCCCTAATTTTAGAATGCTCAATAAATGTTTGATCACATCCTTCCTCCAAAGCATAACTAGAGTTTTCATGCAAGCTTTCACAATATGTTGTCTCTATTGCTTCTATTTCATCTTCAATCACTGTTTTATCTGATCTTATTTCCTCAGTACTATTCAAATCAGTCGTTACAGGTGGATTACAAACAATTTCAGTTATATTCTGTGGTGATTCTTCTACAGAATGTTCTTTTACTCCTCCAAATTGTTCATCCACCTGATAGGTTGAATTAAGATCATCACTTACTTTTTCAACAAAATTTGCGTCATTTTCTTCCGGATCTCTCTCTAGTATTTCTATGCAGTCATCATATAAACTCTGTGTTGAAGTTTTCTGTTCACAGTTGGATAAATTTTCGCCTAAATCAGCTTTATCCAAACAAATATTATTCACTTCACTAGTTACAGTTACATTTAATGCATTTTTATCAAGAACCAAACTTTCACTATCAGTATTTCCTAAAACCAAAGCAGTTGTGATTAACTGACCAAATTCTTCGACTTTTCCATTTACGTTGACGTCAATGCCGTTCAAAATTTGACAGTTCGATTGGTTTTTAGTTGTTTTGTCCGTCTGTTCGATTATGGGTTCATCCGAGTTTTTGTCTTCGATTTTTCCTTTCTGAATATCTGAAAAATAACATAACCTTATTATAAAATTGATGCGGACGTTTTAAGAAACGTCAAGGAAATGCCATATGGTCAGAAGAACTAAATATTACGTCATCAACACGCCTCGCGTTCAATGTTTTCTATTTTGACGAGTTGTCAGAGGAAAGGACGCCTTTGAATGAATCATAGTAATCTACGAACTAAGCGCAGCAAAGGGTCATTACTCATTACCTCAATTTTCATTTCCTATTATCATTCTTGATCTACTAGCAAGACGTCAAAGCTGAATGCTTTTTACTGTATTTAAAAAACAAAATCAAATTTTTATTTAGACTTCATGATGCATTATGGCATTTTTCGAAAAACTTCCACTACAAGACCACCAAAGAAACCGCGAGTTTAAATTTATTAGGCGAAGAAGAATGTTTATTATCCTTTTTATTTACCTTGACCTGCAAGAATGTTCTCTTTGTTGTCATCTTTGGCAGGATCTGATCGAAGCGGAGATGACAGCTTAAGCTGAAACGAAAAAATAGGATATACAAGATTATCGCTATGCAATACAGAAAATTGCCAGTATTAACCATCGTGATTTCGGTAGTTTCAAAATGTACAAGGCGATCCGCTAAGTTTGTTATAGAATATGTCATAAACGGAATCATCATCTGCCAATTCGCTGGCTAGAACGAGAAAACTAGGTTTTCATAATTTTTTTCCAAACTAAGGTTTTATCGAATTTTGTTTCATCCGAAAGTAATTAACATTTAAAGCTATAGGTCAAATGGGCTGAGATCTTTTGTGCATGCCCAGTAAAAGTTTACATCAAGCAAGACGTCGTATTTTTTTAACGCTCGTGACTAATTCAACAGAACATAATGTTCTTAACAACAATTCACGTATTTAGATGTTGAAATTTTATTTTTACGATTTAAGAAATTTCGAAGACGATCAACTACAAGTTTTTTCAATTATGAAAGCTGTGAACAATTCGATGATAGAAGACTCAATCAAAGCTTGAAGTGTCTGACATTTTTACAAAAACTCTTGCTGGAAAAAAGCTTTCTACGCATCAGAAAATGATATGAGAGCTGAATTAGGATTCGGGTATATTTCGATAGCTCTGTTCGTTTCCGTGTTTTTGTCGATTTCAAACACTCACCATTGTCTTTTTCAAATAGTGTAATAAATATTTATCAGACCACATTTATTTGTTGTTTATCTCGAAATTTCAAAAACACAAAATGTCGTTCACAAGTTCAAAATGAGACTGTCTGTACCCTTGAGATTGAGCACCAATAATACTGTAAAAATTCGTGAGGTCTATTTATAAATTCATATAGAGGACGTACACCCCCAAACAAAATTTATATTTAAATTCGGTTTCAATTGTTGCGTTTGCTAGGATTCAAAACAGTTTACTTTAAAAAACGGGAGATCGACCAATGAGCCATCTGATGCTGAATGAAATACAGGTGTTTTAAGAATATTGTTCTGTAATTAAAACTGAATTTTACTGAATTTGGGATTTTGCTACCCGATGAAAATGTCGTTGCATGTAAAGATTTCTTTTTATTGAGGATTTAGGTACCTAAGTGTATCGGAAGCAGACGCCGATTTTCATCGACTAAAATAACTACAACGTAGAAAAAATATAAAATACTGTATTACGCCAAAAATGTACCGTGTGGAAAAAACTTTATGGTATGGTTATAAGGTTGACAAAAATCTACAAACAAGAAATAATTTTACATATACAGGGTGCGTCAGAAAAAAGTGACGGAAAAATATGCTGTTTTTTTCAAATGGAACACCCTGTATTTCATGGCATAATTCCTTCGAGGACACCAAGAGCTTTACACATATACCTCATTTTTTCAATTTCATCACGGCGTTGCCACATAATTCGCATTTTTAAGGTATTTTCAGTGTATCAAGTTCATTAGAATTCTTATAGCAACCGCTCTGTGTCCAATCTAGATGAACGAAATTTTCAAAGTAGTTGGCATAAGGTATCAGCTTCATCATTCGGTAAACATATGAAGTCTTTCATACAGAGTGTTTGATATAAATTCGCCAATTTACTCAAATTTAATATGCGATAACTCAATTTTTTCAAATGGAACATCCTGAAATTTGTTTCTCGAATGTCTACCTTTTTCACAAATTAATCGTTCCTTTAAAGAATGTGAAATATCTCAAAAAAGAGCGGTTCAAGTCCCACATACTTTGTAGAAATGTAGACATTTGAAAAACAAATTTCATGATAGAGAAAAATACAGCGTGTTCCATTTGAAAAAATCGAGTAATCGCATATTCAATTTGAGTAAATTGGTAAATTTATAATAAACACTCCATTTGAAAAAACTGCATATTTTCCGTAACTTTTTTCTGACGCACCCTGTATATGTAAACTTATTTTTAGTTTGTAGATTTTTGTCAACCTTACAACCATATTATATAAGTTTTTTCGACACGGTATAGTTGAGGCGCTATTTTAGTCTTACGCCTTGCTGACGCACCCTGTATGAAATACGAGTATGTATATCGAATTGTAACTTCAAGTCATACCGGAAACGCTCACCTACTTTCTTATTCCAAACGGAACACCCTGTATATTTTCAGAGTTTCCAATGAATTTCGAATTCATGTCATATGAAAGGGCCCATACTCTATTCAATAGTTTTCTGGTTATTTTGGATCTTAAAGAACGCAAAACTTTTTCGAATTTGAGTTTAAGCTCTAATCTCTGGAACGGTTGATCCGAATTTTATGATATACCAATAACTGGAAAATAAGTTGACAGAGAAGGTTTCAAACTACGGAATTGAAACTGTAACACACTCTACTTTGTCCAGTTGACATCTTAAAACGGTGGAAATCATATTATATCGAAAACCATGTGGAAGAGTAGTACGAATATTGTATTTTCGAAAACCATGTGGAAGAGTAGTACGAATATTGTATTTTCGAAAACCATACTGAAGTTGAATCGAAAAGAAAACACTTCAAAGTTTTGCGAATTTTAGTTGAAAAAATCATTTAATATTTTTTAATAGAATAATATGTTTCTCCTTGATGATCAGTTCCAATTTTAATTCCTAAAATGTTGAAAATTTGTGTGTATTTCCATTATTATGAACATTTTATACAAATATTAAATGTCTCATTTCTCATCGATAAAGAAATCGATTTGGCAATCAACTAAAAAAAGGATTTTTTGATAAACATATCATTCTGGTAACTGAGTGGTTAGCCAAATGACTAAGGGCCGATTGCACGGTAGAAAAAACTGTAGATTAAATCCAGAACCTCGATTAGTGTCTATTGATTATCATAGACACTAATCAAGAAGGTTTAAGATTTAATCTACAGTTTTGCCCACGGTGCAATTAGCCTTTAAACTCAAAAAACTTATGTGGGGTCGAATTGGAAGAACAGAACATTGTGGTAACTAAGCAGTGAACCATAGACAATCCAAAAAGATCTCTGGGATCAAATTGGAAGAACACGATATTGTGTTCACTGGCAATTAACCCAAAACATGACTTGAATCCAAAAACACACATGTGGGATTAAATCGGAAGTGACAACAGGAATATCTCGGAAACCAAGACCTAAGACTCAACGGAATGAAGGCAACCAGATACATGGCATGCAACAAATGTTAGAGAAAGTGTCTATCCATCTTTTAACTTATTTTTCCTTTTCATTCGGGAATGACATACATTCTGTTCACAGATTTATGCCAAATTGGATATTTAGGTTTGATTCAATCCGATATTTCTGTATATCTAAAAAGAAACAAGCATGTAAGTACCTAATGTTTGGACAACAAAGATTGAAGGATGATTGGAAAACAATTGAAACAACAATAACGTTAATATAACGAACAATCTACAAAACCTCATTTTCCATTTCCACATTGAAATAGTAACATTTGCCAATAGTCTTCCAGAGCTCAAAGATATAATGACATTCTGGTTCGCAAAAACAGCAGGAAAATACCACTGGAATATCTTAATTCGAAAACAAAAACAAGTTGCTGACAATGAGTTATTATCAATTCAAATAATAGTCTATACCTGTGAGATATAAAAGTGATAGGTTATATTAGAAACTTCTGGTGAAAGTTCTGAAGCCATCAATTTCCTTCAATATCCGAGGGTCTATAGAAAATTTTTTCAATCAACTTCTTCCCAGTTATTTTGAGATTTTGTTCATTCAACTTACGTTCTTCATCTGAAGAAGCACCTCTTTCAAAACATCATGATTTGCCATGGTGAAAGGCTAACAAGGCTATAAAACAACAATAAGCAGACCAATTTACGTTCGCAAACAACTCAACAAAAATTTAATTCCTTTTTCACTAAGTTTCCAACTAAATTTTTAGAAGTTTTGGCAGTTTGGAACACATGAACCCAACTGACGGTTACATAGTCTTAAAAAATGAGCCAATCACGTACGTCTATTTATGTCATGTGCTGTATTTGTACATTTCGAAGGGAAATTGCCATCTGGTAGCAGTTAGAAGAACTAACAAATAGATGTTTTTGTGGTTGCCAACTTCAGGGGCAGCAGGACAGACTTCTTTGAGTTGTGAAAGATATGGCCAAGAGCGTTATTATTTTGCCCAATGCCCAAATGATTGCCATTTTCGAATTATGAGCCGAAAATTGTTCGAGAATTTGTGGTCGAATTTAATTTCCTCGTCCGCAGATATCATAACTTTCGAAGGAAAAGTGAAATCGTCAAGGTACCATCGAAATATAAAATCTATACTAAGAGGAAATATTTGTATTTTTGTGTGTTTGATACGACTTGACTCAAAAACTACTGGACCGATTTAAGAAATTCTTTCACCCTTAGAAAGCTACATTATCCCTGAGTGACACAAGGGCGAATATAGATCTTTTTCATGGGGGGGGGGGGGTTGTAATAACGATTGAAAATCATCAAATCAGGTATGAAATGTTTTATGTGCACTACAGTGCGTTACTTTTTCTCAGTTCTTCGATACTCATGGGGGGGGGAGTAATTACCCCCTCTATCATACAATTACAAAGAGTACATCATAAGATATGGCAGGTTGAAGTGATGAAGATGAAACGCGCACGACCAGACCTAAATGCGTCTCCGTGCTAGGTAGGCGGGAAGGAGAGGGCACCGAAGTGTGAGAGGGGGACATGCATATCTATAAAACAGTAGCCGCGTGGATCAACTTTCAGACACGCTGTCGACTAATTAAGAAGCAGAAGCCTTTTTCCTTTTCCTCGTGCGAAGCTGGGACGGGCTGCTTGTCCTCAATATAAATATGCCACATTCGGGGCTATTCACTAAGCAAAGTTGTTATGGATAGCAACTGTAAATCGTCGTTATCCCATGTAATAAGCATGGGATAACGACGATTTACAGTTGCTATCCATAACAACTTTGCTTAGTGAATAGCCCCGATTGTAAAGAAAACAAGTCTTTTCTAGCATCAATATTGTGGAGACTCACTCGGACCCGTCAATTTTTTCTTGAAGGACTTTTAACATTGTAAATGTTTATGTTCGTATATTACAGGCAAGTTACGAGTTTTCGTTCAAGGTCAAAAGACGAAGATGTCGCCACTCGCCAGTAGACCAAAAAAGCATTCGAAAGTTATCGCGTGATTCATTAACATAGGTCTATTGGGCCAGCATACTAGAATCGGCGACCAGAGAGCCACGGTGGGAGGTCCGTCAAATTCGCCGCAACGTTGCCAGATTGGGCAATTATTCCGGTATTTGAAGGATAGATCATTGTTTTATTTCCTTCATTAGCACTTCGAGTATTTATATTGTTGTTTAATCAAGATAGATCTGGGCTGCGGTGAGCGGCCCGTCAAATTCGCCGCAACGTTGCCAGATTGGGCAATTATTTCGGTATTTGAAGAATAGGTCAACAGTTGATCCGAGTACATATAAGATTCATGAATTTTAGTAGAAACAGAATCCTTCTATCTAAAGCTACTGGGTATTCATATACCCAGATTTGCTAAAATCAAAATTCACTTCGAAAATATTGGACGGAGTGGACTCAGCTTCATCTGATGATATTTCCTCCGAGTACCTACATATAAGATTCATGAATTTTAGTGAAAACATAATCCTTCTATCTCAAGCCAATTTCGAGAATACTCAGATTTGGTAAAATAAAAATTCTCTTCGAAAATATTGGACGGGGTGGACTCAGATTCTTCTGATGATGTTTACTCCGAGTACATATAAGATTCCTGAATTTTAGTAAGAACAGAATCTTTCTATCTCAAACCAATTTCATGAAAACCCAGATTTGGTAAAATAAAAATTCGCTTAGAAAATATTGGACAGAATGGACTCAGCTTCATCCGATGAGAGTTAATCTAAGGAAATATAAGATTCATGAATTTTAGTAAAAACAGAATCCTTCTATCTCAAGCCAATTTCGAGAAAACTCAGATTTGGTAAAATAAAAATTCTCTTCGAAAATATTGGACGAGGTGGACTCAGCTTATTCTGATGACGTTAACTTCGAGTACATGTAAGATTCATGAATTTCAGTAAAAACAGAATCCTTCTATCTCGAGCCAATTTCGAGAAAACTCGGATTTGGTAAAATAAAAATTCGCTACGAAAATATTGGACAGGATGTAATCAGCTTCGAAAATATTGGACAGGATGTAATCAGCTTCATCCGATGATAGTTGATCCGAGTACATATAAGTTTCGTGAATTTTATTAGAAACAGAATCCTTTCTATCTAAATTGAATTTCATGAGAACCCAGATTTGGTAAAATCAAAATTCACTTCGAAAATATTGGACGGAGTGGACTCAGCTTCATCTGATGATATTTACTCCGAGTAATATAAGATCAATGAATTTTAGTAAATACAGAATCCTTCTAAAATAAAAATTCGCTTCGAAAATATTGGACAAGATGGACTCAGCTTCATCTGATGAAAGTTGATCCAGGTACATATAAGATTCATGAATTTCAGTAAAAACAGAATCCTTCTATCTCGAGCGAATTACATGAAAACTCAGATTTGGTAAAATGAAAATTCCCTTCGAAAATATTGGACGGGGTGGACTCAGCTTCTTCTGATGATGTTTACTCCGAGTACAGATAAGATTCATGAATTTTAGTGAAAACAGATTCCTTCTATCTCAAGCCAATTTCGAGAAAACTCAGATTTGGTGAAATAAAAATTCTCTACGAAAATATTCGACGAGGTGGATTCAGCTTCTCCTGATGATGTTTACTCCGAGTACATGTAAGATTCATGAATTTCAGTAAAAACAGAATCCTTCTATCTCAAGCCAATTTCGAGGAAACTCAGATTTGGTGAAACAAAAATTCGCTTCGAAAATATTGGACTGGATGTTATGAGCTTCATCCGATGATAGTTAATCCGAGTACATATAGGATTCATGAATTTTAGTAAAAACTGAATCTTTCTATCTAAAGTCAATTTCATGAAAACCGAGATTTGCTGAAATCAAAATTCACTTCGAAAATATTGGACAGGAATGACAGGATGGACCCAGCGCCAGCTTCATCCAATTATTTATATCTTTATTTTTTATTATTATATCTTAAAAATACTTACTTTAGAAAGAAAATTTCTGTTTTAAAATACGGTGACAAGTTTCCTCTTACATGTTTATCTTAGGAATTAGGAATATTGATTGTTTCTTGCAATTATTATTGAAAATACTATTTTATTTCAAGTTCAAATGTTGGTAATATTCACATGTGGTGTTATCATTTGCAATGTCTCTGATGGTTGCATGAATTGCGAAATCTGTAAATTTTTTTACGGCATTTCATTTCATCCCTTTGTGCGGCAAACCCAACCTCTCAAATATGAATAGGAAAGATAGGTCGTAAGGTCTTTTCCTGATGTATAAGACGGTACATTTTTTTTTAGATTTGTTCATTCGTTTAGGTTATATAAGTCTTTGAAAATGAAATATTACCCAATTTACAAGAAGCTCAAGATCATTACCATATTGTACAAAGTAGGCCTTAATTTTAACCACAAAAGAGCATTGCCAATATTTCACAGCCTTCTTGATCTAGTAGAATACTTATTCATATTTGTCAACGCCCGTGGAATAATTCTTCTTGAAATAATTTACATTTCTACGAGCAAATTGAGATGACATTCGATACAATTCTCTGCCAGGAAGAATTTGAGTTTTCTATTGATATATTCTGTAGTTGTCAAAGTGAAGTTCCATAAACCATAAATCACAAGTGATTAATAAAGGCTCATAATTCACAAGTGGTTTATGAATGTCAATATACGCCTAAAAAACACATGGATTATGAACACTTGATTCGATAGTCGTGGACAAACTAAATTATTCTTCACCACGAAATTGAAATGAAAATCTTATTTCTGCGCTTCAAATCTTCAGACTCAACCCTGTAGAACGTTCACAATATGGGTTTCGCACAGTTATAATTTCGTTCAACATAAATACTGAATACTTAATGAATGTTTTTTGGTATAAAGTTCTTCTGGTCATTAAATGATGTGCAAATTGTTGGACAGACAGTCTCAATGTCTTGAGGAATGTGGAACGCAAACCAGGATCCAGTCTTGTTTTTGTTCCTTTTGGTTATACAACTAGATGTCCTGCTTTCGTAAGTCACTTTACGAGCGAATGATTCCAAACTGGGAGGATACACTATAACGTTAATAAATAACACTTTAACTTTGATTTTATCGAATTGCGTATTGGTGGAACAATTGATGTTGTATTTTTTCTGAAGAAAAGGATTTCAGAAGGCTCTGATCCCAAAATAAGGCGGCTCATTTTAGGAATCTGGGAACTCTACAGTACCTACTTGTTCACGAAAATTCAAAATTCCTCTTTTTTCTTCGCATTGAATTTGAATGCATTTTGCACTCTTACCTACTTCGATGAATTCTCCCAATTTTACTTCAATGAAAACTGAAAACCCCATCAATTCTGATATCTCCTTTAGGTAATATTTCTTGACCGACAAATACACCGACGCACATGTTTACAGGGTCCTGCAATAGAGCGAGAATCTTCCATGGCTGCCGAACCAGACATCTCAGAGATTTCGTTGGAGAGTAGACCTCTCGTACCTTCATTTCTGCATCTCAGGAAATCATTTTCTGATATACAGGGTGTCCCCGATAAATGTTATCCAACAAATGGATGATCTTTTCAATGGATGATGATTCAATGAAGGTTATATATTTTCACATATTTTCAATGACCTTCATTACCTCTTGACGCAAAATATTAGACTTTTCTGGAACGATTCAGATCTTTTTCGAAGAAAACTGCAAAAAGGTGTGAGAAAAGCAGTTCAGTAAAAGTCTTCTGACGATTTCCAGAAGCGATAGTGAACACTAATTTGATCTTTAAGTTTTTTAATTGAAAGAGTCGTCTTGTCACCGTTTCTAAAGGATCAACCTATCATATACAGGGTGACCGTTTTTGAGGTCCAAATATGAAGAACTCAAAATTATTATTTCTCGATTTTTTCAAATGGAACATCCTGTATTTTTCCACAATAATTTGGACAATTGAATACCTTACATTTTCTCAGAAGTAACCTTAGGATTATTTTCACTCCCGCATCCAGCAGACACGAAAAATGATATCGCAACTGAAAATTTTATTCAAATAATAACATAATAAAAACTAACGGACATTAAAAAGAGGAAACAATGAAATATAAGACTAAATTAATAATTATTGACAAACTTCGAAACCTTCCCAGAATTATACTTCCTGAGCATCAATATAAAAATGATATTTTTTTTCCGTATACAAGCAATTCATATTGATTATGTATTCAACCAATTATATCAGTTTTTATCGGCTCTCAAAAAAAAATATTAATCAAGTTATTGCTACTTAGAGCTCAAAGATACTTTCGAATACAGTGGAAACTGGAAAGCCGATAAAAACTGATATAATTGGTTGAATACGTGATCAATATGTATTGCTTATACGGAGAAGAAATATCATTTTTATGATGATGCTCAGGAAGTATGATTCTGGGAAGGTTTTGAAGTTTGTCAATAATTATTCATTTAGTTTTATTTCATTGTTTAACCTCTTTTGAATGTCCGTTAGTTTTATTATGTTATTATTTGATTAAAATTTTCATTTGCGATATCATTTTTCGTGTCTGCTGGATGCGGGGGTTAAAATAATCCTAAGGTTACTTCTGAGAAAATGTGAGGTATTCAATTGCCTACTATATTGTGGAAAAAATTACAGGGTTGTCCATTTGAAAAAATAGAGAAATAATAATTTCAAGTTCTTCATATTTGGACCTCAATAACGGACACCCTGTATATGACAGGTTGATCATTTGGAAACCATGTCAAGGCAAATCCTTCAATCAAAAAACTTTTAGTTCAAATTCATGTTACTATTGCTTCTGAAAATCGTCAGAAGACTTTTACTGAACTGCTTTTCCCTCACCTTTTTTCAGTTTTCTTCGAATGAGATCTGAACTGTTGGAAAAATGTCACTAAGATTTTGCGTCATGAAAGAGGTAATGCAGGTCATTGAAAACATGTGAAAATATATGGGGGGATCCATTAGAAAAATCATCCATTTGTTGAATAACATTTATCGGGGACACCCTGTATATCAGAAAATAATTTCCTGAGATGCAGAAATGAAGGTACAAGAGGTCTACTTTCCAACGAAATCTCTGAGATGTCTGGTTCGGCAGCTATGGAAGAAGAACGCACTATTGCAGGACCCAGTATATCATATTATGTTTCTTCGAAATGGATTTATGTTCGACTGTACACAGGATGCTTCTAAATTAACTCGACAAAATTCAGGAGGTGATTGCCCGTATGAAATTAAGATGAGTCTTTCCTATAACAAAATTTCCTCAGCCCACCCCTTTCCGAGATATCACCTCTAAAAAGTGGTGACTAAAATTGAGTTTTTATTTGTTTTTCTAATACTTCAGTGAAGCTATAAACTGGAAATTCCGTAATTTTTGTGCACTTGCAAAGGACTAACTAAGAGAATTTTTTCAATATTTCTGTTCCATAATATGGGGTGACATTAGCAACCCTCAATTCTTTCATATCATGAATTTAACATTAGAATTTTTTTTCAATAAAACTAGGATTTTAAGTTGAAGCTGAAATTTTAGAAAAAAAAATAAAACTCAATTTTAGTTGAAAAACCGTCAAGGATTTATTGTTGACAACGAAGGGAGGGCATGGCCCTTCCTCAAAAATCCCTTGAAAACTTATGAAATAATAGCATAATATACGAAAATCAGTTCATTTTTTCTGTTCTGATTGTATCCCTTTTGTTCGCGCATGCTCTATGACTATGACACATAACTTCCTTCTGTTCTGTCATTTCAGTTCAATAAACAAGCAATAAATCACTAGATCTCACAATAGCCAACCCTAGGAAATTGACAGTTACCTACGTACAAATGGGAGCTTTATCTAAATATGAGAGTCGGATTATGTTTATGGACCGGATGCACTCTCAAACTCTCTAATATAAGAAACGTATACCGCCAGATGGCAGTGCAGTGCATTAATTTTCATTTATTGGATTATTCAGCTTAACTCTTTGAAGCACATAAAATATTCATTGAAGTACACCCCAGAAGCACAGCCATATTTTTTTGGCTAATTTTCTCTTTTTTTCCTCAATTTAGTTCAGGGGGGTATATAACAAAACAAAGTTACTGCTTGTCCGTTTCAGAATGAACTGACGCGAAATTTGCCTCTGTTGATAGAAACTATATGCCATAACGTCTGTGAATAAAGCGTGGTTCATGAAATAAACCACCATGCAAATCTCGAAAAGACCATTCAATAGGTGGTTTATTTTATCGACCACCATGCATGATGGGTCTAGAAATATGTGGTATTTACCGATTACCACCATGCTCGAAAGAGTTAATAGATCAAATGTTGGGGCGCAGGGAATATAACAAGATTTCCTACCCTGAACTAGATCTCACACGGGCTGTATAATTTGGTATAATACTCCCTTTTTCCTTTATCAGTCATCTGGGAGGAAAAACCTGCGGGGCGTGTCATTTAAAAGAAATTAAATTCCACGTTAGAATCCACAATTGTGAGAAACAAATAATTTTCACTAATCGACGGCTAAAACAAACCGTAATAAATTGTCTTTGATAAAAATGGATATTTATCATTTCGAATAGAAAAATTGAAGGAAATGTATTTCGCGAAAACAACACATTGTTGTAATATTATTTCCAAAAAAACAGTAAATTCTGAAAGAAAAATGAGATAGACCGATAGACGTTCGCTAAATGATAGACTTCAATACTGAAATGAAAAAACACGAAAATATTTGTTCGTTTTGATGGTGGAAATGTTACAAAATAACCAAAAATGATGGGGATATACTTTTCATTCATTTGATTTAATTTTTTTTTAATATTTTTATCTTTATACACTCATACATCCCTTCATCAATCAGAAAAAAATAAATCGTTTCTGACTCCCTTTTTTTCAGGAATGTAGACCCTTGAAGGCGACTTTCTTGAAAAGCGGCATTTACGAAAAGGAGCCTTTTCGTATAGATTATGGAACTGGGCCTTAGGTGTTTCAGATTCAATTCAGGAACACTTTTTTAATAATATTCCATC
The DNA here is from genome assembly GCA_910592335.1 of Adalia bipunctata. NCBI lineage: Eukaryota > Metazoa > Arthropoda > Insecta > Coleoptera > Coccinellidae > Adalia > Adalia bipunctata. Next base: position 17,601,751 of record OU342957.1, read on the forward strand.
TTTTTGTGATGGAAAAGAAAAAAACAAAAAGTTCTTGTACTATGTTAAAAAAGTTTACTGTTTGACACTTTAACAGCATCATTTCTTGCTAAATACAGGGTCTTTCACGAGGAACCTCACCCATATTTATACGGGAAACTACTGAACGTATTTTCATGAAATTCAGCACTTATGAGTATTTCACGATGCTGATGAAATCTAAAATATTTTCAAGGCATGAGCACCTCCGGTTTTTCCGGAAATGACGTCAACTTCCGTTTTTCAAATTAGAACACCATTTTTTTTATTGCAGAAATAGATTCCTTAGAAAATTTCAAGTTATTTTGATGTAACATTTTTCAGTTTTGGTTGGAAAATTCTCTCTGAGCGGGAAAATTCGAAAAAAAAATCGAAAACAGAGCTCCGCTGAAACAAGAATAACTTCGAGGTTTTTGAATGGAAAATTTTCATTTTTGGGATTTTTCAAGATGTAAGATTGATGTATCCACTTCAAAAATCGAAATCGCGATTCATGATACAGGGGGTGAAAAAATCGCTTTCAAAGTTAGGGATGACAAAATCGTGAAAAATCAATTTTTTCAAATTAGAACCCCATTTTTTGATGGCAGATATTGAATCTACGTTAAAAAATAATGTGAGTGTATGCATCACACCCTTGCCCTAAAATGGATATTTTCTGAGTTGATATCCACTTTAGGGCAAGGGTCTGGGTGTGATGCATACACTCACATTATTTTTTAACGTAGATTCAATATCTGCCATCAAAAAATGGGGTTCTAATTTAAAAAAATTGATTTTTCACGATTTTGTCATCCCTAACTTTGAAAGCGATTTTTTCACCCCCTGTATCATGAATCGCGATTTCGATTTTTGAAGTGGATACATCAATCTTACATCTTGAAAAATCCCAAAAATGAAAATTTTCCATTCAAAAACCTCGAAGTTATTCTTGTTTCAGCGGAGCTCTATTTTCGATTTTTTTTTCGAATTTTCCCGCTCAGAGAGAATTTTCCAACTAAAACTGAAAAATGTTACATCAAAATAACTTGAAATTTTCTATGGAATCTATTTCTGCAATAAAAAAATGGTGTTCTAATTTGAAAAACGGAAGTTGACCTCATTTCCGGAAAAACCGGAGGTGCTCATGGCTTGAAAATATTTTAGATTTCATCAGCATCGTGAAATACTTATAAGTGCTGAATTTCATGAAAATACGTTCAGTAGTTTCCCGTATAAATAAGGGTGAGGTTCCTCGTGAAAGACCCTGTATAAGCTATGTGCAGCGCATGGCACAAAAAAGCTCGAGGATTGGCCTACAGTATATGTTTTTGTAAGCTAATATGCTTTCCACGCATATTAGCACCGCTATCATACCCTCGACCTCTCATGTCTTCAATATCTTAATTTCAACTTCTTAAAAGTTCAACTACAAAATTGAATAAAATAAATTATGTACTGATATTTATCACCCTGTGCATAATTATTTATTTTTTTTATATTTTTTCATCCAGATTTTCAAAAATTCTTTTCTGCCAAACCTTCAGTTTGGCGCCCGCGTGCGATTACGGGGGCCCTGATTTCAATAATTCCCATGCGTTGTTGAAGTTGAAGGTGTATCGTTCTATTTTTATGATTTTATGGCGCAGTTTCTACCTGTAAAATGTCAAAAAATGACATCTACCGAAACAGCGGGCTATTCAAATTCAATATAACACCACTTATTGGATTATCCTTTATAAGGAGGATAGCTATCGATACGACTACCCCAAGTGTCTTACGGCCGTTTTCAATAACCGATCTATCCCTCGAAACGGCCGATATATAGGTACTAGAGATCGAGCAATCTCCCGTTTTGTACCTGTTTCCGTTTCAATATTGTATCTGCAGATAAGGATTCTTACTGGTCCTTGCGATCCATCCCTTGTTCCGAAAAGAGGTCAGATGGATAAGAACTTTCATTGTTTATGCGCCTACCTGCGTTTCAAAGAACTTTCACGTTAACCACAGATAGCCAGAAATATCTCTAGTAGCTCTGTTTGTTTATCTGAGGAGTTCGAGCAGTAAGGGGTAGAGATAAGCGTTGAAAATTGTTGTTAGTGCAATTCAGCGTTGGTTTCTTGACTATTTAATTATAAATTAACTTTAAAAAATGGATTATTTGAGTAGCGACGACAGTGACATGGAATTATTAGAGATGATTGATGAGTTCGATGGAGAAAGTGAAGAGGAAGCATTTTATTTTTTTAAATTTATTTTTGAACAAATGTGATTATTTTTTCTCAATTGTTTTTCAGGAAAAAAGTAATAATGCAAACAGTACAACGTTCATGTAAAATTTTTACTGTTCTTCCACGATGTTGATAAATAAAACGAATAGAAAATTAGGAACGAAATTTTTATTTTATTTCACAATTCATTGCTAATACTATGAATCTAACAATTTTTAAATAAAACAAGTAGAACAAGAAGAAAATGATCTCCACAAAGTTTGCTACTTCTGGATGGAGTCCAATTCTTCCAGCGAACCGCCTTCATCCATAGCTTCAGGATATCTGGTCGTTTGAATGGAAAACTGTACCAAATGAATTTACTCTTGCTAGCCAAGTCGCTTATTATTCATTAAATAGCAAAATCTAATATTATCAATTCACCCGTGAAAATATACTTTCCGATAAACGTACTCGTTTTTGCATCCAAACGCTACACAAGATACCACCATTGTTTTTTTATATTCGAATTTCAAATATAGTTCAAATCGAAACTATTGCCGAAGCAATCAACAAATTACACTAACGCAATATGCTGCTTTACACGAGGAAGGAAACGGAACTAATAGCACAGTAGAACACAAACTTCACTAATATTGTACGTATTTAACAAAAAGAATCCCCAAACTAATTAATTTTCACTTAAAAGATAATTTATGCATACAACCGTAATTCATTTTACTGAGTAGGACAAAGACAGGTTACCCTAAATCTCTGTTTCAGCTGCCCCTGTCTCACTTTACGTTCAAAAGTATACAGTCGGATCCGTTCCAGGTACAGAGTTCAGTGGATCTGAAGAGGTTCCTTCCTATCTATCCTTGTCTTGAGATAGATCAGGTTAAACCATGATTGTGAAATGCAAACCACAGACAGATAACTACAAGGATAGATAAGCCGACAAACCGGAGATAGCGATCTATCCCTTATCTTGGTTAGGTTATTGAAAACGGCCGTAAATTGGCCCACCTGTATCTCTGTTTTCGTTCTGTATTTCGTCTTTCACGTGATGCACAACAAATGCTTCACACATGCTGAAGATTTCGTAGCCTGCACTAGCAGATGGCCTTATTCCATTCATATTCGAGTACCTTAATCTGCTTGAAAATCCTTTGAATATAGAATCGAAGTACCATCTTCGGCCTCTGTTCACATACGATTCATCGTGAGATTCTTGTGAGCGAGAATAACTGGTTTGTTTCATGTACCAACCCATAAATTCATGAATACAAATTGTTCTAAGCAAAAAGTTGAATGATTATATCTATCTTAAGGATCTTAGAACCAACTGCCGTTGGCATGAGTATTTCGGCTACATATGTGTTTTGTTCTGGGAAAATACGTGATGGACCAAAAATTTATATTTTTTTAATTGATTAAAAATGGGTTTATTAACATAAGATCGATTCTGTCAACTGATAGATAATGGCAATTATTTTATCTATAATTCAGGATCAGACAAACTCTTCAACACATTTATCTCACCACTTGAGACTCCACAAAACACGTATAGATTTCACTATTCGGGGGCGGTATAGGCCATGGGCCCCCGCAGAAATTTTTCTCAGGGGGGGCAAAATAAAAATTATTGAAATATTGAGAGTGTTGTGCTGAAAAACTATAAGGCCATCAAAATCTCAGGGGGGGCCATGGCCCCCCTGGCCTCCCTGCGGGCGCCCATGGTATAGGCTCACATGCTTCACAATGTTGTTACATGCAGCCTGGGATATTTAAACATTAGAAAAAATTTGGATATCCACGAGTATGAAGCAGAATTGGTTTTGTCGCCATTGTTTCTAATTTTCCAAATTTTTTTTGTTAACATATTATTGAGGTTGAATCAGGGATGTTGACGCTTTTCACCGATTACGCCAGAAGGAGTGCTCAACAGTGCTCATGTGCAAAAAATTGATGCACAACTTAATTTTTCTATGAGGATCATCATCGGAACCATTAGATCTTCACCTACTTATTTAATGTTTACCAGTCCTTTCAAAAATAATCTAATAATCCCTCTGTATATTAGCAGACAGACCTCATCTTTGAATTCTTGGAATTAATTTTAATTCTCTGCGAATTGATTTCCTGTTCGATCTCATATTCCTGACAATAAATATCCGTGGTTGAAGTCACGTAAACCTTCTTGGTACAATTGTTTTCTGAATTTGAATGAGTGAACAAATTTTAATTGAATACATATTACATATGTTCAACAAAGATCTAATCACTCACTGATTCTTCGAATAGAGTTCCTGGTTTTGATTTTCCAAGGAAAATTTGGTCAGTTCTGAATCGTTTAAGAACAGGTCACGAAGGTTGCAATAGAATGCTATTTGAATGCGGAACTCTGCTGGGAGTCCCTGTTATACAGGGTGTATCTGAATAACACCGAAAATATGAAAGGGGCGTTTCTTTGCAGAAAATTAAAGTGGTTATGTGGTATAACATTTTCTGAAAAACCTCCCCCCCCCAGAAAAGTTACACCCGTCCGGAAATCAACAAAAAAATCTTTTTCTTTTTATTTTTCCTGTATATCAAGCTGAAGGCGGACGTTTCCAACATTTATTATAATTTTATTGTAGATATTTGATAGACTTTTTTTTCATTCCAATTCATTCATTTCATTTAAAAGTAGAATTATTATAATTTGGTAACTATTTAACATGAGCTTGCAATACATTTATGTTTTTCTAGCAAATGCTTGAGTTTTAGAAAAAACTTGTAGAATTAAAAAAGTTAGTATATGAACTGGGCTTTTCAGCCGTGGTTTTCTGAAAGGCAAATTTTCGCCAGAAAAAAAGTTGTCGGAAAAATATTGTGGAGGGTTATTATTTCAACCCTTTCTGAGCATACTTCAAGGTTGAAACATTCCAACATGTGTAATTTCATTGACAAATGATAATTAACAAGTTTCGTGTCTTCAGCTCAATATACAGGGAAAATAAAAAAGAAAAACATTTTTTTTTATTGATCTTCGGAAAAAAATTATATCTCGACGGAATGAGAGTGTTCTACGATCAGATTGGAATATGCGTTTCTCGAATGACGAGAACATGAAATAAAATAAACCCCATAGTTGTGTTAACCCCCAGGTTTGGGGGGTTGTTTATGCAAAATGATGAAAAAAATTTATATCTCGACGGAATGAGAGTGTTCTACGATCAGATTGGAATATGCGTTTCTTGAATGACGAGAACATGAAATAAAATAAACCCCATAGTTTGTTAGCCCCCAGGTTTTTACATTCGGGGGATTGTTTATGAAAAATGACGAAAAAAAATTCATATCTCGGTGAAATGAGATTGTTCCATGATCAGATTCGAATATGTGTTTCTTGAATGCCGAAAGAATGAAATACAAAAGACCCCATAGTTTGTTAGCCCCCAGGTTTGGAGATTTGGAGGTTTGTTTATGAAAAATGGTAAAGAAAATTCATATCTCGAAAAAATAGGAGTGTTCCACCATCTGATTTGAATATGTGTTACTTGAATGCCGAAGGAATGAAATACAATAAACCCCATAGTTTGTAAGCCCCCTGGTTTGGAGATTTGCGGGGTTGTTTGTGCAAAATGATGAAAAAAATTTATATCTCGACGAAATGAAAGTGTTTCACAATCATATTCGAATATGTGTTTCTTGAATGTCGAAAGAATGAAATACAATTAACTCCATCGTTTTTTAGCCACCCGGTTTGGAGAATTGGGGGGGTCGTTCATGAAAAGTTATGAAAAAAATTCATATCTCGAAAAACTGCGAGTGTTCCACTATCATATTCGAATATGTGTTTCTCGAATACCGAAAGAATGAGATACAAAAGACCTCATAGTTTGTTAGCCCCTAGGTTTGGAGATTTGGGGGGTTGTTTATGAAGAATGATGGAAAAAATGAGAGTGTTCAATGAAAGAAGAATTGTGTCATTTGATTAATCCGAAACAAGCACAACCTTCTCTTACTAAAGTTCTCCCTACTTCTGGCGACCCCCCTACAGAAGCTTCGCGACCTCGAGGGGTCGCGACCCACAGGTTGAAAAACACTGCTCTATACAGGGTCTTTCACGAGGAACCTCACCCATATTTATACGGGAAACTACTGAACGTATTTTCATGAAATTCAGCACTTATAAGTATTTCACGATGCTGATGAAATCTAAAATATTTTCAAGGCATGGGCACCTCCGGTTTTTCCGGAAATGACGTCAACGTCCGTTTTTCAAATTAGAACACCATTTTTTTATTGCAGAAATAGATTCCTTAGAAAATTTCAAGTTATTTTGATGTACCATTTTTCAGTTTTGGTTGGAAAATTCTCTCTGAGCGGGAAAATTCGAAAAAATCGAAATCGCGATTCATGATACAGGGGGTGAAAAAATCGCTTTCAAAGTTAGGGATGACAAAATCGTGAAAAATCAATTTTTTCAAATTAGAACCCCATTTTTTTATGGCAGATATTGAATCTACGTTAAAAAATAATGTGAGTGTATGCATCACACCCTTGCCCTAAAGTGGATATTAACTCAGAAAATTTTTAAAGTGGATACATCAATCTTACATCTTGAAAAATCCCAAAAATGAAAATTTTCCATCCAAAAACCTCGAAGTTATTCTTGTTTCAGCGGAGCTCTATTTTCGATTTTTTTTTCCAATTTTCCCGCTCAGAGAGAATTTTCCAACCAAAACTGGAAAATGTTACATCAAAATAACTTGAAATTTTCTAAGGAATCTATTTCTGCAATAAAAAAATGGTGTTCTAATTTGAAAAACGGAAGTTGACGTCATTTCCGGAAAAACCGGAGGTGCTCATGCCTTGAAAATATTTAAGATTTCATCAGCATCGTGAAATACTTATAAGTGCTGAATTTCATGAAAATACGTTCAGTAGTTTCCCGTATAAATATGGGTGAGGTTCCTCGTGAAAGACCCTGTATAATGAAATGAACATCCGATATTTTATCTAAAAAAATGGCATTGTTCTTCGAATGTCAAAATAACACCTTTTATTGGAAAACCCTTCGTAAACTATTGATTCACAATAAAAATAATAGAAGCTTGCGATATTGAAAAGCATTTTTGATTGAGGTGAACTTGGTGCTATTCTCAAACTACAATTAGGGTAATTCGGCTAAATGGGGGCAGGACGAAGATGTACAAGTAAGTACATAATATAATATGCACCCGACTATTGTATGGACGCTTGAAAAGCCAACAAAACTTATGTATGAAACACCATCAATTAATTTAATGACAGTCCAGCGTATTTGCATACAGTAACATATCATTTTTCAATTCGTCAAATAGACAACAACATTCATTAGATCTCCTTGATCGATATATGTGCTTATTTTCATGTTCTCTTCTCCAAGTAAAAAAACCAATTGTGCCACATACAAAATGAACATTCACGCTTTAATAATCGTACAAATGTGTATGATTTGCTTAAATGTAACGGTATGGAAGTTTAAAGACGGCATCGAGCGAAAAAGAAGTCCAACCTGAGTTTTAGTTTGTTTTCGTAAGCGGCACAGACGTTCTGGTGCGCGTTATAACAAAAATAATTGCGCGCTCTCAAATGTGAATCTTTCATTTATCTGTATGCATCTCGATATTTGGTGATTTTCGAAAAGTGAACAGTTGAACATTGTATGGATAATTTTTGAACAGGTGATTAACCTCACGTTATTCTACTTGTGCATGATTCAGATATTCGAAATGCATTTTCGCCAGTGAATCGGGTATTTTTGAAACGAATAAATTGACAGTCGAATTGTATATTCGTGATTGTATACTGTATTCTATGGATATTTTTGGAAATTGCTCGCGCATGATTTAGAACTGAAATTCCTACCTCAGAGATAACATCATATCCATAGAGTACATTATAACACAGAATAAACATTTGGACATGATTTAAGCTGATTTTTTGGAATAAGATGAGGAAGAAAAATAATGTCTCTCAAAATATCTCGGAAAAAAAAACAAATCGATTTATTATTTTGGAATTTTTTTAAAGATATAAGTAATGAAATCACTAGCGGATCTAGAGAGTTTATCATGAAAATTTTCAACCAAGAGTACAGAGTGAGCCAAATTGGTCAATTCGAATGTAAATTACTCAATGATAAACAAAACTCATGTCGGTATATCTTCGTTTTATTGTTAGATGATGATTTTTGTAGATGAGAATTTCTGAGGAGTGGCTTTAACTTTTTCTCTGTGAAAAATTCTGCGTTTCTGTGAAAACATTTCTGTGGCACTTTTTTTATGTCCCATTCAATTGTGTCGGTATATTTTCCTGAAAGTATCTATCAAAAATGATATTTTGATACTATACTCCATCCACTTTTATAAAGTATCGCGGTTTGCCATGAAATTTTGACACATTTCACCGCGTGTAGTTCGAAAATGTTAGGTTATGGTCATTCTTCTGTAAGTTGAACAAGCAACGTTGCCATTTCTACATATATTTCGTAAAAATTAGGTATTCAACAAAATGTTCATTTACTTCGGAAAAATAATGAATTTAAGAAAATTGTCAGGGTTACTTTTATAGAATGCGCAGATCTCAATTCTAAATAGCACTTCCTGATACTTTGCCTCTGCTTTTTCGAAACTACCTTCGGCATTCTTAGTTTCCAGGCTTTATAATTAGTAATTAATTATGAGAAATAAACGTCGGCAACATCTCCGAAATTTATTCATTGACGTAATGTCATTCACAAGTGCCAACGATTTTTTCAGGTAAAAAAACTTGATAAACCCAAAACTTGGCCAACCGCGATACTTTGTAAAAGTGAATGGAGTATAGGTACTTCAATAATATTAAGTACACGTGGAATACCAATTATGGCATATTTTTTGCGAAGACAAATAGTGATAGCACTCTAGGATGCTATCGCTCCTAAATTCAGTAGTTTCTAAGTTACTTGAGATTATTTGATATTTCTGTGACCATAGAAGTTAAATTAGCCCATGAATAATTCACAAGTGACAGGTCTAATTTTAGGCCTTTTCTTTACTTCTCGATTTTTCTGCAATGTAACTATGGATTCATAAGAATATTCATCGAATCTGTTGCATGAGAATATTCTGTGACCATAGAAGATAAACGATCCCATTAATAATTCACAAGTGACAGGTGTAATTATTAGTTCTTACTATGGTTTCATAAGAATATGTATCGAATCTATTCAGATTCGATGAATTCGACTCTACGTACAACATGAATCCAGAAAAGCTCGAATAACTCGGGAATTACTGAATTTAGGAGGAAGAGCATCTGAGGGTGCTATCATCATTTTTCTTCGCAGAATCCAACGAAGACAAATAGTGATAGCACTCTAGGATGCTCTTGCTCCTAAATTCAGTAGTTTCTAAGTTATTTGAGATTTTCCGGATTTATGTTGTACGTAAGGTCAAATTTATCTTATATTTTGCATGAGAATATTCTGTGACCATAGAAGATAAATTAGCCCATGAATAATTCACAAGTGACAGGTCTAATTTTAGGCCTTTTGTTTACTTCTCGATTTTTCTGCAATGCTTCTATGGATTCATAAGAATATTCATCGAATCTGTTGCATGAGAATATTCTGTGACCATAGAAGATAAACGATCCCATTAATAATTCACAAGTGACAGGTGTAATTATTTGTTCTTACTATGGTTTCATAAGAATATGTATCGAATCTGTTCAGATTCGATGAATTCGACTCTACGTACAACATGAATCCAGAAAAGCTCGAATAACTCGGGAATTACTGAATTTAGGAGGAAGAGCATCTGGGGGTGCTATCATTATTTTTCTTCGCAGAATCCAACGCAATAATAAAAAATTGGGTTCTAATTTGAAAAACATGAGTTATGGCCGATTTTCGATCACAGTTTTCGACACAAAATTTGAAACACCCTGTCATGATATTTATGTAATTCGAAAGATGCATGACCTTTCCACATTCTTCTACTTTGACGTTGTTTGACGATGTTCAGAATAGGAAAAATGGACATAATACTATACAGGTGTTTTTTTTGGTATTTTGAAGAATGGATACAATGATTTCAACAGAAATGTATTCAGCATTGAATACTCAATCATATCAGAAACGAAAAAATTGAAAAAAAAATATTTGAACGATTTTATTTTTACTCCTTGTATAACCGAAATTGCTCAGGCTCAAAAAATATTTTAGATCTGTAGAGAATTTCGAACAATATCATAATCCCAATTTTCAGATTTCAAATATGTCCATTTCTCCAGAAACGTCTTATAGGCACTCGAACCTGGGACACCCTGTATTTCTTATTCATTGCTTTTTCAATTATCGGGGATTATGCATAAGCATTTATGATTTTGTTGAGTCCTTCAGTTTGAAAAAGTAGGATCTATATTAGATTGTTTCGTTTCATTTAAGTTCGGTGATATGCAGAGAATAAAAAAATAATTATTCGAATGATTGGTCTTAAATTCGAATATTGGAACAACTATCAAGGGGTTATTGTTGTCCTCGAAGGGGGCTTATGACCCCTATGGCCCCCTTTCTAACCCGCCAGTGGATGAAATACAGGGTGTCCCGGAAAATGTGGAAAATCTCTCGGATTCAGACAAAACATAAAAAATAAGATTACAAGTTCTCATCATTTTTTTCCCTAGCGGATAGCTTGAACATTAAGCTGAAAAAAGGTATTCTTATTTATTGTCGATAAAATGAACCGTTTTCGAAAAATAAAATTACAAAGATTCTTAACTATGCAGTTTCGGCACAGAAAGGCACGTTAACAAAAATAATATTTTAGAAATGTTCTCTCACTAAAGTTTGCAACGATTGAATATTGATACGCTAGTCATAAATAATCATTATGAATTATTTTTGTTAACGTGCTTTTCTGTGCCAAAACTGCATAGTAAAGAATCTTTGTAATTTTATTTTTCGAAAACGGTTCATTTTATCGACAATAAATAAGAGCTATCCGAATTTGTTTTTTTTCGACTCCTTATCATACAGGGTGTTGAAAATGTAAGCACTAAAATGTACAACCTAGTCCGCCCCTGGTAAACTAAAAGAGCTAATTTGAATTTGAGGGCAGTTTTTTAAAAGGTCCCCACTACTGTTCATCTTATCAAATTTTCTTCAAATTATATTGAGTAGTTCGAATTTTATTGAAGGAAAATGGATTTTCAGTGACGTCATTTATGAGGCCGTATCTCCGTAGGGAGGGCCACTAGGAAAAAAAAATGATGGTAACTTGTCATCTTATTTTTTTATGTTTTGTCTGAATCCGAGATATTTCCCACATTTTCCGGGACACCCTGTATATCTTGAGATAGCTTCTTTATCGACAAAATAAAAAAAATAGAGCATCTTCCTTTCGAATAGGATATAACAAATCTGAAATCATTATTAATTATTCATTTTATAACATACTATTATGCCCAAAATAGCCAGTAAAATTCTATTAGAGCTGATTCAGACGTGAACTAATAATTAAAATAATAAATAAACTTCGGTCGTGTCTTATAATGTATAATTTTCTATGCATTTAACCGCATCAAGATGAATATAATTTGATACTTGGTATTTTTTCAAGAATCATTTATTTGAATTAAGTTATAAATGGATTTATGGTATTTCTGTGGAGAAATTTCTCGATTACCAAGACAGGGACGGGCCGAAGCTAAATTTTTGGGGGGGGGATAGCTTCGAAAATTTTCCAACTGTGCATTAAAGGATTAGAAAACCAACGGTTGAAGGGGGGAGTGGTATTTTGGATTGCGTGTCAATGTTTTTTTTCCCGAGAGCATTAAAAATATTTAGAAAATTTTGTAGTGTAGTTTTCTAATTCTGCATTAGATACTAGATTAACACACTCCACACTCTACAGGATCATACAGCATCTGTTATCATTATTTTGTATGTTTCGATTTTTAAATACAATTCTGTTCGTCCGACCGTGAACACGATAGCTTCTGAACGGAATATTATAGAAACTTTAAATTTTCAGGATAGATTCTGATCGGAATTGTAAGAATTAAAATTACAAAAATGAATGAACTTGTGATTGATATGCTCTTCATTTTGTGATTTTAATGTTGAATAAGGTGCATTTGTGGGAAATTATGTGATTATTTTTTGATATTTGATACAGTGTGTCCATTTAGTGCGTAATTCTTCGATATCTCGAAAGCCATAACTTATAGAGAAAAACTCTGAAAAAAACTTTTTCAGTTACTAAGGTTGCTCATTTCAAAAATATTTTCAACACTACTGAGTGTTTTATAAAAGCGGGACGACTCGGAGACGAGTTTTTTCAAATGGAATACCCGCAGTATTGTTCATTCGGAATTTATTCCCCCAAGGTTTACCTTCACATCGCTGTTGAAAAAATTGGAATCGGTCGCGGCGTTGCCAAGTTACAATTGATAACCTATTTTTACGACAATTGAAGAGTCATGTTGAATTGGGCATGGTATATTAATTTATTCAAAATTTAAAAATATTTTTGGCTTTCAGTAGTAGCAGGGTCTCACATACACCAATCCAGTAGTTTCGCGACATGTTCTTCAACAGTGTGCTCAATTTTTCATTTAGAATTTTGCAAGATTCAGATGATATTCATTAGAATTTTGCAAATGGAACACTCTGTATTTTCATTGACGAATTTATTCCGACATCTTTCGCCTTCTTATCGCTGAAAAAAAAACTAAATCGGTGGCGGCGTCGTCGAGTTATGAATAATTTCCTTATTTTTACTACTATTTTGGGGTAAATAAAAAATATAGTTGAAATAAGATTTTTGTGATGAAAATTCATATTAATATGATTTCAAGTTGCAAATTAATTTTAGCCAGTAGGTCTGCAGCGTATACAGAGTGGTTAGGAAAAATCAAGTAAAATAACGAAATTTTATTCCCAGAAAATTCAAGAATTTTAATTTCTTCAAGAATCTGAAAATCGTCCATATCTGGATTCATCAGTGAAAAGGACACTACGTCATTGATGGTTCCAATCGATATGTTGCCTTGCCCATTCCAGTCTTCGATGCTTATGATCACGTATTAATGGAACTCCTCTTAATGGACGTTTAGAACCTAGATTCACCTCTCTCGAACGTCGTCTGATGGTTTCGATGGAAACTTGGACCCCATCTGCATTTTGAAGAGTATTCCGTAGCATTCTACACGTAGATGTAGGGTTTCTTCTCGCCGAAACGGTGATGAAACGATCCTGAGCAGGTGTTGTTTTTCGTCGCCCACCAAGCCTTGGTCTTTCCAACACGGAACCTGTCTCCCTGAACCTATTCCAAAGTCGATAAATCACACTTTGGCTGACTTGGAGCCTTTCCGCAACAACAACCTGATTTAGGCCACCCTCACCCTGTAGCATTCCGATAGCCCTATTAGCCTCAGCGTTTGTTAATTTACGTCTTGGTATTTTCAGAAAAGTCGTTTCGAATCGAAGCCGTTGATAAACTGACTTAATTTCAAAATACGAACATTCATAAAGCATATGCAAAAAACCAAACTTCAGAAAAAAGGGGACCAGATTGACGAAATGTCTCATACTGATTTTTTTGGATCGATTCAAGTTGTTATTGAGTTTTGAATGATTTTACAACGATTTTCTCGAAGATTACATACTTTTGAAAACGATTGAATACGATATCCCTAACTCTTGTGGAGCAGTATCTTTTCAGAAATTGAATAAATGAATGACCCTTCAGTAGTGGTGAAAATGAGTTTATCAATTACAACTTGGCAACGCCGCAACCGAATATTATCTTTATATTTGAATGATAGGTATATCATACAGATATCGGGTGTTTTTTTTAGAGTGATAGAACTTTTAATTGAAGTGAAACACATTTAAATCAAGATTTAAGCCAATTTTTTTATTCGAAAGGAACCGCGTTCGACCCATAGAAATCATAATATATATACTTACTAGTAAGTATATATATTATGATTTCTATGGTTCGACCAGACCAATTTTGGACCACTTTTTCGAGTAATTCAGGCCTTATTTCAGAAATCACTCGAGTTATATTGGCTTCCAAAGCGTCTATTGTTTCTGGTTTATCAGCATAAACCCATTGCTTTATGCTTGAGGTTATGTCAGGTTGTTCTTCGACATAACCCCAAAGAAAATGTTCCATTGGAGTTATGTCGCTGATCTCGGTGGCCAATTAATTGGATCACTTCTCGAAATAATGTTATCGCCAAATCTTTCTTTCAATAAATCGCTTATTATGGTCAAGTGGCTTTAGTTCTCGAACCAGTTGGATCTTGTATGGGTGCAGACCAAGATCTTCACGCGAAATTTGTTGTGAACGTCGACGAATAGACAAATCTGGATCTTCATTAACACTATCATTTACAGTAGCGATATTTTCTTATGTACGTACAGTTCTTTGTCTTGTTGTTGTTGCATCGAGTAGAGAAAACGTTGTCCGAAATCTATCGATAGTTCGACGAATAAGCTGCTCTGGTGGACGATTACGTAAACTATAAATTTCACGAAGTGCTCTATGAGTTTTGCGAATAGAACAGCAATTTTGAAAATAAATTTGAACAATTTGTAAAAGTTGTTGCGGCGTGAGTCTTTTCATGATAATTTGTCAATGCTCAATGAAAAGAAATGACAAAACAACATGGCTTTTACATTCTGTCAAATCACAGGTTCCTATCCCTGTCGAAAATTCTATCACTCTAAAAAGAACACCCGATGGTTCCGATAATATTTGTTTGTCAACCTTATTTCAAATATTTCTTCTGATAAAAAGTGGGTGATTTTTTTAAGTGTTCCATTAAACGTATTCGAGGAAAGAATTTTGATAGATACAAATTCAAGATTCTGTATTTTTGTTTTAGAGTACATGAACTTAAATTGTAAAAAAGATAATATTTTCAAGCGGAATCTACTTCCGGTTCTACCGGAAACGAATGTAAACCTCGTTATTTCAAAAGTAACACCCTGTATCCTGTATATTTATACATATTTGAATTCCTCATTTTATTCTGCACTGTATGTATGATATGCGCAACCACTTCAAGCTATTGTTTAGTTATTTAGGCAAAACACTCTAACTAGTTTTTGACGAGCAATCGTTCGGAATTAAAATACAAAACTACATGAAATACCATTTGAAAAAAAATGAGATTTCATAGTTTTATTGAGGCTCACTTTGAAGCCCTGTTAAAGGCACCCTGTAGAATATTTCCTCATAATTTATACCAGAAGCAGTAGGTATCAGCGATCCCCCCCCAATGTTGAACAGAGTTGGCAAATTTTAAAAGCAGTTGGAATATTTTCGAAGCTGTTGAAAAATTTTCGAAGCGGTTGGAAAAATTTCGAAGCAGTTGGAAAAGTTTTGAAGAAGTTGGGAAAATTTCGAAGCAGTTGGGAAAATTTTGAAGCAGTTGGAAAGATTTCAATTGAGTTGGAATACATATTTCTACAAAAGTCCCCAATGTTGAACAGAGTTGGCAAATTTTAAAAACAGTTGGAATATTTTCGTAGCTGTTGAAAAATTTTCGAAGAAGTTGGGAAAATTTTGAAGCAGTTGGGAAAATTTTGAAGCAGTTGGAAAGATTTCAATTGAGTTTGAATACATATTTCTACAAGAGTCCCCAATGTTGAACAGAGTTGGCAAATTTTAAAAGCAGTTGGAATATTTTCGAAGCTGTTGAAAAATTTTCGAAGCAGTTGGAAAAGTTTCGAAGAAGTTGGGAAAATTCCGAAGCAGTTGGGAAAATTTTGAAGCAGTTGGAGAGATTTCAATGGAGTTGGAATACATATTTCTACAAAAGTTTTCTTTAAATGTGAATGAATTTGACTTTTTTCAAATGAAGTTTTAAATCAATGTTTATTAAACCGGTAGAACTAAGCCCACGTTTAGCCGGACAAAAGCATGTAGAGAATAGCGACAATTGTACAAATTCTTGTTAGAGTATATTTAGAGTATTTGGCAGTTTTGGCCCAATGTGCAATGTGTATAACCAGCAATAAATGGTATTTATTCCGAATTGCTACCAAGTGTTTGAAAAGATGAACAATTTTTCATCTTTTACGTTATCCCTCAGCAGGTAGTTGTGAATTTCTCAGTTTGGCCGCATCGACTGTGTCCATCTGGTACCAATTTGCGCTATTTCTCTCGGTAGGGCAGTAGGCAGTATTTTTTTCTCATTCTTAATTATTCTATCAAATCTCCGTTCAACACGTAAATCTGTTAAGGGACCGTTATACTTTGGCCGACGGCACCGATTCTCCATTCAAAAAGTGCCTTTCATTTTTTCATTTTCATTTTTCACGTCCTAAAATCTCCACCTGAAAGCTTGATTTTTTTTTAATTCTCCTGGAACTTCAGACAGTTCTCTGCGATTTCACAGTTTCTGGAAGTCTTTTCAGTATTTCCATAATTTTTTGCATTAATTAAGCGTATATCCAAATGGATTTTTTTCAAATATAGAAAATTGATTTGTCGAGGGCACTCCAATGAATTTTCTAAAAAAACGGATCAACAACCGCCATAAAACGATTATGAAGTCAATTTTCATAGACTCTCAAATGCAACCCGATTTTTTCATGCGAAAAAATGATTTTCTAAAAGAGAAGAAATCGGAGTGCCCTCAAGACATCCTTTAACTTCAATTTAAAGAAAAAAATCAAGCTATTAGCTTAAAAATTTAGGACGTAAACTTGGAAAAATGAAAGGCACTTTTTGAATGGAGAATCGGTGCCGTAGCCGATTTTTTCATACGAAAAAATAATTTTATCAAAGAGAAGAAATTGGAGTGCCCTCAAGACATCCTTCAACTTCAATTTAAAAAAAAATCAAGCTTTTAGGTGAAAAATTGAGGGCGTGAACTTGGAAGAATGAAAGGCACTTTTTGAATTGAGAATCGGTGCCGTAGCCGATTTCTTCATGCGAATAAATAACTTTATCAAAGAGAAGAAATTGAAGTGCCCTCAAGACATCCTTCATCTTCAATTTTAAAAAATCAAGCTTTTTGGTGAAAAATTGAGGGCGTGAACTTGGAAAAATGAAAGGCACTTTTTGAATGGAGAATCGGTGCCGTAGCCATCGGCCGAAGTATAACGGCCCCTATGCAAAAATGGACCGAAAAAGATTCAAAGTGAAGTGTGTAGTATGTGGATTTTTCTCAGTTCACTTGAATAAATCATTTATTTTTCTTCGGAATTGAACTTAACCAGGGATTCTACTTTAGAGAAGCGAACTTAGTCGATTGAGACTACATTTTCCAATTGTAATTCAGAAAACTTAAAATTTAATTCAGAAAAGCAAATTGAATATCAGTAAATTGAAATAATAATTCAGAATAGTAAGTTGACATTCAGAAACGGTAATTTGAATTTCAAAATAGTGATATGTAATTCAGAAAGGGTAATTTGAATTTCGGAATAGTGATATGTAATTCAGAAACGGTATTTTGAATTCCAGAAAATATAAATTGTAATTCAGAATTGGTGATTTGAAATTCAGAAATGGAAAATTGTAATTAAAAAAAAAACCAAATTGTAATTCAGAAAAAATGAATTGTAACTCAATTGCTTGGTACCCAAACCACATTCTCTAATATTATGTATGAAATTCAAATTGAGACATGATTTCATTAAAAGTGGGTGGCGAACAATATTAACAATGATTCTTGAGGTCATTTCCGACTCTCAAAGTAGGTAGATACCTTCATAGATGCAAGAAATATAATAATAATAATAACTTCATTTTAAAGAATAACATAAATATATATAGTCAAAAACGAAAACAGAAGAAAAACAAACTTGAAAATACAAAATCATTTCTCATGAAGATAAATTTTGTGATGGGATGTTCTAATGTAAATTTTCACTGACCAACTGGCACATCCTCTAATGCTAGAACCATATAGGTTGAAGAACTGTATCTAAGACTATACACGGTCTAAGCTTGATACCGATACTATAATATACCTAATACTATTCTGAATTACATATTTCATTTTCTGAAATTCAATTGATAAGTTCTGAATTACAATTTTCCTTTTCTGAAATTGAATTTGCCATCTCTAAATTACAACTTCCTAATCTGAATTTCAATTTCGTTTTTCTAAAATTGAATTAACTATTCTGAAATTCAATTCCTATTTTTTAAATTACATATTGCTATTCTGAAATACATGTTCCTTTTTCTGAAATTCATCTTTGAATTTCGGAATTACAACTGTGAAAGGTGTAGATAGAATGTGGACAAGTTTTAATGCAGGAGACTCAATTCTACATTTTTTCTCCTTGACTTTCAGATATTGGGGGAGGAATTCCTAAAAGTTTCTATGAAGTATTCAAGCTCCTCTCAAAGTATCCTTACTTAATTTTGGGAAATACTGTGTAATCCACTGTGAAATTTTTCCATTAGGAAATTCGATCAAGGTGTTCATCATAAATTTCATTATCATAAAATTACCCAGCACTTAGTTTCTTCAACTTTTCTTTTTTGTAACCAATTACTAGATAATGTTGTTTTCGAATCTGAAAAACCCTGGTACGTTATTTGTATTTAATTCGAAAGCACAAAAAACCTTTTGAGAGACTGCGATATCCGTGAGATAGCTCGTGAAACATGTAGAAGTCATTAATCAACTGATATCCTCTGGAAGAAATTGTATAATTAATAGGTACTAGTTTTTTCGAATGTTCTTATGAGCGACTATTCGGAAGGTTCATTTTGAATACAAGTATCAAAGAATTTTAATTCAGAACCATTTTTTCAATTCCCGATACCTTTTGAGAATACAGGTGTCCCACGAGAAACTCCACATACTCCTACCATATACAGGGTGGCCAAGGGATTGACGTCAAGAAGAAAAAAAACAGGTCCCTTGTGTCATGGGCTATTCGAATCACCTCCATGTATGTTATGCGATTTTTTGCGGTTTTCGAGTTATTAATTTTTTGATGAGCTTTGAGAATTTTCGTCTTGACCATCTTAAAAAAGATAATAAAAAAAAGTACAAGACTTCTCTGTGAAATTCTTTTGTAACTTAACCCAAATGAATTGTACTTTTATACATAAAATAACCAGATTCGTAACTTTGATAAAAATTATAGAAATGTTGGTCTCAGGTGAAAAAGTTACGTGGATTGGATTATGATCTGAATTTTCGAATCAAAATTAAAAATGTAAAAAGGCTAATTCACGGTTTCTTAGTATGCTTAAAAACTGCGCTCAATATAGTCAGCTTTTAGAATCATTGATAAAAAATGGTACTTAACACTCTACTTCTGCTAGAATTAGCCTTCAAAGTCATCGAGGTGGTAAAAACCAAAGAACTAGACATTTACTACAAAATTATTTTTTGCTATTTTAAGATTTTTCTGATCAAGTTATGATAGAAAATGCTGAAAATTAATGAAAATTAGCTGAAGATGTTGGTCAAGAAAAGCTCTAGATTAGCTGAAGATGTTCGTCTAGAAAAGCTCTAGATAAAAAAAGAAAAAGGTATGGCAATAAATCACACATCATAATGTAAATAGAAAGAAATTTATTCATGAAATTTACAGTAGGTTTTCAAAGTGGCCACCTCCAGCCTCAATGCACATTCTACACCTTCTTAGAAAATTTTCTTTTAATCGCATAAAAACTGCCCTGTTCTCTCTTAGGACACGTTCGGCTTCTCTTAACTTCAGTCGCAGCTCGTCTTCACTCGAACATTCTCGGGCGTAAACAATTTCTTTTAAATAACCCCAAACGAAAAAAACGATGGGATTGAGTTCAGGTGAACGTGGGGGCCACTTGATTGGTCCGCTGCGTCCGATCCATCTGTTCGGGTATCGTTCATTCAAGTGGTTAATCAAAAACTGTTCTCGAAAATTTAAATAATCCCGATCGGTTTTTCAAAGCTGTTTTCATGTTCGAAAACGATGAAATGTCTTATAAATATGATATTCCGAAACGACAGCGACCCGTGTCACTACGCAACGAAGTCCGTAATCACTTGAATGAACGATGATAAATAATTGTCGAGTTTTTGTCGTAGTCCAAATGCAGTAGAAAAAAGCACAAAAGATCCATTCCTTCTAGTTTATTTTACGCCTTTTTCTCGTGATTTCGTGATACTTCTGGAATTATCGCATTTTTTGGCAACAGCGCATTCGTTATTGACTTTTTTATATTGCATTGATTGTCGAATACCTGTATCGAATTTGTTGAGAATGAGAACAATTTGTGGCGTCTTCAGTTTAGTGGCTTTGCTAACTTTATAAGTATTAAGTTAGCAAAGCCAGCTTTATTTTTGGTTTGCTCGATTAATATAAAATGTTTCATGAAGGAATTTCTTGGATATGAGCTTCCCAGGTCGGAATGACAATACATAATTCTTATAATGTTCCTGAATCTTCAAATTTGCTTTATTATAATAACACATTCAGAGGTGTGACAAAAATTTTAATTAAAATTGATATTTCATCTTGTAAGTAGATTCATTCTAAAGGTAAATTTGCATTCAAGAATTCAACGAAAAAAATTTCAACAGCAACAATTTGGGAAATGATGATACTCATGAAAAGAGTAATGAATGAAATCAGATCAATAAGTATAAAAATTTCATGGATCGAGGAGGAATTGGTATTCAGCATTTCCAATCCAATGATTCACTTAAATGATTCGGGTTTATGAAGAAATAAAAGTCGTCAACCTGAAATTTTGGTTGTAACCATACCGCGGTTTGATCTGTTTTTTCTGAAATAGACAGTTTTAATTCAATTTCCGGTTCAATCCGAGTTGTATTGATCTATTCCTCGAAATGAAACATACAGGGCGATCCATTTTAAAAGAACCACTGAAATTACTCCCAAGTAGGAGCCTGGATCAAAAACTATGTAGTTACCTAATTATTTCTCATGGAATCATTTGGTTGTATTGCGTATGAACATAATAAAAATAGAAAAACTGGTTTGTTTTCCGATTTTTTTTCCAACCGCACACATGAGTTGACACCGAGATAATAATTTTTTTTTCAGTTTTGCAATGTCCTTAAAAAATTATCATTCAAAATTGGTTTTTTTTTTCATTAAACCACTGAGTTGCATATATTTTTCATATTTCAATAAATTTTTCCGAGAAGATAAGGAAAAAATTGACTGTGGATATGCGGGACCGAAAAAAAAATTCGTACATAAATTATACATAATCTACACATAATTTCACCATTTGTTTAATCGAAATTGATTTATGAATGAATTTGTTACCAAGAATTTTACTATATCTATAGGTCACACATAATTTGCACATAATTCCAGCTAATTTCAATCGACATCGAGATATAATTTATGTTGTTATTTTGAATTGCTTGCCGAGTGCACTAGCACAATTCTCTAGTTCACACCCTTGCCCTAAAGTGGATATTAACTCAGAAAATATCCATTTTAGGGCAAGGGTGTGATGCATACAATCACATTATTTTTTAACGTAGATTCAATATCTGCCATAAAAAATTGGGTTCTAATTTGAAAAAATTGATTTTTCACGATTTTGTCATCCCTAACTTTGAAAGCGATTTTTTCACACCCTGTATCATGAATCGCGATTTCGATTTTTAAAGTGGATACATCAATCTTACATCTTGAATTTTTCAAATTAGAACACCATTTTTTTATTGCAGAAATAGATTCCTTAGAAAATTTCAAGTTATTTTGATGTAACATTTTTCAGTTTTGGTTGGAAAATTCTCTCTGAGCGGGAAAATTCGAAAAAAAAATCGAAAATAGAGCTCCGCTGAAACAAGAATAACTTCGAGGTTTTTGGATGGAAAATTTTCATTTTTGGGATTTTTCAAGATGTAAGATTGATGTATCCAATTTGAAAATCGAAATCGTGATTCATGATACAGGGGGTGAAAAAATCGCTTTCAAAGTTAGGGATGACAAAATCGTGAAAAATCAATTTTTTCAAATTAGAACCCCATTTTTTTATGGCAGATATTGAATCTAAGGTTGAAAAATAATGTGAGTGTATGCATCACACCCTTGCCCTAAAGTGGATATTAACTCAGAAAATATCCATTTTAGGGCAAGGGTGTGATGCATACACTCACATTATTTTTCAACCTTAGATTCAATATCTGCCATAAAAAAATGGGGTTCTAATTTGAAAAAATTGATTTTTCACGATTTTGTCATCCCTAACTTTGAAAGCGATTTTTTCACCCCCTGTATCATGAATCACGATTTCGATTTTTAAAGTGGATACATCAATCTTACATCTTGAAAAATCCCAAAAATGAAAATTTTCCATCCAAAAACCTCGAAGTTATTCTTGTTTCAGCGGAGCTATATTTTCGATTTTTTTTTTCGAATTTTCCCGCTCAGAGAGAATTTTCCAATCAAAACTGAAAAATGTTACATCAAAATAACTTGAAATTTTCTAAGGAATCTATTTCTGCAATAAAAAATGGTGTTCTTATTTGAAAAACGGAAGTTGACGTCATTTCCGGAAAAACCGGAGGTGCTCATGCCTTGAAAATATTTTAGATTTCATCAGCATCGTGAAATACTTATAAGTGCTGAATTTCATGAAAATACGTTCAGTAGTTTCCCGTATAAATATGGGTGATGTTCCTCGTGAAAGACCCTGTACATACTAATTCTTACCTGTGTGGACTAGGGATAATTATTTTCAATTGAATTTCTTACCTATCTGCTTACTTGAACCCTCTTCATCTTCAATTAGGAGGTCGCAAATTAAATGATATAATGAAGCTTTATGGAGTACAAAAGAAAAACATCCAAAATCAACATTATTTTATGATAATATCAGGAAAGTGAAAGTAAGGGCTTTTTCAGGCTAATTCTTTTTTGTGATTTGGCAATGCTGTCATTTTTATATCAGCAGCACGTCATGACGAGTACAACCAATAAAAAAATCTCTCTAGCCACTGACGTCACACGATTTCCTGCTTCTTCTGATCGTTTGAATTCGGTAGATTATTTTTGAGTTTTCAATATTTTTTTAAGGGTACAGATTGATGAAGAAAAAATTGAAAAAAATCACGAATTACGTGAGAATCCAATATGTCAAAATATATTTTTCTGAGAATGACTAGAAATGCCCATTGTTTTGCATCAGGGTGCAGTCTGCTTAATGTATACTGACCTTCCTCCACCAACCCCCTCCCACCCAGGAGACGCCCATGTATTTTGTAGTTTAGGCATTAAATAATTTCAATTATGGTCCCGCTATCAGAGTTTCGTCTTTGAACACAATAAACCTTGGATTTTCTTCACAACTTCTTCTTCCAGCATTTGTGGCGAAAATTCAATTTTTGATGAAACTTTTTTAATTTAAACAATGATGATTTTATAATCCCACCCAGGATTAACAACCTCTCTAGTAAAGGTCTACACCCAAAAAATTTCACTGGGATACATGCATCGTGTTAGACGAAGACGAAGATTACCGTCTAGTTTTCGAAAGCTCAGACATTAATTACTCAGATAGCAACGAATGCGTGTCTAATTAATAAAATCCACACATTATTTATTATTCAGTTATTCCTTTTGAGAGGGTCCAGTGTCGATCGTAATTCTTCTAGAAATGGAACATCTTGGTATTCATTTTCATATTCATATTCATATTCAGATAAAAATGAAATGGATTCAACCATTTTTCATTTGTAAATGGTGTTTGTTCAAAGTGAGAATTTTTGGGATTTTTGTTCTTGCACTATGTGTAGCAATGGAATCAAAATTGATCATCAAAAGTCTAGGCCCCCTAGTTTTCTCAAGAAATAAACAATCTATGTTCTGGAAATGAGATGCATATTTTCCTCTATTTCAATTGCAATATATTCGATAGAAAAAATCTTTGTTTGTTACTATTCGCTTTATGCAGGATGAGACAAAATAGGAAAATTTTTATACGGTTAGAAAAAGGAATACTTGATTTATACGTGGGTGAAATTTCGATTCCCTAGGCGATGCAGAAGTTTTTTCAAAAAATTCGGGAAAATCGCGAAAAAAACCGGCAAAAAGGGCCATTATAAACTCTATAAAACTTTTTTGACAGAAACCCTGGTCGTGATGTAAATATACGGAACGAAATTGGAAATATCAATGCAAAATAACTTGGTATTCATGTTTTCCATCATTTTCCCATTTCTTCAGGAAAATGGATCTGACTTTGACATTTCGCCTATAAAATCATTCGATTTGCAGAGATCTACCGATAAGGATAACTACTCAATAGGTAGATCTTGGGGCTCTACTAGTTTTTTTCTAAGGTGTAAAGAAATATGGCCACCTGAGTGCCAATTTAAGAAAAAATATGCCTGTTTCATTGAGAATGATATACAGGGTGTCCCAGAAGTCGCGCACCCCATTGAAGGGATCGAAAGCCCAAAAATCCATGTTTGAGATTTTTTGATAACGTAGTTAATTAGTTATTAATTAATTAACGTGACCAATCAGGAGCGCCCTACAGAGGAATAAGTAGGCAGTGGGGACGCGAGAATGAGACGCCACTCTCGGTTTATTGCGTGAAGAGCCGACAGCAGCTCTAGCGTCTCACTCTCGCGTCCCCACTGCCTACTTATTTTTCTGTAGGGCGCTCCTGATTGGTCACTTTCATCAATTAATTACTAATAACTACGTTATCAAAAAATTTCAAACATGGATTTTTGGGCTAAGAATATTTTTCACTATCGATCCCCTCAATGGGGTGCGTGACTTCTGGGACACCTGTATAATTCACAATTCACTGATAATTAGTAATTACTTAAAGAAAGTGACCCATCAGCGGCGCCCTACAGAAGAATAAGTACCCACTGCCTACTTATTCTTCGAAGGTCGCTGCTCATTAATTAATTACCAATTAACTACGTTATCGAAAAATTGCAAACATGGATTTTTGGGCTGAGAATATTTTTCACTTTCGATCCCCCCAATGGGGTGCGCGACTTCTGGGACACCCTGTATAACACAATTTTGAGTTCACCTTCCGTGAAATTTAATTTGGAAAAACGATATTTTGAAAGTTTAATTCCCTTTCTTTTTTTTATCATTATGAAATAAATATTTCAAGTAATGAAGTAAATAGAGAAATAGAGCACTTTCTTCAACTAAGAAATGAAGCTCTTGACCCAATGTGACAGGAATTCATTTTGTACAGGGTGGGGCAGAAGAACCTATCCGATTTCAAATCCCTTTTTCTCAGAAGAGAGAGCAGGTAGAGTAGTGGGGTAAAAACCGTTAGAAAGCTGGTTTTATGCCATTTGTCAGTAGTCAACATGCCTTGGTCTGGTGAACATCGTGCTTTTGTTATTGAGCGGTTTATCGAATGCGGCGGTTCGATAATTGCTACACAACGTGCTTTTCGAATTCATTTCGGACTCGGGCGTCATGATCCTGTTCCACATCACGCTACGATTAAAGTGTGGGTGTCAAATTTTAGACAGACGAGTTCAGCATTGAAAAAGAAGTCGCCTGGACGTCCCAGGACAGCAACAGGACCTGAAAACGTGGCCAATGTGAGAGCCGCGATTGAACGTTCCCCGCGTCGTTCGGCGCGAAAACATTCGCTCGCTTTGGGGATTTCCAACCGCAGTATTCGGCGAATTTTGCACCGGGACCTCAAAATGCATCCCTACAAAATGGTTGTTGCACAGAAATTAAGTGAAAGGGATTTTGAAACCCGTACGAACCTGTGTCGCGATCTCCGAGAACTGCCAAACGACGATGTTGTGCTCTTCACGGACGAAGCCCATTTTCACCTTTGTGGCGCCGTAAACAGGCAGAATTTGGGGTTACCTCAAATCGAAGGTTTACCAGCATCGACCAAGGACCCTTCTTGCTTTACGAAGGGAAATTGCTCGGGCAATTGAAGAAATTCCTGTGGAAATGACGGTGAAAGTCATGGAAAGCTACCGCGAGCGCCTAAATAAGTGTATCCGCTCCCAAGGACGACATTTGAGTGATGTGCTTTTCAAAACTTAAATTTAAAAATGGCATAAAATTTGCGATATGTTAATAAAAAAATTTTTTTGACAAGCTGAGTGGTTTTAATTTTATAACGTTTTGAAATCGGATAGGTTTTTCTGCCCCACCCTGTACCTATTCAATGCTGGAAATGAAGTGAGTTATACCTTTTCGGAATCTCAATGAAACAAGCATGTTTTTTCCTATTTTGGCACTCAGGGAATTTTAATTTTTTCACACACCGTTGGGCTGAAATTAGCAAAAAAAATTAAAATGTATTTTTGAAATTTCATCTAGATCTTCTTTGGAAAAATGAATGCGCTCAAAAAATCATAGTTTACACTCGTGCGTCTATCCAGGAATACTATCCGAAAAACTTGCTATACTATCTATATTTTACCAAAAAAAAATTTAAAATTTAAACAGCTCATTCTGGGTGTTGCAGTTTCTTTGTACGTTAGTGTATTTCGCCTGATAGAGGGCGAGTCTATGACTTGTACATATATTTTGATTGTAGATTCACTATTTTTCTGTTCATATCTAATGAACGCTATTTCAAATGAACATGGCGCATATTCCTCAATCAAAACTTATTCAATATTTCCCCTGGTATTGGTATAAAAGTTACAGCATAGCCGACTCATAAATCCAAGCTATAAAACCACTTCAAAAAGATAAACGGTTCATATTTCCGAAAGAATCATTCATCTGCAAAAATAAAAGTATTATATTTTACCCGATAAAATTCGACGGAAAATAAAAAATCATAAAAATAATCTGGATGCTTCCCTGGGTTTTCAATATCACAGAATGGCTGAAATTTCTCTCTGATCTCTATATAAGGTAACAATGTTGCCAGAATGTTTATCAACTTTGTCAAGACTGAAATCTCTATGACGGAAAAACGTTTGATGTAGAGATATGTAATAATAAAATTCCACGAATGTGGGAGACGAAATTTAATTTCAAGAAGCATGAAATTGTACATTTTATACGCACATAAAAATTTATTGAAACCGGTCAATATTAAACATGAATGTCAATGAAATACAAATTCGGATTCGTATTAATGATGAATGACGATACAAACCACGTATTGAATTGAAATTATTGACAACACACGGTTATTATTACATTGATTCACTGAAAGTCTTCACATAATCATCAGTATCAATTATCATCACCTGTTTGCATTTTGCTCTGTACATGAATAAATCGACAAATCACGCCGATTATCGCTATACGCATGCGTTGTTCATAGACTAACGTTGGAGACACCGATCAACCACAGGCCAACTGGTTGGCCTGTAAAACAACGGTTTGTCTTGCGCGCCGACTACCTCGCATTAGCTCACCGTTATGGGCGACTGAAATTTAAATCGTAGCGCTTTATCGGCGAGAATCAGAACTGATCGTTAGTCATTTCCAAAGAGGAACGCCTAGACGCAATTAGCGAAAAGTAAACAAAACTAGTGCCCTTGCGTTCGTTCATCCGTTAAGGATAGGGAACGTACTGCTTCCTTGGTTTCGCCTATACCATTGTTGACAAAGAAAATCAACAATCTGGCATCGTATTCTGTTGGTTAGGTTAGGTCATTGGCCTCGTATACTATAGTTAATGGAGTAAGGTTAGTGTAAAAACAATTCTCTATGAAATAAATTCGAAATATCGAGGAAAATATGAACAAGTTCTGAGTGCTCACAAACGAATCTTCAGGAAAATCGAAGAAGGAACTTATTTTGGTGGGGGAAATATGGTTTTTCAATTGCAGAAATAATCGGACCCAACTGAGTGTTTTTGTAGTGTTTGTAGTATTTTTATTCCAATAAGGATAGTGCTTGAGTATTTCCTAAATGTATCAACTCAATTTCAATCGAGAAATATGAACTTTGCATCAACACCAGAGAATCGTATCAGGCGAATTCGAAAAAATGGAAAATGAAAAAAAGGTTTCTTTTGACCTCAAGAATCTACAGTTAAAATATATGTACAAGTCAAGGACTCGCCCTGTATGTATTATTTTGTACTGTTCGAAAAATTGAAATTTCCATTTTGCGACAAATTTAATTTCGGCATCATTAAAAGTATATTAAAGGTGCAGACGAATACGATCTACTTCCCCCTTATCCTCTAATAATCTCGGCATGAAAAAATGAACCATTTTTGTTCGTAATTACAACGATTTCATTGTTTAGAACCGTCGAAATATTTATTCGGTCAATTGCATACTGTGCAGAAGCAAACACTTGAACGATCTACCTACATGCACCATCATTATCTTGTCCCAGCGTCATTAGAACGGATGATACCCATAATATGGCCATCCTCTTTTGCGCTTCAAGTGCACACAACTTTCTTCAAGCTATAACAACTGGCACACTATAAAGAGTTATTCGAGGATACCGGGCAGCACACCTAGACAACCGAGTAGCCCAGTATTTTTCAGAAAGTCATCATAATGAAAATGTCCTTGGGTATACGGGGTGTCCAATGAGTGAGTGGACTTGGTTCAACCCATTCTTGAAAATGTTATTGGGAATCTGCATGAAAATTTTCAACCGAGAGCACAGAGTGAGTCAAATTAGATACGTTTGAATGTGAAGTCCTATATTTATAAATTAGATAAACAAAAACTGATGTCGAAGTCTTATCGTTTTAGTGTTAGAGGGTGTTTTTTGTCAATGTGCATTTTTGAAAAGTGGCTGTGGAAATTTCTGCGTATCTGTGAAAACATTTCTGTGGCACTTTTTTATGTGCCATTCAATGGTGCCGGTATTTTTTCTCGAAATAATGCTTATAAATATTTATTTATAGAACAATATTTAATTTCAAATGAGATTCGGACACTAGAGATTTTCGCATATTTCAGTAGAGCTTGATATTTTGTCTGAAATCGTCACTATCGAAAAATTCAAAATAGCAATAATGAACTGGAGGTAATGTAGAATGAAATTAAATTTATTTTATGTTTCATCAGCTTACAGGACTATACAGGGTGTTCATAATAGGTGTATCAACGGTCTACTGTAGATTTCTTATGAAAAAACACTTTTTTCTCTTCCATTTTTTCCTACGGGCCTTCGTTTCCGAGATACAGGGTGTCAAAATTCATGTTTTTTCAGTTTTATGCTAATTTCTCAGGAACCGTTTGAATTACAGAATTGAGATTCTGTACACACATTATCACTAATAATAGATACTTTCTTGCAGTTTACTCGTTTTTATTAGACGTGCCAGTGGCGGAGAACATTCACACCAAGGAGAAATTTGCATTTGCACAGAAAATTTTGATGCGCCAATGTGTTTTACAAAACTAAGCTATTCCTGGTTCATTACTCTAAATAATAATAATAATAATTTATTCAATCCCTTAGACATTCACAAATGTATGAGACAAGTCAGATATTCACCAGAATAAAAAAAATTACAGCAATTGATAAGAAAACAAAAACCAAACATAATTAACATCCAACAAATGGAATAAATTCGGTAACGAATAAATGAGGGGGAGTAAGGAAAAACGCTCGGACACGTCGATTTGCAATTTTGAATGCGCATATTTTTCAAGATAATAAAATTATATAGGGTGTTCCATGAGACCGTGGCCAATACCAACTTTCTTATTTCAAATGCAAACCCCTGTATATTATTTATTTTTTGGATTCTTCAGAAAATTCTAGACAATTCATGTACAATGTCCCATACCTATCTTCAACTTTCTCGGAAATATTAAGTGTTTTCAGATTTTTCACAAAAATTAACATTTTAAATGAAAATTATTTTATTTCACGAATTCGATACATTATACCCATTACTTATTTCCCATTCACCTCTTGATATGAAGAAAGTAAGCAGAAACCATTACTAAGAAGAAATGTTGAGTAACGTTAGAAGACATTTCTACACCAGATTAGCATGTTGCCAAGACGTTCGCGGCGAGCATTTTGAACATTTCCTACATTGACATTAATGTTTTTTTTTGTTTTTTTTAATAATTAAGAAATAATCAGTATTACCCATTAGGTTTTAAGTGTAATGTACTGAATTTTTGAAATAAAATAATTTTTATTTAAAACGTTGATTTTGGCAATAAATCTGAAAACAGACTACCTCGGTGGTCCAGTGGGCTGAATAGCCGGCTGGGGTACTGAAGGTACCGGGTTCGAATCCCGGTTGGTCATGGATGTGTAAATGTCTGGTGGTGGTGAACGGCTAATGACCAAAGCAGTCGATGCCGAATTATTAAAAAAAAAAAAAAAAAAATCTGAAAACACTTAATATGTACTTCCGGAATGATTATAAGACATTGACACATTGTGCATGAATTGTGTCTAGAATTCTCTGAAGAATCCAAAAAATAAATAATATACAGGGGGTTGCATTTGAAATGAGAAAGTTGGTATTGGCCACGGTCGCATGGAACACCCATATAATTTTATTTTCTTGAAAAATATGCGCATTTAAAATTACAAATCGATGTGTCCGAGCGAAAGTTAGCAAAAACCATTAATGATCCAGCAAATCCACAAGTTCCTGCCAATTTAATATGGTTTCAGAAAGATGGAGCACCGCCCCATTACCAAATCAATGTCCGGCAGTACTTGAACCATATTTTTCCAAATCGGTGGATAGGGAGGCGCGGATCGATAGAATGGCCAGCACGATCTCCTGATCTGACACCATTAGATTTTTTTTTGTGGGGATTTGTCAAAAGTATTGTATACGAAACGAAACCCTCAAACTAAGACGACCTAAAAAACCGAATTACGCTTGCGATTAGATCAGTCATGCCTGAAATGTTGAGTAACGTTAGAAGACAATTCTACACCAGATTAGCATATTGCCAAGACGTTCGCGGCGAGCATTCTGAACATTTCCTACATTGACGTTAATGTTTTTTTCGTTTTTTTATTATTTGAGAAATAAATAGTATTACTTATCAGGTTTTAAGTGTAATGTACCGAATTTGTGAAATAAAACAATCTTTATTTAAAACGTTGATTTTTGCAATAAATCTGAAAACACTTAGTACTTCCGAAATAGTTAAAGATAGGTATAGGACATTGTGCATGAATTATGTCCAGAATTCTCTGAAGAATCCAAAAAAAAAATAATATACAGGGGGTTGCATTCGAAATAAGAAAGTTGGTATTGGCCACGTTCACATGGAACACCCTATATAATATTATTTTCTTGAAAAATATGCGCATTCAAAATTACAAATCGACTTGCCCGAGCGTTTTTCCCAACACGCCCTCATTTATTCGTTATCGAATTTATTCCATTTGGCTGTTACACTCTGTATGAAGGCAAGGCATTTACAATGCGTTAGCAAATTGTTTTTGAACATAAAAAGCCAGTTTTCTCGAAAACGGTTCTCTTTAGAGCAATGAACCAGGAGAACCTTTTGTAAAACACATTAGCGCCTCAGAATTTGCTGTGCGAATGCAAATTTGTCCAATGGTGTAAACGTTGAGGGTGAAACCTTCGTTCAAATTCAATATCACCGACAATGGCACGTCTAATAAAACCGAGTAAAGTGCAAAAAAGTAGCTATCATCAGAGACAATGTGTGTACAGAAACTCAATTCTGTAATCCAAACGGTTCCTGAGATATTAGCAAAACACTAAAAAAAATTTTTTTTTGACACTCTGTATCTCTCAAACGAAGACCCGAAGGAAAAGAATAAAAGAGAAAATATTTCTTCATGGAAAATCTACAGTTGACCGTAGATACACTAATTTAGGAACACCTTTGTAATTCATATGAAAATAAAAACGAATAAAAATTTCTAACTAACCAGAACACAACCTGCTTGGATTCTTATAGCGAATACTTCAACAACTCTGTTGAAGTGAGTCGACCGTCAACCGATTTTACTCCTTAGCCAGGTTTTGATCCTACGAAGGCTGCTGAATTATCGCTCCACAGTGCAAGTAGTGCACGGTAGAGCAATCAAAATTTTTAAAACTTTTTCCCTGTTTCTCTCAAAACATCAATTGTCAGCAGGTTTTTCCTGCCATGTCCTTTGCCACGATTCTACTTAATTTTCGATACCGCTCAAATTGTAAAATTGGCAGAAGGTATCGCCATCATCAGTCATACATTTTGTAACGAATTGTTTTGCATCAAAGCAATGTATACGACGAAGTTAATAACGAAAGATAATTCAAGAGCACCACATTGTGATTTTGTATATTATGCTATCATTTCATGAGTTTTTAAGGAATACTTGTGAAGCTCTTGGGAGGGGGCAGCTGCCACCCCCTACCCCCTTCTAGGGACGCCCATGATAGCAGCGCTTATCTGCAGCTTGTTTTTTTATCGATATATTCATAATTTATCGATTTTTGAATGCAGTACTACCTATAAGGTGGTAATGATGGGTGATTTTTTAGAAATATGGGAAATTCCAAAAATAACACATAAGATTGAGAAAAATACAAATGCATGATATCCTTCTCGTTTGAAGATTATTTCATGCAAATGTTGAGCGCGGCTGCACCTCAAATGGTCCATCTGCTTAGTCCAATTTTGGCATACTCTTTCCAACATTTTGGCCGGTATCCCACGTATTAATGCTGCAGGCTTGTCAGTACGCACATAAGCCTCAAGATGGCCCTACGAAAAATAGTCTGAAGGCGTTAAATCGCACGATCTAGGCGGCCAATTGACCGGTCCCAAACGTGTAATGACATGCAAGTCGAGCCCTTTCATTTTGGGCAAAATGGTCATCACTAACACTGGCCGAGACAGCTGCGATATTTCCTTCAGTTCGCACTGTACGTACCTAAGCGTGTTGGTTGTTTAATGTCTAAACATGTGAATTTAGTGCGAATAGACGCTGCAGTGAGTCGATTAATCTGACCATACATTTTGATAATAAAATTTAATGATTTGCAATCGTTGTTCGTTTGTCAGATGATTCATGGTTAAATTACATACCAAACTGAAGATGTTTGACAGTGACACAAAAAACGAAACGTACGCGAGCTGTCAAAATCAGTGTTGCCAAAAAAAAGATATAAAATCATCAAGTCGAGAAGGCAGCTACCTATACAATTGAAAGAAATAAGACATAAATCATTTTCCATTATAAAAAATGACAAATGAAATGTGAATACGAACTAGGTCTCCCATACCGTTCACCCCATCAGACCGAATGGTCCAACGTCAACTGAGAATCGCACCGACTGCAGTTTCGTCCTATTTAGGACTCATCAGGGTGGAATATCCCAAAGTTGACGCTGGATGGAAAATCTTTTCGTCAAGATATGGATATCTGTTGCGCACCTCATCGGTATGAGTGAAAATGAACGACATCTATCCACATTCAGAAAAGACCGGATTGTGAATTTCAACGTTAGAAAACGCTATAATGAATTCACCTGGGATGCGCGGAGACGTTCGCAGTTAGTAGGTTATCAAAACCCAAAAAGATTACCAAAAAAAAGATATAAAATCATCAAGCTGCCTATAAAATTGAAAAATGAAATGTGAATATCATTTGTCATTATTTATAACGGAAAATGATTTGTGTCTTATTTCTTTCAATTGTATAGGTACCTTCCTTCTCAGCTTGATGATTTTATATCTTTTTTTTGGTAATCTTTTTGGGTTTTGATAACCTACTAACTGCGAACATCTCCGAGCATCCCAGGTGAATTGAGTATAGCGTTTTCTAACGTTGAAATTCACAATCCGGTGTTGCAATTTGGAAGAAAGTTTCCTTTATTGTTCATTCAATCACCGAGGGGGGTCTTTTCTGAATGTGGATAGATGTCGCTCATTTTCACTCATGTAGATGAGGTGCGCGACAGATATCCATATCTTGATGAAAAGATTTTCCATCCATCGTCAACTTTGGGATATTCCACTCTGAAGAGTCCTAATAGGACGAAACTGCAGTCGGTGCGATTCTCAGTTGACGTTTTACCATTCGGTCTGGTAGGGTGAACAGTATCGGAGACCTAGTTCGTATTCACATTTCATTTGTCATTATTTATAATGGAAAATGATTTGGGTCTGATTTCTTTCTAAAAGAAAATAGTAAAAAAATTCACCCGTTACTTACAAGAAAGATGACCGATCGTCCGATCGCTCAAAAGCTACTTACTTCACGTCAGGTCTTCTTTGTATAGTTGTGAACTATAGTCAAAGAGTAAATACAAGAGACCTCACTCCCCCTATTTATGAATGAAATCGCGAACATCGTTTGTTTGACCTTGAAAGTCATTTGTGAATGACGAGTTCTAATCGAGGGGTGCCAATAACAGCCCAGTTTGTTGTAGTTAAATTCAAGGTCGACGAACCAATATTTCGCGCCAAGCCGA
Organism: Adalia bipunctata; assembly: GCA_910592335.1. Taxonomy (NCBI): domain Eukaryota; kingdom Metazoa; phylum Arthropoda; class Insecta; order Coleoptera; family Coccinellidae; genus Adalia; species Adalia bipunctata. The sequence goes on from OU342957.1 coordinate 17,636,303, forward strand.
AGTGATCTCTCTTGTATCTACTCTTTGCTATAGTGACGAAATTGTAATTAGGGATATGTGATATTCAGATGTGTCAAGCATGGTCGCCCGCAGAAATTTTTCTCAGGGGGGCAAAAAAAGCTTAAAAAGTAATATTGAGGTGTCGTGCTGAAAAACGATGAAGCCATCAAACTCTGGGGAGCCATGGCCCCCCTGCCCCCTCCCTGCGGGCGCCCATGGTGTCAAGTCGATAGAGGTATACAGGATGAGTTTTTGACTTGTACATATATTTTAACTGTAGATTCCTCCCATCAAATGAAACACTTTTTTCCTAAACCATTTTTCGAAATTCGGTATCGTTTGGTACAGGGTGTCGAAAATCCATTGAAAAAAACACTTTTCTTTTCATATCTTCGGAAACGTTATATGAACAAGTTATCGACGGCCGAAATGCTCGCAAAAAGATCAGATGACATCAAACGATGGCCGCGAAAGCCTCAACGAATTCAAGTTATTAGTGCTTACAAAGTAATCTTAAGGAAAATCGAAAAAGGAAATTATTTTGATGGGAGAAATATGGCTTTTTAGTTGCAGATATAATCGGACAAAACTAAGTGTCTTTGTTGAGCAATATCGTATTCTTAACATTCTTATTCAAACAAGGTTAGTACTTGAGTATTCCCTAAATGTACTTACTCAATTTTAATCGAGAAATATGAACTTTGAGGTCTTTGCAGAGAATCGTATCAGGCACGTATTTGTCCCAATTTTTTTTCAAATGGCTATATCTAACTGAGCCGAATTCGGAAAAATGAAAAAAAAAAGTTTCTTCTGGCCTCAAGAATCTACGATTACAATATATGTACAAGTTGAAGACACACCCTGTATAGAACAATTCCTAATACTTATGCTTATGTAACCCAGTTACTCGTATGTTTCTCTGTCCTTGACAGCTTGAATTATGCTTCCAGCCAATAATTGTAATTCACCATTTATAGCTTTTCCTCTTTGAATGTTCAAGGTAATTTTTCAATCCAAAGTTTTATATGGACATATTCTGAGAACCTGCTATCGGTTTCAAGTAGGTCATTCATTTGTTGTTCGGAGTACCTACCTCGATGAGCCAAGAATTGAGGTGCTATCGAATGCCTTCTGATAATCGAAAAGAGAAGAGTGCATATTATAATTCTCTCCATGTGCTGTACCTGTTTCATAATCACTGAGCCGATGATAAGTTGTTCTTTGCATCCATGGTGTTTTCTTCTGCAACCTGGAACCTTTGTGTTCCTCTGCTAATATGTTGTTTTCGATAAGATGTTGGAATATTCGTTTGGAAATAGTTTGGTATAGTTATAGTGAAAAGGGGTTACAGTCCACTGCGACTTTGAGGTCTATTGTGCCCCCTAACTGAGCTGTTATCATCGCGCCTCCTTCAGCTCGCCCTCCAGTTCCAGAGATTTGATGAAATCCAGTGTCTTGGACGGCTTCAAGGAGGATAACTCCCCACTTCTACAAGTTTTTTGTCCAAAGCACTCTTTTCTTTGGCTTGCAATAGCATAGCATTCCGTAACCAGGTGAATAAGAGTTTCTGCCTCCTCCCCACAGAATCTACACTCAACAGATGCTTCTTTAGGCGACAATGTCCTGTGAGAAAGCCAGTGAGTAAGTGAAGTTGGTTTTTACTGAGATCCAGATATTTTTTGGATCTAGCAGTTTCAAAGTTTCGGAGGAACTTTTTGGAGTGATCCATCCCTGGGAGATTCCGCCAGAGTTTTTCTCTTTCGGTTTTCTCCTTCAGCATAAACTCCTTCTTATAGGTGCATTTTCCTATACCACAGTGGGCCAGTGAGTGGCGTTTGTGCGCTCTTTCTGGCCAGTGTATTGGCCTCTTCGTTTCCTACGATTCCGGAATTACCGGGAACCCAGATTAAAAAGACCTTATTCTTCTTGCCTACATCATTGAGTTTTACGGCACTCCCAAATCAGCTTTGAGTCAATGACGTAGGAGCTCAGTGCTTCAATGGCAGCTTGACTATCTGTATGAATAGCTATATCGCACTTCTGATAGTTTCTTTCTAGATTTATGTCTAGACATCTTCCGATTGCAAGTGTTTCCGTTTGAAGGACGCTTGTACAGGAGCCTAACGATCGTTTGGAAATTCATAATGAAATAAACATCCGATGATTTATCTAAAAATATGGCATTTTTCTTTGAATATCAAAATAACACCTCTTATTGAAGAACCCATTATAAGGAAAAATATTGGATACTCTGCATTTTGGGCTATTTAGATCGAAACAATCATTGGTTATAGTACATCCATATTGTCGGCCAACACTGCATAAAATACTCACCTCATGTAAACATGTACCATAACCGATTATTGTTTCGATCTAAATGAGTGCCCCTGGCTCAGTGGTAGAGCGTTGGAATTCGGACCCAAAGGTCCGAAGTTCAATCCCGAGCTTGGAAAGAAATTTTCTAGTCTCGGTAGGGGCCACCATTCTTACTGTTGGGTCAAAAATTAACAGTGCTGTGCCTAAGGTGGCGTAAGGACACAGTAACAAAGCCTACACAGAACACAACTGCTTACTCCGAACTCGGCACAAGTTACAAGCTTCAAAGCTTGTAATTTCAGAGGGGTCTCCACAGGAGACCTAGGAGTAATCAGGATAAACAATATATCATACAAGGTGCGGCACGGAGGGCGGACGTTTTTCAGATGGGCATAACTTTCCCCCACTGAGGACGAGAGAAGTGGGGAAGGTGCCGTTAGACTCGTGTGTTCCTAGCATTTATTTATTGATCAACAGAAGACCAAGAGGACCTGTGCGAACAGTTCGAACGCCTGAAAATGTTGAACGCGTTCGACAAGCCATTCTTCGCAGTCCGTCGCGATCTGCTCGGAAACATGCTGCTGCACTTCGCCTCAGTGATCGTTCGGTGAGGCGAATTTTGCATATGGATCTTCGCTTTCACCCCTACAAATTGGCCATTGTGCAACAGTTACACCCCGGAGATTATGCACAAGGAATGAACTTCGCACGTGAGATGGAAGCACTGATCGATCAAAATGAGAACCTCATTTTGTTCATGAGTGACGAAGCCCACTTTCACCTCAACGGCATGGTTAACCGGCAGAATTGCCGTTATTGGGCTAATGAAAATCCGCAACACTTACACGAAAGACCGCTGCACAGCCCACAGCGCCTCCAGCACTGCATCACCGATTTCGGCCACCACATGCCTGATGTGATTTTCCACACTTGACTGTCTCAAATGCTATTTCCTTGAGAATCTGATTCCGTCAATGAATGTGTTTTTGAGTAAAAATTAACGCTTTTATTATTTTTTTAAAACCATCCATCCTCCGTGCCGCACCCTGTATCAATATCATATCGAATAGCCCTAAATCATTATTCATCTCTCGATAGCGCAATCCATTCACCGTTACTGTTGCTCCAGCCTCATTCTAGAAGCAGCAAGGTCCAATAAACCCGCCAGACCACAAACCTCACCAAACAATCACACGTTGATGAGAGAGTGGCTTTTCAACAATAACTCTTGGGTTTTCCGAGCCCCAGATGCGACAGTTTTGCTTGTTGAAGAAGCCATCGAGGTGGAAATGGGCCTCATCACTCAAGAAGATTTTCAGATGGAATTCCGGATCATTTTCATGCATTTCAAGGACACAATCAGCAAAGACACGACGTTGTTGATGATCAGCCGGCTTGAGCAATATCCTCGGCTGTTCTTGTTGGATCACAAGATCTCGGTGACCAATTGTGATCACCTCTTCGAATGATAACACGTTCCGGAAACTTTTCCCGTGAAGGATCAATGGTTTCCTTGCTTATGTGGCACATAGCGTCGTCTTGTTGAAAGTAAACTTTGTCCAGATCATCTTCATACAGAAAGCGGTGTAATGACGTTTGTGGAATGACTAATTCCAAAGAACGACGAGGGCTGGACTGGTTTTCTTCATCATTTTCAGCTACAGCAGCAATATTCTTGGCTGTTCTTGAGCGACGTGCACGGGTTTCATTCTTATCATCATCAACTTGTCCCAACAGCTCAAATTTTTCCACCAATTTCTGTATTGCGTCTCTAAAGGAAGTTTCACGACGACCCAAAAAAAAAAGTTTTTCGAACAGTCTTTGCCAAATTTTCACCACTTTCATAGTGAATTTTATAGATTTCAATGAGTGAAGCGTGTATCGTTCTATTTTTATTAATGGTGTACTTTCTACTTGTGAAATATCAAAAAACGACAGCTTCAGAAGTGAAACCTACCGAAATGGCGAGCTATTCAAAATAACAGTTCAGAAAATACGGCAATCCCTTTGTTAGTCTTTATAGGTACACATTGAAAGATGAAAAGTGATAGCCCAGAAACCTGTAGATGATCTTTATGTCGAAAGGGACCCATCAGCAATTGCATTCAAGCCCAAGCTGAAATTATTCTTTCGAAATGGTCTCTTGTGCCACTGTCTAACAAAGCAAGGATAACGGACCAACATCTCTTACACCAACAATAATGCAGCCGACAACACTATACAATAATAAGTACCTATTGAAAACATGATCTACAACCAATTGAGGTACCTATTTGATGCCATAAGAATGGCTCTCTTGCCCTCCTCTCAAACGAAATTGATGCGGCTCATCAGTGAGATTATTGTACTGTAATTACAGATTCAAGCATCAAGAAGAGCGTCAAAATTGTTTTCGATCGTCGTTTTCATCATAATATGTTGGTTACTTATATTTATAAAGGGTGTCTTATTGAAAATAAAATAGAGATCTTTTCTAGTCGAAAAACCAAGATGCCATAATATGTTGTTGAAGAGGTCTTTTTCTTTTGAATATGACGAAATTGATTTTTGAGATTTGTTCATTCTTTCACGAAATTATTCCACTTTGAAAATGAAATATCACCCAATTTACCTGCAGATTAAGATGATTACCAATTTCTAACAGACAATGTAGGAGGGGGAAATTCGTTCAGAAAAACAACGTAAATCAAATTTACGAAAATCGAAAAATACTAACTGCCAAAGAAACTACAACACCCAGAAGGAGCTGTTCGAAATTTTAATTTTTTTTGGTAAAACATAGATAGTACTTATACCAAGGAGTACATGTTAATAATGTATTTGTCCACCGTGAGTATCTACAGGGTCTTTCACGAGGAACCTCACCCATATTTATACGGGAAATTACTGAACGTATTTTCATGAAATTCAGCACTTATAAGTATTTCACGATGCTGATGAAATCTAAAATATTTTCAAGGCATGAGCACCTCCGGTTTTTCCGGAAATGACGTCAACTTCCGTTTTTCAAATTAGAACACCATTTTTTTATTGCAGAAATAGAAAATTTCAAGTTATTTTGATGTAACATTTTTCAGTTTTGGTTGGAAAATTCTCTCTGAGCGGGAAAATTCGAAAAAAAAATCGAAAATAGAGCTCCGCTGAAACAAGAATAACTTCGAGTTTTTTGGATGGAAAATTTTCATTTTTGGGATCTTTCAAGATGTAAGATTGATGTATCCACTTTAAAAATCGAAATCGCGATTCATGATACAGGGGGTGAAAAAATTGCTTTCAAAGTTAGGGATGACAAAATCGTGAAAAATCAATTTTTTCAAATTAGAACCCCATTTTTTATGGCAGATATTGAATCTACGTTAAAAAATAATGTGAGTGTATGCATCACACCCTTGCCCTAAAGTGGATATTAACTCAGAAAATATCCATTTTAGGGCAAGGGTGTGATGCATACACTCACATTATTTTTTAACGTAGATTCAATATCTGCCATAAAAAAATGGGGTTCTAATTTGAAAAAATTGATTTTTCACGATTTTGTCATCCCTAACTTTGAAAGCGATTTTTTCACCCCCTGTATCATGAATCGCGATTTCGATTTTTAAAGTGGATACACCAATCTTACATCTTGAAAAATCCCAAAAATGAAAATTTTCCATCCAAAAACCTCGAAGTTATTCTTGTTTCAGCGGAGCTCTATTTTCGATTTTTTTTTTCGAATTTTCCCGCTCAGAGAGAATTTTCCAACCAAAACTGAAAAATGTTACATCAAAATAACTTGAAATTCTCTAAGGAATCTATTTCTGCAATAAAAAAATGGTGTCTAATTTGAAAAACGGAAGTTGACGTCATTTCCGGAAAAACCGGAGGTGCTCATGCCTTGAAAATATTTTAGATTTCATCAGCATCGTGAAATACTTATAAGTGCTGAATTTCATGAAAATACGTTCAGTATTTTCCCGTATAAATATGGGTGAGGTTCCTCGTGAAAGACCCTGTATAGTCTATACACTCCCCAACACGTCTTGGCATTGATGCAATAAGATGGTCTATTTCTTCCCAAGGGAAACTTTCTCAAGCTACCTGTACTTCATGTCTCAGAGCCGCCAAAGTCCGTGGGGCCTTCTACCCCATGATGTCCCAAACAGGCTTTATGGGCGAAAAATCAGGGGATCTGGGCAGCCATGGCAAAAAATTTACATAGGTCGCTTCAAAAACAGTTTAAACTAACCCTGGCAACATGAGGTCAAGCATTATCTTGCTGAAACATTGGATTCTCGAGCCGGTTGGGGTAAGGGAGAACATATGACTCCACTATTTCTTGAAGGTAACGCAGCGCTGTCATGTTACCTCGAATAAAGGTGACTTACTTGCTGGTGCATTAGCACCCCATACCATAAAGCCTACTGTCCGGTGTACATGACGCTCAACATCAAACTAAGGTTCACGTCTTTCTCCCCGACGTCGTCTTACCCTTCTTCGGCCATCATGTGCACTCAGGGAGAATAGACATTCATCAGAAAAGAATGCAATTCCACATTCCAATGTTGACGTTCTCTGCACAACTGTAATCGCTGCCGGCGATGCTCAACCGCCAGAGGTAACACAAGATGGAGTCGATAATGCTGCAGTCCAAAAGACCTTATCCGGCGGTTAACCGTTCGGACAGTTGCAGGATGGCCTTGTTATCCTAACCACTCATCTGCCAAAGATCGGGTTTTCGCAAATGGGTCTCTAATGGGCAATGGCCATAGGTCTTGGATGTCGATCTTGAACTTCAGTCTTCATTTGTGCCCCTTCGACGTCCGGTGTCTGCTCTTCTTCGGTTTTGGGAATTATCAAACCACAACTTGACAACATCTCATAACAGTAGTTGGATTTCTGTTCTATACGGTTAGCGATTTCTCGGAATGACAACCCCGCCTCCCGTAGACCAATAATTCGACCTCTTTCAAAAACACTTAGTTGGCGATAAATTCCGCACACACCTGCTCTAGGCATTTTAACAACCAATAAACATCAACTTTGGATCTCCTCGAACACCTGGTTTGTTGTAAAATTTCAAAAATTTGTAAGAAACGACTACAATACTTGAGTAACTAAAAGTATTTACATGAAAAAACCTTCACGATTTTTTTCTCCGAATTTAATCATTTACTCCTCGCTAAACTATCTATGATTTACAATGCTTTCTGAATCTGCAGTAAAATACAGAATGTTTCATAAGAAAAAACATATGTTTGCCTCCTGTCACATTCCTGAGACACCATGTAGATTTCAGAATAATTTCAAAATATAGCCCCGATTGACCTTAATGATTTCGCGTTGAAAGAATCCGAAAATTTAACCGCTTAAGATTCATCGAGATCCGCGTCATCCGTAAAACACCCTGTATTATATTCTAAAATTTATTTATACAGAGTGTAACAGCCAAATGGAATAAATTCGATAACGAATAAATGAGGGGGTGTTAGGAAAAACGCTCGGACACGTCGATTTGTAATTTTAAATGCGCATGTTTTTCAAGAAAATAAAATTATATAGGGTGTCTCATGCGACCGTGGCAAATACCAACTTTCTTATCTCAAATGCAACCCCCTGTATATTATTTATTTTTTGGATTCTTCAGAAAATTCTAGACATAATTCATGTACAGGGTGCTACATGAACTAAAACTTTTTAACCCGAGGAGATAGAGAAAAATGAATGCCACCTTATAGTCCTCTTTTTTTGAGAAACTGATAATGCCATCAACTGCATTCCTCTATCTTCTTTTGTTTCCGAGTTATAGGCCAAAATTGAAATTTGGGCGATTTCAACTTTGGTCATTATCTCCGTTTCTGTTTATGCTAGGATGTTGAAATAAAAACATTATATACAGGCACTTTTCTGATAGCAATCCAGTGGCGTACTCTGATTTTTTCTGAGAGGTTCATTTGCTGAGTTATAACATAAAGTTGTGTTTTTTCTTATGGAAACAGTAGTTTGAAATGAATTACAAAGAATCGCCATTTTTTTCCCGTTTCAGAAATGTATCATTTGTTATACATCGCCCTCAGATTCGTTAGGATATTATGAAAAATATGGTTTGTATATGGAATTCGAATTATTGAGTAGGCTGAATCATAGAATTATGTGTCTCTACGCATGGTGTAATTATTAATTCACGTTTGAATACTTGATGGTGCGATCTCTGTTTGAAACAACTGTCAGTTATTGAATTTGAAGTCATCGTTGACGGCATTATGGAGATATTCCAAAATTTCGAAAAATATGATATGTTGAAATGTTTCATTTTAGCGAATGAGAATAGTGGGGCAGCAAGTGATTCAACCGTGAAATAATAATTACACCATGCGTAGAGACACATAATTCTATGATTTAGCCTACTCAATAATTCGAATTCCATATACGAACCATATTTTTCATAATATCTTAACGAATCTGAGGGCGATGTATGACAAATGATACATTTCTGAAACGGGAAAAAAATGGCGATTCTTTGTAATTCATTTCAAACTACTGTTTCCATAAGAAAAAACACAACTTTATGTTATAACTCAGCAAATCAACCTTTTATAAAAAATCAGAGTACGCCACTGGATTGCTATCAGAAAAGTGCCTGTATAATGTTTTTATTTCAACATCCTAGCTTAAACAGAAACGGAGATAATGACCAAAGTTGAAATCGCCCAAATTTCAATTTTGGCCTATAACTCGGAAACAAAAGAAGATAGAGGAATGCAGTTGATGGCATTATCAGTTTCTCAAAAAAAGAGGACTATAAGGTGGCATTCATTTTTCTCTATCTCCTCGGGTTAAAAAGTTTTAGTTCATGTATCACCAATTTTGCCCACCCTGTACAATGTCCCATACCTATCTTCAACTTTTTCGGAAATATTAAGTGTTTTCAGATTCTTTACAAAAATTAACATTTTGAATGAAAATTATTTTATTTCACAAATTCGATACATTACACTCAATACTTATTTCCCATTTACCTCTTGATATGAAGAAAGTAATCAAAAACCATTACTGAGAAGAAATTAAAAAGAAACAGTCACGCCTGAAATGTTGAAAAACGTTAGAAGACAATTCTATACCAGATTAGCATGTTGCCAAGACGTTCGAGGCGAGCATTTTGAACATTTCCTACATTGACATGTTCAATGTCTTGTTTTGTTGTAAATAATTAAGGAATAATCAGTATTACTCATCAGGTTTCAAGTGTAATGTACCGAATTTGTGAAATAAAATAATTTTTATTTAAAACATTGATTTTTGCAATAAATCTGAAAACACTTAATACTTCCGAAATAGTTGAAGATAGGTATAGGATATTGTGCATGAATTGTGTCTAGAATTCTCTGAAGAATCCAAAAAATAACTAATATACAGGGGGTTGCATTTGAAATAAGAAAGTTGGTATTGGCCACGGTCACATGGAACACCCTATATAATATTATTTCCTTGAAAAAATGCGCATTTGAAATCAAAAATCGACGTGTCCGAGCGTTCTTCCCAACACGCCCTCATTTATTCGTTATCGAATTTATTCCATTTGGCTGTTACACTCTGTATACACCTACACTGTGTGTTTCACGAAGAGAGGGACACTCTTGAACTCTAACCTTCATGTTAGGGCTCTACCTTTTGCGATATTTAGGGTGATTTATCGAAATTTGCCCAAATGCCAACCTCGAATATCTTCTCAAATAGCTCAGTCAAATCGGTTTAAATTTGTATGATATGAATTATTTACGAGATTCGCGATAATAGTTTTTCAAATAAAAAAAATACGAAAAAAAAAACAGTGGAAAATTTCGGCACTGTTTTCTTTTAATTACATCTGACTGTGGTGAAACATTGTAAATCACGCGTTTTAGTCTTCAACCACATGAAATTACGAATAATTTGATACCACAACTCCACTTGGCACCATAATTCCAGTCGATTAACTATGTATAAATATGTATGTTATTTCGATCCACAAATTTGTGCTACCAACGTTGGTATTTATGAATTTCTTCGTTTTATTACATGAACTTTATCAAAACTACTATACTTATTAACTATGCATTTTCAATAAATTCTTCTCCAATACAGGGTGTCCCACGGTCGAGTGCCTATTAGACGTTTCTGGAGAACTGGACATATTTGAAATCCGAAAATTGGTATTATGATATTGTTCGAAATTCTCTACAGACCGAAAATATTTTTGGAGCTTGAGCACTTCCGGTTATACCGGGAGTGGAAATAAATTTGTTCAAAAAATATTTTTTTCAATATTTTCGTTTCTGATATAATTGAGTATTCAATGCTGAATACATTTCTGTTAAAACCATTGTATTCATTCGAATAGTTTTCAAAATATCGAAAAAAAACCTGAAAAAATGTCGCATATTCATAGTCAGTGTTATGGTCATTATTCTTATTCTGAACATCCCGAGTGTAAACAGTTCTCACAACGTTAAAGTAGAAGAATGTGGAAAGGTCATGCATCTTTGAATTTCATGAATATCATCACAGGGTGTTTCAAATTTTGTGTCGAAAACTGTGATCGAAAATTGGCCATAACTTCTGTTTTTCAAATTAGAACCCTATTTTTTTATGACTGCATTGGATTCTGCGGAAAAAAATAGTGATAGCATTCACAGATGTTCTTGTTCCTAAATTCAGTAATTGCCGAGATATTTGAGCTTTTCTGGATTCATGTTGTACGTAGAGTCAAATTCACCTTATCTTTCGCATGAGAATATTCTGTGATCATAGAGGATAAATTATCCCATTAATAATTCACAAGTGACAGCTCTTATTTTAGACCATAACCTTACTTCTCGATTTTACTTCAATGGTTACTATGGTTGCATAAGAATAGTCATCGAATCTGTTTCTGTGACCATAGAAGATAAATGATCCCATTAATAATTCACAGGTGACAGATCTAATTATTAGTTGTTACTATGGTTTCATGAAAATATTCATCGAATTTCTTCAGATTCGATGAATTTGACTCTACGTACAACATGAATCCAAAAAAGCTCAAATATCTCGGCAATTACTGAATTTAGGAATAAGAACATCTGAGAATGCTATCACTATTTTTCTTCGCAGAATCCAACGCAATCATAAAAAAATAGGGTTCTAATTTGAAAAACAGAAGTTATGGCCAATTTTCGATCACAGTTTTCAACACAAAATTTGAAACACCCTGTGATGATATTCATGAAATTCAAAAGATGCATGACCTTTCCACATTCTTCTACTTTGACGTTGTGAGAACGGTTTACACTCATAATGTTCAGAATAAGAATAATGAACATAACACTGACTATGAATATGCGACATTTTTTCAGGTTTTTTTTCGATATTTTGAAAACTATTCGAATGAATACAATGGTTTTAACAGAAATGTATTCAGCATTGAATACTCAATTATATCAGAAACGAAAATATTGAAAAAAATATTTTTTGAACAAATTTATTTCCACTCCCGGTATAACCGGAAGTGCTCAAGCTCCAAAAATATTTTCGGTCTGTAGAGAATTTCGAACAATATCATAATACCAATTTTCGGATTTCAAATATGTCCAGTTCTCCAGAAACGTCTAATAGGCACTCGACCGTGGGACACCCTGTATACAGGGTCCTGCAATAGTGCGCTCTTTTTCCATAGCTACCGAACCAGACATCTCGGAGATTTCGTTGGAAAGTAGACCTCTTGTACCTTCATTTCTGCATCTCAGGAAATTATTTTTTGATATACAGGGTGTCCACGATAAATGTTATTCAACAAATGGCTGATTTTTCTGATGGATCACCCCATATATTTTCACATATTTTCAATGACCTTTATTACCTCTTTCATGACGCAAAATCTTAGGGACATATTTCCAACAGTTCAGATCTTATTCGAAGAAAATTGCAAAAAAGTGAGGAAAAAGCAGTTCAGTAGAAGTCTCCTGACGATTTTCAGAAGCGGTAGTAACATGAATTCGAACTTAAAGTTTTTTAATTGAGGGATTTGCCTTGACATGGTTCCTAAACGATCAACCTGTCATATACAGGGTGTACGTTATTAAGGTCCAAATATGGAGTACTTAAAATTATTATTTCTCGTTTTTTCCAAATAGAACACCCTGTATTTTTTCTATAATAATGTAGACAATTGGATACCTTACATTTTCTCAAAAGTGACCTTAGGATTATTTCAACCCTCGCATCTAGCAGACACGAAAAATGATATCGCAAATGAAAATTTTATTCAAATAATAACATAATAAAACTAACGGACATTCAAAAGAGGTCAAACAATGAAACAAAACTAAATAAATAATTATTGACAAACTTCAAAACCTTGCCAGAATCATACTTCCTGAGCATCATCATAAAAATGATATTTCTTTTTTGTACAAGCAATTCATATTGATCACGTATTCAACCAATTATATCAGTTTTTATCGGCTTTCCAAAAAAAAATATTGATCAAGTTATTGCTACTTAGAGCTCAAAGATACTTTCGAATACAGTGAATCAGTATGAATTTTTGGAAAAAAGGATGGTTGATATGATTTGTTGGGGCAGTGCCACAGAATCTGTTTTTTAAGGAAGTCGAACTCATGCTGCCCAATATCCCGATAGGAAACAAAAATTCATACTGATTTACTGTATTCGAAATTATCTTTGAGCTCTAAGTAGCAATAACTGGATCAATATTTTTCTTGGAAAGCCGATAAAAACTGATATAATAGGTTGAATACGTGATATGTATTGCTTGAACGAAAAAGAAATATCATTTTTATGATGATGCTCAGGATTCGGGGAAGGTTTTGAAGTTTGTCGATAATTATTCATTTAGTTTTATTTCATTGTTTGACCTCTTTTGGATGTCCGTTAGTTTTATTATGTTATTATTTGAATAAAATTTTCATTTGCGATATCATTTTTCGTGTCTGCTAGATGCGAGGGTTGAAATAATCCGAAGGTCACTTTTGAGAAAATGTAAGGTATCCAATTGTCTACATTATTATAGAAAAAAATACAGGGTGTTCTATTTGAAAAAATCGAGAAATAATAATTTTAAGTTATTCATATTTGGACCTCAATAACAGACACCCTGTATATGACAGGTTGATCGTCTAGGAACCATGTCAGGGCAAATCCTTCAATTAAGAAACTTTTAGTTCAAATTCATGTTACTATCGCTTCTGGAAATCTTCAGAAGACTTTTACAGAACTGCTTTTCCCTCACCTTTTTGCAGTTTTCTTCGAATAAGATCTGCACTGTTGGAAAAATGTGATTTTGCGTCATGAAAGAGGTAATGAAGGTCATTGAAAATATGTGGAACTATATGGGGTGATCTGTTAGAAAAATCATCCATTTGTTGAATAACATTTATAGGGGACACCCTGTATACCAGAAAATAATTTCCTGAGATGCAGAAATGAAGGTACAAGAGGTCTACTTTCCAACGAAATTTCTGAGATGTCTGGTTTGGCAGCTATGGAAGAAGAACGCACTATTGCAGGACCCTGTATACAGGATGCCACAATGAAAAGGAAACAGAGGTATTTTTTAGTGGGAAAATCAAGATTTTGAGCATTGGCATTCATGAGGTAGACAACTTTCTACATAAAAACCATCATCACATCATTTCAACCCTCTTCGCGGCAATTCCAAGCCCTTATATCATATAAAATTATACAGTGGTAAGATGTATCGTGCGATGTGTTGAGAAGATCTTTCTGAATATGACAGTAGAGTTTTTTTTTGAGATTTGATATTTCATTTTCGTAATATTCGACGTTGACAATGAAATATCCTATTGCTTAAGATGATTGATTACCTTTTCGAAGAGGCAATGCAAGGGGACAAAATAGAATTTGACCACGAACTGTTCATCAGTGAGTCCAGCCTAAACGTTCCATAATTACTGACAATTAGCCATACAAAATATTCTTGTCAACTGAAACAGAAAAGTCAAAACTTGTAGTAGTGAATAAATATTGCTAGCCAACAAAAAATTCGAATGTCCATAAAGTAAGCAGTGCCACTTGCGAGAAAATCAATAAAACCTATTGCATTAATGTCGAGAATTTGTCGTGAAAGAAAAAAAATTATCGCGCTCATAGTTTTTTTTCTACGGGGTAGCAATGCTAACTTAACATAAAGTTAGCAGAACCACTTTTTCAATATATATCGAATATCATGAAAATGATGTGGTTTGTTGGCATCTGAAGATGCCAGACGCTCGAACTGGCGAAACATCGAAATTAAACAAACCACGACGGCCGAAATGCTCGCTAAAAGATCAGATGACATCAAACGATGGCCGCGAAAGCCTCAACGAATTCATCATGAAAATGATTATAAATGTTGGGTTTGTGTCCCAACGTTACCTTGTGTTCTATATGAAGTGAAAAAAAAACAAAAATCCATTCCTTCTAGTTCATTTTGAATCTTTTTCCTGCGAGTTCGTGATATTTCTGGAACTATCGCATTTTTGGCAACAGCGCATTCGTAATTGTGGTTTTTCGGATTGTATTAATTGTCCAATACCTATCTCGAATTTGTCGTGAAGGAAAAATATTGTTGCGTCCTTAGTTTTTTTTTCCTGCTGTGTGCTCGACATAAAGTTAGCAGAACCACTTTTTCATAATGAATCGAGTAACATGAAAATGATTATAAATAATTGTCGATTTATTGCCGTAGTCCAAAAAAACACAAATGATCCATTACTTCTAGTTTATTTTACGCCTTCTTCTCGCGAGTTCGTGATATTTCTGAAATTATCGCATTTTTGGCAACAGCGCATTCGTTATTGACTTTTTCTATTACATTATCTGTCGAATACCTGTCTCGAATTTATTGTGAAGGAAAAAAATTGTCGCGTCCTCAGTTTTTTCTTCCCACAGGGAGTCTTTGCTAACTTGACATAAAGTTAGCAGACCACTTCTTCAATATGAATCGAGTAAGATGAAAATGATTAGAAATAAATGTCGATTTATTGCCGTAGTCCAAATGAAGTAAAAAAAAGCACCAATGATCCATTCCTTCTAGTTTATTCTACGCCTTCTTCTCGCGAGTTCGTGATATTTCTGAAATTATCGCATTTTTGGCAACAGCGCATTCGTTATTGACTTTTTTCTATTACATTATCTGTCGAATACCTGTCTCAGGTTTGTCGTGAAGGAAAATAATTGTCGCGTCTTCAGTTTTTTTCCTTCAAGGTGGCTCTGTTAACTTGACATAGGTAAAGTTAGCAGAAACACTTTCTCAATATGAATCGAGTAACATGAAAATGATTATAAATAATTGTCGAGTAATGGCCGTAGTCAGGATGAAGTCAAAAAACAAAAATGCTCCATTCCTTCTGGTTTATTCTACGCCTTCTTCTCGCGATTTCGTGATTTCTGTAATTATCGCATATTTGGCAACAGCGCATTAGTTTTTGACTTTTTTTCTATAACATTATCTGTCGAATACCTGTCTCGAATTTGTCGTGAAAGACAAAAATTTGTCGCGTCCTGGTTTTTTTCACGGGGTGGATTCGCTGACCAAAACAAATGAGGAGAATCACTTTCTCAATGTATATCGAATATCATGAGGATGGTTTTATGAATAATTGTCGAGCAATTGTCGAAGTAAAAAAAAACAAACAAAAAATTTACTCCGTGATTTCGTGATATTTCTGTAATTATCGCATTTTTGGTAACAGCGCATTCATTTTTTTTTATTGCATTATCTGTAGAATACCTGTCTCAAATTCGTCGAGAAAGAAAAAAATTTGTCGCGTCCTTAGTTTTTTTCTTCGGGGTGGGTATGCTAACTTAACATAAAGTTAGCAGAACCACTTTCTTAATTGTACTCTATATCGAATATCATGAAAATGGTTTTAAAATTATCGAGAAATTGTCGAAGTCCATATGGAGTAAAAAAAACACAAAAAATTCATTCTAGTTCATTTCACGCCTTTTTCCTGCGATTTCGTGATATTTCTGGCATTATCGCAAAAATTTGTCGCGTCCTTAGTTTTTTTCACGGGGTGGCCTCGCTTACTGAACATAAACGAATATAATCATTTTTATAATATATGAATGGATTAACGTCTGTGAGAATAATTAGGGAAAGTTTTAATTTTTATAATATTCGATCTATATTGAAAAAGTGGTTCTGCTAACTTCATGTTAAGTTAGCAAAATAGCAAAGCCACATTTTTTTTTTCTTTCAGTATACGTTCTCGACAAATAATGCAAAAGGTTTCATTGATTTTCTCGCAAGTGGCACTGCTTTATTGACATGAAATTCTAGCTTTTTATATTGTGCGTTTGTTTCTTTGGACAGTGTATTCTATTTCCGAGAAACTAGAATGTCCTCTTTCCGTGTATGACTGCGTATTCATCACGTTCATCGTAAAGACAGAACTCATTGCTTTTGATCTATGTGAATGACCGACTTTTTGTAAAGCACATATTTTTTATCATACTAAAAACCTGAACCTGATTAACCAAATAAGTACCTGTGTATTGTTTTGGCTGGAAGAATGACACATTTTCGTAGTTTCATGATACAAAACGGAAATTTCATGCACATTAAGTTCCGGCAGAACAATGTAGTGGGCGAATGTGGGTAAAAATTTGAGTAGGTGTACTACTATCAAGGAAAATTTGAACGCATTTGCTGTTGGTTGCATGGAATTGGACCATATACATCACACTAGATACAAACAGTTGATTCATTGAAATTTTTACTACTTAGTCCAATTAATGATTCCACTTATTCGAAATTTCGGGTATGTTTATATAATATACACCTACACTGCGCAAAAAAATTAACGCACATTCTGAAAATCTCAATTTTAATGAAAGTTAACTCTACATTGACCTTATAACTTATTTTTTATGTTCTCTCGGGAAGGTTTTGAACGAAACAAGACACATTAAATGGAAGAAAAATTCAGGATTTCACTGAATCTTATGTGAAAGAAGAGAAATGAACAATTTTCAAAATACTGAAATGCTAATAAGTGATTTAATACTCGGTATTTCCACCCCTTGCGTTAATTACAGCTCGGGGCAACGACGGTTCATACTCAAAATGAGTGATCTTAAAATGTTCTGATCTAATCCTTCCCAGAATTCTCCGAGTTGGATTCCTAAGTCATTAAGAGTAGCTGGATGATTTTCTAAACTTCTCTGCCTTCTATTGAGGTTGTCCCAAACCTGCTCAATCGGATTGAGATCTGGACTTCTTGCTGGCCATTCCATTCGAGAGACTTCGACCTCTTCAAGGTACTCCTGAACGATGCGCACACGATGGGGTGTGGCATTATCGTCCATAAAAAAGAAATTTTCACCAATGTATGGGGCAAATGGCACTACATGCTCTTCAAGAATGTTCCTTATATACTTATCAGCATTCATAGCTCCATTATCATCGACCACTAGGTCTGTGCGAGCAGTCAAAGATATTCCACCCCATACCATAATCGATCCTCATATCTTTCATGTGGACGTCTGTATACAAGGGAACGTCGATCACAATGGTAGAGGCAGAATCTAGACTGTGAAGAGAACTCTTTCCCAATCGGCCTCTTCCCAATGGATATGCTCTCTCGCAAAATCCAAACGCACCCTTCGATGGGCTGGGGTAAGATCTGGGCCTCTTGCCGCGACACGAGGTCTTAAATCATATTCTCTGAGGCGATTTCTTATTGTCTGAGTGCTAATTTGCACCTCATGAGATTGCTCAAGCTGATTTTGAAGGAGGCGAGCGGTTGCAAACCGTTGTCTCAACGAAAAAACTCTCAAGTAACGTTCTTGAATGGCAGTTGTTACCCGTGGTCTACTCTGTCCTGGTCTTCGGACATTCATTCATTCATACCTGTCTCCCTGAATCGCTGCAACATTCTGGACACACTTGTATGGGAAACTCCAAACCTTTCTGCAATTCTTATGTATGCCCACCCTTCTTCTCGCAAAACTATCGCTTGGGCACATTCCTCTTGGGTCAAATTGCGTCCTTCGCGTTGCATAGCGATCGAGTGTAGAAAATCAAACGAAAGAAAAACTATTGATCACTAGAATTGATCGAGAACAACTGATTTTAGAATGGAGCCAATACATTCAAAATCTGATAATATCATCTTTTTTTTCCTGCTGGGAGAAAACATCTGTATTGAAGAAAAACGTTGAAAGTAGATAACATATGCATGCATAATTCTGATAAAAATAATTATCATTGAGAACACCTTCAGTTGTAGAATAAATTTGAGATTTCCATAATGTGCGTTGATTTTTTTGCGCAGTGTATTTCAAGATTGTGGGGTTTAAGCGGTATCTAAACGTGCAATATTATTGTGCAAACCGGGTAGCACAATATGTATATTGATGGTAGCCCCTAGACGCTCAATGTTATGGCACAAGTTTTTCGTTTGTGCAAGAAGTTGAACCGTGTGAAGGCGACATTGAAGGTTGTGCAATAATATTGCGCAATGTAACACTCAGACGTTGTGCGAACAGTACTTATCAGGATTCCATCAGGTCAATATGTCAACATTAAGTGACAGTATGAATTCAAAATAACAAGCTCTTCTAAAAACTGTAAAAATATAAAGGGTGTCCCATTTGATTTAAAGAAGTTAATGACATTTCCGGTTAAACCGGAAGTATATTATTAACATAAAAATATACATCAGATGCATTTTGTTCCATTGCACTTACCTGCAAAATTTCATAAAAATCGTTCTCTTCGTTCGAAAGATATTTTCTTGGTTCCATACTTTATCCCAACCCTGTATTTCTATTCTATATTTCCGAATCGGTATAGGTGGTATAGTATAGATCACGGCCGGAGGAATATTGCGCAATGTTGATGTGTGTGAAGTTTGCCCAGCACTTTTTGATTTACGAAAAAAAATTTTTTGTGCTGAATTGTGCTTAGTGCCGGTGAAATATCCTTTTTATTCCATTTGGTTCTCAAGATATTTCAAAAATCGAAAAAATGGGCTAGCCCAGCACTTTTCGAAAAATTAGGTTTCAATGGCTGAAAGAGATTGTGCTGTACATGTACTGAGTTGTGCAGTTCGCATTTTCTCGAAAGTCAAACTAATTTCGCAGAAAATCGAAAAATTGAAAAAAGTTAACCCAGCACTTTTGTTTTTTCTTCTCACAAATGAAAAAACTTGAGCTACATTTGTGTTGTCTTGTGCCGTAAATATTTCTACGAAAATTTTTCGAATTTTCTGCGAAATGGCGAAAATGAAAGATGAAGTCATCCCAGCACGAGGCTCAGCACTCTGAAATTTTTCTATTGGAAACATGCTCAAAAAATTGTGCTACACGTAGTAAAAGTTGTGCCGTTGAAATTTTCACGAATTACCTGCTTATTTTCCAAAAAATTAAGAAATAAAAGAAAAGTTAGCCAGCACTTTCGTTTTTTTACGACGAAAATTTTTTTATCTAATTGAACTGCATATGTACTGGTCATATTTTTCAGGAAAAACTCTCAGTTTTTCCTATAAAAGGAGAAAATGAGCATATACACCAAAATCTATTTCAGTTGTTCAGTTTTCCGAAAAGAGCTGAGCTGGCCGGTTCTAGACATTTTGTGAGATATCTTTTGAGAACCGAATGGAATAAAAGAAAACTGTTGACAGCACAAACCTAGCCCAATTGGGTACAAGAAATTTTTCTTCGAAAATCAAAAAGTGCTGCGCCAACTTCGCGCACATTGTTGCCACGCATTGCTCGTTTTCAAACAATCTACTTAATTTCCTTATTTTCTCTTTTTATAGGGAAAACTGAAAGTTTTTCCTGAAAAATATGACCAGCTCAAGTCAGCGCAAATGCAGTTCAATCAGATAAAAAAAATTTCGTCGTAAAAAAACGAAAGTGCGGGGCTAACTTTTTTTTATTTCTTAATTTTTTGGAAAATTAGCAAGATATTCGTGAAAATTTCAACGGCACAACTTTCACTACGTGTAGCACAATTTTTTGAGCATGTTTCCAATGGAAAAAAGGGCTGCATGGGCCCCGGGCTGGGCTGACTTCATCTTTCATTTTCGCCATTTCACAGAAAATTCGAAAAATTTTCGTGAAAATATTTACGGCACAAGACAACACAAATGTAGCTCAAGTTTTTTCACTAATTTGTGAGAGGCAAAAACAAAAGTGCTGGGCTAACTTTTTTTCATGCGAAGATGCAACTCTCAAATGGATAAACAATGAATTGCCACGGTTGAGATACCCTTTTACACAACTTGAAATACTCCAGAATGAAAATGTTGTAGTACTACGAAACCTGTGTCACAAGCACAGCTAAACCTTAAGAGGAGTAAACCCATACACAACTTTGAAAAAAGTAAACAGAAATTAGCATTGGCAACGTCTCTGAGAATCATTTGATATTTCACGGATACCAACATGCGTTAGTTAGTAAATAAACTCGAAAACCCTAAATCTTTGCCGATCGGAAAACATTAAAAAGTGAATGGATATAGAAACCTAGAATATATAAAAATGATTGGAGTATCCACAAGTACCATATTATCCATTCATTATGCCACAACCTGTATAGGTACCAGATGAGAGTAGTAATCTGTGCGATAAAATATACAGGGTCTTTCACGAGGAACCTCACCCATATTTATACGTTAAAAAATAATGTGAGTGTATGCATCACACCCTTGCCCTAAAATGGATATTTTCTGAGTTAATATCCACTTTAGGGCAAGGGTGTGATGCATACACTCACATTATTTTTTAACGTAGATTCAATATCTGCCATAAAAAAATGGGGTTCTAATTTGAAAAAATTGATTTTTCACGATTTTGTCATCCCTAACTTTGAAAGCGATTTTTTCACCCCCTGTATCATGAATCGCGATTTCGATTTTTAAAGTGGATACATCAATCTTACATCTTGAAAAATCCCAAAAATGAAAATTTTCCATCCAAAAACCTCGAAGTTATTCTTGTTTCAGCGCAGCTCTATTTTCGATTTGTTTTTTCGAATTTTCCCGCTCAGAGAGAATTTTCCAACCAAAACTGAAAAATGTTACATCAAAATAACTTAAAATTTTCTAAGGAATCTATTTCTGCAATAAAAAAATGGTGTTCTAATTTGAAAAACGGAAGTTGACGTCATTTCCGGAAAAACCGGAGGTGCTCATGCCTTGAAAATATTTTAGATTTCATCAGCATCGTGAAATACGCATAAGTGCTGAATTTCATGAAAATACGTTCAGTAGTTTCCCGTATAAATATGGGTGAGGTTCCTCGTGAAAGACCCTGTATAATTCCTTCCGTAATCGCATACTTCGAATATAATAATCACAATTAACAGGAAATATGGCTCGATTCATGCGATTGACAGATGCGTCGATATTTCTGAACCATTCTCACTTCCTAGATTTTATTCATTCATTATCATTCGAATAAAACAGGATAATTTCATCATTGTGCCCTTATTATCTGCGAATATCAGTTAATAGTAAACGGACAACTATTTACAGTATTCATTGCTCTACATACTGATGAATTCTTGCTGATGTGTGTGTTATCTTCAATGGAATTCGAGAGAGATCTATCTTTTTGCCTGAGCTTAGATGTCGATTAGGGACATCAAAATTAACTCTTCCAGTCTTCCAAGAATGTTATCGCAAGTCAATTTGTTCGTAACAAGTTTATGCATGTCATTTAATAAGCTATTGTTCTCTGAGCTTATGAAATTGAAATGTTCGAGACCCGATGAACAGTTATCTGGATTCCTGTGTGTTATTTATAGCTCGAGAACTTCAGAAACCTTTTCTTCACTATTTCCAGTCTTGTTATACGTTACTAGTTTATGCCCCCGACTCCGCTCGCCCAAGCGCGGATCCAGGGGGGGGTCATGGGGGTCATGACCCCCCCCCTGGACTCGACGAAGCCTCAAATCTTGTGTTTGATAAAAAGAAATCAATTGGCGGGTATGTAATCCACCTGACCGTGACCCCACCCTTTCTCGAGAGCTGGATCCGCCACTGCGCTCGCCTAGAGGAGAAACATAGAATTTTAGTGTACACACCATCAAGTACATAACGAAACTGACAGTTTGAAGAATTCGTTCAAAGGAATCGTACAAATTATTTTTGGCGCCAAGTTTGCACAACTGTCATCTACAGAGTGTAACAGCCAAATGGAATAAATTCGATAACGGATAAATGAGGAGGTGTTAGGAAAAACGCTCGGACACGTCGATTTTTAATTTTAAATGCACATATTTTTCAAGAAAAAAATATTATATAGGGTGTTCCATGCGACCGTGGCCAATACCAACTTTCTTATTTCGAATGCAACCCCCTGTATATTATTCATTTTTTGGATTCTTCAGAAAATTCTAGACATAATTCATGTACAATGTCCTAGACCTATCTTCAACTTTTTCGGAAATATTAAGTGTTTTTAGATTTTTTACAATGATTAACATTTTGAGTGGAAATAATTTTATTTCCCAAATTTGATACATTACACTCGATACTTATTTTCCATTCACCTCTTGATATGAAGAAAGTAAGCAAAAACCATTACTAAGAAGAAATGTTGAGTAACGTTAGAAGACATTTCTACACCAGATTAGCATGTTGCCAAGACGTTCGCGGCGAGCATTTTGAACATTTCCTACATTGA
The DNA here is from genome assembly GCA_910592335.1 of Adalia bipunctata. Lineage (NCBI taxonomy): Eukaryota > Metazoa > Arthropoda > Insecta > Coleoptera > Coccinellidae > Adalia > Adalia bipunctata. The sequence continues at coordinate 17,659,283 of OU342957.1, forward strand.
CATTAATTTTTTGTTTTGTTTTTTTTCATAATTAAGAAATAATCAGTATTAGCCATTAGGTTTTAAGTGTAATGTACCGAATTTGTGAAATAAAATAATTTTTATTTAAAACGTTGATTTTGGCAATAAATCTGAAAACACTTAATACTTTCGGAATGATTATAAGGCATTGTGCATGAATTGTGTCTAGAATTCTCTGAAGAATCCAAAAAATAATTAAGATACAGGGGGTTGCATTTGAAATAAGAAACTTGGTATTGGCCACGGTCACATGGAACACCCTATATAATATTATTTTATTGGAAAATATGCGCATTTAAAATTACAAATCGACCTGTCCGAGCGTTTTTCCCAACACGCCCTCATTTATTGGTTATCGAAATTATTCCATTTGGCTGTTACACTCTGTATAGTGTGTTGGTTATATTTTGAAAACAGTTGAATCATTTTCACTTAAAATCTAAAATTGATATACTTCTGTCATGAATAGCTTACCTACTCTGAATTATTCAGATATGAGAGTTTGTATCGGGTGTTTTTTTATAGTGATAGAATTTTCGATGGGGATAACTGTGATTTGACAGGAGGTAGAAGCCATGTTGTTCTGACATTTCTTTTAAGTATTGACAAATTGTCATGGAAAGACTCACGTCGCAACAACGTTTACTAATTGTTGAAATTAATTTTCAAAATCAGTGTTCTATTCCCCAAACTAAGAGCACTTGACTTCGTAAAATTTATGGTGTACATAATCGTCTATCAGATCAGAGCAGATCATTTTCTCTACTCGATGCAACAACAACAACAACAAAACACAGAACTGAACCGGATTTTTCACTATAAATTGACCCCACCCTCTAACTCTGTTACAAAAACAGATACGTAAAAATATATCATACAGAAATTGTACGAAATACAAATGCAAATAAATTTTTCGAAAATGATTACGTCATCTGGAATATACACAGAGTGAACAACATATTGAATGTAAATACATTTTTTCAAATGGGACACCCTGTTATTTTCTCCTGATCTCGAATATATATGCGTGTGTTGGTCTGTCTCTTTTATTTTCAGAGTTTCAAAGTTTTGAAATGAAACTACGGAATAAAAAAATATTTGAAATTATTTCGAACTTCTGCATATTCGAACAATTCACTTGAAAGCAATATTTTTTCAATGAATACCCAACAATTACCTATAAAAAATAAAAAAAATAACCTACGGTAGTGTGGAATAAATAATATCAACTAAAAAAAAATGCTCAAAATGGCCACCTTCATTCAATACCAATTGTTCGTATCGTATCGTTGTCCCAAGTTGTTTAGACTATTTTTGATGCATTATTATGGTTCTGATTCCGATCGGAAATTAATGCTTCAATTTTAATTTCAATCAAATTTTTCCGCTTCTGTGTAATGCATATTTGATGAATAGTTTCATTCAATGTCAAACGTATGTCATATCATTGCCTTCGAGATAACTCAAAAAAGGGGAAAAAGAGCTTGCCTAATATAGAAAAATATACCTACAGAATGTTTCATTTGAAAAAATTAAGTTGCAATCAATATGTTGCCCACTCTGTATATATTTCATTTTGTGAAATCATTTTTAGAAACATTAGTCGATTTCGTGAATTTTTTGTGGAGAACATTTTTCGGTACCTCTCTCAGTAACGAAGTTAAAGGGGGGCTCAAATTTTGGTGAGAAACCCGGTACGTACAGAAGAAAATATCGCTGCTGTAAGTGATAGTGTTAAAGAAGATTCAGATTTGTCTATACGTCGACGTTCACAACAGATTGGACTCCCATACAAGATCCAACTGGTTCATAAACTAGAGTCACTTGCCTTTAATATGCATCGTTTGTTTGCTGATTGGGCTCTAGAACATTATTTCGAGCCGTGGTCCAATAGGAAATTCAAGAAAATTGTCTCATCTACATTCATTGTACAAACAAAATCGTTGTTTCTAAACCTTTTCACTGACCCAACAGTGAATATAAAAAAAATAGAACAGAAAAACCAATAAAATTGAGAGCGACGGAGTACCTTTCGGAATATTCCCAAATCAATCGACAATTCCCAATTAGTTAAAAAAGTTGCCGTTATACAGGGTCTTTCACGAGGAACCTCACCCATATTTATACGGGAAACTACTAAACGTATTTTCATGAAATTCAGCACTTATAAGTATTTCACGATGCTGATGAAATCTAAAATATTTTCAAGGCATGAGCACCTCCGGTTTTTCCGGAAATGACGTCAACTTCCGTTTTTCAAATTAGAACACCATTTTTTTATTGCAGAAATAGATTCCTTAGAAAATTTCAAGTTATTTTGATGTAACATTTTTCAGTTTTGGTTGGAAAATTCTCTCTGAGCGGGAAAATTCGAAAAAAAAATCGAAAATAGAGCTCCGCTGAAACAAGAATAACTTCGAGGTTTTTGGATGGAAAATTTTCATTTTTGGGATTTTTCAAGATGTAAGATTGAAATCGCGATTCATGATACAGGGGGTGAAAAAATCGCTTTCAAAGTTAGGGATGACAAAATCGTGAAAAATCAATTTTTTCAAATTAGAACCCCATTTTTTTATGGCAGATATTGAATCTACGTTAAAAAATAATGTGAGTGTATGCATCACACCCTTGCCCTAAAATGGATATTTTCTGAGTTAAAGTATGTTTATGTAGAAAATGCCTACCTCAAGAACAAATTTGCTCGCGATTTGCCAAAATCTTGATTTTTCTACAAGAATTTGACATCCTAAATCACGGAATTTTTTCGAAAATTACCTTTTTGTATTACTTTATTCTGGTGGTGGAGCTCCATATATTTTTGTCAGGGAGAGAACAAAACCGATTTTTTTTTCCAGAATGCCATATTTCGCGGTTTTTCTACTGTTGCTGACAAGTGTTAAAATCTCAACAACACAAGAAAGTGCCCAGTATCTTCGTAATGTGATAAGAGACTTGAAAGCGTTAAATGACAGATCCACATCGAGACGAATAGTAAATATTGACAGGAGTCAAGATGAAATTTTTTCAACAATAGCTCCAGAAGCTTATTTGAATAGAAGAGTAGAAAATAACAATGTTCCTGAACTCTCCTTGACTAAGGGAGAATTGGCGTCACTGTACGAGGAAGCGGTAAGAGACCTTTTACCTTTCCAATTATTTGTGTTCCAAAAATACTGCCTGTTTGATAGAACAATGTTTCATTGAAAATATGATTTGACTTTGATTGATCCCAATGTGGAATACTTTGAAAACATTTTTGTAATTAGTATTTTGTCTATTGAACTTATTGAAGGAATCTTGAGAACTATGGCAGCTAAAAAAACGTTCTCGAACTCTCTTTTCCTGACTAATCCGGATCTGAAAACAGATCTAGTCTATCATTCATAGATTTTGAGTTACGAACAAAAATTGGGAAATTGTATTCGAAATTTTTTGTTACATTCTACAGATATTTTTCTAGGAGTAGGTAATTGAGTTATAAAATGATTGAATTGTTTAATCCAGCTAAGGGAAGTTTTCACATTTGAGAAATCATAAATTCTTCTCATTTCTCGAAAATAGCTGGATTAATATAATTCAATCATAGTATATTCGAATTACCTACTACTAAAAAAGTGCCTGTTGAATGTAACAACAGATTTCGAATTCGAGTTCAATCAAGCGACTTATTCAGTATGATTGAAAATGACAATTTCTCAATTTTCGTTCATTTCTCAAAATCTATGAACGATAAGCTGAATCTGTTTTCAGATTAGGATTAGTCAGGAGGAAAGAGCTCGATAATGTGTTTTCAGTTTTCTTCTGGTCCTCTAGATCCCTTCAATACACAACGAATTTTGCCCAAGCTGTACACTGTTCCCAATTTGAATGAGAATGCACTGTATCTCAGCTATTTTCATACAGAGTGTAACAGCCAAATGGAACAAATTCGATAACGAATAAATGAGGGGGTGTTAGGAAACACGCTCGGACAAGTCGATTTGCAATTTTGAATGCGCATATTTTTCAAGAAAATAAAATTATATAGGCTGTTCCATGCGACCGCGGCCAATACCAACTTTCTTATTTCAAATGCAACTCCCTGTATATTATTTATTTTTTGGATTCTTCAGAAAATTCTAGACATAATTCATGTACAATGTCCTATACCTATCTTCAACTTTTTCGGAAATATTAAGTGTTTTCAGATTTTTTACAAAAATTTACATTCTGAATGAAAATTATTTTATTTCACAAATTCGATACATTACACTCAATACTTATTTCCTATTTACCTCTTGTTATGAAGAAATTAAGCAAAAACCATTACTGAGAAGAAATGTTGAGTAACGTTAGAAGACAATTCTACACCAGATTAGCATGTTGCCAAGACGTTCGCGGCGATCATTTTGAACATTTTATACCTTGACATAAATAATCAGTTATACTTATTAGGTTTTAAGTGTAATGTACCGAATTTGTGAAATAAAATAATTTTTATTTAAAACGTTGATTTTTGCAATAAATCTGAAAACACTTAATACTTCCGAAATAGTTAAAGTTAGGTATAGGACATTGTGCATGAATTGTGTCTAGAATTCTCTGAAGAATTCAAAAAATAAATAATATACAGGGGGTTGCATTTGAAATAAGAAAGTTGGTATTGGCCACGGTCACATGGAACACCCTATATAATATTATTTTCTTGAAAAATATGCGCATTTAAAATTACGAATCGACGTGTCCGAGCGTTTTTCCTAACACCCCCTCATTTATTCGTTATCGAATTTATTCCATTTGGCTGTTACACTCTGTATATCTAATAATTCCTATATGGGGAATGAGCCAGATCTCCGCGTGTGCTGCAATATTGAGAATAAAAATAATTTACTAATTCTGTCTCTCTCTGACACATCGTATAATGTCCTCAAACGTATGTTATCCATAAATTCATGTGAATACTTTCGATCATAATCTCACAATTTCCTGTGAAATGTTTCAATCGCTTCATATCGTTTTCTTCAAGTCCTGAATATCATTTTCAAATCCTTTTCATATTTCAAAATTGAACTGAAAATATTCAAGTGATATATTTTCATCCTCGATATCTATTTCCTTGTTGTCTTTCAAAATAGGTAAACATAACCTATACATTTCTCGAAATTTTTGAATTTCCAGTTCACGCAAGCGTACAACTCAATCCTTACCAAAGATTTGGCTTCACTTTCTGAGAGTGAAAAGCAGGGGCATTATCCATATTGGTGTTATTAGATATATGGCTATTTTGAAAGATAGGGGCATGCAGTTTTCGCGACCCTGTATCACTTTCTTGTGAAACTTTCAAAGCCACAAACAGACATATTCCTACTAATGTTGTTCCTGAAATGCAGGGCGAAAACGAAAATGTTCAATTCTTGAGATGTTATTATTTTCCAGGCCCTGTATAGGACAGAAAAAATGAAATCTGCTTATGATTGATATTTTTACATAAAAGTCAGTGGCGTATTAAAATTTTTTTTTTTTAAACTCTGTTCTTGAGATTGGGCATAACCTTGGTATTTTTGAATGGAACACTCTGTATATATTAACGTCAAATTTTTGCAATTATTTTTCTGTATACATTGATGTATCATAACCTAATATTTGATAAATTTTAGCTTAAAAAATCAGAAAAATCCATATTTATGTTTGTTTTTTCGATAGTAGGCCATGAATTTTTCCACACATGCATTTATTTATAACTTTCTCAAAACATCATGTTTAAATATAATTGCAACGTTGCTTCGACATTTTCGTTAAAAAGGTTTAAACATTTGATAATATCATACTTTTAAAAATTTTGAAATTCCATGTTTTCACCGTTAGCCATCAGTATTGATCTGTATTGACTCTGTTTGTGACTTAGTTTCCATGAATGCAATAAACAAAACATTCTTTATACATGTTCAACTTTTATGCATTTAAATGAAAAAACATAAAAATGCATTTTTCTGATTTTTTAAGCTGAAATTCATTGAAGATTAGGTTGTGATACATCAATGTATTCAGAAAAAATTGCAAAAATTTGACTTCAAAATATACAGTGTTCCATTTGAAGAATACCAAGTTTGTGACCGATCTCAAAAACAGAGCTCTAAAGAATTTTCAAATACGGCACTGACTTTCATGTAAAAATATCTTTCATAAGCAGTTTTAATTTTTTTTCTATCCTTTACATCAGGGCCTGAAAAATAATTACATCTCAGAAAGTGAACATTTTCGTTTTCGCCCTGTATTTCAGGAACAAAATTAGTTGAAATATTTCTGTTTGTGGCTTTGAAAGTTTTACAAAAATGCAGGGTCGCGAAAACCGTATGCCTCTATCTTTAATAGCTGAGATACAGTGCAGTCTCAACCAAAATGGGACACAGTGTAGTTTTTCTAATCTGTCTACGAATGTCCTCTCGAGCAGCAAAAACCTACATGTTTTGTGGAAAACAGCTATTTTATATAGGCAGTTGAAGAAATAGAGGGTTTTAATTCGCCAGTTCACCCTGTAGAAACAGTGACGGTTTTGTGAACGTTGATTTATGAAACCAATTTGCAAAGTTGAATATTTTGAATTTTTTTGGCTGGCTTCAATTAAGTGTAAAACAATCATATTTTCAATAAAATTCAACAACAATTACGCTATTCAAAAAAATTAATTGAATTGAAAGCAGTTGCACCTAGATTGGATAAAAACTAGTTTGCCTAATCTGAAGATGTGCTGCTCAAATTCGTATTCATCAGTAAGCACTTAGTAGTAATGCGAATATGCGCCTAATAAGTGGAAGGATCAGGTTTTTCAGAACTGACAGTAATGCTGGCAATGAACTCTTAAACCAGGAAAGGTCATTCTAACGGCTTTTTTCAATATCCAAATCGTATTTCCTCTTGCAATCACAGGAAATTTGACAACAGACGGCTGATTTGATATTTCCTTGGTGAGGTTTCTATCCTGAATTCGACCTGATCACTCGAGGGTTTAACCCACATTAGGGAATTTATAAATCTCCCATTTCCAATAATCGAAGATCCCACCATGAATGTTGGTTTATGCTGGTTGATCCCTTGAACTGCAACAATGCTATGGTTTATACTCAGACCTTTACTTATTCCCGTACCTAGAAAGATCACAATTTCAACTGCATAGTCCACAACCTGGATCAACAAATGCAATGCAGAAAATCTATCCAAGTGCGCAAAAAAATTAACGCACATTCTGAAAATCTCAATTTTCATGAAAGTTAACTCTACATTGACTTTATAACTTATTTTTTATGTTCTCTCGGGAAGGTTTTGAACGAAACAAGACACATTAAATGGAAGAAAAATTCAGGATTTCACCGAATCTTATGTGAAAGAAGAGAAATGAACAATTTTCAAAATACTGAAATGCTGATAAGTGATTCAATACTTGGTATTTCCACCCCTTGCGTTAATTACAGCTCGGCAACGACGATTCATACTCAAAATGAGTGATCTTAAAATGTTCTGATCTAATCCTTCCCAGATTTCTCCGAGTTGGATTCCTAAGTCATTAAGAGTAGCTGGATGATTTTCTGAACTTCTCAGCCTTCTATTGAAGTTGTCCCAAACCTGCTCAATCGGATCGAGATCTGGACTTCTTGCTGGCCATTCCATTCGAGAGACTTCAACCTCTTCAAGGTACTCCTGAACGATGCGCACACGATGGGGTGTGGCATTATCGTCCATAAAAAAGAAATTTTAACCAATGTATGGGGCAAATGGCACTACATGCTCTTCAAGAATGTTCCTTATATACTAATCAGCATTCATAGCTCCATTATCAACGACCACTAGGTCTTTGCGAGCAGTCAAAGATATTCCACCCCATACCATAATCGATCCTCCTCCGAAACCAGTAGTATTCAGGAAATTGCACTGAGCATATCTTTCATGTGGACGTCTGTATACAAGGGAACGTCGATCACAATGGTAGAGGCAGAATCTAGACTAATCTGTGAAGAGAACTCTTTCCCAATCGGCCTCTTCCCAATGGATATGCTCTCTCGCAAATTCGATGGGCTGTGGTAAGAGCTGGGCCTCTTGCCGCGACACGAGGCCTCAAATCATATTCTCTGAGGCGATTTCTTATTGTCTGAGTGCTAATTTGCACCTCATGAGTTTGCTCAAGCTGATTTTGAAGGAGGCGGGCGGTTGCTAACCGTTGTCTCAACGAAGAAACTCTCAAGTAACGTTCTTGAATGGCAGTTGTTACCCGTGGTCTACCCTGTCCTGGTCTTCGGACATTCATACCTGTCTCCCTGAATCGCTGCAACATTCTGGACACACTTTTATGGGAAACTCCTAAACCTTTCTACAATTCTTGTGTATGTCCACCCTTCTTCTCGCAAAACTACCGCTTGGGCACATTCCTCTTGGGTCAACTTGCGTGTTTCGCGTTGCATAGCGATCGAGTGAAGAAAATCAAACGAAAGAAAAACTATTGATCACTAGAATTGATCGAGAACAACTGATTTAAGAATGGAGCCAATACATTCAAAATCTTATAATATCATCTTTTTTTATTCCTGCTGGGAGAAAACATCTGTATTGAAGAAAAACGTTGAAAGTGGATAACATATGCATGCATAATTCTGATAAAAATAATTATCATTGAGAACACCTTCAGTTGTAGAATAAATTTGAGATTTCCATAATGTGCGTTAATTTTTTTGCGCAGTGTAGTTTGTCAGTTACTTTTCGTATTTTTGACAAAACTTGTAAGAATAAAGCCAGACAATAATAACAAGTTCCGAATTTAGAGTATTCCGGTTTTTAGCCGTGGTCCAAAAGGAATTTCGCCCAACGTTTCGCCTAAAACTGCGGTAGGCATCCTCAGAGTTTCCTCGATCGGAGGTTGTACCCCGACGAATGTCAGCTCCGAACTGGAGATGTTACTGGATCCCTTGCTGTATTCATGGCCCCACCCCTGGCGAGACCGGTCAGTTAATCCTTTACGCTTCAGACCGGTTTAGACCTAGCATCCCAGATCGCCGGCAAACAAGCACTACGAATAATTGGAGTATTCTCTTTTCTGTTTATGTTGCTTTGTGCTCATAGATTTCGATGGCTCGTACTGTTCTTCACCGATACACGCTACCGCTACAAATGAGACGGCAACGATATCGTATCCAACGGTCTGCATTAACCATAGAGATATAACATCATTTTATCTCTTTGGTATTCCCGTACTCTTGGCAACCACGGTATTACATAGAACCATTTTTGGGTTTGAAAGCATATATCTAATGGTTCCAATATGGGCAATGAGCCAATGAAAACTGAAGCCGGGCTTCGGTAAAAATCCCGATCTAAGCATGTGCAGAAATATTAAGAATGAAGATAACTAACTAATTCGGTCTCTCTCTGACACATTGTACAAGGTGCGGCACGGAGGGCGGACGTTTTTCAGATGGGCATAACTTTCCCCCACTGAGGACGAGAGAAGTGGGGAAGGTGCCGTTAGACTCGTGTGTTCCTAGCATTTATTTATTGATCAACAGAAGACCAAGAGGACCTGTGCGAACAGTTCGAACGCCTGAAAATGTTGAACGCGTTCGACAAGCCATTCTTCGCAGTCCGTCGCGATCTGCTCGGAAACATGCTGCTGCACTTCGCCTCAGTGATCGTTCGGTGAGGCGAATTTTGCATATGGATCTTCGCTTTCACCCCTACAAATTGGCCATTGTGCAACAGTTACACCCCGGAGATTATGCACAACGAATGAACTTCGCACGTGAGATGGAAGCACTGATCGATCAAAATGAGAACCTCATTTTGTTCATGAGTGACGAAGCCCACTTTCACCTCAACGGCATGGTTAACCGGCAGAATTGCCGTTATTGGGCTAATGAAAATCCGCAACACTTACACGAAAGACCGCTGCACAGCCCACAGCGCCTCCAGCACTGCATCACCGATTTCGGCCACCACATGCCTGATGTGATTTTCCACACTTGACTGTCTCAAATGCTATTTCCTTGAGAATCTGATTCCGTCAATAAATGTGTTTTTGAGTAAAAATTAACGCTTTTATTATTTTTTTAAAACCATCCATCCTCCGTGCCGCACCCTGTATTATGTCGTGTAACGTATATCATCCATAACTTCATGTGAATACTTTCGATCATAACCTAGCAATTTCATGGGATATTATTCATTCGCTTCAATCCGTATTTTTCAAGCTCTGTATATCGCGTTGTTAACACCTATTCATATTACAGAATTGAACTGAAAATATTTAATTGCATATTTTTATCCGCAATAACAATTCTCTTGTTGATACTTGCAATAACCATAACCTTCACGTGTCCCGCAATTTTTGAATTTCCAGTTGACGCATGCGTACAATTCAATTCTTGCCAACGATTTGGCTTCACTCTCTGACTGTGAATAGCAGAATTATAAATCCATATATCTAATAATTCCAATATGGGCAATGAGCCAATGAAAATTGTTGCTGGGCTCTGGTCCCTTTGCTAAGAATCCAGATATATTCACTTTTATAGAGTATCCTGGTTGGCTAAGATTTAGGTTTATCAAGTTTTTTACTTAAAACTGACGCAGGTTGGCACTCGTGAAGTATCGGCAATGTCAAAATAATTCTCAGACATGTTGCCAATGCTAAATTCTACTCTCATTTTTCTGTCTGGTTATTCGAGTACTTTTATTCCTTTTCCGAATGAACGGTGGCGCGTTGCTACCATTCAGTGAATCGGGATGGGGTTTAAGTTTCGTCCCGGCTTCGTCCATCATGGACTCATCAGATTGGCTGATGTAAGCGAAGCCTGCCAATGACGTAGTTGTGAATTGCCTTCCCGAAGCGAACGCTTTCTGGTGTTCCATTTGAAAATGTATGTTGCATTCAATATGTTTTTCACCCTGTATATATTCCAATTGACGTGATCATATTCAAAAAATTCATTTTATTTCGTACAATTTTTGTTTGAAATATTTTCATTCATATGTTTTTGTAACAGAGTCAGAGGGGGGTAAATTTATGGTGAAAACCCCTGTACACGGTGAAATGTATCAGAATGTTATGGCCAACCGGGTAACTTTATAAAAGTGAATGGAGTATACGTGCGTGTGCACTGTGCAGTTTATATTGAGAATGATAATAATTTATTGGTTCTGTCTCTCTCTGACACACCGTATTATATCGTGAAACGTATGTCATTCATACCTTCATGTGAATACCTACTTCCGATCGTAACCTCACAATTTCATATTTGTCACTGCAACACCCAGAAGCAGCTGTTTAATTTTTTTTTGTAATACATAGATAGTATAGCAGGGAGTAAATGATTGAAATTTGGAGACAAAAAACGAAGGGTTAAAATTTTTTTAATGAATTTGTTAATAATGTGTTTGTCCACCACGGTTATCTTTAAACTTCCCAACACGTCTTGACATTGATGCAATAAGATGGTCTACTCTTCTTCGATTTTGGGCATTATCGAACCACGCTTGACAACATCTCAAACAGTAGTTGGATTTCTCTTCGTACGGTTAGCGATTTCTCGAAATGTCAACCCTGCCTCCCGTAGAACAATAATTCGACCTCTTTAAAATTCACTCAGCTGGCGATAAATTCCGCGTACACGTGCTCTAGGCATTTCAACAATAACGCAACATCGACTTTGGATTTCCTCGAACAGCCGGTTTGTTGTAAAATTCAAAAAAAAATTGCAAAAACGACTATAATATTCGAGTAACAAAAAACGTTCACATGAAAAAACCTTCACGATTTTTACCCGAATTTTAATCATTCACTCCTTGCTATACTATCTATATTTTACCAAAAAAAATTCAAAATTTATGCAGCCCCTTCTGTGTGTTGCAGTTCCTTTGTCAGTCAGTATATTTAATCGAAATATTCTTATACATGATATCTATTTCCGTGCTGCCTTTTTAATTATCTGTACATTTCTCGCAATTTTTGAATTTCCAGTTGACGCGAGCGTACAGCTCAATTCTCACCAAAGATTCGGCTTCACTTTGTGACTGTGAATAGCAGGGGTATAAGCCATATTGATGTTATTATACAGGGTGGCCAAGAGATCGACGTCAAAAAGAAAAAACAGGTCCCTCGTGTCATGGGCTATTCGAATCACCCCCATGTATGCTATGCGATTTTTCACAGTTTTCCAGTTAGGATTTTTTTATGAACTTTGAGAATTTTCGACTTGACCCTCTAAAAAAGATATTAAAAAAAAAGTACAAGACTTCTCTGTGATTTTTTTTTGTAACTTAATCTCCATGAATTGTACTTTTACACATAAAATAACAAGATTCGTAACTTTGATAAAAGTTATGGAAATGTTGGTCTCAAGTGAAAAAGTTACGTGAATTGGATTATGATCTGAATTTTCGAATTGAAATAAGAATGTTAAGAGGCTAATTCACGGTTTATTAGTATGCTTAAAAACTGTGCTCAACAGTCAGCTTTTAGAATCATTGATAAAAAATGGTACTAAACACTCTACTCTTGCTAGAATTAGCCTTCAAAGTCATCGAGGTGGAAAAAATCAAAGAACTTGTCATTTACTTCAAAATTATTTTTTGCCATTTAAAGATTTTTCTGAGCAAGTTATGATAGAAAATGCTGAAAATTAATGAAAATTAGCTTTAGATATTGGTCAAGAAAAGTTCTAGATAAAAAAAGAAAAAGGTATGGCAATAAATCACACATCATAATGTGAATAAAAAGAAATTTATTTATAAAATTTACAGTAGGATTTTAAAGTGGCCACCTCTAGCCTCAATACACATTCTACACCTTATAAGAAAATTTTCTTTTAATCGCATGAAACCTGCCCTGTTCTCTATTAGGACACGTTCGGCTTCTCTTAACTTCAGTCGAAGCTCGTCTTCACTCGAACATTCTCGGGCGTAAACAATTTCTTTGAAATAACCCCAAACGAAAAACTCGATGGGATTAAGGTCAGGTGAACGTGAGGGCCACTTGATTGGTCCGCTGCGTTCAATCCGAAGAGGTGGATTGAACGCAGCGGACCAATCAAGTGGCCCCCACGTTCATCGTATCGTTCATTCAAGTGATTACGGACGTTTGGTCAATTTAAGAGAAGCCGAACGTGTCCTAAGAGAGAACAGGGCAGGTTTTATGCGATTAAAAGAAAATTCTTTAAGAAGGTGTAGAATGTGTATTGAGGCTGGAGGTGGCCACTTTGAAAACCCACTGTAAATTTAAAAATGAATTTCTTTTTATTTACATTATGATGTGTGATTTATTGCCATACCTTTTTCTTTTTTTATCTAGAACTTTTCTTGACCAACATCTAAAGCTAATTTTCATTAATTTTCAGCATTTTCAACCATAACTTGATCAGAAAAATCTTAAAATGGCAAAATATAATTTTGTAGTAAATGTCTTATTTCTATGATTTTTTCTACCTCGATGACTTTGAAGGCTAATTCTAGCAAAAGTAGAGTGTTAAGTACCATTTTTTATCACTGATTCTAAAAGCTGACTGTTGAGCGCAGTTTTCGAGCATACTAAGAAACCGTGAATTATCCTTTTCACATTTTTAATTTTGATTCGAAAATTCAGATCATAATCCAATTCACGTAACTTTTTCACTTGAGACCAACATTTCCATAATTTTTATCGAAGTTACGAATCTGGTTATTTTATGTATAAGAGTACAATTCATGGAGATTAAGTTACAAAAAAAATTTCACAGAGAAGTCTTGTACTTTTTTTAATATCTTTTTTAAGATGGTCAAGTCGAAAATTCTCAAAGTTCATAAAAAAATTCATAACTCGAAAACCGTGAAAAATCGCATGAAATACATGAGGGTGATTCGAATAGCCCATGACACGAGGGACCTGTTTTTTCTTTTTGACGTCATTCTCTTGGCCACCCTGATATGATATACAGGATGCTCCTGAAGTCGCGCACCCCATTGAGGGGTTCGAAAGTGAAAAATATTCTAAGCCCAAAAATCCATGTTTGAAATTTTTTGATAACGTAGTTAATTAGTAATTAATTAATGATAATCACCAATGGGGAGCGCCCAACAAAAGAATAAGTAGGCAGTGGAGACGCGAGAGAGAGACGCCAGAGCTGCTGCCAGCTTTTCACGTAGTAAACCGAGACTGGCGTCTCACTCTCGCGTGCCCATCACTGCCTACTTATTCTTCTGAAGACGCTCTTGATTGATCACTTTCATTAATTAATTACTAATTAACTACTTTATCAAAAAATTTCAAACATGGATTTTTGGGCTTAGAATATTTCCCTCTTTCAATCTCCTCATTCTCCTCAATGGGGTGCGCGACTTCTGGGACACCCTGTATATATGTGGGTATAAAACATATTGATGTTATTAGATATAATATGTATAAAAGCTGCAGAACGAATAAACAATTGTGACATACGTCGAAACACAATCGGAAGAACAATAATTGGCCATCTCCATCTTGACAATATCTTATGCTCCACCCGTGGATGTTCAACCGAGGCCGCGGAGACGTTTATAATACCGATATATTTTCAACCGAGGGTTGACTTTCAACCCTCGTTTGAGTAACCGACGATAGAACGTGCCTTTTATAATACCGGCCCTTGATGAGTTCACAACATGACATTATGACTTCGATGATGATGATTATTGGAGTCGAATAAAAATAAAACTCACAGGTATTGAGATGATAATTATAGTATGCGTTGATTATATGTTCCTGTCCACTTAAAAATTCAGAACCTACCTAGGATAAACATAAACACTTGATTATATTCACGCAGACGTTTTGTAATCGGTGTCCGTCTGGTGGAAATTGGATAATTTCCTATCATATTATTTGATTATTATAATATGATTATACTGATAACTCCAAGGTCTTCCTAGGGAACCTCTCAGAAGCTTGTAGATTGGGCGAGTTATAAACAAGCCACTCACGGAGCGTTTTTATGCCGGCCATCCACGGAGCGTCTGTTTCAAGCGTTTTACGACCTCATCTGGCCCTAAAATGGATATTTTCTGAGTTAATATCCACTTTAGGGCAAGGGTGTGATGCATACACTCACATTATTTTTTAACGTAGATTCAATATCTGCCATAAAAAAATGGGGTTCTAATTTGAAAAAATTGATTTTTCACGATTTTGTCATCCCTAACTTTGAAAGCGATTTTTTCACCCCCTGTATCATGAATCGCGATTTCGATTTTCAAAGTGGATACATCAATCTTACATCTTAAAAAATCCCAAAAATGAAAATTTTCCATCCAAAAACCTCGCAGTTATTCTTGTTTCAGCGGATCTCTATTTTCGATTTTTTTTTCGAATTTTCCCGCTCAGAGAGAATTTTCCAACCAAAACTGAAAAATGTTACATCAAAATAACTTTAAATTTTCTAAGGAATCTATTTCTGCAATAAAAGAATGGTGTTCTAATTTGAAAAACGGAAGTTGACGTCATTTCCGGAAAAACCGGAGGTGCTCATGCCTTGAAAATATTTTAGATTTCATCAGCATCGTGAAATACTTATAAGTGCTGAATTTCATGAAAATACGTTCAGTAGTTTCCCGTATAAATATGGGTGAGGTTCCTCGTGAAAGACCCTGTACAGGCTGACCCACTCTGAAAGATCCACTGAAATGGGAAGAGCCTGTATCGAAAAAGTTTTCAAATAAAAGTTTCTTAGTTTTCAGGGGGACATGGAATGCAGACACTCAATCAGACCTTGGAGATTGATTTCAAGCTCATTACAGGGACAAGTAGATTTTTTTAATATGGAATATGCATTTTTCGTTGCAGAATATTAATCTCCGTGAAAAACTAAAAAACATTTTCCCCTTTTCTGTTTCTGCCATTAAATGATTCTTTGTGGAAATGTGTTTTAGTGCGGTTAGAATAAAAATTGGCCAAATTTTACTGTAGATTCAAGAAGAAATTATCGATAAAAATTCCCAATATTTCTGTAATTATCATATCCAGGATCAGGGACGATTGCTCCTGTCAATTTTTTAAGGGGAAGTATCACCTTTCGAATCGTGGTAAATCTCCATTCAAAAAGTGGTCTCTTTATTTCACGAGTAACTACCCTAATTTAGGACGTAGAGACTTGATTTTTTCTTTAAATTGAAGTTGAAGAACGTCCCGAGGGCAACTGGCTTTCTTTTTTTTCGATTTAATGAGTTTTTCAATTAAAAAAAACAGGTTGAACTTCAGCGTTTTGGAAACTACACTTAATAATTTTTTTTTCGACGGTTTTTCATCATTTTTTGGAAAAAATCGCATCTCTTTGCCCTCGGCAATTAAATCTTCTATAAACTACAAAAATTTTCATGATGATTAGTTCGAAAATATACCCTGTACTAATGAAAAACGAAAAACATATTCAATAACCCAAATATTGCAGGGATCTAACGATAACCCTGATTTTTGTGTTTGGACATTCAACTTTAGATGGCGCGTTTGAATGTCGTCGTCCGTCCAGCGAGTCGCAGGTAGTAAATGGCCCCTTTTTCATATACATACATCTGGCTAGTAATAAAATCTTGAAGACCTAGGAATTCGAAACAAGACGAGCTCCCACATTATTTCCTTATTCCGCTTATTATAGGAATCAGGCCCACCCCAGAAAAAATCTCTTTGTTTCTATATAACGAATTGAAATTTCGGATTTTTATACTATACACATTTCTTCTCATTGACGATTTCTTCTAGGAGTCGCAATAACTCATAATATATCGGGTGTCCTCTGACTTTCTTATTTCAAATAGCACCCCGTATATTTTGTGTATCACACTTTGTATTCTACATTTGTTTTGATGGAGAAAACGTCAATTGAAATTTCAAATTGGAACATTATTTGTGAAGTTATCATTTTCTCGGTTATTCATTCTTGAATTTTAGTTTCTCTGACACGCACACATTTATTGAGAATTATTTACTGTCAAAGTTGCAAACTATTGTATATTCACATGTTTCCATGGCACACTAAGGTTTTTATTTAAAAATAATCAATTCGTCCAGTCTACTACAATTTTAATAATTTTGAATTTGACGTTCTCTTCATCATCTCGAATGCAAAATTGTTCATGATTTGTCAATTATTGAAATCTAGATTACACAAAATATCGTACTGCAATTCTTTCAATTTGAAATTTCAATTGATGTTATCAGAAGAATCTCGTTCCAGGTAATAGTCACAGTTGAAAAATATCGGTCCAAGGAACAAAATAATAGGAAACTATTCTTTCACAACGTTTTGGCACTTTATTGTGCCGTCTTCAGGTGTCAGAATTTTAATATTCTGACCATTACCGCGAATTGAACACTATACTTTATCTTCGACTTCTTCAGTAAAATATTAATTAATCTGCATTTTCAAAATTGACAACAGTTGTCAAAAGCGATTTCTGTGGTCGAAAATCGAATCGATATCGGATACGGTTGAAAACTTCAAAAATTTTACGTTTTCCAAATGCAATTTTTGGATATTCAGACCTAAGAAAATGTAGAAATGGATGGCGTGAACGTTACCTTGATGTCTGAAATAGAGTTCCCCATTGACCCGACTTTTTTATTCATTTCGTAAGCTACATTTTTCCTATTTGTATTAAAGTTAGTTATAGGCGTGAGTTATTATTACCTCACACTATTGGTTTATAGAGACTACTACACATCAAATTCTGTTGAATAATGGATATAATATTCTATGGGAGTAGATAAAAAAGTTTAATTCATTTACGGTCAAACCGCAAGTGACTTTCAATTATTGTTTTTCTCAGTTGAAGTTTCCTTGAACTTGAACGAATTGGGGGACATTTTTGTCTTTCGAAATGGCTGGGATAATCCATTGGAACAGGTATACTGGGACACCCGGTATAGGAGTTTTGTAGTGTGAAAATTATAGTGGAAATCAATTAGTTTTCTATAATTCAAATTAACCGTTTGCATATGTCACTAATTCATTTCCAGTAACTCATAAAATATTCCCATATGTATAATGTTGAAATTATTATTACTGCATATGCGAATTTTAGTTTTCACGATTGAAACGAATATTATCATATTCAATATTTCAATGATCACTACTAATTCAATCATAATCATGAAAATTCTATTCAACAATAAAAATAAATAAAATAATAAATTTAACCAACGTGGATTTGTGAACGTTTTTTTGAAGCTAATTGCATATGAAAAAATTAAAGTCCTAATCGTTGTAAAGTAGTAGTTGCATGTGATTTTTGTTCTTGGGACCGATATTTCCACTATCACTGTGAAATAGATATTTCCTAGCGAATATATCGTCTCTTGTTTCTTCAATTAGTACGTAATATAGAAAATTCGCATATTAATTAATTAATTTTTGCCTCAAATCAGAGGGATTATTCAACAGAATATTCGTCATAAAAAGTTCAAGTCACCACTTATTCAATAGGAATACCTCATAAAAATTGATAGTAAAACATCTGCGGTGAAAATGTAATAAATTCAGCTCAAGAAGTAATTATTCTTCAGCCTCTCTTACCTAAACGATATTGACATGAAAAATAATAAACGGTTCGGGAGAAATGTAAAAGTAATTCGCATATGTTGGCAAACCAGAAAGGATCAGGTAATAAATAGTTTCGTGATGAGATGATTTTCTACTTTACAACCATCTGGTATTTCAAGCTACTGCTAATAGATGGCTTATTTCAATGTTTGAAGAACTCGCCGTCAAACTTTGATTGTCGCTTCGGTCAACTTTGTGATTTGTGAAAGGTATATCGGGCCCTTAAGGGTTCATGTTCCATGCAAAGGGTTTTCCAATAAGAGGTGTTATTTTGAATGGCTATTTCGGTAGATGTCACTTTTGAAGCTGTCATTTTTTGCCATTTGACAAGTGGAACGCCATTAATGAAAATGGAACGATACAAGCTGCAACAATGCATTGAAATTATTAAAATTCACTATAAAAATGGTGAAAATGCGGCAGAGGCGGTTCGTAAAACTCGAATGAAGAATAAAACCCCTGCACGTCGTTCAAGACCGAGATTATTGCTGCTGTAGCCGGATGTGTTGAAGAAAACCCAGGTTTGTCCATTCCCCGTCGTTTTTTGGAATTAGGCATTCCAGAAACATCACTACACAGTATTTTGCATGAAGATTTGGGTCTTACTCTAAAGGCTTATGAAATTCAGTTAACATAACAACTCAAGCCGGCCAATCATCAACAACGTCGTGTCTTCACTGATTGGGTCCTTGAAATGCATGAAAATGATAGATACGGAATTACATCGAAAAATCATCTTTAGTGATGAGGCCCATTTCCATCATGGTGGCTTCGTAAACAAGCGAAATTGTAGCATCTGGTGCTCGGAAAACCCAAGAGTTATTGTTGAAAAGCCTTTCTATCCTCAACGTGTGACTGTTTGGTGCGGTTTTTGGTCCGGCGAGGTCATTGGACCTTACTTTTTCGAGAATGAGGCTGGAGCAATAGTTACGGTGAGTGGATTGCGCTATGAAGAGATGATTATTGATTTTTTATGGCCGGAATTGGATGGTATTGATCTGGACGACGTTTATGATATTCTTCGGAGTGGAAGAAATGGAGTGGCGCTAGTATAGCAAGAGTGTAGAAATCACGGACGAACTGAACGAATTGAAGATGACATGATATTTGTGTCTATGTCAATTTCCACCCTTTTGCAACACCAGCGCCTCATAATTTGGATCAGTTTTTGGCCACTTTCTAATACACGGAGGTACTTCTCCTTACCTCTATACCCTCCACATACTACGCTACAGTGTCTAGATAAGAGCCATTAACTGTAGCGACACCTAGTGGCCTTATTCAAAAGAAGGGAAAGCATTTCCTTCATGAGTATATTTTTCATCGAAGTTTTCAGAGTTTTAGTGTTTTTTTATAATAACCAGGCCGTAGACGAATCCATAAATAAAGTTTCATAACAAACAGTCCATCCGATCTCGAGTTATAAATGGTGTAACCAACGACTTTGTTTTATATATAAAGATTTCCAGGCTGGTCAAATATTGCAACTGCTGAAGATGCTTCTCCTCCATCATTCAAATTAGCAATTATATGACGTATATGAAGAACCATCATGTAACCATTGTTACCATTCTTCGTTTATAGAAGAGAGAACTGGAAAATATGGCATCCGTAGACCGTTTTTCTCTTCCAGATTTATTCACTGTACATCAAATTTGGGATGCATGGTACAGGGTTATCCATATTCTCCTAATTTAACCTTACTTTCGATTTGTAGGTATCCAAAGGGCATACCGTCCAGCTGGAAACAGGCGATGACACCTACGTAAACGCTGCCATACACGAAATCGACGAGGAAGAACAGAACAGACGGCCATCTGTTGATGAGGAAGGTTCGCATGCAGAAGAAACCGGTTATTATTATTATTACTATCCCATCAAGAGTTTTTTGGACGGAATTACCTCACAGCCCACTGATGTAAGTAGGTAAAAGAATTCCACAATCACTAACAGTTCTGTCTTAAATTACTGTCGTTCAATTACTTCATTAGAAAATGGTGCTGAAATTTTTTACATGAAAATTGAAGCTATACCCACTTATATCCGTCTTTTGCTCTATTTATGTTTTTCTTTTAATGAGTATGTAGATGACCTCAGCATCTTCGAAAGATACTCAAAAAATAAATATTCTCAAAAAACGAACGTTTATTTGAACCCAACTGGTTCACAGCATCGTATTTGATGATTGATAATATAACACGTCATTCACGTCCCTAATGCATAATGAGTACAAAGCGGGACAAATGGAACACATTCAATGAGAAGTCCTATTTATGAATTTTTAGTGTGAGAGGTTTTTTTGTAAATGTGCATTTCTGAAAAGTTGGAGTGATTTTTTCCTGTGTAAAATTCTGCATTTCTGTGCATCATTCAATGATGTCGGTATATCTTCCCATATTGATGCTTAGCAATATTTATTTATACAGGGTCCTGCAATAGAGTGAAATTTTCCATAGCTGCCGAACCAGACATCTCAGAGATTTCGTTAGAAAAAGACCTCTTGTACCTTCATTTCTGCATCTCAGGAAATTATTTTCTGATATACAGGGTGTCCCCGATAAATGTTATTCAACAAATGCATGATTTTTTTATGGATCACCCCATATATTTTCACATATTCTTACTTCATTACCTCTTTCATGACGCAAAATATTAGAGACATTTTTCTGAAGGTACAGATCTTATTCGAAGAAAACTGCAAAAAGGTGAGCGAAAAGCAGTTCAGTAAAAGTCTTCTGACGATTTCCAGAAGCGATAGTAACGTGAATTTGATGTCCGTTATTGAGGTCCAAATATGAAAAACTCAAAATTATTAACTCTCGATTTTTTCAAATGTAACACCCTGTATTTTTTTCACAATAATGTAGACAATTGAATACCTTACATTTTCTCAGGAAAATTGCAAAAAGGCGAGGGAAAAGCAGTTCAGTAAAAGTCTTCTGACGGTTTCCAGAAGCGATAGTAAATAAATTTGATCCGAAAGTTTTTTGATTGAAGGATTTGCCTTGACACGGTTCCTAAACGATCAACCTGTCACATACATGGTGTCCGTTATTAAGGTCCAAATATGAAGAACTTAAAATCATTATTTCTCGATTTTTTTTCAAATGGAACACCCTGTATTTTTTTCCACATTAATGAAGACAATTGAATACCTTACATTTTCTCAGAAGTAATCTTAGGATTTTTTTCACTCCCGCATCCAGCAGACACGAAAAATGATATCGCAACTGAAAATTTTATTCAAATGATAACTTAATAAAAACTAATGGACATTCAAAAGAGGTCAAACAATGAAACAAAACTAAATGAATAATTATTAACAAACTTCAAAACCTTCTCAGAATCATACTTCCTGAGTATCACCATAAAAATGATATTTTTCTCCGTACAAGCAATTCATATTGATCACGTATTCAACCAATTACATCAGTTTCTATCGGCTCTCCAAAAAAAAATATTAATCAAGTTAATGCTACTTAGAGCTCAAAGATACTTAAGAATTCAGTGAATCAGTATGAATTTTTGGAAAAAAATGGGATGGTTGATATGATTTTCATGTAAGGGCAGTGCCACACAGAACTAATGGTGCCCAATATCCCGATAGGAAACATTCATCCCATTTTTTCCAAAAATTCATACTGATTCACAGTATTCGAAAGTATCTTTGAGCTCTAAGTAGTGAAAAGGGGTTACAGTTCACTGCGACCTTAAGGTCTATTGTGCTCTAAGTAGCAATAACCTAATATTTTTTTTTGGAAAGCCGATAAAAACTGATATAATTGGTTGAATACGT
The DNA here is from genome assembly GCA_910592335.1 of Adalia bipunctata. NCBI lineage: Eukaryota > Metazoa > Arthropoda > Insecta > Coleoptera > Coccinellidae > Adalia > Adalia bipunctata. Next base: position 17,681,663 of record OU342957.1, read on the forward strand.
GATCAATATGAATTGCTTGTACGGAAAAGAAATATCATTTTTATGATGATGCTCAGGAAGTATGATTCTGAGAAGGTTTTGAAGTTTGTTAATAATTATTCATTTAGTTTCGTTTCATTGTTTGACCTCTTTTGAATGTCTGTTATAGTTTTTATTATGTTATCATTTGAATAAAATTTTCAGTTGCGATATCATTTTTCGTGTCTGCATGGATGCGGGAGTGAAAAAAATCCTAAGATTACTTCTGAGAAAATGTAAGGTATTCAATTGTCTACATTATCGTTTGAGGAAAAAAATACAGGGTGTTCCATTTGAAAAAATTTGAAAAAATGATTTTAAGTTCTTCATATTTGGACCTCAATAAACGGACACCATGTATGTGACAGGTTGATCGTTTGAGAACCGTGTCAAGGCAAATCCTTCAATCAAAAAACTTTCAGATAAAATTCATTGACCATCGCTTCTGGAAACCGTCAGAAGACTTTTACTGAACTGCTTCTCCCTCACTTTTTTGCAATTATCTTCGAATAAAATCTGAACTGTTGGAAGAATGTCCCTAATATTTGGAGTCATGAAAGAGCTAATGAAGGTCATTGAAAATATGTGAGAATATATTGAAAAATCATCCATTTGTTGAATAATTTTTATCGTGGACACCCAGTATATCAGAAAATAATTTCCTGAGATGCAGAAATGAAGGTACAAGAGGTCCACTTTTCAACGAAATCTGTCTGGTTCGGCAGCTATGGAAGATTTTCGCACTATTGCAGGACCTGTAGAACAGTGTTTACACTGAGGATTTTAGTATGTACTCCATTCACTTTTATAAAGTATCGCGGTTGGCCATGATTTAGGTTTATCAAGTTTTTCCACTTAAAACAGACGCAGGTTGGCACTCGTGAAAATCAAGCGACATTGCCAAGTCTGCTTTCTATTTAATCTTTTTCAACTTTGTAAATGTAGTTCTTCGAAGATTTAACTGTATCGCAGGTTTCGTAGAACTACTACATTTTCATGCTGGAGTATTTCAGGTTGTGCAAAAATGTATTTGAATGTCTTCTGAATTAACATAACATTTTCTCAAATTCATTAATTTCCCAAAGTAAATGAACTTTTTGATAAATACGTAATGACTTCGATTTTTTAGCAGAAACGACAACGTTGTGGGCGTATCTGACACTGCAATGGCCATAACCTAACATTTTCAAAATATACGCGGTGAAATGTGTCAAAATTTCATGGCAAAGAAACTGCAACGCCCAGAAGGAGCAATTTGAATTTCAATTTTTTTTTTGTAAAACATGGATGGTATAGCAAGGAGTAAATAATTGAAATTTGGAGAAAAAACGAAGGGTTTAGAATTTTTTTTAAATAAATTTGTTAATAATGTGTTTGTCCACCGCGATTATCTATACACTCCCCAACACGTCTTGGCATTGATATTGATGAACTCAGATGGTCCCTTTCTTCTTGAAGGATACTATATCCCAAGCTACCTGCAGGGCCCCCGCTACCATGTGTGCAAAGTGTGCAATGCACACGGGCGCCATCCTTTTAGGGGCGCCAAAATCCTGGGTCAAAAATCGCAAAATATTTGCAAAAAAAATAAACAAAAATTAATGCTAAAATAAAAATGCTTGTATTTGATGCGTCTCTGTAAACGTTCTTCAACGCACATCAGGTACGCGGTACGCTTTCCTCGGACTGGACGTCGAACGCCGCATCCACGCCGTCCATCTCGTTTCTACGAATTTATCCAACCAATGTAGTTGTTCTCATTACCTGATGATACTGACCCATTAAGTATTTTACAATTAATATATATTTGAAAAAAATTTAATCTCGACCCTTCCAAACCTAAGCATTTCACTAAGAATTCTTCTGACATTGCCTGTATCTGTAGCTTCTGGCGAGCGATCTTTCTCAAAGTTAAAAATCATTAAAAATTATTTAAGATCGACAATGCTTCAAAAAAGATTGTCTGGACTAGCAATATAAGCAATTGAAAAAGAAATTCTTGATGGTATCAATTTTAGCGATGTAATCAATGTAATTGCAACAAACAGCCAAGTCTAGGAAAATATCCCTACTATAATAGCTATTTTTTATTTTTCTACTGTACCTAGCTTTCATTTTTTATTTTATGAGGAAGTAAACTAGGTATTTTTTAAAGAGGTACCTGCATATTTTTTAAAATACCCAAGTATAAGTAGAAAGTGATACTTTTATATGAATACTAGTTGGCCCAGCGAACTTTGTTTCGCCTAAATGCCTAAATTAACCGTAGCGACACCTAGTGGCCTTATGCAAAAGGAGGAAAAGCATTTCCTACATAAGCAAATTTTTCATCGAGTTTTTCAGAGTTTTAATGTATTTTATAATAACCAGGCCGTTGACGAATCCATAAATGAAGTTTCATAACGAATAGTCCATTCGATCTCGAGTTATAAATGGTGTAACCAACAACTTTGTTTTATATATATAGATATACAGAGTGTTTCAGAATAAGGAACCGTAAATTCGGGAACTTAACTGATGATTTTATGACATAAAGTCCTATGAACTATAGGTCCCTGACGCACTGTTTCTGAGATACGGGGTGTTGAAATTTAAAAAAAAATTGGTTTCATAGAATTATTTTCTACACCGTTCACGATTTTTTTTTACGTTTTGGTAGGTCATGAGTATGCATTAAGACACATTTTTTCCTATACAAAATGATGTTCAATTTTCACCAGTGGCGTCAGTACAGACTTCTGTCCGAATGAATTCGGTGAAAAAATTAGTACGCCAATGATTTTTCTCGAATTTCAAATTATTTTCGTAATCACCATTTATGTAATTCACAATAAGAACGGTTTCCTGAGTTTTTTACCTGCGACGAATACTTTCTGGGAAAAAAAAATTAAATTTCATAATGTCTTTAAATGCGTACCTACTCATTTTCATAATAAGTTTCCGTGAATTCGGGGTCTGAATCTTCTGATGATTTTATGATATAAAGTTCCTATGGACTATGGCTCTCTGACGCATTGCTTCTGAGATATGGGGTGTTGAAAATAAAAAAATTATTTTCAGCATCGTACACGATTTTTGTAAGATATGAGTACGCAATAAAACACATTTTTGAAATTTCTTGAAAAAAGGTACGCCATTGCTTTTGATACATAAAAGTACTCATGACCTACCAAAACGCAAAAAAAATCGTTACGGTGTAGAAAATAATTTCATAAAACCAATTTTTTTTTTTTATTTCAACACCCCGTATCTCAGAAACAGTGCGTCAGGGACCTGTCCATATCATAAAATTATCTGAGGATTAAGATCCCGAATTTACGGTCCCTTATTCTGAAACACCCTGTATATACCTATGTATACATTGGCCAATATTTCTGTTTTTTGTTCCTAAAAAAGATGTGATTTTAGTTTTGGGTTATTTTATAGTATTTATCAACAGAGTGTCTGTCTGTACCCCAGGCACGTAGCGAGGGGGGGAGCTCGGGGGCCCGGGCCCCCCCCGAAATATCAAAAAAATCAAAAAATGCCCTTATATTTGACAAAATTTGCAATGTTTACTTATTGTGGGCCCCCCCCGAAAGTTGTGGGCCCCCCCGAAAGAAAATCCTGGCTACGTGCCTGCTGTACCCTACTAGTCAAGGAAATACTTCAAAGTGGTTGTGAACAAGAATTTGTTTTGAGTTATTTATTTCGTTATGATTTTATTCTGTTTGTTTGTTCTGTTGTGTTTCGTTTGTTTTATATTTTAGTCTACAAAGAAATATTTAGTTTTTGACTTCTAAAGTTCAGTTTTTCGATTTATTTCAAAATGCCTTGAGGGGCGCCAAAATTATTTTTTGCACACAGGCGCCAGTAGCCCTTACGGGGGCCCTGGCTACCTGTACCTCATGTCTCAGATCCACCAAAGTTCGTAGGGGCTGGGGTAAATTTCCAAGCCATCTACCCATGATGTCCCAAACATGCTCTATGGGCGAAGGAACGGAGGATCTGGCCGGCCATGGCAAACAGTGCCGGTTTAAGGTGCTTTCGGGCACTGGGCTCAGGAGATTAACGGGCCCCCACTTGGCACTGTCTGGTGGATTCTCGTACAAGTCAACAAAGTTTTAATGTTCAACTTTTAATGTTGTAATATATCAAAGAAAGAGAAATAGTCTCATAGAAAAAAATATAAACAATATTTCTCAATATTTCTCTTATATTCTTCACCCAAAGAATCGATGGATTTTCCAATTTCCTCCTAGTCTTGTGGGAAAAAACATTTGAAAGCTGTTACTTCTCCGTAACACGTATCTTTTTCTTAGGTCCTGAGTAATATAATCACATAATATTAGGTACATTGAATACTTCAATTCGGAATTTTTCTTTTCCTTCTAGTACGATTCCGCTCCAACCACTTTCATCGAAAAAAACTTTTCTTTTTTTCCCCCTCTGACCTCATCTTTGAAGTAAATATTTTTACTAACTTTGCATGATCGATGGTTTTCAGTGTTCCAATCCTCTAAGGTAGTGTTAGGGTTCATTTCTATCCAACCGTGGCCCATATATGTGTACGAAGAAGAAATCACCATGATGAGCCCCTTGGGCCTCGGCGTATATGTGTTCCAGTCCTAATCCTAACAGGCCCGATTTTCGAGAGATTATATATGAACAATTGAAAAAAAAGGTGAAATACAGATAAATACGTATAGATATGCTGGCGAATGACTTACTGTCGAAGTCATTATAGGAATTCACACATTTTTACTAAATCTAATCGGATTCCACTGGACCGAGCAAGAATAGTAGCCCTATATCAAGAAGCCTCGTCGAACTACCAGATTGAGCAACTTTTGAATATTCCACCAACTTCATTAATAAGGCGCATAGTGGCCCTTTTCCTGGAAACCGGCCGCGTTGCCCAGAGACCGGTGCCTGGTCAACCCAGAGTAACACCAATATATCGCAAATTTCACTCGAATGAACCGAACGGTACTGTAACAGACCTTCTAAATCCTGTTTTGAGGACCTATAGACGAGTAGCTCAACTAGTACCCCAAGTAGACGGTTGCATTCCTCAAATTGAAGGGAAAGAAGATCCCAAGAGTTCGTTGGTGGCATTTAGGCATTTGAAATAAGAAAGTTGGTATTAGCCACGGTCGCATGGAACACCCTATATAATTTCATTTTCTTGAAAAATTTGCGCATTTAAAATTACAAATTGACGTGACCGAGCGTTTTTCCTAACACGCCCTCATTTATTCGTTATCGAATTTATTCCATTTGGCTGTTACACTCTGTACAGCTCAAGCGCGGATCCAGGGGGGGGGGGTCATGGGGGTCATGACCCCCCCCCCTGGACTGGACGAACCCACAAATCTTGTGTTTGATGCTGATTTGTCTCCAAAAAATCAATTGGCAGGTATGTAATCCTCCTGACCGTGACCCCCCCTTTCTCGAGAGCTGGATCCGCCACTGGTACAGCTACCCGTAGGCAATGGGCTTAACACCACCAAGAATGGCTTTTACCTCAATAGCGCAACGTACTTTTCTTCGGACGAGCCACGATTCGGTTTACAAAGTGATAGTCGACGAAAAAGGGCCCAAGCAGACTAGAGCGACCCAATTTCGTCCGAGAAATCGTGCCCTTTCAATGCGGATCAATAATGTGCTGGGGGGTATAATGTTCGGTCGCTGTACCCATATTTTATTATCATTGAACGAACAAAGTAAGGTGCCATCTACGTAGATAACATCATTGAACCAATCATCGTCCCTCTGCGCAACGTATTTGGGGATAATTTCATTTATCCGAATGAAAACGCCCCGCCACACCACACACGAAGGGTTCAAAACATTCTTCAAGAGAACGACTGCAATATATTCGATAGAAAATATTTGTTTGTTACTCTTTGCTTTATACAGTATAGGAAAAAAGGAAAAATGAGAAAAAAATCTGAATTGATCGATTGTTTATTTTTGATTGATTATAGTTATTCCACAACTGAATCCAAATTCAATAGTCCATATTACCACTCGTTCTTTCAATCAACTGCCCACTACGCCTAGGCATCCAACGAATCAAGTCATTAATGAAATTTCAGGCATATCGTTCCATTCTTCCTGAAGAGCTAAACTCAATTCCTGAAAGATTGAAGGTTGGTTTTTGGTGATTGGGTATTGCTCTCCGTAAGAAATCCCATACGTGCTCAATTGGATTCATGTCCGGTGAGTTTGCTGGCCAGTTCATTCTCAGGATATTGTTCTCTTGAAAAATGTTTTGAACCCTTTGTGTGCGGTGTGGGCGGGCGTTATCATCCTGGTAATTGAAATTATTCCCAAATCTGTTACACAAAGGAACAATGATTTGTTCAAACGTTGATGGCACCAGTCATTATTCGTTCAACGACAATAAAAGGGGAACGGCGAGCGAGCATTTAACCACCCCCTAGCACATTATTGATCCGCCTTGAAAAGACACAACTTCCCAAGCGGAATTGAGTCGCTTTAGTCTGCCTGGACCACTTCAAACCCTTTCTTGTCCTCTATCACTTTGTAAGCCAAATACTGGCTCGTCCGAAAAAAGTACGTTGCGCCATTCTGGTAAAAGCCAGTCTTGTTCTGGTGGTGTTGTGCCCAAAGGCGCCCGCAGAAACCCTCAGAAATTTTTCTCAGAGAGGGCAAAATAAAAATTAGAAAGTATTATTGAGGGTGTTGTGCTGAAAAACGATAAGGCCTTCAAAATCTCAAGAGGTCATGAGAAATTGGATATCCTGGCATTTTCCATGGAATATTCTCTCGCATTCGCTGAAAACTAGGTAACACCTGCATCCTCTCGAACAAGAAACATTTTTTTTCGGTTCATTGTTTTCATTTGAGTGAGAAGATAGTGAAGATTCCACTCACAAAAAAGTGTCATGTAACATTCAACAAGTTGAGAGTTGATGGGGGAGGCCAAGACTTTTGACGATGTGTGTAGATGACTTTCGTAATCCGAGCCCTCTCAGTTCAAATGACCACGAGCCTTCACTGATTGATGTACAAATCGTCGTGTTCCGGAGAAAACTACGTAACTCCTCGTAAATTGAATGGAGTTACGCATTTTTCCCCTGAAGGCGACGAAATGTCTCTTTTTGTTAAAAAATGATTTGCTGCGTGAAACTCTCTTCCTTATCCCAGAAGCATATCAATTTATGTCCATGCATCTGAATCAACGTCACAAGATGTTGAACCAATCTTGTGGTGTGGAGTTCGTTCAAATAAAACAGGTGGCACGTGATGAGGAATCAAATTATTCCATCATAAATCTAATTTTAATTTGATAGGTATCGTATTCATATTCAAATAGTTTTTTATGCAGTTCATGATGAAAACGGTTCTTCAATAATAAACGTTGAGCTTTATAATATGTTTATATGATGTCTTCTATCTCAAAATCACGAAAAAAAAACACTAACGGAATTATTCGTGCGTGTTTCCAAAGTTATACTGAAAGTAAACATCACCTCAGATCATAAGTGACGATTGTTGCAATCTCCATAATATCCTTATGTGCATATTATTAATTCAAACCGCTGGTGCTTTCGTCACACCTTGTGATTATATTCACAAAAAAAGAATTTCCATTCAACACTCTGATTGAAGAATCTATTAATTAACTAACGCCGCAAGGAAGCTCATATACGATGTGACCTATATACAGGCTTGCGCTTGGGATAAAGTACGCAACCATGTAAATATCTGTGAAACGAAAACGACGTTCATAATTATAATTATTTATGGAACTGTGCAGTCAAGTATACTCCATATACTTTTATAATGTATCCCGGTTGGCCATGATTTAGGTATTTTCACTTAAAACTGACTCAGGTTGGTACTCGTTAAATGTCAAATAATTATCAGAGACGTTGCCAGTGGTTATTTCTATACAGGGTCTTTCACGAGGAACCTCACCCATATTTATACGGGAAACTACTGAACGTATTTTCATGAAATTCAGCACTTATAAGTATTTCACGATGCTGATGAAATCTAAAATATTTTCAAGGCATGAGCACCTCCGGTTTTTCCGGAAATGACGTCAACTTCCGTTTTTCAAATTAGAACACCATTTTTTTATTGCAGAAATAGATTCCTTAGAAAATTTCAAGTTATTTTGATGTAACATTTTTCAGTTTTGGTTGGAAAATTCTCTCTGAGCGGGAAAATTCGAAAAAAAAATCGAAAATAGAGCTCCGCTGAAAGAAGAATAACTTCGAGGTTTTTGGATGGAAAATTTTAATTTTTGGGATTTTTCAAGATGTAAGATTGATGTATCCACTTTAAAAATCGAAATCGCGATTCATGATACAGGGGGTCAATATCTGCCATAAAAAAATGGGGTTCTAATTTGAAAAAATTGATTTTTCACGATTTTGTCATCCCTAACTTTGAAAGCGATTTTTTCACCCCCTGTATCATGAATCGCGATTTCGATTTTTAAAGTGGATACATCAATCTTACATCTTGAAAAATCCCAAAAATGAAAATTTTCCATCCAAAAACCTCGAAGTTATTCTTCTTTCAGCGGAGCTCTATTTTCGATTTTTTTTTCGAATTTTTCCGCTCAGAGAGAATTTTCCAACCAAAACTGAAAAATGTTACATCAAAATAACTTGAAATTTTCTAAGGAATCTATTTTCTGCAATAAAAAAATGGTGTTCTAATTTGAAAAACGGAAGTTGACGTCATTTCCGGAAAAACCGGAGGTGCTCATGCCTTGAAAATATTTTAGATTTCATCAGCATCGTGAAATACTTATAAGTGCTGAATTTCATGAAAATACGTTCAGTAGTTTCACGTATAAATATGGGTGAGGTTCCTCGTGAAAGACCCTGTATACTCTTTTTCAACTTCGTAAATGGAGTTAGTTCTTTGAAGGTTCAACTGTGAGTTGTGACACAGGTTTCGTTATACTACTACATTTTCATACTGGAGTATTTCAAGGTGAGCAAAAAGGTATTCGAATGTCTTCTGTAGGTTTATTTTTTCAGAATTCTGAGAAGTAGGGAATTTCATAGGTCCGTCGAGTACTTTTATTCTTTTTATAGTCATAGTTATAGTCATTTGACTATAACCTAACATTTTCAAAATATACACGGTGAAAAGTATCAGAATTTCATGGCCAACCGGGATACATTATAAAAATGAATGGAGTAGACGCGCTGATATAGATATTATTATTTATTATAATTTGAACCACATTATAAACGAACAGTGGAACTCCCCACTTTTCAAAATTCTGAAGAAATAAGCCTACAGAAGACCTTTTTGCATAACTTGGAATGAAAACTTAGTAGTATTACGGAACCTGTCACAGAAACCTTAAAAGTCCTACTAACCCCATTAACAAAGTTAAAAAAGAGTAAATAGAAATTAGCGGCATTTTCGTTTTCGCCCTGTATTTTATGAACAAATGTAGGTATACCTAGTTGGAATATTTCTGTATCTTTCATAATAGCTGAAATACAGTACAGTCTCAACCAAAATGCCAAAAAAACGCAAAGGGGCCAATTTGAGTCGTCAAACGATTCATTCTAGATTTTCAGGGTTGTATGTATTCTTGTATGCTGTATCATTAAAATTTTGACCAAAAAAATTAAAAAAAAATTGGGGGTGGACAATCACGTTTTACCTGTTTCCGTTACTGTTCCCGTTCCCGTTAGGTTATCTTAGGTCAGTTCAGGTTAGGTTAGGTTTCTATTCGATCAAGTATTTTAACTCCATTTGTTTATACATACAGATTGTAACAGCCAAATGGAATAAATTCGATAATGAATAAATGAGGGAGTGTTAGGAAAAACGCTCGGACACGTCGATTTGTAATTTCAAATGCGCATATTTTTCAAGAAAATAAAATTATATAGGGTGTTCCATGCGACCGTGGCCAATACCAACTTTCTTATTACAAATACAACCCCCTGTATATTATTTATTTTTTGGATTCTTCAGAAAATTCGAGACATAATTAATGTACAATGTCCTATACCTATCTTCAACTTTTTCGGAAATATTAAGTATTTGAGATTTAAGATATTTTACAAAAATTAACATTTCAAATGGAAATTATTCTATTTCACAAATTCGATACATTAAACTCAATACTTATTTCCCATTTACCTCTTGATATGAAGAAAGTAAGCAAAAACCATTACTGAGAAGAAATTAAAAAAAACAAAAACAGATTTGTTTATTCTCATAGCCTTATGCCTCAATTACACTCAGCCACTGCCACTGCTCCTCGCGCTGCCAGAAATATTTCCCGGAATACTTCTGCGGCAGTATGGAAAGGCAGTGACTATTTACACTCAGCTCGAACATTTCTCTCGCGATTAAGTTTTGGCAATGGCGGACGACGAAATTGCAGCCTCAGCACTCTGTCTCTTATTACACTTTCATTTAAGTATATAAATATGTGAGTGTCGTAGAAGATGATGGATGATATCAATATACATCGTGCACTTTGTGCTTAAGTTCATGGTTTTTATCAGAAGAATCCCATATCACTGTTTCGATCTCGAGGAGTTCTAGAAATGATATTATTTTTTCGTTGCTCCACTCTGTCGACATTTTTCGCAACAATTAACGATGTCAATCAATTGTAACCCGTCAATTACACTCAGCCCACTTCCACGGCAGCGAGCAGGGAAGTGAGCAGGGAAATGAGCATGGTGAGAATGTAATCACCTCACTTCTACTGCCACTCGCGCTGCTACTCGCGTTGCCGGTCACTCCCTAAATTAGCGGTTTTTCGTGCGGCAGTCAAAGGACCGGCAGCGCAAGTGGCAGGGAGTGATCACACTCTGCCCAGTTACTGCCGTGGAAGTGTTGCGTACGTTGTCGTATCAATTGATTAAAAGTCGTTAATTGTTGCGAAAAATGTCGACAGAGTGGAGCAACGAAAAAATAATATAATTTCTAGAACTCCTCGAGATCGAAACAGTGATATGGGATTCTTCTGATAAAAACCATGAACTTAAGCACAAAGTGCACGATGTATATTGATATCATCCATCATCTTCTACGACACTCACATATTTATATACTTAAATGAAAGTGTAATAAGAGACAGAGCGCTGAGGCTGCAATTTCGTCGTCCGCCATTGCCAAAACTTAATCGCGAGAGAAATGTTCGAGCTGAGTGTAAATAGTCACTGCCTTTCCATACTGCCGCAGAAGTATTCCGGGAAATATTTCTGGCAGCGCGAGGAGCAGTGGCAGTGGCTGAGTGTAATTGAGGCAATACGACAACGTACGCAACACTTCCACGACAGTAACTGGGCAGAGTGTGATCACTCCCTGCCACTTGCGCTGCCGGTCCTTTGACTGCCGCACGAAAAACCGCTAATTTAGGGAGTGACCGGCAACGCGAGTAGCAGCGCGAGTGGCAGTAGAAGTGAGGTGATTACATTCTCACCATGCTCATTTCCCTGCTCACTTCCCTGCTCGCTGCCGTGGAAGTGGGCTGAGTGTAATTGACGGGTTAGGATTAGTAACACGTTGTCTGTTTGCATGGCAATAAGTGATCAGTGTAAGGGCCGGTATTATAAAGGGCAACCGAGGATTCAACCGTTGCGTCAACAACCGAACTCCTCACTATCTGGTAGTTGGCGCACGGTTGAATCCTCGGTTTGCCTTTTATAAAACCGGCCCTAAGTGCTATTGTCTTTTGAATTTCGTTAGTGTACGTAATAATATTGAAAAAATATTTCATTTAACAGAAATGCACAAAATAACCATTCTTCAAATGATTGGTTATGGAGATTACACACGGACACAAATGGAAGTTTCTCGCTTATTTCACGAATAATTTCCAAATTTGCCGCCTATATCCCAAGGAACAATTAGCAAAATATGTAAGACAAATAAAAAAAATTGCTGCCAATGCAGTAAGTGATGATACGGAATTGGATATTATGCTTGAGTTTCAAGAAAGCCCACATAATTCTGTTCGAAAAGTAGCCCCGCTGTTCACCGTCAGCCACCTGCCACACGTCAATATTTCGAATATTAAAGGAAAATAAGATGCATCCCTATAGAATGATGCCAACTCAGGAGCTCATAGAAGACGATTCCGATAGGAGAACGCATTTTTGTGAGCAAATATGGCAATGTTAGATAACAATGTGATCATTATGATCCTTGATCCAATCAGTTTTCGGCTGAGAGTACATTTACACTACACGGTCATGTTAATTGTCAAAATTGCTGCTATCGGTCTGATGAGAATCCTCACTGGATGGGAGGAGAACATACTGATACACAATATCCTGAAAATGTTAATGTTTGGGCAGGAATTGTTGGAAATCATATCGTAGGTCCCTTTTCCATTGACGGCAACTTGAATGGAGAAAAATATTTAGAACTACTCCAAAATAATGTCGTACCAACTTTGATAGACTTATTTCCTGATCCAGCAAATCCACAAAGTCCTGCCAATATAATATGGTTTCAGCAAGATGGAGCACCGCCCCATTACCAAATCAATGTCCGGCAGTAGGTACTTGAACCGAATTTTTCCAAATCGGTGGATTGGAAGGCGCGGATCGATAGAATGGCCAGCACGATCTCCTGATCTGACACCATTAGACTTCTTTTTGTGGGGATATTTCGAAAGTATTGTATACGAAACGAATCCCTTAAACTTAGACGACCTAAAAAACCGAATCACGCTTGCGATTAGATCAGTCACGACTGAAATATTGAGTAACGTTAGACGACAATTCTACACCAGATTAGCATGTTGCCAACACGTTCGCGGCGAGCATTTTGAACATTTCCTACATTGACATTAATGTTTTTTGTTGTTTTTTTTAATAATTAGGAAATAATCAGTATTACTCATTAGGTTTTAAGTGTAATGTACCGAATTTGTGAAATAAAATAATTTTGATTTAAAGCGTTGATTTTTGCCATAAATCTGAAAACATTTAATACTTCCGAAATAGTTGAAGATAGGTATAGGACATCGTGTCTGAATTCTCTGAAGAATCCAAAAAATAAATAATATACAGGGGGTTGCATTTGAAATAAGAAAGTTGGTATTGGCAACGGTCACATGGAACACCCTATGTAATATTATTTTCTTGAAAAATATGCGCATTTAAAATTACAAATCGACGTGTCCGAGCATTTTTCCCCAACACATTTATTCGTTATCGAATTTATTCCATTTGGCTGTTTCACTCTGTATATTCTTGCAATGCCAAAAAAACGCAAAGGGGCCAATTTGAATCGTCAAACGATCCATTCTAGAGTTGTATGTATTTTTGTATGCTGTATCAATGTATCATCAAAATTTTGACCAAAAAAATTAAAAAAAAATTTGGGGTTGACAACCCTTAACATCGGTCGAGCCGTTTCGGAGGAGTTTAAGGACGCACATCGTGACACGGGAATTTTATATATTAGATTCATTATTTATTGCCTTTTCAATGATCGGGGGGTATACACCAAAAAATTACCCTCCAGCGTGCCACTACTGTAACAGCCTTCTGACAATCCTTCACTTTCTGGTGGAGTGCCCGGAATACGAAAATGATAGGAAAATCAACAAAATAGAGCTGACTCTAAAGGCAATTCTTCACAACTCCGCAAACTTCAACAATTTAATGAACTTTCTTGAGGCTATTCATCTGTATGGTCAGATTTGAAAATTTATAATTTGTTCATTACACATATTGTAAAAAATAGACTGTAACCGTGTCAATTGCCCAAGCAGTCGAAAATAATAACTTTAGAGTATTCCGACACCTTTGTCTGTATTTATGATTTTGCAGTTTGTAAAAGTAGGATCCATATTATATTATTTCTATTTCGTTAACTGTCTACCTCTTTGCTCCCATATGCCCCCTCAGACATTCCAGGGTCTCGCGGCAAGCCTTCACATTCAGAGATATTTTGTACGCTTCTGATTGAAAATTAGACCAATAAAGAATCTGAATGATCTCGAGTCGAATCTAAATGTCACAAAATATTGATTTTTGGGTAACATTAGGTGGAGAATAATCTTATACAATCACAATGTATCGTTCTTTATAAATTATGAATTAATGAATTTCGTTTCATGAAAATTACTCCCGCTGGATGTTACAATATCCCTCGAGAATGATGACAATCCTTGGCGAATTCTGAATATAGAGGAGATACGACATTCTGTAAACAGATCTGTGAACAATTTCGTTCGTCATTATAATCATTATATAACTTTGACACCGACGTCATATAGATGTCCTGATTATATAATTGGAGACCTGTCATGTAATTTTAAATCAGATGGATATTAATTCGGTAATTATTCCGCTGTCATGTTTTCTGATCATTTTTTTCATTGAAACGGTACGGTCTAGGTATTCATATTCAGCTATTCCAGATTCCCGTTACAATTCGAAACGTCAAGAATGTTTCAATAACGAGAAAGGCCATCTGTTATTTTGTGAATAGTATTGGTTTTTTTATCCACCTCAATGAATCTTCCTAGCTGTCGACTCCTGTCGGAGAGTCGACTCTCCGTAAAATCTTCAAAGGTAGTAAAGGTAGTACCTACAGTTTGATTTCACGAAGACACCTCATTGCCAGAGGCGGCCTTAGGGGGTGGCGAACGGGGCAATCGCCCAGGGCCTCGCTCTTGGAGGGGCCTCGCGCAAGAACCCAAGCAAATTTTCTTCACAGTGAAAATTTTCATTCGAATTGTTCAAGAAGTATGATTTCGCGATAAGTTCGGGCCAACTATCGACTGGCGTTGTGCTGCGAACAGTCGTAGGTACTACATGCTATGAAGTGGTGTCCAAAAATGTATTCTTGAAATTAATCCACTTGCTTATTTTTCACCTTGTGGGAGTCATAGCTGGAATCTCATCTTAGGAGATGCAGCATCATCTTGTGCCCAAGCAAAATCTTTTCTTGAGTTGCTACACAAGATGTACACTCTCTTTGTCATCCCTTGTAACAGTGACAGAAATAGCTGAGGAAAATGATATTGAAAGAAAGTTTAATGGAGTTAGAAGACGTTGTGAAAAATGCATTTTGATTATGAAGGGGAAGATGAAGCTAAAGAATTGAATGTGGAAGAGATTTTCAAAATTAATTATTTTTATGTCACTGTCGACAATTTGCGCACAAGCTGCCATCCTAGGATTCTGGCACTTAAACAGCATGAGAGCATATTTGGTTTCATATAATGAAAAAAAATGAAGGAAATCAATAATACTGAACTTCTGACTTGCAAAATGTCCATGACAGTAGGAGAATCATGTGATATTGATGGAGATAAATTATATGAAGAACTGAATATGTTCATCAGTGTGTATGACAGAAACGACGATATTATCTCGGTGCTGAAATACACAAGAGAAAAAAAATAACTGAAGTTTACCCCACTATCGAAATTTTCCTGAGAATTATTGCCACCACCTATAACACCTGTTATAGTTGCGCCTGCTGAAAGGAGTTTTCAGAGGCTTAAAATGATCAGAACTCATTCGAGAAATTCGATGGCACAAGATCGGCTTTCAGCACTTGCTTTTGTTTCAATAGAAAATGACGTAGCTCATTCGTTGGATTATTGTGTTCTAATTGAAGATTTTAGTTTGAGAAAAAGCCACAAACATTAATTTTGAAATTTAACATCATTTTTAAAATTCATCTTCTCCGAATTTGTTGAATTTGTGAATCTTTCGAAGTAAAATATTTTAAAACACGAAATTTATTCACTTATTTGTAAAACTCGGGCAGTTTTCTTCGAACATGACAAAATACCTAAACCAAACGACTCGACTTAATTTCGAATCACATACTTTTCACGAAAGACAAAGGGCCTCGCAAAGACCTGCCGCCCAGAGCCTCGCAATGGGTAAGGCCGCCGCTGCTCATTGCAAAACCTTAGGAATAACCCGACAGGAAACGACAGCTCTAGGAAGATTCATTGAAGAGGATTAAAAACCACGAAGTTATTCATTGAATATGATAGCCGAGATACACACCTCGGCAAAAGTCTTGGCACCCCTATCAATTCTCAACTTGTTGAATGTAACATGACAGTTTTTTGTGTGTGGAATTTTCACTATCTCACTTAAATGGAAAATAATAAAGCAGCAAAAAATGTTTGGTCGCCGTACCCCTCTTAAAACCGTTGAAGAACAATGAATGGTGCTATCTAAGTAGAAAACATCATCGAACCAATCCTCTGCGCAACGAATTCGGAGATAATTTCATTTATCAGGATGATTTCGCCCTACCACACCGCTACCGCACGCAAAGGGTTCGAAATGAATGTGGTTAAAGAAGGACGCATTTCTAAAATCGCCTTGAATTCCATCATCTCTAATTAATACTTTTCTCATAAATATCTCCTAAATGGAGTGAAAACTGTAATTAAATAAAATGTGACAATTTTTTTGCAGAAGAAAACTCATCATTACTCCCATGGTCATAAACCGAAGTATGACTTGAAGCCAAAACAAAAACCAAACTATAACTATCATACTCATACACATCAGGTAAGATAAATAAATAAATCTATGAATAATTTATGTTGTCAGTTGTAAGACGGTCTCAGAAGCTTTATAACACAATTTTGCTGTAAAGAGTTTAAATGCGAGGATCAAGACATAGATGCATAGAGAAACTATTATTCTATGCATTTATGTCCTGGCTGCAGGACCAACTTTGTCGATGGCCAATTCGCCTTTGGTCACTAAAATGCTGTTATTATTATTATTATTATTTATGTCGAGACGAAGGTGGCATGCACACTGCACAGATTAAACGTCAAGTATCATGTTTTCTAAGCAGCGTTTGAGAGCCGTTTCACTTTCACATGCGACTGATGGTCGGTCCTGATGGTCAGTCGGAGCCGGAGTTTGAACTGAATTTTGCAATCCTTTCACATGCATGCGTATCGTCAGTCGACCGATGGAACAAGCACGAGCATCGGTCCTGAGAATGCACACTACATCAATTAATAGAGTGCACCGAAGTTATGGCAACCCATACAACATGGTGCACAACGTTAATATAGTGTGCATCATTGGCGGTAAAGTTTTATTGCAGACCTCGCCATCCGAAAACGTCTCGACTTTATGTGCGACGCCTTGTTTTGAGAATGGTGTATCTCAAGAGTTTCCTAGAGCAGTTAACCTTTGTCGATTACTTCATTCGAACTAAACAAATTCATTTTTCTTAGCACAACGTGAAAATTTCAACGACCAAAGCAGCTGATGGAGACAAGCAAAACAAGTTAGAACCACTCTTCATGGCAATTTCTGGCTTCCTGGGGATGGCTGTGATGTTTGTACTGTCTGTATTGGTTCTCCCTAAATTTGGTATAAAACCACAAAGACCTAAGGGAAAGCAAGAACTTGGTGATATAGCTAGGATAGCTTTACAAGCTATAGAAGGGCAAGACTGCAGGGAAAGATTTGCTTGCGAACTTAGCAAGACAGCAAGGTCTCTGAACTTCCAAGAAAACAGATTCGTGAAGTGAGTACTTATTCAAATAGTGATTTGACGGCATTTTCATAATTTCATCCCATTGTCCCTTGTTAACATTGCGCCAAGAGATTATAACGTTCAATGTGGTAAACGTGATTTTAAATTTCATGCACAGTATGTGTTAACAAAAGTAATGGTAACCATCACAGATATTCGAGAGCATCATATTATGCTTTCATTTCCAACCGCATCAGTGTAGATTTATAATATAAGACTTTCAACATTGTTACAGGTTCATCTGGAGAATTACCCCCACTTCTCTCAGTAAACAATTCGCAAGGGTCAACAAATACGCGAAAGAACTGAAATGCACGGCGATTCCTTGCAAGAAGAAACAGCCTGTAGCTAAGACGAATCCGAAAAATGTGAAGAAGAAAGCAAAAAAATCGTGAAGCCAAATTTAGATAGTTAATTTATTTATTGAATTAAGGAAAAAAAAAAGAAAAAATATTTTTTTGTTTCATTCCATACTATACCCACATATACCGAGAAAAAAATCCTTGAATTTTTTTAATGACTATACTATTTTAAGGTGACGCTTTTCCTTTGACAGGTGATAGAACTCATCGAAATAACTCATTTCACCGAAAATTTCTTATATGAAATGTTCAATTTGAAAGATTTATAAAAAAGCGACATACGGCAAAATGATCTGTTCTGCGCATACACTAGAATTTTTTGCAAATTTGTTAGATAAGAAGACAAAAAACGAAAGATGTTGATATCTATGGAGGAGTGAGCGAGGGCGCAGGTTCGGACTGAGGAATTTCCAGATTCACCTAGGAACTAGTAAATATTCTAGCTTCATTTTCTCGAAACAGGGGCATAATTCATATAAAAAATTTTCTACCATCTGTCAAAAGAAAAAACTCACCTTAAAATACACCCTGTATAAATAAATGTATGGAATTGCAATAGGTGAGTATGGTGTGTATAAGAATTCGAATTTTGAAGACAAAACTCAATTTCTTTCTGTTAGAACACCATTATTGTGGGCACGTTGTCGAATATTTTAGCTCAAAATGGACCCAAACAGTGAGGTTGACTCACTGTCACTGGATACCAAAATCTCAGCGAAAAATTGCAAAGAAGATGAGTGAATAAATGGAAGTTGAATTACCAAATGTTAGTTGCCGGACTTATTTTCCAAAGGAAAAAAGGGATGTCGTAGGATAATAGGAATTTTCGAAAATGTTTTATATCTCGAAAACCGAGGGATTTCAACATAGAGCATATTTTTCTGAACCGCCTCGCCACGCCTGTAGCCTGCAGAGATGTGACTTATCTGAGATACAAGTATCTGAAATACAGATACAAGATACAAAATACGTATTTGTATCTTGTATCTGAAATACTTTTTTGAAAATGAATTTTGTATCTTGTATTTAAATACCTCTTCTTTGGTATCTTAGTATTTTGTAGATACTTTGTTTGCTAAGATACTTTTAGTAATAGATAACAGGATAACTGATTCTATTGTATTGTGGCATCTTAAGCGTCTTTTGGGGCTAAATTGATAGATGGCGTGGCAATTATTTCTTTCTATAAATTGTAATCGGCTACGCCCCTTGCTTGATTTGTGTTATTTTCAAATTATTATTCCACATCTGTGTTTAAGGAAGACACGTAAATGTGTGGTCGGTCGTCCGAAGCTATGAGAAGATTGAGTCTTTTCTTGAGCTTTGACTTTTTCTTAACACCATTCAACAGTAAACAGTGATTTTGCCAATCACTACACTGCCACAGTTTGTAAACTGTGACACTGCTAAGGGCCAGTTGCATAAAACTTAAATCTGCAGTTCAACAACTTGTTGAACAAACTCTTGAGAACAGTCTGAACTGGTTCGCAAAAGCAATTTCAAATTTGCTTCTCATTTCGCGCTTGCGCGTATAATACTATTTTTCTTCTTTTCATGTCAGAAAAACCTTAGGGGAAAAGTAGAATTCGATAGATGGCGCTCCAATGACATTTAGCAACGAGTAAAACAAATCAGCTGCCGTAAAAGCCTTTTGATATTTAAGTGGTTTTATTTTGCTGACACAAAATTAAACAAAGAAAGTACGAATTTACGGTAATCACGTTGACTGGCATATAATACAAAAACATTGCAAAACAAATTATTTTACTCGTTGCGACAATTACAATTTTTTCCGCCAGAGGTCTCATTCAATTCTACTCCGCCCAATACAAAAAATACGATCCTTTGATGATCAACGCTCCATTGAACGGAAGTTCGAAACATCGAAACGTGCAACTGGCGGGATCTAAGTTTGTCAACGTTTGTCACGTTTGTGAAAAATAAACTTTCTTTAAATTTGTTTTTGTTACAATATTTATTTTCCTTACAAGTGCGGGAAGTGATACTTTCCCGCACGTGACTGCAGTTAACCAGAACGACGCGAAGCGGAGTTCGGGCAAGCAGTCAAGTACGGAAAAGACACTTTCCGCACGAGTTAGGAACAATATTTTTTCTACAAGCGCTCATACGAGATCGATTTTATTTAAACACACTGATTAAATTCGATTTGATATTTATATTCAAACAATTTCATACTAATGACAAATGTTTAATTCACATGAAGTTTCCATAGTACCCACTTTCCCGCACTCATTTTAGTTTAGGTGTCACTTTCCCGCACCAGTGCGGGAAAACTAGTTTTTCTGCACTAGCGCGGGAAAGTGACACTTTCTAAACTAAAATGAGTGCAGGAAAGTGGGTAAAGAGTGTAAAACGCACGGTCGTAGAAAAAAGTATTTTATCTATGAAAAGTATTTGAAAGATACATATCTTGTATTTCAGATACCATTCCAGAAAGTTATTTGTATCTGGTATCTGAAATACTTAATTTCAAAGTATTTTGTATTTCAGATACTTTCTTTAAGGTATCTTGTACATCTCTGCCTGTAGGTATCATTTAATCCATTCATTACTCCACACCCTTTATGAAGGGGGAAGCTTAGTTCACGACTCAAATTATATTATGTAGCTCCAAAGGTGGCCTTTTCACATTAAGATGAAAAGATATTATCGGGTCAGATTGAAAGAAATTCAGTTGTAATCATTGAATCCCTGTCAAAAAGTTCAACCTTTTTGAAAAAAATGAAATCACCTCAATTCAAACAATGACACAAAAAGACATAGAAATGCCGCTCAGGACATATAAATTTGGCTGTAATTAGTAATAAACATGACATTTACGAGTGCCCTTTTCGTGATACTGGCGATGTACCTTTTATATGGTAAGGGAATTTGAAGTTGCTCGTGGAGCACTTGTATACAGTGTGTTTAGGCATGACTTAGCGATAATTTAAGGGCATCAAATATACCTTATTTCATCGACAAAAACACCCTCCTATTTTTGGAATAGCCGCCATTTTAAATTATTTTTTTATTTTAGTTGACCCTTTCAAATGATATCGATTTCTTTGTACATAAAGGTCCTACAGATACAAAAAATTGTTTTTTGAAAGATAATACCTTTTATTGAAGTAGAACGATATGAAAACTATCAACACAAAAATGTCATAAAAAATTTCATTCAAAAAATTCGCTGAATTTTTTAGTGAATCCTCAATAGTACAAAAACTAGCAAATTGAAGTATAATATTTTTTCAATGAACTAACACGCAAGGATATCAGCTACAAAACGATACCCACATCATTTCTGTAAGTTACATAATTTGGGAGTTATTGCTCTTTGAACGTGACCCTTCTGAAAATTGATAGAATAAAATCTAAGTACCTACTGTACTTTTGATCAATTTCAATGATTGAACTAACAAATTTATCATAAAATTGCTCAAAATGGCCGCCTCTGCTTCGTAGACAGGCAGTGGCCCTCATGACGATTTGTCTTGGCCCTGGAACGCGTAACGGTCATATTCGAACAACAATATGTAACTCTCAAATTATGTAACATTCAGAAATAATGTGGGTGTCGTGTTGTAGCTGATATTCTTGCGAGTTAGTTCATTAAAAAAAATTATACTTCAATGTGCTAGTTTTTGTTCTATTGAGGATTTACTAAAAAATTCAGTTAATTTTTCGACTAAAATTTTTTTTTAACATTTTCGAGTTGAATGTTTTCATATTGTTTTACTTTATTAAAAGATGATAGTACTAAAAATAAAAATAATAATTTAAAATGACGTCTATTCCAAAAATAGGGGGATAAACCCCCCAATGTGGGTGTTTTTGTTGATAAAATTAGGTATATTTGATGCCCTTGAATTATCGCTAAGTCATGCCCAAACACACTGTATGCAGGGTACAAGAGTTTTGACGTGTGTATTTCACATCAATAAAAAAATAAACAAGCTATAATGAAAAAAACATTTTTCAAGACAAGCTTTTATGATAGCAAGACTCATCCGCCATTTTGAATTCCTCAATTTTGAAGAATCGTAATTTCCGACCCAGAAAACCTGAGGATACCAATTTTGAATAGAATCTGATCATAATCACAGTCCACTGAACTCGTCCGCCATATCGCAGCCGACATCTTGAATTTTTCAATTTTGACCAAAGAATCATCATTGTCGAACCCAAAACCCCCAAGATACTAATTTGGAATGGAATAGGATCATAATCACAAAACTCATCCGCCATTTTGTTTTTCTATAACAAATATTTCATGATGCATGGTCACCAGAATTATGTACACCTGCCAAATTTCAAATCAATCGGACCATTAGAAGTGTGTCATATTCAACTTGCAAGATTTGATTACAGACAGACACCGGGACAGGTGAAACTAAATAAAAGCTTGTAAAAACACGAATAATATGATCGTTTTATTTCATTTGGTGATGTAGTGTGGCGTAAAGAGTAATAAAAATTGTTTTATATTCATTTTATTATGCATTGTTTCTGTATTAAAAAATTAAAAAACGAACAGATTATATAATATACATAAATAAATAAATTTTTCATCAAATGCATTTACACTCTCAATTTTGTATAAGAAATCTTACCCTAATTATATACATTATACAACACAGATTACATGCCAAGAGTTACATACACTAGGTTATAAATAAAATTTATACACGTAACATTTAGCAAATTCGAAAATTACATTCCTATTAGCATATACCACATTTACATTTATTAAATGAAACGAAGTACTTTCACTGTGCTCAATGCTTACAACTAAATAAATCAATATAAAAATATAAATAACTTCAAATAGTCATTTATTTAATTTGAGTGTGACTTAAAAAAAACCTAATTTTTACGTATTGGTAACAACTTAAGATTCTATGAACAGCAATTTCACTTAGAATTATTGTATGTAGGAATTGACTCACCTACACTTCAAATAATTCCGATTGGTTGAGGAACTATTAACCATATTTGGAATTGTTCTTACTTATAGACGAAATGGAATTATAATACATCAAATAAAAAAATTTCGATATGTTCTTCAAGTGTTTTTTCAAGCTAAATAAATATCCATGTAAAAGTCTCATACTTACGTGCAGCGCTTTTTTACAGAAATAAGCTCATACAATACTTTGATGCTGCCTACTTAAAAATAAAAATAAATGACTATTAGGAGGAATGTTTCGAAAAGTTAAATGAGAATCATATTTGCGATATCTTTGAATAAATACGGATTTTCTTAAAATAATGATAATTTCAGAGATTAAAACTTCCTTGAACAGATCTTTGATTCTTTCGAAAATAAAAATGATATGAGACATCGAATACGAGAAGATAAAATTCTTAATCATTCTATGTACCTGGTTGAACAATGTGTTTCATCACGAGTGCCATTTGTATTTTCCAAACTGCTGTATATTCTGCTATGAAAATTGTTACTAGGTACTGAAAAATAAACACCCACGAGGAGAATCCTAACAATCCCAATATTTAATTGGATGAACTGGATCAGTATTCAAAGAAATGATCTTGAATACCGAAAAAAGTTTTGATAATTTCTTCGAAATTGAAGTATCACAACGTTTGATTGTATTTATTCTTCAATATTATGTCTTTATCTGCGCTCTACTTTCCTTTCTTTGTAGTTAATTGAATTATTTTATAGGCATCTCCCCCAATTCTCAATGTTGAAAAACTGTTTTGTTTTTCGAAGTGTTCGTTGTTAACTAGTCTATCCGGAAATTTCACCCGCGATAAGAATATACTTGTGGACATTTCCTCATGGAGATAGCAATCTATCACAATGTACAGTCAGTCTCCTATTATGATGAGAAAATTATAGCAGAACAAAAAAATTACGGAGAAAGTCTCCAAGACAAGTTACCATACGCTATCATCAGAAATTAAAAATTCCAAACCAATCTTAAGATTTGTCGGTTCACCAACTGACAATATGTCATATCATTCTGGAATTCGAGTTTTCTGAGAATTCCGGATGCGTCGTGCTGTCTTTGGATTTCCTCCTTTCAGAAGGAATCCTACTTGACCCCAATACCGTTTAAATACTTTGGGGTCACACAATTTTAGTAGGACAATTTGTTTGTTATTTGACAGCATCGACTGCTGCTGTCATTGGTCGTTAAAATGCTTGATTTAATAATCTCATACTGAACTTATCCAAAGAAATCACAAACACAATAATATAATCACCAATACAAAGAGCTTTGTATCCAATTGAAAAAAAAATATCATAAAACACGAGTCCTTTGGCATTACAAAAAAAGTTTGGCTTCGAAAAATAAATACACGAGATTAAAAGGGAATTCAACCATCTCATTTTCACTATTGCTAAAAAAGTTTTCCTATTACTATTATGTATATATTTTTATATATAAAATAATATATAAAATTGTGACGTAGAAAATATGGCCGTCTCACAAAAATCACCCTCGCATGTTATATCGATGCAATTTTAAATAGTAAGAGGATGACCTCGAGTCTTTGTTTCTTTCCACTCTTTGTGGTCCTACAAAAAGAATTTTCTAGTAATTTCTGCCCATCTCATGTTTTGCAGAGACCATGGAGTTCGGCGTAGTTGACGATGGCGCGATGTAAAAATTCATATTGAGCCTGTAATGTGTTAAATATTAATAATGTATAATCAATGAAGATGAATCTAATACGAAATTGCTTCGGAAACGTTCAAGCATTTCCGTGGAATTTAAACTGCATTATCTAATAAATTACTCGCACCAGCTTAATTAACCTATCCAATTTGTTAGGATTATCGTAGATTTTGTTTGATGAATATGCAAAATTGACATTGGATTTATATTAAACAATGCTCGAGAATACAGAGCCAACCAAAATATGTAGTTTTCACAACATGAGTGTTTTCAACCATACCATTTTTGAGACAACCTCTCTTATCCTATCAGGGTCGCCAAATATTGAAATTCATAGAATTATTTCCTTCCTTACTGAGAAATATTCTTTCTGGCAATACTTCTTTTATTTAAAACAGACAACCTTGACCAATTCTGACTTGAATTGATAAACCAATAGAAGAGTTCCTTCATGCTGACCAACTGTTTAAAAATACCTAAAAATCACTTCCCTTTTTTTCGCAATGATTCAACTCGTACCTGGAAGCTTTAATCCTAATGAGTGTTTATTAGATGTCACGAAGGTCTTCATCAGAAGCTATAAATTTTTGTTTTCTTATGTTTTCATTAATGGAAATGCTATAAATCTAATGTCAAAGAGTAGTGTCTACTCTTTGCTTATGTCTTCCGGCAAAAATTCCAACCTAGAAAACGAATAATTTGTTTATTATTATTTTATTTCCCTTTTCAGCTGTGTTTTATATCCAGGTACTATTGACGGGAAACCTTGCTGCAAAGAATATGCGTGTGTTCCCTTCACCATATACGATTATGTCAAGTTAATTTCAGATTTATATCCAGATCGAAAAATCCATATAGAAACTGGACATGTCAAGTTTATAGAAGCCATTTTTTTAGTTTCTCAAACAACTGCGAACCATATTTTTAGTGAATATATTGTGTATTTAGCTGAAATTTTGGGAGATGGTATTCACTGGCCAAGTTCTGATGTTGAATTGATGAAGTTACCACATTAAAATATAATGAATGATTTTATCGTCTGTGATTTTAATTAGAAGGAAAGATTTTAGCGGCATGCAGACAATTTTTTGAAATTCCGGAAAAAGTTACACACAATCTTTACTATGATTTAAAAACGATACTTGATTATAATAATTTTCCTAGTAAAAAGATCCGAATTCCTGCGGCTTCGGAACTTATTCACATCAAGATCATAGTTAATGACAGGTGTTGTTATTCTGTAGTATGTTTCCATGCAAATAAAGAACATTCAAAACACTAATTTATCTCCCTAATTTCCTTTGAACTCGTAGAATTTCGATCCAATTAGAAGGGAAAAATTATACACCTACATTCAATAAAATCGACAATACACTGCTAATAATACAATTAATCCACTGAAAGTCTTCATATCATTTCTATGAATTCAAAGAACACACCTTTAATTTATTCAGTTTCACATCTTGCATTTCTTCGGAAATGGATGGAATTCAAATTATTTTCTACAGCATCTTGAATCATTTTTAAACTGTTTATTGAAACATCTCATTTATGAGAAAAGTTATTAAACAAAACAAAGACTCTAGCGAAATCATTATTTGATATTGTTTATTTGATTCGAAAAATTCAAATTCTCCATTCAAACTTTTTGGTGGGGATATCCATTGATCAAAACATAAGACAACAAAAATTTATAGCTTTCGATGAAGACCTTCGTGGCATCTAATATTTTCGGGATACACTCATTAGTATTTAAGCTTTCAGGTAAAAGTTGAATCATTGCGAAAAAAAGGGAAGTGATTTTTAGGTATTTTTAAACAGTTGGCCAGCATGAAGGAACTCTTCTATCATCCTTCTATTAACTATTATCCAGTTGTTTAAACAAGTGAGTTTTTGATGTCGATTTGCGCATGCGCGAGCAGTGTCAAAACAGGATTTTGTTGCCAGATTGTGCTTATCCGTTTCTTTAGATTGAATTATAATGTCGAAGAAAAGGAATATGAGTTATCCACGTTTACTGCGTGTTCAGGAATTGAAAGAGTAATTTTTATTGGCGATTTATTGGAAGGTAACTTCACCTGAAATTATCTTACGCATTTTTCGATGAAATTTGCCCTAATTCACGAACTCCATTTGGAAATGAATTATAAGTGTTAATAATTATTGGCCCAGTTGTCGACACATGTCAGCTTTTTTTCGTGTAAATTAATCTATTTGAGTCAGAATTTTGAAATTAGTAGTTTGAAATTTTTTTCAACATATTCTTTTGCCATTTGTTCTTCGAATTCACCTCGGCGTGAAATAAAATGCAAAGGAAAAATATATTCAATTATTCAATTCCACCTAATTTATCCAGAATTGATTAGTTCGAAGTGCTAATGAAGAAAAGAACTGACCTATTCTTCAAATACTGGAATAATCGCCCGATCTGGCAACGTTGCGGCGAAATACGGACCCCCCACCACTTCGCGAATCTCACTTGTCTAAACAAGGATTACCCAGATTGAATTTATTATCCCCACAGAAATATAATAAATTATATTTCACAGAAATATAATAAATTATATTTCTGTGATTATCCCTTTCCAACAAAGTCCATTATTAATAACTGCTCAACAAAACATAGAAAATTCGTTCCGCTCACACAAAATTTCCAACCATTGAAATGTTAGGTTAGGTTCCTAATGGGATAATGTTACTTATGAAAGCATATTCTTGGTTACCTGTGGTTGGCGTCTGACCGACAATTTCCATGCAAAATTTCAAGTTCAATTCAAAATGTTTGTTGTTAAGCTGTTAAAAATACGTGATATGGAGGTTAAAAGCATATTTGTTGAACACATCATGACTGCAGCTCATACTTCTTGCAGTTACACAAATAAATGTTGATCAAAGAAAAAATTCAACGATTCCACAAAATTGATACTTACATAAGTGTTGAGTAGTTCTAGTCTTTGAGAACGTAATTTACGGGTTAAAGTAAATATGTCCACTCGCCTCTCCGTACGTAATTGTTCGACCAAAATACATAACCCGACAAACATGGAACTTCGTATTGTGCCCAAATTACAATGTACCACCATGGACGGCGAACAACCACTGGGAACAAGAGACGACTGAGAATGGTCCACCAATTCAATGAGGCCTCGGGTCACCTCAGGCACCTTGAAAGAATTATGCAATTTGAAATTAGACACTATACGAAAGAAGGAAGGGTATTCTCATGTAAGTACTCTAAGATCATCAATCAATACAGGAGATTTACATACACTCAAGAAAGCACCGGGAATTGAGCAATTAAAAAGCACGCTCAAAGAGACTGTCGCCTATTTTTTAAACTGTCCTCTATACTAATGGGGATACCTTAGTGGGTAGTATTCGTTTTTTCTCAAGACTCCTGCCTGAAATAAATAGTTCCCAAAATGCATAGCATTTCATGTTTTGAAAGGAGGCTGGCAGTATATTCTCCACGCATACAGTTTCAAAGCGGTAAGATTACCCAACTCTGCGCAATACCTTCAATACTAATTATATCAATTCAGGATCAAGGAAATCCTCAAAATTAACTGCTCCACATGAGTAAGGGATATTGACTTAAATTGCAAAAAAATATAGTTAAAATAGGTTTTTGTGATGAAAATTCATATTAATATGATTTCAAGTTGCAAATTAATTTTAGCCTGCATGTCTGCAGCGTATACAGGGTGGTTAAGAAAAATCGAGCAAAATAACGAAATTTTATTACCAGAGAATTCAAGCATTTTAAGACTGTCAATCAATACAATGTATGGCCTACACAGGCATCAATTACAGCTTGACATCTTCTTTGCATACTACACACGAGGTTGTTGAACATTTCTTGAGGAATTTGGTTCCATAAACGGGGCAGAAGCTCTCTCAGATCATTCAAGGATTCTGGGGTAGGTTGATGATTATCTAATCTTCTTTGGAGCAAATCCCATGCATGTTCTATGCAATTCGAATCTATTGAGTGCGGAGGTATTGGTAAATGTGGAGTACCAACCTCCTCACGCATTATCAACTATGGCTGCACGGTGCGATCTAGCGTTATCGTCTAGAAATTGAAAAGTTTCACCAATAGCAGCGTGAAAATTTGGCACAACATTGTCAATGACATGCTCCCTATAGTGTAAGGCGGTCATATTTCCAGGACAAATGTGTAGATCTGTGCGCCCGTTGAAATATATCCCGGCCCACACCATAACACTACCCCCTCGGAATGGATGGACTTCTTGGACATAGCGACGATTACGGGGTATGCGTGGGATTGTCCATACCATTATTCTTCGAAAAACTGAAAATCGTCCATATCTGGATTCATCAGTGAAAAGGACACTACACCATTGATCGTTCCAATTGATATGTTGCCTTGCCCATTCCAGTCTTTGACGCTTATGGTCACGTGTGATGGAACTCCTCTTAATGGACGTCTAGAAACTAGATTCACCTCTTTCAAACGTCATCTGATGCTTTCGATGGACACTTGGACCCCATCTGCATTTTGAAGACTATTCCGTAGCATTCTACACGTAGATGTAGGGTTTCTTCTCGCCGAAATGGCGATGAAACGATCCTGTGCATGTGTTGTTTTTCTTCGCCCACCAAGCCTTGGTTTTTCCAACACGGAACCTGTCTCCCTGAACCATTCCAAAGTCGAGATATCACACTTTGGCTGACTTGGAGCCTTTCCGCTACAACAACCTGAGTTAGGCCACCCTGTATCATCCCGGTAGCCCTATTAGCCTCAGCGTTTGTTAATTTACTTCTTTTCTGACTTCATTTCAAAATGAGAACATTCATGAAGCATATGCACAGAACCAAACTTCAGAAAAAAGGCGACCATATTGACGAAATGTCTCATACTGGTTTTTATTGGATCGATTCAAGTTGTTATAGAGTTTTGAATGATTTTACAGCGATTTTCTCGAAGATTACATATTTTTAAAAACGATTGAATACGATATCCCTAACTCTTGTGGAGCAGTTCATTTGGACATGAAGTGCATGCAAACGTTGAAATTTGTAACTTCATTCTCAGTTTCTAGTAAAGGGTTTTCGAATAAGTGGTGTTATTTTGACGTTTAAAGAAAAATGAATTTTTTTTTTAGATAAATGATCATATGTTCATTTCATTATGAAAGCCAATGAATTCTTGCCGTGAACCTTGCCAAGAATTCGCGGCCAAATAAATCATCCACACTCACACAAATATACGCACTTTGGTTCGCGGCATCCTCGCTGTCTACGAAGACTTTTCGCCTGTTTAGCCAGCTATAAAAAGAGTTCATTCTGCTAATAAGCAAAAAATTCTCATTTCACTTATCTCCTCTGAATCTAATCTAATTTCACTTAATTGCTACAAGAAAACCATTCATTTCAAAAGCGAATAAAGTCAGTGAACAAGCATTAAATCATTACTGCGCAGGTACCGCGAACGCCTGTGAGTGTGGATGGAACATTTGTGCTCAGGCGCGAAGCCTTTGTCGCGGGACAAGAGACCGCAACGAAACGGAGAAGGCCGCGAAGCGCGAACCTGACACAAGAAAGTTATCCACACTCGGGTTCGCGGTATTGGCCGAGGTTCTTGCCATGAGTGTGGAGCGGGCTTGAAGAGGAAGGTATGCCGTTAATGATGGAAACACTCGCAAAGTGGCTGCTGCCCTATGCCCTCGATAGCCTCACGAATTCCATCTTTAAGGTCTTTATTCGACGCTGGGCTCTTGGCGTAGACCTTATCTTTCCCATGGCCCCAAAGGAAGAAGTAGCAAGGTGTTAAATCAGAAGATCTCGGTGGCAAATTGTGATCACCCCTTCGAGTAAAACGGTCCGGAAACTTTTCCCGTGAAAGATCAATGGTTTCGTTGCTTGTGTGGCACGTAGCGCCGTATTGTTGAAAGTAAATGTTGTCCAGATCAAAACCATCCAATGCCGACCATAACAATGTTTGTGGAATGCCTAATTCCAAAGAATGACGAGGAATGGACAAACCTGGGTCTGCTTCAACACTTCCGGTTACAGCAGCAATATTCTCGGCTGTTCTTGAGCGACGTGCACGGGTTTCATTTTTCACATCACTTACTTGTCCCAACGGCTCACATTCTTCCCACAATTTCTGTATTGCGGTTGGACAAGATGCTTCACGACCCAAAAAAGTTTTACGAACCGTCTCTGCCCAATTTTCACCATTTCTATAGTGAATATTAATCATTTCAATGCGTTGTTGAAACGTGTATCGTTCCATTTTTATTAATGGCGTAGTTTCTATTTGTCAAATGTAAGAAAATTACAGCTTGAAAAGTGACATCTACCGAATTAGCGGGCTATTCAAAATAACACCTCTTCTTGGAAAACCCTTCATAATGTAAAGCTAAAAGGGCTAATTGAATACTTCCTTATTACTTTGACACTATGCGTGGAACGTACACCGCTGGGCTTCGCACAAACATGAAATGTGAATCATTTGTAAACCTATCAATTTAATACACAACATTTCTTCACAAAAAATGAAGACTACCCACTAGGACTAGGGTATCCGGGCGACAAAAATATTCACGGCTTGCCATTTGAATAAATGGAATTTTCAAGGTCAGATTCTAAAAATCGCTGTGTCTTTCGGATTACCAGTAGAGTGATCCGTGAGTTTGCAGAAGACTTGAATACTTTTCGGGAATTTTCTTTTTAAAAAACAGGGTGTTACCCTGTTTTACCACTTTCGGACCAGCCTGTAGAGTCAAAAATAATTTGAGCCTATGCGCTGAGTACTGTCAAATCCTATCCCAAATTTTCCAAGAGTTATCGACCGATCCAGCACTATACAGGGTGGCCAAGAGATTGACGTCGAAAAGAAGAAAACAGGCCCCTCGTTTCATTGGCTATTCCAATCATCCCCATGTATGTTATGCGATTTTACACGGTTTTCGAGTTATGAATTTTTTTATGAACTTTGAGAATTTTCGACTTGACCATCTTGAAAAAGATATTAAAAAAAAGTACACGACTTCTCTGTGAAATTCTTTCGTAACTTAATCTCCATGAATTGTACTTCTATACATAAAATAACCAGATTCGTAACTTTGATAAAAATTATGGAAATGTTGGTCTCAATTGAAGACGTTATGTGAATTGGATTATGATCTGAATTTTCGAATCGAAATTAAAAATGTAAAAAGGCTAATTCACGGTTTCTTAGTATGCTCAAAAACTGCGCTCAACAATCAGCTTCAAGAATCATTGATAAAAAATGGTACTTAACACTCTACTTTTGCTAGAATTAGCCTTCAAAGTCATCGATGTGGAAAAAATCAAAGAACTATACATTTACTACAAAATTATTTTTTGCCATTTTAAGATTTTTCTGATCAACTTATGATAGTAAATGCTGAAAATTGATGAAAATTAGCTAAAGATGTTGGTCAAGAGAAGTTCCAGATAAAAAAAAAGGTATGGCAATAAATCACACATCATAATG
Organism: Adalia bipunctata; assembly: GCA_910592335.1. Classification (NCBI taxonomy): domain Eukaryota; kingdom Metazoa; phylum Arthropoda; class Insecta; order Coleoptera; family Coccinellidae; genus Adalia; species Adalia bipunctata. The sequence goes on from OU342957.1 coordinate 17,713,687, forward strand.
CAAATAAAAAGAAATTTATTTATGAAATTTACAGTAGGTTTTCAAAGTGGCCACCTCCAGCCTCAATACACATTCTACACCTTGTTAGAAAATTTTCTTTCGCATAAAACCTGCCCTGTTCTCTCTTAGGACACGTTCGGCTTCTCTTAACTTCAGTCGCAGCTCGTCTTCACTCGAACATTCTCCGTAATCACTTGAATGAACGATACCCGAACAGATGGATCGGACGCAGCGGACCAAACAAGTGGCCCCCCACGTTCACCTGACCTTAATCCTATCGATTTTTTCGTTTGGGGTTATTTCAAAGAAATTGTTTACGCCCAAGAATGTTCGAGTGAAAACGAGCTGCGACTGAAGTTAAGAGAAGCCGAACGTGTCCTAAGAGAGAACAGGGCAGTTTTTATGCGATTAAATAAAAATTTTCTAAGAAGGTGTAGAATGTGTATTGAGGCTGGAGGTGGCCACTTCGAAAACCTACTGTAAATTTCATTAATAAATTTCTTTTTATTTGCATTATGATGTGTGATTTATTGCCATACCTTTTTCCTTTTTCTTATCTAGAACTTTTCTTGACCAACATTTAAAGCTAATCTTCATTAATTTTCAGCATTTTCTTTCATAACTTGATCAGAAAAATTTTAAAATGGCAAAAATAATTTTGTAGTAAATCTCTAGTTCTTTGATTTTTTCCATCTCGATGAATTCGAAGGCTAATTCTAGCAAAAGTAGAGTGTTAAGTACCATTTTTTATCAATGATTCTAAAAGCTGACTGTTGAGCGCAGTTTTTAAGCATACTAAGAAACCGTGAATTGGCCTTTTTACATTTTTAATTTTGATTCGAAAATTCAGATCATAATCCAATTCACGTAACTTCTTCACTTGAGACCAACATTTCCATAATTTTTATCAAAGTTGCGAATCTGGTTATTTTATGTATAAAAGTACTCATGGAGATTGAGAGAAGTCTTGTACTTTTTTTTATATCTTTTTCATAACTCGAAAACCGTGAAAAATCGCATAACACATACTCCATTCACTTTTATAAAGTATCGCGGTTGGCCATGATTTAGGTTTATCAAGTTTTTTAACTTAAAGAAGACGCAGGTTGGCACTCGTGAAAATCAAGCGATATTGCCAAGTCTACTTTCTTTTTACTCTTTTTCAACTTTGTAAATGGAGTTAGTTCTTCGAAGATTTAACTGTGGCGCAGGTTTCGTAGAACTACTACATTTTCATGCTGAAGTATTTCAGGTTGTGCAAAAATGTATTTGAATGTCTTCTGAATTAACATAATATTTTCTCAAATTCATTAATTTCCTAAAGTGAATGAACTTTTTGATAAATATGTAATTACTCCGATTTTTTAGCAAAAACGACAACGTTGTGGGCGTATCTGACAGTGCAATGACCATAACCTAACATTTTCAAAATATACTCGGTGAAATTTGTCAAAATTTCATGGCAAACCGTGATACTACTCTTGGCCACCCTGTATATTTGAAAAACTAAACTAATTTTCTTATCAAAGTCTATTTAATCCTGCAGGCCCTTGAATGAGTTGAAGTATTCAAAAACTTGCAATGGGAATGAAAATGAAATAAAACAGGCGGAATAAGGATTGAAATGAAAGACTAACCTCTCCGTCCACTGTAGGCCAGCCGTGGTATTGAAGATGCGTCACCTTTGTTTCCTCACCATCTCTACTCTTGACGTACATCTCCCTCCTGGTATAATAAGGACAACTCTCGGCCTGAACATATCTCACCATTATATGATCGTAGCAATTCTCATCTTCCGGCCAATACCTCGGACATTTTCCTTCGCCTAATTCCGAAAGCATAACGATGACACTTATACCTTGCTCGGACACCATGCGCCAAAAATCATTGACGGTATTTTCCATCGGATCTTGAGTTATTATGAAGGATTCGCTATTATCGTAACCTTCAATGAAAGTCGCGTTTATATAAGTAGAATGTTCTCTGCCAGGCAAAGGTGTTAGTATAACCCTGTTCCTGTCGTATGGCACAACCAGCTCGGATCTGTTCTTCTCTCTATTGTCCTCAGCCAAAGCTACAGAAGTAGATTTTCGATCTTCGAAAGCATTGATGATTTTCTGCATTGAAAAGATCAGGAATTAACGATTAGGTAATTAAACTCGAAAAAACAGTTCGCAATCTAATTAAAGAGACCATTCATCAAATTTATGAAATATCAACTGAAAGCTATAAATAAAAATTGATTTGGGAATTTCGATTCGGAGTTGTAAGTGGATATTTCATTATTTTGGTTAGTGGTGAAAGATAATGAAATGGTGGAAAAAATGGAACATCATCTACCATGAAACTTGAAAATAGAATACTTTGTCTATGTTTTTAATTAATCGATTTTGGATATAAGAGGTGACATTGCTGAGGAACCAAATACATGGATATTTCGGTGGATCAGATTAACCCAAATGATTCATTAGAGAAACCATTATAAAGGCGAGTTTTGATATACAGGGAGTTTCGAGCGAGTCTTAATTTTCTATAGGAGGTTGAATTCACTGAAAGAAAATAACTACGCAATCCAACAGCCTGCCGAATAGTTTTTGAGGTTAGTGCTGGTGGTCAATTCAGCTTTGTTCATGTAGAAATTAAAAACGTTTATGGAGAAATTTTTTGTATATTTCTAGTTAATTTTACACTCAGGAAAATAAAAAAAACCAGCGAGAATTATCAAAACTTAGTGCATTTTCATTGAAAAATGCCGTGAGTATGTGCCTAAGTCCCATGTGCAAGTCTTTCTTAATAAGAGAATTTCATTAAATATTTTGAAACAGTCACTTTGTGTATTATCCCCATATTGAGCAAACAGAGGGAAATTGGGCCAGTTGTCATAGAGACTTGATAAAATTGAAGATAATCAGTATTGCTAATGATAATAATAAATATTTCTTCGTAGATACTGAAATAAGTAGTATTCAATTCATGTTATACGTAATATGATGAATATTTGAATTTTATATCATATGAAAGGTTGAAGAAATTACTGATAGCAATGCTCTGATAAATATTCCTTCTCCAATACCGTCTCTACAATCTCTGCGAGCTCCCAATACTAAAATTTGTGATCAAATGATTGAGTAAAATTTTCTTCGTCAGTGCTTCAGGATATTTTTTTATGTCAAAAAGCATTGAAACTCACTGGTCAACTCATAAAATAATGAAATTCTCCAAATGCACCGCTAACCAGCGACGTTTTGAGGTTATCAGTGGTGGAATAATCATCGCAAATGCATTGCAAATCGAAAGTGTCAGCTTGTTTTAATGAACAAATTTATTATCACTAACTTCACTTATACAGGGATACAGTGTTTTTGCTGAGGTTTTTATCTGTGCTTTCATATCATACATAGAATTATATGATACCTCACTTACATTTCCTCAACTAATACTACGTTTGGAGCGCGAAACAGATTTATCTTTTAATTTCGATATTTTAAAGACCTTTGTAACAAACAATTCGTCTTACTGATAGGAGTCTTTCAAAAACAATAACAAAAACAAATATTTCATATTGATCTACATATTTTAGTTCTCTATTAACCTCTAATGAATCAGTTAGGTAACTATCCCTTGATGAATATCAGCAAAACTTCATTGATAATTTCAACAGTAATAAATAACATTATCGTTAGTCTGATAAATAGATAAATAACTAAGGGCCATTTTAAACTCGATAAAACTTTTTTCACAGATATCTTTGCTGTGATGTAAATATACGGATCGAAGAGGAAAAGTCAATGCAAAATAGCTTGGTATTCATATTTTACACAATTTCCCCATTTCTTCAGAAAAATTGATCAAACTTTGACATTTCGCCTATAAAATCTACCGATGAGGATAAGTACTTAAAAGGTAGATCTGCTAGCCCATACTAGTATTTTTTATATATAAAATATCTTTATCCTTTTGACTCTTTAATTTTATTCCGTTCTCCTAAAAAACTAAACTGACGACAGTTTTTATGAGGAGTTAATACGTAGTTGATATCTAGAAATTTGTAATGGCATATTACTCGCAGTGGTCTAGTAAAAACGTCAACACCATGAATACTCTAAGTTATAACTCACAACAATAAAGAATTTCATCATTTACCTCGAATTGTTCTTCCAATTTACACTTAGATTCGTTCATATCACATTTCTTAGCCTTTTCTATTGTTGTTTTCAGTTCGTCGGCGTTTATCTCTTGATCGCCATGTTGAGCAACTTCCATGAGAGCTCGATAAATAAAAATGTATTGTTTCTGAAAGAACACAATTAAGATGATTATTTAAATGTTAGCAATAACAATGCAAATTCAATCTAACACATTTTCGTTAAAAATATAACTTCGAATACGGGTGATGCTGGAACAAGGCAAATTGCTATGGCAATAATTTTGATGTCTTCTTACTTGAAGCATTTTGTTACGCTTGACACAAGAAGAAGAGGGCACAAAAACTGAAAAGATAGGTATGAACTAGTCAGCTTTCTTGAATAGGTCTCTTCACCAACAAATTCAATAGTTCAAACTCTGTTTTCACGAAAACTATCAGAAATCTGCGGTAGGCATCTTCAGAGGGCCGACGATTTATTGTTCCGAATTGAAACAGCCCCAAAGAAACCATCCAAATGGCTGCGATATATGGATGATACCTTCATGATTTGGTTTCTCGGTGGAATCAATTAAATCCTCTTCTGAAACACATCAAAAGCATCCGACTTCTGAAGAGACAAAACAGTCCATGATCACAAAAAATATGACAGGCCTTAAGGAGAGCCAAAGACCATACTGATCCGCTTTGTCAAGCTAGTCTTTATAGAATATCTTGAAACTGTAGAAAAGTTCACATTGAGACTACTAAAAGTAGCATTCATACACGTATCAAAAAACACGAACCGAGTTGTTGATTGTATCAAACAGAGAAGTTTGCATTCGCTGACATTTTATTCGCTAAAACATCAAATGTTATTAACAAAGGATGAACATGGAGACCATCGAAATCTGAAAGCACAAAAAGAACATGAATAGGAAAGAAGACACCCCCATTGTTCACAGAGCACGGTTGCCAGTCATCTGCAATACAAGAACGAAACCTGTCCGAAGCTACGGCTGTGAATACAGTGCTCGATCCAGCAACATCGTCAATTCGAAGCAATCGATCGTCGGGTTACAACATATGACTGAGATACCTCTGAAGAAGCTAATCGTAGTTGGAGGCGAAACGTCATATGACGTTCCTATTAGACCGGAAATTTGAAATTGATATCGCTGTCAAACAAGCTTCAATTACGTAATTCTTTTGCCAAAAAAGTTCCAGAAATCATTCCTCCTGAGCGACACTTCTAATTTCACTGAGTATACAGAGCGAGTCTTTGACTTGTACATATATTTCAACTGTAGATCCCTCTCATCGAACGAAACACTCTTTTCCTATACCATTTTTCAAAATTAGGTTTCGTTCGAAAGATACAGGGTGTCCAGAATCCATTTTCTGTTTATATCGTCGGAACAATTATTTCAAATGAACTGAATTTTGGTTGATTGGTTACTCTATTCATGGTGCATATTCCCCAATCGAAACTTGTTCAATATTTCGCTGGTATAAAGGTTATAGCGTAGCCGACTCATAAATACACGCAAAAATACCATAAAAACTTGAAAAAGATGAACAGTTCATATATTCGAAAAAATCAATAATTTTAGAACTTAAAAGTATCCTTATGTTTTTTTCAATAAAACGCGTCGTTTTCTATTTCCAATTTTACTCGGAAGAATTAAAAATTTTACGAAAAAATTTCGCTATACTCATGCGTCGTACAATTTTGCGGCTAAGTCGATTCTAGATGGAAATGGCAGAATTCATATATTTCTACTATTAAGGAAAGAAATAACGGCATGCAGACAAATGAATATTGTGAAATTCCGGAAAAAGTTACACACCGTGCAGGAATTGAACCTGCGTCCTCCTACTTTCCGGGTCGGTGCTCTTGCCATCTGAGCTAACAGTGTGTATGATACTTTTCCCGGAATTCAATATCTTGAGGTTCACCTCATATGTTGGTGAGAGGGGGGATCCTAGGTGGGGGAGCGATGATTCAACATCACTAGTCAGGGATTCCACATATCCTTTTTCCGGAATTTCAAAATATGTATTGTCTGCATGCCGTTATTTCTTTCCTTAATTATATTTACAGACGTTAAACCTTTTCTCATATTTACACTATGTTACTCAAAAATCCTTTACCTCAATGAGAAAATCAACAAGCTGGCAACATCTTCTTAAAATTTCTGTGAAATATTCACAGAATGGATACAAAATGGGTTAGATCAGGTTGATTAGTGATAAATTCTGAGGAATTGATTGAAAGACATTCTTTATAAAATATTTTTGGGATATCGAGGAAAATATGAACAAGTTATTAGGTACTATTCACAAACTAATTAATCTTCAGGATAATCGAAAAGAGAACTTATTTTGGTGGGAGAAATATGGCTTTCTAGTTGCAGATATAATCGGATGGAATTAACTGTTTTTGTTACGAAAAGGTAGTACTCGAGTATTCCCTAAATGTATCAACTCAATTTCAATCGAGGAATATGAACTTAGAGGTGTTTGCAGAGAATCGTATAAGGCCCATTTTTTTCAAATGGCTATATCTTTTAAACAGAGCCGAATTCGTCAAAATGGAAAATGAAAAAAAGGATCCTTTTGGTCTCAAGAATCTACAGTTAAAATATATGTACAAGTCAAAGACTCACCCTGTATAATTTCTGTTCAACAAATAATGACATAACCAATAAAATCACTCACCAAAGACTGAACCAAAAAATTCCTCTGATGTCTAAGATCGCATATAGTATTGAATATAGAAACTTGTCCCTCCTCTTTCAGCTGCTGCAAAAGACAATCCAAAGCTACCAAGGTACCAGTTCTCCCCACTCCTGCGCTACAATGCACCAATATACACCCCTTTTCAATTGAATAAACTTCATTCATCCTCTTGATGAATTTAATAATGCCGTTAGGATGTTCAGGAGCCATAAAATCCTTCCAAACCAAGTAATGGTACTGAGTAATCTTTCTCTCCTCTTCTTTCATTCCAATTTTACGTGATATTTTCAAATTTCGAACCAAGTAATCGGAGTATCTCATTTCGTCCAAATGAGTTACCGTTATGTCTCCAAAAATCTTCTCGCCATCCACTTTGTCAGGCCAGTATTTAGCGCATTTTGTCTTGCTGTATTCTTCCAAGTTGGTCAACATCAAAATAAGCTCTAAATGTTGCTCCCAGATCATCCTCCAGAAATCGTTCACTGTCGTGTCCATGGGTCCTTGAGCACAAATAAATTTCTTCCTCTCTCTATAACTCAAAACGTAGTTGGCGTTGATATAGTCGGAACCGGCGATGCTATCAACTTGAGAAAGTTTCACCCTTGTCTGATCGTAAGCCTTGATGTCAGGGTATCTGTTTTTGTATACGTTATCTCTGGAATCTGATGCTCTCGTCGTCCTGTCACTGAATCTGTCCGGCAACAGTTCGAATTCTTGTTGAAACCCGTAATCCGAATCTCTGTGTCTCTCTATGTAGGCGGACAGTAAGTCTCTTTTGACAATCGGACACATATCTGGGGGATTTAGAGATACTAAACGTTGTCGTCCACGCAAACTTCTGTGTGAAAATGAAAAACTGATTGAACTATTATGCAGAGCAACTGTAAATATTTTTGAGCGCTCGTTCTACCTACACGAGCGCTATATCATTTTGTCACAACTGAATTTTTCGAATTTTGAGCCCCAAATGGTTAGAAACGATAAAGTTCGACTCATTTCAGAATTGTACTCCATTCACTTTTATACAGTATCCCGGTAGGCCTAGATTCAGGCTCATCAAGTTTTTTTTTACATAAAACTGACGTAGGTTGGCACTCGTGAAATATCGACTACGAAATCTGTGTCACAGTTAAACCTTAACAGAACTGCATTTACAAAGTTAAAAAAGAGTAAGGGCCGGTTTTATAAAGGGCACGTTCAATCCGAGGTTACTCAAACGAGGATTGAAAGTCAACACTCGGTTGAAAAAAGTTCGGTATTATAAACGTCTTTGCAGCCTCGGTGAACAACCTCGGATTGAGATCGCTTTTTTTGGGTTGGCTAACCTGAATCTCATTTCTCGAAGTATTTTGGCACGTTTTTTTCATACCATGTTTGGATAAATTCAATAATCGTAGTCTAATAAAGACAAAACAAGACGCTCATTCGAATATTCCCGTGTTTTGTGACGGTCACGGAAGATAATTCAGAGAAATCTGATTTCCTACATCAAAACGAATTATGTAATAAAAAAAATTTAATTTATGAAATGAGGACAGACTTCGTACGAATTTTTTCCACTCGAAGCTATTGCCAAATACGCACGCTCACTTTTGTCCACTTATTTGACTCGAATGATCTGAGTTTGTAATACAGGGTGGGGCAGAAGAACCTATCCGATTTCAAATCCCTTTTTCTCAGAAGAGAGAGCAGGTAGAGTAGTGGGGTAAAAACCGTTAGAAAGCTGGTTTTATGCCATTTGTCAGTAGTCAACATGCCTTGGTCTGGTGAACATCGTGCTTTTGTTATTGAGCGGTTTATCGAATGCGGCGGTTCGATAATTGCTACACAACGTGCTTTTCGAATTCATTTCGGACTCGGGCGTCATGATCCTGTTCCACATCACGCTACGATTAAAGTGTGGTCCTTTGGGGTTACCTCAAATCGAAGGTTTACCAGCATCGACCAAGGACCCTTCTTGCTTTACGAAGGGAAATTGCTCGGGCAATTGAAGAAATTCCTGTGGAAATGACGGTGAAAGTCATGGAAAGCTACCGCGAGCGCCTAAATAAGTGTATCCGCTCCCAAGGACGACATTTGAGTGATGTGCTTTTCAAAACTTAAATTTAAAAATGGCATAAAATTTGCGATATGTTAATAAAAAAAATTTTTTGACAAGCTGAGTGGTTTTAATTTTATAACGTTTTGAAATCGGATAGGTTTTTCTGCCCCACCCTGTATTTTGATATTCTGAAAAGTCTTATCTCAAACTCTTATGCCAAGTAACCAAAAAAAGCTAGGACAATACAAAACATCCATTGAAATTGCATTAACATTTAGTCGTACAAGGATGTAGTTATATCTAGGATAGGAACAAATCATTCTTGATCTTGTTTGATTGTTGAGTACATGAAATATGTATTAAATTTAAAGAAAGCATTTATTATTAACTTTCGCTTTATTCAGTTTGAGAGTCCTGAATCGAGAACCAGTCTAGAAATATTATGCAGGACTCCGCAAGTCACAAAAATAATAGTTGTTTTCAAATGTAATCAGATCCTGAATGAAAGAATGGAAAATGTTCTTTTACATGCCAGAGAGTCTTTAAATTGAATTCATAATTCATTTGTGAGCTTCATTGAATAATTGATCATCCATTGATCTGCGAGATGGGATCGGTGTCATCAATCATTTCTTCAAAGTACATTAAAAATTTTCTATGATGAGAATTACCAAATTTATGAGCCTAGCAACTTGGAAATTTGAAGAAAAATAACCCTTTTCACATCTGTAGCATTCAGCATTTTCACAACACATTAAAATAAGCATGCATGTAATCTGTGCATGCACCTGTACTATGTAATAATAATCAAGAAACATGGTTCTTATACACCGAAATTTGGTCAGTCAATACAACCTTCCCCTTGTGAGTTGCTATTCCTGTTGATTGCTTGGCATTTTGATAGAATGATAAAATAAGCACTAGAATACTTTTTGATAATGTCCAAAGTTCTATACATTTGACAACTTTCTGACTTTTTTCTGATGTTGATTTATGTATACCACAAAAATATTCGAAAATGTTAACAACTCTGAAAAGAGTCAGCTTATTCAGAGTAATTTCATCCACCTGATAAAAGAGTTTTTTTTATTTGACCGAAATCTCTTCTTCGTGCCATCTTCGAAGAGGTCGAAAGGAAATGTGAAATCATTTGATTGGTATCTTTCTTATTCACTAGGGTAACTATCGTTACTATGAATGCCTTGCAGTTATTTCATTATTATCATAACTAGAGTCATTTTCTATATTATGTTCACACAGGAACCTGGCAGTTCTTTCTATCCCTCGAAGATAAGGCACAAAAATTCAGTTTCAATTTAGGAATATTTTTCCAAACAATTATTAATACATTGCAAACCTACAGAAGACTGTGATTAATATCAGGCATTCTTTCAATATAATATCATATAATATTTTCATTCCAAGCAACTTCAATGTGCCACAAAAAAATATTTTGTTTTGTTGTTTTTTGAACATAAACTGAGGTTAGTTGTCGGCCATCTTGAAACGCCAAACGTTTCAATCCTCGAGTCAAATCTCAAACGGAGCTATATTCACAGGTTGAGTCAATCTAGGGTTGAACCCGAGGTTGGATGTTTACGGAAATCGACATTCGACGGTGGATTTGGGCTCAACCGAGGATTGAAATTCTTTTATAAAACCGGCCCTAAATAGAAATTAGCATCGGCAACGTCTCTGAGAATTACTTCAAGAGAACCAACCTGCGTCAGTTTCAAGTCAAAAAACTGACATTGTCAATGCTAATATCGATTAACTCTATTTCAATTTTGTAAATGGAGTTGGTCCTTTTAAGGTTTAACTGTGACACAGGTTTCGTAGTACTACTACATTTTCATGCTGGAGAATTTCAAGTTGTGCAAAAAGGTATTTGAATTTCTTCTGTAGGCTTATTTCTTGAGAATTTCAGAAAGTAGGGAATTCCATAGGTTCGTCTGTTTTTTAGAAATAACACTGCCGATATTTTGTGTAGAGCCAAAATTTAAATTACTCTTTCTTCTGTTAAATTACCAAATTTATTAAAATTATTGTATTCCCAATACCTATGTGAATAAAATTCTATAAATCATATATATCACTGATATATTTCAACTTCTTGAAGATACGCTCTTCCAATCTCAACGTCGCGCCGTTTCGTTTACTCGAATCAGTCCGAGAATTGAAATGTGTCTAACTACTGGAAGACGAGAGCGCCAAGCAACGAACGCTTTCTGGGGACCGACGAAAGCAGGTACGGCACGCCGTACTGGATTCAACGTCTCAGAGCCGTTTCACATGCGACTGATGATCGGTCCTGATGGTCGGTCGAACCACAGACCAACAAGACTTGTCACTTGGCACTCAGACGATTTAGTTCCCAGCTATTGGTCACGTGCTTCGCAACCTTGAGTGTCTTCTGTTAATGTTTTCCCCGCCTGGATTTACATTTGAATGCATTAGAAAACGATTAAATCGAGGTGGGGCCAATCAGAGCGCAGAGAAAACCGAATAAGGCCGATCAGCTCACGTGTTCCTTGCGAAGATGTAATGTCAATTATGTTTACATATTTCGCTAATATAATGAAAATTCTCGAATGGGGAATTTTGTTGTTGGGAATTCATGCAATAATTATCTTCTATTCTTAATTTTCGTGCTGTCCTCGGTCTTTATTTACAGCTTTTCAGGGATTGTCAAGGAATACATTCGGTTTGGAAAGTTTTAATTGCAGAACCTACCATCTTTTGTATGCAAGATGCAACATTGAAAATTCAAATTAGTGTTGTTTGGATATTGATTATTCCGAAGAGATAAGTTTAACATTAATTATATTATAACTTGTCAAATATTAGAACATATTCAATTTGAGGATATACTGTTTGGAAATGGAAATTGGTTATTCTAAAGACGAGTCTTGAATACTGAGAATATTCCAGGAATTCAGCACCAAATTTAGAGATCTAGGGATCATTGTTGTCACATTTCATCAAATCAAGTTAAGAACAACATTTGATATTTATTCAAAATTACTAGAAAAACAGAATACGAATCGTTTCCCAATGACAGTTAGAGGTTATGTTATTTCGATTTGAATTTCGCGCTTCGTCTGATTTGCTCCCACCACGAATTTCACCACCCCACAATTTCTCAAGGACAGTTTCGCAGATTTGGCGGGATGGGTTAAGTGAAATGTCTTGTTGGTCTGTGGTCGAACTGATCATCAGTCGACGGTATTTGTTTTCACATGGATGCGTATCGTCAGTCGCCGCTATCAAAGACCATTTACCGCTATGGATTTGGAACGGGACACTGTTGTCGATTTGTGCGAGAACCGATTCTCGCACGAAGTATTCCGAAATTCTTAGATTGGGCATTCTTATTATTATGAGAATTCTTTGTTTGAAAAGTTATATTGGAAATCTGCTCAATGATTGGTTCAAGTTTTATTGAATTGAATTCCATTCCATCATCCTGTATTTCAAAACCCAAGGACCTCAGACGAAAATATGAGGAGCGACGACATTATCGACAAACAATCTGTTGATGAATATGCAAACATACTTGCTTCTTGCTGTTCTCATTGAAAAATATTCTTGAAATATTCCTGCAATACACAGATCTGAGCCGCATCCTCTCAATATTCAAATCTATATTTTTATAATTTTCTGAGGATGTATCCCAGAATTTCGCTGTTTTCATGACACTTATCTGCATTTCAGTTTCTGAATTAACTTTTTCCTACCCATTCGTGAAGACGTAAAATATCCTCAGAATATTCAATAACATGCGCAACACTGCAATCGCATACGGACTGATGGTGCGCATACATGTGAAAGCCTCCTTTGTCGGCTCGAGCCGATGACACGCAAACGCAGCCGGCTGGACCGATGCTCGTGCTTGTTCCATCGGTCGACTGATGATACGCATGCATGTGAAAGGATTGCAAAATTCAGTTCAAACGCCGGCTCCGACTGACCATCAGGACCGATCATCAGTCGCATGTGAAACGGCTCTCATCAAAGAAATACGAATGAGACGTAACAATTCTAAAGCGGCCCACAGACGAGCAACTTAGTTGACAACTATGTTGTCAATACGCCGTGTTGACAACCAAGTTGATCGTCTGTGGGCCGGTTGGTGGTTGATACTCCAGATTGACAACTAGGTTGGTGAGAGATCAACTCGGTTTAATATTCGATGGGCGGAGCCCGATGTTGGCTATTAGATCACTCGAAGGAAACCTCTACTGAAATGATGTTTACAATCTGGTCGACAACCGCTTCTTCACTCTCGTATGGTTTACAACATAGTTGTCAACTAAGTTGGTCGTCTGTAGGCCGCTTTACTCGACTGATTTCTGTTGAAATTTCATTCGGATAATGATAAATATTATATTCGCCTCTTAGTTAATGCTTTCTTATAATAAAAAATGCGATGTTTTCTTTCAATCTCACAAATTATGAGAGATAAATGTTGCTTAAAACGAATTTTTGTCGTATTTCGTATTTTTATAGACTTGAATGCTGAATATGATAGTACTTATATATGAATTTCCGTCTATTTCCACTATTTCCAGAAATTTTTGGCCGAGAAAAAATACTGAACAGTAGCCGTTAAACTCTTATTGCAGGCTCAAGACATCGCTGGTACGGCAAATGGGATTTTGCCGTACTGGAAATGCCAAATGCCTCGATTCAGTCGATTCGTAGACACGTAACCCCGAGGAACGATCGGATCGGGGTACCTCGATTGTTTTCGTTTGTATTGCGGGATGCGGCTACAGGCTTCAGTTGTTTATTATATACAGGGTGTCCCAAGTTCGAGTGCTTATCAGACGTTTCTGGAGAACTAGACACATTTTAAATCTGAAAATTGGGATTATGATATTGCTCAAAATTCTCTACAGACATAAAATATTTTTGGAGCCTAAGCACATCCGGATATACAAAAAGTGAAAATAAATTCGTTCAAAATTTTCTTTTTCCATCTTTTCGTCTCTTGAATGATTGAGTATTCAATGCTCAAAACATTTCTGTCAAAACCATTGTATTGATTCAAATAGTTTTCAAAATATTGAAGAAAAGCCAGAAAATTTCCCAAAAGAAAAAATAAAAAAAAATTTTTTTGAACAAATTTATTGTCACTCCTTCTACAACCGGAAGTGCTCAGGATCCAAAAATATTTTAGGTCTGTAGAGGATTTCGAACAATATCATTTACCCCCTATCTTCAGATTTCAAATATGTCCAGTACTCCAGAAACTTCTAATAGGCACTCGAACTGAACCCTGAAAATTTCATGTATCTATGTCTGTCCGTTCGGGAGTTATCGTGTTCACGGATGGACTGAATTGAATTCGACCACAGATTCGTGATCAGTGAATCTTATCGTTTGAGAACATTCCCTGTTCTGAAAACAACAGACATAGTGGGAAATGATATAGCCTTCATGTGAGTAGAGCGAACACTCAAAAAGGTAAAAATTATTAAATCAAACCCACTTTCTGAAAATCCAGAAAATTATTGTATGGTAAAGTAACATAATGATTTGAAGAGACGAAGCTAAACGTGAAATCAGAAGTCTCAAATTCTGAAATCGATTAGGTTCTCTCATATACTCCATTCACTTCCATAATGTATCCCGGTTGGCCATTCCACCGTGTATATTTTGAGAATGTTAGGTTATAGTAATTTTCCTGTCAGATGAATAAGGAACGTTGTCCTTTCTACATAGAAGTCGTAGTAATTACGTATTTAGCAAAATATTTATTTACTTTGGGAAAATAATGAATTTGAGAAAATATTATGTGAATTCAATAACTCCGAAGACCTGGCGAATGTTGAAGAAACTGTTTTCTCTGTTAATACTGGAAATATTTCACGTTTATAAACATTTTTGGAAGATTCAGTTATGCTATTTTCTTGTACGGAAATCCAGAATCGAGTGTTGAAATTTTACTGAAAAATAATGGACAGAATTGTACGTTTCTTTGTGACAGTTCATTCGAAAAAGAATAAAAGTACTCGAATAACCCAGAAACAGAAAAACTTATAAACGAACAGTGGAATTCCCGAAAATTCCCAAGAAGTAAGCCTACCGAAGACATTCAAATACTTTCTTGCACAACTTGAAATGCTCCAGTATGAAAATGTTATAGTACTATGAAACCTGGGTCAAATTTAAACCTTAGAAGAACTAACTCCATTTACAAGGTTAACAAAGAGTAAATTGAAATGAGCATTGGCAATGTCTCCGAGTATCAACCTTCGTTAGTTTCAATTAGAAAAACTTGATAAACCTAAATCATGGCCAACCAAGTGAATGGAGTATAGATCACATGACTATATACACAACCTACAAACAAAAATATCGCCCATGAAAATTTTTTATAATTGGAATCCAAAAACCAAAAACGGCTCTGAGCGGTATTCTTACCTTTTCAAGTTACACGACCCAAATGATTTCTTCAATTGGAAAGGAACGCATTGTTCTTAGGAAAACTTTATCAACGTATTTCTATTATCAATATGAATCAACTTTTTTATGAATCACTCCCCTATTTATTAATACTATATGCTTGATAAAAGCGAACAAACGAACGAGTAAACAAGTCGGCCGGAAATGTGATTTCAATGTATTCCTTCTTCGAATGTGAAAATATTCAATAGATCAAAATTTATAAAAGCGATAACCTGCAGTTGAAACTTTTGCGCCCTTGGTCAAACTGTTCATTTCACGAAAATTTCCGAAACTTCACATCCGATTGAGTGAAAATTCGGTATTGAGCTGTGAAATAACGACCTTTTATTGTTAGTTGTTTGTTTTTTAATGTATTATTTTCAAGTAGTAGGCCGTGGATAAAAAAAAACATGACAAGAAATGACATTGTATGATATATCGTTAAATTCAGCGTTAAAAGTTATTTCGAAAGTGTCATAGAATATACAGTTCCGTATTGAAAAAAATGAGGTTGAGGGTGGCCCAGAAAGTACGAAACGTTGGATGCGAAATCTGATTATGTCGATTTGAGGATAATTTACTGTCGAATAAAAAATTCCTGTAACATTTTTTGATAATATTTGAAATAAAGTGGGAAAAAAGAAAAATCAAAATGACGGAATTTACTTTTCTTAGGATATCTCAATAACCGGCCCTGTTTGAACTGCTTGACAATGCTTCTATGAATGCAACTTTTTCTCCATTTGACCGACCTTCTGATTATTATGGTTTAAGGCCCGGTTGTACAGTGCTAGTTCAATTCCACGCTCAACTGAGCCCAGCTCAATCTTGAGCTAGGTTCAGATATGTCACTCGGTTGTACAGGTTATGTTTGAGGCGAGTTCAACTAAACTTTCCTTGAGTGTAATTCTTCAGAAAATAGCAACGTCGCTTCCTTTGAGTCATGCGTTTTCGATAGGAATTGTGTCAAATTGTGGACAAATGGAAAGAAGAATAAGGAAAAGCATGAACATTTTTGTATGACAAGAGCGCGAATATTCAAAATTTGAATTGTTCCACTTTAAACAAGATAAGTTGATGAGGTCTTTTGTGGTTGTTATTGAAAATTGTACAAAGTGTAGGGAATCATGTCAGACGTAGAGCGAAGGGCTGATTTCACGTGGAACAATTGAAAAAATTTCAACTTTGGAGGCGTTGGAACAAAAAAAAATTTCTTTTCTCGAAGAACAGCATAAGAAACCAATGGATATACTTGAAGAAGAGAGGCTAAAAAGGCTAGAGTACCTCGATAAGGAACATCAAATAAAAATTGAGTAGTTAAAATTAAAAATTAATGAGGAAATAAAGGGTATACAAAAGAAAATAATATAAAGAGAAACATTTCATTACTGCAGCAACAAGTTTAATGAAAAAATTAAATAAATAGAATTTTTAACCAATAATTATAATGGTGAACCTATTGCAGATTATTAAAATAATTTCAAAGTTTAATTCCACAGCTCGAAATGATTCTCTTCCTATATTTCTTTGGCATGCTTCTTGAATTCATTGCGAAATTCACTGCCTATACAAAATCTTCATCATCGGTCAATTCCGCTAGAATAGCGGTTCTCAAACTTTTTTGGGGACGGAACCCTTTTGACAAGCAAAATACCTGACGGAACCCCACAATGAAAATATAGTGTGTATTCTTCATGAATGAGCGTATTGAAAGAACAATGTAACACTTATTAATTATTACTTACTTTACCACATGTTACCACACATTATAGTTGAAATACTAATTCTCTCGTGTATCAGTTGAAGTTCTCACAATAATATTTTGTAACAATTAAATCAATTAAATTGAGAAAATTGATTTGAAAGTCGGAACATATTCTCGTTTATTTTATAATAAACAACTATTTCGACTTCTTTCCGATCGGATACGGTATTTCTGCAAATATTCCGAAGAAGAAAATTATATTCACGCAAGAATTAGGCGAATCCAAGAAAATGAGTCTGAAAATAAGCGCCATTTGTCACGTAGAGACGTCATGAGCCAACCTATTCAAAACTCGTTCATCAAGTGGTCTTTCTTTTCTTGTGGGTTTTAGTATCATGGTCCTAGACTCGATCTCGAACATTCTCAAAAATACTCGAGTCGACGTTTTTGATAAACAAAAAGCACTCACAAGTATACGCGCAGCGGGCGGAGTCAAATCGCACCACCAGAAGGTGGTGTTTCGATTTTTTTCTATGAATACGGAGAAAAAGTCCTTTTTATTCCACAATCTTTATTAGTTGACGACAAGTTTCGAGACCTTCGAAATGGTCTCATTTTCAAGTCAAAGCTTCAAGATTAAAAATGAAACACAAATGATAATGAATTGAGGTTAAAACACATACAAGCTACAAAAGTCAAAAAATCAAAAATAAATCTTGCGTCATACAATCAAGTGTCGAAATTCCCAAATGTAGAGCAACAAGGCAGATAAAAAAAAGCTACATATAACTGAAAAACAAAACAAAATGAAAATGAGACCATTTTGAAGGTCTCGAAACTAGTCGTCAACTAATAAAGATTGTGGGATAAAAAGCACTTTTTCTCCGTATTCAAAATGAATCACCCACATGTATCTGTTCTTCAATTTATTTTTTTTGTAATTTCTCGCGGAACCCCTACAGGGGTATCGCGGAACCCTGGGGTTCCGCGGAACACACTTTTAGTATCACTGCCCTAGACTATTTCCGAGTTGAAAATCCATTTATATCAATTTGGTGTACAAAAATCTGTATTTTTGAGTGAAACATAACTCATTTACGAAAATAAATATGTAATACTAGAAAGCGAAAGCGGAGCGTATATAACCTATAAATTGGTAATTTGAAGTGACATTTCAACTGAACCAGGCTTGAGTGCCCGATTTCGACAGCCCAAGTCGAGGATCGGTTTGAGCGAAGCTCAGGCTTGAACTCGCACTGTACAACAGATATTTCTGATTTGAGTAGGGCTCAGTCTTGAACCCGGCTTAAACTCAGACTGTACAACCGGGCCTCAAAGTTACCAACACAATCCCACTCTGTATATATGATAACTCCGACTACTTCTTTCCATATTCGATTCAATACAAAGAAAAAAAAGTTGAAAAAAACTTACCGGAGAGATGTACGGAAAGTTATCATTTCCACAGCCTGGGCATGGGCTTGTTTGGTGTAGCGGTGCAGCACAATCAAGGCGAATAACAGCAAAAATATAATCAGCAATAAACCACATAGAGTCTTCACAACCAAAGAAAAGGAATTGGCGACAGGAGCTTCAACTACCTCAGGTCCAGGGTTCATCATTATAAAATAGCCGCTGTATGCTGCCAAAGTACTATAACCAGGACCACGTACTGAAAATCAATGGATATCTTATTCAAGATTTTATTATAATCTTACCAAGTGGCTATGTGTAGTTTCTCTAATATCCAACATATGTAGTATCTGAATCGATGACCTACCTAAAATCTCCACAAATCCTGTATAATTACTATCTATATCTAAGCTTCCGTCATAAGGAGGCAAAGGATCAACTAGATCGTTTCTTCTGACCCGTTCAACAGTTTCATTGGAAGTGGTGTTGGTTGTGACGTTAGAAGCTGTAGTCGCTATTTGACGGGGGGCCGAGTAAGGTCTTAATCCTATACATTTGTCGCATTCGCTTCCAGAGAAATTGTAAACTTGGTCGTCGCCCAGAAATACTTCGGGATGGAAAACAGTACTGTAAAATAAATAAAGAAGATGTAGGAATTCTAGCAACGAAACTGGATATCCTGAAGGAAAAAGTGATGTATCTAATGGGTCAACTTGTTATTGTTTGTAAATAACACATACAGAGTGTAACAGCCAAATGGAATAAATTCGATAACGAATAAATGAGGGCGTGTTGGGAAAAACGCTCGGACACGTCGATTTGTGATTTTAAATGCGCATATTCTTCAAGAAAATAATATTATATGGGGTGTTCCACGTGACCGTGGCCAATACCAACTTTCTTATTTCAAATGCAACCCCCTGTATATTATTTATTTTTGGATTCTTTAGAAAATTCTAGACATAATTCATGTACAATGTCCTATACCTATCTTCAACTTTTTCGGAAATATTAAGTGCTTTCAGATTTTTTACAAAAACTAACATTTGAAATGCAAATTATTTAATTTAATAAATTCGATACATTACACTCAATACTTATTTCCCATTTACCTCTTGATATGAAGAAAGTAAGCATTGAGTGTAATGTATCGAATTTGTGAAATAAAAAAATTTGCATTTAAAATGTTAATTCTTGTAAAAAATCTGAAAACACTTAATATTTCAGAAAACGTTGAAGATAGTTATAGGACATTGTACATGAATTATGTCTAGAATTTTCTGAAGAATCCAAAAAATAAATAATATACAAGAGGTTGCATTTGAAATAAGCAAGTTGGTATTGGCCACGGTCGCATGGACCACCATATATAATTTTATTTTCTTGAAAAATATGCGCATTTAAAATTACAAATCGACGTGTCCGAGAGTTTTTCCTAACACCCCCTCATTTATTCGTTATTGAATTTATTCCATTTGGCTGTTACACTCTATATACTCCATTCACTTTTATAATGTATCCCGGTTGGCCATGACATTCTGACACATTTCCCGTGTATATTTTGAAGATGTTAGGTTAGTCATTCTCCTATCAAATAACAAAGCAACGCTGCCTTTGTACATAGAGATCGTAGTAATAACGTATTTATCAAAATGTTTTTGGAAAATACTGAATTTGGGAAAATATTATGTGAATTCAATAATTCCAAAATCCTGGCGAATGTTGAAGAAACTTTTTTCTCTGTTAATACTGGAAATATTCCACGTATACATGGTTCGAAGATTCAGTTATGCTATTTTCTTGTACGGAAATCAAGAATAGAGTGTTGAAATTTTACTGAAAACTAATGCACAGAATAGTCCGTTACTTTGTGATAGTTCATTCGAAAAATGAATAAAAGTACTCGAATGACCTGACAGAAAAAGTTCCCAACCTATGGAATTCCAGACTATCTGAAAATCTCAAGAAATAAGCCTACAGAAGAAATTTAAATACCTTTTTGCATAACTTGAAATACTCCAGTATGAAAATGTAGTAGTACTACGAAATCTGTGTCACAGTTAAACCTTGAAAGAACTAACTCCGTTTACAAAGTTGAGAAAGAGTTAATCGAAATAAGCATTGACAATGTCAGTTTCTTTACTTGAAATTGACGCAGGTTGGTATTCGTGAAATGTCAAATAATTCTCAGAGACGTTGCCGATGCTCGTTTCTATTTACTCTTTTTCTACGTTCAGTAGAGTTCTTTCAAGGTTTAACTGTGACACAGATTTCGTAGTACTACTACATTTTCATACTGGAGTATTTCAAGTTGCGCAAAAAGGTATTTGAATGTCTTCTGTAGGCTCATTTCTTGAGAATTTTGAAAAGTGGGGAATCCCGAAGTTGTTCTGTCGGGTTATTCGAGTACTTTTATTCTTTTTTCGAATGAACTGTCACAGAGTAACGGACTATTCTGTCCATTATTTCTCAGTAAAATTTCAACACTAGATTCTTGATTTCCGTACAAGAAAATAGCATAGCTGAATCTTCCAACTATGCTTATATTCATGAAAGATTTCCAGTATTAACAGAGAAAAAAGTTTCTTCAACATTCGCCAGGTCTTTGGAATTATTGAATTCCCATATTTCCTCAAATTCATTATTTTACCAAAGTAAATAAATATTTCGAAAAATATGTAATTACTACGACCTCTATGTAGAACGGACAACGTTGCTTATTCATCTGGCCAATTACTTTAACCTTTAACCATTTCAAAATATACACGGTGAAATGTGTCAGAATTTCATCTCATTTTCCAATATGAACTATTTGTGAGAAAATCCACATCATTCTCGTCCCTTGTTGGTAGGGAGAATAACAATTATTTTACCCATTTGCATAACGGCACCTCTATCTCTTGGATGACAGGTGTAAAGTTAATCTCAAAGTCTTTTGCAGTTGTTGTTTGTAGCATTTTTCTATACTCCTCGGTTTTCACTTTATCCCAGAAAACATAATCGAAATGCATTTATTCACATGACCTTGGAATCATGTCTGTCTCTGTATTTTGTACCCATTATGGTAGTTATACAGGGTGTCCCGGAAATTGTGGGAAATCTCTCGGATTCAGACAAAACATAAAAAAATAAGATGACAAGTTCCCATAATTTTTTTCCTAGCGGTCTTCCCTACGAAGATACGACCTCCTGAATGACGTCACTGGAAATCCATTTTCCTGCAATAAATTTCAAACTACTCAATATAATTCAAAGAAAATTTGTTAAGATGAACAGTAGTGAGGACCTTTTAAAATACTGCCCTCAAATTCAAATTAGCTTTTTTAGTTAGGGTTATACATTTTAGTGCTTACATTTTCAATAAGATAAGGAGTATGATAAGGAGTCGAAAAAAAAACAAATTCGGATAACTTGAACATTAAGCAAAAAAAAGTTTTCCTATTCATTGTCGATGAAATGAACCGTTTTCGAAAAATAAAATTACAAAGATTCCTATGCAGAATCGGCACAGAAAGGCACGTTAACAAAAATATTTTTTTAGAAATGTACTCTTGAGAAGTTTTTAAATGATTATTTATAACAAGCATATTTATATTCAATTGTTGCAAGCGTGAGAGTACATTTCTAAAAAATAATTTTTGCTAACGTGCCTTTCTGTGCCAAAACTGCATAGTCAAGAATCTTTGTAATTTTATTTTTCGAAAACGGTCCATTTTATCGACAATAAATAAAAGTACCTTTTTTAGCTTAATGTTCAAGCTATACAAATTTGTTTTTTTCGACTCCTTATCATACAGGGTGTTGAAAATGTAAGCACCTTAATGTACAACCTAAACCGCCCCTGGTAAACTAAAAGAGCTAATTTGAATTGTTAAATTATATTGAGTAGTTTGAAATTTATTTCATGAAAATGGATTTCCAGTGACGTCATTTAGGAGGCCATATCTCCGTAGGGAAGGCCGCTAGGAAAAAAAATGATGGGAACTTGATCTTATTTTTTTATGTTTTGTCTGAATCCGAGAGATTTCCCACATTTTCTGGGACACCCTGTATATAGTTATAGTGAAAAGAGCAGTCCACTGCAACCTGAAGGTCTATTGTGCCCCCTAACAGAGCTGTTACCCATTATGGTATCCGTCAGACAAAAAAATTTCACAGGTGGCCATTTGAATTAATGGGTTTATTGACATTTTTCAGAGTCATTTTCTAAAATTCGCAGTCTCTCGCCCACCTGCAGAGTGATTCGTAAATTTGCAGAAGACTCGACAACTTTTCGGGAATTCAATAAAAAAAGACATCTTTCGGTTTTCAAGATAATAATATGATCTCTAGTTTGAACCATCAGAACCATGAAATTGGTTGATGAAAGTGTCCTAAATCCCTAAATGTAATATTACGAGGATGTATTGATATCTAGTTAGCCTAGACCAGTTCCATGCATAAACAAAATATTGCGATACCATATCAACGAACAATAACTTATTAGAAGTGCAAGTGCAGAGGTCGATGTCAAAAAAGTAAACCAGAGATACGCAATAAATTCAAAAGAAAGATGTCCACCGAAATGGTAAAAATCGAAAAATTGGAGTATCGAACCATCATCAAGTACCTTTATTCAAAAGGGTTAAGAGGCAAGCAGATTTAAGAAGATATGCTTAATAACCTTGGTGATCAATAGCTTCAAAAGAGGTAAATTTTCCATTGAAGATGATGACCGATCGGGAAGGCCAGTTTCTGTGTCAGTCTTCGAAAATATCGATGCAGTTCATGACATGATTTTATCAGACCGTCGAATTGGGCTGAAACGGTAATCTGAAGCAATGAAGATTTCATACGAACACGTTCATCATATAGTTCACGTCAATTTGAACATGAGAAAAATTTCTGCAAAATGGATCCCCAAATGTTTGAATGTTGACCAAAAGCGTGCAAGGGTAGAAGGATCGCGTTCGATCTGTGCTCGATTTGAAAACGATGTAGATTTCTTAAACCGAATTGTTACTACGGATGAGACTTGGGTACATTTCTGCGATGCAGAAACAAAGCAACAATCGATGGAATGGCAACACTCTGGTTCTCCAAGACCTAAGTAGTTTCGTGTCCAAAAATCTGCTGGAAAAGTTCTTGCTTCAGTTTTTTGGGACTGCCATGGAGTAATCATGATTGTTTTTTTGGATAAGGGTAGAACAATAACTGGAGATTACTATTCGACATTACTGACCACTCTACATGAAAAAATTAAAGAGAAAAGACGCGGAAATCTATCCAAAGGTGTTTTGTTTTTACAGGACAACTCCCTAGTACACAAATCTCATGTTGCCATGCAAAAAATTCGTGATTTAGGATTAGAATTACTAGAACGTCCCCCTTATTCACAGATTTGGCTCCGTCCGACTATCATCTCTTTCCTCAACTGAAAAAAGTTCGTAAATTTTCTTTCAACGAGGAGGTAATGAAAGCTGTGGAGGACTGGTTTGCAGAGCAAGAAGAAACATCTTTTTTTAAAGGTCTAGAGAGGTTTCAGGTTCGCTGTAATAAATGTATAATTGTATTCAATTAAGAGGAGAATATGTTGAGTATTAAAATATTTTGACATTGAAATTCTGTTTGGTTCTTTAGTAGGCTAAGAATTTCTCAATATATCCTCGTACTTGGGGGAACATAAGGTCACTACACCTCATTTGGTACATGACAAATTACATTACTGCGTACTAAATGATCTGGAGAATTTATCCACCTCCAGTCGCTTCATTGGCCCCCATTATCATGTTATTTAGCAGTTGGATTGTTTTCTTTGGGTTTACATGAAAAGTCAAGAACAATCCACAAATATCAGAACTTAAGGACGAATATATTGGTTTTATTGATGATATAAAACCGCAATTGTGGCAGCATTAAAAAGTGTGACCAATTGTGGAAGTAATTACTAAGGAAAAGTTTATGGAAATTAATTCCAATTGTGTTTCCTCCATTTGAAAATATGTTGCTCAATTTGAAAGCCTATTTCGAAGCTGTATTAAAGGGCTGATTTGTCAAAAATATAGATCATTGAACAATAAAACATCGCTGCCGTTAGCTGTTAAGAATACCGTATCCCTATTCTGTGCCTTCAGTATCCAATCTTTAAAACACAAAAAAATTGCAACGATAAGTATAATTATCCTCTCCTTTTATTTTGGAATGTATTCTTTTACAACATGCAAAGCTGTGAACATACTGACAATTTTTATTATTCCAGACTAAGGATCATGGCCTTCAGCCCACATCTGCAATGGTGAACTTCAGAGCAATCTAGGACTGTGATTATACATGGAATTTATACCTGAATATTTTTGGTTGCTGCTATAACGTGATGACTTGTTTTTCTCATTGCAGCGGCAGCAACAATAACTTTGTTTTATCAAAGTAACAATCTGCACATTATTGCATTAATTTGGTAGAGTAAGCACATAAAGTGAATAAGTTAGGGAAATTAGAATTTGCAGGCCCTTCAACGAAGCCTACTGCAGATATGGTTGGATAAATAGATGGAATTATGTCTGAGAGTTCACAACTAGAAAGCCTGTGACTTTGTGATATTGTCATGATATCCAACCAAGAAATCCTAAATCAGTATAGTAAACTTACTTGTCGAACATCTCAGCCACATAAGCTCCACCTTTTGTTGTACGATGAGCTTCTTGATAAGAGACAATGAGCAAATCTTCGGGCTCCGGTAATTCGGCCAGTTTTTGCTGGAATTCCATTCTTACCAAATATATTCGATAACAGCATATAGGCCCGTTCCGTTCAGATATGCGGGGTATGTTCAGTTTGAATATGTACTTTCCTAGCTGCTCTTCGATCTTTCTCCATGTTAGACGAGAAAGTTTCTGTTTATCTGGGAATGTGGGGGGCATGCTACATTTCAATTCAACATCTAATCCATTGCGTTTAGTACGAGTGACACCAGATATTCTGACTGTATAGTTCGTATTCGCTGAAACGTTGTAGAAGCGTGTGTTTAACGTGTTCTCACTAACGCTTGTCACTTTAGGTCCCCATGTTATATGTTCTAAGTTTCCTTGTTCATTGAAAAACGTAGCGCTTCCATCTACGTTCACCTGTTTTAGAAAACGTTAATTATTTTTCTCAACTTAGTTTTGAGAAACTGATACATGCAAGATAAAATGCAAAATTAGAGTTTGGAAATATCCACCGATAACTTCATATAAAGCCCCTACTCTATGTAGGGGGGTAGGGTCTGAAAAAAAAAATACAGATTTCTAAGCCTTCTCATGTATGATAGTACTAGGCCGTATACCAAATTTGAGCTATCGAATTTGGATTCAGTTGTGGAATAACTATAATTGATGAAAAATAAATAATCGATATATTTAGATTTTTTCTCATTTTTCCTATTCTGTCTCATCCTGCATAAAGCAAAGAGTAACAAACAGCGATTTTCTATCAAATTTATTGCAATTGAAATAGAAGAAAATATTATGTCATTCCCAGAACATACAGAGTGTAACAGCCAAATGGAATAAATTCGATAACGAATAAATGAGGGCGTGTTGGGAAAAACGCTCGGACACATCGATTTGAAATATTCAATGCGCATATTTTTCAAGAAAATAATATGATATAGGGTGTTCCATGTGACCGTGGCCAATACCAACTTTCTTATTTCGAATGCAACCACCTGTATATTACTTATTTTTTGGATTCTTCAGAGAATTCTAGACACAATTCATGCACAATGTCCTATACCTATCTTGAACTATTTCGGAAGTATTGAATGTTTTCAGATTTATTGCAAAAATCAACGTTTCGAATAAAAATTATTTCATTTCACAAATTCGGTACATTACACTTAAAACCTAATAAGTAATACTGATTATTTCGTGATTATAAAAAAAAAATATTAATGTCAATGTAGGAAATGTTCAAAATGCTCGCCGCGAACGTCTTGGCAACATGCTAATCTGGTGTAGAATTGTCTTCTAACGTTACTCAACATTTCTCCTCAGTAATGGTTTTTGCTTACTTTCTTCATATCAAGGGGTAAATGGGAAATAAGTATTGGGTGTAATGTATCGAATTTGTGAAATAAAATAATTTTCATTTATAATGTTAATTTTTTTAGAAAATCTGAAAACACTTAATATTTCCGAAAAAGTTGAAGATAGGTATAGGACATTGTTCATGAATTATGTCTAGAATTTTCTGAAGAATCCAAAAAATGAATAATATACAGGGTGTTGCATTTGAAATAAGAAAGTTGGTATTGGCCACGGTCGCATGGAACACCCTATATAATTTTATTTTCTTGAAATATATGCGCATTTAAAATTACGAATCGACGTGTCCGAGCGTTTTTCCTAACACCCTCTCATTTATTGTTATCGAATTTATTCCATTTGGCTGTTACACTCTGTAGATTGTTTATTTCTTGAGGAATCTAGGGGGACCAAGACTTTTGACGATGTGTGAATTTTGAGACATCTATTGGGAGAAACAGATTTTTACTGGTATTTTTCGACATCATTTACGGGAGAGTCACGAGGCACTGTTCATATTCTTATCACGTATAGAAGCTACTGAGGTGAACATAAACTGACCGTTTAAAAATGCATTTCCCCTTCATAAGTTTAATACAGGGTGATTTTCGATTCACACCGCAAATTTCGATCCGTAATACTTTTGAACGGCTATATTGAATCAATTGCAATTTTTTGGAACCAACTTTTTCATCATCCTGTAAATCAAGATCCAGTTCTGAAAATTTTTTTTTTCAATGTTTGACGAGGAATATTCAAACCTTAGTAACAAAAGGGGACCAAAAGTGTCAAATCCAAAAAAATGAAACCGAACATGAAGGAGAAAGACATAATTTTTTAATGAAAATAATTACAGAAAAAGATGATAAATATTTTAGAATTTCAATCGATACAAAATGACTGTTTAGAAGTTATGACGGATAGAAATTGTCTGCCAAAACCGAAAATTATCCTGTACATATAAAATTTATGAACAGGGGAAGGCACTTTTAAATGGTCATTTGAAATTCACATGGGAGGAATATGCACAGTTCCTCGTGAATCACCCCGTATGTTCCTTATGATAATCTATGTAGCTCATTGATTTTTATGAAAAATCTGGACCGAATTGGGCGATAATGTTCGGAGGTATTGAACATTGAAAAACCCCATAAAATTTCAAGACCCTAGAACTTTTCAATCGCGCAAAAGGACATAAGAGCTTCGAGTCAAAAGGCTAAGACCATGAAAAAATCTCTTACAACAGTCAATAACCAGTCTACTGAACCAAATGTTTCATAATCAAATAGCAAACGGTAGTTATGCAATTTTCAAATATGATTATGAAAATGAGAAATGGCGTTCATTGGAAATGATTCATCAAACAGATATTTTGCGATGCACAGAAGAAAAAATACTAGAAGTTATGAAAGAACCAATTCTAAAAAATAAGCGTGAAAACAATGGAGTTCAGGAAATTGAAATGATAAAAAGCTTTAAGAAAAACTGAGGATCGAGTGAGATCAACGTACAGGGTAATCCAAATTGCTTGATATTGGCTGTTTCTGGTACTACTAGGCTAGATAGGTAAAAATGTTCATAGGAGTCCTGGGCTCGATTTGCGTGAAAACTACATAACTGAAAGCCGTTTCACGATGTCTTCATTTGTTTTAAAGATATAACGAAATTTTGATATTTTGGCGATTTCGAAATTGTACCATAACTTCTTCAATTTCTGAAATATCTAAAAACGGCAAAAACTTTCTTTAGGCACTTTTTCATTAGCAATACGACACCGTATTCAGTTTCCATATTTGAGTCAAAAGCAGCATTTTACAATTTTTACATATCCCCATACAAAAAAAATAATATATCGGCATACATATATTTTCGAAGAGTTGTTTTTTTCTTGCATAACATAAGATCAAAAAAAGATACCATTCGTATTTAAAATAAGAAAGTTGTTTTTTTTTTCACCCTTCATACAAGAGATAAAAAAAACTGAATAAGGTGTCGTATTGCTAATGAAAAAGTGCCTGTAGAAAGTTTTTGCCGTTTTTAGATATTTTGGAAAATGAAGAAATTATGGCACATTTTCGAAATCACCAAAATATCAAAATTTCATATCTTCAAAACAAATGAAGATATCGTGAAACGGCTTTCAGTTATGGAGTTTTCACGAAAAACGAGCCCAGGACTCTTCTCAACATTTTCATCTATCTAGCCTAGAAGTACCAGAAACAGCCAAAATCAAGCAATTTGGGTTACCCTGTTTACTAAACTTCAATCCAGTAAAAGTTCTTTCTAATTTTTCATACTTTTAATAACTTCCCCATTAATCTCATTTATTTGGGATATATCGAAAAAATTCTTATAAATACAAGTTTTATCATTTTCTCTGATTCCCATTACCTATTTTATGACAAATTATGTAAAACGACCTCATGTCAATAGCAGATGTTTACATAATGTCAGTACCTGGTGCAAATACCTTCTTAATTTGATCAATAAAAAAAATTCATTCAGAAGAATTTTTGATAGAACGAATAACTAGGTTCTTAAAACCAAGGACCACTGAGAAAAAAATGCATCAAGTAAACACTTTGGTGAGATTGTTTAAATTGGTCTTCACTAGAGATTTTTTTTCAATTTGTAACTAAATGTTTTTTGTAATAAACAAGGTATATAAAAAACCATTTTTAAAGACAAGCTTTTATAATAACTCATCCGCCATTTTGAAGCCGCCATCTTGAATTCCTCAATTTTGTTATTTCCTACCCAGAAAACCCCCAGATACCAATAGGGATGTTGACCATTTTTTGAAAATTATTTTAATTTGTAGATAAGCCCTATACGAACACGAAAAAAATATTTTCATGGATAAAATATAGCAAAAACCAATAAAAAATGCGTAAATAAAAATAGTTTTCAAAATTCCCGCTGAAACGCTTCATACTGTTAAGTGATTATGATTACGTCACTATACGGTAAACAGTAAACAGTTCAATAATGCTACTAAATACGCAGAAGTTGTGTCCGACTCGACTACTTTTGCGTATATTGCGTTGTCTAAATGACTAAATCGCGCGCCAGCTGCCACGCAGGACACACAGTAAGGAGTCAATAAGTGATCTTCTTTCATCCTTCATAACAGGAAGTTGGAGGGTGAAAGTAATAGATTTCTCAATCTTTTCATTGATTTCGAGCTAATCCTACATACCGAATTAAAGCTGCCTAGAATTTCAGGTAGTCCCTAATCATGAGAAATTTAATAAACATAACAGGAGGTTCAGAGGATAAATGTTATAGATTTCAATTTTTCTTATGTGTATGTTGCCTATATACCAAATTTCAGCTTTCTAGAATCTTTGGAAATATCTATCCATAAGAATTTATATAGAGCTTGTGAAAAGTAAGTCACAAAATTCATATCATCGATGTTCACTATTCTGTAGAATAATGCTTAAACTGGTCGAGTTATATTATAAATTACGCATCTTTCCATGTATAATTGAGAAGTTTGTCATGCACAGGGATGGAGGATGTTTTTCAAATAGAAACTCAACTTTTTGGGCCGAAAATTGATAACCCTTTTGTTGCTGAGGAAGATTTGGTCATTAATAGGGTTTTTCATCAGCTCTTCCACTATTATAGGGGTAAAACTCATTTAATTCGAATTTTCACTTTTTTCGCTATGGTAAGGTCGATCACAAATAATTTCTGAGCAGGATCATTCTTTGAAATTCAAATATTGTTTGTGATCGATCTCACAATACATGAAAGGGGTGAAAAAACTAATTCAGTGTTTCATACCTATAATGAAAAAGGTTTTGATAAAAAATCCCCATCAATGATCAAATCATCCCTAGCAGCAAAAGGTCCATCCTTTTCTGTTACAAAAAGTTGAGGTCCCCATTTCAGAAATCCAACTACCCTCCACCCCTTGTAAGGAGTGCTTGATCACTTCTCAATTATACACAGTTGAGTAATCTAAAACAAAAATTTACCTGTTTTTTCTACAAATTTGTGAATACCAAAGACATGTATTCGTGCGTTACTTTCTACTCACTCTGTATACTCCATTCACTTTTATAAAGTATCCCGGTTGGCCTTGAAATTCTGACACACCGTGTATATTTTGAAAATGTCAGGTTAAAGTCATGTTTCTGTCAGATACGTACGCAACGTTGTTGTTTCTACATAGAGATCGTAGTAATTACGTATTCATCAAAATGTTTATTTACTTTGGGAAAATAATGAATTTGAGAAAATATTATGTGAATTCAATAATTCCAAAATCCTGGCGAATGTTGAAGAAACTTTTTTCCCTGTCAATATTGGAAATATTCCAGGTATATACACATGGTTGAAAGATTCAGTTATGTTATTTTCCTTTACGGTAATCAAGAATCCAGTGTTGAAATTCTGCTGAATAATAATGGGCAGAATAGTCCACTTTGTGATAGTTCATTCAAAAAAAGAATACTTGAATAACCCGCCAGAAAACTTCCAATCTATGGAGATACACACTTTTCAAAATTCTCAAGAAATTATCATACAGAAGACATTTAAATACTTTTTTGCACTCCTGTGTCACATTTACAAAGTTGAAAAAGAGTAAATAGAAATTAACTAGAGCCCTTGAGATCATCACACACCTCACACCTCTACATCTACTTAGTGATTGATAGGGTAGCCCATGAGGCCATCCTCAGAGTATCTAAAGAAGGAGCAGGCAATGAGAGAGTCAGGTTTCACAGAGTTTGGTCCTCTCTGACTGGCTACACCTCATCTGCAAACGTTCCTAGTGATGTAATGATCAAGAAAGTAAGCACTGAGAAAAACTTCAGTACAATGCTAAGCAGAACAGAGGATTGGGAAAGGAAATACACCGACTATAATCTCAAAGAAAATACGATAAAATGGATACAGATGGTTCTAAAACCGCTACAGGAGCTGGCGCTGGGATTCACGGGACAAGTACCAAGTGTGCACTATCGTTAGGCTCCAGTACAAGCGTCCTTCAACAGGAAATACTTGCAATCGGAAGATATCTAGATATAAATCTAGAAAGAAACTATCAGGAGTGCGATATAGCTATTCATACAGATAGTCAAGCTGCTATTAAAGCAGTGAGCTCCTACGTCATTGACTCAAAGCTGATTTGGGAGTGCCGAAACAAACTCAATGAGGTAGGCAAGAAGAATAAGGTCTTTTTAATCTGGATTCCCGGTCATTCGGGAATCGTAGAGAACGAAGAGGCCAATACACTGTCCAGAAAGGGCGCACAAACGCCACTCAGTGGCCCAGAACCCTTCAGTGGTATAGGAAAATGCACCTATAAGAAGGAGTTTATGCTGAAGGAGAAAACCGAAAGAGAAAAACTCTGGCGGAATCTCCCAGGGGTGGATCACTCCAAAAAGCTTTGAAACTGCTAGATCCAAAAAATATCTGGATCTCAGTAAAAACCAACTTCACTTACTCACTGGCTTTCTCACAGGACATTGTCGCTTAAAGAATCATCTGTTGAGAATGGGTTTATCGGACACTGACGGGTGTAGATTCTGTGGGGAGGAGGAAGAAACTCCTATTCACCTGGTTACAGAATGCTTTGCCATTGCAAGCCAAAGGAAAGAGTGGTTTGGACAAGAAACTTGTAGAAGTGGGGAGTTCTCCTCATTGAAGCCGTCCCAGATACTGGATTTCATCAAATCTCTGGAACTGGAGGGCGAGCTGTAGGAGGCGCGATGATAACAGCTCTGTTAGGGGGCACAATAGACCTTAAGGTCGCAGTGGACTGTAACCCTTTTTCACTATAACTATAAATAGAAATTATCATTGGCAATGTCTCTAAGAATTATTTGACATTTCATGAGTACCAACCTGCGTCAGTTTTAAGTGAAGAAACTTGAATAACGTAAATCATGGCCAACCGGGATACTTTATAAAAGTGAATGGAGTATATATAGGCCATGCAATTTCTGCTGCAAATTGAATAAAACAATAGAATTCCTGGCGATCTTGTACATGTGAGGTCTGAATGTGCCAGTTAACTTCGTAAATGTTTCATTGCATATCTTTTTGACAATTATATTAAAAAACAGACAAATAATGTTCTGAAATTTGTGAACATGGCTTTGAAAGAACTGAATCAAGCAGTAATCTACTCACATTATAAGACATGATAGTTCCATGGGGATCTACAGGAGGTTTCCATGAAACATTAACAAAACCGGTTTGGCTTATATTATCAAATCTACATTCTATAAGCGGCTCAGATGGTGGACCACTTATTCCATCCATAGTAGTTCCATCAACAATCTCAGAGGATGGCCCACAAGTACTTGTATAATCGCTACAAGCAGCAACTTGAAAAATATACTTAGTAGCAGGCTTCAAATCGGAAAACATGTACAAGCTATCTCTTGAAGCTGGTTGAATTGTTTCTTTAGTTGAAGAGTTGTTGCTTTTTGAAATAAGTTGGTAATAGTGGATTAAATCTTCAAATTTCTTAGGGGGATCACTCCATTTAATTGTTATTGAACTGACAGTTACTCCTGTCACTTTGACATCTGGGATGAATATTGGTTCTTCTGACAGTATAGATACAGGTTTAGAAACTGAATATTGGCTTTCTCCTTCTTGATTTGAAGCCATAATGCGTACTGTATACTCTGTATCATTTTTGAAATTAGATTTCAAAATATAGGATCTATTACTTCCTTCCACTTTGTCAGGGTAGTAAAACCAGGTGGAGTCTTCAGCCGATTTATATTGAATCCTATAAGTTAAATGTTTAGGGTCATTCCCATCATTCACAGTCCAATTCAGATAAATTTTTCCTATTCCAATGGATTTAATGAAATCTATGTTAATCTGAGGTTTGTCCAAAACAAGAATCATACTGGTTCCATTAGTTGTTTCTACATTGGTACTTACTAAACACATGTAAGTACCATTATCGTTTTTAGTAACACTCTCTATTTCAAATGTTGTGTTTTTCATCGTTTGATTAACACTGTTCACTTTCCAAGAATCTTTTTCCAATATTTGACCATTTTTAAACCATGCTATTCCTTCTATTGGATATCCTTGAACTGTACAGTATAGTTCCACTTTTTGTGTCATTTTAACATGTAGAGAAGAAGATATTGACGTTATTTTTGGAGACATTGTTACGTTCAATATCTGCCTAGCGAAATCCAGTTTTTTATCTTTTGTAAACGAAAGACAAGTGTATTCACCAATATGGTGCAAGTCGATATTGAATATGTGTAAAATTGATACTTCGTATTTTTTTCCAGACTCCTCAATATTTTCCCCTTCCTTTTCTAGTGAAAATCTGGAAAAAATGGTTGTGAATATGTATCTTGGCTTCATTTTGATATGGCACTTACCCCTTCTGTTGTGTTATATTTTTGGAGTCGAATATCCAGCTTAAATTACTTTGAGCCATTGTACTTCTACACATAATTGTTACATTTGATCCTATTGGAATCTCAGTCGGCTTATAAATCAAAACATTTATGAACACAGAAATTTCTTTCTCCTCATCCAGGGGTCCTACAAATGAAACAAAAAAAGGTATAAAAACATCAGAGTTTAATCTTCAAATGTCCACAAAAATCTTACCGATTGTATGACTGTCAACTAGGAGTAATTTCATTACAATTAAAACTAATGCAAAACTTTTAGAATGGGTTGGGCACCCTAAACTAGACATCATTGTGCGAAATTGAAATGAATTCATCGACTTTTCTAACACCTACTTATTTCATACTAATTTACCGTATGAATGGTAATTTGTGTAAACCATTTTTACTGTACTATCACAAATTTACGAATTAAACGCAAATTGCCGACATCCGACATTGTGTTGTTGTTGTAGTATCCATCTTGGGGAACTGTCAATTTTTGGCGCATGCGTTAAAAAAGGACTCTATTCAACTAAAATTCAAAATTGTGTTCACAGATTAGGTAATCGGTGATATTACCAAAATATTACCTCTTATCGCAAATTACTCTGTCGTACTAGGTGTAGAAAACCAGAAGGAGATCAATCTGTTAAAACCATGTAACTTTCGATAGAAAACAGCTAGAATCTTGAAATTTTCGAAATCAGTCCGAATTTTTCGGGGTATCAATTTTTGAAATTTTATCTTCTCAATAACTCAGAAACTAATCGACCACTTGGGCTGAAATTCTCGAGTGCACGGCGGCCCAAATTAGTTTTGCGAATTTTCTAAAAATTCAAAAAAAAAACAGACGTGACGATATGATATAGCCCACGTAACCCACGTTTGAGTGGAACGAGCGCTCAAAAAGCATCGACGTGAAGTCAGAAGCTTCTGAGAGTTCGTTCATCCACCATGCAAGTGGATCCACCTCTTAGTTAGATTCGAATTCGAGAAACCAATAGCAATTATTTACAGAAATATTTTTTTCATTACACGGCACTGAAAACCCTATCATAACATGTAGATTTAGAACATCGAAAATGACTCTTTTCCGTGCGGCCGCACCGCAAAAAGTTTTACGGTGCGCTGAGGCATAGATGCATCCTATGATTCCTATGCTGAGACACAGAGCAATGATTGCGTGACAGTAGATGTCAGTGTTTTGAATAATTATTGATTCACAATATCGAAATGCTTTCTGCTGAGAATTTTTCCCGTGTTATTGTTCTCAGAGAGGTGTAATGAAAAATATCGTTCATTACACGTCCAGAAAGGCTTTTTCCGTGCTTGCACGAATTCCCGTGTTCGGCTCCGCCTCACACGGGAACACATCGCGCGCGCACGGAAAAAGCTTACTTTCTGGACTAGTAATGAAATATACTATTTTGAGCGCTCGTTCTACTTAAACGAATGTTGAGCCCGGAATGGTCTCAAATGATAAGGTTCGATTCACTGATGACGAATGCTCAAATTCAGCTCTGTCCTGTGAACAAGATAACTTTTGAATGTTGAATGGAACAATTAACCATAACTCCATTCACTTTCATAATGGCCAATGAAATTCTGACACATTTCTCCGTGTATATTTTGAAAATGTAAGGTCATAGTCATTTTCTTGTCAGATGAATAAGCAACGTTGTCCTTTCCACATGGAGCTCTTAGTAATTACGTTTTTATAGAAATGTATATTATTTACTTCAGGAAATTGTAGGAGGTAGGTACCGAGTTGAATTTGTGAAAATATTATGTAAATTCAATAATTCCAAAGACCTGGCGAATGTTTAAGAAACATTTTTCTCTGTTAATACTGGAAATATTTCTCGTATTATAAACATGGTTAGAAGATTCAGTTATGCAATTTCTTGTACTTAACGGAAATCAAGAATTGAGTGTTGAAATTTAACTGAAAAATAATGGACAGAATAGTTCGTTACTTTGTGATAGTTCATTCTGACAATTGCATTTTCTTATTTAATATGGTTGTATCAACCGATTTAAAAAAAATCAGGAGGGTATCAATAATTAAAAAAAAATTCAGTCATGTTCATGCTGGTATAGACACGCTCAAACCCACACTATTTTTGTCGGACAATCATGTTTTCTCATTTCTCCCAGATTGTTCTTATGATTGCATTTTACAGAAAAAGAGTATGTATGATTTAAAAAATTGAAAATATGGTCGACTTACGAGAGGTTTGCTGAGAAAAAGTCGCGACTACAAATATTTTCACAGAGGAAAAATGTGGTATACTCTACCTAATTAAGTTATACAGAAAGTAAGAAAATTCATTAATTATTTACAATTTGTACCTAATTTGTCCCACCGGCACCCAGACATTCCATCAGCTCTTTAATCCGATGTGGAGTAAGCTTAAGCTCATTCAATATTATGTGCTGATTGAGTGGCGCCATCACTCGCAAGTTCCTCATATACAGGGTTGGGATAAAGTATGGAACTAAGTAAATATAAAAAAAAACGATATTTATGAAAATTTGCAGGTAAGTGTAATGGAACAAAATGCATCTGATGTACATTTTTTTGTTTCCGGTTTAACCGGAAATGCCTTCAACTTCTTAATTCAAATGGGACACCCTATATATTTTACAGATTTTAAAAGAGCTTGATATTTTGAATTCATACATACTGAGTTTAGTGTACAAAAAATAATCATAGTGGGGAGGTGCTCCATCTTGTTGAAACCAAACAAATGAAGATTAAAAAGTAATATTGAGGGTGTTTTGCTGGAAAACAATGAGGCCATCCAAATCCCTACCCCCTCCCCCTGCGGGCGCCCATGGTTGATGGCATTTCCAGTTAAACCGGAAGTATATTATTAACAAAAAATGTACATCAGATGCATTTTGTTCCATCCACTTACCTGCAAATTTTTATAAATATTTTTTTTTCATTCAAAAGATATTTAGTTAGTTCCATACTTAATCCCAACTCTGTATGGAACATCTGCTCGTCTTGAATTCACAATAAGAACTTTGCCTTTTATTCCTTATCATCTCCGCATTATTTTAATGCTAGTTTTCTCACCTAGTAACGGATATAGCAGGCAAAGCTGGGAAGCCATTGCATATTGATCATACATCTTCTTTTTTAAACCAATATCTATTTGTAAACACAAAAGCGTAACATCAATTTCATATAGTATGTGATGAAAGTTTCTATCATCACATATTTTTTGTCTAAGACTTACAATGATAAAAAAACAATATTAACTGATTTTCCATGTGTTTCTCCTATGCAGTGAAGAAACTGCCAAAGATCATTCAAATCTCTTGCAATAGCTAACCAGAATCCTTTTGCAGGTTCAAGTATCACAGTTCTCATTCCATGTTTTTGGAAGTCGCTCATCAACCTGTGATTACTGATTCCACAACAATGATGGAGAGATGGATTGAATTGAAATTATATGTATAGATGTCCAATATTCAATAATGCTTATACAGGGTCTTTCACGAGGAACCTCACCCATATTTATACGGGAAACTACTGAACGTATTTTCATGAAATTCAGCACTTATGAGTATTTCACGATGCTGATGAAATCTAAAATATTTTCAAGGCATGAGCACCTCCGGTTTTTCCGGAAATGACGTCAACTTCCGTTTTTCAAATTAGAACACCATTTTTTTATTGCAGAAATAGATTCCTTAGAAAATTTCAAGTTATTTTGATGTAACATTCTTCAGTTTTGGTTGGAAAATTCTCTCTGAGCGGGAAAATTCGAAAAAAATATCGAAAATAGAGCTCCCCTGAAATAAGAATAACTTCGAGGTTTTTGGATGGAAAATTTTCATTTTTGGGATTTTTCAAGATGTAAGATTGATGTATCCACTTTGAAAATCGAAATCGCGATTCATGATACAGGGGGTGAAAAAATCGCTTTCAAAGTTAGGGATGACAAAATCGTGAAAAATCAATTTTTTCAAATTAGAACCCCATTTTTTCATGGCAGATATTGAATCTACGTTAAAAAATAATGTGAGTGTTTGCATCACACCCTTGCCCTAAAATGGATATTTTCTGAGTTAATATCCACTTCAGGGCAAGGGTGTGATGCATACACTCACATTATTTTTTAACGTAGATTCAATATCTGCCATAAAAAAATGGGGTTCTAATTTGAAAAAATTGATTTTTCACGATTTTGTCATCCCTAACTTTGAAAGCGATTTTTTCACCCCCTGTATCATGAATCGAAATTTCGATTTTTAAAGTGGATACATCAATCTTACATCTTGAAAAATCCCAAAACCTCGAAGCTATTCTTATTTCAGGGGAGCTCTATTTTCGATTTTTTTTCGAATTTTCCCGCTCAGAGAGAATTTTCCAACCAAAACTGAAAAATGTTACATCAAAATAACTTGAAATTTTCTAAGGAATCTATTTCTGAATAAAAAAATGGTGTTCTAATTTGAAAAACGGAAGTTGACGTCATTTCCGGAAAAACCGGAGGTGCTCATGCCTTGAAAATATTTTAGATTTCATCAGCATCGTGAAATACTCATAAGTGCTGAATTTCATGAAAATACGTTCAGTATTTTCCCGTATAAATATGGGTGAGGTTCCTCGTGAAAGACCCTGTAGTAACAGCCAAATGGAATAAATTCGATAACGAATAAATGAGGCCGTGTTGGGAAAAACGCTCGGACACGTCGATTTGTAATTTTGAATGCGCATATTTTCCAAGAAAATAATAGATATTATATAGGGTGTTCCATGTGACCGTGACCAATACCAACTTTCTTATTTCAAATGCAACCCCCTGTATATTATTTATTTTTTGGATTCTTCAGAGAATTCTAGACACAATTCATGCACAATGTCCTATACCTATCTTTAACTATTTCGGAAGTATTTTCAGATTTATTGCAAAAATTAACGTTTTAAATAAAAATTATTTCATTTCACAAATTCGGTACATTACACTTAAAACCTAAAAAAATGCTCGCCGCGAACTTCTTGGCGACATGCTAATCTGGTGTAGTATTGTCATCTAACGTTACTCAACATTTCTTCTCAGTAATGGTTTTTGCTTACTTTCTTCATATCAAGATGTAAATGGGAAATAATTATTGAGTGTAATGTTTCGAATTTATGAAATAAAATAAATTTCATTCAAAATGTTAATTTTTGTAAGAAATCTGAAATTACTGAAATTTCCGAAAAAGTTGAAGATAGGTATTATACCTATAATGTCCTATAATAGGACGTTGTACATGATTTATGTCTAGAAGTTGGTTTTGTCCACGGTCGCATGGAACACCCTATATAATTTTATTTTCTTGAAAAATATGCGCATTTAAAATTACAAATCGACGAAGCGTTTAGGTATCCTAACACCCCCCTCAATCCTCATTTATTCGTTATCCAATTAATTCCATTTGTCTGTTACACTCTGTAGAACTAACTATAGGAACAATTGTATGCATAAGGTATCGCAAAAATAAGAGTATTGATTTTTATTGCTCGGCAAAGTACCAAAACAAAAAAGTTACAACTATTTCTGTAGAATAGATTTCAAAACATTGACAGTGAGAGACTAAAGCGAGAGATTCTATGAAGTTTTCGCTCTTAATCAGTTGTCCGAAACCGTCAAAATGATTTTTCAGGTTTAATTAAAAAAAATTAATTTTTGAATAAATATTCTATATTCAATTAACCATTTCAGGTGAAAATTGCCAATACAAATTGATGTCCTGGCTCCTGTAATTCTACCTAAAGGAAAATCGAAGCATGAAACGCTGCTTTGGGAATACTCAATGAAGGAATCTTCAGCAAGTATTATTGTTCATTTTATGGTGAGTTTACCTCATTCAATCACAAAAATTTCTCTGAAGCCCATTTGACACTAGGAAGAAACCTAATTATTTCTCGAAAATTTATTATCATTAATGACGCACGCTTTTTCAGCAACCCACGTCCTAGTAGTGGAAGAAAAGAAATTGTCCCTAAATCCACTATTTCTTTATGGACCTGGTGGATTCGACTCCGATAAAAGAATCAAGACATTCTATGTTTTACATGTAAGAGTGAATAATGAAATCACAATGAAATAATGATCATAATATTTTTGTGAATAAAAAATTTGTCCATTTATATGTTTTTTATATTCGGTATAAATACCTAGGTAGCTTTTGAATCTGAGTTTTTGAAAATAAAACGAAAAGTCTCCAAAAAAATTGATTTGAAATAAATTTTCGTGGAATAAGAAAATAATCCAAGTTGTAAGTCAATTTCTCGAAACAAACGAATGTTTTATCGGTAATACAGAATAATTTTCTTGGAATTAAACAGCTTTATTTCAAGTAATTTATTTTTTGTGTTAATCTGTAACAGCCCTTCGAAGTCATTTTTTTTGAGGACCGATAGACAGGTAGTCCCAAAAAGCACCATAAGGAGACGATTGCATTCCCCACATTCAAGGACAAGAAGACCTTTAAAAGTACCTCGGCTATCACCTGGAGCTTTTCGTCGGCAATGGGCAGAACACCACCAATACTGGCTTTTACCACAATGACACGACGTCCTTTTTTCGGACGAGTCACGATTTGGTTTACAAAGTGATAGTCGACAAGAAAGGTTTTTGAGAGGTCCAGGCAGACTAGAGCGACTCAATTTCGTCCAGGAAGTTGTGCTTTTTCGAGGCCGATCAATAATGTTCGATCGCCGTACCCCTCTTATTATCGTTGAATGAACAATGACTAGTGCCAGTGGTGCCATCTACGTAGAAAACATCATTGAACCAATCATTGTTCCTCTGAGCAACGAATTTGGGGATAATTTCATTTATCAGGATGATAACGCCTCACCACACCGCTCACGAAGGGTTCAAAACATTCTTCAAGTGAACAATATCCAGAGAATAAACTAGCCAGCAAAGTCACCAGACATGTATTCAATTGAGCACGTATGGAATTGCTTAGGAAGAGCAGTATCCAATCGCCAAATTCCACCTTCAACTTTTCAGGAATTGAGTTAAGCCCTTCAAGAAGAATGGAACGATATGCCCTAAAATTTCTTTAAAGACTCGATTCGAGGGATGCCTAGGCATATCGGACAGTTGATTGAAAGAAGGGGAGTATTGAATTTGGATTCAGTTGTGGAATAACTATAATAAATCAAGAATAAATAATTTAGATTTTTTCCTATTTTGTCTCATCCTGCATAAAGCCAAGAGTAACAAAGTAAGATTTTATATCAAATATATTGCAGTTGGAATAGAGAAAAACATCCATTTCTAGAACATAGATTGTTTATTTTTTGAGAAAATTAGGAGGACCAAGACTTTTGACGATGTATGTATATTAAGACATCTATTGGGAGAAACAGTTTTTTTACTGGTATTTGCGACATCTATACTTACAGGGTGTCCCAGAAGTCGCGCACCCAATTGAGGGGATCGAAAGAGAAAAATATTCTAGGCCCAAAAATCCGTGTTTGAAATTTTTTGATAACGTAGTTCATTAGTAATCAATTAATGAAAGTGACCAATCAGGAGCGCGCTATGGGACAGTGAACGTGAAAGCCCGGCAGCAGCTCTAGCGTCTCATTCTCGCGTCCCCAACTGCCGATACTCCATTCACTTTTATAAAGTATCGCGGTTTGCCATGAAATTTTGACACATTTCACCGCGTATATTTTGAAAATGTTAGGTTATGGTCATTGCACTGTCAGATACGCCCACAACGTTGTCGTTTCTGCTAAAAAATCGT
Organism: Adalia bipunctata; assembly: GCA_910592335.1. Classification (NCBI taxonomy): domain Eukaryota; kingdom Metazoa; phylum Arthropoda; class Insecta; order Coleoptera; family Coccinellidae; genus Adalia; species Adalia bipunctata. Next base: position 17,755,370 of record OU342957.1, read on the forward strand.
AGTAATTACGTATTTATCAAAATGTTCATTTACTTGGGGAAATTAATGAATTTGAAAATATATTATGTTGATTCAGAAGACATTTTAATACATTTTTGCACAACCTGAAATACTCCAGCATGAAAATGTAGTAGTTCTACGAAACCTGCGCCACAGTTAAATCTTCGAAGAACTAACTCCATTTACAAAGTTGAAAAAGAGTAAATAGAAAGTAGACCTGGCAATGTCGCTTAATTTTCACAAGTGCCAACCTGCGTCTGTTCTAGGGGAAAAAACTTGATAAACCTAAATCATGGCCAACCGCGATACTTTATAAAAGTGAATGGAGTATACTTATTCTTCTGTAGCGCGCTCCTGATTGGTCATTTTCATAATTACTAATTAACTACGTTATCAAAAAATTTCAAACATGGATATTTGGGCTTAGGATATTTTTCACTTTCGATCCTCTGAATGGGGTGCGCGACTTCTGGGACACCCTGTTTAGATAGAGTCACTAAGAACTGATCATATTCTTATCACGTATAGAAGCTACTAAGGTGAACATCAAATGACCGTTTAAAATGGCCTTTCCTCTTCATAAGTTTCAAACAGGGTGATTTTCGATTCACACCGCAAATTTCGATCCGTCGTAACTTTTGATCTTGAATCAATTGCAATTTTTTGGAACCAACCTTTTCATCATATTCTCTAAATCTGAAAATTCTTGTTGTTTTGGTCTCTCGCAAAAATGTGACTCTGCTGATGGTTTTTTTTCAATGTTCGACGAGGAAAATTCAAGACATCATTTTTTCATTTTTATCTCTCGAAAAACCTAGGGGGGGGGGGGGAAGACGATGGATGTATAAAAATCTTGAAATAAGAAAAATGCATACAGAGTGTAACAGCCAAATGGAATAAATTCGATAGCGAATAAATGAGGGGGTGTAAGGAAAAACGCTCGAACACGTCGATTTGTGATTTTAAATGCGCATATTTTTCAAGATAATAGAATTATATAGGGTGTTCCATGCGACCGTGGCCAATACAAACTTCCTTATTTCAAATGCAACCCCCTGTATATTATTAATTTTTTGGATTCTTCAGAAAATTCTAGACATAATTCATGTACAATGTCCTATACCTATCTTCAACTTTTTCGGAAATATCAAGTGTTTTCAGATTTTTTACAAAATTAACATTTCAAATGAAAATTATTTTATTTCACAAATTCGATACATTACACTCAATACTTATTTCCCATTTAAATCTTGACATGAAGAAAGTAAGCAAAAACCATTACTAAGAAGAAATTTAAAAAAATGTTAGAAGACAATTCTACACCAGATTAGCATGTTGCCAAGACGTTAGCGGCGAGCATTTTGAACATTTCCTACATTGACATTAATGTTTTTTTTAATAATTAAGGAATAATCAGTATTACTCATTAGGTTTTAAGTGTTATGTACCGAATTTGCGAAATAAAATAATTTCTATTCAAAACGTTGATTTTTGCAATAAATCTGAAAACACTTAATACTTCCGAAATATTTAAAGATAGGTTCAGGACATTGTGCATGAATAGTGTTTAGAATTCTCTGAAGAATCCAAAAAATAAATAATATACAGGGGGTTGCATTTGAAATAAGAAAGTTGGTATTGGCCACGGTCACATGGAACACCCTATATAATATTATTTTCTTGAAGAATATGCGCATTTAAAATTACGAATCGACGTGTCCGAGCGTTTTTCCCAACACGCCCTCATTTATTCGTTATCGAATTTATTCCATTTGGCTGTTACACTCTGTATATCAAAAAAATAGCATTCGATTTACAGGTATAAAACAAATTTCGAAAAATCTCAATCCGATGTAAGATTATCATTCATCAGCACATCAGCTCTTCAAGCCAATGTTGAGTAAGCTTATTCAATATTATGAGCTGATAGGATAGCGCCATCACTCACAAGTCACAAGTCCCTCATACTTTAGAACCGAGTTTGGAACATCTGCTCGTCTTGAATTCACAATAAGAAATTTCCCTTTTATTCCTTCTAATCTCCGCATTATTTCAATGCTAGTTCTCTCACCTAGTAACGGATATAGCAGGCAAAGCTGGGAAGCCTTTGCACATTGATCATACATACAGTGGCGACGCTAGGGGGGTGAAGGGGCCCCAGGCCACCCCTAAAATTTTGCTGCCCCCCCCCTAGAATTTGACTTACTGAGGCTGAAATGATTACGAGATTAGCAAAACTGTGAATTGACTCAATTCCTAACATAGCCTTCTTTGAAGTAGACGAGCATATGACTGAATTTGACTGAACCAAACCTGGCTTTAGTCTTGAAATTCAGTCAAATTCAGTGGTATGCTTGTCTATTCCAAAGTAGGAAATGTTAGGAATTATCATTCTTACTTGTTTTTATTGATCAAGCACTAAGCAAAACAAGCAATAATGAAAAGGTACACTAGAACGATATAGCGAAAGTATATGTTCCTTATTTGCGGCGAATGTGACAAATAAACAAAGAAGATAATGAATAATGACTAAATAAAAAAATCTTAGTTTGAAACTGGCATATTCTTACGATTGACATAGCATACTTGAAAATTATCTTAATAAACCTGATGTTTAGACAAAGAAACCTGGCTTTAGTGAAATTCGAATTTTTTCAAAAGCGGCAAAACTACTGATTTTAAATACATGAAATGTTTGGAACACTCTCACTAGTTTTTGACGGGCAACCGATAGGAATCGCAAAATTATATGGTTCCCATTTGAAAAAAACGAGATTTCATAATTTTATTGAGGCTCACTTTGAAGGCCTGTTTCAGACACCACATATAATATTTCCCCATAATTTATGCAAGAGCAGTATCAGCATACTTTCTCCTGTTCCACTGTGGCGAAAAAAATGTCTTGCAATGAGGGATTTTGGAGTTATAAACACTTATTTGTGACACTCTTTCTGTCAACAAATTTGACAATCAGGCTTTAATTCAACAATCACTTAAAGTGGTTGCACATTTGGTACATCAGATCATTGCAGAATAAAACGGAGAATTCAAATATGTATAAATATACAGGGAGTTGCATTTGAAATAAGGAAGTTCACATTCGTTTCCGGCAGAACCGGAAGTAGATTCCGCCTGAAAATATTTTACAATTCAAGTTCATGTACAGGGTGGGCAAAATTGGTGCTACATGAACTGAAACTTTTTAACCCGAGGAGATAGGGAAAAAGGAATGGTACCTTATATTCCTCTTTTTTCGAGAAACTGATAATGCCATCAACTGCATTCCTCTATCTTCTTTCGTTTCCGAGCTATAGGCCAAAATTGAAATTTGTGCGATTTTAACTTTGGTCATTACGTCTCTACGCATGGTGTAATTATTATTTCACCATGCGTAGAGACACATAATTCTATATGATTCAGCCTACTTAATACTCTATACCTAATTTGAATTCCATATACAAACCATATTTTTCATAATCGGGGCTATTCACTAAGCAAAGTTGCTATCCATAACAACTTTGCTTAGTGAATAGCCCCGACTATCTTAACGAATCTGAGGGTGGTTTATGACATATTATACATTTCTGAAACGGGAAAAAAATAACGATTCTTTCTAGGCCATTTTGAACTACTGTTTCCATGAGAAAAAACATAACTTCATGTTATAACTCAGCAAATAAACCTCTTACAAAAAATCAGAGTACGCCACTGGATTGCTATCAGAAAAGTGCCTGTATAATGTTTTTATTTCAACATCCTAGCATAAACAGAAAAGGAGATAATGACCAAAGTTGAAATCGCCCAAATTTCAATTTTGGCCTATAACTCTGAAACGAAAGAAGATAGAGGAATGCAGTTGATGGAATTATCAGTTTCTCGAAAAAAGAGGACTATAAATTGCCATTCATTTTTCTCTATCCCCTTGGGTTAAAAAGTTCCAGTTCATGTACCACCAATTTTGCCCACCCTGTACTTTAAAGCAAAAATACAGAATCTTGAATTTGTATCGAAATTCCTTCCTCGAATACTCCCGAGAATACTCCTGATGAAACACTTTAAAAAATTACCCTGTATAGGTAACAATAATGAGATTTTCAATTGATTTCTATTGACCTCTCCTAAAAAATTCCGTCCCCCTCTTGGCCCCCGTGTCTTTGGAAGCTGGCGTCCCCGTTGCATATATGCCACTTTGGCTGGTTGCAGAAGATACAGGGTGGCCAAGAGATTGACGTCAAAAAGAAAATATCAGGTCCCTCGTGTCATGGGCTATTCGAATCACCCCCATGTATGTTATGCTATTTTTCACGGTTTTCGAGTTATGAATTTTTTTATGAACTTTGAGAATTTTCGACTTGACCATCTTAAAAAAGATATTATAAAAAAAGTACAAGAGACTTCTCTGTGAAATTCTTTTGTAACTTAATCTCCATGAATTGTACATTTATACATAAAATAACCAGATTCGTAACTTTGATAAAAATTATGGAAATGTTGGTCTCAAGTGAAAAAGTTACGTGAATTGGATTATGATCTGAATTTTCAAATCAAAATTGAAAATGTAAAAAGGCTAGATCACGGTTTCTTGGTATGCTTAAAAACTGCGCTTAACAGTCAACCTTTAGAATCATTGATAAAAAATGGTACTTAACACTCTACTTTTGCTAGAATTAGCTTTCAAAGTCATCGAGGTGGAAAAAAATCAAAGAACGAGACATTTACTACAAAATAATTTTTTGCCATTTTAAGATTTTTCTGATCAAGTTATGATAGAAAATGCTGATAATTAATGAAAATAAGCTTTAGATATTGGTCAAGGAAAGTTCTAGATAAAAAAAAAGAAAAAGGTATGGCAATAAGTCACACATCCTAATATGAATAAAAAGAAATTTATTTATAAAATTCACAGTAGGTTTTCAAAGTGGCCACCTTCTCAGGAAATTTTCTTTTAATCTCACAAAACCTGCCCTGTTCTCTCTTAGGACACGTTCGGCTTCTCTAAACTTCAGTCGCAGCTCGTCTTCAGCAGGTTTTATGCGATTAAAAGAAAATTTTCTGAGAAAGTTTTGAGTGTGTATTGAGGCTGGAGGTGGCCACTTTGAATACTACTGTAAATTTTATAAATAAATCTCTTTTTATTTACATTATGATGTGTGATTAATTGCCATACTTTTTTCTTTTTTTTATCTAGAACTTTTCTTGACCAACATCTGAAGCTAATTTTCATTAATTTTCAGCATTTTCTATCATAACTTGATCAGAAAAATCTTGAAATGGCAAAAAATAATTTTGTAGTAAATGTCTAGTCTAGTTTTATGATTTTTTCCACCTCGATGACTTTGAAGGCTTATTCTAGCAAAAGTAGAGTGTTAAGTACCATTTTTATCAATGATTCTAAAAGCTGACTGTTGAGCGCAGTTTTTAAGCATACTAATAAACCGTGAATTAGCCTTTTTACATTTTTAATTTTGATTCGAAAATTCAGATCATAATCCAATTCACGTAACTTTTTCATTTGAGACCACCATTTCCATAATTTTTATCAAAGTTACGAATCTGGTTATTTTATGTATGAAAGAACAATTCATGGAGATTAAGTTACAAAAGAATTTCACAGAGAAGTGTTTTGTACTTTTTTTTAATATCTTTTTTGAGATGGTCAAGTCGAAAATTCTCAAAGTTCATAAAAAAATTCATAACTCGAAAACCGTGAAAAATCGCATAACATACATGGGGCCCATGGGGGTGATTCGAATAGCCCATGACACGAGGGACCTGATTTTTTCTTTTTGACGTCAATCTCTTGGCCACCCTGTATATCAAAAGCTACCTGTATTATAGATTATCTTGTGAGAGTTTATTCATTTTTTGACGTGGAATTCATATTTTATCAAGAAAATTGGTGAATAATGATTTTTTGACAATGCAAAAAAAAATTCATCATATTTTTGTATTTTAGATGACATAATGCATAAATGAAATTATCATTATTTCCAGAAGTTTTGGCACTCAACTCAAATTCGAGATGTTTTAATATCACAAAACTTTTTCTCATCGCCAATGGCCTAGAAAATATAGTTGAGATACTGAACGAATACCTATGTCAGTGATTTCGTATTTTATTTGAGTAATATTAATTCTGAAAATCCACTCCTAAACCTATTCTATTCCATGCATAAATGACATATTGAAAATTCGTTTTCAAATACTTGGTAGCTAAAGAAGGCATTCAAAATTCCGGGGGACATCGCTAAATATTTAGGTCGAAGTTGTTGAAAATTTGAACCTCCCCTTTTATCTTGTTTTTCAATTGAAATGAGTATCTTATGTATCAAATACTCTATTGATTGTGTTAGGTACTATTGCGGAATGATTCTTGTAGTCTACTTGTCCCATATGTACGAATACTTAAAATGACACCCTTCCACGAGCCGACAGCGGCAGAGTATCGATTTTCCAGTCTCGAAACAAAGCGCTCATATGCATAATTGACCCGTATATCGACAAATTTCAGAAATCGACAACGATCGGAAGAGAAACATGAAGAGTCCGAATATTGTGGTACCTAACTCATTTGAATACAAGAACGCAACGAAAATCGAATTGTTTGAAGGGTGAACCAATATGCAGTTGGTATGGTAAGTTGTAAGTTTTCACCCTTATCTAGTTCAGCAAGGGCGAGGGGCGCGGAGAACACAGCACGAGGGTACAAACGGCAACGCGCGCATAACCACCTGGCTCCCTCGCTCTTTTCCCCCATTCAATATCGTATCGACCGCTCCGCGAGTTACAATTTCTGCACTCCCAAAATCGAAATTCGAGTCGTCCAATATGAAAATCGGTAGAGATCACGCGGCCATTTAATTACGCCATCAGCGCCACTCACGATGTGACACTTCTTATCCATGTAGTGAGATAAAACCCAAGGGCTTAAGCCCCTCAAAAACTAACTTTGAATCCCAGTGAAATCAAAAAGAAGAGTTTCTTTTGGAAAAACAAGTACATGGTGGCAAATAATGTCAAGTTCCAGAATATTCGTTCCAGTGTAGGAGTCTACAGAAACGGAGGAGTGATTCGAATTCTGGATAACGTCTAAAATGAGCGAATCATCATTACGCGTGAAGAGGTGGTGTTGTGGAAGTTTGGCCGGTCGAATATGATGCACAATATCGGAAAGATGATTGAACAGCAAACGCTTCAGGAACAGGTCGATTCTGGAGAAGGAATAGCGCATGCGACGTCTGGCAGCATGGAGACGCAGAGCGTCCGCATGAGGTTGATATCGCGTGCTGTCGTTGAACGGCGTATTGTCAAACAGGAGGATAACGACAACAATCTTTCTGTCATCGTTCAGCCCCAGGAGGAGTCTAGAGACTCCGAGCTTTTAAGCCCTGGAAAGCTGAGCCCTACATCCGTCAGTGTTTCAGGTATAATGGACAGTAGTGACTTCAGAACGTTGCAACCTGAACCTACATACCAAACTTTAACTTCAGTCAACGGGAGAATGTCACCTCCAGGATATAGCCCGAGTTCTTCATACGCCACATTAACACCGTTACAACCTTTACCTCCAATATCAACAATGTCGGATAAGTTCACCTACGGACACGGTAATGTATCTGGATCATTTACAGTGATGCAAAACAACGGACTAGGCATAGGACTTGGACTGAACGTGAACACCCCTTATGCTATGCCTTCAATGGGAATGACTCCCCCTCATAACTACTCATCTCCAGGTATGGCAATGCAACAACCTAGCCCAATAAGCCCCCAAAGTGCTTACAGCCAAAACGGACTACCATCCCCCCAGAAAAGTTTATCTCCCCCAAGCTACGAAACTTACCCTCAACGAGATATATCTCGTACCCTTCAGAGTCCACAGTTGAGCCCTCCAACAGCTTCTTTAAATTCTCCAGACGGAACACTAGTTACTTCGTTTAGTGCAGGAACTATTAACGGTTTAATACAGCACCATACTCCTACTTTAGTCCAAATTGCACCTCCACATAGGGACTGCTCTCCATCACCTCCAGTCCTAACTCTTCAAGCCTCTCAACAGTCACAACAAAATCAGCCAGTTCAGCAAAGTCAACAATCACAAACAATGCAAGTGAGTAAAAGTGGACAAATATCGAATAATCAAAATATTAGTGTGCCGGCAATAAGTGCAGATGTTGAGGAAATAAATACCAAAGAACTAGCCCAAAGGATTAGTGCTGAACTGAAAAGATATAGCATACCTCAAGCTATATTTGCTCAGAGGGTGTTGTGTAGGTCGCAGGGTACTCTTTCGGATTTACTTAGAAACCCTAAACCTTGGTCTAAACTGAAATCTGGAAGGGAAACGTTTAGAAGAATGTGGAAGTGGTTACAGGAGCCCGAGTTTCAAAGGATGTCTGCTCTGAGACTTGCAGGTGAGAGATTTCCAGAATTATCTTTACAGGATGTTTTCCACAACATAGATCATAGATTCCGATGTTCAGATCATCAAAATAATTGTGACCCATTATTCGAAAGTCACAGCACATTGAATGCATCTTTCTACTTATCCAGAAACTTTATTTTTCTTCTGATTTTCAAAATATGGTTGCATTCATGTGATGTTGAAAAACATCTGACCTACGTCTATACTATATTTGTATGGTCTGGTATATCTTGTAGTATGAAAGTAATGAGTTCATCACTCGGCATAAGTCACAAATATTCAAGGAATGGTCAATGTATTCTAGGCATGAATAGAACAATTAGATCTATCTTGCACATCCGTCAAATATTCAAAATTGTTGTTACCATGTGACGGATTCATAACTTACCCCTAGAAGTTTTTGTGTGTGTTACGAAATTGAATTGTTTCCATTATTTGGTGTTTTACCTAAACATAAGTTTTATTACAATATCGACATCTTCAATCAATGGTAGTCGAATCATAGTTTTTGCGGAGAGAGGATTTTCGATAGGATTAGGGTAGGTAATGTTTCAAATTACATGAAAACACATCAGTTGTTTGCAATTGAATTATATACTATCCTTCACTTCTTGGTATTTATTATGTATGGAATATCATATTGTTCAATAACTAGCTTCTTCCGCATCTGAAGGACATAATGGCAACTCTATATCTTGACGATTCTTTTTAGCTTCATCTTCTGTTATTCGACAGTTCTTGACTTGTTTTAGCGTTGATCACGTCTTGTCCCCAAATTAATATCCCTTTCAAAATCAACAATATATTGAGCATTCATCTAGGATGGCGATTAAGAGACATCACCTGCAATGTTATCATCAGTTTGCAGCATACGCAACATTCTCAGACCAATAATTGAATACCTCCCAAAACAAAATGTATCTCTGAATTCCCAATTGCAATTTAGTATGATTATAGCCAAAGACCAAAGATCTCATTACAATTGGTAATTTCAACCCTTACTTTCGAACCACACTGTTCACTGAATTCTCTATTATTATAATTGATAATACTCTTCATCAGATTATGAACCATTGCTGTCAACTGTTCCAAAGTACCTTGTCTCTCGAGAAACATAATTATGGAAAAGATTATAATTGTGAGTGATTACTGCCACTCTCACAGGGGATGAAAATTCGGGAAATGAACAAAAAGTTGAGTTTTGAAATCATGGATTGAAACTTCTGCTCCATTTATTCCCATTATTTTTTTTTAATGAACATTAATTGAAATATAGTTGTCTTTGGAAACAATCCGTGCAAAATCTTCATATTCCAAAAACCCCCAAAGTATTATACCATGTATTTTCAGCAATTTACACTCTTCTTGGAAAATCTCGTGGCTTCATTTTCGATTAAAGAATTTACATTCAATGGTTTGGGCTAATAATTCCAGACAAGGTTCTATCACTCATAGTTCTGAAGGAAGAAGATTTTGTACAATATCATAAAATAAGAAAGAGGCACCCTTCATGAATAGAATGTCAAAAGCAGGAAAATATTCAGTTTCGGATCTCTAAAAATTGTCAATCCCTATACAAACTGAACGTCCCGATTTGTTAAAACAAATCAAAGCAATATTAAAATTGTCTTTGAATGATGCAAATATCCCATTTTGACCTGGAAACTTGCATGGTGTGAATCTGTGTCAAACATGGTGGATGCGCTGTTACCTTCATATACACGGTGAGGCGTTATTGATGGAACAGTTACCTGCGATGCGAGTGGGCATCACGGCTGATTAGAAATTTGAAGATCATGTACAATAAAACAATTTTTTTCCAATAATGTCTGTATATTACGATAAGGTTCGTCTCCCTCATGACAAATCCGTGGTCAAATTCATGTTTATCCGTCCAACCGGCGATAAATCTCGAATGGATCAACATAGAAGAATGAAATTTGTTGGTATATAGGTTCGAATTGAGTTCGTTTATGGACAAAATTCGACTAGGGGTTGTGTGAATACAGGGTGTCCCACGGTCGAGTGCCTATTAGACGTTTCTGGAGAACTGGACATATTTGAAATCCGAAAATTGGGATTATGATATTGTTGGAAATTCTCTACAGACCTAAAATATTTTCGGAGCCTGAGCACTTCCGGTTATACCAGGAGTGGAAATAAATTTGTTCAAAAAATTTTTTTTTCAATATTTTCATTTCTGATATGATTGAGTATTCAATGCTGAATACATTTCTGTTGAAATCATTGTATTCATTCGAATAGTTTTCCAAATATCGAAAAAAAACCTGAAAAAATGTCAAATATTCATAGTCAGTGTGATGTCCATTATTCCTATTCTGAACATTCCGAGTTTAAACCGTTATCACAACGTCAAAGGACAAAGTAGAAGAATGTGAAAAGGTCATGCATCTTTTGAATTTCATAAATATCATCACAGGGTGTTTCAAATTCTTTGTCGAAAACTGTGATCGAAAATTGGCCATAACTTCTGTTTTTCAAATTAGAACCCTATTTTTTTATGATTGCGTTGGATTCTGCGGAGAAAAATATTGATAGCACCCTCAGATGTTCTTGATCCTAAATTCAGTAATTGCCGAGATATTTGAGCTTTTCTGGATTTATGTTGTACGTAGAGTCAAATTCATCGAACCTGAAGAGATTCGATGAATATTCTTGTAAAACCATAGTAACAATTATGTCACCTGTGAATTATTAATAGGATCATTAATTTTCTATGGTCACAGAATATTCTCATGCCAACAGATTCGATGACTATTCTTATGAAACCATAGTAAAATCGAGAAGTAAGGTTAAGGCCTAAAATGAGAGCTGTCACTTGTGAATTATTAATGGGATAATTTATCTTCTTTGGCCACAGAATATTCTCATGCGAAAGATAAGATGAATTTGATTCTACGTATAACATGAATTCAGAAAAGCTTAAATATCTCGGGAATTACTGAATTTAGAAGCAAGAGCATCTGAGAATGCTATCATTATTTTTCTTCGCAGAATCTAACGCAATCATAAAAAATAGGGTTCTAATTTGAAAAACAGAAGTTATGGCCAATTTTCGATCACTGTTTTCGACACACAATTTGAAACACCCTGTGATGATATTTATGAAATTCAAAAGATGCATGACCTTTTCACATTCTTCTACTTTGACGTTGTGAGAACGGTTTACACTCGGGATTTTCAGAATAAGAATAATGATCATAACACTGACGATGAATATTTCACATTTTTTCAGGTTTTTTCTCGATATTTTGAAAACTAATCGGATGAATACAATGGTTTCAACAGAAATGTATTCAGAATTGAATACTCAATCATATCAGAAACGAAAATATTGAAAAAAATATTTTTTGAACAAATTTATTTCCACTTCCGGTATAACCGGAAGCGCTCAAGCTCCAAAAATATTTTAGGTCTATAGAGAATTTCCAACAATATCATAATACCAATTTTCGGATTTCAAATATGTTCAGTTCTCCAGAAACGTCTAATAGGCACTCGACCGTGGGACACCCTGTATAGTCGTTCGAAAATACGCATTCGATCGAAATGCGTTTTTGCATTCAGATGGAGAATGGCGTATTCAAGCTACCTGCAAAATTTTTCCAAATTCGCGAAAACTGAACCATTTGAAAATCTAGCGAATTATGGAAAAAGTCACCTATATTTCAACAGATTCGAACAGGTTGAAATTTATTTTGTTTATTGCATTGTCAATCATTTTTTTTGACCTGTAAATTTTTTCTCCACTGATTTTTCGAGCTGGCAGATGCAAATTTGCCCACAAGCTACGCAACTCAAAATCTCCTGAATCTACAGAGTGTAACAGCCAAATGGAATAAATTCGATAACGAATTAATGAGGGCGCGTGTTGGGAAAAACGCTCGGACACGTCGATTTGTAATTTTAAATGCGCATATTTTGCAAGAAAATAATATTATATAGGGTGTTCCATGTGACCGTGGCCAATACCAACTTTCTTATTTCAAATGCAACCCCCTAGCTGTATATTATTAATTTTTTGGATTCTTCAGAGAATTATAGACACAATTCATGCACAATGTCCTATAACAATCTTCAACTATTTCGGAAGTATTAAGTGTTCTCAGATTTATTGCAAAAATCAACGTTTTAAATAAAAATCATTTTATTTCACAAATTCGGTACATTACACTTAACCTAATAAGTAATACTGATTATTTCTTAGTCATAAAAAAAACATTAATGTCAATGTAGGAAATGTTTAAAATGCGTCTTGGCAACATGCTAATCTGGTGTAGAATTGTCTTCTAACGTTACTCAACATTTCAGGCGTGACTGATCTAATCGCAAGCGTAATTCGGTTTTTTGGGTCGTCTTAGTTTGAGGGTTTCGTTTCGTATACAATACTTTTGACATATCCTCACGAAAATAAGTCTAATGGTGTCAGATCAGGAGATCGTGCTGGCCATTCTATCGATCCGCGCCTCCCTATCCACCGATTTGGAAAAATTTGGTACAAGTATTGCCGAACATTGATTTGGTAATGGGGCGGAGCTCCATCTTGCTGAAACCATGTTATTTGTGCAGGAACTTGTGGATTTGCTGGATCAGGATATAAGTTTATCAAAGTTGGTACGACATTATTTGGAGAAGTTCTAAATATTTTTCTCCATTCAAGTTGCCGTCAATGAAAAAGGGACCTACGATATGATTTTCAACAATTCCTGTCCAAACATCAACATTTTCAGGATATTGCGTATGTTTTTTTTCATCCAGTGAGGATTCTCATCAGACCAATAGCGGCAATTTTGACGATTAACATGACCGTGTAAATGTACTCTCATCAGAAAACAAAACATTTTCTGATTGGATCACATTGTTATCTAATATTGCCATCATTTGCTCACAAAAATGCGTTCTCTTATCGAAATCGTCTTCTTTGAGCTCCTGAGTTGCTATCATTTTATAGGGATGCATCTTTATTTCCTTTAATATTCGAAATATTGACGTGTGGCTGACGGTGAACAGCGGGGCTACATTTCGAACAGAATTATGTGGGCTTTCTTGAAACTCAAGCATAATATCCATTTCGTATCATCAATTACTGCATTGGCAGCACTTTTTTTTTGTCTCACATGACCAAGCTCTCGAAACTGCTTTTCTATTTTGCTAATTGTTCCTTGGGATATAGGCGGCAAATTTGGATATTTTTCCGTTTTCGTGAAATAAGCGAGAAACTTCCATTTGTGTACGTGTGTAATCTCCATAACCAATCATTCGAAGAATGGTTATTTTGTGCATTTCTGTTGAATGAATCATTTTTCTAATATTATTACGTACAGTTATCGAAATTCAAAAGACAATAGCACTTACACTGATCACTTATTGTCATGCAAACAGACAACGTGTTACTTTGGCTATGAGAATAAACAAATCTGTTTTTGTTTTTTTTTCTTCTCAGTAATGATTTTTGCTTACTTTCTTCATATCGAGAGGTATATACAATATATACAAATAAGTTTTGAGTGTAATGTAATAAAATAATTTTCATTTAAGATGTTAATTTTTGTAAAAAATCTGAAAACACTTAATATTTCCGAAAAAGTTGAAGATAGGTATAGGACATTGTACATGAATGATGTCAAGAATTCTCTGAAGAATTCAAAAAATAAATAATATACAGGGGATTGCATTTGAAATAAGAAAGTGGGTGTTGGCCACGGTCACATAGAACACCCTATATAATATTATTTTCTTGAAAAATATGCGCATTCAAAATTACAAATCGACGTGTCCAAGCGTTCTTCCTAACACCCATTTATTCGTTATCGAATTTATTCCATTCGGCTGTTACACTCTGGATGTATAATGTTTGTAATACACATTGGATTGAATGTTATTTTAAAAATCAATAAGTGTAGTAGTAACAGTAAATGGGAAAAATACAGAATAATGTTAAATGAATATTTTTTCCGTGCTGTTGTTGAGAATGATCTGGAGGATATGTGGTTTCAACAAGACGGCGCCACCTGCCAATTTATTTAGCTTAAGAAATGGTCCAGTTAATCATCCTCTCAGGTAGTGTGATTTAACACCTTGTGGTTTCTTACTTTCACAAGTTCATGCTGATAATCCAGCAACTACTACTGAAAAATTAAAAAAAAAGATTGAACGTGCTGCTATTGATGAAATAGAGCCAAGAAAGTGATGAAAAATTGGGTTGACAGAATACAGCACTTACGGAGAATTCGTGGAGGAAATTTTGATCATGTTATTTTCCATACATACCTAATGGCATAATAAAGGGTGTTTCAATGGGAGCACAATATTTCAGTGTTCAATAAATTATAATTTTCCATAACAAAGTATTGAAATATTTATTGATTCAGAGAATATCAAGGGCGGATCCAGGATTTTTTTCTGGGGGGGGGGGGACAAGGGGCCCTCTGATAATTTGATTTGCTTCTAAGTATGTACTGTGAAGAAATTTCCACAGTAAAATAATCCACAAAAATACCGTTTGGGGGGGCTGCATGGGGGCACATGCCCCCTTCTAAATCCGCCCTTGTTGGGAATAATGTATGAAAAAAAAATCTGGCATATGCGTACTCTTTTGACAGAATCTTCAAAAACGTTATTGAAATTGAATAGGTACATGTGGTAGTATTGATACAGCGTGTACTTTCGGCTTTCAATGCTTCGATGGTTGCAGGCTTATCGATTTAAACCTGTGACTTCAGATAACCCCACAGCCCCAATTAAAAAAAAAGGGCCATTCAACGTTACTGCATTTTTTGACAATCAGGACGCGTTTTCCTACCGTGTGCATAAATTGCTGAAAATCGCAAACTACTACGTCGATTAGTTTCCGAGCTACAGGGCGATTTTGGTGGTCCATTATTATAATTGACTATAACTTCCGTACCTATTATAGGATCTACGCTCTCGAAATGAACATATCTTTCGGACACTTTTTCCAATACTTTTCAGCGGTGCTGTTGGATTTTTTGTATCTGCTCATTTTTTGGAGCAATAACGAAATTTATTTTTTCTCAAATGGAAACCATAAAAGGAAATGATATTTCCAAATTGATCTTCGTTCAACGATTTCGAAAATATATATCCTGATATACTTCCGAGTTCACTATACAGTGTGTCTGGGCATGACTTAGCGATAATTTGAGGGCATCAAATATACCTAATTTTATCGACAAAAATACTCACATTTGACCCCCCTATTTTTAGAATAGCCGCCATTCTAAATTAATTTTTTTATTTTAGTTGACCCTTTCAAATCATATCGATTTCTTTGGACATAAAGGTCCTACAGATGGGATTTTTTTTTTGAAAGATGATACTACCACCTTTTATTAAGGTAGAACAATAAGAAAACATTAACTCAAAAATGTCATAAAAAATTCTTAAAAAAAGTTTTTGTCAAAAAAATCACTGAATTCTTCAGTAAATTTTCAATAGTACAAAAACTAGCACATTAAAGTATAATTTTTTTTTCCATGAACTAACGCGCAAGGATATCAGCTACAAAACGATACCCACATCATTTCTGTAAATTACATAATTTGAGAGTTATTGTTGTTCGAATATGTCCGTTACGAGAGAGCAGATACTGCATTGATTTCCAGGGCCACAAGACAAGTCGTCATTAGGGCCACTCTTAGATAAGGGGCCACTGCCTGTCTACAAAGCAGAGGCGGCGATTTTGAGCAATTTTTATGATAAACTTGTTAGTTTAATCATTACAGATGATCAAAAGTAGAGTACTGAGTTTTATTTTATTACATGCATTTTCATAAGGGCCATGTTAAAACAGCAATAACTCTCAAATTATGTGGGTGTCGTTTTACAGCTAATATCCTTGCGTGTTAGCTCATTGAAAAAAAATTAACTTCAATTTGCTAGTATTTTGTACTAATGAGGATTTACTAAAAATTATCTTTTGAAAAACATTTTTTTTCACATCTGTAGGACCTCTATGTCCAAAGAAATTGATATCATTTGAAAAAATTTGAAATGACGGCTATTCTGAAATGTGGGTATTTTTGTCGATAAAATTAGGTATATTTGATGCCCTTAAATTATCGCTAAGTCATGCTCAGACACACTGTATATATTTTTTTTTTTTTTTTTAATGTTGTGATTTTCACGAAAAGGAATATCCTGTAATGTTCAGAGAACATCGTGAGAACCAAGGGCAAGCAGGTAGGAATTGGCGTTCTTCTTGAATTTCTGGAGGTTATATGCCTCGGGGAACACCTCCCTAGGCAGATTTTGATTCATTTCCTTCAAATCTGAGGCGGTCATAGAATTTCATGTCTTATTTATTTTCACCTGTCATCATTAAATCATCTGGATCTGAGTAGTTAAATGCTTTTCAATTCTCAATCAGAGAAATCATACTAGAATCAACAAGTTTCGCGAAACCCCCAATTGGTTTGCGTAATATTAAAGCTGATATTTCCTAAATCAATTTGACAGTTTTCAATAATTGTATTATATCGAATTCTATGGCCTCCTCAGTTGGGCGGAAGTGAACAGGGACAGTTTCCTTTCTCTATGGAAGTGAATCAAAGCGTGGATTTTGTTGAACAAAAAGTGATTTTTCGACATTTTCGATATACAGGGTGAGTCCTTGACTTGTACATATATTTTAACTGTAGATTCCTCTCATCAAACAGAACACTTTCTCTCTATACCATTTTTCAAAATTCGGTTTCGTTTGGAAGATACAGGGTGTCGAAAATCCACGAAAAAAACACTTTTCTGTTTAAGTATATCTTCGGAACCGTTATTTACAAAGAACTGAATTTTGGTGAAGTATTCCCTTTATGATGCATATTTCCAAATCAAAACTTATTCAATATTCCTCCCGGTATAAAAGTTACAGCGTAGCCAACTTATGAATCCACGAAAAAATACTATAAAACCACTTGAAAAAGATGAACGGTTCATATTTTCGAAAGAACCAATCGGTTTAGAAAATAAAAGTATTCCTAAGTTTTTTCAATAGAACGCGTCGTTTTCGAGTAATTCCCAATTTTACCCGATAAAATTTGACGAAAAAATCAGAAATCATGAGAAAAATCTAGATGCAACCCTGGCTTTTCAATATCACAGAATGGCTCAAATTAATAAACTCTATACAAGGTAACAATGTTGTCAGAATGTTCATCAACTTTGTCAAGACTAAAATGTCAATGGAAAACAAAATTCTGATATTAATAATGAATATTCCATACAAATCACGTATTAAATTGAAATTTATGAAAAATACTATGATAGGTACCTGATAATCTGTGGCGATGTTTCTATCTAAACAATATCCTCTTGGAATTCTATAAACTCACTTCACGGTTATTATCACATTAATTCACTTTCACTGATAATCTTTTCACATCAACTTTTCGCATTCTCCACTGTGAAAGAACAAATCGACAAATCTCCATCAAGCCGCTTTACGCATGCTTACTTCAACAACCACAGACCAACTGTTCCACTGTTCGGTCACGGAACAACGGTTGGTCTTGCGCATTAAGATCGTAGGGCTCTATTGGCGAGAATCAGAACATTTCCAAAGAGGCACGACAAGACGCCACCAGCCAAAAGTAACCAAAACTAGTGCCTTTGCGTTAGTTCATCCGTTAATGATAGAGGACCTATTGCTTCCTTGTGGAGAAAATCAACACAATCTGGCATCGTCTTCTCGAACGTTCTATGATAGAGTTCATAGAATATGGTTCGATGGGTTAGGTTAGGTCATTGACCTCTAATCGTTTGACCTAATTTAATGGAGTTATGTTCGATAAGTGTGAAAACAATTCGTTTTGAGATAGTTTTGGGAGAAAGAGGAGAATATAAACAAGTTATTAGTGCCCACAAACTAATCTTAATGTAAATCGAAGGAGGATTTTATTTTGGTGGGATAAATATGGCTTTTTAGTTGCAGATATAATCGAATGAAACTTACTGTTTTTGTTACGAAATATCGTGTTTTTAACATTCTTATTTGAATAAGGTTAGTACTTGAGTATTCCCTAAATGTATAAACTCAATTCCAAACGAGAAATATGAACTCTGAATCAATTCCACAGTATCATTTCAGGAACGTAATGAGCCCAATTTTTTTTCAAATGTCTATATCTTTTCAACAGAGCCGAATTCGGAAAAATGGAAAATGAAAAAAAAGGTTTCTTTCGACCTCAAGAATCTTCAGTTAAAATATATGTACAAGTCAAAGACTCACCCTGTATAATGAACTCGGAAGTATTGCATTATGTATGTTTTTGAAATCGTTTAAGGAGATCAAGTTGGAAATATCATTTCCCATTATGGTTTCAATGTGAAAAAAACAATTTTTTGTTATTGCTCCAAAATTTGAGCAGACACAAAAAATCCAATAGCACCGATGAAAAGCAGTAAAAAAAGTGCCCGAAAGCTGGGTTCATTTCGAGAGCGCAGATCCTATAATACGGAAGTTATGGTCAATTATAATAAGGGACCACGACCAAATATGTACCAAAATCGTCCTGTAGCTCGGAAACTAGACGACGTAGCAGCTCGGGGTTTTCAGCAATTTATGTTTCTCGAAAAAAAAGAACATGACATGTATATTACTTTTTCTCCATCTCTTATAGTTCAGGAGTTGTAGTACTAAACCATCTGGCCACCCTGTTCTTTGAATTTATGAATCGAATCATCCCTATTAGAATGTCATTAGAATAACGCTTTGAATCAGAAGGAGAAAAATAATGTTTCATATAACTTCGACGTGTAAGATTGAAGATTGTAAATCATTTTACAGTAGGAGGCAAACCGTCTCCAATAATTCCATAATACTCTCTAATTTTATTGTTATTTCAAGGTGCCGTTCCACTAGAAGAAGGACAAACATCAGGTAAAATGAAGTATTGTTGTTCTCTGACTCGCTACTAAAGAGCAATAAAATTGGTGGGTCAAATGGAATTATTTGAAGTACCTATCCTTTTTTCGGAATAATCACCTTTCACAACCTAAATCAACACATATAGTATATCAAAATAGAATATCTATCAAAGTGTTGAAGGTCAAACAATTTTTTATAACGAGAAGTTTACAAACTTGTAACTTTTAATCTTTTTTTACAAAATCCAGTTGGAATAAAAAGAAATCCAAACTATTTAAGTCTGGGAACTAGCGAGCCGTGATTTTCGTTCATATCCTCCCAAGTACACCTATCACACCTGGTATTCAGAAAACAAAACGTTTTTCGAATTATGCCAGATTTCCCCCTTTCGTTTTTAACTTCACTTTAGGAACATCCTGTATATTTGTTGATGAAGGTTGTGGAAGAAATCAAGGAAACGTTCCATTCCTCCACAAAAATTTGAGCTTTAAGCAATATTCATAATAGTTATAAGACAGTTTGCTCCTTTTGTAAAATGACTTAAAATTTACGTCAAATTCGACTTGAACGAGAGACCGACTATGAGTTTTATAGCATTTTTTGATACAAGTCAGTGAAATAAAGCTTCGAAGCACAACGAAAAAAAAGTTTCATATCACTTTGAAATCACAATGACACTGGCCAATTATCTATGTATAGAACGCTCTACACTCTACATGGTGCGAAAAACGCCAGGAATTCTTGCCGTGAATTTGGCTAAGATTGCGTCCAAGTTTATCATTTACTCTAGCACATACAGAGTGTAACAGCCAAATGGAATGAATTCGATAACGAATAAATGAGGGGGTGTTAGGAAAACCGCTCGGACACGTCGATTTGTAATTTTGAATACCGTGGCCAATACCAACTTTCTTATTTCAAATGCAACCCCCTGTATATTATTTATTTTTTTGGATTCTTCAGAAAATTCTAGACATAATTCATGTACAATGTCCTATACCTATCTTCAACTTTTTCGGAAATATTGAGTGTTTTCAGATTTTTTACAAAAATTAACATTTTAAATGAAAATGATTTCATTTCACAAATTCGATACATTACACTCAATAATTATTTCTCATTTACCTCTTGACATGAAGAAAGAAAGCAAAAACCATTACTGAGAAGAAATGTTGAGTAACGTTAGAAGACAATTCTACACCAGATTAGCATGTTGCCAAGACGTTCGCGGCGAGCATTTTGAACATTTCCTACATTGACATTAATGTTTTTTTTTTGTTTTTTTTTATAATTAAGAAATAATCAGTATTACTTATTAGGTTTCAAGTGTAATGTACCGAATTTGAGAAATCAAATAATTTTTATTTAAAACGTTGATTTTTGCAATAAATCTGAAAACACTTAATACTTCCGAAATAGTTAAAGATAGGTATAAGACATTATGTCTAGAATTCTCTGAAGAATACAAAAAATGAATAATATACAGGGGGTTGCATTTGAAATAAGAAAGTTGGTATTGGCCAGGGTCACATGGAACACCCTATATAATATTATTATTTTGGAAAATATGCGCATTTAAAATTAAAAATCGACGTATCCGAGCGTTTCTCCCAACACGCCCTCATTTATTCGTTATCGAATTTATTCCTTTTGGCTGTTACACTCTGTATGAACCCACTCTGATAATAATCAAGAAATTCTTAAACCACTTCATTACTTCATGAACCATTCATTTTATACTATGTATAATAAAGTCACTAAACTGACATTCAGTCGTTAATGCGCAGGTATCGTGAAGGGCCGCGAATGTGGTTGGTACACATGTACCTTTTCGCGAAGCCTTTGTCACGGCACCAAATACCGACTCGGATCAAGGAAGGCCGCGAAGCGCGAATGTGACACCAAGAAAACATCCATACTCACGTTCGCAGCATTGTCCGATGTTCGCGCCATGAGTGTAGAGCATAAGTTCTTTCGTTTTGGTCAATTGGGACTCAAATTGTAAATCATTTCACAGTAGGAGAGCAAACCGTCTTTAACTTCCATAAATAATTCCATTATATCCTCCAATTTTATTAGACTTTTGTGTCTTGAAAAGGTAAAATGGAGTAACGGTGTTCTCGGACCCGCACAAAAAAGGGCAATAAAATAAATGGGTATAATGGAATTATCTATAGTAATGGGTGATTTTTAAGGGCTACAGGAAATTTAAGAAAAAACACACAAAATTCATAAAAATGCATGAAATGTTTATTTGAATCAACAGTACGGTCCATACAGAGTGTAGCAGCCAAATGGAATAAATTCGATAACGAATATATGAGGGCGTGTTGAAAGAAACGCTCGGACACGTCGATTTGTAATTTTAAATGCGCATATTTTTCAAGAAAATAATAATCTATAGGGTGTTCCATGTGACCGTGGCCAATACCAACTTTCTTATTTCAAATGCAACCTCCTGTATATTATTCAGTTTTTGGATTCTTCAGAGAATTCTAACCACAATTCATGCACAATGTCCTATACCTATCTTTAACTATTTCGGAAGTATTAAGTGTTTTAAGATTTATTGCAAAAATCAACGTTTTAAATAAAAATTATTTAATTTCACAAACTCGGTACATTACACTCAAAACCTTATAAGTAATACTGATTATTTTTTGATTATTAAAAAAAAACAGAAAAAAACATTAATGTCAATGTAGGAAATGTTCAAAATGCTCGCCGCGAACAGACAACGTGTTACTGAGGCTATGAGAATAAACAAATCTGTTTTTGTTTTTTTTTAATTTCTTCTCAGTAATGGTTATTACTTACTTTCTTCATATCAAGAGGTAAATGGGGAATAAGTATTGACTGTAATGTATCGAATTTGTGAAATGAAATAATTTTCATTAAAAACGTTATTTTTTGTAAAAAATCTGAAAACACTTAATATTTCCGAAAAAGTTGAGGATAGGTATAGGATATTGTACATGAATTATGTCTAGAATTTTCTGAAGAATACAAAAAATAAATAATATACAGGGGGTTGCATTTGAAATGAGAAAGTTGGTATTGGCCACGGTCGCATGGAACACCCTATATAATTTCATTTTCTTGAAAAATATGCGCATTTAAAATTACAGATCGACGTGTCCGAGCGTTTTTCCTAACACCCCCTCATTTATTCGTTTTCGAATTTATTCCATTTGGCTGTCACACTCTGTATAATATAATGTTTGAAGATTATTTCATGCAAATGTTGACCGGGGCTGCTCCTCAAATGGTCCATCCGCTTAGTCCAATTTTTGCAAACTCTTTCCACCATTTTGGCCGGTATCTCACAAATAAATGCTTCACTGCTGACTTCCAATGTTTCAATCGAAGCGGGCTTGTCAGTATAGGCATGAGCCTCAACATAGCCCCACAACTCAACATAGCCCCACAAAAAATAGTCTAAGGGCGTCAAATCGCACGATCTAGGCTGCCAATTGACCGGTCCCTAACGTGAAATAAACTGTTAACCGAACTTGCCTCTCAATAGGTTCATTGTTTCGCGTGCTGTGTGGATGAGGCATCGTCTTGTTGAAACCACATGTCATGCAAGCCCAGCTCTTCCATTTTGGGCAAAAAAGTTATATATCATCTTACTGTAGGCACCGAATCGATAATTGATGGTCAACATTGAAACTGGCCGATACAGCTGCGATATTTTCTTTAGTTCGCACCGTACGTAAGCTTGTTTGTGGTTCAATGTCCAACAAAGTAAATTTGGTGCTAAATTAAGTCACAACAGCTTTAATTCAGGGCAGTACAGAGTGAGCCAAATTTGACCCATTCTAAAGAATGTTTATAAACTAGATAAACAAGAACTGATGTCGGTATCTCATCGTTTTAGTGATAGAGGGTGTTTTTTTCAAATATGCATTCTAGAAAAGGGACTGTAACTTTTTTCCTGTGAAAAATATTGAGTTTCAGCGCAAACGTAGAACTACATTTTCATACTGGAGTATTTCAAGTTGTGCAAAGATGTATTTAAATGTCTTCTGAATTCACATAATATTTTCTCAAATTCATTAATTTCCCAAAGTAAAGGAACATTTTGATAAAACCGTAATTACTACGATTTTTTAGCAGAAACGGCAACGTTGCTCGTTCAACTGACAGAAGAATGACTATAACCCAACATTTTCAAAACATATACACGGTAAAATGTGTCAGAAATTTTCATGGCAAAGCGCGATAGTTTATAAACGTGAATGGAGTATATGCGAAATGATTGCATGATTGTTGGAATTGCGTTCTGCAACGAGTATTAGACGATATTTTCTCTATTTCAGTCAAGTTTTGTGAAAAACTGTCGAAATGAAATAAAAAATTCAGATTATACATCCAGTGATTTCTGTATTGGTGTGATTGTTACGAAAATTGACAGCTCTAGGGAAATTAGTTTGACAAGAAAAAAGATACAGCAACTTTTCCAAAATGTACATTTGCGATAAACACCCTATACCTCGAACATAGATATGCTGATCTCACTATGAAAGTTAACTTCCATCTAGTCGGATCTATATTTGATTATTTCGTTTCATTCAAGTTCGGCAATATGCAGAGAATAATAAAATAATAATTTGAATAATTTGCTCGAAAGGACCCCGCACTTTTCTGACTTTTCTTATGGCAAATGGCGTTCCGTCAAATGTTCGAATTCTTTGGTATAATGTAGTACTCTAACTCAATCCTATGACTAGTTTTTGAGATACAGGGCGTTGAAGTTGAGAATTACCCACTTTTACTAGGCACGTGTATCTCGAAATAGAATAGAATGAATTCCAATTTTTCTCAAAAAACTTTTCATTCCATCTCCAGGGAGCAACTATACAGGGTCTTTCACGAGGAACCTCACCCATATTTATACGGGAAACTACTGAACGTATTTTCATGAAATTCAGCACTTATAAGTATTTCACGATGCTGATGAAATCTAAAATATTTTCAAGGCATGAGCACCTCCGGTTTTTCCGGAAATGACGTCAACTTCCGTTTTTCAAATTAGAACACCATTCTTTTATTGCAGAAATAGATTCCTCAGAAAATTTCAAGTTATTTTGATGTAACATTTTTCAGTTTTGGTTGGAAAATTCTCTCTGAGCGGGAAAATTCGAAAAAAAAATCGAAAATAGAGCTCCGCTGAAACAAGAATAACTTCGAGGTTTTTGGATGGAAAATTTTCATTTTTGGGATTTTTCAAGATGTAAGATTGATGTATCCACTTTGAAAATCGAAATCGCGATTCATGATACAGGGGGTGAAAAAATCGCTTTCAAATTTAGGGAATCGTGAAAAATCAATTTTTTCAAATTAGAACACCATTTTTTTATGGCAGATATTGAATCTACGTTAAAAAATAATGTGAGTGTATGCATCACACCCTTGCCCTGAAGTGGATATTTTCTGAGTTATTCACAAAAAACTGTTTTTCGTCTTGAATTTTCAGCTATTTCTTTTCCCTTCACGCCAAAAAGATGAAATTTTCAGGAACTGTTACTTAAACCATGTTTTAGATTTTACCACCCTAATATGCAAGAGAAAAAAGTTACAGGTTGTTCCTAAATAGATGGCGAATTTGGATTCGAATTTGTATCGGAAACCTCTTTATTTCAACTAATCGGCCATCGGTTTTCTCTCCAGTGATAAATTAATAATTCCTTATGAACCATATGCAAAAACTTACCATGTTTACATAGTGATCGATTTTATAACTTAATAAGAATTATCACCAAATTAATAGTAAACACAAAATGCTACTGAATAAAGAGGAATTTGGCAGATGTAATTAATGATATCTATCATTAAAAAAAAAGAATGTAAAACATGGTAAGTTTTTGCATATGGTTCATAAGGAATTATTAATTTATCACTGGAGAGAAAACCGATGGCCGATTAGTTGAAATAAAGAGGTTTCCGATACACATTCGAATCCAAATTCGCCATCTATTTAGGAACAACCTGTAACTTTTTTCTCTTGCATATTAGGGTAGTAAAATCTAAAACATGGTTTAAGTAACAGTTCCTGAAAATTTCATCTTTTTGGAGGGAAAAGAAATAGCTGAAAATTCAAGACGAAAAACAGTTTTTTGTGAATAACTCAGAAAATATCCACTTTAGGGCAAGGGTGTGATGCATACACTCACATTATTTTTTAACGTAGATTCAATATCTGCCATAAAAAAATGGGGTTCTAATTTGAAAAAATTGATTTTTCACGATTTTGTCATCCCTAACTTTGAAAGCGATTTTTTCACCCCCTGTATCATGAATCGCGATTTCGATTTTTAAAGTGGATACATCAATCTTACATCTTGAAAAATCCCGAAAATGAAAATTTTCCATCCAAAAACCTCGAAGTTATTCTTGTTTCAGCGGAGCTCTATTTTCGATTTTTTTTTCGAATTTTCCCGCTCAGAGAGAATTTTCCAACCAAAACTGAAAAATGTTACATCAAAATAACTTGAAATTTTCTAAGGAATCTATTTCTGCAATAAAAAATGGTGTTCTAATTTGAAAAACGGAAGTTGACGTCATTTCCGGAAAAACCGGAGGTGCTCATGCCTTGAAAATATTTTAGATTTCATCAGCATCGTGAAGTACTTATAAGTGCTGAATTTCATGAAAATACGTTCAGTAGTTTCCCGTATAAATATGGGTGAGGTTCCTCGTGAAAGATCGTGTATAGAGAAATATGACCGGAAATCGTTACGAATACGGGGTTATCCGTATTTAATGCATGCCCTATTTTGAAAGTATAAAATATGTCATTTCCAGAGCGAGAACGTTCGCAAAATGAACTATTACACTAGATATGTTGTTGTTACATCGAAAAAACATGAAACACCCAGAGGCCAGAATTCATACTGGGTGATCCATTATTATAGAAACTAGGGAAAGATTTTGCGGCATGCAGACAAATTTTGTGAAATTCCGGAAAAAGTCACACACCGAGCAGGAATCGAACCTGCGTCTTCCACTTGCCGGGCGGATGCTCTCCCGCTGAGCTACCAGTGTGTGTGATACCATTTATATATTATAGAAACTATTCACAATGAAGGTTATGTGGACACCCTGTATTTTTGGGTTCATTAAAGGTGTTTGTTTGATTTTTTCAGAACATATCATGATGGATTTCAGAGAATACAGGTGATTCAGTCATGAAATACACTG
This sequence comes from Adalia bipunctata, assembly GCA_910592335.1. Classification (NCBI taxonomy): domain Eukaryota; kingdom Metazoa; phylum Arthropoda; class Insecta; order Coleoptera; family Coccinellidae; genus Adalia; species Adalia bipunctata. Next base: position 17,781,901 of record OU342957.1, read on the forward strand.
TGAACCTCATGAAAATACACGAAAACCACCTTTTTCTTCATCACCCTCTATTTCAAGATTAACTCCGTTGAGGTGGGAGTTTCTCTTCACCACTGTACTTGATATGAAAACATCAATACGGCTGAGAGTTTTTATCCTCTTCCTTCTTACTATGACCAGATTCTTTGCTGGAATGAGAATAGAATAACATATAAATAAATAATCTTCATATTCCATAAAAAAAATCTGGTAATAGGAAGTGGATAAAAACTCTCAGTCGTATTGATGTTTTTATATCAAGTACAATGGTGAAAGAAAACTCCCACCTCATCGGATTTAATCTCGAAATAGAGGGTGATGAAAAAAGAGGTGGTATTTGGGTATTTTCGTGAGGTTCAAAGTTCATTAAATGACTGAATCACCCTATATTCTTTAAAATCCATGATGATATGTTCTGAAAAAATCAAACAAACATCTTCAATCAACCCAAAAATTCAGGGTGTCCACTTTATTGTGAATAGTTTCTATAATGGATCACCCAGTATGAATTCTGGGTATTTCAGGTTTTTTCGATGTAACAACAACATATCTAGTGTAATAATTCATTTTGCGAACGTTTCCGCTCTGGAACTGACATATTTTATACTTTCAAAATCGGGCATGCATTCAATTATGGATAACCCTGTATTCGTAACGATTTTCGGTCATATTTCTCTATATAGTTGCTCCCTGGGGAGGGAATGAAATGTTTCTTGAGAAGAATTGAACTTCATTCGATTCTGTTTCGAGATACGAGCTTAGTAAAAGTGGGTAATTCTCAACTTCAACGCCCTGTATCTCAAAAACTAGTCATAGTCATAGTTGGGGCCATGGACATTTTTGATCAGTAGGTCGAGTACTACATTATATCAAACAAACTTTTGACGGAACGCCATTTGTCATAAGATAAGTGCGGGGTCCTTTGAAAATTAGAAATTGGTTGAACAACCAGATTTATTGTCGATCTCGAAGGGAGAGCCATGGCTCCCATGCCTCCCCCCCTCAAATCCGCCAGTGTTCTCTATACGGTTTTCCATTTTTTGATGCCCCTCCGCAGATGACGAACGGATTATTCATAAATTACGCTCCACCCTGTATGATATTCTAGATTTTCAGTACGAGCCCTTAATTGACACTGCATCGCCCAATATCTTTTAGTATGGAGATATATCCGAATCTATAACATTTTGAAGGGAGTTATTCTGATCCTGAAGTTTTATGACCTATAGGTGTCCCTTATGTCAGTTTGAATGAGGTCATTCCTTGTCTACGCCACTGATCAAGAAGTTTTGGATTTTGTCATTTTGTTGACTTCTCTCTTGTTTCATTGCAGACTGCCAGATGCGCAATGTAAACGCGAGAGCAGTCAACCAGAAACGAAGAGAAACGACATCCTCTTCTTGCTAGTGAGTTTTTATGTCTCGATGTATACGCGAAGAGCATGCCATCCCGTTTTTTGATGAATATAGACCATGCATGAACCATACTAAATGACATAGAAAAAGAAATCCGGAGAACCAGTCGGAATAAGGGTATATGGACAATCAGAGATACCACCCCACCTGCACAGAATCAAAGTCTATCAAGGCAGCAGGCTGTGCCGAAGGGAATTGACTCATGCCGCTACTCATAGAACACGAAATATTGAACGTGATTAAGGAAATGCAGGCCAGTTTTTGTCCTTAGGGTACGACTATGAAGTTATGATTAACTCACTGATTTCAAATGACTTACACGGTCATCTTGAAGTTTTACACAGAGACATCATCAAAGCAGAAATGGATTCCTTTTCAGGCCCTCGGAAAACTTCTTGGGTGCCATTTTTCCTTCCCCAGTCGACGTGATGGAAATATGTAGTTGAGTTGCAGTGGATATAAGAAATTGGACTGACTCTGTAGTCTGTGATATACTGCAAAATGACAATGACTATCAAATACTAAGAATTAAAACAGATATTCGCGACTTAGAACTATTCTAGTTCACAGGGTGTCAATTTTGTACAACTTCCACATAAAAACCATCATTAAAAGGGGTTTATACCGTTCGACGTTCAGTTCAAAACGCGATTCTCCAAGTGGGAAAGTTCATTAATTTTTTTTTCGTCGAAAAAAAAAACATTAATTTTTTTTCACTCGACGAAAAAAAAAGTTATGAACTTTCCCGCTTGAAGAACTCTTCAAATTGAATAATAGTGAAAACCTCATATAAATCGGTGGTCTCTATCTTGAGAAATTCCGAATCGCGTTTTGAACTGAACGTCGAACGGTATAGACCCCTCTTAAGTCATTTCATCACCCGTGGCAACCCCAACCTCTCGAATTTGAGTAGGGAAGATGGGTCGTGCGATATTTTGTTGAAAAGGTTGTTTCAATATGACAGTAAATTTTTTTTTTATTTGGTTGTTTACGTTTTATTTGAAAATGATATATCGCCTATTTACCTGGAGCATAAAATGATTACCAATTTCTAAGAAACAATGCAGAAGAGGAAAATTTGATCAGAAACTGGAGAAGCATTTTAAATGGCCTCACCAAACTTCAAGAGGAGATAGATCTAGAGATCTTACTGGCCATTCTAAAGGGTTTTCCAATGAGAGGTGTTATTTTGAATAGCCCGCTATTCCCTTGATGTCACCTTTGAGTTTGAAGCTGTCATTTTTTGACATTTGACAAGTATAAACTACGCCATTAATGGAAATGGAAGATACACGTTTCAACAACGCATTGGAATCATTAAAATTCATTATAAAATTGGTGAAAATTTGGCAGACTATTCGTAAAACTCGAACATTTTTTGATCATCGTGAAGCATCTTGTCGAACCGCAATACAGAAATTGGTGGAAAAATTTGAACTGTTAGGACAAGTTATTGATTTGAAGAATAAAACCCGTGCACGTCCCTCAAGAACAGCCGGGAATATTGCAGCTGTAGCCGAAAGTGTTGAAGAAATCCCAGGTCTGTCCATTCCTCGTCTTTTCTTGGAATTAGGCATTCCATAAACTCAATCCGGACGATCATCCACAACGTCGTGATCCGGAATTCCATCGAAAAATCATCTTTAGTGATGAGGCTCACTTTCACCTCGAGGATTCGTCCACAAGCAAAATTATCGCATCTGGGGCTCGGAAACCCAATAGTTATTGTTGCATAGCCTCTCCATCCTTAACGTATGACTGTTTGGTGGAGTTTATGGTCCGGCGGGGTGATTGGACCTTACTTTTTCGAGAATGAGGCTGGAGCAACAGTTACGGTGAATGGATCGTGCTATCGAGAGATGATTGATGATTTTGTATGACCGGAATTGGATGGTTTTGATCTGGACAACATTTACTTCTAACAAGACGGCGCTACGTGCCACACAAGCAAAGGTTTCCGGATTTCCGTTTTATTTCTCGAAGAGGTGATCACAATTGGCCAGCGAGATCTTGTGATTTAACACCTTGCGACTTCTTCCTTGGGGGCCATGTGAACGAGATGGTCTGCGCCAAGAGCCCGGCCTCGATTCAAGACCTCAAAGATGGAATTCGTGAGGCTATCGAGGACACAGGGCAGCCATTTTGCGATTTGGTTATGGAAAATTTCATGAAAAGGATATGGTCCTGGAGTCGTGATCATGGTGGTCATTTGGCTGATGTTATTTTTCATTATTAACTGCATATCTTCCTTCTTATAATGAAAAAACACCGATTATTTATCCAAAAAAAAATGTATTTTTTTTTTAATGTCAAAATAACACCTCTTATTGGAAATTCCTTTATTTTATGTGCATCTCAGTCAGAATGATAAGTCTGGGTGCCGGCGGGACAAATTGCAAATTATTAATTAAGTTTTCATACTTTCTGTATAGCTTAATTAGGTAGAGTCTACCACATTTTTCCTTTTGTGAAAATTTTTGTAGTCGCGGCTTTTTTTCAGCAAACCTCTCGTGAGTCGACCATATTTTCAATTTTTTCGAATCTTACATACTCTTTTTTTGTAAAATGCAATCATAAAATTAATCTTGGAGAAATGAGAAAACATGATTGTCCGACGAAAATATTGTGGCTTTGAGAGTGTCTGGAGACATGAACATGACTGAAAACCGCATTTTTTCAAATCATACATTCGTTCCTGAATTTTTCAGAATCGATTGATATAACCATATGAAAATGCAATTGTCCGACAAAAAAAATGTGGCGTTTTTCTTGTTCGACAAATCGGAAACGACGTTTCTTTTGAGTTTTCAAATTCATTAATATATGTCGGACAAGAATGAATTTATATTTTAGAGAGATTCCCTTCATAGAAAAAACAACTGTCCACCATATAAAATGCGTCAAATCCTCAGTCGGACAAAAAAACACTTGAAAATATGGTTCAATCCTTAGCCCTAGCTTCCCTTTGGTTGGCGTCGAATCCTTTCAGTTGACGAAAGCTTTCTCGAAAATTTCCAAACGTCCTAAATCAATGTCATTAGTTCTTAGAGAATATACTCTGCAGATATATTCTCCTATAATGCGAAATACATCATTTGAGATAATGACAAATATTCAAAAGCTGGTTGAAAGCTTCTCGATATTTCAAACAGCCTTTTCTTTCCTTTTCTGAAGAAAGATGGGTTTTAATCATTTCCTGTGAAAATATGGCATATTGTTAGAGCTTGCGCTAACTGCTCGCCAAAACTTTCATATACACACAACCAAACTTATATGGAATCACCCTGTTATTTGGAAAAAACGAATTTTAATTAAAAAAAAAGTCGCTGAAAAGTGAAGAGCAGTTGTCCCAAAACAAGTTTATTACAAAAATAATATAAATTATTGAAAGATTATTTTTATAATAGAACTGAAAATTAAAAGTGTAAATTTCTCTGAAAATAATTTTTATGTAACTGAGAATTTAACAACAAATAAAACGATTTTAACAAATCAATAATCAGTATTACCACCCCTGGCATTGATACAAGCTTGAATTCGACGAGGCATGCTTTCTATTAAGTTGTTAATTTCTTCTTCTGTAACATTTGCCCATTCCTCTAAAGCCGCTTGTATAAGTTGCTCTGCGTTACCAGGATTATTTTGACGAGCTCTAATTTTTCTTTTGATCCTATCCCACAAGTGCTCGATAGGATTAAGGTCCGGTGAACAAGAAGGCCACTCTAAAACAGTCACACCTTCTGTTTCGAAAAAATTTTTTGCAACTCTGCTGGTATGTGGAGGTGCATTATCCTGCATGAATAGGAAATAATCTCCAAAAGCACCTCGCCAGAGCCTCACTACAGGTTGTAGCACTAGATCAATATACCTAGGCCCTGTCAGAGATTGTCTAATGGGAATTAAAGGAGTTTTCTCACCAAACATAATTCCGCCCCAAAACATTACAGTACCTCCTTTGTATTTAGGGATCGGTCTTGCAGCTTGGATGGAGCCTAGCTTGCCTCCCTCTACCTCTTAAAATGCGAACACGCCGGTCGTCTGATCGTAGGCCAATTCTGGCCTCATCCGAAAATAAGACATTTTTCCAATCTTCAATAGTCCGATTTTCATGCTCTAAACACCAATTAAAACGGTCAACTTTATTTTGCCTTGATAGTTCTGGAACTCTTAACGCTCTTCTCTCGAATAATTCCCGAGCGCGAAGTCTTTTTCTGATAGTTTCGACAGAAACACTAACACCTGTAGCTTGCAAAAATTGCCTTTGAAGCTCTGAATGAGATACTGCGGGATTTCTTCTTGCTGTTTGGGCTAAAAAGCGATCCTGCCTTTCTGTAGTTACTCTTCCACGACTACTTCTCGGCCTATTCTTTAGGGTTTCTAACTCCAGAAACCTTGCATAGGTTTTTGAAACAACCCCTTGTGTAACCCCCACCGTTCTTGCAATCTGTCTTTGTGACATACCTTGTTCTACCATAGTAATAATTCTTCCTCTCTGGACTTCCGATAACCCCACATAAGGCTTTTTTTTTAAAAGTTCGCAAAAAAACAAAATATAAATTCACTGCGACGTTCGAACGAAATGGTAAAATCGACACTGCAAAGCCAAATCTTATCAAGTGCTTATGAACCTAACTGTTTTTGTGAGTAAACACATGCACTTTTTATTTGCTTCAAACGAAAAAGATATCAAAATAATATTTCATCTTAATACTGGGTGATTCCATATAAATTTGGTTGTGTGTATGCCATTGATTGATGTTGAGAATCTTACTGTCAGCATTATTTTCCCTATTCTCACATCTGCTTTCAAATATTTCATATTCGATAACATTATAACTGGAATATCTGAATCAGTACATCGAACAGTCACTCGATAATTTTTATTTAATTGGCAAATATGATGAACAATTTTTTATCATAATCGATAGTTCGCTTCATCTGATTATCAACGACTTCATAAACATAGCAGACATCGTAATTAAGTTTAACTATTTCTCCACTGAACAAGAGAGATTGAATACATCGCTCGCCCAGTCTGCTATAAAGATTTCGATTAATTTTTCTTTGATATTCCTGCCCTTTAATAGTTTACTGAATTCTAAAGGGCGTTTATTTTCATTCAGAATATCATACTGATTCCCAATTTCTTCTTCCCTTATTTGATGCTCATAGTCCTTGATACTATTGCTAAGTCTGAAAATATGATCTGCGGAGCGAGCAAGAGTATTTGTGAGGTCATCAGATTCGTTGTAGAGCGAAAATAATAAAAGAACGCTCATTGAGCAGAAGCCCCAAATCTACTCTTTGCGCACGGATATCCGTGCTCTTTGCGTCTTTGGTTAGAAATAAATGACATTTGGAAGTGCTCTCGCTCCTGAGCGGGAGCGAATATATCTGATCTTCTTGCTCGCTCTGATAATAAAAGATCACGATGCGGAGTGAAATGAGCGAAGAGAGCATAATAAAAGACCGGCTGAGAGCAAGAAGTGTGCGCCGAGCAGAATATTCAGACTTAGCATAGGAATGTTATATTTATCGAACACTATATGCACTTCCTTTTTCTCGAACTCGAAAAATTTTAATATATGTTTGGAAATCTGTGCATATCTTCTGGAAGTTTTTTCTATCTAATGTAGTGAAAGAAATCCATCAAATATTGTTATGTCAGCCAGAGAGGTACTGCGGATTGATACCTTTTAAACTCTTGGAGTATGACAACAACAGAAAAAATGTCTAATAGACTAAAATTAAGTTTTTTTAAAGAACTAATTAAGTAAATAGCTACGAGTATAAACAGTTGTTAACAGTCTTTTCATAACCCCAAAAGTATTACAGAAAAGGTACCCCAGGTACCTTCTACCACTTCGTGCAACATTTCACTTCCAGAGTAGAATTTCCGTATCCAACTGATTCTGATTGTGGGAATTCTTTGAGAAATGCAAATTAAATTTGCTTCATGAAAGCCACCAAAAGTATGAAAAAAGGCAACTTTCATCGAAATATTGATGTCAAATTTATGATGGAATATGTTAGTTATGAAAACGGAATCTCACTAACTTTCATTCGGTGGACTAAGAAATTGCCAAACTTTTTTTGTCGGACAGTTGAATGATAGTATTCAGCACATTCTTCATCCTTCTTAAATGATCCTCAAAAAATCAAATGTTTAATAATAACCTAAGCAAAGTTATATCCGATAAATGCATATACATAGTCAGTCTATTCATACCCAAATTAGAGCAATGAATATTTAATTTTTGAATGAACGCCACATTTTTTTTGTCGGACAACTGGTGCACTGCATTGTATTTTCAAGGTAAAGAGAGAATAAAAAAAAAACATGCATAATTTTTTTTCCTCAAAAAATCGTCGTTTTCGATTTGTCGGACAAGAAAAACGCTACTTTTTTTGTCGGACAATTGCATTTTCATATGGTTATATCAAACGATTCTGAAAAAAATCAGGAATGTATGTATAATTTAAAAAAATGCGATTTTCAGTCATGTTCATGTCTGCAGACACTCTCAAAGCCACACTATTTTGTCGGACAATCATGTTTTCTCATTTCTCCCAGATTGTTTTTATGATTGCATTTTACAAAAAAAGGGTATGTATGATTTAGAAAATTGAAAATATGGTTGACTTACGAGAGGTTTGCTGAAAAAAAGCCGCGACTACAAAAATTTCCACAGAGGGAAAATGTGGTAGACACTACCTAATTAAGCTATACAGAAAGTATGAAAACTTTATTAATGATTTGCAATTTGTCTCACCGGCACCCAGACTAAATTTTATTATTGATGCATACAGGAGAATGACTTCTGGAAAACTCAGAAAAAAGGGACGAAAATCCGAGCAAAATTTATACCTAAAATTAAATGGAAATTGGGCAAATTGGCGGGGCTCAATTTGAGCATTTGTTAAATTGCACAATTCAGGACACTTATATCGTTTTTCTGAAGAAATTCTCTTCTCCTGCATTGTTTCCCTGGAATTGATAATCATCTTATGCTCCAGGAGAAAATTGGGTGATTCAAAGTCCAATATTACGTAAACAAATGATTAAATCTCAACAATATTTAGATAAACCTTTTCAACATCATATCGCAGGACCCATTTTCCCTATTCAAATTTAAAGAGTTTGGGGTTGCAGAGGGATGAACTGATATGATGGTTTTTGTGTAAAAAATGTCTCCCTCAAGAATAAAATTGACGGGTCTCAGCGATTTTCCTAAATATGGATTTTTCTTCCAGAAAAGCCTGTCTGCTTTTCAATGTGAAGCCCTGTATAATTTTAGGAATGATTTTCTGATCGCCTCATATAGATTTGGTGGAGATTCACATTTATCAGAAATTTGTTTTCAGAATGTCAAATCTCACTGTCTCTCTCTGACTGTTGCCCAAAATTTGTATGATTTCAATAAAATAAAAAAAAAAACCAAATAATTAGTCTGTAGGATTATTCACTCTAGCTGGTACTACTTCGAAGTGAAAAGGAGTATTAAGTGTTGGCAGAGCAGAATTTATGAATTTCAATAAAGAACAGTTCGTCATAAAGAATCTTTAATTATCAAAGTGCCCCTCCTAATGAAATGCACAACATTCATTTACGCGAGAACTTGACTTTCCTATTCACTGTGACACTCAGTATACTGAGTGTGGATGATGGACATCAGTGAATTGAACTACCCCCATGTATATGTCGTAAAATTTTCAGAAGTTTAGGATTTAGCTTGGGGCTGGGGTCACGAGTTCATTTTCTTGTTTCTCGTTATGAGTAACACTACTGCTTCATTAGCATTTCTGCTTCATGAAAAAATTGGTGGGGTTGAGATAATGTGGAACCGTTGAATGGCCTCCTCGTTTACTCGAACTCAGTCGCATCGAATTTTGTCATTTTGGAGATCCGAAAAGCATTATTGACGCATTCGGATGGTTTGAAGTAACGTTTTCGCGCGAATGAATGTTGTGCATTTCATTAGGAGGGTAACACTTTCGTAATTAGAGATTCTTTATGACATAAACTGTTTTTTATTGAAATCCATAAATTCTGCTCTGCCTACAGTAAATACTCCTTTTCACTTTGATGTGGTGTCACAGTGAATAATCCTTTAGACTGATTGTTGGTTCTTTAATTTTTTTTTCTACAAACAATAAAAATTTTGAGCAACACCTAGAGAGAGACGAAAGTATTTTATTATAGATCCGTTGCTCTCAAACAACAATTTCGATTATTTGATACATTTTCAATTGTGGTCCATAAGATCTAGGTTCAATTTTTTGAGTAGGTAATATTCGACATTCTGAAAAATGATTTCCGATAAATGTGAATCTCCACCAAATCTAGTTAGAGGAAAAACCAAAATCGATGTAGGGCGATGAATATCAAGAAAATCATTTGAATAATTATTGAGGGAGTTGCATTGAAAAAGAAACAGTCAAGTGAAAAGATCAAAGTTTTTGAAAATTAATAGGATCCGACAATTTTGCTTGTGAGGGGGACATTTTTCACATAAAAACCATTATCATATTTTGTGCCCTATATAAATGGAGGGAAGAATTTTCGAAGCCGAATATTACGAAAAATAAAAATTAGAAATTCACTGTCATATTCAGGAGGAGAGGTCCTTTCATGACCTCTGCACAACCCAACTCCCCTATACAAATTTGAGGGTTGGATTGCAGCGCAGAGGAATGAAAGCAATGAAAAAGAAAATTTTATTCTCAAGAACAAAACTGACTCGATTTTCCAATATCTTGATTGTTCCATTTTTCCAAAGAAACCCCTTTTTCATCTTTAGTGTGACAGCCTATACATATATCCTAACCCTAACTCAAAATCGTATATCATACCTACTTGGTGTGATTGAGATACTATAAGGTATACAAGTTCTCTTCATTGGACGACAACTCATTGAGTCATTGACCATCCTGTATAAGATGGATATATATAGCAAAATTCATATACTTAAATCGAATGGTATCAATACTTTGGACGAAGTTGTTTCTTGAGAAACCTAAGGGGGACCAAGATTTTTGACGATGTGAGTTATTCTTCGAAAGAGGTTCAGGTCCAATGTTTCATCAAGGGAATCAGAAAGCTTTGGACTGAGATAGGCGGTTCACAAGGAAGGAGAATCCGAAAAAACCTACAAAAAAACCAATACCAACAATGAGATGATTGACGAGAGCAAAACAGAATTCTATAGACAGAAAATACTGGAAGTCAGAAAGTTTCTGAGGCAAAGATCGGTTCTAATTGATTTATAAACATCAGAAAATCATCCAACTTTCGAGAGGGACATTTGTGACAAGTGACATGTGTCATAGAGTTCAAGCTCCTTGTTCGCTGGCCATGCATCAACAAAATGAAAAGGTGGAATGAAACCTTTCAAAAGCAGCATTCAGAAACACTATTAGTATGAGAAAAACAATAATAATTTTTCGGGGCCCCAATGCCCTCAATGGCCAAGATGGTAAGACATATGGACACATGTCAGTCTTCTCCGTGAGGCTGTGCATGGGTTCGAATCGCAGCTGGCCATGGATGTGTATGGTGTTAACCTGATAATTACATAGAACTAACAAAAGCTAGTAGACAAATGTCGAAAGACGCTTTACGAATAACATTGAAATTGAAGAAAAAATAATCTTTTAGGGGATGATCCAAGTTTAAATTTCAATGTCATTCAGTATATCTTAACACTTTATGTTACACTACACGAACTCAAGGATCGAATCATTTACTCCCGATGGGTTGATAGATGTGTGTTGCATGAAAACTGAAAAGGCCCCCTAAATACCTAAATGCACATTTCTCATAGTCCCACCATAAAATCAGTGGCGTAGGCGCGGATGACGGAATATTTAATCGAAAAGATTCTTTTTTCAAAAAACACATTTGTAAAGATTGTTGAATGTTTGTCCATTAATTATTCGTTTACCCAAAAAATTATCCATTTGCCCACTCATACAATGTAATTTGAACCAGAACTAATGAAATATATTTTCTTTATTTTCAGCTGCACAGATTCCACAACGAGGGAGTAAGTACAACGCATTGAGTAATCTTTAGAGCTAATCAAGTCTCACAAATATACTCAACGACATTATGAATGGTACACCCAGAAGAAATAATTTCATGAACACGATGATTACACGTTTTGGTGTTAATGAAATGAAATGTTCGATGTTGGCAGTCTTCTACCTGGGCCTCTATTCTTGAAAACCAGGGAGTAGAACGATCGAGAGAACGGCGACGTGGCCCTACTGATTAGTAGGGCCACGTCGTGAGGTATCCCCTACAGGTTCGATAGGATTCAAATCCGGTTAACGGAGTAGCCACAATTTCCAACCAAGAGCCAAATTGGACATTTGAATGTAAAGCCCTATTATTGAACTAGATAAAAAAATGATGTCGGTGTCTCATCGTTTAAGGGTTGGAGGGTGTTTTTTGTAAATGTGCATTTTGGAAAAAAGGCTTTCTTCCTGTGGAAAATACTACGTTTCGGTGAAAATATTTCTGTGTCACCTTTTTTATGTATCATCCAATGGTGTCGGTTTATTTTCCTAAAATAATGATTATCAATATTCATTCACTGAACAGTAACCTTTGAGATTCTGAAACTAGAGATTTTTGTATATTTCAATAGATCTTTAGGAAATCATATACAAAACTTGAGATTTTGCCTGAAATCTTCACTATCTAAATCAGAATTTAACATTTACCATTTAACTCCACAAAACATTCCCATTCTGTTCTTCACCACTTTAATGATAATACGTACATGAGAAACTTGTAATCTCCAATTTTCGAAGATGATTTTAGTATAATACCAAGTATGGCATATTTTTGAAAAAGGAAATTCAAGCTCTTCTCCAATATTAAAGATGTCCCTTCGGAATAAGGAGAGAATTTATGTGTTTCAGTATGAATGATCATTTCACTCAAAATATTTGAACCTCATTCGACACTTTCCCTCCAGCGAAATATGTTTTTATGAATATCTAACTAGTTTGGGCCCAGCGATCTACCTTTTCAGTAGATTCACCTTGTTGGTAGATCTCCCTTTGAAGATAGATTCGCATTTTGAAATATAAAAAAAACGCAACCTCCAAACGGTCATCCACATTTATACAGATTCGTTATTTGTCTCTGTTTGTATTGAGTCATATACGGTATCCATGGATACAGAATTAGGTACATGTCCCCATAGAATTATAAATATAGAATTTGAGAGTAGTGGCTAATAAGCTTACAAAAGTGTGGCAGTCGTTCCCCTTGAATCCAGGCTCCATACGAACAGAATCAAATGAAAAACCTGCATTCGCTGATCGCCACGATGCCCCTAATTTCCCACTGTCCGTTATCGCACATGCTCAATAGTCTCAATGACCCTAGGCAGAGCCCTCTAGAAGCTTCTCTTTTAATTTCAAGGATCAAATTATGGGTTTAGAATTATGTGGGGGAAAGAGTCGATCAAAACTGAAGCTGGGCTTTCGTAACAATCCAGATCTTCGCTTTTTTTAATTCTATCCCTCTCTGACACATCGTATCATAGACAAACTCCCTAACCTAAATGTAACGTCGAAAGTCATCCGAATAACTGAAACTCTCTGTTCGGTCGATGTTCTTCACCCGGGTCGGAAATTTTTACCGTTTTCGAGAAACGTCAAAACTTCGAGAATTTATCTCGGAGACCCGGAAGAACGTGTCGATATAAGCTTCGCCGACTTAGTTGAACGGGGATATGCGGATTCGTTTGAAAAAAAAACCCATAGTCCAGGTGCACCGGGAAGATGGACCTCAGCTGCACAAATTCGGTCTACATGGGATTTCGACCCTTTTCGCGAATTTTTTTAAAATACTTCCCGACGTCGCAGAAGAAATCCGAAAACACCCGCGCGAGCCCCCGTTCTTCTACTTTTCGACGCACCCCTACCCTCACCCGTAGGAGGTCGCAAGCGACTGGGCGATCGGCTACGCCGACCGCCTTCAAACAGTCACCAGTAAGGTTTCTGAGAAAACTACTGACACCATTGAATTCTACGTAATAAGAGTGCTTTAGGAAAATTGGTTTGAAAAGGAAAAAGTTATAGCAACAACACCCTATTACTCGAAGATAGATATCCTGTTTTCACCATGAAAATTAACTTCTAGCCTCCAGACACCGATATCAGCTTAGCAGCGCGTATCTGCAGCTTATTTTTTATCGATATAATTGTTGCCTTTTCAATGATCGGAGAGTATACAAAGGATGAATTCGGAGCATTCTGACACCATTTTCTGCATTTATGATTTTGTTGAGTCGGATCTATACAGGGTGTCTTATTTGAAAGTGTCCACCCTCAATAACTCAACGACGAATCAGAATTTGTGAAAATACTCAGACAGGTCGATTTTTGATGACAGGGGGACATGATCTGGGATACAAAGCTTTTTTCTACTGGCAACTCCCTGGAGAGGGTTGCAACCCCATCAGGAATTTGAATGGGGAAAGTGGGTGGTTTTGTAGCACAAATGTACGGATAGATTCAAATTTGAATGGACCGGCAGTTTGTGCTCTTGTAAGTGAATATTAGGCAATCCAAACCACGTGTTTTTTCCACCATTGTCAACCACAAAATGTTTCTGACAGGTCGCAGTAAATATGAGGAATTTCAATATCTTAGGCATTTCATGAGTGAACAAGTGAGTTTCTATTATTTGAAATATCAAAAAATATCCTGAAGCTACACTGACGAAGAAAATTCCACTCAATCATATGATCACAACTTTTAGTATTGGGAGCCCGAAAAAATTGAAGAGAAAGTATTGCAGAAGAAATATTCATCAGAGCACTGTACCTGTAACTCCTTCATCCTTTTTAATATGATGTAAATTTAAATATTCATCAGTTTCACATTTTACATGAACTGAATACTGCTTATTTCAGTGTCTACGAAGAAATATTCACTTTAGTTTCTTATCATCGATATTGTCAAGTATTCATGACTGCTGACCAAATTTCCCTTTTTCCTGGTAAGTCACTTAATAATATGTGTATAATACACCAAGTTACACACACTGAGTGTTTCAAAATATTCAAGAAAATCCTCTCAATTTGAACGACTTGCACATCCAACTTTGGCACACATTTATGGCATTTTTTTTATTGAAAATGCACTTAATTTAAATAATTTTCACTGGTCTGATATTCCTAAGAGTAAGATTGACTAGAAATACCAAAAAAATTTCCACATAAAACAATTTTTCAAACAAATAAACGGTTTCAATGACTACATGATCAAAGCTGGATTCCCATTGTTTGACCACCAGGACTAACCTCAAAAAATATTTGACAGGTCGTTGGATTGCCTAATTCACAAAGTTACAGGGTGTTTTTATGGAATTATGATACCGATGAAACTAACAGAAACAGATATGTTCTTATTGATCGTATAATTTGTATTGAAAAAAAAATTCAACAAACAGTATTAGTACAAATTTATCGCAAACGCTCAAAGTGCTCGCCATTAGATTGCATGAAGCGATACAATCGTTCTTCAAAATTATTTCGTACATGCTGTAGCATTTTAGGAGTAATGTTACGACATTCTGCCACATTTCGTGCTCTTAGGTCGTCTAAACCTGCAACTCTGGTTTCATCAACTTGTGATTTCAAGTGGCCTCAGAAAAAAAAATTAAGCGGTGTTAGATCCGGCGATCGCGCAGGTCAAAGGATGGAACTTAGCCAGCTTCGATATTCTGTGGACACTTATTGCCCCCTTGAATATCCAGTTTCTTGTGAGAACTTTCTAACACTTCCACATTGTTCCCGTTCAGCCATTAGTTGACCAATTACGGCGACTTGATCATTTTCACACGTAACCGTTCGTCACTAATTCTGTTTGATAAAAATATTTTCCTTTCAATAGAAATTTTACGATCAATTAGAGCATCACTGTTTCATTAAGTTTCATCGGTACCATAATTCCATAAAAAACACCCTGTAACTTTGAATATTCACTTATAAGAACACAAACTGCAGGTTCATACAAATTTCAATCCATGCATACATTTGTGCTACGGAACTATCCACTTTCCCTATTCGAATTTCGATGGGGTTGCAACCCTTTCCAGGGGGTTGCTAGTAGAAACAAGCTTTGTATCCCAGATCATGTCCCCCTCTCATCAAAAATTCACCTGGCTGAGTGTTTTCACAATTTCTGATTCGTTGTTTAGTTATTATATGGGTGGACACTTTTGAATTAGACATGAGATAATTTTGTTTTATTTGAGTTCGGTGATATGTAGAGAAAAAAATTGTCTACAATTTGAATAAAAGGAATTGGTAGAACAGCCATCAATGGTTTTCTGTCGACCTCGAAAGTGATGATGATTTCTGGGTGCAACACTTTTAATGTCATCGAGTATACTGTTGTAAAAAAATCTCATTCGGATGATTTTTGAATATACTACAGTCTCATCAGTTCACATGGAAATATCAGGTGTCCCAGGAAAGTAAACGAGTTTGAAATGTGTTTTATTGTTATGAGGTGTGTAAGTTGTGAGTTCGAATTTTGAACCACGGTAATTTGAAAAAAAAAATGAAACGCCAATAAATTGAGGTGAATTATAGAGAATGCGATTTCGTAAATTCACAAAGAGTTATGAAATGCTTTTGAAAAAGGATTTCATTGTATACATTGAATTTATGTTGTAATAGGAAGGAACCTTCATATAATTCTACAGGGTGTCCCCGAAAATGTGGGAAATCTCTCGAATTAAGATAGAACATAGAAAATGAAGATGACAAGTTCCCATAATTTTTTTTCCTAGCGGCCCTCCCTACGAAGATACGACATCCTAAATGACGCCACTTGAAATTCATTTTAGTGAAATAAAGTTCAAACTACCTAATATAATTTAAAGAAAATTTGATATGATGAACAGTAGTAAGGACCTCTTAAAATACTGCACTTGAATTTAAATTACCTCTTTTAGTTTACCAGGGGCGGACTAGGTTGTTTATTTTGATGCTTACATTTTCAACACCCTGTATGATAAGAAGTAGAAAAAAACAAATTTGGATAGCTTGAACATTAAGCTGAAAAAGAGGTACTCCTGTTTATTGTGGATAAAATGAACCGTTTTCGAAAAACAAAATTACAATTACCTTAACAAAAATTATTTTTCAGAAATATACTCTCAGTTACGCTTGCAACGATCGAATATAAATAAGCTTGTTATAAATAATCAATTAAAAACTTCATAAGAATACATTTCTAAAAAATAATTTTTGTTAATGTGCCTTTCTGTGCCAAAACTGCATAGTTAAGAATCTTTGTAATTTTGTTTCTCGAAAACGGTTCATTTTATCGAGAGCAAACAAGAGTACCTTTTTTCTAGCTTAATGTTCAAGCTAGCGAAATTTGTTTTTTTCCACTTCTTATCATACAGGGTGTTGAAAATGTAAGCAGCAAAATGTACAACCTAGTCCACCCCTGACAAACTGAAAGTGCTAATTTAAATTCAAGTGTTGTATTTTGAGAGGTCCTTACCACTGTTAAATTATATTAGGTAGTTTGAAATAAATTCCACTAAAATTAATTTCCAGTTGCGTCATTTAGGAGGTCGTATCTTCGTAGGGAGGGCCACTAGGAAAAAAAAATATGGGAACTTGCCATCTTATTTTTTATGTTCTATCTGAATCCAAGAGATTTCCCACATTTTTCGGGACACCCTGTAAAATACGGAAAAGCTCCTCACTATGAAGTTGCAGACGGATGAGCAGAAAATCAGTTGAAAATCTGTACTTCTTCCAGACTCCCAACCAAGTCAGTGACGGGTGAAAGCAGTTAGGGCTTAGATATTTTTTTTCTCATTTTCAACTTGAGAATTAACACACACGGCAAATAACGGTTCTGATAATTTCCACTGCATACATTGTGCGTAATCCTGGACGATATAGTCCATGGGATTCAAATCTTGTGAGGGATGAGGCCATAAGCTGAACCAATGAGTAGGAAGCTCACTTACATACAGTAGCGTCTCGTGGTCATTTGGACTGAGGAGGCTATTTATTAACTATTTCAAGTCAGTGAAGTCTAATCTTCATTGTGAATTATTTTCAATCGCATTCCCCATTGTCCTGTAAGAAGCAACGAAAATACTGAAAATGACCAATAAAATGGGGTTTCCGTAGATCGATCCACATAACCTTTCACATTTATTATATCAATCAATAACCTTTGTTTTGACGATTCTCGGCTAACTTCAAAGAAATACAGGGATGTAGTGCCCGTGGCCCAGTGGTTATGGCGATTGACTCTGACGCGAAAAGTCGCGAGTTCAATTCCGAGGTTAGGAAAGAAATTTCTTAGTATCGGTAGTGGGCCACCATTTCACCGTTGGGTCAAAAATTAACAGTGCTGTGTCTAAGGTGGCGTAAGGAGTAAGGACACAGTATAACAAAGCCTACACAGAACACAACTGCTTCTCAGAACTTGTACAAGTTATGAGCTTCGAAGCTTGTAGTTTCTGAGGGGAGACCTAGGAGTAATCAGTATAATCAATATACAATGTTTCTTATCGCATGGTGAGTGGAAAAATTTCCCGAAAAATGTCGAATAATTTCGTTTGGGGGACATGTTTTGACGTATATTTGAGGCTTGATCGAGCAATCCCCTTTATTTGAATGGTCTTGCAAGCTTCTTTACAAGAGTAATTTTGATGAACCGATTTCGCCAAAAAAAATTTTTTTTAGCTGAGATGGGCCATCCTGATTATTTGGCTCATTTTTGCAATGTAAACTGTGTCCTATTTTAGCTAAGACTGCACTGTAGCCCAGCTATTATTGAAGATAGAGACATGCGGTTTTCGCGACTTTTTTTACTGAAATACAAGGCTAAAACGAAAATGTTCTCTTTTTGATTTGTTATTATTTCTCAGGTCCTGTATAGGATAGGAAATAAATGAAAACTGCTTATAATAGATATTTTTACATAAAACTCAGTGGCGTATTTGAAAAATTTTTATAGAGCACTGTTTTTGAAATAAGACACAAACTTGGTATTTTTTAAACGGAACACCATGTATATTTTAACGTCAAATTTTCGCATTTTTTTCCTGAATACATTGATGTATCACAACCTAATCTTTAATAAATTTCAGCTTCAAAAATCAGAAAAATCCACATTTATGTTTGTTTTTTCGATAGTAGGCCATGAATTTTTCCACACTTGCATTTATTTATTACGTTCTCAAAACATCATGTTTAAATATAATTACAACGTTGCTTCGAAATTTTCGTTAAAAAGGTTTGATAATATCATACTTTTCAAAATTTTGAAATTCCATGTTTTCACCGTTGGCCATCATTATTGATTTGTATTGACTCTGTTTGTGACTTAGCTTCCATGAGTGTAATAAACAAAACATTTTTTATACATGTTCAAGTTTGATGATACATTTGAATAAACAAACAGAAATATGGATTTCTCTGATTTTTTAACCTGAAATTTAATGAAGATTAGGTTGTGATACATCAACGTATTCAGAAAAGAAATTGCGAAAATTCGACGTTCAAATATACAGGGTGTTCCACTTGAAAATAATCAAGTTTGTGACCAATCTTGAAAACAGTACTCTAAACAAAAATTCAAATACGCCACTGACTTTATGAGCAGTTTTCATTTTTGTTTCTATCTGATACAGGGCCAGAAAAATATGTAATAAAATTTCAAAAAGTGAAAATTTTCATTACAAATGTAGTTGGAATGTTTCTGTTTGTCTGTATCTTTCATAGTAGCTGAAATACAGTGTAGTCTAAACCAAAATGGATCACAGTGTACAAGCCCATTTTTAACAAGCCTTTTTTTACGAACTTGAAAAATCTCAAAAAACACATTCTCAGAAAAAATTATTTGTTTTATCATGCTCACAATCGAAAAAATTAAATCTGCATTTTTAAATCCAATTTCTCCATTGACTTCCACACAATAATACAAAAAACCGTCTTTCACATGGTTCAGCATTATTTGACGACACTCATTTACAATTCTTTGGCGTAGTTCGTCCAAATTTTCAGACTGAGCCACAAAAATCTCACCCTCGAGATGTCCCCACAAAAAGAAAACCAGAGGGTTTTTGGCAAAAACGGTTCATCAAAATTCATATCTCCATACACCATTGTGAGGAGGCTTTCAACACCTTTCAAATGAAGTATCCCTCAAGCTCTCTCCTATTCAATTTTGAGGGGATGAAGCGTCCCCCCCCCCCTTACGCAGTTGCTCGTTCAAGCCTCGAATGTACGTCGAAAGATGTCTCCCAAACAAAATCCTTCGACTTGATTCGGTAAATTTTTACAAACACTTATTCTTACCAAGAGCGGATTTACGGGGGGGGGGGGGTTCCCCATGAGTATCGAAGACCTGAGAAAAAGGTGGTGTCCTGATTCAATGGTTTTTAATCGTTATAACCCCCCCATGATCGTTATTACCCCTCCCATGAAAAACAGCTATATCCGCCCTTGATTCTTACTCACCCATTCTTCCCTTTCACATAGCATCGTAATGAAGCTCTTCTCAATGCTTACTTTTTTGATCATTACATCATAAGATGTGAATGGTTTTCCAATAAGGGGTGTTATTTTGACATTCAAAGAAAAATTCGTTAGAAAGGGGAAGGTATGCCGTTAATAATGGAAAATAACATCAGCCAAATGACCACCACGACTACAGGACCATATTCTCTTCGAGGAATTCTCCATAACCAAATCGCATAGTGGCTGCCCTATGTCCTCGATAGCCTCACGAATTCCATCTTTGAGGTGTTGAATCGTGGCTGGGCTCTTGGCGTAGACCTTCTCTTTCACATGGTCCCAAAGAAAGAAGTCGCAAAGTGTTAAATCACAAGATCTCAGTTGCCAATTGTGAACACCTCTTCGAGAGATAACTCAGTCCGAAAACTTTTCCCGTAAAAGATCAATGGTTTCGTTGCTTGTGTGGCACGTAGCGCCGACTTGTTGAAAGTAGCCTTTGTCCAGATCAATACCATCCAATTCCGGCCATGAAAAATCATTAATCATCTCTGGATAGCGCAATCCATTCACTGTAACTGTTGCTCCAGCCTCATTCTCGAAAAAGTAAGTTCCAATGACCCCGCCGGACCATAAACCCTACCAAACAGTCACACGTTGCGGATAGAGAGGCTTTTCAACAATAACTCTTAGGTTTTCCGAGCCTCAAATACGACAATTTTGCTTCTTGACGAAGCAACCGAGGTGGAAATGGGACTCTTCACTCAAGATGATTTTCCGATGGAATTCCGGATCATTTTCATGCATCTCAATCAGCAAAGACACGACGTTGTTGATGATCGGCCAGCCTGAGTTCTTGTGTTAACTGAACTTAATAAGCTTTGGGAACCAAATCTTTATGCAAAATACCGTGTCCTGACGTTCCAAAGAACGACGAGTAATGGACAAATTTGGGTTTTCTTCAACACTTTCGGCTACAGTAGGAATATTCTCGGCTGTTCTTGAGCCACGGGTTTCATTGTTCACATCATTAACTTGTCCCAACATTCAGAGAGCTTAGTCCTCTCTGAATGACTACACCTCATCTGCAAACCTTCCGAGTGATGTAATGATCAAGAAAGTAAGCACTGAGAAGAACTTCAGTACAATGCAAAGTAAAAGAGAGGATTGGGAAAGGGAATGCACCAACTACAATCTCAAAGAAAATACAATGAAATGGTATACAGATGGTTCTAAAACTGCAACAGGAGCTGGCGCTGGGGTTTACGGGACATGTACCAAGTGTGCACTATCGTTAGGCTCCTGTACAAGCGTCCTTCAAACGGAAATACTTGCAATCGGAAGATATCTAGATATAAATCTAGAAAGAAACTATCAGGAGTGCGTTATAGCTATTCATACAGATAGTCAAGCAGCTATTAAAGCACTGAGCTCCTACGTCATTGACTCAAAGCTGATTTGGGAGTGCCGAAACAAACTCAATGAGGTAGGCAAGAAGAATAAGGTCTTTTTAATCTGGATTCCCGGTCATTCGGGAATCGTAGGAAACGAAGAGGCCAATACACTGTATAGAAAGGGCGCACAAACGCCACTCACTGGCCCAGAACCCTTCTGTGGTATAGGAAAATGCACCTATAAGAAGGAGTTTATGCTGAAGGAGAAAACCGAAAGAGAAAAACTCTGGCAGAATCTCCCAGGGATGGATCACTCCAAAAATTTCCTCCGGAACTTTAAAACTGCTAGATCCAAAAAATATCCGGATCTCAGTAAAAACCAACTTCACCTACTCACTGGCTTTCTCTCGCCTAAAGAAGCATCTGTTGAGAATGGGTTTATCGGACACTGATGAGTGTAGATTCTGTGGGGATGAGGAAGAAACTCCTATTCAACTGGTTACGGAATGCTATGCCATTGCAAGCCAAAGGAAAGAGTGCTTTAGACAAGAAACTTGTAGAAGTGGGGAGTTATCCTCCTTGAAGCCGTCCCAGATACTGGATTTCATCGAATCTCTGGAACTGGAGGGCAAGCTGTAGGAGGCACGATGATACCAGCTCTGTTAGGGGACACAATAGACCTTAAGGTCGCAGTGGACTGTAACCCCTTTTCACTTATACTATATAACTATATAACTTGTCCCAACAGTGTTCGAGTTTCACGAACCCTCTGCCAAATTTTCACCACTTTATAGTGAATTTCAATAATTTCAATGCGTTGTTGAAGCGTGTATCATTCCATTTTTATTAATGGCGTAGTTTATTCTTGTCCAATGTCAAAAAATGAAAGCTTCGAAAGTGACATCTACCGAAATAGCGGGCTATTAAAAATAACACCATGTTATTGGAAAACCCTTCATTTGCTCACAGAGGACCAGTCTCTCTTGAGTCATTCTCATCAGCCGTATCCTTCCTGGATATTTTTATGGGCTACCATATTAATCACTTCGTGTACAGGAGTGAGATCTGTAATGATATCAAGTGGCCTTATTGGACACGTTCTTACAGCTTCAGTGTTGCACACACTTTGTACCTCATTAAATTTTTCCACGTGCTTGTCTGATCTGCTTTAACAAACCAGATCACTTTCCCATACCGTATGGGCGCCCGCAGAAATTTTTCTCAGGGGGGGCCAAAATTTTTCTCAGGGAGGGCAAAATAAAAATTATTGAAATATAGAGGGTGTTGTGCTTAAAAACTATAAGGCCATCAAAATCTCAGGGGGGGCCATGGACCCTCCTGCACCCCCCCCTGTGGGCGCCCATGCCCATACGTGATTCTTGGACTCACAATCATTACGTACATCTGTCACAGTATTTTGGGCTGTCCCCAAGTTTTACCGGATATATCTGCACGACGAAGAGCTCTTATCGCTTTACTAGCAGCATTATTATCATTATCCAGGGTTATTGCCAGTTATCCGTCTTCAGACTTCCATTTAATTTTTGACGTAGAATGTAAGAACAAAATAATTTTCCCCTTTTTATGGATGAAGGTGTAGAAACAATATTCATATTGCGTAATGCAGAAATGAAACATTGACATTGACAATATTGCATAAGTTTCTGTAAGGACTGCTCAACAAAGTTATACAGAGTGTATTTTAAGGTGAGGCTTTTTTTTGACAGGTGATCTCATCGAAATAAGTCATTTTACCGAAAACTTCGTATATGAAATGTCCAATTTAGAAAATCATAAAAAAGCGGCATATGGAAAAATGATCTGTTCTACGTATTAGAATTTTTTGCAAATTTGGTAGATAAGAAGACGAAAAGCAGAAATGCTGATATCTACGGAAAAGCAGGCGAGGGAGCAGGTTTGGACTGAGGAATTTTCAGATTCACCTAGAAACTCGAAAATATTCTCAAAACAGGGGCATAATTCATATAAAAAAATTTTGGTAAAATGACCTATTTTGATCAGTTCTACCATCTGTCAAAAGAAAAGCCTCATCTTAAAATACACTCTGGATTAGGGCTGGGACTTTTTCGCCTTTTTGTATTCGAATATTCATTCTTCAATTCATTCGATTATTCGAATAATTCATTCAAACAATTATTCACGTTTGCTTATTCATGAGTATTCATGAATATTCAATTATTCATGAGTATTCATGAATATTCGACTATTCATTGAGTATTCATGAATATTCAACTGTTCATGAGTATTCATGAATATTCAACTATTCATAAGTATTCATGAATATTCAACTATTCATGAGTATTCATGAATATTTAACTATTCATTAGTAGTCATGAATAGTTATTCAGTGATTATTTAATAAATATTCAGTGATTATGTCTTTGAATATTACACACAAAAACCTTAATGATATAAATAGTTATTTATCATACTTATAATGAAGGGCTAAAATCTATTATATTTCCCGTGTATAATTCACTATTTTTCTCTGTGATTGGAAAACCGACGATTCAATATTAAGAAATTATATTACTTACACAAATTAATGATTATTCAAATAATGCTACCGACGAAGTTTATTCGATGGCCAAGGATGTTGTTTTTGGGATTGCAGTAGTTTGACCAATTTAAATCAGCCAGGTAGTATTAGATGATATTGTTTACCTACTGAAGTAAAGGTGGCTTCGTTCATCAGGTAAATTTTACATTTCACTTGATCCCAATCAGAGCCTGTAGATTGTAGACGAACTTATGTACAAACATTTTAACGTTGACAGAAATTTCATGAGCCTGAAAGGAACCTAATAAAATCTATTTATATTGGACTTTTGCCGCCTGGGATTTCCAAACTATCGGAAGGTATTCAACAATGGGGATGAATTTGCATTTTATTGTTCATTCAAAAGAATGTATTGGAAATTAGGTATACCTATTTCGGATGAATAGCAGTCTCTCTACTATCGAATGAAATAAAACGTAGGTCTACTCCTATTCAATAAATTTATAGATTGAATAATTTGAGTTTGAACTGTATAACATAAAGTTCAATAAATTTTTCAGAAATGTTGGCATTATGAAGGTTACTGTGAATAACTTATGGATTTAATTCTGATTTGTAATTTGTATTTCCTAAAACCGGTCAACACATATTTTTTATGGCAAAAATGAAACATATAAATACACTTGAAATTATATTAAATCATGAAGCCGTTAAATATTTGAGAATTAATAACACGATTATTTGGATATTATTTCCGACTACCAATTCGAAAATTTCAATGGACCCTAGAATGCAGATAGTAAAAACAATTTTCAAATTCCTACACATAATCAATCTGTGTACCTAAACCTAACATCCATCAAGTAAAGATCGAGTCAATCAAATATCCAAATATTAAATGCTTTCAATTAAGTGATATACGTGAACTGAACCTAATAGCTGCAAAATTCATCAAAAATGTATCTTTTCCAGTACTATTTCAAATTTTACAACCTGAACCTTCATTATTTTTTTATCACTCTATGTATCTGAACATATATACTACTGTAACATTTGTTGACTTTTCATAATTCAGATGTGAATATCAAAGAATTTGTTCGTAGTAAATCACAAAAACTTGTTTTAATTATTTCTGAATAGACAGTTGAATGATCATTCAAACTTTTATTTGTAACATCACGAATGATGTATTACTCAGCTCAGTCCTGAATAAATAAATTCATAAAAATTAATTTGTGGAGTATTTAGTGATTAGTTGGATATTCAGTAAATATTTGACTATTCACCCAATATTCGACTTTTCACTGAATATTCAGCTATTCACTGAATATTCAGCTATTCACTGAATATTCAGCTATTCACTGAATATTCAGCTATTCACTGAATATTCAGCTATTCACTGAATATTCAGCTATTCACTGAATATTCGACAATTCACTGACTATTCAGCTATTCACTGAATATTCGACAATTCACTGACTATTCAGCTATTCACTGAATATTCGAATATTCACTGAATACTCAATTATTCACTGAATATTCAATTATTCACTGAATATTCAATTATTCACTGAATATTCATGAATATTCGAATAATGCAAAACCAAGTTATTCGAATAAATATTCAATGAAGATTCGAATATTCAAATCATTCATTCTTGATTCCCAGCACTACTCTGGATAATAGTAGTAGGAATGTTTGATACATTAACGGTGGGTTTCACATAGCGTAATCACCGGTGATCCGAGCTTGATCTAGAATCAACTCGATTTGACAGTCCAAAAATCAGAGAATCAAGCCGTTGATCTCGGATCATCGGTGATTACGCTTTGTGAAACCCAACGTTAATTATTTTTTTCAAAATACCATGAACTAAAACTGGTGAATGAGTTATTTCGAAAATCAGTTAGAAAACCGTGATTACTTTCATGCGTGATTTTGTGTACAATAATGGTGTGGAATAATTTCTCTTTTTACGTCTTCCTTGAAAAAAACTCCACGTTCAATTCCTCCAAGACAACATTTCGATCATCCATCGAGCAGTTAGAAAATTTAAAATATGCGTCATAGCAATCCGCACCATATTTCTCTCAGAGATCACTTGTTGGGAAAATTCTGGGACACCTGTTTTGAACATATAACATGAATATTGTTTTGTCATTTTTTGTGAAAGGATATAGTTTTCTTGATCCTTTTTCTGGGTTAATACTTAGATTGTGGACGGTGATCAACCCAAAACTAGTATCAAAAAAACATGAATATGAAGCTCAAGTATGGCATTTTTTCAGGTTGCAAACGGAAAGAAGACCCACAGACCAACCAGGAACAATTGCCTACTCCCAAGAAACCGAGATTGGTTTTTACAGACCTTCAACGGCGTACACTGCAAGCTATTTTTAAGGTTGAATATTATTTATTTATTTCCATTTCAATCTACAACTCAGTACATTATACGGACATTGAATAACTGCAGCTTTCTCAGCCTTGGCCTGTATATGACTGCAAATCAATAATCATTATCTTATACTCCGAAAACCCTCACTCACCAATTTTTAATGAGAACAGACGATATAACCACAAAACCGTCTTGAATTTATGTGCTTAAATGGCAACATAATTAAGATACACAGAGAGAGGTGACTGACAAAAGACAAAGAAGAATACACAAAGTTATCAGATACATTAATTGTATCTGATTTCCTTATGTACGTATTCCTCTTTACCACACCACTCGCCAGATTGTTAGAACTTTGGAAATGATTAATAAGGACCAATGTTCTATCCTTTTCTTGGTGGAGGTGAGTTGCTCTGACGATGGTCATAACAAGGCCGAAACAATGGTCAGCATCTACCCCTCTTCGACAATATCAGCACTTTTCAATTTCCCTGAACAATGGTATGTCCAGTTCATTTTGGACGTGGCATTTGTTGATATCTATGTATGAGAATGAAATCGGTGTATCTGATTACCTTGTATAAATAAGATGTTCAATAAAACTATAAATCTCCTACCTCGAAACAACCCAACATATTGGGTCGTGTGATATGTTGTGGAAATGGTCCTATCTGCTGATAAATTATTTTATTTATTTCTCAAAAACTTTAGCAAGATATTACAAGTAACCCTATTCGTTGAGAATGAATCAAGCTATCCAAAATTCATTTTTTCATTGTGAAATATGAATATGCAAAAAGTTTCATGGCTCTATCTACTCCTTGCAATAAAAAAAGAACAGCACAAAAAAACTTGTACTGTCTGTTTGATTTTATTCTTTTCAGTTTACTGGTTTTCAAGAAATAAATTGCAAACTGTTTTTCGAATCTTTAAGGGGCTGGCACTGAGCAGGGGGGCTGAAAAAAAAAGTTTATATGAAAGGCCCACTCTTATTTGCTCACATGGAAGCATCCCCCAAATTTTTTCGCAACTATTCATATATACTACATTCACTTTTATGATGTATCCCGATTGGCCATGATTTAGGTTTATCAAGTTTTTTGAATAACACTGACGCAGTTTGGTACCCGTGAAATGTCAAATAATTCTCAGAGACGTTGCCAATGCTTATTTCTATTTAGATACTCTTTTCCAACTTTGTAAATGGAGTTAGTTATTTTAAGGTTTAACTGTGACACATGTTTCGTAGTACTACTAGATTTTCATGCTGGAGTACTTCCGGTTATGCAAAAAGGTATTCAAATGTCTCCTGTAGGCTTATTTCTTGAGAATTTCGAAATGTGGGGAATTCCATAGGTCCATCTGTCGAGTTATTCGAGTACTCTTTTTCCGAATGAACTATCACAAAGTAACGAACTATTCTGTCCATTATTTTTGAGCAAAATTTTAACACTCGATTCTTGATCCGTACAAGAAAATGGCATGACCAAATCTCCCAACCATGTTTATATACGTGGAATATTTCCAGTATTAGCAGAGAAAAAGTTTCTTCAACATTCGCCAGGTCTCTGCAATTTTTGAATTCACATTATATTTTCTCGAATTCATTATTCTCCCAAAGTAAATAAACTTTTCAATAAATACGTATTACTACGAACCCTATGCAGAAAGGACAACGTTGCTTATTTATCTGGCAGGAAAATGACTATATAACCTAACATTTTCAAAATATACATATTGAAATGTGTCAGAATTTCATGGCCAACCGGGATACATTATAAAAATGAATGGAGTATACCCTGTATTGTAGCTCATCTCAAAAAAGTGTTATTGGACTTCGAGATCGAATTTATTCGTTTTTCTCAATTTTTTTCTCATTTTAGGAAACGAAAAGGCCTTCGAAGGAGATGCAGGTGACAATAGCAAGACAGTTAGGTCTGGAGCCCACGACAGTCGGCAATTTCTTCATGAATGCACGGAGAAGATCTATGGATAAGTGGAAAGACGAGGATCCGAAAAATTTAAATAATTTACTACATCCAGACATGTCGCCTGGAATGGGCCAAGACGATGATCCTGATCAAGACGATATGGACAATGATTTAGACGATCAAGACGAAGTGTTGTGACATGCATTCCGTAATCGTCAGTTGTTGATGCTGTGACGATGAAAATAGTGATATGGCACTGATAGCTGTAGAGATCTATAATAGTGTTGAAAACACCCACTCATTTCGAAACTATTCATTTTTTGATCCTTCGACAGAGGATAAAATGCACACCTGGACAGAAACTATCTGGACACCGTATATTATTGCAATTTGTTAAAGTAGCGATACCTAACTTAATAGTTGCATCCATGTTTCTGGCCCTAACAACCCCTATCTTAAATCTTCCCCATCAAATTTTTTGCAGAATTTTTTAGATAGTTTTCATATTCTGTAGTTTTGAACTTTTAGAAATACTTTGGTGTACAGATATCTTTTCCGAAGGGTGCATGTTGAATACGTTTTTTAATAACAAAATTAGTTAGTACTACTTATCTGGTCTCTTGAAGATGAAACGATAGAGGTTTAATTGAATAAGAACACACAACATTTCCTCGAAGTATTATAGGCCTACCACACGCTCAAGCTTCACCACAGTTTTGCTTGCGCAAACCGGCTTGAACACTGAACACCGAGCGTGTGGTTGGAAAAACTATATACCACGCAAACCCCACGGCTTGGCTTCGGTAATTTTCGACCTGCTTGAAATTTTGCCTGTGCAAGCCCGGCTTGCGCAATAGTTCTTCGTTCGGACTCATTGCTATCGTGTCGACGACTTCGTAAAAGAATGAGGCTTGCACGTACTTAACTGTGCCGTGTGGTAGCAACTGTTGTGTTCAATCTTTACGTACGAGATGCCTGCGCAAGCCAAACTGTGGTGAAGCTTGAGCGTGTGGTAGACCCATTATTCTATTCGTGAGAAATGAAGCAGTAGCTGCAGGGTCATCTTCGGAAGTTGTGAGTGGTAATAAACCGGAAAGGAAAAGAACATTGGGAGAACCATAATATGAATGAACCCCGATACTCTCAATCCTTTTGCCTTATCAAGTACCAACACAAAATATCAAATATCGTGTTAATGATTGCGAAGCTCAGTACATTTCATATGGGCCCAATTTCGAGGGTTTAGTTTTCGAAAATATCATAAACAAAGCTACAAAATAATCCTATCGTGGGTGACCTCAAAGATCCCCAGATTTGAACCTTTCACATTTCACCTTGATGGTGCGTAGCGACGACATAACGATCGAAATTATACAGAGTGAGTAAAAAGTATCACCTAAAATTCATATTTTCGGTATTTGTTTTTGTAGAATTTGTATTTGGACCCCGTTATATTGATCTACCTGTAAACTGTCACATAGCGCTACTTTTAAGAATTATTATTATTTACAAAAAATTGGAGCTAAGGCTAGACCTATGGTATCTCTTAATATAAAAATTCCATCAAATGAAGTTGACAGTACACACCCTAGTAAGAGATAGGCAGCAAACACAGAGCAATATAATAAGAGTCGATTGTCAGAAATCCACAAGCACATCATTTGTCAAACAAGTTCTCCTCCTCACGAAGCAGTCATACATATTTTTTCTTGTTTCGTTTATTGCATATTATACAATCTACCCATAACAACAAGTAGAGGAAAGTCACCAAATATGGAAAACCGTTTTGTTTTTGGGATATAAAAAAAAACTTCATATTAATTGAATCAGCTCAATGTTTATACTAATCAGTAATTCATTTATATGTAGTAATTAACAGCCTTTGATCAAATATATTAGTTATCACATTAAAATCTAACACAAAAACAAAATCACAAATGAGTAACCAAATATGGAATAGGTACCCATATATATATATATATATATTCTTATGAAATGGAGCTATACAGATTTGTTTCCAATTATGGCATGTGTCTCGAAAAGGCAACAAGGAACAGATCATTCAAACAAACATATATGGAATATAAGTATAAATCAACATAGCAATAACAAAAATGGACATTAATATCTTTGAGATCCATTAAATGAATATAACTTATTGTGATAAATGAAAGAAGTTTCATAATTACTTGCAAAAGTCACAGATCCAAGTATCAAACTCTGGACCAGCACAATCATAATGTGCCCTGGGCCCGTATTCTCGATAAGTGATCTTTCGGTGCGAATACGTTTTCTGTATTGTATTTATGTATACCAATTGTATACGCACCAAAATAACTTGTCGAGAATACGGGCCCAGAGCCCATACATCAAGCATATTCCATAATTAGACACCGACGACTATCCATATTTGGATTTTTATACTAGTTCAAACTCTTCTAAATACAAAAATACAAAAGATCACAAAATGGTGAAATAAACGTAATACCGATATACTTAATAGTATAACACTTATGTATACAAACATAACAGCTGGTAATACTCATTTATTACTTAGCTTAAAAATTTTCTTCACGGCAACAAAACCAAACACGCCTGCCACACGTTAAGCGTTTGCGCAACTGACTCGATGGTGTGAGTGCGATAGTTAGTAGACCCAATGAAGCAGAAGATGGTTGAGTGTTGCGTTTATTACTATAGTCTTGGAGAAATGAAGGTAGTCCATATTAGGATACTATTTCATATTTGGTGACTTTTCTCTATGTAATTTTGCTCAGTGAGGAAGAAAAATAACATGAGAATGAAGAGTCTAATGACATTATTAGTCGTAAATTTCAGTTTTGTGAGATATCTTCAGGCCAAGTCTTCTTTAGATTCTGATGACGATCCTGTTATTTCCCCTAGAAAAATTCAAAAACACCTCGACCAACTAAGCAACTGGTATAAAAAGTGGAGGTTAACTCCAAACCAGAACAAATCAGTTTTTACTACATGAATCAACAACTGCCCCAAAGTAACTCTGAAAGTCTGAATAGAGTTAATATTCCAACGAAGACAAAAGTTGAATACCTTGGCTTACACCTGGACCAGCGGCTTACTTGGCAGGAGCATATATACACAAAAAGGAAACAACTAGACATGAAGTCATGAAGATCTGACAAATGCATTGACTTATTGGAAGAAAATCAAAACGGACCATGCAAAACAAAATACTAATGTACAAGACAATCCTCAAACCAAATTTGGACCTATGGTATGCAACCATGGGGCTGCGCTAAACCATCTAGAAGGAATACCATCCAAAGGTTCCAATCTAACAGTTTCAATTTCATAAGTTAGAATAAAAACCTACCCTACTCGAATTAACCGAATAATTACAGGAATTGGTTAATCCGTGCCAGAAATGGATAGATCTTTTGTTGCTGCAGATGATTTAGTTAATGCTGGGCTTATTTCAGCAACCCTCTTATTATTATAGGCATGAAATGGTTAAACTAACTGAATTAGAATTGTTCCTTTTTATGTATTCTGAGGTCAATGACATACAGAAGTCAAAGATGTTTTCTATGTGTATTCGAAAACATTCCTTTTTTGTAGCGTTGTAGTTGAGTTCAATTATTTAATCCCTTTTATTATAAAAGGGTTGATAAAAAACTTCATCAGCAACGAAATGTCAATACTTTTCTGGCACAAAAAGCAAGGGTCGCCATTTAAGAAATCTCAACTACCCTCTACCCCTTTGATAGCATGCATGACTACTCCCCAATGATACATGCCAAGTTGCATAATTTGAATTTAAAATTGACTTGTTCGAGCATTTTTCTACGGAGAAGGAAATACCGAATATATAAATTTCTTGCGTTACTTTTCACTCAATCGGTGATTATTATCGAGGTCATTCAGTAATCTTTAGTGAATATTACAGGGAAAGGGTGCGAAATGAACAAAGCTCTAAGTGTTGGTTATATCAAATCTCTCATTGTCTACAATTACTTAGGAGAAGTCGAGTCAGAATGAACTGTTGGGGCGAAGTAAAGAATGAATTAAGGGAATACGTATTGAAACACATTGTCAGTGCTCTTTAAACAGGGTGTTTCGAAAAAAGATTACCTCGTCTCTAGGATAGGTAAAAAACTTTCGTAACGACATCTGTATTCAAGTTAAAGGTTGTTGAAGAAAAGAAAAATAATACACATTTTTCGATTTTGCCGAAATTACTGGTCACACTGTAATGAATTTGTTTTCGAATATGTTTTGGAAACTGATACATTCAATGAATTTGTTTTTATATCTAACTCTCATAGAGGGAGCTAGATACTCGGTTCGTACCAAGTAGTATTGAACATCACTTTTTGAGGTTAGATTTATTGATCAGAGTTTCAAGTAAACTCAAGCGTCATTCAATTTTACTCTTGGTAAATTTCTATACTACGAAAATCTGACTGAAAATAGACCAACTGCATTTTGCGATTTGACCATTTCTCGCGTTGCTGACCTCTCCAAAAATTCGAAACAACAGTTTTTGAACAATCTCTGTTATTGATTGAAGAATTACGAGTTTCATTTCGAGAATTGAATTGAAAATAATCGTATACTGCAGGAAAAGTGGTTCTATTTTTTGCTGCGAATGGATTCACATTTTTCACCGTAAAAGAGCTATTTTGAAGACCCTATGGATGAGAAATCACCCTGTTCATACACCATCAAGATTTGTTATCGTGTTGGCGTTTTCAATATCATCAATAACAGATATCACCATTGGCATCTTCTTCAATTGACACACGGTATATTGGAAATCACATATTTTCACATAATGTTTTACAGCAATGTGTTACCTGGTATACAGGGCCTTTCGCGTCGAACTGAATTAATATCTATACAGGATGTCCCAGAATAGGTGTTCAAAGCTGATAGTACTAATAAAAAACTTTTTGGATTGGTTTACTGTAAATTTCATGTGGGGGTGTTACAATGAGCTCCCTTTCAGGTAAAATAAGGAAGTTGCGATGAATTTTAAAATATCAAAATTTATAATATATATTGATTCAAAAAACATATTGAAATTCATTCCAGTTTTTGGAAAATTTTATAACATCCAGTATGAAATTTCAAGGGTATTTTGCATAAGACCTTAAGATTTCTACATCATTGGAATAATGTCAAAAATTCATACAGGTGCTCACCATTCGAGATGAAGAACTTTGTGTAAAACACTTTGTAATGATGAATTCAGAATTTGGAAAATACTGACAAATAACGGACTAAAGTTATACATTCATCGAAGATTGTAAAGATGGTGATAATATATAGGTTGTTTTTTGAATAACGAAGTTGCAGAAAACTGATTTTTTTTTCAGTTATAAAAAGTTTGTTGAAAACTCTTGTACACAAATTTCCAGATAATTACTCCTAGTTCTTTTCCATATACGTATTCATGATAAAAAATGAATTCCAAACTTCTACCTCGTTGTCATCTCAAGAGATTCAGTGCACTTGAATAAAGTACATGTAATAGCACCAGTGGCGCACCCAGAAATTTCATTCGGGGGGGGCTGCTCGAGAGTAATCAGGTTTTTACATAAAAAAAAAACTCGAAAACGACGAAAACAATCCTTTATTTTTGAGCTCGGGGGGGGCTGCAGCCCGACAGCCCCCCCCCTCGGTGCGCCACTGAATAGCACCATCGATTTTAGTTGTATTCACGATCTCAAATGAGTTTGCCATTAATTTATTGATTCATGAATTTTTACATTCCATTGAAAGTATTATTAATATAACTTGTATAATTATGTTCACAAATTCAATATAGCTGAACTATTTTTTTGTGGATACTGCTGCAAAACGTATTGTAAATAAGTACAGGGAATGGATATTGTTGAAGATGAGAATTACTCAAATTCTTTGAATGAATAGTTCAGCTGTCTATTTAATTTATATTTATTGAAAAAGTACCTCACATAAAGCTAGTCAGAATCAGGTTTCAAACTGTAATTTATTATTCTTTGTTTTAAAACTCTTTGGAGATATATTTATTATATATTTATTGAATCTTATGTTACAATAAGAATAAAATTGTTTTCGCTAATGTACCATTTTTGTGTTGAATTGATTCATTTTATGTTAATCTATCAAAAATTTTAAAAATAATAATAAAGTAGTTAATATACTGTTCAATATAGTCATTCGATCTTTCTGCGCAAAAAGTATGAAATGTACAAATATTCCTATATTTTATTAAAAAGTCTAAAGTCTATATTTTAGCACAACAAAATGTTTGTAATTAGAAACTAGGTTTAACTTGTACAAATACAAATTTTAATAGTCATTTAACTCTACTTTTTGTGAAAGAAAGGTTGTTGATATCAAAGAAACAGACCAAAAAGTCTCATGTGTGTATGTGGAATTTATAATGAAAATTAAATCACTCGAAAGAATTTTTCCTTTTGATTTTGATGCTCGTAAGTTTTTAACTCGTTGAAAAAACGTTCGGGTAACGTTACCTTCCCACGTTAAGTCAACGTTATTGATCCGTCGTGAATAGAGAGTTGAAGCACAGACCAGGTATGTGGTTGAAGTGCTGCCATGAACGTATACGTTAACACACGAATTGACATCTACGCACGCGCATTCGTAAGGTATTCATGTTAACCGTGTTAACGTTGAAAATAAGTTTACGGGTGTACGTAACCAAACGTTCTCTCACGGATACCTTGAAAATGAACGTACGTAAACCGAAGAATATACGAATGATACCGTTAAGCTCCGAATGGCCGAATTTTGAATTCAATGTAGATATCCATAATCTCAAAAAAGCATTGTTTTTATTACATATACCATTCATTATTATTTATGTAGGGTAAAGTGGGGCAATCACAAAAAAGCAAAGTAATCCTTATACCTTGAAATTCATAAAAACTCGTTATAACTTTAACTTTAATTTATGCTCGTATACAAAATACGATATAACGGTATACCCAAAACCACCAATTATATTTCATTTCACTTTCAAACTACATAAAAAATCAATTTTCATTTTTGTAGTTTAGTGATTGCAATTTCCCCATAAAAACGGGAATCAGAGGCAACATTATTCACGTTAAACTCTATTTATAAGATCTTATGTTGAGTGCAATCGATTAAGAGGTGATGAAAAACCATATAAATTTTATATTTTCATTATTAATCGTGAAAAGAAATAATATAATAACAAATCAAATATTTCTCTGATAGCATTCTTTTTGCATTTGGTTCAATATTATTCCTTAAAATTTTAACGGCCTCTTTTTTCAGTTGCAGGTAACCGAAATACCTTTATTATTTGATCCTGGTGCACAAGTGCACAACTGACAGGTCGTCTCCATCAGGAAATACATTAATTTGATTTTAATGAGTTTACTTCTCTTTCCCTTCAAGTTATGATTGCAATTTCCCTACTAACAATTTTCGTGGGGTAAGTGTAATCATACTTTCAGTACCTGAAATACAAAGTAAACCTGAATAGTCCCATTACATTCATTAACTATACATCATACATAACCGGCCAAAATAGCAAAACAGATACTTATGCTCAGGAAATATGATTCTGGGAAGGTTTTGAAGTTCTTCAATAATTATTCATTAAGTTTTATTTCATTGTTTGACCTCTTTTGAATGTCCGTTAGTTTTATTATGTTATTATTTGAATAAAATTTTCATTTGCGATATCATTTTTCGTGTCTGCTGGATGCGGGGGTTGAAAAAATCTTAAGGTTACTTCTGAGAAAATGTAAGGTATCCAATTGTCTACATTATTGTGGAAAAAAATACAGAATGTTCTTCTTGAAAAAATCGAGAAATAATTATTTTAAGTTCTTCATATTTGGACCTCAATAACGGACACCCTGTATATGACAGGTTGATCGTTTAGGAACCATGTCAAGGTAAATCCTTCAATTAAAAAACTTTTAGTTCAAATTCATATTACTTTCGCTGCTGGAAATCGTCAGAAGACTTTCACTGAACTGCTTTTCCCTCACCTTTTTGCAGTTTTTTTCGAATAAGATCTGAACTGTTTGGCGTCATGAAAGAGGTAATGAAGGTCATTGAAAATATATGGGGTGATTCATTAAAAAATCATCCATTTATTGGATAAAATTTTTCGGGGACACCCTGTATATCAGAAAATAATTTCCTGAGATGCAGAAATGAAGGTACAAGACGTCTACTTTCCAACGAAATCTCTGAGATGTCTGGTTCGGCAGCTATGGAAGAAGAACGCGCTATTGCAGGACCCTGTAGACATAAGTCATAACTAGATAAAACAAGGTGGACTACCGGTGGAAATGAGGTTTGGTGATGAATTTCTTGCTTGTCCATTGGATATTATAAATGCTTTTGCTTCCTTCTTCGGATCTGTGTATGGGACACCCGGTGGCTCTATTCAAGTTCTAAATAAAAGTGATAATAAGGGGTTCAAACTTTCCAAATTAACAGAGACCGATATAATAAAAAGTATAAAAAATTGAAATCTAACAGAACGACAGGTGTTGATGGAGTACCATCTTACATATACAGGGTGATTCACGGTGGATGGCACATTAGACGTTTCTGGTAAACCAGACATCGGATAGGTTTGAAAATTGAATGGATAGTATTATCGGACATTCTCTACCCAACTAAAATATTTTCATCAATGCGGTGTTGCCACTTCTATTAGAAAGAAGTAGCAACTCTGCTTTTTCGAATGAAACACCTGGTATATTATATAATTTTTGGAACGGTTTTTTTCACCGAAAATCCTGACCTCTAAGAACGCTGATACCTTTGGGTTGAGAAACACTATGGCATTGAAATCTGGTTTGGAGTTAGGTGATACATGAATGCTTCCAACAAATCAGCCTGAATCCTGATCTACGTTACAGGGAAGTAAAAAATACAGTTTCTTCATTTGCTTGAGAAAGTGACTGAAAGTTGTTCATTTCAAATGGAACGTATATTATTAAAAATTCAGAAAGCTGATGAAATTTGCTTTCATTCTATGTATATCATGCCCATACCTAACTAGTTAAATTTCGGAATTATGAGCATTTATTTGTCGAAATGTCCCGTCAGAATGGTATTTCCATTCGATATTTGGTAGGCAGGCCATGATTACTATTTGAAAGTATCTTGTGATATTCTCCTAATCTAATAATAAAGGCACCAAGAAACTTGAAAGTCAAACTATTTATATGAATAATTATAAAAAAGTAAAACATAATCATGTCAAATATCTCAAAATATGTTAGAATCGCTGGCCGTTCACTTCCAAGCACCTCAAAATGCTGGTGTTGACTGCTTTCGTCGTGGCAGATCGGATTTCATTGGGATCCAAATCTTCAAATGTAATCCTTTCCAACAATTAATCTCCCGAACGCACCAGTGTTTTGTAAACTTTTCCTGTCAACATTCCCCACAGATGAAAATCTAATGGACTAAGATCGGGTGATTTTGCTGGCCAATTCCATGGTCCCAAGCGCCTTATCCAACGATCGTCAAAAAGTCTCTCCAGTTCTGCAATCACTTCTCCTGTACAATGTGCAGGAGCTCCGTCTAGTTGTTACCAACAGTTTCGATATTCTTCGAGTGGCAGATTATCGACGAAGCTCTCTACAAGTTTCTTGGTGCCTTTATTATTAGGAGAATGTCACAAGGTACTGTCGAACAGTAATCATGTCATGGCCTGCCTACCAAATACCTAATGGGAATACCATTTTGAAGGGACATTTTGACGAATAAATGCCGAAATTTGACTAGTTAGGTATAGGCATGATACACATAGAATGAAAGCAAATTTCATCAGCTTTCTGAATTTCTAATAATATACAGGGTCTTTCACGAGGAACCTCACCCATATTTATACGGGAAACTACTGAACGTATTTTCATGAAATTCAGCTTTTATAAGTATTTCACGATGCTGATGAAATCTAAAATATTTTCAAGGCATGAGCACCTCCGGTTTTTCCGGAAATGACGTCAACTTCCGTTTTTCAAATTAGAACACCATTTTTTTATTGAAGAAATAGATTCCTTGGAAAATTTCAAGTTATTTTGATGTAACATTTTTCAGTTTTGGTTGGAAAATTCTCTCTGAGCGGGAAAATTCGAAAAAAAAATCGAAAATAGAGCTCCGCTGAAACAAGAATAACTTCGAGGTTTTTGGATGGAAAATTTTCATTTTTGGGATTTTTCAAGATGTAAGATTGATGTATCCACTTTAAAAATCGGAATCGCGATTCATGATACAGGGGGTGAAAAAATCGCTTTCAAAGTTAGGGATGACAAAATTGTGAAAAATCAATTTTTTCAAATTAGAACCCCATTTTTTTATGGCAGATATTGAATCTACGTTAAAAAATAATGTGAGTGTATGCATCACACCCTTGCCCTAAAGTGGATATTAACTCAGAAAATATCCATTTTAGGGCAAGGGTGTGATGCATACACTCACATTATTTTTTAACGTAGATTCAATATCTGCCATAAAAAAATGGGGTTCTAATTTGAAAAAAATGATTTTTCACAATTTTGTCATCCCTAACTTTGAAAGCGATTTTTTCACCCCCTGTATCATGAATCGCGATTCCGATTTTTAAAGTGGATACATCAATCTTACATCTTGAAAAATCTCAAAAATGAAAATTTTCCATCCAAAAACCTCGAAGTTATTCTTGTTTCAGCGGAGCTCTATTTTCGATTTTTTTTCGAATTTTCCCGCTCAGAGAGAATTTTCCAACCAAAACTGAAAAATGTTACATCAAAATAACTTGAAATTTTCTAAGGAATCTATTTCTGCAATAAAAAAATGGTATTCTAATTTGAAAAACGGAAGTTGGCGTCATTTCCGGAAAAACCGGAGGTGCTCATGCCTTAAAAATATTTTAGATTTCATCAGCATCGT
Source organism: Adalia bipunctata (assembly GCA_910592335.1). Taxonomy (NCBI): domain Eukaryota; kingdom Metazoa; phylum Arthropoda; class Insecta; order Coleoptera; family Coccinellidae; genus Adalia; species Adalia bipunctata. Next base: position 17,821,017 of record OU342957.1, read on the forward strand.
GAAATACCTACTTATAAGTGCTGAATTTCATGAAAATACGTTCAGTAGTTTCCCGTATAAATATGGGTGAGGTTCCTCGTGAAAGACCCTGTATAGGGCGTTCCATTTGAAATAAACAACTTTCAGTCACTATTTCAAGCAAAAAAATACTGATTCATGTATCACCTAACTCCAAACCAAATTTCAATGCCATAGTGTTTCTCAACCCAAAGTTATCAGCATTTTTAGAGATTATGATTTCCGGTGAAAAAAATTGAAATTGATTTAAATCTCGAAAACGGCAACAGATAGGCAGAGGTAAATATTGAGAAAGGTTGTTTGTCTGGTTCACCAGAAACGTCTAATGTGCCATTCACCGTGAATCACCTTGTATACTGTATAAAGATTGTGTAGATCACTTGATTAAACCCCTTTTACATATCTTTGATTTATCTATTGAGCAGGGATGTTTCCCCGACTCGTGGAAAACTACATTAGTTGCACACATTTTTTTTTATTACAAGCTTGTATTCAGTTTCACCTGTCCCGGTGTTCGTCTGTCTGTAATCAAATCGTTCAAGTTGAATATGACACAAGACTCATTTTTGTTATACAAAAAAACAAAATGGCGGCTCCAAAAGGGCGGATGAGTTTTGTAATTATGAACCGATTCCATTCAAAATTAGTACCTATCTGGGGGTTTCTGGGTTCGACAATAATGATTCTTCTGTCAAACTTGGAAAATTCAAGATGGCGGCTACAACATGGTGGACGAGTTTTGTGATTATGATCCGATTCTATTCAAAATTGTTATCTGGGAGTTTTCTGAGTCGGAAATTACGATTCTTTAAAATTGAGGAATTCAAGATGGCGGCTTCATAATGGCGGATGAATGTTGTTATTATAAAAGCTTGTTCTTGAAAATGTTTAGTTTTATGAAAGCTTGTTAAATCTGGCAAAAAAAATGAAATTGTAAATTATAGACCAATAAGCTTTTTTTCGAACATAATCTTTACATTAATATTCATAAATAATTCAACCACAAAATAGCAATACACCAGCATGGGTTTGTTCAAGATAGATCTGCAGTTACAGATTTGAGTTTATTTTCTGAATATGCATCACACTCACAGGCCATTGAAAGCAAGGAGCAGTTGGATGTCATTTATACCGACTGTGCTGAGGCATTTGACAGGGGGATCACAATGTGCTTTTCAACAAACTTTTGAGCTTCGATTTTTCTATGAAGGCCGCAAGTCTAATGAAGTCTCATTTTGGAATAGAAAGCAAATTGTCAAGGTGGGTAGGTCAAGATCAAGTCAATATACGGCAACCTCAGGTGTTCCTCAGGGAAGTAACTTAGGCCCCCTGCTTTTCAATAAATTTGTATTTGCCTAGTGTGGTGAAGTCATCAACTCGTTTGCTTTATGCTGACGATTTCAAATTATTCGAATAAATATCTAATGTTGATGATTGTATTAGTTCAAAACATGGTCTTGGGAGTGTTTACCATTGGTTTACTGAGTGAAATATTTCACTGAATATAAAAAAATGTATGGTTGTTACTTTTACTTGAAAATTAAATTATTTCATTCAAGATTACAGCATAGGAGGTGACATTATTCAGAGTATTAACTTTGAGATGAATTGGAAATTTATTGGTCAGCACTATAATTGTAACTGGTAAGGCTTATGGAGCTTTAGGCTTTATCATTTGTAACAGAAGGAACTTTAAAACCAATACAATTGTAGTTTTATGTGGAGTATGCATCTATTATACAAAGTGTAACAGCCAAATGGAATGAATTCGATAACGAATAAATGAGAGGGGGTGTTAGGAAAAACGCTCTGACACGTCGATTTGTAATTTTAAATGCGCATATTTTCCAAGAAAATAAAATTATATAGGGTGTTCCATGCGACCGTGGCCAATACCAACTTTCTTATTTCAAATGCAACCCCCTGTATATTATTTATTTTTTGAATTCTTCAGAGAATTCTAGACACAATTCATGCACAATGTCCTATATCTTCCTTTAACTATTTCGGAAGTATTAAGTGTTTTCAGATTTATTGCAAAAATCAACGTTTTAAATAAAAATTATTTTATTTCACAAATTCGGTACATCACTGAATTATGTCTAGAATTCTCTGAAGAATCCAAAAAATAAATAATATACAGAGGGTTGCATTTGAAATAAGAAAGTTGGTTTTGGCCACGGTCACATGGAACACCCTATATAATATTATTTTCTTGGAAAATATGCGCATTTAAAATTACGAATCGACGTGTCCGAGAGTTTTTCCCAACACGCCCTCATTTATTCGTTATCGAATTCATTCCATTTGGCTGTTACACTCTGTATGGTCACCAACAGGGCATTCTGATATAGATTTCATTGAAAAAGTGCAGAAAAGATTTTTCTGTACGTTAGACAAAATAATGTATACCCTTTTATATAGTTATAGTGAAAAGGGGTTACAGTCCACTGCGACCTTAAGGCAAGCGCGGATCCAGGGGGGGGGTCATGACCCCCCCCCTGGACTGGACGAACCCTCAAATCTTGTGTCTGAGAAAAAAAATTAATTGGCGGGTATGTAATCCACCTGACCTTGACCCCCCCCCTTTCTCGAGAGCTGGATCCGCCACTGCCTTAAGGTCTATTGTGCCCCTTAACAGAGCTGTTATCATCGCGCCTCCTACCGCTCGCCCTCCAGTTCCAGAGATTTGATGAAATCCAGTATCTGGGATGGCTTCAAGGAGGATAACTTCCCCCTTCTACAAGTTCCTTGTCCAAGGCACTCTTTCCTTTGGCTTGCAATGGCATAGCGTTCCGTAACCAGGTGAATAGGAGTTTCTTCCTCCTCCCCACAGAATCTACACTCATCAGTGGCCGATGAACCCATTCTCAACAGATGCTTCTTTAGGCGACAATGTTCTGTGAGAAAGCCATTGAGTAAGTGAACTTGGTTTTTACTGAGATCCAGATATTTTTTGGATCTAGCAGTTTCAAAGTTCAGCAGGAACTTTTTGGAGTGATCCATCCCTAGGAGATTCCGCCAGAGTTTTTCTTTCGGTTTTCTCCTTCAGCATAAACTCCTTCTTATAGGTGCATTTTCCTGGGTTCTGGGCCAGTGAGTGGCGTTTGTGCGCTCTTTCTGGCCATTGTATTGGCCTCTTCGAATGACCGGGAACCCAGATCAAAAAGACCGTGGATTTATACAGCAACTAAAATAAAATAAGAACTAAAATAAAATAAGAAATAAGAGCAGACAACATAGGTTTATAGAGATCACTGGAATAAAATTAACAAATCAAATGACTTACCTGAAGGAAATTTGATGTTTATTATACGAACAGTCCTGTCCTCATTATTACAACTTGTAGTACTGTCATTGTACGACTTTCATACAACAGTTCAGAGTCAAAATCAACTAGTACGCCTCTGGCCTACTATCATCCAACCATCATCGTTCCACTGAGCACTGAAGTCACTTAGTTTAAAGTTCTAGATCGCTAAGGGATGGGAATCATACAAAAAATACATGGGAGGGTATGTAATAATTTCGGACAGGACTGTTCGTATAATAAACATCAAATTTCCTTCAGGTAAGTCATTTGATTTGTTAATTATACTTCACAGTCCTGTCCTCATTATTACAACTTGTAGATGTTGAAAGATATTCTGCGATCTAGAAAACAAAATGTGGGAAAAATAAGATAAAATAATTTCTTCCCATTTTCGTGTAATTCTATAAGTATGTACCTACAGATATTCATAATATAATTTATTTTCCCATATAACAATTATTTTTACAATCAACTAACAACTATTTACCTATATGAATGTTAGATCCTTTCAGGACTCCTAACGCAAATTCTGTTTTTTCAACTGCAAGAGGTCTATTGTAAAATATATTGAAGGTATTACTCTTTTTTGACCAACCTGCTCTATTTCTAATTTCATCTAAATTAACTCCAGCCCTAAATGCAGCCGATGTGGCTGCATGTCTTGTGCTATGACTACCAAATAATTTTGTATCTACTCCCCCTTCTAACAATGTTGCTTTTATCCATCGACTTATCGACTGTGAAGTTGCAGCATGATAGGGTTTTTTGTAGGTCAAAATGAGGTTTGAATTATTGTCAGACCTAAAGTTTTTAGTCTTTTCTGTATAAAATTGAATAGTTTTTGCCAGACAGAGACCTGGATTTTCTCTGAAATATGGAATAAACAGAATCGGTTGAGCGGATTTCTTGTTGGAAGTCTTTATTTTGTCAGGTATATATATTTCCAGACGATCTTCAAATTCCCTAATATTATCCATTCTTATTTTTGAAAAAGTTTGCACTCGGTGTGCTGATATTAGAGCTAATAAAGTTACCATTTTTCTTGTCAAATGTTCCAGCGATAGTTCCTCTAACGGGTATCTCTTTTCCAAGAGTTTCAGAACTGGCTGTGGATCCCAAGTATTATTATATTTTGGCTTCGATGGATTCGCGTTATAAATACCTTTCATATACCTCCTAATCATATCATTATCATTTATATCAATATTAAATATCATTTTTAGGGCTGACTTATAAGAATTAATAGTAGAAAATGATTTTCCTTTTTTGAAAAGAACATTCAAAAACTCCACAATACTTTTGAAACTATAATCATGAGGATCTACTCCTTTGGAATTACAAAACTCCCACCAGCTATGGAAACATGAATTATATTGTTTCCTGGTACCTTCTGAAATTGAAGCGATCACTGACTCAATGCCTTCTTCGGGAAATCCTCTGCGACAAAAAGATTCCCTGATAATCTGGCGGCAACCAGGGTAAGGTGTTCCCATAACTGGTGTGGCTCTCTGAAAGGAGATAATAACATTTCTCTATCCGGTTTGAACACAATGGGTTTTTCGTCCATGAGTTTTTGAAAAACCGGATACCAAGGCTGGGCTGGCCAATCTGGTACAACGACTATTCCAACTGCCCTTTCAATAATTATTTTTTGTAGCACTTTCGCTATAACTGAGAAAGGAGGAAAAGCATAGAAAAAATATGGCTTCCAGAATATGGTAAAACTATCTACTCCAACCGAGTTAGGATCAGGCCTCCAAGATATATATTTTTCACATTTTGTATTTAATTGCGAAGCAAATAAATCTATTTCAGGTTGCCCAAAATGTCTACATATTTCTGTGAAATATTCTGAAGATAATTCAAACTCTGTTTGTGTAACTGATGTCCTTGATTCCCTATCAGCAATGATATTATCTTTAGTATTTATATATGATGCATACAAGAATAATTTTTTACTTTCACAATACTGCCAAATATCTCTTGTGATTGAATTTAAATGTGGAAATTTTGTTCCCCCCATCCGATTTATATAGGACATAGCAGTTGTATTATCAACTCTTATCAAAATTTCACAATTGGATACATTTTTCGTGAAACATTTCAAAGCATTTTCTGCTGCTTTCAGTTCTAAAACATTTATATGAAACTTCTTCTCTGTAGGACTCCAAAAACCATGAGCACTTTCACCTGCACAGTGAGCTCCCCAAGCCGTTAAGGATGCATCAGAAAAAATTTCTAAAATGAAATTATTTTGTCTTATTGGGCATTCAGTAACATTAATACACTTCAGCCACCACAATAGGTCTGGTTTAATGATTTTTGGAATAACAATTTCCTTATCATAGTCCTCAGAATGTCTCACAGCTAACATTTTTAACCTCTCTAATGACTTAATGTAGAGCCACCCATATTGTACTGCTGGACAGGCTGCTACTAATTTTCCTATAATTTTTGCTAATTCTCGAATTTTGCATTTTGAGCTTTTGAGGAAAGTTTGCAACATCTGTAAAATTTCCTGTTTTTTACCATGTGGCAAAATTACAGTCATTTTTTGAGTATCGTAAAGGAACCCTAAAAATTTGCAACATTTAGTTGGAATTATTTGACTTTTTTCATAATTAATAATGAATCCTAATTGTTGTAGTTTTTAGTTACTATATAAGTGTTATTTGACGCTTCACATTCTGATCTGCTTATGATGAGCAAATCATCAAGATATGCTACACATGTGATACCTTGTTCACGTAAAAATCTCAAAAAAGGCTTTAGAAGCTTACTAAATGTATAGGGGGCTGTACTTAACCCCATGGGGAGTGAATTGAACTCATATAATTCATTTTTGAATTCAAAACGAAGAAACTTCTTGAATGCTTTATTCAAGTTTATCATGTAATAAGCATCTTTCAGATCGATAGAAGTTAAATAGCAATTATTATATAAAAGCTTCAGAACTGTTCGATAGTCTTCTAACTTAAAATGAGGTGGTTCTACAAACAAATTAAGGCGTTTCAAGTTCAAAATGAACCTATATCCTCCATTTTGCTTAGGGGTCAAAAAATAGTGGGAGAGAAATTCACCTTTCTTGTGTTGACATTTTTGGATAGCTCCAATATTTAATAATTTTTTAATTTGATTTCCATATTCAGATATCTGACATTTTGGAATCTGAAATTTGGGAGGGTTCTTTTGCATGGATTTGGAGGTAAAAGGAATTTTATAACCTTGTACCCAATCCAAAATTATAAGATTACTAGTCAACTTGTTCCATTCGGAATAAGCTTTAGATAAATTTCCCGCATACTTCCGTACCTCTAATATTTCCGCTGCTGCTGCCTCCTGGTACCCGGTCTGTTGCTCCTGGACTGATATGATGTCGAGTGGTACTGCCTTCTTTGTTTCTCCTCCCCCTCTCTTTTGAACCGTGCCTTTGGAGGTTGGCGCTTCCAGTTTAAATTCTTTTTTACTGTAGTAGTTCCTTTTTCATTTGGAATACGTGCCAACTTCAATACCATTGATGTCTTTTGTAACTCCTGTTTTTCCTTGAGCTTTTCTGGTAGCTTCTCACCGAAAAGAAATTCGTCAGATATACATTCTTCGATAGTTCTCTTCAATCTAGGATTTAATTGGGGTAGAATCAAAAATCTTCTGTGTAATGTAAGCGAATGTTGTACATCACACAAAAGTCGGGCGGCATCTACCAGGTTGGGTAAAAACCTATTCGTTTCATCCGTGGGGTTACAAAACAGAACGTTGGTTGTAGTACCCAGTGCCCCTACACCTGCAGCTAGTTGCTCCTGAATTCGTTGCAGGTATAAATCCTGTTTTATAAAATTCTCTGGAATAGATTCCTTGATTTCATCGTTTAATTTTGCGGCGCCCAGAGCTGGGCAGTTTTGAATTCGATGATGCTTCTGTAGAAGTTCTTTCCTTTCCGTCTTCTCTAAACCTTTTGCAGCCAGAAGATTCCATCTATTAGCTATTTCATCGTGAATGCTCTCTCCCTCGGATGTTTGTTCTGAGGGGTTCGCTCCCAGTAACGCTGTAACATCCAGAGGATCAGTTGTAACCATGTTTTGATCTTGGTCATCGTCATCTGAATGGCTGTATGATTCCTCGTCCACTGAATAGGCAGAAGAACTGGAGTCTGTGTCAGAACCTGTAGAAGGTCACACAAATTTAGGTAAGGGTAATCTCTTTACTTATTTATTTTCCACTGTGTTTTTTATACAGTATCAACGACTTCCATTTTTGGTAATGTCCTGTTATATACCGTCCTCTTTTGTTCTGACAACTTGGTAGTATCCTGTGATCACCAGTCAGTAACAAAAATGAGATATCTATGCCTTTTGAGCCAGTGAGTTAGCAAATGACTAACACAATATGAATTCATGTGAATTCAGAAATTTGTGTAAACAGATACGCCAAGTTAGACAATTGAACCCATGCGGATTCATAATGTTGAAAAACTTATAAACGTTTTGCTTTTTGTATTCTGTACAACTTCAAGGTCACTTTCAATAAGGACAACACAAAGGAACCTTATGACTAACTCAAAAAACTGTTCTCGCTGTGGCTTATCAACCGATTTGGGGGCTAAAAAACCAATGATAAACAATAATTCATCTCACTTACTTGAAAACTCTTCTAATTCCTTTTTCAATTTTTTCATTTTCCTTCGTAATCGTAATTTTGTTTTAATCTTCCTTTTCCTGCTTAATTTTCCCATTTTTATTCTTATTTTGACTGCGGCGTAGAACCGCGTTATCACGCCGATACAACAACAGAAAGTGACTTCAGTGCTCAGTGGAACGATGATGGTTGGATGATAGTAGGCCAGAGGCGTACTAGTTGATTTTGACTCTGAACTGTTGTATGAAAGTCGTACAATGACAGTACTACAAGTTGTAATAATGAGGACAGGACTGTGAAGTATAATAAGAAATAAGAATGAACCAATCAAATCGCAGATTTTTTGACAATGACTTCCGCCTTTTATTCAAGGCGATAATCGCAGTACTTGTCATCAATAACAACATCGCTCCCATCATGATTTCCTGCTCATCCATATTAAATATAATCATCAACAATTATTTAAAAAAATATTCATTAAGTTTTAGGTTAGAAAACTAGAACTTGTCAAAAGTTTCAATACGGAAAAGATTGGGGAGTGGATTTGGGTCATGCGCACTATCATTTTCCAAATAAAATAAGCGAAAAAGATAAAAGTTGACCATCTCTTATTCTTATTCTTATTCCTTATTTTAGCTTATTTCCTGTATAAACGCTGTCATTGGAATGCATCAAGTGAACATTCTTATTTTATTTTATTTTAGTTCTTATTTTATTTTAGTTGCTGTATAAATCCACCTTTATTCTTCTTGCCTACCTCATTGAGTTTGTTTCGGCACTCCCAAATCAGCTTTGAGTCAATGACGTAGGAGCTCAGTGCTTTAATAGCAGCTTGACTATCTGTATGAATAGCTATTCATATGCGATATAGCTATATCGCACTTCTGATAGTTTCTTTCTAGATTTATATCTAGACATCTTCCAATTGCAAGTATTTCCGTTTGAAGGACGCTTATACAGGAGCCTAACGATAGTGCACACTTGGAACTTGTCCCATAAATCCCAGCGCCAGCTCCTGTAGCGGTTTTAGAACCATCTGTATACCATTTTATTGTATTTTCTTTAAGATTATAGTTGGTGTATTTCCTTTCCCAATCAGGGCCGTATCTAGGGTGTGGCCAAGTGGCCCCCGCCACAGGCGCAAGGTCCGCAGGGGCGCCAAAAAATATCAAATGAAAAAAAAATAATTTGAGAGCCAAAAAAATTCAGAGAATAAAATATAGAAGCGCCAACAAAATATTCGAGATAACATGTCACGGTTTTCATGTATACGCCAAAAATATTTTTTTGCGTAAGGAGCGCCAATTTGGGGGCGCTGAAGAAAATCTTGCCACAGGCGCAGTAGTACCTAGATACGGCCCTGTTCCCAATCCTATCTTTTGCTCAGCATTGTACGGAAGTTTTTCTCAGTGCTTATTTTCTTGTTCGTTACATCCCTAGGAAGGTTTGCAGATTGCAGATGAGATGTAGTCATTTAGAGAGGACCAAACTCTCTGAAACCTGACTCTTTCATTGCCTGCTCCTTCTTTAGATACTCTGAGGATGGCCTCATGATGGGCTACCTTATCAATCACTAGATATAGAGGTATGAAGTCTGTGATTATTTCAAGCGCCCTGGTTGGGCACGTTCTCATAGCTCCCGTGATGCACACACAGGCAAGCCTTTGAACTTTGTCGAGCATTTTCCTCGTACTTGCCTGACTTGTCTTAGCAAACTAGACTACTGCCCCATATGTGACTATAGGTCTCACAATCATGACGTACATCCATCGCAGTATTTTTGGGTTACAGCCCCAACCCCAATTCCTGCCGCATAGACGCCTGCGCGCCATCAGAGCTCTTGTAGCTCTCCGCCAGTAGCATTATCAACATGCTTATATGTATACCCTTACATGGTGTCCTATTTATAGGTCTATGCTTGATTCTTTGAACTTTACAATGCTAAGTGTGAGAAGGGAAATGAAATCTGTTTTGTTTTTTTATAATGTATTGAATAACCACAAATATAAAGATGTGGGTTTAATAAATTCTGTAAGAATAAGAGAGGCAAAGATAAGACTGAGAATTCTAATTAATGAAATGTTTGATGTTCATCCAGGTAGCACATCTCCTCTGAATGTTATGGTGGGTATTTGTAATAGATTGCTTTGTAGTGCAGGTTCCTTGGATTTTTTCCTCAGATCAAAAAGAGATTTTACGCTATTGTAGTGGGACAGGTCACTGACATGGACAATTTGCGTTGTGATTTCTATTAAATGTTCTGTTTGTTTTTGCTAATTTTTTTTTGCTTTTTGGTTTTATTAGCTCTGTAAGATTGTTCGGTTTCTAGCTGTGCGAGTAATTATTATAATTTCATAGTGTTTGTAAAGTGAATAAATAAATAAATAAATAATGGTATTCCCTTGCAGAGGGGTACGGCGACTGAACATTATACCCCCCCCCCAGCACATTATCGATCCGCCTTTATAGGACACAACTTCCTGCCTGGACCTCTCCAAACCCACTTTATAAACCGTATCGTGACTCGTCCGAAAAAAGTACTTTGCTCCATTGTTGTGAAAGCCAGTCTTGGTGGTGTTTTACCCATTTCCGACAGGTAGCTCTATGACCAGTTGATAATAGAGGTACTCTTAATGGCCTTGCCCTCAAATTCGATTAATGAATCCGTCTCCTTATGGTACTGGTTGAGACTACCTGTCGATAGGTCCTCAAAAAATGACTTCCAAGGGCTGTTACAGATACGGTACGATTCCTTCGAGTAAAATTTGCTATACAATGGTCTTTACTTGCAGATATTACTCTGGGTCGACCAGGCACCGGTCCCCGGGCAACTCTGCCGGTTTCCAGGAGGAGGGCCACTATATGCGACTTTCCGAAGTCCGTGGAATATTCAAACGTTGCGCAAAGCGACCAAGCTTCTTGATGTAGGGCTACAATTCTTGCCCAGTCAAACTGAGAAATTGGATGTCCGTCATCTTCCCAAGAATATTCTCAATATTAAAACTCTCGTCATTCCCTCAAATTTGACTTATTTCGAATACACCTGTATTCTCTCGAACAAGAAAAATTTTTCAATGGTTTTCATTTAGGGGAAGGTGAGGTCATACGATCCCTGGGGGTCAAATTATCCCCCGCCGTTAATCAGAGATAACTAGTGCTACCTATCCAAATAAGCATGAAACATGTTCCCCACACCCCTTCCAGTTGGCCCACCAAGTGTCCTGGCAGTGCGAGCGCTTGGTTTGATTTTATTTAAAAACAATTAAAAAGTTTGGTTCTGATCTAAGCCTGTTTTTGGATTTTCATTACTTTTTACATGTTCTTGTTTTTTGAAATGTTGTTTTATTCGTGTGTATTAATAGCAGTTAGCTAATTTTTGAGCAATGTTCGATCCCCGCACGCTGTGTTTGAAGGTTATATTTTGATCGATATCTTGAAATTTGGTGTTTGGGGCGAAATCATCCCTCTCTGTTTGTTTAAAATGATCCCTGGAACCATTTTACCCCATAAGTACTTCCATCCCAAAAAATACCTCAACTTCTGAATCTTCTGGAAGATTAGGTCACCTCCAGCTTTGGATGTTGGTTTTCCATCCACATCTTTTGATGTTGTTACACCTAGGGAAGTACGACCAACATCAAAGATAGTTGAAAAAGAGCGAGTGCAAGACAAAAAAGAGTAGACACATCAGTACCGACCAGCACACCCTACAAAAAATACCTTGTAAAGCAAGCCAAAAAGAAAAAAGCGAATGAAATAAAAGAAACAGTGACCAACAAACCGAACCGAAACCGAAAGATGGTGAGAAAGGAAAAGGAGGCGGAAAAAGAAAATGCAAAAAAAAGCAAAACAGGACAGATTCTTCTAAAGAGGAAAGTGAAACCGAATGCCTCTTCTGTACTGAAAGCTACTTCGAAGACAAAAAAGGCGAAGGGTGGATTAGCTGCGTTGTGTGTCTTGAATGGGGACATTAATTAGGCTTGTGCAGGAGTAGATAGTGACGATGAAGGCGACTTTACTTGTGATATTTGCCTTTCTAGTAATCAATTTGATCACTATCAAATTTTAATTTTAATTTATTGAAGATCTATTTCGAAGTTACCGATAAGAAAATTATTATTTTTTTAACGAAGAGTTGATTTTTCTATTGCATTTTGACATTGATGAAAAACCTTCGATAGAAATGAGTAATATTTTTGTTTTTTTATTTAGAAGAAGAGTTTATTTGTTTACCAATTGCTTGACTAGGTATGTTGTTAAATGTTAATTCTGAAAAGACTGCAGAAGACTGCAAAAGTTTTGTGTAACTTGCTCACATACTTAAATTGTTATAAGCAATACATATGATTCAAATAAACAGTTTAGTAATTTATTTCACTGATATTTATTAACTTATGGTATCAAATGATCCCTGGGATTATTTTACCCCTACCCCAGGGATCATTTTAAACATAGGTGTGTAAAATGATCCTTTACAAAACTTTAAGAAAAACCTCTAATACAAAAAAACTACATAAATATAATAAAAAATAAGTATGCAATTACAGAGTTAAGTAAATTCACTACCTCCAACAATAGAAATCTTACGATTTTGTCCTCAACTTCAGCCACAGTTAAGTTTTTCCCTTAAGGGGATCATTATACCTCACCTTCCCCTAAGTGAAAATAAAGTGAAGATTGCAGACACATCAAATTGTCGTGTTTATTGTATTTTGGATTCCTTCAATAAAGACCTTTATTATTATTATATTATTATTATTACATTCAACAAGTTGATAGGGGAGGGAAGACTTTTGACGATGTGTGTACATATCGAATCTCGTCGTGTGACCCTGAGGAATATGATCTCCGTATTTCCTAGTGAATTTTCAAGGCAGCAGTAAAATCATTGGAAAAATATGTTGGCAGTAAATTCAAAAGAACTCAGATGTGAACCATTCGTGTGTTTATATTTTGCATGATATGTTTGGAGAGTAAATTTTTTGTGGGTGTTTCGGAAAACAAGTCTTCAGATGAGAGAATTTGATATAGATTTCTGTTCAATATCTTTCATCGAAATTCTGAATAATCACCAAATATTCTTTTCTCAACTTTTGCTACGATTCGCTACGCGATTATATTATTGAGAAAATATGAATAGATCGTTTGAATTCTTAATACAGGGCTTGGATAATGTATGAATCCAGGTTATCGAGTTTAACAAGGCATAACGCATCTGATATCATAATTTTGTTATTACTATACTTCCGGTTCAACCGGAAATACCTTCACCTTTTTTGATTTGAATGGGGCATCTCCCTCTCTTACGTGCTGGAAGATATTTTTCAGCTATCTGGGATCGGAACTTCTACTAGTGACATTTGTTTTTCGTTTTTCTGGATCATGTGCCGTATGTACGAGAGGGCAGAATTTTTGAATCCTGGGAAAATCCCGAGAACTATAGCAGCTCGAAGAAAACTGATAGAACATTATGTAGCTCTTTTTTCTGACTAATCTCAATCTGAAAACAACAGATCCAGCCTATCCTTCCCAGGGCCGGATTAACCATTAGGCAGAGTAGGCGACTGCCTAGGGGCCCCGCATCAGCTAGGGGCCCCACGTGCCCCATTGAATGTTTTATACAGGGAACATTGCACTGCCTACGGGCCCCCCACATGGTTAATCCGGCTCTGCCTAGGGGCCCCTCACATGTTTAATCCGGCCCTGATCCTTCCTAGATTTCGAGTTATGAACGGACATTGAGAAATTGTCATTTTCAAAAATGCAGAATAACTCGCTTGTTTGAAATCATATTAGAATTCTGTTGTTAGAATCTACATCAGAAACTTTTTTAGGAATAATTCAGATACAGGGTATCCCAAGTTCGAGTGCCTATTAGACGTTTCTGGAGACCTGGACATATTTGAAATATGAAAATTGGGATTATGATAATGTTCCAAATTATCTACTAGGATAAAATATTTTTGGAGCCTGAGCACTTCTGGTTATACAAGGAGTAAAAATATTTGTTAAAAAATTTTTATTTTTAACTTTTTTGTTTCTGATATGATTGAGTAATACAATTCTGTTGAAACCATTGTGAACATTCAAATAGTTTAAAAAAAAAAACGAAAAAAAACGGAAAAAAGTCAAATATTCATAGTCAGTATTATGTTCATTTTTCTTATTCTCAACATCTTGAGGGTGAACCGTTCTCATAACGTAGAACACTGTGGAAAGGTCATGGATCTTTTGAATTTCATGAATATCATCAGAAGGTGTTTCAAATTTTGTGTCGAAAACTGAGACCGAAAATTGACCATAACTTCTGTTTTTCAAATCAGAACCCCATTTGCTTTATCATTGCGTTGGATTCTACGAAGAAAAATAAATCATTAGTTCTCAGGCTCCGAAAATAGCTCAGTAGAGAATTTCAACCAATATCATAATCCCAAATTTTCGGATTTCGAATATGTTCAGTTCTCCAGAAACGTCTAATAGGCACTAGAATTTGGGACACCCTGTATAATGAATTGTTTTCCAATAAGATGTGTTATTTTGAATAGCCCGCTCTTTCGGTAGATGTCACTCTTGAAGATGTAATTTTTTGACATTTGACAAGTAGAAACCACGGCATTGAAATTATTAAAATTCACTTAAAAAAATTGTGAAAATTTGGCAGAGGCGGTTAGTTAGTGATGTGAAGAATAAAACCCGTGCACGTCGCTCAAGAACAGCCAAGACTATTGCTGCTGTAGCTGTAACCCGCCAAGTTTGTCCATTCCTCGTCGTTCTTTGGAATTGGGCATTCCACAAACGTCAGTACACCGTATTTTGAATGAAGATTTGGGTCTTAGGGCTTATAAAGTTCAGTTAACACATGATCTCAAGCCGGTCGATCATCAACAACGTCGTGTCTTTGATGATTGGGCCCTTGAAATGCGCGAAAATTATCCGGAATTCCATAAAAAAATCACCTCGGTGGCTTCGTCAACAAGCAAAATTGTCGCATCTGAGGCTCGGAAAACCCAAGAGTTATTGTTGAAAAGCCTCTCCATCAACGTGTGGTGGAGTTTACGGTCCGGTGTCATTGGACCTTACTTTTTCGAGAATGAGGCTGGAACAACAGTTACGGTGAATGGATTGCGCTATCGAGAGGTGATTAATATTGTATGGCCGCAGAGGGGACCGTGCGTGCGCCCGATTCTGCTTCGACGAGCCCTACAAAGTAGTTGTCCCTGACAGAGATCAGTGGTGTAAACCAGACAGGTTACTCAAAGCTGAGGGCCCCACCTGGTTCACCGACGGCTCGGTTTGTAACACGGGTGCCGGTGCTGGGATTGTTGGACCCAGAACAAAGTGGTCCATTCCTCTCGGAAAAGACTGCCCAATAGCACAAGCACAGCTATTAGCTGTCTTGGTATGTGCGGTAGAGAGTATCCGCAGAGGTTACTCTGGGAAACACATATACATATGTTGCGACAGTCAGGGTACACTGAAAACCCTCTCTGAAATAAAAGTAACCTCTAACTTGGTTTATGAATGCAGAGAGGCTCTGCGCGGTAGGCTCAGATAACACTCTCAAGGTTATCTGGTGCCCGGCGCATGCGTCTATCTCTGGTAATACAAAAGCAGATAACTTAGCCAAACAAGAACCTCGCTCGACTTTTACTACGCCGGAACCCGCGCTTCCTATCTGTCCCACATTTATCAAAAACCTCTTCAAGAAATGGATTGATGAGAAATTCTCCTCTGTGTGGAACATGAGAACGGATCTCAGGCAGTCGAGACTCCTCATTAAGGGGCCTTCTTCTAAGCCATAGGTCAAAAAACTCCTGATTCTCGAGAGGAAGCAATTATCTCTGGTGACTGGTGCTTTAACTGCAGTGAACTCTATATCACCTGGAACGGATCCGACCGTATACTTTGAAACGTAAAGTGAGGCAGGGGCAGCTGAAACAGAGATAGCCTTATTTAGGGCAACCTGTCTTTGTCTTACTCAGGCAAATGAATTACGGTTGTATGCATAAATTATCTTTTAAGTGAAAATTAATCAGTTTGGGGATTCTTTTTGTTAAAAACGTACAATATTAGTGAAGATATACATTTTTTGTGTTCTACTGTGCTATTAGTTTCGTTTCCTTCCTCGTGTGTGGTTTAAAAAGCAGCATATTGCGTTGGTGTAATTTGTTGATTGCTTCGGCAATAGTTTTGATTTGAACTATATTTGAAATTTGAACTATAAAAAACAATGGTGGTGTCTTGTGTAGCGTTTGGATGCAGAAACGAGTACGATTATCGGAAAATATCTTTTCACGGGTGAATTGATTATATTAGATTTTGCTATTTAAGTTCGCTCGAAGAATTGGACTCCATTCAGAAGTAGCAAACTTTGTGGGGATCATTTTCTTCTTGTTTTACTTGTTTAATTTAATAATTGTTAGATTCATAGTATTAGCAATGGATTGTGAAATAAAACAAAAATTTCGTTTCTAATTTTCTATTCATTTTATTTATCAACATCGTGGAAGAACAGTAAAAATTTTACATCAACGTTGTACTGTTTGCATTATTACTTTTTTCCTGAATAACAATTGGGAAAACAATAATCAAATTTGTTCAAGAATAAATTTGAAAAAAATAAAATGCACGGTGGTTCCATTAACCAACATGAGTTAGAAAGAGATAAATTTCGTTTCTAATTTTCAATTCATTTTATTTATCAACATCGTGGAAGAACAGTAAAAATTTTACATGAACGTTGTACTGTTTGCATTATTACTTTTTTCTTGAAAAACAATTGAGAAAAACTGAAAAAATAATCACATTTGTTCAAAAATAAATTTATAAAAATAAAATGCGCGGTGGTTCCAGGATCCACCGACATGAGTTAGAAAGAGATAAATTTCGTTTCTAATTTTCAATTCATTTTATTTATCAACATCGTGGAAGAACAGTAAAAATTTTACAAGAACGTTGTACTGTTTGCATTATTACTTTTTTCCTGAAAAACAATTGAGAAAAAATAATCACATTTGTTCACAAATGAATTTTAAAAAATAAAATGCGCGGTGGTTCCATTAACGGACATGAGTTAGAAAGAGATAGGTATACCTAACAGTTGCGGGTTGCCTATGCAGTGGTTTGGCCTCACTTCTCGCCCGATTCGGGTCCTTTCCAGTTAGTATAGAGTTCACTGTTTAACTGTCCATCTGTTTAACAAACATTTACATAGAATGGGACTAACAGAGTGTTCCCTGTGCCGTTGGTGCAGAAACGCGGATGAAAAGGCGGAACATATACTATTCACGTGCGGCAATCTATCTGTACTGAGGTTAACACACCTAGGGAACCCTACACCTTCCATCTCTATGGTGAGAGGGACTCCTCCTTGTCGGCTCGCGGCATTCTTGTCAGCGTGCCTTCGGGTCTGAGTCTCTCTAGTATCACAGAAATGCGGAATGAACAATGAGCCACAAGGCCTACGTTCTGCCGACCGAAGACGCCGCACAGAAGAAGAGAAGAAGATGGCCGGAATTGGATGGTATTGATCTCGACAACGTTTACTTTCAACAAGAGGGCGCTACGTGCCACACAAGCAACGGAACGATTGATCTTTCACGGAAAAAGTTTTCGGACCGTGTTATCTCTCGAGGGTCCATCATCGATTCAAGACCTTAAAGATGGCATTCGTGAGGAAATCGAAGACATAGGCAGCCTCTTTGCGATTTGGTTGTGGAAAATTTCATGAAAAGGATATTGTCATGTAGTCGTGATAGTGGTGGTCATTTGACTGATGTTATTTTCCATTATTAACGGCGAATAACTTCTTCTTCATAATGAAGTAAACATCCGATCATACATTTAAAAAAATGGCTTTTTTCTTTTAATGTCAAAATAACACCTCTTATTGGATTGGAAAACCCTTTATGATTGAATTTTTCAATTCAGTTATATTCGCGAAATGAGATTTCTGATTTCTCGAATGTGAACTATAGTCGAAAGTTCTCATAACTTGCTATAAAATTTTTGCTGATTTAAAAAATGTATCTTATGTCGCTGTATGAATATTACATGAGAAAAAATATCATAGCGACAGTTGAATATGCACTATAGTTCGTGAACTCCACATAATTCTATGTGAGCTCAAACTTCTGTGATATTAATCCCCTATTGTCGAATAACCATTTCTTTTATATATCGATATCCTTTAGTAGAGTAAAAGACATTCATGTGATTATTAAAGAAAGCAATTTATTCAGTCATCTTCTTTATATTTATGAAAGAAATTTAAAGTCAGTAATACTGAAAAATATACGATAGTTGACTATTTAGCGGTCATCAAAATTTTAGTTTCAACCAATTTTTTGAGACCCTGGCGTTGAGTGCAGGCACTCCATCTTGTTGGAAATATTTTTTCCTCAAAGATATCAATGGCATGTTTTTGAGTATTATTGGAAATGACAATTTCTCAATGTTCGCTCATTACTCAGAAGCTATGAACGATGGGCTGGATCTGTTTTCAGATTCTGATTAGTCAGGAAAAAAGAACTCGAGAATGATTTATGAGTTCCCTTTTAGCTGCTATACAGGATGTCCCGGAAAATCTGGGAAATCTCTCGGATTCAGACAAAATATAAAAAAATAAGATGACAAGTTCCCATAATTTATTTTTCCTAGTAGCCCTCCCTACGGAGATACGACCTCCTAAATGACGTCACTGGAAATCCATTTTCCTGCAATAAATTTCAAACTACTCAATATAATTCAAAAAAAAATTGATAAGATGAATAGAAGTGAGGACCTTTTAAAATAGTGCCCTCAAATTCAAATTAGCTCTTTTAGTTTACCAGGGATGGACTAGGTTGTACATTTAAGTGCTTACATTTTCAACACCCTGTATGATAAGTAGTCAAAAAAAAAATTCGGATAGCTTGAACATAAGGCTGAACAAGGGTACTCTTATTTATTGTCGATAAGATGAACCGTTTTCGAAAAATAAAATCACAAAAAACTATGCAGTTTTGGCACAGAAAGGCACGTTAACAAAAATAATTTTTTAGAAATGTACTCTCACTAAAGCTTGCAACGATTGAATATAAATACGCTAGTTATAAATGATTATTTAAAAACTTCTTAAGAGTACATTCTTAAAAAATTATTTTTGTTAACGTTCCTTCTGTGCCAAAACTGCATAGTTAAGAATCTTTGTAATTTGATTTTTCGAAAACGGTTCGTTTCATCGACAATAAATAAGGCTTAATGTTCAAGCTATCTGAATTTGTTTTTTTCGACTCTTTATCATACAGGGTGTTGAAAATGTAAGCACTAAAATGTACAACGTAGTCCACCCCTGTTAAACTGAAAGAGCTAATTTGAATTTGAGGGCAGTATTTAAAAGGTCTTTACTACTGTTCATCTTATCAAATTTTCTTTGAATTATATTGAGTAGTTTGAAATTTATTGCAGGAAAATGGATTTCCAGTGACGTCATTTAGGAGGAAAGAAAATGATAGGAACTTGTCATCTTATTTTTTAATGTTCTGTCTGAATCCGAGTGATTTCCCACATTTTCCGGGACACCCTGTATAGTTCTCGAGGTTCCTTCGGCAGACAACGAATTTTGCCCACCCTGTACACCGTATTACAAAATCTCAGGAAGAGTTTGCAGTATTCCTTGGAACAAGTCAGTGAATTTTGAAAGCAGAAAATCATTTGGGCAACCGTTTCGTTGATTAAATCCTCATCTCAACTACACCGGGTTAGCAATCAAAACCGGGATGACCCATAGATTTGAGTTAGAGAAAATCCAGCCCAAACGCCTGGAAATTTCATTAAAAATAATCGGCACAGATTTTAGTTCAGACCTGCGCGTAACAGCGGCCCGTCGATATCCGTAGTGAAACGTCTAGCTCCGAGCATCTAGTCCGGCAAACGTCGCGACGCTTTTGCCGCTCTGCAGTGACGCTCCAGCAATGCCCACACACTATTTTGGGCTTTTCTCAATTCGAGGAAGAAGAAAACATGCGGAAATTGGGGCGTAGAGTCGGTTAGATCGAATGAGAGAGTATACACAGTGATTCGAGTGATAAAATCGAGTGTTTACAGTGATTTGCTGGCCTTAACTGTACGGGAAATAAGTGTATGGCTGAAATGTGCCAGTATTTTTCTGAGGGCAACATTCCGCCCCATAGTAAAGTCGATGAGAAAATGAGACCTGTGTAAAGTTAACAGTGCCACTTCCGAAAGAGGAAACTGGATTGGTTTCGTCAAAGAAATTACCAAGTTCGTTTTTCGAAGGGTGGATGGCTCTGCTAACGTAATATGGAGTTAGATCTGCCACCTCAACAAATCGGCAAATTGAGAACAAATATTGATTCAATTTGTTGATGAAAATTATTGCTACCTATCCGAAAGCATCTTGAAACAGAGCTCAGGTATCGTTTCACAGGAAACATTCAGGAATATACAAGGTGATCGCTGCCAAATTTGAAAAAAAAAATCCAAGAACTTGACCAATATATTCTTTTTCTAATGATTGCGCCGATACAGGTTGTCAAAAATGAAAAAGCTTTTTTATTCGTACCTTACGATAAAATGTTCCTGTAATGAATGATCCATTTTGAACCATTTGCCTGACATATCATGATTCCCCTTCTACATTTTTTTCACGCTACTGGTGAAAATTACCAAATGAATCATTTAAATAATTTCTCATGCAAACCGCAAAATTATAATTTTCGAGGTAAATAATGGCTATTTTATAAATTAAAATATACAGGATGTCCTACAGAGGTTGGCCTATTAGACGTTTACGGAGACCGGAATTTCTCTGAAAGTGAGAGTTTTCAGCGTAGGCCTCTGCTACGTTACGTTACGTTTTCGTGAGATTCTGAAAACTAGAAAGAAGGTGTTTTCCAATATGAAGGGGGTTCGATTTCAGACGGGCCACCCCTTATATTGCTTATTCCATAGTGATTAGAAAAATTTCCCGAAGCATGTCGAATGATTTTGTTTGAGGGACATCTCTTGACGTATATTTGAGGCTTGAACGAGCAACCCCCTAAGAGGGGGCGCTTCAACACCTCAAAATTGAATGAGGAAGAGGGGTTGAATTTGAAAGGTCTTGGAAGCCTCTTCACAACGGTGTATGAAAAATATAATTTTGATGAACCGTTTTTGACAAAAACCCCCTGTACTTCTTCTTTTGGGGACATTTTAAGTCCAAGATTTTTGTGACGCAGCCGTCAAATAACTCCAATTATGCTGAGCCATGTTGAGACGGTTTTCAGTGAAGATTGTAATATTGTGTGGAGGAAGTCAATGGAGGGCAATTTGAACATTCGATTCAAAAACGCAGATTCAATTTTTTTTTATTGTTGGCACGATGCAACAATTAAATTTTTCAAAGAATTAATTTTTTTCAAGATTTTTCAAGCTTGTGAAAAGTGTTGGATAAAAATGGGCTTGTACATTGTGAAAACAACCAAAATACATGCGATTTTATGAACAACCTAGTAGTGTGAACTTATGAATATTTATATTGATAAGTTCGAGTGCCTAGACGTTTCTGGAGAACTGGACATATTTGTTTCGTTTCTGATGTGATTGAGTATTCAATACTGAAAACATTTCTGTTAAAACCATTGTATTCATTCAAATAGTTTTCAAAGAGTCGAAAAAAATATCAAATATTCATGGTCAGTATTATCTTCATTTTTCTTATTCTGAACATCCCGAGTGTAAGCCGTTCTCACAACGTCAAAGTGGAAGAATGTGGAAAGGTCATCTTCTGAATTTCATAAATATCATTATGGGGTGTTTCGAATTTTGTGCCGAAAGCTGTGATCGAAAATTGGCCATAACTTCTGTTTTTCAAATAAGAACCCTATTTTATCATGATTGCGTTGGATTGTGCGAAGAAAAATATTGATAGCACTCTAAGATGCAGGATGCTCCTGCTCCTAAATTCAGTAGTTTCCTAGTTTCTGAGTTATTCGAGATTTTCTGGATTTATGTTATACGTAGAGCCAAATTCATTTCATCTTTTGCATGAGAATATTCTGTGACCATAGAAGATAAATGATCTCATTAATAATTCAAAAGTGACAGGTCTAGTTATAAGTTGTTACTATGGTTTTTATTAATGGTATGCGATTATCTCCACGATTTTTCCGCTTTTTTTCCCGTTGTTCAGTTACAATTTCATTGTTTTCTTTCTTTACAAAATTGTTCAGCAATAAATTCGCGAAAATCGAGCAAAGTGAATTGAGTAGGTATAACTTTTGAATTCAGCTCACAAGGCATGTTTCTGAAAATTCCGAATAATAGAAATCCAATTCATTGCTTCGAACCGTCAGTTCACATAAAATGGATTTTTGATCCAAGTTTTGTAAGAATTTGGAAAGAGTTTTTAGCTTTTATTTAGTTCCACCTGTCCTGGTGTTTGTCTGTCTGTCTCTCTGTCTGTCTGTAATCAAATCTTGCAAGTTGAATATGACACACTTCTAATGGTCCGATTGATTTCAAATTTGGCAGGTGTACATAATTCTGATGACAATGTAGCATGATTTATTTGTTATAGGAAAAAACAAAATGGCGGCTCCAAAATGGCGGATGAGTTTTGTAATTATTATCCGATTCCTTTCAAAATAAGTATCTGGGGGTTTTCGGGTACGACAATGATGAATCTTCTGTCAAAATTGAAAAATTCAAGATGGCGGCTACAATATGTCGGACGAGTTCTGTGATTACGATCCGATTCTATTCAAAATTGTTATCTGGAGGTTTTCTGGCTCGGAAATTACGATTCTTCAAAATTGACAAATTCAAGATGGCGGCTTCAAAATGGCAGATGTTGTTATTATAAAAACTTGTCTTGAAAAATGTTTTTTCATTAAAGCTTGTTCACTTTAAATCGACCACCCCTCAAACTCTGTCACAAGATCAGATAGATAAAAGTACTTCATACAAAAAATGTACGAAATCAAATAAATTTTTCGAAAATGATTACGTCAATTGGAATATATACAGGGGAAACAACATATTCAATGCAACTACATTTTTTCAAATGGGACACCCTGTATATTCTGCCATATTTTAATTGTTAATTTTTTCCTGATATCGAATAAATGTATATGCGTATGTGGGTCTGTCTCTTTTATTTTCAGAGTTTCAAAGTTTTGAAATGAAACTACGGAATAAATACATATGAGAAATCATTCCGAAATTCTTTATATTCAAACAATTCACTTAAAAGCAATCTTTTCTCGATGAATACCTAACAGTATCAATGAAAAAAATTATAAACTTTGGTAGAATAGAATAAATAAATTCAACTGAAGAAATTGGTTCTTGAAAATGATTTCACAAAATGAAATATATACCGAGTGGGCAACATATTGATTGCAACTTCATTTTTGCAAATGGAACACCCTGTATACTCTTCTATATTTGGCAAGCTCTTTTTCCCCCCTAATTTCGAATGGTTCTTTGTCTCTCATTCTGAGTACTACAGAGTTTCAAATTTCAAGAACCAATTTCTTTAGTTGATATTATTTATTCTATACTACCATAGTTTATTATTTTCTCCATTTTTTTTAAACTGTTAGGTATTCATCGAAAAAATATTGCTTTTAAGTAAATTGTTTGAATATATAGAATTTCGGAATGATTTCTCATAGGTATGTATTTTTTTATTCCGTAGTTTCATTTCGAAACTCTGAAACTCTGGAAATAAAAGAGACAGACCCACATATACTCCATTCACTTTTATAGGAAGATGAAATTTGCTTTCATTCTATGTGTATCATGCCTATACCTTATAACAACCTCACTATACTCCATTCACTTTTATAAAGTATCGCGGTTAGCCATGATTTAGGTTTATCAAGTTCTTTCACTCAAAACGGACGCAGGTTGGTACTAGTGAAAATAAAGCGACATTACCAAGTCTACTTTCTATTTACTCTTTTTCAACTTCATGAATTGAGTTAGTTCGTCTGAGGTTTAACTGTGGCGCAGGTTTCGTAGAACTACTACATTTTCATACTGGAGTATTTCAAGTTGTGCAAAAATGTATTTGAATGTCTTCTGAATTCACATAATATTTTCTCAAATTAATTAATTTCCCAAAGTAAAGGAACATTTTGATAAATACGTAATTACTACGATTTTTTAGCAGAAACGGCAACGTTGCTCGTTCAACTGACATAAGAATGACTATAACCCAACATTTTCAAAACATACACGGTGAAATGTGTCAGAATATCATGGCAACCCGCGACACTTTATAAAAGTGAATGGAGTTTACGCATATACAGGGCGGCCATTTGAAAACGAAACAGACGAGATTACAGACGAAATAAATTTTTTCGATAGAAATGCTCGGACAGGTCGATTTCTGTTTCGAGGGGGACAACTTAAGATGTAGGTTACGTACGCATAGCGCTTCAACCCTTGCTACTACAACCCTCACCCCCAATTTTTGAATAGGGAAGATGAGGTGAGTGATACCTCATTTGAAAGGTATTTTTATACTGATTTCAGCACAGTAATTGTTTTTTCATTTTATGCATCAGTTCTCGAAGTATTCTTAACTAAGTATTTGATAATGAAGTGGTGTTTTCATGGCACTTGTAGTGTTTTTTCGTGAAAAATCGACATTTTGAGCTTCAAAACAACCATGACTGTGGCTTCCTTCCTCCAATCCACTGACATGAAAATCTTCAATCAAGATGTCGATTTTTCACAAAAAAACACCACAAGTGCCATGAAAACACCACTTCATTTTCAAATACTTAGTTGAGAATATTTCGAGAACTAATGCATAAAATGAAAAAACAATTACTGTGCTGAAATCAGTATAAAAATACCTTTGAATTGAGGTATCACTCACCCCATCTTCCCCATTCAAAAATTGGGGGTGAGGGTTGTAGTAGCAAGGGTTGAAGCGCTATGCGTCCGTAACCTACATCTTAAGTTGTCCCCCTCGAAACAGAAATCGACCTGTCCAAGCATTTCTATCGAAAAAATTTATTTCGTCTGTAATCTCGTCTGTTTCGTTTTCAAATGGCCACCCTGTATATTCGATATCCGGAAAAAAAAGGCAATAAAAATATGGAAGAATATACAGGATGTACCATTTGAAAAAATGTAGTTCCATTCAATATGTTGTTCACCATGTATATACCAATTGACGTCATCATTTTAGAGGGGTGGTCAATTTATAGTGAAAAACCCGGTACATACTCCGAAATTGAACACATATGTATCTACGAAAATGAAATTTACCGAATCGGTGGCTATTGATAAACCATTTCTCTGGAGATAATCGAAATAAACATTGTCCACTTTAGTACCCTTTTCGGCTCTCATCAACGATAGATATATCTACAATCATTGCAAGAAAATTTTTTTGAAATCGAAAAACACACCTAATATTATTGCACCTGCACTAACACGGAAGCACTACGATGAACTTAAATGGAACTAAATTCGCAAAAAGTGTGAGGCGACTTGCAGGGGTACCGGGAGTAGTTATCGTATGGACCTCGCGCGGTGTGCCATTTATCATGTTCCAGGATTTGTGTAAATGGGGTTGTGGTTCGATGGACCAAATTTTCAGATCCGTTCACCGTGAACATCTAATAGGCCAGCCAGAGAACGTAAAATTAACGAATCACTTTTTGTGTTGGGCATCGTTTCACAAAAGACCCCGCACACTTACTCAGGAAAAGCGGGTCCAGTGAATTTTACCCATTTTTACATATTATACTAGCTGGCCCGGCGAGCTTTGTTTCGCCTAAATGATACCTACTTACGGTGGATTTCACAAATCGTAATATAAAATATAGTACCTTCACGACTACGCTACAGTGTCTAGATAAGAGCCATTAAACGTAGCGACACCTAGTGGCCTTATTCGAAAAGAGGAAAAGTATTTCCTACATAATCAAATTTTTCATCGAATTTTTCAGAGTTTTAATGTATTTTATAATAACCAGGCCGTAGACGAATCCATAAATGAAGTTTCATAACAAACAGTCCATGCGATCTCGAGTTATAAATGGTGTAACCAACAACTTTGTTTTATATATATAGATTTATATCAACCTTAAGAACAATATATCAGATCATCAAATTTAGATGATAATTCTTCTAATTTTCAGAATTTCATCATGTTGCCTTGGGTTTTGAATAACAAGATATCACAGATATCCAAACACCGCCCACCACGTTAAGTTTCGTTATACAGGCTGTTCCATGAAGCTATATAAGTAACTGAATGTAACTTTGTTAGTGACTTTGGGACCACCCTGAGTTTTTCAGAATATGATACCATGATGTATGTCCACCTCTGTAGGAAGTTTCATTAATGTACCTAGAACAGTTGCAAAATTATTCAGGTTTAAATTCGGATTTCATACAATTTTTCTTTAAAACTTAAAACTTAACTGTAGTTGAGATTGCTGTCTCATTCAGTATAATTATTATGATAGGTATTGACGGTCGGTCCAAAGGTGTTTTTATTCAAGAATGTACAGGATGGACCTAATTCGGTGTCACTTATCTCCTCATTTCGCTATCTCAAAATCTGTTTATATAGAATAACAGTATTATCATTCTAGGTTGTTGTATTTTGAGCACTCTAAGGATGCATATTTTTTTAAATATTATGCCATAAAAGTATGTCGACCCTTTTGTGAAAAATTTCACTCGTGTATAATAATGAAAGATTTTTGGCAAATCATTCAGGTTTTAGTTCAATATACACCATTACTTGAAATAATGATTATCAACAATTTACATAAAAATGTATTAGCACAAAATATGTTATCTATTAATTACAATCTTAAAATAGGGTTATTTACACGACTGATTAACAATTGAAAGATTTAACAGTTGATCTACTGAAGATTTTAGCTTCATATTCGTTACACCACTAAATAATCTATGACAGTTACTGTAAAAAGTTATGGATTCCTGCATTCAAGATAGAATTCAAGAGTTGAGTATAGGGGTACTCAATATTTCGCATATGTCGTGCGTAACCAAGAAACCAGAGTACGCTTGTTATGTGAGAACATGTCCCCAGGGTTCTGGCTCCAGTAATGGTGTATATTGAACTAAAACCTGAATGATTCGGCAGAATCTTTTAATTATTTATACACGAGTGAAATTTTTCACGAAGGTCGACATACTTTTATGGTATAATATCCAAAAAAATATGCATCCTTAGAGTGCTCAAAGATACCTACAACAACCTGGAATGATAATACTGTTTTTCTACATATTCATATAAACAGATTTTGAGATAGCGAAATGAGGAGATTAGTGACACCGAATTATGTCCATCCTGTACATTCCTGAATACTTTGGAGTGGACCGACCGTCAATACTAATCATAATAATTATACTGAATGAAAACCTATATTCCTTGACAGCAATCTCAACTACAGTTAAGTTTTAAAGAAAAAATGTATGAAATCCGAATTCAAACCTGAATAATTTTGCAATTGTTCTAGGTACATTGATGAAACTTCCTACAGAGATGGACATACATCATGGTATCATATTTTGAAAAACTCAGGGTGGTCCCAAAGTCACTAACAAAGTTACATTCAGTTAAGTAACTGAATATGAATGATTGAGAATTAGAATCGTATGGACAACATAATATTCTTGCGCTCTCGCTATTTTGTCGTTTTTGGTGGAAAAAGGTGAAAATTTCACAGTGAATTTGGTATCACCGGAAAGCTAGAAGTTTGTTTTGCCAAGGACATATTATATGGTGAATATAGATACAGGCGAATTCATCAAAAGAGCAATTATTTGCTTTTCCTTCTCTGTATTTATCGTAAATTGTTTCACACATATGTGAAACAATACATTGCTGGTGAATTGAGAGATAAGAACTCTGACTCATTCGCGGTAAAGATGGGAAGATCCAATAAACAATCGACAGTGGCGGAGCAGGCAAATTGCGGTAAATGTAATAAAAAATTTTCTAAAACAGATTATAAAGTACTGTGCTCTGGCCGTTGTCATAAATGGACTTGTGAGAGTTGCACTGGATTGCAGAAGGATCAATTGAAGGAAATGGTAAAGTCAAACAGCTCATGGGAATGCACAGAGTGCATTAAAAATAGAAGAAGATCTATTATTCGAGATATCAGCTCTGATGAAGAAGACAATCCTGATGAGGATGAGAGGTTCACAATCGTGGATATTATGAGGGAGATGAGAAATAATCATGAAAAAGTTACAATGGATATGCAAATCTTCCGTAGAGAGGTCACTCAGACTCTTCAGTTTCTGTCGGACTCGTTCGAAGAGTTGAAACAAGAGAACAAATTAATCAAGGAAAAATTAGAAAAGGAACAGGAAAAGTTGGATTGTGCTAATAAAAGGATAAAAACCCTAGAAGAAAGAATGGAAGAACTTGAACAGGAAAGTAGGAACAAAAATATAATATTAACAAATGTGCCTACGCAAAAATCAGAAAATACTAAAGAATTGGTACAAAAAATTGTTCAAACTGTAAATGTTGACTTAAGTGGAGAAGAATTTGTTACCACACGTGTTTCTAAAAAGCTGAATGCACCGATCCTGATTAAGTTGAAGAATGAACATACAAGAAGAACAATAATGGAGCAGCGTAAAGCTTACGGAACACTGAAGATGGAAGACTGTGGTTTTGAGCAGGAAAACATCGTTTATTTTAATGAAGATCTACCACGATATAAACAGGAACTATATGCAAGGGCCAGGAATTTCAAGAAGGAACATCAGTATGCTTATGTATGGGTCAAAGACGGGAAAATATTCATCAGGAAAACCGAATCGGCAAAACCAATTCTCATTAGATCTGAAAAAGATCTAGAACACCTGGTTTTAAGTTCAATAACAATGTAGGGGTGCTTGATGGTTTATTGAAAGCTGAATTCACTTTTATTATGGAAAAATACATAAACAATTATAATGTGCCTAAAATAAAAGATAAGATTGTGTCTTCTAGGGAATTTTGTGAAACTGTAAGTAATGAAAGTTCTAATTGTTTTACGCTGTTACATAATAATATAAGAAGTGTCAGTAAGAATATTGATGAATTTAAGGTTTTCATTGATGGGTGTTTAGGGAGCTTAGATTGTTTGATATTAACGGAAACTTTTAAAATTTATGATAAGGATCTATTTAATTTGCAAGGGTATACATCAATTTATAATTCGGGTGATCTAAATAAAAATGATGGTATATTAATTTACGTAAAAAATGACATAAAATTGGGATATGAGTTAGTCAAAATTGGTCCAGTAAATGCCATTTTTTTGCACCTGGAGCTTCATTCTGTAGGGATAAACATACTCGCTGTTTACCGTTCTCCATCTCTGTGTCCTTCAGAATTCATTTCAGACCTAGAAAAATTTTTACAAGTAAATAAACCAAATAATAGGATATCATTAATAATTGGTGACTTGAATATTGATTTGATGACTGACTCAAATATAAGGGAAGAATACTTAAACGTATTAAGTGAATATGGTTATTCATCAACAATAAACTCACCAACTAGAGAGAAGGCTTGTTATGATCACATAATGTTGAGGGGTTCTCTGCAGTTGGATGCCGTGCGTGCAATGGTGGTTGATCATTTGATTACGGATCATAAACCAGTAGCGATCAAGATTGCCCTTCCTAGAAATTTTAAAAATGCTGTTGTGGGTAATCTGAGTAGGGAATTCGTTAATTTTAAAAAACTAAGGCAATTACTTAAAAATGAAACATGGAGTAGTGTTAAAGATGAGGAAGACATCCACCTCTCAATGGATGCGTTTTTTGAAATTTTTTCACGGTTAATAGAACAAAGTAAGTACAAAATAAATGTTAGTAGAAAAGAAAAGAAACGTACTCCATGGATCACCAAGGGATTAATCAAGTCTGTAAATTATAAAAATGAACTTTATAAAAAATGTAAAAATAATCCAGAAAATATATTGCTAAAAAATGATTTGAAAAAATATAATAATATCCTCAAACAACTGATTACGAAAACAAAAGCAGAGTATTATGGGAAGAAAATCAATAGTTTTGCGAACAATCCTGACCAACTTTGGAAATTATTAAAAAATCTTGATCAAAAAACACAAATAATTCAACCAACATTGGTGGTTAATGAAGTAGGGGAGAAAGTAACTGACAAAAGGGAGCTAACCGAGGTGTTCAATAAGTTTTTTGTGGGTATAGGTGAAAAGTTGGCAAAAAAAATTAAGAATAGTGGTGTTAAATTCAGACATAACAGAAATGTTAATTCCATTGTTATATTAGAAACTGATGAAGCTGAAGTTTTGAAAATAATACATTCTTTGAAAGACAGTAGATCGGCAGGTGTGGACAAAATATCGACAGAAATAATAAAGAATACAGCAGAGCTCATAGTTACACCCATTACATATGTAATCAATAGAGCAATCAAAATGGGACAATATCCTAATATTCTGAAAAAATCGATTGTGGTTCCAGTATATAAATCCGGGGACAGATCGTTGTGCTCGAATTACCGACCTATTTCAATTTCTCCTGTAATATCGAAAATATTTGAAAAAGTACTGAAAATTAGAATAACTAAATTTTTGGATAGATATGGCCTGATTTCAGATCGACAATACGGATTTAGAGCGGGCAAGTCGACACAGAATGCAATAGCATACTTGACAGGTAAAATGTATAAAGCTATTGACGACAAAATGCCAGCAATCTGCGTTTTCATCGACCTCGCCAAAGCGTTCGATACGGTTAGCCATCAGGAATTATTACTGACATTAGAGAGAATAGGTTTCAGGGGTGAATCTTTCAAACTGATGGAAAGCTTTCTAAGTGACAGATTACAAGCTGTTCAAATCGGAGATGAAGTGGGAGAATTTAGAGAGGTAAAATATGGAGTTCCTCAAGGTACGGTGCTTGGGCCTTTACTTTTTATCATTTATATAAATGATCTCTTTGACTTACCATCAGTCGGAGATATCGTGAGTTTTGCTGACGATACTGCTATTTTCTACCGGGACAAATCATGGGTCGACCTGAAAAAGAAAATTGAAGGGGATTTTGTACAGATTATTGAGTTTTTAAACTATAAACTACTTACCATGAATGTAGACAAAACAAAGTTTATTGCTTTCACCAGCTATAACCGGTACTTACCTGAGATAAATAAATTACATATATCAATGAATCATGGGCCACCTATAGAAATCACAACCGGAGATTCAGTTAAATATTTGGGAATTTATATCGATAATCATCTTCAATGGAAAAAACAAGCTGATAAAATTGTGAAAAAGTTGAGAGCTCTCATTCCTAGATTTAAACTGCTCAAAACTTTTTGTACAAATGAACAAATGAAACTTTTGTATTATGCTTTGGTTCAATCTCACCTGACATACGGAAATCTAGCGTGGGGAGGATTGGTGAATGCGCATTCAAACAAAATAGAAACGACACAGAGATGGATATTAAAAATAATGTTTGGGAAACCATTTAGATATTCTTCCGATTTGCTGTATTCGGAGAGTGGAATATATGACTTGAGGCAGTTATACTACCAATCGCTAATGATTAATCATCACAGTCAATTGCATAAAGAAGAACAAATAAAACATGAACATAACACCCGTTATAAAGAACACTCTACGGTAGTACCCAAAATAGCTAAAACTATAGGGCAGCGGAGTCATATATTTTTGGGACCATTTATTTTCAATACTTTGCCAATACATTTGAAAAAGATTATAATGCCAAATATATTTAAGAAAGAGTTACGCAGGTACATTAATTCAACCCCTAGGCTCGTTGTGCACTCAAAGATTGATTTAAAAAATAAGAGATAATATGATTTAAAGCTTTATAGATTTGTAAAACTGATTGTTGTAATTTAATATACTGTATATGGTTTTTGGATAGATGGATTTTGTATGGTTGTCAGAAATGAAATTGTGTTGTCCATATTGTAAAATCCACGAGCGGATATATCCATGTGGATTTTTTATTTGTTCAGAATTTTTGGACTGTTGAGGATTGATGTTTGTTTTGTATTTTGATTATTTCTCTCTGAATAAATATTATTATTATATTATTATTATATTATATATAATAACTTAGCTGTATAAGTATACAGCTTCATCGGACAGCCTGTATAACGAAACTCAACGTGATGGGCGGTGTTTGAATATCTGTGATATCTTGTTATTCAGAACCCAAGGCATCATGATGAAATTCTGAAAATAAGAGGAATTATCATCAAAATTTAAAGATTCATTTTTCCGTAGCTGCAATTTTGGAACGCTCTATAGACCAAACCGGATGTAAGACCTTCGTGGGAATCTGATATATTGTTCTTAAGGTTGATATAAATATAATATGTAAAAATGGGGAAAATTCACTGGACCCGCTTTTCCTAAGTAAGTGTGCGTTGTCCTTTTATTTTCGCATCGCGTAAGTACTATAGAAAAGATAATAAATCAAAAGTACAGAAAAAAATGAAATCACAGCTGGATCAAAGAAAACACATTGAAATACTTGAAAAATATGAAAAGAAAGAAACGGCCCTTCCTTGAGAAGTATCAAGCTTCATGAAATGAGAAAACATGCAGAAGACTTAATAATAAAATATAAAAAATATCATTTGGTGGGCATATTCTATCAATAAAAATAATAAAAGAATATTTTGCTGTGATTTTTCGAAGGGGCAAAATATGCAATCCATATTCCTTTTTCACCCGAAATATCTGAATTTTGAAAATTGTTGGAAAAACTGTTCATTGTAAATCTTGTTGTTTTCTGTCCTTAAGAACAATAGTTTCGTAATAATGAATAATGGAATCGAAAAAATCTAGTAGATTTTAATTTTAATTCGAACAAAATCATTTCAGCTCCTAAAAATCTGAATACATGATTTTAGAACACACAAAAAAAATCTTAAGGGTCAAGTTCCAGAGAACGAACAGGCCACAATATGAATCATCTGCGTCCAATCCATCAATATGGAAAATTCGCATCCAAAAAATTCATGACCCGTCGATCATAATGGTTCTTCAATCAGATCCACAATTCTTGCACGGTCAATCTCACTTTTCAGTCTACGCTTCATGAAGACAGTCAAAATTTAACTGCTCATGCTGACGAAAAATTTCCTGGAAGTCCTGAATTTGATATGCACAAGAAACTTGTCCAAAGTTTTCTCTCAAACTGTTAACTTTATACAGGTGCGAATCCATATTCGGAAACTAGAAGAGAGAGAAAATCGGATACACAATTTTTTTCGAGAAACGAAGAAGTTCAAAACCTAGAAGCCATATAAAAATCGCCCATAGGTCGATGGAGATTATTTGGACCTAGGTGTCCCATACCAAGTCTTTTCTTCCAATCTTGCCACAACTTGTATACAGGAAGGTCTACGAATTGAACATATTTGGATTATGAACATATGGACTAAGGCTTCTCGTTTTTGAGAAACATGGTGATTACTAGTACCCCTTGTAGGTACACCCTGTATCTCGAAAACGAAACGTTTGCGGTCTCATGTTTATGGGACTTTTTCCTCAAAATCATGCAGGGAATCTCCCCTCTTTGTTTGTACCTTCAATTTAGGAACACACTGTATATAGATGTACTCTATTTGAAATGCCCTAGTTTCCCCCCACCACCTTGGGCAATATGAATGTGGGCAGTTAATTCGAATTCTTCGATTTCTTTCAATGATTACTTTATTATTCACCTGACTGCCAGATGTCAACTTTATGGGATGAGTAGTTTTTGAAATACATATTTGCAAAATAAAATTAAGAATTCAGAAACCATTGGACTGATTCTGGCCATAAACGAATATTTTCCGATCCCCAGAAGCGACAATTTGGCTTGTTGAAGAAACCACCTAGGTGGAAATGGGCCTCATCACTCAAGATGATTTTTCGATGGAATTTCGGATCATTTTCATGCATTTCAAGGACCCAATCAACGATGGCTGGACGTTGTTGATGATCGGCCGGCTTGAGTTCTTGTGTTAACTGAACTTTATAAGCCTTAAGGCCCAAATCTCTTCAACACTTTCGGCTACAGCAGCAATATTCTCGGCTGTTCTTGAGCGACGTGCACGGGTTTTATTCTTCACATCACTAACTTGTCCCAACAGCTCACATTTTTCCACCAATTTCTGTATAGTGGTTCGACAAGCTGCTTCACGACGACCTAAAAATGTTCTAGTTTTACGAACCGTCTCTGCCTGAATTTCACAATTTTTATGGTGAATATCAAAATTTCATTGCGTTGTTGGAAGGTGTATCGTTCCATTTTGATTAATGGCGTAGTCTCTACTTGTCAAATGTCGAAAAAAGATAGCTTCAAAAGTGACATATTATACCGAAATAGCGGGCTATTCAAAATAACACCTCTTATTTAAAAACCCTTTAGTTATAGTTAGAAAGGGGTTACAGTTCACGGCCTATTGTGCCCCCTAACAGAGCTGTTCTCATCTCGCACTCCACAGCTGGCCTTCCAGTTCCAGAGATCTAATGAAATCCAATATCTCGGAAGGTTTCAACAGGGCAAGTTCCAGACTCCTGCAAGTCTCTTGCCCAAAGGATTCTTTTCGTTGGCTTGCGATGGCAAGGCATTCCGTGTCTAGGAGAATAGGAGTTTTTTCTCCTCGGCACAAAATCTACACTCTTCCGTTAAACCAATTCTCCCCAGGCGACAATGTCCTTGAAGAAAGCCGGTGAGGAGGTGTAGCTGGTCCTTACTGAGATCCTTTTGGATCTTGCAGTTTCAAAATTACGGAACTTTCGGAGTTATACATTCCTTTCGGTTTTCTCCCATACCACAGAACCAAGAGCACATGATTCCGTTCACTCGGAAGAGGAAACTTGCAGCCATGAAAACGTTAGTATTAAACGGAAATATCTTAGAGTGGGGGTCTGAAGGCAAATACCTAGGAATAACCTGCTTGCCCTTGGTTCTCACGATGTTCTCTGAACATTACAGGATATTCCTTTTCGTGAAAATCACAACATTAAAAAAAAAAAATAGCAAACTTCTGGAATAAGCATGTTGATAATGCTACTTGCAGAGCTACAAGAGCTCTGATGGCGTGCGGGCGTCTATGCGGCAGGAATTGGGGCTGCAACCCAAAAATACTGCGATGGATGTACGTCATGATTGTAAGACCTATAGTCACATATAGAGCAGTAGCAGTAGCCTGGTTTGCTAAGACAAGTCAGCTAAGTACGAGGAAAATGCTCGACAAAGTACAAAGGCTTGCCTGTGTGTGCATCACTGGACCTATGAGAACGTGCCCAACCAGGGCGCTTGAGATCATCACAGACCTCACACCTCTACATCTAGTGATTGATAGGGTAGCCCATGACTCATGAGGCCATCCTCAGAGTATCTAAAGAAGGAGCAGGCAATGAGAGAGTTAGGTTTCAGAGAGCTTGGTCCTCTCTAAATGACTACACCTCATCTACAAACCTTCCTAGTGATGATGATCAAGAAAGTAAGCTCTGAGAAGAACTTCAGTACAATGCTTAGTAGAAAAGAGAATTGGGAAAGGGAATACACCAACTACAATCTCAAAGAAAACATAATGAAATTGTATACAGATGGTTCTGAAACCGCTACAGGAGCTGGCGCTGGGATTTACGGGACCCAAGTGTGCACTATCGTTAGGCTCCTATATAAGCGTCCTTCAAACGGAAATACTTGCAATCGGAAGATGTCTAGACATAAATCTAGAAAGAAACTATCAGAAGTGTGATATAGCTATTCATACAGATAGTCAAGCTGCTATTAAAGCACTGAGCTCCTACGTCATTGACTCAAAACTGATTTGGGAGTGCCGAAACAAACTCAATGAGGTGGGCAAGAAGAATATAAGGACTTTTTTATTTGGGTTCCCGGTCATTCGGGAATCGTAGGAAACGAAGAGGCCAATACACTGGCCAGAAAGAGCGCACCTATAAGAAGGAGTTTATGCTGAAGAAGAAACTTTGAAACTGCTAGATCCAAAAAATATCTGGATCTCAGTAAAAACCAACTTCACCTTCTTACTGGCTTTCTCACAGGCCATTGTCGCCTGAAGAAGCATCTGTTGAGAATGGGTTTATCGGACACTGATGAGTGTAGATTCTGTGGGGAGGAGGAAGAAACTCCTATTCACCTGGTTACGGAATGCCATTGCAAGTCAAAGGAAAGAGTGCTTTGGACAAGAAACTTGTAGAAGTGGGGGAGTTATCCTCCTTGAAGCCGTCCCAGATACTGGATTTCACAAATCTCTGGAACTGGAGGGCGAGCTGTAGGAGGCGCTCTGTCAGGGGGCACAATAGACCTTATCCAAATGATTTCAAAATGAAATAAGGTCGCAGTGGACTGTAACCCCTTTTCACTATAACTATGTATATACAGGGTGAATCCTGTTGAACTGTACATGCTTCCCACAGAGGTAGAGGACACTTAGCTGGTTCCAAAAATACCCCACATGTTGGGTCTTTAGTCACTCGTTTGGATTATACAGGGCGATTTCACGTTTTGGGTCATATTTTCAAAATGCTGTATTGGACGAACGAATAATCCAATCACAAATCCATCAAATTTGGTGCGTAGGAGGACTGAATCAATCCCCATACAGCTGAATTAACAGATCATCAGTTTCCAGGACCGGACTCTATTTTTCTGATAATATCAGAATTTATAGAGAAAATCACCCTGTAGATGAAAAAGTCAATAAACCTGTCATGGCAGTTCAAACTACACTGAATACTCTTCAATAGAGAGTAATAAAATCACGTGGCACACCTACAGATTTAGAGAAAAAAAATATTGAATATGCGTACTCGGAGATAAATTTTTTGGACGGCCTAATTCACATGGAAAACCATACCCAAATGTATCAAAAGTTGAAGACAGGAGAATATTATCAGTTTAAATCCTCTCGATATTCAAGTATTCCAATATTCAGGTAATTTTTGTCAGTGCATCGAAATCTATTAAATTAATTTTCTATTGATAGAAATAAAACTGTTTAATAAGACTATTTCAAAAACTAAAAGTAAAAAAAAGAAACATGAAAGATTCAGAAAAGATGCTCGAAATGTCCTATGTCCTCCTTCCATCTGAATACATTTTCGGGCTCTGATAAAAATATGATTAGTTGACCTCCTTATCATTGCGGGATCACTCCTAATCTTTACACACGCTGCTTCAATACTTTCTTTGAGATGTTCCCTGGAAGTAATCTCAACGTTGTAAACTAATTCTCTCATGTAGCCCCATAAGAAATAGCCTAGGGGAGAAAGGTTAGGAGATCTTGCAGGCCATGGAATAGGACTCCCTCGACCTATAACACAACCGTCATAGCGGTTGTGCAAGAATTCACGAACCTGCAGAGTGTAATGAGGTGTAGCCCCGTCGTGTTGAAAGTAAATCCCGCGTTGGTTGATATTTCCTAATAACTCAGATAAACGATGATTTCAAAAATCTAAATACATTTGTGAATTCAACGTACTTTCGAAAAAATGTGGTCCAATTAATTCGTGTTCCATATTCAGGGCGAATCTTTCGACCTATCATCTATTGAAAAACCCAATCTGAAATGGGAGTCCGTCCCTGAATATTGGAATACTTGAATGCCTAGAGGATCTTAACCATTAATATTCAACTTTTGATACATTTGGGTATGGTTTTCCATGTGAATTAGGCCGTCCAAAAAATTTATCTCCGTGTACGCATATTCAATATTTTTTTTCTCTAAATCTGTAGGTGTGCCACATGATTTTATTACTCTTTATCGAAGAGTATTCAATGTAGTTTGAACTGCCATGACAGGTTAATTGACTTTTTCATCTACAGGGTGATTTTCTTCATAAATTGCGATAATATCAGAAAAATAGAGTCCGGTCCTGGAAACTGATAATCTGATAAGTCAGCTGTATGAGGATCGGTACAGTCCTCCTACGTACCAAATTTGGTGGATTTGTGATTATTCGGTCGTCCAATAGAGCATTTTGAAAATATGACCCAAAACTGGAAATCCCCCTGTATAATTCAAACGAATCGTTTGAGACCTTTCAGTGGGGTATTTTTGAAACCAGCAAAGTGTCCTCTATAGAGATAGAGGACATACTTCACCCAGAGGGGTGCAGTATGTACAGTTCAACAGGATTCACCCTGTATATCTATATACCACAGAAAGTTTCTGGGTCAGTGATTGGCGTTCGTGTGCACTCTCTGGCAAGCAAATTAGCTTATTCGTTTCCTCTGATTCCCGAATGACCGGGAATCAATATTGAAGGAACCTTATTTTTCTTATCTACCTCATTGAGTTTTCTCCGGCACTCCGAAATCCACTTTGAGTCAATGGAATTGTAACTTCAAGCTCTTCTGTGTGACCCTTTTTTCTCTATATCTATAAAGGTTTCTCCAATGAGAAGAGTTATTTTGATATTCAAAGAAAAATGCAATTTTTTTGTTAAATGATCGGATGTTTACTTCATTATAAAGAGGAAGGTATGCCGTTAATAATGGCAAATAATCTTTGAGGTCATGAATCGATGCTGGGCTCTTGGCGTAGATCTCCTGTTTCACATGGTCCCTAAGGAAGAAGTCGCAAGGTGTGAAACCACAAGATCTTGTTGGCCACTTGTGATCACCTCTTCGAGAGATAACACGTTCGGGAAACTTTTCCCGTAAAGATCAATGATTCCGTTGCTTGTGTGGCCCGTAGCACCGTCTTGTTAGAAGTTAACGTTGTCCAGCAGATCATCTTCAAGCAAAATACGTTGTAATGACGATTTTCTTGAGCGACGTGCACGCAGTGGCGTAGCGCAAAAATATATATATTCAGTAATATTCAATATTCTTGTCACAATGGTGATTATTCAGAGAAAGTTTGTAAGAATTTCTCCAACGATAAGTTTTTCGCTCGAATTCCTCTGATACCCTTCTAACAAAGAATTCATCCATTTTCAACATGTTACGCATTTGAATTACAATACACTCTCAGTGTGGTTTCGAATTCTCTGGAATGGAATGGAAATAGAAATGAAAAAAATTCTGAAATATTCTACTTGGAGAATTGGCAATAATTTCTGAAATACATAAGCCCGCTTCACACTCACGGCAAGAACCTCGGCCAATACCGCGAACGTGAGTGTGGATAACTTTCTTGTGTCACGTTCGCGCTTCGCGGCCTTCTCCGTTTCGTTGCGGTCTCTTGTCCCGCGTCAAAGGCTTCGCGCCTAAGCACAAAAATGTTCTATTCACACTCACAGGCTTTCGCGGTACCTGCGCAGTAATGATTTAATGCTTTTTCACTGACTTTATTCGCTTTTGAAATGAATGATTCATGAAGCAATGAAGTGAAATTAGATAAGATTCAGATTTAGATGCATGAAATGAGGATTTCTTGCATGATACAAGGAAAGAAAGATATGATCTATCGGAGAACGAAATTGGAACCAGTTCGCGCATGACGTCACCTGGAGAGTTGGATCTGGCGCGTTATTTAGGACTATTCGAAGGTTTATGGGACAGTTTTAACAAATCTGAGTTTGAAATGATGAAAATTGTATTTTGCATAGTATTAGGATCAGATATACAGCTTTTTGATCGTATATTTGCAAAAAAAATATTCAATTTACTGATTGAATAGTGAATATCAGGCCAATCTTGATTCATACTGTGTATTTATTTCAAACTCGATTTGATAAGCCAAATAACAATTAATACTTGAAATTTTGGATTCATTTTCAACTCAATTCAATGAGCCCAAAAATAGAAATGAGTTCATTCATAAAAATACTCAATTACTTCATTATTTTAAAACAAATATAATTGATATCTAACTTTGTTATTAAGGACGCTTTTTGACCTTTATTTTTTTTAAACGCGCTTTTTATAAGGGAATGGGATTAAATTAGCAGCTTTTTGATCCTACTTTTGTAACCAAAAATATTCAATTTACTGATTGAATTGTAAATCCTGTGCCATTCTTGATTTATAAAATTCAATTTAATAAGCCAAAAAATATATTAACACTTCTACTATATTTGAAATAAATATAATTTTTATCTTACATTCTTATAAAGGGTGCACCATTTGATCCTTATATTTTTCTTCAAAAAATCATGCTTTTTATGAGTTGAAAAGTAATTGATAATGAAAGGTTGGTTTACTGCACCATTCAACAAAACACTCACGAGGTAACCCGAATAATATTCATATGTGGTCTAGACTCTAGTGACTTGGAAATAATTCTCAAATGAATAAGATAAAAAAAATATGGTTCATATTCTACATTCTAATTAAAAAAAAATTGCATTATTTATTTATTTCAATATCAAATGGAAAGGTCAAAAAAATTAGTTGATATGGTATATTTACAGAGTGAGAAAAGCTTGATATCTCAGCTCTATCATCATGAAAAAAGGAAAAATACTATAAGGATTCAGAAAAGAGGTTTATTAGCAATTCATACATGTAACAAATTTCATGAAGTTGTTTTTGCCATCTTCCTTTTTCTGCTGGATGTTTTATCTTTCAGAACTTTATTCAAAGTTCTTATTCTAAAATACAACCGAGACCGAAAAAACAAACTTTTAATTTTTGTGCTCAATTCTATATGTGATGACAGACCTTGTAGTTTTGCTAAATATTCCTTGCAAATTTTCAAACTATCATTGGAATTGAAAGAATTGAATATTTCCTCCAGTTTTTCAAGCTGCATCATCAATTGTGGAGTGGGTTTTGACAATCCCCCTTCTGAAAGGTGATCGACCCATGTGAAAGAGGGGTCTGCAGTGGAAGATGGCATTTCACATTCATTTTTTAATTTATGGCAAATGAATCCAGCCAAGTTTTCCAAGCCATCATATGCCAGATCATCGAGTTCATCAGATAGAGAGTCTGGTGTCATATCAAGCGTAATCGAGTCAGCTAACCCAGAAAAGCACTGGCCACTTAAAACATGTTCCACATGTAAGGCAGGGGTGTCATCTTCTGCAGCATTAGTTGCTTCGGAAAATGTCCCTTCACCTCTACCCAAAATATATGATCTCAACCTATATTTGAATTCCAAAGGGGTTGGATGATCATAAAGACCTCCTTTGGCCCTTATGACACCAAAAAAATTTTCCAGCACATCCTGGTTCAACCGATATGTCAAAATATAGTCAATTTTATGAGAAGACTTGAGTTCAGCAAACAATTGCTTCAAAGAATTGTTTGTCATAAGAATGCCTTTCTGAAAAGGTAATAAACTTTTCCTTCCCTTCACTCGTAGAGTTGACATTGTATCTGACATTTTATCTATAATTTGATTCTGAAGATCCAAACTCAACCCATACGCTTTTTTCCTGTCTCGCGAATCTTCTACAGGCACTCTTGCATTGCAGCAATCAAACCAGTCATTGACCTGAAAACAGAGAAGAACTACGAAATTTCATAAACAATATCTTTTAAGATGTTTCTTACTATTTTAAAAAACTCCGCACATTCCAACCAGTCCTCATTATCAAATTTTCCAAGGACTCCACATCTTGAAATTGCCTTAGAGATTGTATGTGAGAACAGTTTGGTAGCAAACTTGACTTTTTGCCTTTCAGCACCACTCACATTCAGTGATTCAAGTGATATTTTGTGGGCAATATTCAATTCATTAGCACTAGTTAATGATATCACTTTTTCAACTATCTCTTTGCCAATTTCTTTATTGTTGACTATGAATC
The DNA here is from genome assembly GCA_910592335.1 of Adalia bipunctata. Classification (NCBI taxonomy): domain Eukaryota; kingdom Metazoa; phylum Arthropoda; class Insecta; order Coleoptera; family Coccinellidae; genus Adalia; species Adalia bipunctata. The sequence continues at coordinate 17,862,729 of OU342957.1, forward strand.
CTTGGTCGACAAAATGATTCCTCATCAATTTAATCAAATGGGGTACATCTGCGAAAACGAATATCTTCTTTCCACTAGTTGGATTAGTGAACCAATTATTCGTTGTGCTGATATTCAAATCCCTGTGCAGCGCTCTATTGCCTCCGCCTAAATCTGTCACCATTGCTACAACCGGAAAGCCGGCATTTTCAGCAAATTCTATGATTTCAAATAGCGTCTCGTTTTTCATTTGACAATCAAAATCATAAAATATGGGCTGCTTCCAATTTCCGAACAATCCTCTCAACATAGCAACTTGTACATAATTATATGCATTTAGAGTCTCATCGTTGGCTTTATCATACATGTAGACACTCCTAACCTTCATTTCATCGAAGGACAAAACACAGAGTTTTTCTAATCTGGTGAATTCTGTCTTCTTCACAATCGTGAATACCTGTGAAATGTTTATTTTTCAATTGAAAAAAATTGATTCAATAGATTTATCTCACCTGTCTGAGGATTCCACGCTCCAGTTTGATTTTGCTGCACCACCGTCTCAAGGTAGAAACAGCAGGAAGTGGATATCCCTTTTTCAAGAGGAGTCTGTATGCTCGTGCACCTGCTGAGTGTATCACAATTCCTCTAGCAACATCTTCTGTTGTCCAAATTACTCTTTTCTTGGGGTCTTTTAGTTTTTTTATCTGATTGGAACTAAAAAGTTTATGGAGACCTTTATTTTCCTTTCGAAGATTTTCAACCTCCTGTTTCAGCTGTAAAATAGTGTCGTCCCTGTCATCATAATCCGTGCTGGTACTAGAAAGAAAAGTATGCCATAATTCTGGAAATGAGATTTCGGAGTTTTGATAATTCATTTTAAGTCAACAAAATAATTATAATAAAAATTCAAGAAATGTTATAAATTGTGATGAATGAGATTTGTTGTGAGGTTCGAAATAAAACATGATATTAAACATTGATATTAAATACTAAGCATTCCTACCCAACTTCTTTCATTTGTGGCGATGACTCAACATTTTCAAAGATGTTACTCTCAATACTTTCTGTTCCACATTCCATGCTCCTTCGACCATCACCCTTACTGCTACTTTGGCCATCATCCTTGGTGCAATCACTGCAAGTACATTATTATAATAACAACAAGATCCCATCACTATAATTATAAAAGTATTCACCTAGTTGAAGCTGATGTGAGAAAACCAGAAACAACTTTCTTCTGTTCCCTTTTTTCAATCCGATCTTGCCTTTTGCTATCCGAAGGTTGTTTTGAAAATGGAAGATTCAATGTAGGCACTGCATCTTCTTTCAAAATACGTTGCTTTTTGGACGAATATCCTGTGAGCTCAAACCGCAAATCTCTAACATAATCGTCTTCTGAAAAATGTTTTGAACATACTCTGCCATTTGAGGGGATGAATTTGTCTTTTCTTTTGCAGGCATTAATCCAAATTTTGAGTTTTTCTGGGTTTTTCGGAAAGCGAAAAAACATAGTTTGTTTATCAAACATTTTGCTCTGGTTATCGCTGTTACACAATGCTACTGAACACCTCATGGTTGAATATTGCACAGATAAGTAATCACAAGTAATAGACTGAACCCACGATACACAAATACAACAAGTTAAATGAGTGAAACGACCGTAATACACGTGTTAATACCACAGTAATAGCGTTAGAAATGGCCGAAATCGGTTTGTTTACTCTCCACGTGACGTCACAGCAACCAGCTGGTCCTCAATGGTCGGCGCAAGATCATATCTTTCTTTCCTTGTATCATGGATTTCTTGATTATTATCAGAATGAACCCTTTTCTCAGCTGGCTAAATAGGCGAAAAGTCTTCGTAGACAGCGAGGATGCCGCGAACCAAAGTGCGAATATTTGTGTGAGTGTGGATTACTTATTTGGCCGCGAATTCTTGGCCAGGTTCACGTCAAGAATTCTATAGCCCGCTCAACACTCATGGCGCGAACGCGCCAAGAATTCTTGCCGAGAACCTGGCCAAGAATTCGCGGGCAAATGAGTCAGTCATCCACACTCACACAAATATTCGCACTTTGGTTCGTGGCATCCTCGCTGTCTACGAAGACTTTTCGCCTATTTAGCCAGCTACGAAGAGGGTTTATTCTGATAATAATCAAGAAATTCTCATTCCACTTATCTGAATCTGACTCTTATCTTATTTCACTTCATTGCTACATGAATAAGCGAATAAAGTCAGTGAACAAGCATTAAATCATTACTGCGCAGGTACCGCGAAAGCCTGTGAGTGTGGATGGAACATTTTTGTGCTTAGGCGCGAAGCCTTTGTCGCGGGACAAGAGACCGCAACGAAACGGAAGCCGCGAAGCGCGAACGTGACACAAGAAAGTTATCCACACTCACGTTTGCGGTGTTGGCCGAAGTTCTTGCCATGAGTGTGGAGCGGGCTTATAGAAGATGCCGCCTGAAAATACCCCCGCTTCAAAGAAGCCGCCTGAAGAATCTCACATTGAAGGAGCCGTTCGAAACCCACATTAAACGACATCAGATGATCGTTTTATTAGGCGGCTTCTTTAAAGAAAATGCTGACACGCTTGATAAGCATAAAAAACTCTTGAAAATAGGGGAAGTGACGTGCCGACTGGAACCTTATATATGTTTTGTAAATATAATTTTGGAATATTTCTCTATTTTTTCTGTATAATTACACCTTCATGGGTAACTATTGAATTAGTATGTTCTGTTGATTATATTATCAGAACAAATTCGCGAATCGGCAAGTTCAAGCGAATTCCATTGTCGGTGGCCCACTTAACCCCTTCAGACCTGGCGTACACCGGTATGTACACAAGCTTTTATCGCTTGCAATCGCTTCTTTTAGTGTAGTAGTACATTTTGCACCATTTGTCCACGCACATGGACTCATCCCACATCGACTGTAAGAGACACTAGCACCATCTGTCAGAAATACGAAACATATGGGAACGATTCGCGGCATAAACTTAACCTTCAGCGTCTAGTTACGGCGAGTGTCATTTCATTTTCATATTTTCCTTGTATTATCAAAGTTATAAGAAAGAAATTGCATGTAGGTACTATATAAACAATATAAGTACCGATATACTCAATGAAAAATAAAGTAAATTCAGTAATTTGCCTCCCTAAAATTTCGATCCAAAGTTGATGTACATCGGTATGTACAATCGGCTTCTACTATTGCTTATGATAATACACGGAGATGTACATATGGTATTAGGTTTAGTGTGACACATTCATTGAATTTTTTGAAATATATATGAATGGATAGAAAATGAATATGATAAAAAAGAGGTATCACCTGGAGAGATCTGAAGATGTAGAAGAACTCATAAATTTGATAAATAATGGGGATTCACTGATATTGGAGAAATAGAAATGGATGACAATGAAGATGAGTTAGTAGAGGTGTTCAATCGACCTACAATAAGACCTGGAAATGATATAATTCCTAGGGATTTAATAGAAGAAAATCTGGATGAATCCAGTAGTGATGCAGAGTCACTGGCCACATTGGCGGCCCAGATCATTTCTGATAAGAAAAAAACAGAAAAGAAATTGGAAGGTACATCTTTGTCTTCTGAAGAATCGAATTTTTTTTTGGAATTTCATAGATAGGCGAAATACTTTGTTTTCAACTGTTTGGTATTTATATTTTGAACTTATTTCATATTTGTTTCAATTTTCACTATAATAAATAAATTTTGAACTATTGCATTTTACCTTTGTCTCATACCATATGTACATATAGATGTACATTCCATTTTGAAAAAATGATGATGCAAAAAACATCAGAACATGCATAAACCTACTCAATAGAGGCCTCTCAAAGAAAAATCAACCCAAAATATTTTTTTCTATACACCACAATAATTCAGGTCTGAAGGGGTTAATGCTCTTTCGTTTGGCTCGGGGGCCCCTTTAGTACCGGGCCCCTCAGGCGCGTACCTAGAAAGGTGTGTTGGGGGGGGGCTCAGCTATTATCCAGTTAGAGATCGGAATGTAACAAAAATATTCATTTTTTATAACTATAACAAATTAGAAAAAACAAATGAAAAAGCATGAAAGGGTTGAATAGTTTTCAGTTAATAAATAAAATGAAACATTAATTTCTTGGTTATATCCGGACCCCAATGGCCGAAAGAAGCACTAGATTGCAGCACGAACAAAATGTTTGCGTATTAATGCAAAATAGATAGCTGTTAGTGGGATTTTCTTAAACCTATTACTTACAATACTTATTGAAAGTTCTTTGTGGTGAATGAGAATGAGGGACCTCTGGCAAAAGCCTTGGGGGGGGGCTGGAGCCCCAATTGGCCCCTCTTGAATACGCGCCTGAGGCCCCTACCCCTCAACGCGCGGTCTGCGGGAGCCTCCACTACGCCACTGCGTGCACGGGTTTTATTTCACATCACTCAGGTCCGGTTTTATAAAAGGCGAACCGAGGATTCAACCGTGCGCCAACTACCAGATAGTGAGGAATTTAGTTGTTGACGCAATGGTTGAATCCTCCGTTGCCCTTCATAAAACCGGCCCTAACTTGTCCCAACAGCTCAAATTTTTCCACCAATTTCTGTATTTCGGTTCGACGAGGTGCTTCACAACGGCCCAAAAAATGTTTGAGAACCGTCTCTGCCAAATTATCACCATTTTTATAGTGAATTTTATTCATTTCAATGCGTTGTTGAGGCGTTTCATTTTCATTAATGGCGTAGTTTTTACTTGTCAAATGGCAAAAAGTAGCAGCAGCAGTGACTTCTACCGTAATAACGGGCTATTCAAAATAACACCTCTCATTAGAAAATCCTGTAGTTTCCTAGACCCTGTAATAGTATTTTGAACACCGAGTACAGTGAGATTTAACTTCATGATTCCTCTTTTCAGATTGTTTCGGACGCCGCGACTGTCCTGAAGAAAATACACAAGTGTACAGCTGCAATGAGCCAGTAATTGACTGAGGGCAACATTCCACCCCATAGCATGGCCTCAGTGGCCGCCTGGCTACCCTTCGCAAGGGCGGCGGCCATAGGCTGGGTCCCCATCGCTACACACCCCCTACCCCCACCACCAATACCGAAAGATAGACGTAAAGCCGACGATGAAAAACTCCTCATCAACGTATCAGGTCGTAGGTTCGAAACCTGGAGAAACACCTTGGAAAAGTACCCCGATACACTGCTAGGATCGAACGAAAGAGAATTCTTCTACGACGAAGAATGCAAAGAATATTTCTTCGACAGAGATCCGGACATATTCAGACATATCCTGAATTATTATAGAACAGGAAAACTGCACTACCCCAAACATGAATGTTTAACCAGTTACGATGAGGAGCTCGCATTTTTCGGCATTCTTCCAGACGTCATCGGCGATTGTTGCTACGAAGACTACCGCGATAGAAAACGAGAAAACGCTGAAAGATTAATGGACGATAAACTGTCGGAAAATGGGGATCAGAATCTCCAACAATTAACCAACATCCGGCAAAAGATGTGGCGAGCTTTCGAGAATCCACACACCTCAACAGCTGCTCTAGTTTTTTACTACGTTACCGGTTTCTTCATAGCAGTTTCTGTGATGGCGAACGTTGTGGAAACTGTACCTTGCGGCTCAAGACCTGGGCGTGCTGGCTCCCTACCTTGTGGAGAACGTTACAAAATCGTATTCTTCTGTTTGGACACCGCCTGCGTCATGATCTTCACTGCTGAGTACCTTTTGAGAATGTTCGCTGCCCCGAACCGATACAAATTCGTTAGATCAGTCATGAGTATCATTGACGTTGTAGCTATACTCCCCTACTACATAGGTTTAGGTATAACAGATAATGACGATGTTTCTGGAGCCTTCGTCACCCTTAGAGTCTTCAGAGTGTTTAGAATCTTCAAGTTCTCCAGACATTCCCAAGGATTGAGAATTTTGGGATACACTTTGAAATCGTGTGCTTCGGAGCTTGGTTTTCTGGTATTCTCATTGGCTATGGCTATAATTATTTTTGCTACAGTGATGTTTTACGCCGAGAAGAATGTTGGAAAGACTAACTTCACGTCGATACCTGCTGCATTTTGGTACACGATCGTGACAATGACAACTTTAGGGTGAGTGCCTTTTTCAATACGACCGATTGCATGGTAGTCCTATAGTCCGTTCAGATATAACCCGTCAATTACACTCAGCCCACTTCCACGGCAGGGAGCAGGGAAGTGAGCAGGGTAATGAGCAGGGTGAGAATGTAATCACCTCACTTCTGCTGCCAATCGCGCTGCTGGTCACTCCCTAAAGCAGCGTCCACACTGTGCCGCGGTTGGCTGTTGGCACTGCCAATTTGGCAAAGCCAATACAATGTAGACGTGGCCGTTGGCATGTGCCACTGAGCCAATAGTTTGCCAACGAAAATCGCTCTAGTGTCGGTCTCCATCGAAGGAAGCCAGCGAGAGCCGGTAGTGGGGACGAGCCAATCGTTGGCTCGCACGCACGTGGTTCAGTTGTGGTGTGGATGATGTGACATTTTGCGACTGAATGCCAACTCAGGTGTAGACGGCAAGCCAAAATCGGCTTTGCCGCGTTTGCTTTGCCAACAGCCAATCGCGGGATAGTGTGGACGCCGCTTAAATTAGCGGTTTTTCGTGCGGCAGTCAAAGGACCGGCAGCGCAAGTGGCGGGGAGTGATCACATTCTGCCCAGTTATTGTCGTGCGTTTGTTGTTAATTGTTGCGAAAAATGTCGACGGAGTGGAGCAACGAAAAAATAATATCATTTCTAGAACTCCTTGAGATCGAAAGAGTGATATGGGATTCTTCTGATAAAAACCAAACTCAAGCACAAAGTGCACGATGTATTGATATCATCCACCATCTTCTACGACGACGAACTTTCTTTTGGAGTTTATATGTTTTCAAGACACTCGCATATTTATACAGGGTCTTTCACGAGGAACCTCACCCATATTTATACGGGAAACTACTGAACGTATTTTCATGAAATTCAGCACTTATAAGTATTTCACGATGCTGATGAAATCTAAAATATTTTCAAGGCATGAGCACCTCCGGTTTTTCCGGAAATGACGTCAACTTCCGTTTTTCAAATTAGAACACCATTTTTTTAAGGCAGATATTGAATCTACGTTAAAAAATAATGTGAGTGTATGCATCACACCCTTGCCCTAAAATGGATATTTTCTGAGTTAATATCCACTTTAGGGCAAGGGTGTGATGCATACACTCACATTATTTTTTAACGTAGATTCAATATCTGCCATAAAAAAATGGGGTTCTAATTTGAAAAAATTGATTTTTCACGATTTTGTCATCCCTAACTTTGAAAGCGATTTTTTCACCCCCTGTATCATGAATCGCGATTTCGATTTTTAAAGTGGATACATCAATCTTACATCTTGAGAAATCCCAAAAATGAAAATTTTCCATCCAAAAACCTCGAAGTTATTCTTGTTTCAGCGGAGCTCTATTTTCGATTTTTTTTTCGAATTTTCCCGCTCAGAGAGAATTTTCCAACCAAAACTGAAAAATGTTACATCAAAATAACTTGAAATTTTCTCAGGAATCTATTTCTGCAATAAAAAAATGGTGTTCTAATTTGAAAAACGGAAGTTGACGTCATTTCCGGAAAAACCGGAGGTGCTCATGCCTTGAAAATATTTTAGATTTCATCAGCATCGTGAAATACTTATAAGTGCTGAATTTCATGAAAATACGTTCAGTAGTTTCCCGTATAAATATGGGTGAGGTTCCTCGTGAAAGACCCTGTATACCTAAATGAAAGTGTGATAAGAGACAAACCGCTGAGGCTGCAATTTCGTCGTCCGCCATTGCCAAAACTTGATCGTGAGAGAAATGTTTGAGCTGAGTGTAAATACTCACTGCCTTACACTGCCGCAGAAGTATTCCAGGAAATATTTCTGGCAGCGCGAGTAGCAGTGGAAGTGGCTAAGTGTGATTGAGGCATAAGAAGGAGCTTTGTGAACAAACAAAATCGTCTGGTTTGCGAACAATAAAGCTCCTATTGGTTAAACCATCATAACGACGCTCCCTTCGACCGCCCTAAGAGAATGCCAGGATCGTACTCGGACTGTGCATGGTACTGGATAGAAATGATTCCATAATTTGAGTCAGCAATTTCCACATTAGAACTTTTATTCTCAGAAACTCGAGTGCAAAATGTCCATTATGATTTGCAACGGTCATAAACATTTTATATTCGACGTACCCTATTTTTTTATTTTGTTTGAATTTTATTATCTACTAAATAATTTCTTTTTCGGATGCTCGAGATTGCGGCAAGGTTATTCCAGGAAACACCAGAGTTTTAGAGATTTGGGTCGGAATCTTAAGATTCCGACAAAGTAATTCCGGGAAACACCAAATTTGGGTCCTTTTCCCTAATGGGTGAAAGCCGTCTGTATTTGCATAAATATCGAAGTTTTCAATTGACAAGACTCGAAAAAGATCTCTGTTCGAATTTATAATGGTCATTTACTTGTAATATCCGAAATATATTTAGTTTCGGTCCATAATTTTATATTGTTTTGTACGAAACTCTTTATCGGCTGCTCAAGATTCCGACAAGGTAATTCCGGGAAACACCAGGTTTGGGTTTTTTCCCTTCATGGATTAAAGCCATCTTGATTTGCATAAATATCGAAGTTTTTAATTGACAAGACCAGTTAAAATACCTAGAGCTACTGTGAAGGTCTAGCCGTTGAAAGTGTTTATAAATTTTGTTGTGAAAAGTGTATTGTGTTGAAAAATTGACAAAGTGTATATAGTGTTCATAGAACAATGTCGAATTCGGACACGGATACTGCATCTGAGGTCCAAAAGGTCGCATTTCTCTGCTGAAGAGAAAGAGATAATTTTGAACATTTTACGAAAAGAATTGGAAGAACATCCTGATTTATCGAAAAGAGAATTGTTTCAAAATCCTCCGAGGTGAGTTATTCAGCTGTATTCAGAATTCTCAGAGAATATGAAGAGAATAAAACATTGACGCCACCTAAGAGGAGAGCCCAGTCGTTAAAAATAATCGATTCGGTTGACGATTTGGATATGAACCTTATCAGAAGAATTTTCCACGTTTTTTTTTCCGGAATGAAATCCAAACGATTTCTAAAGTTCTATAAATCATGAATGATGACGACAGTTTGCCAAATTTCAAAAGAACAACGTTCTATAAATTATTGAAAACATGGAATTCAAGTTCAGTTAAAACTGAACGATTGTGTGAAATCTCCTCGATTCGACTCTGGAAGGAAAGAAACTTTACGAAGGCCCTCCTACCGCTGCTCGAAAGATGTTATTCCTTCTTAGATTTGAACATTGTACTATAGTATAGTATTCAGGGTGAGTCAATAGTGCTCGATCGGTCGGTAACTCTTCGAAATTTGGGGCTAGGAGAATGATGCAAATTTTGACGGAATCGACAGTACTCTGCGCATAAGCTCGAATTATTTTTGACTCTACCGGTAGGTCCGCAAGAGGTGAAACACGAAACCATCCTGTTTCTTCAGATGAGAATACCCAGTTTTTTTATCATACCCATCATCTCCATGAAATTCTTATTTCGAAATACCCCACCTGTCAACATTTATCTGTATTACTTTTTAATTAGGTCACTCTTTTCGTCACATTTCAAGGATTTATTGGTTTAAACTAGAGATCATGTCTTGAAAACTGTTCGGGATAATTGTATGATTTTAATACCGAATTCCCGAAAAGTTATCAAAATTCACGGATTACTGTACAAGTGGTTCGAAAGTCACTGCGAAATGACAAGCCTTGAATTTCTGTGGTCCGACGGATATCCTAGTGTAGTACTGTAGTGGCTTGTCTTGTGAAGAAATGATGTGCCTGAAATTAGCAGTTTTTTGAATAATTCTCATCTCATGTTTTGTGCAGAACATGGCGGTATATAGGTTCTCCATGAATTTTTATAATGTATCAGTAGGCCATGAAATTCTGACACATTGAAAAGTGTATGTATTTCGAAAAAGTAAGGTTATAATCCTTTCCCTGTCAGATAACAAAGTAACGTTGTCCTTTCCACATAGATGTCGTAGTAATTACGTATTTATAAAAATATTTATTAACTTTGGGAAAATAATGAATTTGAGAAAATATTATGTGAATTCAATAATTCCAAAGACGAATATTGAAGAAAATGCTTTGTCTGTTAATACTGGAAATATTTCACGTATATAAACATGGTTGGTAGATTGAGTTATGCAATCTTCTTGTACGGAAATCAAGAATCGAGTGTTGAAATTTTCATGAAAAATAATGGACAGAATAGTAAGTTTCCTTTGTCATAGTTCATTCAAAAAAGAATGAAAGTACTCGAATAACCCGACAGAAAACTTCTAAACGAACAGACGGACCTATAGAATTCCCCACTTTTCAATTTTATCAAGAAATAAGCATACAGAAGACATTAAAATACCTTTTCGCGCAACTTGAGGTACATACTCCAGTATGAAAATGTAGTGTAGTGGCAGTTGAAGCTTGAAAGAACTAATTCCATTCACATAAGTTAAAAAAGAGTAAATAGAAATAAGCATTGGCAACGTCTCTGGGAATTGTTTGACATCTCACGAGTACCAACCTGCGTCCATTTTGAGTAAAAAAACTTGATAAACCTAAATCATAGTCAGCCGGGATACATTATAAAAGTGAATGTAGTATACAGAGTGGCCACTTTTTTAATGGGATTGTATTGGTAACTTTTGAACTATAAGAATTAGAAGGTCGGTCGAATGGAGAAAAAGTTGCATTTATAGGAGCATTGTCAAGCAGTTCAAACAAATCGAGACTATCAGGGCCGGTTATTGAGATAATATAAGAAAAGTAAATTCTGTCATTTTTATTTTTTTTTTATTCGACAGTAAATTATCCTCAAATTGACATAATCAGATTTCGTTTCCAACGATTCGTACTCTCTGGGCCACCCTCAACCTCAAATTTTTCAATACGGACCTGCATATATCATGACAATTTTCGAAATAACTTTTAACGCTGAATTCAACGATATATCTCATGCAATGTCATTTCTTGTTATGTTTTTTTTATCCACGGCCTATTATGTACTAGAAAATAATACATTGAACTCCGGACCTTTGTGTCCTAATTTCAATGGTCTACCACTGAGCCAAGGGCACTCACGATATCAATGTTCTTATCGAAATGTATTGTTGTTAATTAAACTAAAGGTAAATGTCCGACCCAAAGAAATTTGGATAAGGGTCAAAATCACCTGAAAATCAACTTTAAATGACATTATACAAGTAAAATGTATAGAATTATAAACTCTACCTTCTATATGAAAATGTATAGCAAGGGAGAATTATGAAATGTACCTTCTATATGAAAATGTATAGCAAGGGAGCAAAGTGATTTTCGTTGTTACTTTTACTCAGATAATAAGCACGAAATAATTATACAAGTATTCTGTACACAAGTATGAACTCTACCTTCTATATGAAGATGTATAGCAAGGAAGAATTATGATCAGTTGTGATGACTGATGAATTACAACTGATAATTGGCCGACAATTTCGATCAACAACTGATTAATTACTGACGATTTTGATTCAACTGATGGAGAACTGATTAAGAACTCAACGACCGACGTTTCTGACTAACAACTGATCTTGTCTCTGTAACATGGGCCATGGGGTTTTCAAAGACAAGCTGGAAAATAAGGGAAGTTCATTTCCTCTGAATAAAAGAGGGAAAAAACAACAATTGATTGAGTGTCAGAATCGAAAAACGCCTCACTAAGCCAACAAAGTGGGAAAAACAACCCATTTCTTGAATCTACAGACCAATGAGAAGATCTTTGATGGACTTGGGGTATTTCGATATCTGGCATGTGTTCCCTAATGCAACTTGTTCTGCAATAAATGTGTCACCATATATTTAATTTTATGAGCTTATACTCAGGAACTGAATGAAGGTTCACAGGACATGGTTTTTGTCTCAAAAAACCAGATTAATCTCCGGAACTTGACCTAAATTCTTGGGCTGAGAACTTTTCCAATATATGACCCATAAATCAGTACAAAGGATATTTTTAAACAAACAAAGAACGAGAATTGTAAATGAAGGCATATGGAACAAATATTGCAGTACAAAAGTTATCGGTCCCATATGGTAAATATCAATTTATCTATACAACCTTTTTGAAAGGAACAGTTCGTTTCTTGTGGACAAAGGATATGGAATTTTATCCAGATGTTGCGTAGTGAGACGCAACAGGGGTATTTCTAAATCAGAATTTCATGGAGATTAAGTATGATATGAAAATTCGGTATTCTCACTTGAGAACATACAGCGTGGTATCGTGTTTTACCAATTTCGGACAAGCCTGTAGAGTCGAAAGTTTATACGCGGAGTACTGTCGATTCCGTCAAAATTCGGATCATTCTTCTGGCCCAAAATTTCCAAGAGTTATCGACCGATCGAACACTATTGACTCACCCTGTAGGTTGTCCGAAATCTAAATCGACAAACGAAGACTGCTCATTCTAGGGATGATTTTATGACGATGCAAAATAAATTGGCTCATGCAAAAATGATTCCCTGGTGAAATTTCCTTGAAGATGGTTCTGTGGAATCAGTTTTTTTGAATTTATCCATATCGGAGTTTATCTGGACTGAAATGATTGAATTTGGGTTATTAGGGAGGATTTCTTAAGCGCGATTTTAATATTAAATTGATGTCTATAAAGTTAGCAGTGGCACTTGCGAAAAAATCAATGAAACCTATTGCTGTCGAGAATTTGACGTGAAAGAAAAAAATTTGTGGCGCCCACACTTTTTTTTACGGGATGGCTCTGCTAACTTAACATAAAGTTAGCAGAACCACTTTTTCAATATGGATTGAATATCATGAAAATGATTATGAATAATTGTCGAGTCATAGTCGAAGTCCATATGAATTTAAAAAAACACAGAAAATCCATTTCTTCTGAAATCGATATCGCAGGAAAAAGGCGTAAAATAAAGTAGACGGAATGAAATTTTTGTTTTTTTTTGTTTTTCACTTCATATGAACTGCGACAATTATTCGACAAATATTCATAACCATTTTGATGATTTTCGATCCATACTGAGGAAGTGATTATGCTAACTTAATATAAAGTAAGCAAAGCCACCCCGTAGAAAAAAAATTATGGACGCGTCTAATTTTTTTCTTCTACGACAAATTCACGACAATCAATTCAATAAAAAAAATCAATAAAGAAGGCGCTGTTGCCAATAATTCGTTAATTTCAGAAATATCACGAAATCGCAGAAAAAATGCGTAAAATAAACTAGGAATAAATTTCCTGTGTTTTTTTTTACTTCATATGGACATCGACAAATACTCGACAATTATTCATAATTTCATGACATTCGATCGATATTGAAAAAGTGGTTCTGCTAATTTTAACAAAGCCAAACCGTAGAAAAAAAACTATGGGCGCGATAATTTTTTCTTTCACGACAAATTCTCGACAACTATTCGACAATTAATGCAATAGGTTTCAAATGATTTTCTCGCAAGGGGCACTGCTAACTTTATGGACATATATTATTAATTTGATGTTTCAGGTATAATCATCATACTCATTGTTATAACCCGATCGTCAAAAGGGATATTGATGTTTTCCGAAGATGTATATTTTTCGTATAATCTAATCTTTTTGTTCAACTACATGAACGATTATACAGGGGGTCACATAAAAGGAAACTTTTCAGTTCATCCCTATGTACGGCAACCCCAACCCCTTAAATCTGGTCAGGGAAGATGGGTCGTGCGATTCGCTGTTGAAAAGATCTTTTCCTTCTGAATGTGACAGTGATGATTTCGTCAAGATCTAATTATTCGTTTACGTAATATTTGGCTTTGGAAATAAAACACCCCACAATTTATCATAAAATGATTACCAATCTCAACAGGACATGGCAGGTGGGTAAAACTCAATGAAAAAACATCAGGATAAGTGCCAGCTCGACCGGCAAGAAGCACAATTCTCAATAAAAAACTACGCAAGAGTGCAGAGAAAGAACTGATTCAGCACGTAAATCACACCTGATTCACACATAATTCCAGCATTTGTTTCATTGAAATGGAATGATGAATGAATTGGTTATTGAGGATTGTGCCAGCTTACCGGGCAAGCTAGCACAAATTTCAATAAGAAACTACTGAAGAGTACAAGGAAGGAACTGATTCGACACAAAAATCACACTTGATTCACACATAATTACAGCATTTGTTTGTTTCCTCGAAATCGAGTGATAAATGAAGTTATTGAGAACAAGCAGGCCGTCCCAGCTTCGCACGGGTAGAAATTTCTTTCACGCGGCGGTTTCATCTTCAACACTTCAACCTGCCATATCTTTTGATGTACTCGTTGTGATTGTATGATGTGAAGGGCAATTTCGTTCTAAATTAAATACTGGGGATAAATAACGTATGAGGTTGGATGAGGATCAATACCCAATTCATAAAAACACACGCCCAAATAGTGCATAATTTTGGAAAACATCTGATTACCATAAACAGGTAATAGCAAGTCAATCTTGAGAAATAGATATATGCTATCAGCGGCGTAGCTACGTGGGTGCAAGGGTGTGCAGTGCACCAGGGCCCCCGACCTTAGGGGCCCCCAAGGCCCCAAGCGCTGACCACCGTTTTTACCACGTTACAAGATTTGTATAATTTTTTCGGAAATAGCATCGAACGTTGGTATTGTCAAAATTCACTGGTGAATCGGACACCTCTCTGAAAAAACTAAATCCGACTAGATGGTCCAGTAGGGTCAACACAATTTCAGCAATTAAACTTCGTTTTTTGATATCATTCGTGCATTATCAGAAATAGTTATGAAAAATTCGTGCAAAGATGAGCGAAGCCAAGCAAAAATAATAACAAAAAATGTTGAATTTTGAATTTACTTTTCTCTGCGATTTTATGCACATCCTTATTGATATCAATTATGCATCTTAAGTATTACAAATATGCGATATCAATTTGGACGACGCATGCAGAGCTTAGAAGAGACGAATACAAATATAAAAATTTATAGGAGTGGCTTCGAGTTCTTCAAATGCGAGCCTAGAGAAAATGCCATAGCATATGGTATAGATCCCCATTTCGAAGAAAAGAGACAAAAAAGTTCAAAAACATTTCGATGAATTAGCTTCCTTTTGATCACCGGTTTCGAAGTAGGGAAGAATTGTTCGAAATAAATATTTTCTATAGAGTGCTCGATACATTAATTCCACAATTAAGGGTCCGTTATACTCTGGCCGACAAAAACTGGATCTCTACGTAAGTACATTCATTTTTCAGTTGTTTGCTACCGCAGGAAGAGCCTATGTAGCACTGATGACGGCTAACAAGTTCTCCACCAAAAAGCATGATTTTTTCTTCAAATTGAAGTTGAAAGATGTCTTGAGGGCACTCCCATTTCTTCTCTTCGAAAAAATTATTTTTTCGCATAAAAAAATCGGGTTGAATTTGAGACTATATGAAAATTGACTTCATAATCGTTTTTTGCCGGTTGTTCGTCAATTTTTTTAGGTTCATTGAAAAAAAATTCCATTTGGATAGGCGCTTAATCAATGCAAAAATGGAAATACATACTGAGAAGACAGAAAGTGTGAAATCGCAGAGAAGTGTCTGAAATTCAAGGAGAATAGGGACCAATTTTTCGATTCGATTTCTCAATATTTATCACCTATTTCTACTTGAATTGAATAAGGCATGGACAATTCACGAATTCTGTATGATAATACATTATAAGGAATTACGAAATGCGATCCAACAGAAGTATTTACAGCAATATTACTATTCCATAAAATTCCGGTCATCTCTGTAGGAGTCGAAAGATCTTTCAGCAAATTAAAAATAATAAAAAATTATTTGGGGAACACTATGGGCCAAGCTCGACTGCGACAATTATCGCTTATATCAATTAAAAATGAAGCTGCATCAAGTCTAGATTTGAGTAAAGTCAATGAATCTTCTGCAAAAAATGAGTCTCAAAGGTTGTAAACATATTTTTCCCGAAGAAATCAATGACTTCAAATTTAGGCTTGATGGACCTCCAGGTTTGAATCCTCAATAATTAATTTGAATGAATTTCTTAAATAAGTTATTCTTATTGTTATTTTGCCAAATACACATATCAATAAAATGAAAAGTGTTTTCAAAGTTTTTTTTCATCCTCCTATAAATATAATTAATTTAATATACCTACTACATAAATAAACATTTCGAATTACCTATTTATTTTCATTACCTAATGACTGAATTTATTCAAGTATACTCCTCAATTGTACCTTCAGTAAGTAGCTCTGCTTCTTCGAAGTATAAATAGCTGATTATGGCTGATTTTTTTGTTATTATTGAAGTTATAGTAGGTAGCCTATGTCACTCAGGGATAATGTAGCTTTCTAATGGTGAAAGAATTTCTGAAATCGGTCCAGTAGTTCTTGAAGTTCTTGAGCCTATTCGATCAAACAAACAAAAATACAAATCTTTCCTCTTTATAATATTAGTATAGATTAAGACAGCTTGCGCGGCAAGCTTGCATAAGTTTCAATAGAAAACTACTGATGAGTGCAGAGAAAGAACTGATCTGAAACATAAATCACACATAATCCCAGCATTTGTTTGGTTGAAATCGGGACGTGTATCAATAAGATACACTCCGCGCATAATTTTCACATAATTTGTTCTAGGTGTCAGATATACAGGGTGGGGCAGAAAAACCTATCCGATTTCAAAACGTTATAAAATTAAAACCACTCAGCTTGTCAAAAAATTTTTTTTATTAACATATCGCAAATTTTATGCCATTTTTAAATTTAAGTTTTGAAAAGCACATCACTCAAATGTCGTCCTTGGGAGCGGATACACTTATTTAGGCGCTCGCGGTAGCTTTCCATGACTTTCACCGTCATTTCCAGGTCCTGTTGCTGTCCTGGGACGTCCAGGCGACTTCTTTTTCAATGCTGAACTCGTCTGTCTAAAATTTGACACCCACACTTTAATCGTAGCGTGATCCCACACTTTAATCGTAGCGTGATGTGGAACAGGATCATGACGCCCGAGTCCGAAATGAATTCGAAAAGCACGTTGTGTAGCAATTATCGAACCGCCGCATTCGATAAACCGCTCAATAACAAGAGCACGATGTTCACCAGACCAAGGCATGTTGACTACTGACAAATGGCATAAAACCAGCTTTCTAACGGTTTTTACCCCACTACTCTACCTGCTCTCTCTTCTGAGAAAAAGGGATTTGAAATCGGATAGGTTCTTCTGCCCCACCCTGTATTTTGGATCGATATCATAAAAATAAACTGAAAACAATAACATTAACCTACTCCTCGCGGTAACCACTTGAAACCTTATGCCGACCACTCACGAGGACCCTGTTTCGAGCATTTTGGGAGTCCATCTGGACGCTCGACTTTTCAAGCACCCAACCGGGCTTTCAAACATCGTATGGGTGAATATCTACATTAATCAGCTTTTTAAAAAAAATAGGCTGAGGATCTTTTTTCAATCTAATCTCCAGATTTTCTTCGAAAATCATACTTTGTTTTTCGCATTGAGCTTACATCATTGGGTCACGAAATTATATGTGCCAAAATTCAATCAATTCTGGGGTAGATGTTAAGAAATAATCAGACTCAAGAGAATATTTCACATAATCTTTATTTAACTGATTTTTACAATACAAAAATATCAACACTTGTAATACATATATTTTGAAATGAGGACGAGGAAATAGTTGAGAATTTGAAATTTCTACATGTACACAAACTTCTTAGGGTATTATTTGGTGAACATAGGGAAATGCAATTTAGGATCTATGTACATCCCTATTTTCACATTGTATGCAAGTTTCTATCCAAATTATATGTGCTGTAAATTTGACAGTTTTTGATTTTTTTTTCATTTTTATATTTGATTTTCGATATTCGAGCTGCTGATTTATTGATTTAATAGAAAAAAAATTCTTACTTTGACAAACAATGAAAGAAAGTAATCGAATGAAAATTCCTCACATGGATGTACAAAAGTAATTTCAGCACATTTTTCCTGTATAAATTTCCCTACATTTCGGTTTAATGAATATTTTGAAAACAATTCAGTAAAAATATTCTTTAATAAGATGAGATAAGATAAGATAATTTCATTGTGCTATTTACGAACAGTCTCCAAGTTTGTTTACACGCGTCATAGGAAAATATTAATTCAACATTAACATACAGATAAGAACAATGAGAAATATAAAATAACAAAGCAATACATAAAATACAACGATTTCGATAGGCATACATGATACACTAATAAATGAAAATAGATGGGAAAGTTAATATCTGTAATCTCCTGAACTTCTTCCTTCAGTCCTCTCTATGGGCCAGACCAACCACAATCCGTAACGCCCTCTGCAATCGAAATATCCTCTCGCGTTCTGAACAATTACCCCAAACAAGAACACAATATCGTAAATGCGACTCTATCAAAGAGCTGTATGCTACCTTGAGTACCTACCTTTCCCGAGACATCACCTGACAGACTTCTCAAGACGAAGATATTTCTCACAAAATCCAGACTGACTCCCAAGAAACGTACATGGTCTCTGGCATTCCCAAAACTGCAACCTCTCAAACTGAAAACCACTCTTTCCGTTTTCTCCTCATTGCAAGTTAACATGTTATCCATAAACCACTTTTTTAATGCATCCACATATATAACAAAAGATGTGTTCGGTCTTTGCAAATTTCCAAATAAGTCCTGCTTAGCATTTGGATAAGCTCTGAAATGAGAAAATACTGTTATGGTTCAAAATATCATTTCAAAATTCATTCCGATCTATTGAGGCCAAATTAAAATTGAAAGATTTAGAAACATCATTTGAAGTTTGTACATAGAAAATAGATTCTGTGAATAGGATTAAATTAGAAAAATCAAGAATGTGGAAGATGTTTGGAAACCAGGGAGATAAAAAATTGAATTTAATTGAGAAAGTCAAGAAGTTAAATTAGGAGATATCAGAAGAAAAAGCCAAGAAGAGAATTGAAAAATCAGGAAGAAAAGTCAAGAAAGAAATTGGGGAAAATAAAGGAAGACAAGAAAGAAAAACGAGTACTAAGAAGATTGATACTAGAAAACAGGAATATAATGAAAGGACAATTATAATAGATATAAGTGAGTTCAATTTTATTTAAGGGATAGAATAAATTGTTCATTTTTTTGTATTTGAATAAGGAAGTTAATATAATTATTAAATTTGATATAAATTCAAATTTAATTTGGACCCTCAATTGAGATAGATATTTTTTTATTGATTTGTTAGATTCCAAATTCATATGATTCGGAATATAAAGGCTCGCATAAAAGGAATCATAACAATACCTATTATACTCTCCATATTCAGTTCATTTTTCTCTTTGCCATATTTTAAACACTTTTATGTTGATCCAAACATTTCTTGATAAAATATCCACAGATATATGTGAATGCATTTTTTGTGCAATATCCTTTCGCGAGTAGTCACTTGTGTCGATTATTAGGGATGAATTTGTGCAAGTCTGAGTTAGTAACACTTCATCATTTCTGGAGAGATTTTCATCAAAATTTCATCGAATTCCTCCAAGCAGTTAGATCCCTCAGTCTGCTCAAAGTAACCTAAGGCAAATAGATATCTGAAAGCCCTGTGGAACTGGATATTAGTGGGGTTCTTGCAATTAGCTCTCTGCTGCCTAATTTCCCCCAAAAAAAATTCCGAACAATCTTGGTTGATAATAATAATAAACAGTCTTTATTCCAAGGAAAGAAATCTGTACACACAATAAATTACATATACAGTACATTAAATGGAATAGTGTTATAAAAGAAAGATAAATACTATGAGTGCCCCTGGCTCAGTGGTAGAGCGTTGGAATTCGGACCCAAAGGTCCGAAGTTCAATCCCGAGCTAGGAAAGAAATTTTCTAGTCTCGGTAGGGGCCACCATTCTCACTGTTGGTTCAAAAATTAACAGCGCTGTGCCTATTGGGCCTACCACACGCTCAAGCTTCACCACAGTTTGGCTTGCGCAAACCGGCTTGAACACTGAACACTGAGCGTGTGGTTGGGAGAATTATAAACAGTTTCCCTCAGTGTTCAGTGTTCAAGCCGGTTTGCGCAAGCCAAACTGTCGTGAAGCTTGAGCGTGTGGTAGGCCTCTAAGGTGGCGTAAGGACACAGTCACAAAGCCTACACAGAACACAACTGCTTACTCGGCACAAGTTACAAGCTTCGAAGCTTGTAATTTCAGAGGGGTCTCCACAGGAGACCTAGGAGTAATCAGGTCGGGATAAACAATATATCATATTTAAATCTACATCTACTCTTGCATAGGTTCACAAGCATATTTTTTACTTCTCTTTTGAAAATCTTTGAAGAATTGATCCTTTTGATAGTTTATTGAATAATTTTATTGCTGCATACGATGGATGTTTCTCATACATGGTTAATCTATGTTCTGGAAACAATATATTGGTATTTCTAGTACTGTATTCTTGTGTTGCGGAGCATTGTACAAATTTATTCATATTTTTGAAAATATATATCAATCATTCATATACAGAGCAATGATAGTCATTGCTCCCTAAATTTACCTCTACATGATTCTCTATATTTAAGCTTGAACATATTCCTAATTACTCTTTTTTCAACAATGGAAATCTCATGCATACGCGAGTTTGATTAAACCATACTTAATGACGCTGTCAAAATTGAAAAAATAAAAAATACTCAAAGTTTTCTCGTCTACATATCTGCTGATTACCCCTCAGGCGTCTAGTGAATAATGTTTTCATTCCCTTTTCTCCTAACAGTGGCCATAAACTAAGTAAAGATGAGATTTTTACTTGCCATCCTTCCATAAATTTCATTCGATTGGTGATGTCCTCTTTGTTTTTATTGAGAACAATGAGAACTCTCATTTTCCCAAACATTGAAGGAACTGAATTTGTTTTTCTGTTCCCTCAAAGGGCTTATTGAATTCTTTGGCCCTACTGAATCTTGATGAATTCAGTAAATCAAGAAGCTTATCCGTATTCTCAATGAGAGTATGAGTGTGAATAGCCTCACTACTTATACAGGGTCTTTCACGAGGAACCTCACCCATATTTATACGGGAAACTACTGAACGTATTTTCATGAAATTCAACACTTATAAGTATTTCACGATGCTGATGAAATCTAAAATATTTTCAAGGCACGAGCACCTCCGGTTTTTCCGGAAATGACGTCAACTTCCGTTTTTCAAATTAGAACACCATTTTTTTATTGCAGAAATAGATTCCTTAGAAAACTTCAAGTTATTTTGATGTAACATTTTTCAGTTTTGGTTGAAAAATTCGAAAAAAAAATCGAAAATAGAGCTCCGCTGAAACAAGAATAACTTCGAGGTTTTTGGATGGAAAATTTTCATTTTTGGGATTTTTCAAGATGTAAGATTGATGTAACCACTTTAAAAATCGAAATCGCGATTCATGATACAGGGGGTGAAAAAATCGCTTTCAAAGTTAGGGATGACAAAATCGTGAAAAATCAATTTTTTTAAATTAGAACCCCATTTTTTTATGGCAGATATTGAATCTACGTTAAAGAATAATGTGAGTGTATGCATCACACCCTTGCCCTAAAATGGATATTTTCTGAGTTAATATCCACTTTAGGAAGGTGCTGAATTTCATGAAAATACGTTCAGTAGTTTCCCGTATAAATATGGGTGAGGTTCCTCGTGAAAGACCCTGTATAGCCAAATGAAATATATGAGTCCAAAGATGCTGCAACTGTAGCACTGAAAACCTGAGTTGCTAATTTTACTTTCATCTTTTCAAAATTGTTGGGGAAAATGTGCTCATCTTTCAACTCAGAGGCCAATCTTGATTTTCGAGTTTTGTCTCTTGAGTAAAAATATAACAGAAATGTTTTCGATGTCATTTCTTCCTTGTGTTTCAAATGATGTGGTAGAGTCTCGATCGACCATACACGTGGACTCTTTTCGAGCATTCGTGCGATGCTGGGCGCCCGAAAGTCCCGTAAAAAGTCCTCGTGAGTGGCCTACATTATGGGTTAAAATTATGGAACTACCCAACAGGATATGAAGTGTTCTCTCATGACGTTTGAGAAACCATTAAATTTGTATTATCGGTCTATATCATGGAATATAAGATATAACTGAATCAGTGGAGTATCCTCAAGTCGGTGAAATATCACGATTATGTACCTAGTGAATTGGTTTTCAATAATCCACAATAAACTTGAATGAACAACGTTTAATTTAAGATATGTGTGAGTTATCTTGGAGGTTTCTTTTCACGATATATTCAGTTTTTTATTTATATCTTCTGGCCCATATATTTTCGAAATCGAGAATATCTTTTCAACAGATCTGAATTCGAAAAACTGAAAAATAAATCTTACCTTTCTTTTTGTCTCAGGAATATTCAAGTTACAAACTCACCCTATTCTGTTTAATAGTATATACAGGGTGGATAATTCAAATGGAATAAATTCAATTTCTCGCTTACTGTAAATATTCATGAAATATCCTGGAACAATTCTACCTTCGAGAGACAGGTTGAGCTCCGGAGCTCCCAATTTTTCGAACAGAATTTGGCTTGTGGTACATTGAAAAGTCGCGTCATTCTCTATTCATAAATGTTTTTATTTTCATGTTCACTGCAAAAATCAAAATAGAAATTTTTCTATATATTTTATGGGGATATGTGGAGAGCATTGTCTACAAAACTTCGATTTGAATGGCCTAAAAAAACGAATAATGCTTGCGATTAGGCCGATCACTCCTGAGATGTGGAATAATGTTGGAAGAAATTTTTATTTTAGGTTAGGATGTTGCAGAGGCATTCGCTGTGAATAATTTGAACATCTATACTCCATTCACTTTTATAATGTATCCTATGTTTTAGGTTTATCCAGTTTTTTACTCAGAACTGACGAGAGTTGGTACCCATAAAATGTCAAATGATTCTCAGAGACGTTGCCAATGTAAATTTCTATTTACTCTTTTCAAACTTTGTAAATGGAGTTAGTTCTTTCAAGGTTTAACTATGACACAGGTTTCGTAGTACTACTAAATTTTCATACTGGAGTATTTCAGTTGTGCAAAAAGGAAGTTAAATGTCTACTATTTCAACCCTTCAACTTCAGGATTGAAAAAATTCCACTATGTGTAATTTCATTGACAAATGATAATTATCAAGTTTCGTGTCCTTAGCCTAACATACAGGAAAAAAAAAGAAAAACAATTTTTTTTGTTGATCTTACGAGGGGTGTACCTAACTATTCCTATGGAAAAGTGGAAAATTTCACTACATTATCAGTGTGATATAATGTTCAATTTCCTCAATTTTCTGGTTAATTGGTGTTTCAAATCTGATGATATGATGGAAAGCGATTTCCTTGTAGAGGATGTTCTAAAGGTCTGAAAATTGAAGAATTTCAACAAGAATGCTTATTTTTCTCAAATGGCTTCAAATTGCTTTTTATACACACCCTTTAAAATATTGAATTTTCGAGTAAGATAATTCTTCATCGCTAGAAGTAAATATTTTTCAAAGCAAAATGTTTCTCGAAATAGATGACCTTGAGTATGCTACCGATAAAGAATTATTCTTATCATCAGTTTTCCAACAGCCTTTTTCTCGGCAACGCCTCACCACCTTAAACTGTCAAGAGCTGCCACTGGTATGAAAGTGAATTCATATCCATGAACGTGCGCTTATGCTGGCCATACACGTTACGGTCTACCGGAGAGGTATACTTACGCAGGCATGCCTGCACAGGTCAACCGGAGCGTGTGTGGTATTAAACCTGTGCGTGTGTGTGTTGGGATTAAACCAGCACAGGCATGCCTGCGCAGGTATACCTCTCTGGTAGACCGTAACGTGTATGGCCAGCATTACTTACGGATAACGGGTTCATGCGAAGCGAACTGTGTTCAGGCTTAGCGAACTGAAATAGAGTGGCGAACTTATGTTATAAGGCCATGGCGAGACCAGAAGGGAGGGAATCCTGGTCGGGTACTGGGTACCTCTCCTTGAGATCTTTACACCACAGAGTCGATGAGAGTGGGTAAACCACAGAGGCCTGGATCTTCTCAGTTACCAACGAAATTTTGTGTATGAATAAATAAATGGAATTTGAACACAAGATTATCGAACAAAACTATATCAATTGTTTTAAGTTTGGTACGGAATTTGGCCATGCCAGCGTTGACATCGGCCTATAAATCCAAAGGTCAAAATCTTCATTGTCACATAACTAATTGATACATTTTTGCAGGTATGGTGATATGGTGCCAGATACTATAGCTGGAAAAATTGTGGGTGGAGTTTGCTCTTTGAGTGGTGTACTTGTGATAGCTTTACCCGTGCCTGTTATTGTATCGAATTTCAGTCGAATATATCATCAGAACCAAAGGGCTGATAAGAGGAAAGCACAAAGGGTAACTATATCAGTTTTATTTATAATAAAACCAAATTTTCAAGTCCGTCACTTATATGATCTGCAACACATCATTAAAGAATTGAAATAACTTCAAAACCAAAAACGCCATTGAATAAAGCGAAACGTATTTTTCATAGGGAATTAGAAAATCATGAACGAATGTTTGAGTATTAATTGAACACGCTGGCGGATTTGAGGAAGGGGCCTTGGAGACCTTGTCCCCATCCCCTTCGAGGTTGACAATAAACCCTTGATGATTGTTCAACCAATTTCTTATTCAAATAAAAATTTTTTTATTCTCTGCACATCACCGAACTCAAAAAGGAACGAAATAATTCAGATCCGACTTTTTCGAACTGCAAGACTCCACAAAATCATAAATGCAGACAAAGATGTCAGCATGCGCCGAATTAATCTTCTATATCTATATCATTGAAAAGACGATAAATAATAAATTTATCTAAAAGAGAATCATTAATCGGTATTCTGACGAATTTACAAGTTTTCACTTTGAGCTCTTATACCTACATACAGAGTGTAGCAGCCAAATGGAATGAATTCGATAACGAATAAATGAGGGCGTGTTGGAAAAAACGCTCGGACACGTCGATTTGTATTAAGTGTTTTCAGATTTATTGCAAAAATCAACGTTTTAAATAAAAATTATTTTATTTCACAAATTCGGTACATTACACTTGAAACCTAATAAGTATTACTGATTATTTCTTAATTTATTCCATTTGGCTGTTACACTCTGTATATGACTCTTATACAGGATGTCCCAGAAGTCGCGCACCCCATTGAGGGGTTCGAAAGTGAAAAATATTTTGAGCCCAAAAATCCATTTTTGGAATTTTTTGATAACGTAGATAATTAGTAATCAATTAATGAAAGTGACCAATGAGGAGCGGCTTTTCACGCAGTAAACCGAGATTGGCGTCTCACTCTCGCGTGCCCACTGCCTACTTATTCTTCTGAAGGGCGCTCCTGATTGGTCACTTCCATTCACATAAGTTGAATATAAGGAAATCATCGGAAAAACAGACCACCACAAATTCCATCATAAAAATCGTATGGATGAAATTTAAGCAGAATTATTTGAGAAATGCAACACCAAGAGTGAGATGAAATGTCAGTATGGACTGAAAATTACATTTCTCAAACGGGACATTTTATACAGAGGCATAAACTTGACAAACTTCGAATATCAAGAACTTGATTTTTTTTAATGGAACACCCAGTATGTTATGTCACCATTTTGAAGAACTACTTTATTTCTACAATTTTTGTTTATATGACTCAGCTCCTAAAATTCGCAGATTTTGTGAAATTTGCAATTTCCTTTTATTTCGACTAAGACAGCGTGTTTATCACTCAAAATTCAGGAACTAACAGTTTTCCATAGGTCATGCTCCGTACAAAACGCTCACCGGTTGCTTGTTAAGGGTGTACAGTACTTCCATTCGCCCTATGCTTCTCAATGCTAATTTTAGAACATTCTAACTCAAAATTGGCTCGACGGATACATTTCATTTTTATAGAGTAGACTCGAATGGGAATAATCAATGGATCTGTGTTGGATTTTTGAAAAAATATTTTCAAAATCTCCTGAAATTTGAATTTGAAATCGAGAAATTTTATAAATGATCATATCTCCAAACTCCGAAGTTTTCGGGAAAAAATCAATACACAGAAACATTCCAATTTCAAAGAAGTTTTCTTAAATATAAATTTAATTTTTTTTTTCTAAATGATATTGAGTTTAGAGCGTTCTAAAGTTCCGAAGATCTTAAAATTCACGCCTCCCATCTAGCACCGCCTCTAAATATCGGAATAACCAATGAAAACGTACATCTTCAATTCAATTTTGATTTATGGCTTTCAAAAGGGCAATATTTCACTCAAAGAAGTTTTTATGATGGTTTTTATGATAGGGTAATGATGCCAACGATTGTCGGTACATTTGATCTGCATCTTGATTTCAATACCACAGGAAATTTGTCATGACCTTTATTTGCATAGTTCGGAAGTACCAGCGTCGGGCTTCAATAACTTTTATGGTTTTATGACGCTTTGAGTTATTTTTGAGTAATATTCTTCCCTGCCTTTTCAACAACCGTAATCACGAAAACATGGACCGCAAACGTTTCGTTTTCGAGGTACAGGATATCAAAGTCTGGTTTGCGTTCCAAGTTTATTCTCACAGTACCTGCAGTTCATAAGATATTCCACTGAAATTTGGCATAAATAAAACAATGTAGAGTTTACACCATTCGACATGCTAATTTCGATTGCAAATTTACAGGGTGAAATTTTTTTATGGGTCACTGTTCCCTTAGCTGCTCCAGATTCTTTTTTTGGTGAGCCACTGGGAGTTTAAAAAATTGTAAAAAAAGAGGTTTGTTGTTTAACTAGATTTTATGGTTTTTTGTAGTTTTGTCGTATCTGCTACCGATCTCGAGAAAAAATTGCAAACTCACAAAAATCCTCAGAAAAATACAAACAGTCATGAAAATCCAGTATAGTAATCTTCGATGAATAGATTCATCGTTAGTTTCATCATTATTTTTCCGTTCTGAAGCAATGATTGAGAGATTCGATGAAATTTATAATCATCAGAGAAAAAAATCTTGAAAAAAGTCAAACATTAATGAAAACGAAACGTTTGCGGTCGCAAATGCGGCTTTTTTTTAAATTATGCAAGGAATTTCCACTCTTTGTACCTCCAATTTTCCTAGTCTTGATACCCACGCGACGGATTATCTATCAATTAGATCTCGCCCTGTATATATTGATTTCTAGTTATCAAGAGTTGAAACATAATGCGTTTCGCAACATTGTACCGCTTCAGATGTTTTCAAAGAACCATGCCGAAATATTGCACCAGAAGTGAATTAGAGAATTTTGTTTCGTCATGCTGTATATTCCTTGATTGCTTCCAATGACTGAGGCTTTGAAGGAATAGAATGGATAACCAGACAAAATTATAAAGTTTCCATCTTCATTGTTTATTCATCTAGGAGCAAGGTGCATTGTCGCATTGTCCCAAATGAATAAAAACTGTATTGTAACTAAAAGGCCGTACCAGATGTATACCGGACTTGATATATGGGAGCAAGATCCTCCAAGGAACCGCCAGCAATAAAATAAATAATCTATTGTTATTTCCCAAATTGGGTGGGTGCCTGATCATAAGTGATATTTACCTGTCTGTTATGGGCTTTATCTCCATGTTTTGAGACATTTGTTGGGCAGGTTCAAATCACAGTATGACAGTAGTCAAACAGGAAAATGAATGAGCTAAAACTTTTTCCACAGAACCGATATCAATAAAAACCGTTTTTAGTATCATATCAGGTCTTACAAGGATTGCGAATTATTTTTGTTGCCATCATTATTTTAAACGTTAGGTCCCGATTGCAGTCATAACAAAAACCAGCGTAATTTTTTGAAAGTGCTCTTCTTTCGGTTTCACCTGTTGTTTTTTGAATGTGTCATACAGAAAGAAGCGATTCGCTCGGAAGGCAGGCGCAAAAATGGCAACTCGCAAGGACGAGATTATAAACTCTGTCCGTTTCTGAAGTAGCTGAAACGCGATAATATGTTTCAAGTCATTATAAACAGAAATCAACATATTATACAGGGTGTCCCACGGTCGAGTGCCTATCAGACGTTTCTGGAGAACTGGACATATTTGAAATCCGAAAATTGGGATTATGATATTGTTGGAAATTCTCTACAGACCTAAAATATTTTCGGAGCCTGAGCACTTCCGGTTATACCAGGAGTGGAAATAAATTTGTTCAAAAAATATTTTTTTCAATATTTTCATTTCTGATATGATTGACTATTTCCCTCGTCTTAATTTCCACCAATCAGAAACGCGCAATTTTGAATCACAAATGGTTTCTAGATGGAAAAACTGCATGGCAGCAGCTGTCAGCAGTTTTTTCGGGTTTACCCGCGGCAAAACTTGACTGTTGTGAACGAAAATTAATAATACATAGATGCATCCAGAATAATCTGTTACTCAAGAAATAGTCTTGTCAAATACCATTCGTGCATCTAATTTTTCCTGTGAAAAAAATCGAAAAAACACAGTGCAAAGTAATAATTTTTCAACAAAAAGCATTCGTGCAGGTGCAAAAATCCTCGTCTTCGACTCGGATTTTTGTTGCCACCTGCACTCATGCTTCTTGTTAAAATATTACTTAGCAACGTGTTTTTTCGATTTTTTTCGGAAAAATTGGATGCACTTATGATATTACTTATGAATATTCAACGCTAAATACATTTCTGTAGAAACCATTGTATTAATTCGAATAGTTTTCAAAATATCGAAAAAAAAAGCTGAAAAAATGTCAAATATTCATCGTCAGTGCTATGTTCATTATTCTTATTCTGAAAATCCCTAGTGTAAGCCGTTCTCACAACGTCAAAGTAGAAGAATGTGTAAAGGTCATGCATCTTTTGAATTTCATAAATATCATCACAGGGTGTTTCAAATTTTGTGTCGGAAACAGTGATCGAAAATTGGCCAAAACTTCTGTTTTTCAAATTAGAACCCTATTTTTTTATGATTGCGAAGAAAAATAATGATAGCATTCTCAGATGCTCTTGCTCCTGAATTCAGTAATTCCCGAGATATTTGAGCTTTTCTGAATTCATGTTATACGTAGAGTCAAATTCATCTTATCTTTCGCATGAGAATATTCTGTGACCAAAGAAGATGAATTATCCCATTAATAATTCACAAGGGACAGCTCTCATTTTAGGCCCCTTACTTCTCGATTTTACTTCAATGGTTACTATGGTTTCATAAGAATAGTCATCGAATCTGTTGGCATGAGAATATTCTGTGGCCATAGAAGATAAATGATCCCATTAATAATTCACAGGTGACATATCCAATTATTAGTTGTTACTATGGTTTTATAAGAATATTCATCGAATCTCTTCAGATTCGATGAATTTGACTCTACGTACAAAATAAATCCAGAAAAGCTCAAATATCTCGAGAATTACTGAATTTAGGAGCAAAAACATCTGAGAGTGCTATCACTATTTTTCTCCGCAGAATCCAACGCAATCATAAAAAATAGGGTTCTAATTTGAAAAACAGAAGTTATGGCCAATTTTCCATCACAGTTATCGACACAAAATTTGAAACACCCTGTGATGATATTTATGAAATTCAAAAGATGCATGACCTTTACACATTCTTCTACTTTGACGTTGTGAGAACGGTTTACACTCGGGATGTTCAGAATAAGAATATTGAACATAACACTGACTATGAATATTTGACATTTTTTCAGGTCTTTTTTCGATATTTTGAAAACTATTCGAATGAATACAATGGTTTCAACAGAAATGTATTCAGAATTGAATACTTAATCATATCAGAAATGAATATTTAGAAAAAAATATTTTTCGAACAAATTTATTTCCACTCCTGGTATAACCGGAAGTGCTCAGGCTCCGAAAAAATTTTAGTTCTGTAGAGAATTTCCAACAATATCATAATACCAATTTTCGGATTCCGAATATGTCCAGTTCTCCAGAAACTTCTAATAGGCACTCGACCGTGGGACACCCTGGGGTGTCCCAAGTTCGAGTTCGTTTCTGGAGAACTGGACATATTTGAACTATGAAAATTGGCATTTTGATATTGTTCGAAATTCTTTACAGACCTAGAATATTTTTGGAGCCTGAGCACTTGTATTCATTCGAATAGTTTCAAAATATCGAAAAAAAACTGAAAAAAAGTCGAAAATTCATAGTGAGTACCTATTATGTTCAT
Organism: Adalia bipunctata; assembly: GCA_910592335.1. Lineage (NCBI taxonomy): Eukaryota > Metazoa > Arthropoda > Insecta > Coleoptera > Coccinellidae > Adalia > Adalia bipunctata. The sequence continues at coordinate 17,893,090 of OU342957.1, forward strand.
TTTTCTTACTCTGAACATCCCGAGTGTAAACTTTTCTCACATCGTCAAAGAAGAAGAATATGGAAAGGTCATGCATCTTTCGAATTTCATAAATATCATCACAGGGTGTTTCAAATTTAGTGTCGAAAACTGTGATGGAAAATTTGCCATAACTTCTGTTTTTCAAATTAGAACCCTATTTTTCCATGATTGCGTTGAATTCTGCGAAGAAAAATAGTGATAACACTCTGTGATGTTCTTCTTGCTCCTAAATAGGTACAGTAATTTCTGAGTTATTTGAGATTTTCTGAATTTATGTGGTTCGTACGTCAAATTCATCTCATCTTGCATTTATTCAGATTTTTCATCCCTAAACATAAATGATCCTACTCTTCAGTGTAATAGTAGGAAAACGAAATATTTTTGAGCGCTCGATGGACTCATTATTATAACTGGTGTCAAATCAATTGAAACAGCCTTTTTATTTCGAATATTCGTATTCTTTCTAATATTTTATATTATTATATTGTGTATCAAACAAGACTATGAAAAGAAATTGAAAACCATTTGATAATACGTAGGTATCTCTTAACCTCTGATATAAACAAAGTCTTAGAATATTCATTCAATAATAGTAATCATGGAATTTGGTCAAATACTTTCATGATGTTATTGATAGGTAGTAAGGTATAAATAAATAAATTTCACTATTTCTATATATATTTCAATGACGCAGTTTCGGTAATTCTATCGATCTGAGGAAACGATTCCCACACAATTCTTCTTTCTATACCAGAATTGACGAACGTTTCGATCCTTTCGGTTCCCTTTTACATCTGGTAAATAGAGCGGTGGGCTTTATAATGGTGTCATAAATTACAATAATACCAGATGTTCATTCTGTTCTGTCGAAAATTTTGTTCGAAGTAACTCGGCAAGAATAGGCGGGGCTATTGAAATATTGGGCGTTTTGAATTTTTATTGCTGGGTATTTTCATGTAGTGCCATCTAGCGGAATTCGAGCTTTCTGGCAAAGGGTGTAACAGCCTTAACTGGTTCAGGGTGCGCAAATGAATACGTCACGCGCTTCTCATAAAGGCAAATGCTGGTTCTCGTGCCAAGCGCAATGAAACTTTCATGAAAGTGCGGTATGAATTTGGTATGAAACAAAAATTACTGTCCTACAATTTTTTATCCATCGCTTCAATATAAGAAGCACTTGAAATGAAATTCTCCACCGAAGAATTGACCGATATGATTTTTGTACTGACATAATCCGTACAGGCATACAAAGAATTTTGAAAAAGAATAATGGGCCTACCACACGCTCAAGCTTCACCACAGTTTGGCTTGCGCAAACCGGCTTGAACACTGAACACTGAGCGTGTGGTTGGGAGAATTGTATGCAGTTTCCCTCAGTGTTCAGTGTTCAAGCCGGTTTGCGCAAGCCAAACTGTGGTGAAGCTTGAGCGTGTGGTAGGCCTATAAGTTTCATCCATACCGTGTTCAGTTACACCAAGAGTAATATAAGATGATGATTTTGAGAAAAGTGTAACATTTTGTGAATAGGCTCAGCAACAGTTTCTACAAGACAGGGATTTTTTAAATTATGCTTTATTTTCCGATGAAGCAACATTTTATCGAAATGGGTTTGTGAATAGAAATATTTTTCGGTATTCAACAGATATATAGCGTTCATTGATATTAATATCAACGACCGCTCTGCTTCTGAGTAAAACTTGCCATATACTATCCCCCAGGGAAACTATGAGAATTCAATCCCATCGAAGAGAGGATGTTCTGATGAGATCAAACAAGATCGAAACCTAGGTCAACATCTCCTCTCTTCGATGGGATTGAATTCTCATAGTTTCCCTAGGGGACAGTTCATGGCAAGTTCGACTCAGATGCAGAGCGGTCGTTGATATTAATATCATTGAACGCTGTATATCTGTTTAATACCGTGTTCATTCATGAGTTTTAGTCGAAATAAAATGAAATTGCAAATTTCACAAAATCTGCGAATTTAAAGGGCGTCATATTAACAAAAATCTATATATATATAAAACAAAGTTGTTGGTTACACCATTCATAACTCGATGAAAAATTTGCTTTTGCAGGAAATGCTTTTCCTCATTTTGAATAAGGCCACTAGGTGTCGCTACGGTTTATGGCTCTTATCTAGACACTGTAGCGTAGTCGTGAAGGTACAATATGAGATATTATCGCCACTAGATGGCGATGTATACAATTACTGTGTAATTTGCATAGAACTTATAATAACATGGGAGGCTATTATCAAATCAAAAAGCGGGTAAACATCTCAAGTTGGTGGAACAGTGAATTTTCATAGAAATGTCAAGTAAATCGGATTTTGACGATCAGCATCAATCATGAGTTGTCCATTTTCATCTTTTCTCCATATTTCTGAAATGTTTCTTGATTTCTGTTTGGGTAATAAATATATTTGCGGAAATAACTGAACCCAGAATTGCCCTTAATTAGTGATCGACATATTATTTTTGTGTTTCTGTTCTGTGTGACAGCTCATATCCGTGAAAAAGATGAAAGATGATAGTTGACATATGACATTTGATAGATGACATTTCACAGAAGACAGTAGACAAATGATAGTTGACATTTGACATGAAATTTTGAGGTTATGATCGAAAGTATTCACATGAAGTTATGAATGACTTGCGATTCACGATATATTACGATGTGTCAGAGGGAGACAGAATCAGTAAATTATTTTTTTCCTCAATGTTGCTGCAAGGTTCAATTTCCATTGGCTCATTGCCCATATTGGAATTATACGTTATAAGTTGGAATGACATGCGATTCACGATATATCACGAATCACGATGGGTCAGAGAGAGACAGAGTCAGTAAATTATTTTTTTTTCTTAAGCTGCAAGCACTGGCGGCTGCTCAATAGGTGCACATGTGCACGTGTACCCCCAATTAATATCTTCATCTGAAGGAATTTACTTTTGTGTTTGACGTAAACGTAACGTTTTGGTTTTATATTTGGGTATGTATTTAATTTAATTTTTCATTTCCGACGTTCCGGTTCTGTATTTCTGACTCCAGACGGCAAGCGAACTTCGAACGCCAATGCAAATAAAACGCGTAGAGTCGTATATGCTAGACGGCAGTCGGTACACTGCACATCCGAAGTGAGCCTTGATTGGAGCACCAGCGACCCCGCGCGCCCCAAACGTCCCGCTAGAGTCCACAAGATTTAGCAGACATAGGTAGGTACACATGCAGAATGTGTACGCGTAGGCTACGTCATGGATAAAGAACTACGGTGCTACGATGTACCGATGTACGTCGTGTGTAGGTGATATAATTCTTTATTTATGGGTCTATGGGTGAGATGCAGTCTACCTTGTTTGCTGTATTCGCGCAATTATGACCGAAAATTTGGAGAATCTAATTTGCATTAGCGTACAATATTCAAAAACAATTCGTTTTTCTTTGCTAACATCAGAAGAAAAATAAAAAATCAAAAGTGCCGGTCGTCCAAATCTGAATTTATCGATCACACATGTAACAAAATGTAAAACACGCGATTATAAAAGAACCTTTAAGATAGGCACTTATGAAAAAGCCGAATCGTTATGTGGTTGTGAAATAAGTAACAATCTTTATTGTTTTCCTTGTTTTTTATTTGCTGGTGATGATCAAATAGAATGGACCAGATCCGGTGTCAAGGATTTAATCCATTAAAAGAAAAAAATATCAAAGTTCCAAGACACCTCTCTGCCATGCAAATTAGGTTTTAATTTATTAGGTAAACAAGATAATAAGATATTATTCGACAACAATTAAACAGTGCTCACCGACTGAATATCGAGAAACATTTTGAGCAAGTAAAAAAGAACAGATACATTTTATCGAAAATCATAAAATGTATTAAATTTTGTGGTGCTTTCGAATTAGCATTACGTGGCCATTATGAAGGAAATGATTCGATAAATCCTGTATATATCTAGGTCATATCAATTTTTCGGCCGAATTAGATTGAGCACTCAGGGATCATTTGAATGAATCCACGGTATTTAAATATAAAGATGATGAAACAAGTGACATTTCAAACATTTTCCAAATGGTTATAGTTTTCAGTTATACTTTAACAGACCGTTCTCCTTGTAGGTACCTACTTACAATTTCAGATTTTTGCGCTAAACCCTTTTATGAATATTATCCCGAGATAAGGCGAAAGAACGTCACGAAGTGCTCTGAAATGCAAGTTTTGAAGGTTAGTTTTCAAATTTTGTTCCTCCCCCGAACTCCCACATGTGCACTCCCAAAATAAAAACCCACGCGCCGCCACTGGCTGCAAGGTTCAATTTCAATTGGCTCATTACCCATATTGGAATTAGATATGTACCGAAATGACACGTATGACATTGCGGCGCCGCCACGAAACAACTCTAATATTTTCAAGTTGGTCGAATGTCAATGCATTCAAAAGTTGAATTTTGAGTGATGAACACGCTGTCTTACTCGAAATAAAATGAAATTGCAAATTTCACAAAATCTGCGAATTTTAGGGGCTGTTTCATATTAACAAAAATTGTATAAATAAAGTAGTTCTTCAAAATGGTGAAATAACATATTAGGTGTTCTTCCATTAAAAAAAATCAAGTTTTTGATATTCGGAGTTAGTCAAGTTAATGCCTGTGTATAAAATGTCCTGTTTGAGAAATGTTCAGTCCATATCGACATTTCATCTCACTCTTGTTGTTGCATGTCTCAAATAATTCTGCTTAAATTCAATCCATACGTTTTTCATGATGGCATTTGTGGTGTTTTGTTTTTACGCAGATTTTCTTATTTTCAGCAATGACTTGACAACGGCGCGAATTTTCGAAAGAGGATTATACCTCCTTATGTAAAACATTTTGCTCAATGCAACGGCGAAAAAATTTACAGGAGGTTCCATTTGAAAAAATGATGATTTGTATTGCGCCGCTTCAGAGTAACACTCTGTATAATTCAAAATATTTTTAAAATATGCAATAGTAAACCATTTAACTTTTATGTGAAACATTTCATCATACTTCTCATTATACGCGAGTTACTGCACTTCATCAAACTAATGGGCCACCCTGTACATTCCACAGACGTTAATTTCCAATCAATAAATTTATCGATGAAAAATAAGCAGCAGATATACGCGCTGTTAGATAGCTGTTGTCGGTATCTGAAAACTGGAAGTTAATTCTCATAGTGAAAACGGCATATCCTGTTATATTTTTCGCAAATGTACATTTCAGAAAAGTTGCCAAAACTTTTTCCCTGTCAAACCAATTTGACTGAGTAATTTTTTACGTAGAATTCAATGGAGACAGAAGTTTCTCCAAAATTACATATAATTAGATACGAGTTTTTCTTTAAGAATATATTTTGCTTGATAGTTCAGCCCGTAATTCCAATTTCAAAAATATACCATACTTGGTATTATGCTGAAATCATTTTCGAAAATTAGAGATTATAATTTTCCTCATGTATCATCATTGAACATTTTTGGAATATTATGATAAATGTGAAATGGTTTACATAGTGAAAATTTCAGGCAAAATACCATGTTTTGTATGTTTTTAGAATAGCTCTACTGAAATATACAAAAATCTCTTGTGTCAGAAACCTAATAGGAATTGAAGATTGTTCTATAAATGAATATTGATAAGCATTTTTCATAGGAAAAAAGTTACAGCCAGTTTTCAGAAATGTATATTTACAGAAAGCACCACTAAAACGATGATAACACCGACATCAGTTTATTTACTTTATCTACTCCCATAGAATAATATATCCATTATTCAACTGAATTTGATCTGTAATAGTCTCTATGAACCAATAGTGTGAGGTAATAACTCACGTCTATACCTAACTCACTCTAATACAAATAGGAAAAATGTAGCTTACGAAATGAATAAAAAAGTCGGGTCAATGGGGAACTCTATTTCAGACATCAAGATAACGTTCTCGCCATCCATTTCTACATTTTCCATTGCATTTGGAAAACGTGAATTTTTGACGTTTTCTACGGGATTCGATATCGATTCGATTTCCGACCACAGAAATCGCTTTTTACAACTGTTATCAATTATGAAAATGCAGATTAATTCGAATTTTACTGAAGAATTCGAAGATAAAGTATAGTGTTCAATTCGCGGTAATGGTCATAACACACTTGATGAATTACACCCCTGGCCTGACGGCTCGGGCTGCAAAATTCATCTGCGTGTGTTATGACTTATATTACCGCTCATAGAACAATACAGGGTCTTTCACGAGGAACCTCACCCATATTTATACGGGAAACTACTGAACGTATTTTCATGAAATTCAGCACTTATAAGTATTTCACGATGCTGAAATAGATTCCTTAGAAAATTTTTAAGTTATTCTGATGTAACATTTTTCAGTTTTGGTTGGAAAATTCTCTCTGAGCGGGAAAATTCGAAAAAAAATCGAAAATAGAGCTCCGCTGAAACAAGAATAACTTCGAGGTTTTTGGATGGAAAATTTTCATTTTTTGGATTTTTCAAGATGAAAGATTGATGTATCCACTTTAAAAATCGAAATCGCGATTCATGATACAGGTGGTGAAAAAATCGCTTTCAAAGTTAGGGATGACAAAATCGTGTAAAATCAATTTTTCAAATTAGAACCCCATTTTTTTATGGCAGATATTGAATCTACGTTAAAAAATAATGTGAGTGTATGCATCACACCCTTGCCCTAAAATGGATATTTTCTGAGTTAATATCCATTTAGGGCAAGGGTGTGATGCATACACTCACATTATTTTTTAACGTAGATTCAATATCTGCCATAAAAAAATGGGGTTCTAATTTGAAAAATTGATTTTTCACGATTTTGTCATCCCTAACTTTGAAAGCGATTTTTTCACCACCTGTATCATGAATCGCGATTTCGATTTTTAAAGTGGATACATCAATCTTTCATCTTGAAAAATCCAAAAAATGAAAATTTTCCATCCAAAAACCTCGAAGTTATTCTTGTTTCAGCGGAGCTCTATTTTCGATTTTTTTTCGAATTTTCCCGCTCAGAGAGAATTTTCCAACCAAAACTGAAAAATGTTACATCAAAATAACTTAAAAATTTTCTAAGGAATTTATTTCTGCAATAAAAAAATGGTGTTCTAATTTGAAAAACGGAAGTTGACGTCATTTCCGGAAAAACCGGAGGTGCTCATGCCTTGAAAATATTTTAGATTTCATCAGCATCGTGAAATACTTATAAGTGCTGAATTTCATGAAAATACGTTCAGTAGTTTTCCGAATAAATATGGGTGAGGTTCCTCGTGAAAGACCCTGTATACTATTATAATGTAGCGATTTGCTACCAACTATGATGGGGTTTACGTTTCCTCCCGGCCTCGTTCACGGGACTCTTCACTCTGGCTATTGTGAGCGAAGCTTGCCGATGACGTATTGACCTGAGTGAGACCGTACGGTAAAGACGTTCTGAATTTATGACATGAGATGAAAACTGTGAATAAAAACCCAGAAATAGACAAAGCGATATCTGTATTACAAGAGGCACACTATTCTCCTGAATTTTTAGACAGTTCTCTTTTTTAGTATTTCCTTCATTTTTTCGCATTATTAGGCACCTATTCAAATGAGAATTATTTTGAAATTTAGGAAATTGATTCGTCAAGGGCACTCCAATGAGTTCTCTACCAAAACTTGATGAACAAGTGCCGTAAACGATTAGAAAGTCGATTTTCATAGACACTCAAATTCAACCCGATTTTTTCAATTGAAAAAGCGTTTCTTCAAAGAGAAAAAATTGGAGTGCCTCCAAGACATCCTTCAACTTCAATTTGAAAAAAAAAAAACCAGCCATTATGTGGAAAATTGAAAGCGTGAACTTTTTGAATGGAGAATTGGTGCCGTAGACAAGGGTAGTTCCTCCCCTTAAAATAGGGAACCATTGAGTCACTTTGAGTGGCGCTTAGGCAGCAGTGCAGTCGGCTCATTTCAGTCGCGCATAAACGGTGCAGTTGGCCCTAAATTGCTCCCGCTTGCGTCTAAGAGACATCTCCAACTTTTTGACATTATCGGAAATTCAAATATCCCACCAATAAAATCCAAAATTGAAAATGTATTACCAAGGTTTTCATTCTGAAATTGTGTTGCAGAAAGCCCGATTGGCCAGAATTCGGATCGCAAAAGCGTCATCTGGAGCAGCTTTCGTGTCGAAGAAAAAGGCAGCTGAAGCCAGAATCGCTGCACAAGAATCGGGCATCGAACTCGATGACAATTACAGAGAAGAAGATATTTTCGAATTACAACATCATCATCTTCTTCGATGTTTGGAAAAAACGACAGACAGGGAATTCGTCGAGTTGGAGGTTCCTTATAATGGTCATCCAAAAAGGCCAGGATCCCCCTCTCCTCTAGCTAGTCCTGCGCACTCTGCAGTATCAATCGGTTTCCTCCAGTCCTGCTGTGGAAGATGTTGCCCGAGACGATACCAACAAGCTTGTGGAAAATATATGCCAGCTGCCTCCGCAGCTCAAAGCAACCAAACAGGAGCTGGTATGGATGGTACTTATCTAGTAGAAGCCTCGTTTTAGGCTTAGACTCAAAGTATCATAGAAATTTCTGGGTGCATTCTTAGCCTCCGAAGAAGACAGTCGAAATACGGTTTTTCTATAAATGATTTAACGTTTTGAACTAGAGACAGCTAGTTTTCGGGGCTGTGGCAATCTGTAAAGTTTTTGAATGAAAAAAATTTCGATGATTGGGTGATAACTTTTTATATTCACATGAAATTACAGAAACTTCAATCCTCCACAAATTAATAATTTCTCAGCAAATTCTTTACATAGACAACATAATGTGATCCGAAATATGTAGGTTTTTCATCATTTTATTGAGTGAATATAGTCCAGTCAATTAAGCTTAAATTAAGTAAGAATCTCGGAATTCGAGATACCCAGCTTAAGTCTGATAATACTTGTATATTGACACCCTGAAAGTTGTCTCAAAACCTACATATTGTAGGGTGTGCGCAACTATTTATTAAATTTCGAGGTCAAAGGTCACAAAAATAGGTTCTTTGCGCTTTTTTGTGAAAATCTCGTTTCCTATAGGTTTTTGCTTTTTGTATTCATCATCAATATTGAAGTATACAAAATTCTCTACAAATTTTGTTTGAAAAAATTTTTCATTTTCGAGATAGAGGGCAGAGAGCGCGCGATCACAGCATCACTTCTTCATCAATGATTATAAATATTTGTCAATTTTGATTAACTATTATATTATATTCATCATTTTTTTCATGCATTAAATCTATATCTATTCAATAATACTGACAAATTTGGATGAACTAGCTGCAGCATTTGAGGAAGAAAATTGTTCGGCCCAGGGATTATTAGAGAGTGGAACTCAAACCTTATTGGCAGTCTATAATGCTCCGAAATCTGTGAAAAGTCTCGATCATCTTCGTTATATGCATTACGTCCAGTCTACAAACTGAATAAACTTGTGCAGCTTTCAAATATTCCACCAACAAGTGCAGCTGCTCATCAAGATTTCGCACGTGTGTATTATCAAGTTCAAACTTGGTTAGGGCATGATTTGGAATCCCAGGTATGGGGTTGGGCAATGCGAAACGATTTCTTGGAGCCTATCATGACAATTTTACCACCTGTTCCAGAAGGTTAGCTAAATGCAATTTTCTGCAACTGCAAGAGTGGTTGTGGTTCGCGATGCGGATGCAGGAAAGCGGGCTTGCAATGCTCCTAAGCTTGTGGCCAATGTAATGGGCAAGCTTCTCTCAATGCTTTTACATATCAGAGCGACATTAACGAAGATGGAACCTTTTACCCCGAAATCATGGAAGAACTTGAGACAAATGTCGTTGAAGACGATAATGAAGACCAGTTTGAAACTTACCAGCAGCAGGAAGACGACGATGAAGAGGAAGAAGATTATTGAAATTATGAATTGTAGTTTCGGTACCCTTTATTCAATTTTTTTACTTTCAATAAAAATAAATATATTGAATGATATATTTCGATAAAAAGATTAATTCATAATTTATTTGTTCTTTTTTTCATTATGGAGAAGTTATGAATATTAATTAGGTTGAAATTCAAATATAATTCCTTTATTTTCATTAACAATTCTGCAATTACATTGGTTGTTGTTGAATAAATTAATACTGAATAAAAAGTGGATAGGTTGGGAAAAAAATGATAAAATATAATATAATAGTTAATGAAATTTGACAAATATTTATAATTATTGATTTATCGATAATTCATCAATTATATATGGCGCGTTTTCGACCGGAGGCACCGTTTGACCTGGGCCTTTATTCTTGAAAACCAGGGAGTAGAACAGTCGAGAGAACGGCGACGGGGCCCTACTGATTAGTAGGGCCACGTCACCGTTCTCTCGATCGTTCTACTCCCTGGTTTTCAAGAATAAAGGCCCTGAAGTGATGCTGTGACAGCGCGCTCTCCGCCTGCCCTCTATATCTGAAACGGTTCACCGATGAAAAATTTTTTCAAACAAAATTTGTAGAGAATTCTGTATTCTACAATATTGATAATGAATACAAATAGCGGAAAACCCATAGGAAATGAGATATTTACAAAAAAAAGCGCCAAAAACCGATTTCTGTGACCTTTGACCTCGAAATTTAATAGTTGCGCTCACCGTACAATATGTAGGTTTCGAGACAACTTTCAGGGTGTCAATATACAAGTATTTACGAACTTACAGCTGGGTATCTGGAATTCCGAGGTGGACTTACTATATTGACTGGTCTGAATAGAACGAATCTCGGTTTAAATAATAAACTAGTCTTTTGAAATTTACTTTCACAATCACGAAGATAGTAAGCAAACGACCAAACAGAGGACGTCCAACCCCGAATACTTATTGTTTACCAAAACCATACACAATGAAAAAAACAGTGTTTAAAATAAATTGTTGATCAATTGGAAAAGAGACAAAACATTGCTCTTCAGATGTAGTTGAGTATGAGAATTATCTGTACATTTTTATCACGTGAACCCCTTGAGTTTTTCACTCGCATGTGTTTTTCCTGTTTTGTCTTGAAGAATTAAAGAAGAAACTATTCAAGTTAAAATCGCGAAATACGTAGGAAAATATTCGTAACCTCCTCCATAGAGATAAAATATTTTGTTTATAGTTAAATATCCAAATTCTATAATTCTCAAAGCGACGAGAGAGTACGAGCCAAATTCTTGTGATTACTTATTATTCCTAATATTTCGAACATTCTTAATATAAAATATAATGATCAGAATGGCATAGTATTAATTAATGTTTCTCTGCTAGGCCAACGGAAAATTATAGTTTATCTAGTAGATATAAAAAATAATTGTGTAAAACGTCTAATTAAAATTTTCGAATTATATAATGACTTTATACATCGATATTTTCTTTTCAACTTCATTGATGTGTAGTGTAAATTTTGTAATATAAATTTAAAAACAAAACCGCATAAAAATCAATCACGAAATGTGTTTATTCTTCATCCTTCATCTCCCTTCGCTCATTGATATAGATTTTTCATTACCTTCAATCGCGAAATGTTTCTCATGATTTTTTTCAGAGAACCGAAAACTGAAAAAAACATGAAACTCACATCACGTTGATTACAGAAAGGAGAAACCAACCATCCATCCGACTTCTTCAAAAAAAGACTTAACAATGTGCTTTTGAAAAAGTTGCTATAACATTTTCCTTGTCAATGTGATTTTCCTAAAGCACTTACATGGTGTCAGTAGTTTTTCCAAAAAAATTACATACAGGGTGTTCGGTAGAGGAACCGTCAAAAATTTTCTGTGTATTGGTAGGAGATGTTGACTATTTTTTGGAAATGACTTTAATTTGTAGATAAGCCCTATACAAACACGAAAAAAATATTTTCATGGAAAAATTATAAAAATGCGTAAAAAAAAATATTTTTCAAAATTCCCGCTGAAACGAAGTGATTATGATGACGTCACTATACGGTAAACAGACATCGCCGTCTGTCAAAGCGAACTGATCTTGTGTGATTTCTTGCGAAATCGTGAAATAGTTCGCTGGTGATACGTTTTACACTCTTCTGTTCTTCGTAAGTTCGTACCCGTGATGACAGTAAGGTTAAAGGTTAGCTTGTTTACAGAACAGTGACGTCACGTATTCTCATTCGTGTTTGCAGTCACGTGATAAACGGTAATAAATTACACATTTCAAATCGATTTTATTTAATTTAATGACAGTAATTAGATTACTAAAATATTTTTTTAGTATTTCAAAAAGTACCGTCAATGTGGAAAACCTCAATTTATAAGAATTTGTAACATGTGTCAACATCCCTATTGTAACTTTTTATTCAAATAAACTTTTGTCCTAAGTGTTATAGTTTCGGTTTTTTTACTGAATAAATCATCCCTTCACACATAGAATACAGAAAAAAACCACGGTGGAAATTTTGAGGGAGAGAATTGATGCTGCCTTCGTTCAAGTAAATGAAGAAATAAATCTCCAAGTAACTACAGTAGAGATAAGAAAAAGATGTCGAGCCTGTATAAGGAATGGAGGTGCTCGATTTCAGCAAGATTTGTAATAATAATGACATTAATAAGTTTAAAAAAGAGTTTAGAAAATAAATTGAAAAAAAAAGAATTTTTCATTTACTACCTCTTTCGCATTCTGACTATTGAAGAAATAATTTTGTGCCCTAATGGGCATATCATTAGGAAGAGGATAAACCATAGAACTTTTCAAATGAAAACGAAGCCCTCTGCCGCTTTTGGTTTTTTTTTCTAAAAAATAAAAGTTTTGAGTTTTACTGTTTGAAATTATTTTTGGGAATTTGAAGTCTTATTACTAAATTTTTCGGTACTTACTAAAGGGATGATTTATCCTGTGAGGCAATACATTACCGAATATAATACAAAAAGTTTGACGCACATACAGCTGCAAACAAACTCGTCGTAGAGGTTTTTGTAGAAATTTTGAAAAAATCGAACTAAAACCGAAAAAAATTCTATCTCAAAAACTATAACGCTTAGGACAAAAGTTTATTTGAATAAAATGTTACAATTAATCCTACCAATACACAATTTTTGTCGGTTCCTCTACCGAACACCCTGTATAGTCCATCCAAGAATTATTGACATCAAAGCAGGCTTTGGAAGTCCAGTCGCAACTTTATTTCTAGTTACCAGAAAAAAAAACTAAAAATTTTCTGTTGTTTCATCGTAGCAATAAAATATATAAATATAACAGAATAGATAGTTTATTCTGGTGTCTTACAAATATCTTGCATTGTTTACACACGTCATAGTAAAAAATAAATATATAATAACAAATATACAAAAAAATTTACACATTACACATTTTCCACAAAACATAAACAAGCAAAGCAAAATTTAGCTGCAATATATGGTGAAATCAATATCATAAAATTCCAGTGTTGAGTATGAAGTTTCACTTATCAATAATTGGCAACAGATTATAGAAGTTAGGTGCGTCAAAATTTATTCCCGTCTGTGATTTAGAAAGCCTTAAATATTCTTCTCTAATTTTTTCCTTTTTCCTGGTACATATGAGAGGCATTCCAATATGTACAATGAAGGTAGAGTAAGAAAAACTGATGACGCAAGATTTCTGAGAACAAAAATCTTTCTGCTAATTTTGGAAGAGATGCAATCAATATGAGCCTGCCAAGTCAGCTTAGAGTCCAACATCAATCCAAGGAATTTCACCGGCTCTCCATCACAAACATCATTTGTGCACCTAAGTGTGAATAACATCTTCTGTGTTTTCATGCTGTTTATACTTAGGCCATTTATCGAAAACCACTCCATCGCTCTCGACCACGCCACACACGACAACTGTCCCACCCTCTCCAGTTCCTTTCCCCCTATACAAAAAGCAGTGCCATCAGCAAATAATGTTGTAAAAATGTTTGAACTTTTCTGCTTCAAGTATTCAGGAAAATCATTAATAAAAACAAGAAACAGTAGGACCCAGAATTGATCCCTGCGGTACACCATAGCTAACATTCAATTCCCATTGGGGGCCTATAAATACATACAATGCAAACATTATTCACATTATCACGAACTGACGATATCTCAATACTACCTTCCCTAGATAAAGCACTGATTTTACCAATCTTGCTGTAGTCTTCATCATTCCGGTTTGCATTTTTCCGTTCCCTATACAGGGTCTTTCACGAGGAACCTCACCCATATTTATACGGGAAACTACTGAACGTATCTTCATGAAATTCAGCACTTATAGGTATTTCACGATGCTGATGAAATCTAAAATATTTTCAAGGCATGAGCACCTCCGGTTTTTCCGGAAATGACGTCAACTTCCGTTTTTCAAATTAGAACACCATTTTTTTATTGCAGAAATAGATTCCTTAGAAAATTTCAAGTTATTTTGATGTAACATTTTTCAGTTTTGGTTGGAAAATTCTCTCTGAGCGGGAAAATTCGAAAAAAAAATCGAAAATAGAGCTCCGCTGAAACAAGAATAACTTCGAGGTTTTTGGATGGAAAATTTTCATTTTTGGGATTTTTCAAGATCTAAGATTGATGTATCCACTTTAAAAATCGAAATCGCGATTCATGATACAGGGGGTGAAAAAATCGCTTTCAAAGTTAGGGATGACAAAATCGTGAAAAATCAATTTTTTCAAATTAGAACCCCATTTTTTTATGGCAGATATTGAATCTACGTTAAAAAATAATGTGAGTGTATGCATCACACCCTTGCCCTAAAATGGATATTTTCTGAGTTAATAACCAGCTGAATGCAACGTTACAGCATCAAAGCAAGAAACAAGTACCTAATAATTATTTACTATAATTTAATGAAAGACAAATTGAATTATTATTCGAAAGTAAATGATGAATATTAATGATATATTGATATGATATATTGTTTATCCTGATTACTCCTAGGTCTCCTGTGGAGACCCCTCTGAAATTACAAGCTTGAAGCTTATAACTTGTGCCGAGTTCGGAGTAAGCAGTTGTGTTCTGTGTAGGCTTTGTTACTGTGTCCTTACGCCACCTTAGGCACAGCACTGTTAATTTTTGACCCAACAGTGAGAATGGTGGCCCCTACCGAGTCTAGAAAATTTCCTAGCTCGGGATTGAACTTCGGACCTTTGGGTCCGAATTCCACCGCTCTACCACTGAGCCAGGGGCACTCATAATGAAGTAGATGTTCGAATTTGGGTCAGAAAATTGATGTAATTGATAGACTCGTTTCGTCATTCATAAAGACCTCTAGGTTTGATGAATGAATTATGTGCAAGTAACGTTGTAGATGAACATTCTAATATCTGGTGTTGCTCTTTCAGGATATAATTCACCATACTTGAAAATAATACATTCAATAAACCAAGAGTTGTGTGTATGTAAGAAAAAACAAGTCTATCAACGAAATCAATGTTCTTATCGAAATGTATTGCATGTTGTTAATTAAACTAAGGATAAGTGTCATAGAATATGCAAGTCCGTATTGAAAAAAATCAGGTTGAGGGTGGCCCACCGGGCCACCGAGTACGAAACGTTGGATACAAAATCTGATTATGTCAATTTGAGGATAATTTACTGTCGAATAAGAAATTCCTGTAACATTTTTTGATAATATTTGCAATAGAGTAGGAAATAAAGAAAAAAGAAAATTACAAAATTTACTTTTCTTATGATATCTCAATAACCGGCCCTGATAACTGCTTGACAATGCTTCTAAGAATACAACTTTTTCTTCATTTGACCGACCTACTATATAGTGAATATATAGTTATAGTGAAAAGGGGTTACAGTTCACTGCGACCTTAAGGTCTATTGTGCCCCCTATCAGAGCTGTCATCATCACGCCTCCTGACCGACCTACTAACTCTTATAGTTCAAAAGTTACCAATACAATACCATTGAAAAAGTGGCCATCCTGTTGATTATTGAACTGGGCCTTAGACCTCGCAAAAAGCGATCATTAATAGCGAACATCCAACAGAATACCACAAACAATATAGGTCATGGCAGTGCACATTGAACATTAATTCGGATTGCTATAATATTATTTATTTTTTATAGAAAGTTACAAAGAAATTCTATTTATTTTCAGTATGTATTTGTAGTTCTGCATGAATATAGTTAGGTTTGACTATATTGAGTTGTGTCTTCTTTCGACTAAAAATCAAAATAATGTTCAATAAATTATTTACACGTAGATTAGGGCTGCCATACGTCCCGGTACGCCGGGACATGTCCCGGTTTGAAGCATTGAGTCCCGGTGTCCCCGTCAGTTATTCAATTGTCCCGGTCAGTAATTTGAATTTGGTCTTTTTCGAGATCAATATTTCTTCGCATTTCTAGAATCTAGGATGGTAAGGAGCCGACGACTCCCCAGCATTCCATCGGAGTAGGATTAGGGGTCACGCAGTCGCAGACCAATGGTCGAGAACGCCGGCCTATCGCGCATGTCCCTATCTCTCCCACTCACATATTACGTGGAATGAGCGTGACGAAAGCTGGCTGGCGTTCTCGACTTTTCGACCACTTGCCTGCGACTGCGTGGGAGCTACTTCGATGGAATGCTGGGAAATAAATTAAGTCATATATGTGCAAACGACAAACGAAAAGGGGAGATCCCTAAGGTAAGTTTAAGAAAAAAAGCCCCATAAACATGGGGTGGCAAACTCCGTTCTCGAGATACAGAGTGTTGAGTTTGAATTTTCTTCATTTAAAAAAATAAATAGCCACAAATGCAACCACCTTCACTTTTCAAAAAACCAAAGTTCAATATTTTTATATGTCAAAACTGACACTGAATTCATTCACCATCGCTTACTAACTGAATTTTATGATAATTTGGATTTTTCCGAGGATTTCAAGAGAATCGTTCGAATTTTTTTTCTCAAAATCGGTAGCAGATACGACAAAACTACAAAAAACCGAGAAGTTTAGTACAACAACAAGGCTTCTTTTTACATTTTTTTAAATTAATAGTTGCTCACCAAAAAAAGTTCTGGTGGGAAAACAGGTGACAGTGTTCCAGAAAAAATATCCCCCTGTAGATCTGCTATCGAAATTGACATGTCACGTGGTGAGAACTCTCAAATGTAATATATATGCCAAATTTCATTTGAATATCTTGTAAAGTGTTGATACTATGAGAAAAAAACTTGAACAAAATCCAAACATCAACACTCTGTATCTCGAAAACGAAGCGTTTGCAACCCCATGTTAATGGGACTTTTCTTAAACTCACTTAAGGAATCTCCCCTTTTCGTTTATACGTTCAATTTAGGAACACCCTGTATATAACACCTATAAGATGAGCTTTTTTTACGGTATTTAAACCTATTTTTATGCCACTTGTCCCGGTAGATGCTCCAACATTTATGGCAGCCCTAACGTAGATACATATGCGATCGGACACAGGACAGTAGGCACTTCGCGCATATCTGCTAGGAAACGGAGTGTTCCATTGTGCATTCAATTTCCTAAACGGCGAGAGCGACCTGTCGCGCTTATTGTATAGGGAACGGAAACATGCTTCCTGGTACCTGTGTGATGTACCCAACTAGGGTAGGTTCGACCAATCGTTATGCAGTTGAGAATGGTGAAGAATAATACCAGGCAGACTCATCAAAGGGGTTTATTTCTTAACCATACTGGCACAGATGATAATTCACATTCAATGTAATTGTTTACTACCGACAATAACTGTTGACTAACAAACATTCAATACGTACACGCTTCTGAATGAATCCCTCTGAATCTCTTTATGACTCCCCCTAGCCAATTGTTATATACTTATATTTTATAAATGTTTGCTTGTTTTAAATAACATTATATTTGATAAACATAACTGGCAATGATGAGACCTAGAGCTCTGGCTTTACGTGCCGCTGTAGGTCTAAAGTGAGGTCGCACTAATCTTATTATATCACGTAAGAAATATACAGGGTGTTCAACATACTACACCTTCCCTCTTTGAGAGAAAATTTTTTTTTTATACAAATGTAAAAAATATTTTTTTTTGACTTATCTATAGCTTGATATCTATATCTACAATATCAGTCTCAATGGATCTTACCTGTACAAGTTAAATACGATATTTACCTAGATTAATTTTTACATTGGTCTCTTTTCTAATCATTTGTTATGAGAAATACGGTTTCACTCTGTTCTTGTGTACTTCTTTGAGTTTGTTCTTGTCCGTTTTCACAATAATGTTCGGGTTTTGCACTTTCACTATTTCGTAGGGACCGTTGAATAAGGGGTCCAGTTTATTGTCAATGTTCTTATTATTCAAGAGCACCTTATCTCCTACTTTATAGTTGATTTCATTACATGTTTTATCAAAAATTTCTTTCCTTTTCGATTTTACCTTCACCAAGTTTTCTCTAGCATTTTCAATTCAATCGTAAAGTTGTCAAAATTGTAGATTGTATCGACTCGGCTTTTTAAATTTTGAGGAAATCTACTAGGTTTCTGAAAATAAAACTAAACATGTCTGGATGTCCACCGGTTGGAAGCATGTGAACATCGTTCAGAAAGATTTGCCTTAATCTTTTATACGCGTTACATTGATTTTAAAGGATGTTCCTAGAATTTCATTCTTATAATTTGACAACATATTCAAAAATTTTATATTGCTAGCTAGCTTTATGAGGAACAATTAAGATATATTATTTTCTGCCCATAAATTTTCCATTTTCCTCAACGATGTACGATGTGTCTTACGCCGATCGGATGTCCTGGTTATTGAAAATAATTTGTGAATTCACATTATATATTAAATTCTCATTGTAATCCTCTGAATGTTGATTTTTCAAATTATGAAATTCTTTTTCTGAAAGTGGTCTTTACTCAATACTTTTCACTGGAAGTTTCAAACTTCGACAACAACAAGGTGATCAATCCTTTTGCCATCGAAGGCATTCGTCTCTACTTTATTTTTAATACGCGATAAGGCATGTGTTGAAAAAATTTTCTGAAACTTTTACCTAATGAACCGTGAAGTCATATTCTTCTAAAATCAAACGGAATTTTGTTAATCTACTTGACGGATTAGTCATATTGAACAAATAAATCCGAGGTGTTATTGTTTTCCGAATAATTCGTGAACTGTCTCGACCGTGACCTTGTGCGTAACTCTCTTACGCTGACATGAAATTTTGTTTCCTTGCGGTCACGACCTCGATTTGAATGGTACGAATTTTTTTTCTGATTAAAATTACTATGATTCATTTGCGATGCTTTGAGAAAATTTGGTTCCGACTTGACAATTTACAGAATTTGTTAAATTTAAAATCTTGATTAAATCATTATTTACACTATCGGCCCGTTCACTATGTTCTCGCGGCTCATTTTTGATGTTTTCACATCAATTAAGTCAGCAATTAGTTTATCACTTTTCACTTCACGACATGACATAACAGGGGAAAAGAAATAGTTCTTACACTACATCCTCCTGGTGGCTTCTCCTTGCCTTGAGTTGTACAGTCGGCTCCATAGCTTCTTGGATCTCTGGCCAAAGATGATCTCGTCTTGCTTGGACTGGCCTAATCCCATCTTGCTTGTTGGTTGAACTACTTGGAATTACATACCCATATCCAAATCCTGATGAAAACCTTCTGGACCCTGGACCTTTAACTGCATCATCCTGACAGGATCGCCATGTGATGTACCCAACTAGGGTAGGTTCGACCAATCGTTATGCAAACGTTTACTTGTTTTAAATAACATTATATTTGATAAACATAACTGGCAATGATGAGACCTAGAGCTCTGGCTTTACGTGCCGCTGTAGGTCTAAAGGGAGGTCGCACTAATCTTATTATATCACGTACGAAATATACAGGGTGTTCAACATACTACACCTGGTTAGTATCATTGATCCCCGATGGGTGGTTAGAGATCTTGCGAATGCATCTCCAACATTCCATCCAGCATAATTTGATTGTTCGGCATCACAAGGAAAAGCCAATGCTCAGTTACTCCCACAACATTATAATTATATCATGGATTGCCTTAAAATGGTAATTGGTGTAGAGGTTCGGTATATAGGCAAAAAACTTCTTTAGTCTACTGATGATTTAATGACGCAACAGTTTCGGAAACCAAACTGTTTCCTGCTTCAGGCTACAAAAATGACGAAATTTATTTTAAAAACATCTTTTACCGTGATTACAATAGTGACTCACCGTTATAAATCTAATTATTGTTCGAAAAAGTCCAAATATATCTCAAAATTTTCCACACTATCTAACCGATACATCATTGATTTAAAATGGATAACATAAAATCTGTCATATACCCTCAATAGGTCAAGTGTCAAAAACTACAGAAAAAGAACAAGAAAACGAACAGCGACAAACACACAGAGTATTAGTAGCTATAACAACAACAATATGTAACGTTAACCTACTGTCGTAATTTAACCTCTTGAAATCTTCCGGAAGCATAACAAACAATAAAAATAACAATCAGCAACCGAAAGTATCTAAATTTTACACCTATTGATAATATTACTGTATATGGCACTTAAATTTTCTAAATCAGACCTAAAATTAACACAATTGGACTTCTTTATACATATCATTTCAGCAAATAATCTCTTCTTGTAGTTTTCTTCTTTATGGAGTATTTTCACGTTGTCTAGAGAGAAGTCAAACAAATGTCCTGTAACCAAGTGATGTTCTGCTAGTGCTGTTCTTTGATTTGAAATATTCTTACATGAATTTTTATGATTGGATATTCTATTAACCAGATACTGCTTGGTTGTGCCTACATAACTTTTTCACAGTGGCTGCAGTTTATCTGATAAATGACGTTGGATTGGTATTGTTTAGGAATTGCATCCTTCAGTCGACTGAATATGATATTGTTTAAGGTATTTTTTGAATAATTAACTATTCTCATATTATCTTTTTTAAGAACTCCATTCAGTTTATTCGATAGACCAGGAACTGACAATAGTCTGAGAAATCCAATATTAGGCTGATCACGTTGTGTGTTCGAAATTCCTTCCCTCATGTTAGGAAGATTATACGAATTGATGATCCTGTTCACAAATCTTAAACCTATGCCGTAATAACTGGCATTTGATCGAAAACAATACTTGCTTAGATTTTGAAACATTTTTGGAATTGGTTAATTTTTGTTTCAAATGCAGCTACGTCAGTTTTAATAATCAGATATATAAACAGACGTCTGGTTGCCCGATGGGTGCCCCTTGTTCAGCAATATTTGCTAACATGGCTATGCATTACATCTTATGTGAAGTAAGAGACAAGTTAAACTTTACATTGCCACTTTTAACTGTTTATGTGGATGATGTCTTCACCATAATACCTAAAGACTCTGTACAAGATGTACTCAAGCTTTTTAATTCCATTGACCCACATATTAACTTCACGTATGAATTGGAAAATGACAAGTTTTGTCTTCCCTACCTAGACGTTTGTGTTATCAGAGATCCCAGAGAAGGCACGTTATCAGCAGATTTATATAAAAAACCAACTAGCACAAACAGAACTATAAACTTCAGATCGTTACATCCTTTATACCAAAAAGTGAATACTGTAAAACAAGCTCTATTTAGAATTAACAATCTCTGCAGCAATCAATTTAAAGAAAAAACTTATTGGCACTAAAGAAAGATCTCAAAGGGAATGGATATCCAACCGGATTTGTGAACAGGATCATCAATTCGTATAATCCTCCTAACATGAGGGAAGGAATTTCGAACACACAACGTGATCAGCCTAATATTGGATTTCTCAGACTATTGTCAGTTCCTGGTCTATCGAATAAACTGAATGGAGTTCTTAAAAAAGATAATATGAGAATAGTTAATTATTCAAAAAATACCTTAAACAATATCATATTCAGTCGACTGAAGGATGCAATTCCTAAACAATACCAATCCAACGTCATTTATCAGATAAACTGCAGCCACTGTGAAAAAAGTTATGTAGGCACAACCAAGCAGTATCTGGTTAATAGAATATCCAATCATAAAAATTCATGTAAGAATATTTCAAATCAAAGAACAGCACTAGCAGAACATCACTTGGCTACAGGACATTTGTTTGACTTCTCTCTAGACAACGTGAAAATACTCCATAAAGAAGAAAACTACAAGAAGAGATTATTTGCTGAAATGATATGTATAAAGAAGTCCAATTGTGTTAATTTTAGGTCTGATTTAGAAAATTTAAGTGCCATATACAGTAATATTATCAATAGGTGTAAAATTCAGATACTTTCGGTTGCTGATTGTTATTTTTATTGTTTGTTGTGCTTCCGGAAGATTTCAAGAGGTTAAATTACGACAGTAGGTTAACGTTACATATTGTTGTTGTTATAGCTACTAATACTCGGTGTGTTTGTCGCTCTGTTCGTTTTCTTGTTCTTTTTCTGTAGTTTTTGACACTTGACCTATTGAGGGTATATGACAGATTTTATGTTATCCATTTTAAATCAATGATGTATCGGTTAGATAGTGTGGAAAATTTTGAGATATATTTGGACTTTTTCGAACAATAATTAGATTTATAACGGTGAGTCACTATTGTAATCACGGTAAAAGATGTTTTTAAAATAAATTTCGTCATTTTTGTAGCCTGAAGCAGGAAACAGTTTGGTTTCCGAAACTGTTGCGTCATTAAATCATCAGTAGACTAAAGAAGTTTTTTGCCTATATACCGAACCTCTACACCAACAACATTATAATCTGTTGAAATGTCATTTATGAAAACTTTCAATTCTCTCAATTTATTTCTAATGCTCTGAGCATTTATGTGTGCAATGGTGCAGTATGGTGGCTTCAGTACTCCAACATCATCCTTTGCCCCCAATAATTCGACTACCGGTTTTATATCTAGGTAATCACAGTTGTTTCTTTGTGTTTTTGAAAAAATTTGGTGTTACAAGAGCACGATTATGCCATCACCTTTTCCAAATTATTGGCATCAAGGGTGACTTCAAAAGAAATGTAAGTAAACTCCCGGATACTTGGATTTGAGTTCCTCGCATGTAGCCTCGGAAGAATGAAACTTGAACATATTTGTGAAGCTTTCAACACTCGTGTCCGCTGCAATACGAGAAACAAAAATGTGAATTTTTTTCTCACTCACTTTTACGGTTGTTGTTCTCTGCTGCAACGGTAATGCACCACGAATAGACCAAGTTTTACTTGAAAAAATTGTTTATTCAGAAGTTTTTCTTGAAACAAACAATAATGTTTTGTGTTTGAACGAACATTGGATCACAAAAACAGATACATAGGTGTAATGTTAGAATTCCTTATTATAAATGTGTTACGTCTTTTTGTCGCGAGAACTTCTTTGGGGTGGAATATGTATTTTTGTCACAGACGATTTTTCAAGTTCCGTTTTGGAGATAGTTAATATTGGTCAGTTATGTATTGAGGGTCACATTGAGCACATTGTTGCTTGGAGTAGACAATTCGCAAAAAGTTGGTATGTAAAATGCACCCCCTTTATGATTCGACGGAAGAGCGGCTTTCCACCAATCAGAGGTGTAATTACTTAAAGAAAAAAAATGATGTTATTTTAAATTTTGAAGATCTTTCTCCGAAATGGGAGAAAGTGTGGGATCGGCCCAACGCACTCTGCCCTAGGGTCGGGACTAAGTGTCTAATAATTCTCCAGGAAGAGGAATGGTAAATGAAACTCTTGAATTTAAATTTAAGACGTATATTAAGACCAAAGCAGAATAAACAATTTCACACTGGTTATTTATATTCAAACGATCTGAATTATTATTATTATTATTACAACAGATTTCGAATTGAGAACATGGGTTCTATAAAATTCGACATATAAATACAACATATTACAAGGCATCAATTATCAAAAAATTCGGAAAATCTCTCAAATCAAGTGAAATTAATCACACCAAATCAAATTATTACATCAACTTCAAATTACAAAAGGAAATTAAATCATTGAAACCAAATCAATTCGTCAGTACTAATGTCAATTATAAAGGTAAAATCGAGTTATCAAAAATTTGAGGGTTTGTCAAAATAACCCAAAATCATAAACATGGGATGATCTCAAAATAATACAATTTAAACTTTCTAATACTCAAGAGAGATATCAAAAATAATTCACTCAACCTTTTAAATCCTCAAGAGAGATCTCAAATATAATTCCACTTAAACTTTCAAATACTCAAGGGAGATTGCAAAAATAGTACACTTCAAAAATGAGACTTGTGGTAGATTTCGGGACTCTGGACTATAAAAGATATCTTGCCTTGCATGCAGCTTTCTACCAATACTCAAAATAAGCTGAGCATAAACAAAAATACCTGACCTTTTTCCCGTGCCAAAACTCTTAAGGATGATGAATATTTCCTGAAAAATAAAAGAAACACAAAAACACGTCACCCACTCGCTTTCGCAGATTAATCTCACTCCTGTTCTTCCGACGAGACGCAATCTAAATAATTCCAAGTAATTTCAGAGATCTTTCAATTTCGACTCAACACTTTTCTGTCTCCGCTTGAGACTGACCTTTCAAAAATAAAACAAAAAACCTATGAGTATCCCTAACACCAGACCCGAGACAACTCCGAAACTAAATTATCTCTTAAACCTTCCTTAAAACCGGATCAAAAAAGTCAACTGAGAATCTTCCCGTTTAAGATTTCTCCAGCTACCCCTCAACTTCCGATTCAATCTCAACTGTTTTCGTCTCCACTTTGAGACCGTACTTCTAAACACTGAAGTACCTACCCTAAAACCGTACTACCCTTAATTTCCGAACCTTATTGCCGAGTACCCTGACAACCTACCCGTTCAGGGCTTCACCAGTTACTGCCTTTCTCGTATCCACAGTAAATTAAAGGTTTTCCTTCTTCGTTTTCTCTAAAAACCAATCAAATTAAAGGTTTTCCTTCGTCGATGTTTCAAAACCAATCAAATCAAAACTTCTCCCATCTTCGTTTTTACAAACCAATCAAATTAAAGATTTTCTGCTTCCTCCCTCTCGTAGGTAGGGCCTTATTGAGATAATGCAGTTTCCCATGAAACGGTTTGGGAAATGCTGCGTCGCAAATCCCACGATTTTTGTCTCGACTTTTTCCTGCTATCGTATGCAGTTGGTGCAACTGATTTCGTGGAACGATTTTCTTTTATCGTCTGGGTTCCAGGAGAAACTTGAACCGAAAATCAATGATTTCGATCGTTAACGTCTAGCCAGACATCCAGTATGGATGATAAACGATTCAATAATTTTCTGGCACAGGGATATCAAATTTCAGAAGTCTACACCGATCAATCAAAACATTATGATTTTCTTTCTATTCAGGGTAAAAATAAAGGGTGCTGAAAAAACGATCGAAACATTACAGGAAAGAAAACCTTCAAGTCCCAATTTTCAAGACATATCCGTTTCACCATGGCAAAATATTTCTGTTTATTTCAATACTTTCCCCTTTGAAAAAGTTTTGGCATCGGTTGCCATAACTTTTCCCTTTTATTATCCTCAGTAGTCCAATAGTCCCTCGTCTCCCGATTAAGACATTATAACAGTTATACAACTCAATTATACCAAGCCTTAAAAATTCTTAAGTTTCAAACAGCATGCCTTAAATCTAAATATCATTTTTTGCTCAACTACTTAACCACCATACACACTTGCTCAAATAATTAGTCTAAAATAAACAATATCATTCAGGATTAATCTGAATAACACCCAATAAAGAAATACAAACGTCCAAAACAGCAAAACATAAGGTTCATAAATCAAGTCCCTCAAGAAAAAGAATTAAGAAATCTGTCTGTCACTTCACCTCTCCTACATGGAGTCTATTATATCCACTATTCGAAATTCGAATTCACTCGCGATCACAACATAATCTCGTTATTCCGGTACTGGCTATCTCCATATGTTTCATTCCTTTGAGATTGGAACTGACCTTCACCTCGAGAACGACCTTTCAGAGATACACAACGGTCTATAGTCTACGGGTCTACCGCAATCAGCGATTCACACTTTGAGTCCGATGTCAATATTTACGTTAGCTTAGCGCACAGTCCATCTGATATCGCGAGAAATGTCCCTTACATTGCACATATTTCGGGCTCGCGACTTACACCGCTTTCAATCCTTTCTTCTATCCAGTGCGGGCCGTTCGAATTCAAAATAGGGTATAACCTAGACGGTCTTGCCGTTATTTTAGTTACGTCCGCCTCTGCGTCCTTATTTCTTCTCAGGTTCCCTTGTCTGGTCCTGTGTCGGTTCCTAATCCACGTAGTTAAAGCACAGACCAATAAGGATCAAAGTATTTCACAGGCTGCCAATAGGATCATTTCATATCCAAATACCTCATATAGGTGCAGTCGTTTGATATAACTCCTATCCCGTACTTTATGATTTGGAATATCGCATGGAAACCCATGAGTCCGCTCATGAACAGGTGAACCATACCTATAATTGTCGTGCAGTGTTGTGTGCCAGCTCTCTCATATCTTCGGTGTTGAACATGTTGATCGTCTTGAACCATTTGTCAAAAGTCTCCATTCCTGCTACTCATCGATGATGTTTTCCATGGCTTTCAAACGGTGAATAAAGTTTATTATACCCTCGGCCACGATTAAGCTACGACTATGCATCTCGCAATGCCTAATCACTCAAGTTATCTCGACACTGCCGATCCATACATTGTTTAATTTTTACTTCGTCCTGCGGTAACACTATCGGAAAATCCCATTGACGATTTCACTTTGGTAGGTGTTCTAAATACGTCGGGACACTTCGCGGTTTCGTGTATAAATAGGCACCGCGATTATTCCACTGTTTTTCTTCGCACACGCGTACGCGATAAGCGCCTCCGCACTGTTTACTTTTACGAATAAGGTCATTCCTCTGGCTAGGGTCAGTACCTTTCCCATACTGCTAATTGGCTTGGATCCTCTTGAAACCTGTTTTGGGAAATGTACAAGTACAACAACAACAAAAAAATGGAATTCCTACAATTTACCATGACATAATATTATTCACAGAAACAACTTAAAATGAAAAACACATAAATCTCTCTTTTTTTTCTATTCGTCCTCCTATGATCGCTTACACAATTAATTCCTTATCATCCGAGGAAGAATACCACAAATAATACAATCAGATTTGCTTTTTGTTGTGGAACACAAAACGCACCATTTTATCAAGATTATTTCAAAACAATTACCGAAACCGGTAGATTATACTTCAACTCATTCCTCCAGAGTGAATCAAGTTAGTGCTGAAAGAGAAAAGATTTCGAAACAATATAAAAAAACTCAAAGACTTTAACTCAACTGTTGCAAAACTCGAAAACGAAAAACGTTTGTAGGGGAGGGGGATGTTCGTAACCCAGAACAGGGACCCTTTTCAGATGATGGCTCTCCGGGCCAGTGAGCCCTTGGAATCTACGAAATGGGCAGGAGTCGATTCATGCCTCCTGGAAGGCTGTTGAAGAGTTGCCTTCTCGCTACCCGAACTCCGGGCTGATGAGTCTCTGGAATCTAACGAAATGGACAGGAGTCGATTCACGCCTCCTGGAAGGCTGTCGAAGACTTTCCTTCTCGCTACCCGAACATAAAATTGTAATTGTCACAATACATAATATATTTCCATCGATCTGGTGGGCGCTTAAGCCTTGAAGATCGTCATAATGGTTTTGTTTCCCTTACCGATCTTCCCTTCTCCTCGCAACTTAGATTCCACTGGTTCTCAAACTTAATTTAGAGCAATGAAAGTCAATTCCAGTTATCAAAAGTCAGGATCAGAACAAAACCGAATGGTATTACTTTACGAAAACAAAATTTTCGATCTTCTAACGAAACCACGAATAATCAAAGATAATGGATAAAATAATCAAAAATTTCATGCAATACACCCTGAAAAGAAATTCCCATTATTTCACTGAAAGCAATCAATTAAAGCACAATTTAAAAATTATAACCCTCCTGAAACAAAAAAATTGACACATCAACAACAGAAAAACCGACTTCCTGAAAGAAAAATAAATGCCTTATGTCCGTATGAAGACGCAATGAATACAAATCCTTTCTGAAGTCTTAAAATTTCATTATCAACTTGACTCAATCAAAAATCCTTCACATAAAGTGATAGAACAACACAAAAATGCGAACTGTTCTAATAATTCTAAAAGGAAAACTTGAACTTATTATTATTCCAAGGAAACTGACTTTATTTACTCATTTCTTCAATCTCTCAATGATCTTTGGATCAATAATTTTTATTCTTAATTCAATCAAGGTTTTCTTTCGTCGATGTTTCAAAACCAATCAAATCAAAACTTCTTTCATCTTCGTTTTCACCAACCAGTCAAATTAATAATTTTCTGCTTCCTATCTCTCGTAGATAGGGCCTTATTGAGATAATGCAGTTTCCCATGAAACGGTTTGAGAAATGCTGCGTTGCAAATCCCACGATTTTTGCCTCGACTTTTTCCTGCTATCGTATGCAGTTGGTGCAACTGATTTCGTGGAACGATTTTCTTTAATCGTCTGGGTTCCAGGAGAAACTTGACCTCTTGTGTGGGCTTGATAAACGATTCAATAAGTTTCTGGCACAGGGATAATTTCAGAAGTCGCCGATCAATCAGAATATTACGATTTTCTCACTATTCAGGGTAAAGATAAAGGGTGCTGAAAAGAACGATTAAAACATTACAGGATAGAAAACCTTTCAAGACACATCCGTTTTACCATGGAAAAATATTTCCGTTTATTACAGGTATATTGTCGGTTTATAGGCCATGTTCTGGGGAATTGGAGAATTTCACTGACCACCTAAGTTCGGATACGAAAAGCTTCATTCACAACTGTGATCATTCTATCGTGAGTGGTGATTTCAATGTAGATTTGAAAGCTAACACTCTAAACAAGTGAATATTAGTGGACATTTTGTATAGTTTCAAACTACCTCCATCAACTCGTGATTACACGAGAGTATTCACCAATTAAAGTGGTGTTACTAGTAGGTCAGCCATAGATTATATGTGTGCTTTAGGTGACCTCAATGATGAATCTGAAATTTATGACACTAATTTTTCTGATCATTTTGCGATCATTTTGACTATAAATTGTAATTTAATCCCCGTGAAATGTAATATTGAAACATATTCGAAAAGAAAATTCAATATTGCGCCGGTTCGATGCAGAACTAGATGTATGTCCATTTTATCGAATATCGGATTTCAGCATATTAAGATACTTCAAAGGGGACTCGACTGCAGAAGTTAATTTTTTGAAAATGAAATACAACCAAATTTGAAAACTGAACAGAGTTCCTCATTAACCTGAATCATCTCGGGAAATGTAATAATTATGAGCTCAGACACAACATTTCTAGGTGCATTTAAAAGTAGTGATCTGAGTTGGGACCGTACTGTGGAGCACATATGTGCCAAACTGCTTTTGTCTATACACACATAGCGTATACTCCATTAACTTTTATAAAGTATCGCGGTTGGCCAAGTTTTAGGTTTATCAAGTTTTTTTACCTGAAAAAATCGCAGGTTGGCACTTGTGAATGACATAACGTCAATGAATAAATTTCTGAGACGTTACCGACGTTTATTTTTCATTATTCATTATTAATTATCAAGCCTGGAAAGTGGAAACTAAGAATGGCGAAGGTAGTTTCGAAAAAGCAGAGGCAAGTATCAGGAAGTGCTATTTAGAATTGAAATCTGCACATTCTGAAAGTCACCCTGATGATTTTCTTAAATTCATTATTTTCCCGAAGTGGATGAAAATTTTGTTAAATACCTAATTACTAAGACATATATGTAGAAATTATATATATTATATACTTCCTATTAATTGCAAAATTGCTTGAAATTAAAGGGAGCTTTTATGGCTGATAAAGGCCATCTATGGAGGCCTTTGAGCTCAAAAATAAAGATTCTGTCCAAAATTGAAGGATATCCAATATTTACTTTTCGGGTGAATAATGTACCAGTGAAAATTGTCTCTGTCTAACAGTAATTTTTAAGTGTAGGTTTTTGCAACCTTCTTGAAATTGAAATCTCAATTCATCACTGCCAATAATTACTACAGACCTATTTTTTGTCTTTCAGCCAGACCACAATACCGCTCCCGAAATGGTCTATATTGATTTTTTTTTTATTTTGTTCTTTTATATTTCATTATTTTTGTTTTTTTAAGTGTTCAATATATGTTTATATGAAATGTAATAAAAACCTATATCAGTATTTCACATAGTTGTTTATTGAATTCACACTTTCGGTTGTGAAAATACTATACAACAAATTGTTATACAATATAAAATTTGAATTTTATTGTTAATAATGATGCGGTGATGCGTATGTGAAAATAGAAACATTCAGTGAGTTTTAGTTATTTCTCAACTTTCAACCATTACTTTTTTCCCATGCAGAGCTTTACAGCTTTAGATACATTGCCTGTTACATAAAATGACATCTCTATTGTAGAGCTTTCAAAATGTACCTACATAAAGGAAAATAAGTGGATTTTTTACACGGTATAGATTGAAATTCTCAAGAAACAGGAACACCTTTTTTTGAGATTTTCCAAAAGGTTCATATATTATAAATATAATATACCTATGAAGAACCTTTTGGAATTTGGAAAATCTTTTTTTGAGATTTTCCAAAAGGTTCATTATATTATAAATATAATAATACCTATGAAGAACCTTTTGGAAAATCTCAAAAAAAAAGTTCATGTTTCTTGAGAATTTCAATCTGTACACCGTGTAAAAAAACCACTAATTTTTCTATGTACATTTTATAAGGGTCACAATATAGCTGGTATTTTATATAATATGCAATGTATCCAAGCTTTCAAAAGATATTCTATTTACTTGCATAAGTGAAGTCCATAGAAGTTGCAAAATCAACTTCATTTTGATTCGCTTTGTGCATAAATAAAGAGTGCACATTGCTACTTAACAATTTGAACCTATATATAACTCTAATGGAAGTTGCAGTCTGGTAGTTTATTTCGCTAAATAATCTTTCCAAAAACTGCCAACATGAGAAGTTGTTGATATCTATGGTACATTTTTTACATCTACTATGTGATGTCTTGAGTAATTATTCGCGATATGCGATGTTGCGGACATTAAGCACTCTCCAGTAAGTACTGGATGATCTTTTTCGGATCAACATTGTGAAGTCGCACATCCACAATGTGAGTTCTTTACAACTTCCCTGCGACCGAAATTGGTTAGCTGGGCTGACATCGTATTCGAGCAACCACTATTGATAGGAAATAACAGCGAAAATATTCCTTCCCAAATGGAAGTCGACATCAACAACAAACCATCAACATCTGCTACACCCACAAAAAACAATCATCAACAAACAAAAATTCCACAACAAACAACAATTCCACAACCTACAAATTCCACAACAAACACTAATATCAAAAATTATTCTGCACGAATGAAAGAAATCAAGAATATGGAATGCTCCAATTTATTTTATATAAATACAGAAAACATCGAAATGGACAGAATGGAAATGACAGCAATATGGAACACCAAATTTCCCAATTCGAAAGACATTATTTTAAAAACAAAATTAGGTTTCATCCTGAAATCTGATAATGATAGGGCAGCACTCGTAAAGGGCCTAGAAGAACTCAAGAATGAGAAGGAAATTATTCAATTCAAAGAAACCGTGAATCAAAGAAGAACAAGAGAAACAAAAGAGCCCCAACAAACCTACTCTGTAGTAATTTCAGCTGTAGAAAATAGTATAAAAGATGAAGACATAAGTCAATCGGGGCTATTCACTAAGCAAAGTTGTTATGGATAGCAACTGTAAATCGTCGTTATCCCATGTAATAAGCATGGGATAACGACGATTTACAGTTGCTATCCATAACAACTTTGCTTAGTGAATAGCCCCGATTATCTCAACTCTATAAATATTGTAACGTTTTCTTCGTTAGTAAAACGTCCGGGTTCAATATTTATTTACACTACTTATAACATTAATAATTAATAACTAATGAACTTATGCTAACAAAAGTCTGTACAATTTATTTCTACTGATTTATTTGCACTATTTATTTTTCACTCGTCGCTTGACTCTAACTGAATGAATGCTCTCATCGTCGATGGGCCCCTTATATGCATCACACCGATTGTTTCTAGTTAAGTCCGGACCGTCTGGAACCTTCCCGAATCATCGCGGCCGTAACGTCGGATGGAACACTCCACGCGTTTCCAGAAACCTCTCGATCGGCCCCGTAGCGTTTTGAATGCACAGGGCCGCACTCGTCACAATATTAAACACAAATATTGCAAAAGAATAGTTTCAATGAAAAACAATGTCCCAACTAAATTCATCAGAATTATCACTGGAGAAATCGAATCCTTCGAAACTCTCTTGAATAATGGCCTATTCTACTTGAACCGACATTACTTAGTTTATCCCAGCCACGCACCTGATCCTACGCCGATACCGTGTGGAAAATGTTTACAATTCGACCAGACTACAGAAAACTGCAAAAGCTCTCCAAAATGTTCGAAATGTCAAGGTTCACACAAAATGTCACAATGTAGAACTAATAACACACCCAAGTGCCTAGTTTGCGGTGCAGAAGACCACTTAGCATGGTCTCTAAAATGTCCTAAACACCCTGATAACTGACAACTTCAAGTGAAACGGATATAGAAACAGAGTTTATTAATAAGGACAAGACAACTTCTTCGGGAAGGCACTGCAATCCTCCGAAAAGGCTAGATCTTCAAGATAGGGAATGTAAGGGTTGGCAACAATGCTAATGTTAAGGTTGGCACCATTGATGATCTATGTTCGGTGTCCAACCATATAGGTTGAGTCAGTTTTCAAGTTGAACGAACCAATCAATGTACATGCAACACGAGGTGAATAAAAATAATTAATACTTATCTACAGTTTATTAATTAAATCATAATAAATAACGTAACATGGCGCAGTCGGTATTGTATTAAGTGAACCTACAAACCAAATAAATACATATTTTCGGGGAATTCATTTGAATAACCGATATGAGTGATAGTCGAGGAATCACACCACTATCAACCAGAGGAAATCTCGCAAAA
The DNA here is from genome assembly GCA_910592335.1 of Adalia bipunctata. Taxonomy (NCBI): domain Eukaryota; kingdom Metazoa; phylum Arthropoda; class Insecta; order Coleoptera; family Coccinellidae; genus Adalia; species Adalia bipunctata. Next base: position 17,926,252 of record OU342957.1, read on the forward strand.
AACTGGAAACTGTGGAGAGCAAGGTTCGAAAATTACTTAATTGCAACAGAAATTAATAAGAAGTCCGAAGCAACTCAATGTGCACAATTGTTCTCGTGTATCATACTCGGAATTGTATGGTACCCCGTTTACATTCCCTCTGCTAACACTTAGATTTGGAGCGGGAAACAGATTTTATTCATTTATATAATCTGGTCCTTGCAGCCATTTCTTCACACGTGCCATATGCCATGTATTGTTTGATTCAAGAAAACAGTTTGTAATTCTCTCGTTCAAAAGATTATATATATATTGGAGATGATGGATTTAAGATATACACTACCTTCAAATTCCAAGAGGACAAAAAAGACAACGTGGGCACATTAATAAATAAATTCGAAGAACATTTCATAGGTAAGGAAAATATTGCCTATGAAAGATATAAATTCTTCTCCTCTTATCAAGAAGATGGCCCATCTACAGACCAATTCATAGTCGAATTGAAAAAGAGAGCCAGTAGATGCGAACTAGATATACTACAGGACAGTTTGGTCGTCACTATGATAACATGTGGAATAAGGAATTCAATAGTTCGGGAGAGATTATTGCAAGATGATAGTCTCTCGCTTGACAAACGCTGTGGAACTATGTCAAGTTATCGAGATGTCCAGGGTACACAGTGAGGCTATCAGCAAAGTGACTCCAGAAGAAATCTCAGCGATAAACAGTGGTGGGATTCTGTAACCTCCGCTTGCTTAAGTCGATTTCAAGCAGATAACCTGGTCCTAAGTGGTAAATACCGTTGATAACCAACTTCATTCAAGCGCTTTTGGTCCTTGTTGGTTATAATCATGTGACGTCATGAATTAGCCCTTCAACGTCATCGTTTGGACCGCAGATAACCGTACTTGGGAGCTGGGTTGAGATTGTGGTTATAAGAAGTGAGGTTAAATAGTCTTAATTTTCGCGCGGTTCAGATAACTACATTCAAGCGCAAGTTGGTTATTCGCGATTCTTCTTGAAGGGCTATAACCAAGGGTAGGACCAGAGATAACCGCGGTTATTACTGGTCCTCCGCTTGAAATCGATTTTAGTAAACGAATACGAAAACGTAACGCGGCGAATCGCAAGCGAAGGAAGGTCCACTATTCTACATCTCACTTTATCTCTTTTGTTTCGTCATCTCTACGCTCTTGATTCCGTTTACGAGATGTGGCGATTTTACACGAAGAAACACGTCAACGTTGCAAAGAATTTAAAATTTCCTTAATTGTGTGCAGAGGCACAGAGTTTGTCTCTGATTGTGCGTACGGAACTCAATGATATCGAATTATTTTTAGTAATATGGAATATAATGATTATATATTTGAAAGAGAATAATTGTTTTTGTTTCAATTGTTTTGGATAGAAAAGTCTATTCTCATAATTATACATAATGAAAAAAAAATGTCAACAATAATTATTAGATATGAATATAAATTTATTGAAAAATAGCAATCTTTGAAGCATGCTTGCTGTTAATAACATTTTGCTTCTTTTTTTCACATTATTTTTGCCAAATCAAAGTATATTCTTGTGGTGATCGAAAATTAGTTAATTCAAAAGTTCGAGTTACTTCTTTCAGACGTTTTATCATAACTTATGTATTCGAAATTCAACCAATCGGAATTGTCGTCAAGAGTTTCGTAACGCAACGTTATCGTCAGAAGATCCGAATGTCCTTCGGCCACTACGATGTCTTTATAGAATACCGATGCCTAGAAAACGATCGTTTCGTTACGTGATCGATACGCTTTGACGATACAGAATCCCACCACAGGAACAAATACCAAGCAGAGGCAAGCAATCAATCAAGAACTGTAGAAAATGTGGGAAAGCTGAGCATCCTGTGAGCCAATGTCCAGCTTATGGGAAGACCTGCAATTTCTGTAATTTACCCAACCATTTTGCTACTGTTTGTTTCAAGAAGAAGAAACAATACACAAGGAAGCTAGACGAGGTCCACGAAGAACAATACGCAGAAAGTCAGCTAGGGCAAATCTTGTTTCTAGGAAGTGTGGACCAACCTGAAACCATTAATTCACTAACGTGGAAGACTGATCTATACATAAATAACAAGGTAGTTAGTTTTAAGATTGATACTGCTGCTATGGCAAATGTAATGTCATTGAAATTGTTTATGTCAGTGGGTTATTCCAGAGAACAGATAATGAAGTCAAATACAGTGCTACAATCATATACAGGCGATAAATTGAGAGTTATGGGCACATGCAAAATTCAGTGTAAAAGACTTAATAATTTATACAATTTAAATTTTTTCATTCTTGACTCAGATACTGAGGCAATGTTAGGTTTGGAATCCAGCATTCTTCTAAATTTAATTATAAAAATCGATGATGTATCATCAAATGCAAGAGATTACAAAGAGTTAATTGCTAAATACAGAAATTTATTCTCAGGTGTAGGCTGTATAGAAAAACCATATCATATAGATTATAGATATTACCCCTAATGCTAAACCAGTCATACATGCCACTCGTAAAGTAGCTTTGCCTTTAATGGATAGTTTAAAAGAAAGTTTAGAGGAACTTGAAAAATGAAAAATAATTGAAAAAGTACAAGGTGCTTCTGACTGGGTCAATGCATTAGTATTAGTCAAGAAACCTAATGGTAAACTCCGTGTATGTTTGGATCCTCGCGATTTAAATCAAGTAATTAGGAGAAAATTTTATAAGATTCCTACCCTCGATCAGATTACAAGTAAATTAGCGAATGCAAAATTCTTCAGTACATTAGATGCAGCTCAAGGGTTCTATCAAATTCAATTAGATGCAGAGAGCGCAAAGTTGTGTACGTTTGGTACTCCCTATGGAAGATACAAATTTCTTCGTCTTCCATATGGAATTAAGTCAGCACCTGAAGTCTTTCAGGCAAGATTCCGAGAAATTTTTGATATTGAGGGTGTAGAAACATACATTGATGATATACTAGAATGGGGTTGTACAAAAGAGGAACGTGATGAAAGACTGAGGAAAGTTTTGAATTTGGCGAAATTAAATAATGTTAAATTTAACTTGCAAAAATGTAAATTTGGACAATCACAAATCAAATACATGGGACATATGATAGTCGCTCAGGTGTCAGTCCAGACACATCAAAAATAAAAGCCATTGAAGACATGCCCAGACCTGAGAATAAAGAAGGTGTTCAAAGGTTGCTTGGTGTTCTGACATATATCAGTAAATTTATAAAAAACTTCTCAGATAAGACACTTCTGCTGAGACTATTGTTACGTGAAGAAAATGAATTCGTGTGGGAGTCAGAGCATCAGCAGGCATTTGACCAAATAAGGAAAATACTGCTGAACAAACCAGTGTTACTGTTACAGTATTATGATGTAAATTTGGATACCATAGTTTCAGTGGATGCATCGAAAAGTGGATGTGGGGCAGTACTTCTGCAAAATAATTTACCATGTGCTTACGCATCCATGGCATTCACTGAAACACAAACAAGATATGCCCAAATAGAGAAGGAACTTCTGGCAATCGTGGTGGGCTTAGATAAATTTCATCAATTTTTTTTTGGAAAAAGAGTAGTAGTTGAAACTGATCACTTACCATTGATCAATATATTTAAGAAACCGTTGAACAAGTGCCCCGCCCGATTGCAGAGGATGCTTCTACAAATTCAGAAGTATGACATTGATGTGCGGTACAAAAAAGGCAAAGAATTAATAATAGCTGATGCCTTGTCACGTGCTCACATTCAGGACAAAGAAAATGTGGCATATGACAGAGACATTGCGGATCATGTTTGTATGATCATATCAGAAATTTATATAACGAAAGAAATATTGAAAATTTTCAAACAGCACACAGATGCTGACGCAGAACATCAAATATTGAAAAAGACAATCTTAGAAGGGTGGCCGAAACACGATGAAAAACTTCCTGAATTAATTAAAAAGTATGCCAAGTTCAAGCATGATTTAACTGTTATAAATGATCTGATCTTTAAAGAAAATGCAGTTGTAGTACCAAAAACCTTACAAAAGGAAGTATACAGTAGGATACACTATAACCACTTAGGTATAAATAAATGTTTGTCATTAGCTAAAGAATCTGTTTTCTGGATTGGCATGAGTAATGATATAAAGCAAAAAATCTTGAATTGTCCTATCTGAGTAAAATATTCAAAATCACAACAAGCGGAACCAATAATTCAGCACACCATACCCAAATTACCTTGGAACAAGGTGGGCTGTGATTTATTTGAATCAAAGGGTAGAAAATATCTATTAGTTGTTGATTATTATTCAAAATATATTGAGTTAGCTGATGTAACTGATGACAGTACAAGTCTAAATGTAATTGACTGCCTGAAGAATATCTTTGCTAGACATGGAATACCACTGACTGTTGTGTCAGATGGAGGACCTCAATTCAGCTCATATGATTTTTCTAAGTTTGCTAGTGAATGGGAGTTTGATCACATAACAAGCTCTCCAACTTACGCACAGTCTAATGGTATGGCCGAAAGAAGTGTACAGACAGCAAAGAATATCCTTAAAAAAACCTTGGAACAAAACAAGGATATCAACATTGCTATGTTGTTATACCATAACATGAAAATAGATAGTAAATTATCACCTGCTGAAATCCTGATGTCGCGAAAATTAAGAACACTGCTCCCAGAACACAGCAGCAACCTCAAACCTTATAAAGTCAATTTGTCAAATTATAATGAGTTTATTGACAACAATAAACAAAAAACTGAGGGATATTATAACAGGAATGTTAAAGTTCTCAAACCCTTAAAAACGGGGACGAAGGTATATGTTCAGTTAAAACCCAAAGGGTTGTGGTTGTCAGCTGTTGTTGTGGAAGAATTTAGAAATAGGACATATAAAGTCAAATTGCCTGATGGTAGAATCTTTATAAGAAATAGAAGATTTTTGAAAACTTGTAGTCAGAACAAATATAAAAACAATAAGAACAATGTACCAATCAAACAAGAAAATAATGTTAGATATTATATAGACATAAGCGATACTGAAAATACAGATATTGTAAATGAAGGTAATGTAAGTGACAGTGAAACAGATTTAGCAATTTCAAGGGAAACAGATAGAACAACTTCAACTGAAACAGACATAACAACTTCAAGTGAAACGGATATAGAAACAGAGTTTATTAATAAGGACAAGACAACTTCTTCGCGAAGGCACTGCAATCCTCCGAAAAGGCTAGATCTTCAAGATAGGGGATGTAAGGGTTGGCAACAATGCTAATGTTAAGGTTGGCACCATTGATGATCCATGTTCGGTGTCCAACCATATAGGTTGAGTCAGTTTTCAAGTTGAACGAACCAATCAATGTACATGCAACACGAGGTGAATAAAAATAATCAATACTTATCTACAGTTTATTAATTAAATCATAATAAATAACGTACCACATGCCAAAGAAACACCTGACCAACTACTTCATAGAACAAAATAACATAAATTGTGCTATGTATGTAGAAGCCAAAATTAAAAACTCTCACAATGTTAATTACAGGGATTGGACCATAATCAAAAAAATTGGACACAAAGAACAGAATACAAGAGGCGGAAGTTTAATTCAATGCCATCCACACCTAAAAGCCAGAAAAGAAAACCCACCAGTGGTAAACAATCCCATGAATGAAGTTACTCACTTTAGTATACCATTTAAAAATGACAGATTACACATATTTTTGGTTTACTTTCACCTAATCAGCCAGATTGAGGAAACACTGTTCACTAAAGCTTCAATATATCAATACGCCATCATAGTAGGGGACTTCAATGCCAACACAAACAGAAAAATGAGACTTATTGAAGGATTCCTGAAGAACAGCAACTTTGCAAAAGCTGAAACACCCCCCACATTCCTTATGGACGGAAATAAAGATACCACACCTGACCTAATCCTGTATTCAAAAAGCATCAAGAAAAATATATCGAAAGTACAACTATCACCTGATTTGGGCTCCGATCACCTTGGATTTATAATGGAATTCGACATGGACCTGGAACCAGAATATATTGAGCAGAGGATGACATACAACTACCAATCGAGCAAGATTATAGATATTGACAAGAAGATGAAGAAATTTAATGACGAAAATGCTAACACACCACTAAGCGAATTATACATTGAATCCTTCAATAAGAAACTTTCAGAATCCATCAAGAAGCACACTCCCACAACAAGAAGACGTCCATTTTTACATGAGCTACCGCCATATATTATCAAATTAATTAAAAACAAAAGAAGAATGTATAGAGAATATTGGGATAACAAAAGACCAGAACTCAAAAAAGACTTGGATAGATACAACAAAAATATTCATAGAATGATTTAACAATACAGAGAGACTAACTGGATTAATGCCTGCAATGATATAAATGAGTCGAAGGGCAAAAAATTCTATAATGAGGTGAATAAATTATCCAAATATAAGCAATATTTCACGTTACCAACAATGATCAACAATGACAAAGAATACCAATCAGACCAGGAAAAGGCCCAATTATTTGCAGAACACTACAAAAAAAGATATGAATTTAGTGATGACCAACTTTTTGATAGGAACAATAGAGCACAAATAGATGAATGGTATGAAAACTATTTCAGGAGGTAAGATCACAGGGTAGAACCAATATCAATAGAAGAAACAGACTACTATCAACTACTTCATAGCTCAAAAAACAGCACTCCAGGCGATGACAATATTCCATGGATTGTTCTGAAGAAACTAGATGATACAATACACAAACATCTTATGAAAATTTATGAATTCTGCCTGAATAAGCGCATATTCCCTCTCATATGGAAAACATAATGAATATTCCCAAGGCCAATTTAGATAGACATAGAGTTGAGAATTACAGACCCATTACCTTATTACCTTAGTACTTGGAAAACTATATGAAAAAATAATCAAATCAATTCTTGAAACTCATATCGAACAACATATACTACAGTTCCAATTTGGATTTAGGAATAAAAGATCTACATACCATCCGCTCACTATTCTCACATCCAATATCCAAAATTCAACTTTAAAAGAGAACAAGTCTGCTGTGTTGAGTCTTGATATACAAAAGGCCTTCGACTATGTGGCATAAGGGACTTCTGTACAAATTATACAAAATCAAACCTCCACTCCATCTCATTAAACTGTGTGAGCACTTTTTAGAAGACAGGTTGGATTATTCACTTCTGTTCGCTTTCTTCGGGAGCAGGGCACGCCTCAAGGATCTCCTCTCTCGTCACTCCTTTTCAATTTCTTCTGCCATGATATCATCCGAGAATCAGGCGCGTATTCAGGGGGGGGGCTATTGGGGCTCTAGCCCCCCCCTCCCCCCCCCCCAAGGCTTTCGCCTCAGGCGAAAGTATCATTCTCATTCACCACAAAGAAATTTCAAGTAGTATAAGAAAAGCCCACTAACTGAAAACTAGTCAACTCTTGCATGCTTTAATATTTTCTTATTTGTTTTTTTTTCTTATAGTTAAACATTTTTTTCTTTTACTGGATAAATGCTGAGACCCCCAACACACCTTTCTGGGAACGCGCCTGCGTAGATTACGAATATGTAATTAGAATTCTTCTGTGACGCGTAGTTTGGGAAATAATTGACCTGGAGTCGAGAAAACTCGAAAAATAGGCCATTTTTGGACTGCCGAATTTCCCAGAAAAATTGATTTATACAGATGCTGATTTTTTTGCATATAGATTGATCCTTTGTGAAACGAAAAAATCAATATTCATCAATCAGAGTCGAACAGTTAAGATTTTCTGATTTTTTTCGCGTAGGTCCGAAAATTTTCGCAAATTTTCCACTCAAGGTCAAATATTTCCCGAACCAAAAATTTCTCGGAAAAACTAATTAGCGCATCGTAATCTATTACCTCGAATCAGTAAATGAAATGACCCGGGTCGATATACTACAAAAAAACTCTGGCAAAATTTCGATCTCGACCACTCGACTCCGCTCTCCGGAGTATATCGACCCGGGCCATAACATTTACGGATTCGGACACGTAGATACAGGCGCGTATTCAGGGGGGGCTATTGGGGCTCTAACCCTCCTTCCCCATTCTCATTCACCACAAAGAACTTTCAAGTCGTATAAGAATGGCCCACTAACTGAAAACTAGTCAACTCTTGCATGCTTTAATATTTTCTTATTTGTTTTTTATAATTTCTTATAGTTAAACATTTCTTTCTTTTACTGGATAAATGCTGAGCCCCCCCAACACACCTTTCTGAGTACGCGCCTGCCGAGAATGCATGAACTCCCACTACATTTTACAATTCGCAGATGACACAACTCTAGTATCTCATGCAAAATCATTGAAAACCTGCATTCAGAAGCTACAGGATCTCCTTGATGAAGTCTCCAACTGGTTCCGGAAGTGGAGAATGAAAATTAATCCTGACAAGTCACACTTTATAATTTTCGACCACAAAATATCTCCTTCATCACCAACTTTAAAGATCAATGAGAAAATCATAAAACCTGATCCTGCAATCAAATACCTTGGCGAAAACATTGACAATAAACTGAACTTCAATTTACACACCAAGTTGATGAAGAGAAAAGCCATATCAAGAGCAAAATACTTTTCCAAATTATCCTACAGAAAACAAGGCATCAACATCAAAAGTGCAGCAATGATATACAAAATAATCTGCAGACTCATTTTTAGAATACGCCCACCCATTGTTTGCAAACTGCAAACCTCCAGCAAAAACCTCACAGTAGCAGAGACAACAGCATTAAGAGCCATAACTCGGATGAGACATCCCAACAACCCACTTCATAATCCTCCGAACAATCTACTCTACCTGAACACCAAAATAGAGCCTATTGAGATACGAATGAACAGGTTAAATAAGTCATTCTGTAATAGATTGCTGGAGTTGGACGAAGTTATCTCCCAATATCAAGAAGACGGAAGAAATACAACCAAGAGAAAACACCCTAAGCTTCCACTCTTGACTAAAATCAAAAGCTTAAAATAAGAAAGTTTGAAATATGTAACTTATATGTGAACTTTTTATCTTGAACAATAATGAGATATATAAAACATTAGTTAAAATACAGGCTGAAGGACCCTTTGGTCGATGGCCCATTGCATAGGCAATAAAGAACAGTTATTATTATTTCTGCTGTGTTCTCGTCCATGTTCTTAAAATTCAAGGGTATCGTAGGGAATTGGACTAATTAAAACAAATTTATAACTTCGTCGACGTATTAATAAATGGCTCTAGTATTCTGTATAAACGACTTTCTTTTTCCTCCTATGGACAATAGAAGATACGAAACATGTGATATTAGATCGATATCGATCCGGAATAATGATTATCAGAAACGAATTTCAATTCCGTCCATAGATAATCATTTTGACGTAAGATTGAAACAAATAATAATTGATTGATTGTCCGTTAAACAAGGACGAAGCTGAAATTTTTTCAGGTCTTCTAATGAAATACCGCAGTATTTTTTCTGATATTCCGGGTCGCACTTCTGTTTATTACCACAACATCGAACTCACTGATTATAATGGTTTCTTTCGGAAACAATATCCGATACTGTTAGAAGAGAAAGAAAGACATTTCAGCGATACCGATCGATTTCTATGGTCGAGGTAAAATGACAGAAGGACAATTAATTCCTAGAAGCATTCGATAAGTAAGAATGTAATTGGCATAGCGTCATATTTCCATATTTCAGTTGAAATAAATAAGTATAAAACCAACTATATTACTTTACTCTGACTTCCAAAAGAATATAACCCTAACAGATTATGGGCTCAGTCTCACGACGAGAGAAAGTAATATAAGGAAGAAGTTGTTCATCAAACAAAACAAAAAATCTTAGTGCTAACACGCGAAGACAACATGGCCGGTTCATTTATAGATAAGTTGATGGGAAGGGACAACTACAGCGAATGGAAATTTGCTATGAAGGCATTACTAGAACTAGATGATCTGTGGAATGTGGTCAGTGGCACTGAAACAGATGAAAAGAAAGACGAAAAGGCTCTTTCTAAGATAATCCTTTCTATTGATAAAATAAATTACTCTCACATTAAGTCAGCTACATCATCAAAGGAAGCTTGGATAAATCTGGAACAAGCTTTTGAGGATTCAGGACTAACACGAAGGGTAGGACTTTTGAGATTACTCATAAACACCAAATTGGAAGACTTTAAATCCATTGAAGAATATAGTGACAGAATAATATCAACCGCTCATAAATTAAATGAGATGAATTTCAAGGTGGAAGATGAATGGGTTGGAACTTTACTTTTAGCAGGATTACCTGAAGAATATCGTCCAATGATAATGGGATTAGAAAGCAGTGGTACACAAATAAGTGGAGACTCTATCAAGGTGAAACTATTGCAAGATGTAAAAGCACAAAAAGATCCAAAGACAGTGGATAGTAACTCGGCAATGTTCACTAAGAGTAACTCAACAAAAGGTACCCAGAAGAAGAACATAAAATGTTTCAATTGTGGAAAGATGGGTCATTACAAGACAGAGTGTCGTTCCAAGAAAAAGGTGGATAAGAAAACAAACAAAGATGATTCCTCAGCATATGCATCATTTCTAACATGTAAAAATGCCAATACAGATGTGTGGTATTTGGATTCTTGTGCATCAACACACATCACAGGAAACAAAAAATGGCTAAAGGAAACAACGAATATCAGAGCAACTGTTAAAACTGCCAACAGTAATGAGATGATTCTCGAAGAAAAGAAAACTGCTGCAGTCCAGGTGAAAATAGATGGTAAACATGAAACAATCGATGTCAAAGAGGTTATGTATGCTCCCGAAGCTGCAGTAAATCTATTGTCTATTGTTGTAATACCAAAAACCCATAAAAGATACTAAAAATAGAAAAGCTGACACAGCAATTCATAAAATAATATAAAAGCAGTTAGAGCCGACCCCGCTCCAGTTCTGTTAAATCTCTGCTCCGGTACTATTCTAACCTTGTTCTAATTAGTCATAACATCGTAGTGTAAAGTTAGTGAATAAGGAAGTTATTGTTAACCAGTATAGCTAAGTGAATAAAAGTGAACATCAACAAAGTGTTTTTATTTCTCATCAAGCCATCAGACGAGTTTCGGAGCTACTCTAAAAAGCTGCCCTGGTGTCAGAAACGTTTTTTTAAAAAGCCAAAAGTTCAACAAAGGAATACGACACGAATTTTTGGTGTCAGAAGTGGGATCGCCAAAAGAAGGATTACCCAGAGGAACCCAACAAAAGCAAGTTCACCCACACAGAGGGAACAAAAGCAAGTTCACCCACACAGAGGGAACAAAAGCAAGTTCACCCACACAGAGGGAACAAAAGCAAGTTCACCCACAGGAAGGGAACAAATCAAGATCACCAACAGAGGGATCCAAACAAATTCAAACTCCAAGGGTTACCCAGAGGAATCTACAGGGATCGCCAGATAGGGATCACCTACAGCCAAGACGATAAACCACTACTTCCGGACGCAAGTCAGAGGAGCACCTCGACGGAAGGCCCTGCCCAAAGACCACAACAAATTTTCGGGAAATAAAGAGTAAGTTAATCTTATTTGTAAGGTATATAATTCCTGCACAAATATGTCTTTTAAAGAAGAAAAACCAGGCATGTCGAATGATAACTTAAGCGATGATGAACCTTTTGAGGAACTTCCACTAACAGTTTTATTCAAATTTATAAAAACCTTCAACGGAGACAGAGCAGAACTCAACACATTTATCACTAACGTCAATTCAGCATTTTCCTTAGCTCAACCCCAACAAATTCCAAGTTTATTTCTTTTCGTTGTCTCACAGTTATCAACAAACGTCATAAATGAAATTGATATCGAAGAGATAAGTGATTGGACAACCCTAAAATCAAAATTAAAAACTTACTATAGTCAGACTAAACATGTTGCACAAACGCACGAGGAGTTAGAAACTCTTCGACAATATTCTAATGAGGGAATAACAGAATTCTTCAAAAGAGTCGAGAAAACAAAAAATGAATGCATACAAGCCGAATACCTATGTGCCCAACCAGATGAGTTTACAGCTATTAAAAAAGTAATACAAAGAACAGCCTTGCGAAGATTCATAATCCACTGTAAATCCGAAATAAGCCAAATGTTAAGAGCGCGAGATATTGACAATTTAAATGAAGCATATAATATTGCACTTCAAGAAGAAAAAATTTTGAATTATACTAAACATAAATCGAGTAATCAAACAAATCTCTTTTGTAATTTTTGTAAAATGAAAAATCATACTACTCAAAATTGTAGAAAGAAAACTAAACAATTTAATGGAAAAAACGATCGTCAAAATAGTAATCAGAATAATCAGAGTCAAAGTACGTATAATTCGAATCAAAGTCACTCAAATTCATATAATCCAAATTATCGTAAAATTGTATGTAATTTTTGCAAGATTCCTGGACACACATTCGAAAATTGTAGGAAAAGACAAAATAGAAATAACCATTTCCATGATCCTAAGGTGAATCAATTAGGAAACGAATCTTTAAACTCGGAAGGCCAAACTCTGCCGAATGTCCCAGAGTCAGACCATGGCCAATATATGGAGGCATTCAAATAAATTATTGCGGAACACAATTACAAATAGTTTCTTTCAATGTTGATAATTCACCCACAAAAAAATTAAATTTTTAATTGATAGTGGAGCATCTATTTCTTTGATTAAGCATGATGCATTAATACCAAGTATTACTAAATTGAATCGAGAAAATACTGTTTTGTTCAATGGCATAAATCCAAATCAACCAATTCTTTCCTTAGGCACAGTTGATTTGATCCTGGAATATGAAAATTTCCTTTTTCCTTTAACATCACAAGTCGTAGTCAGTCATGAAATTCGATTTGATAATTATGACGGAATTTTAGGTGTTGACTTTTTCAGAGAAAATAATGCCGTAATTGATTATAACAGAAATGCCTTAATCGTCAAAAATTTAATTATACCATTTGAAAACACAGAAGGACTTGAACGTATCAAGAAAATAACCTTGCAACCACGCAGTGAAACAATTATTCAGGTCAAGATTATTAATAATTTATCTGAAGGCATGATTAAGAATCGCGAAATTGACAAGGACGTATTTATTCCGAACGCACTTATTAAAAACAAAGAACAAAAGGCTTATCTACCCATTCTTAATTTAAGACACACCGCCGTAGAAATTGATGCTGACAAATTAAAATTTGAAATAGAGGAAATATTGCCTCATGTCATGATAAATTTCACTGAACAAATAACGCCCGAACAGCGGAAGGAATTATTATTCGAAAATCTACGTATTGATCATTTGAATCCTGAAGAAAAACAATCATTATTACAAATCTGCCATCATTACTCAGATTTATTTCATTTACCTGGAGATTACTTAACGTCTACGCAAACTTTGAAACATAAAATTCCTACAACGACTCAAGTTCCAATTTCAGCAAAAACTTATAGATATCCAAAAATACATGAGGAAGAAGTGAAAACCCAAATAGAAAATATGCTCGATCAAAATATTATTCAAAATTCTCATTCGCCTTATTCAAGCCCCGTATGGGTGGTACCGAAAAAAGCCGATGCTTCAGGAAGAAAGAAATGGAGATTGGTGATTGATTATAGAAAACTAAATGAGATGACCGTTGGCGACAATTATCCTTTACCAAATATAGAGTCAATTTTAGACCAACTAGGTAATTCAATTTATTTTTCAACTTTAGACTTAGCTTCTGGATTTCACCAAATAGAAGTGGACGAAAAAGATAAAGAGAAAACAGCATTAAGTACCCCTTCAGGACATTTCGAATTCAATCGAATGCCATTTGGTTTAAAATCTGCACCCAATACATTTGCAAGACTAATGAACATTGTATTGTCAGGACTTCAGGGAACAGTTTGTTTTTGTTATTTAGACGACATTGTTGTATACGGATCATCATTACAGGATCACAATGAAAAACTCAGAAAAGTTTTTGACCAATTACGATTTCATAATTTAAAACTTCAACCAGACAAATGTGAATTTTTAAGAAAAGAAATTACATACTTAGGACACATCATAACAGATGAAGGTGTAAAACCAGATCCGAAGAAAATTGAAGTAATTAAAAATTTAAAAGTACCTTCTAATGCAAAAATGATAAAAAGTTTTCTTGGTTTCGTCGGATACTATAGAAAATTCATTAAAAACTTTTCAGCGATTGCAAAACCTCTTAGATACAACATTGCTGAAAAAGGACGAAAAATTCAAATGGGAAGAATCACAACAGAAAGCATTTGATGAACTCAAAAATATAATAACTACCGATTCTTTATTAATTTACCCAGATTTTTCTAAACCTTTTATTTTAACCACAGACGCATCAAACGAAGCTATTGGTTCAGTAATTTCACAAGGAAAAATTGGAAAAGATCTACCAATTGCATATTATTCAAGAACATTATCAAATACTGAGAAAAATTATTCAACGACTGAAAAAGAATTATTAGCGATAGTCGATTCTTGTAAACATTTCAGACCATATTTATTTGGAACAAAAAAAATTGAGATTTATACGGATCACAAACCTTTAATTTACTTAAAGAATTGTTCAGACCCGTCAGGAAGATTAGCTAGATGGCAAACTTTATTAATGGATTATAATTTTGAAATTAGTTACAAAAAGGGAAAAGACAATAAAAACGCCGATTTCTTAAGTCGAATTCCAGATTATAACATAAATTCCATTGATGATGGTAATGAAGAAACAGAATCTTACACATTCAATGAATTTAAACAATTTCATCAAATGAATTTAAATATTCCAACCCCTAAAAGTATAAAGAAACCATTAAATAAAATACGGAATTTAATAATACCTTTCTCAACAGACAAATCTGAACGGAATGAATTTCACGATTACGTCTGCAATTGTTTTCCAAACATACTTCTCCAAAATAATAAAGTTGCAGAAGTAAGTCTTCAAAAATCATCCGCACAAACTCTATATATAATATTCATAAAAGAAGATGACTCAGAATCAACAACCTACGAAAAATTATTTGAAACCCTATATAACTTACGAGCGTTACTGAAATTTAATAATTGCACTAAATTTGTAATAACCTATATTCCAAAAAATAATAATTTTATACTGAGAGAAACATTCCATAGCCTACTTTTCTATCTTTTCAAAGATTTCAAATATACTATCTTGGAAGAAGAGCGAATTCCGATAACGGATAGAAATATAATTAGACAAATACTTTACGATCATCATGATTCACCATTGTCAGGTCATCAAGGATTTGAAAGAACGTACCATAAAATCAAAGAAAATTATTATTGGGATAACATGAAAGAAGATGTTAGAAATCACATAAAAAATTGTCAAACATGTCAACTTTCCAAAACAGATTTCAGAAATAACAAGAGCCCAATGCAAATAACAACGACATCATCAAAATTCTGTGAGCAAATTGCAATGGATATAGTTGGTCCTTTACCAATAACGAGAAATGGAAACAGATTCATTTTAACCCTTCAAGATGATTTAACAAAATATGTTCAATTTTACGCAATGACTAATCATGAAGCAGAAAACGTCGCGATATATTTCTTAAAATTTTGTACTAATTTCGGTTTTCCAGAAATCATCCTATCGGATCAAGGAGTAGAATTTACATCCAAAACATTAAAAGCACTCAATCGAATGCTAGGAATTAAACATAAATTGACATCACCATACCATCCACAAACAAACGGATCATTAGAAAGAACTCATTTAACTCTAAAAGACTATTTGAGATGTTATGTTAACAAAGATCAAGATGATTGGGATGAATTTTTAAATTTAGCTTCTTATTCCTATAATACTAATACCCACAAGAGTACAGGATTAACTCCCTATGAACTAGTCTTCGGACAAAAATCAAGAATTCCAAATTCATTTCGTAAACCATCGGAAAAACCACATTACTCAGACTTAACAAATTCAATCGCAAAAAAATTGAAGACAGCAAGAAACGCTGCGAGAGACAATCTCATTAAAGCAAAAGAAAAATCGAAAGAATATTATGACAAAACACATAACCGCACGTATAGCTTTAAAGAAAATGATCTTGTTATTTTACAAGATTCACGCGCGAAACAAACCAGTCAAAAATTGTCCAAACATTTCAAAGGACCATATAAAATAATACAGATACACAACAATGAAACCGCAACAATTGAAATAGAGAGAAATAAATTGAAAACGTATCATTTCAATCAATTGAAACCATTCAATATCATTTCAGACGACGAAATTACACAGGATGGACGTATTGAAGACATTTCTATGTATGACCCTTCTATCGATGACCCCGGGCCTAGCAACAGAATATAAAATCACTCCAATATCATCTTCATCAGGAATAATATTTCACAATCTTGGATTAGCGAAAGTATCTAATGAACATTTTACTCTTTTATCATATATCAATTTAACACACATTAATGAAAAAATTCAAATCATCAAAGAATTTTATACAATAACCCTAAGCACTTGTCATATTGCAATTAATGATCAATTAACAAATGAATGCTTCAATCAAATGAAATATATTCAGAAGAAACTGGAAACTGCTCAAAAATCTTTCAACATAATCACACACAAAATTAATTTAATTTCTCAACGGAAGCGCCGTGGCTTAGTTAACGCCGTCGGTACAGGAATAAAATGGTTATTTGGAACACCAGATAGTAATGACGCCCAATTTTACTCTGATTCAATTAATTCGTTAATTAATAATGAAAAACAAACAGAAGTATTATTGCAACAACAAGTTAATGTCATTTCGGATACAATATCAAATTTTAACAATTCTCTCACTAAAATTTGAAAAACTTCAATAAATTTCAAAATGAAATGATTACAATCAAAAATGGTTTTGAGTTAGAAATTGGATTATCCAATCATATTATCTTACTCATTGAAATGACTGATGAATTAACAAATTCTTTAACAGAATACGTAAATGATATTTCACTCATTTCCAATAATATCATCAGCTATAATATTTTACCCCCAGAAACCCTTTATTCAGAATTACACAAAATATCCAGAAAACAAGATCTTCCATTACCCTTGAGCATTGAGAATATTTTCATCTTTTACAAATTATTAGAAATGAAATCTTTCATTAATAAAGGCTTATTGGTTTTATCATTCGATGTACCTATTGTCACTACAGGAAAATACGAGATCTATGAAGTTTTATCAGCACCAGTACCACACCATGAAGATCCAATGTTATTTTCTTTCATTGAACCTAGTACCCCATATATGATTATTTCCAAAGACAAAACAAGTTATTACAATTTGAATAATCTTAAAAAATGTTTTGAAATGTACTCAAATAATTACTTGTGCAGAGGATTATATACTATGAGGAAGACAAACAATAATGATCAATGTGAAATAAAATTATTCAATGAACATTTGAACAAAATTCCAAAAACATGCAAGATCAAAAATTTCATTGCGGAATTAGAAATTTGGCATAAGCTAAAAAATAATCAATGGTTTTATAGTCTATCTTATCCAACACAATTATCAATTGTATGTGATGATAAATCAACTAAAGTCGAAGAAATTTCTAATATTGGACTGTTTGAATTAAGCCCAAAATGTAAAGCTTTTACAAGAACTGTTGTTTTAGAAGTTCAAGGACAAATTGGCATAATTGAAATGATGAATATTTTACCATTCACCGATATAAATCAAGATGATTGTTGTAAAAAGTTGAAGAAAAACCTCACACTTGATGCAATCAAATTAGAACCATTAAAATTGAGTAATCTAGATCTTAAAGAATTGGAATATGCCAAACATAAACTTTCCGAATTTGATGAACAATTACAGAATCAATTGAATAAACCATTTATAATCAAACATTCGAATTGGTTCACAACTATTCTCACAATAATTGCTTCAATAATTATATTTATAATAATTTTTAAATGTTTAAAACTTTTTGGATTCATAGAATTATTGAAAAGACTTTGTTGCAGAACTAAAAAGCATAATGATGAAAAATGTATTCCTTGTCTTCAAATATTTAATCAATGTGTTACCAAAAAGAAACCAACTAATGAATTCAAAGTATCTTTTAAAAGTGATAAATCAGAATCAATAGAATCAGACTTAGATGATGAAACACAATCAGCAAGATCAATACGAAGATCACAGAGATTGAATAAAATTAAAATCCAAAGAAATTGATTGTATTAGTTTTATCTCAAATTTTTGTTTAATTAAGAAAACACAAAAATTTTAATTACCCCCGGAGGTGTTGTAATACCAAAAACCCATAAAAGATACTAAAAATAGAAAAGCTGACACAGCAATTCATAAAATAATATAAAAGCAGTTAGAGCCGACCCCGCTCCAGTTCTGTTAAATCTCTGCTCCGGTACTATTCTAACCTTGTTCTAATTAGTCATAACATCGTAGTGTAAAGTTAGTGAATAAGGAAGTTATTGTTAACCAGTATAGCTAAGTGAATAAAAGTGAACATCAACAAAGTGTTTTTATTTCTCATCAAGCCATCAGACGAGTTTCGGAGCTACTCTAAAAAGCTGCCCTGGTGTCAGAAACGTTTTTTTAAAAAGCCAAAAGTTCAACAAAGGAATACGACACTATACATAAAATAGTAGTAGACAAGGGGCACAGAGTAATATTCGATAAGAATGGTGCTAAAATTTTAAATCACAAAAACCATCTAGTAGCAAGAGGTTTTGAGACAAATGGTATTTACCAATTGGACACAGTTCAGTCGAACAAAGTGTACTCCTGCATAAAACCCGAGAAAAATTTGTGGCTACGCAGATTAGGGCATCTCAACCTTAAAGCTATGAATTTGCTAACGGAAATGTCAATTGGAATGAACAAGGACTTCGAGGTGTCAACAACACCATGTGTGACATGCATTGAAGGGAAACAGAGAAGACAACCTTTCCAAACCAGTCAAACCCAATCCACAAAGCCATTGGAATTAATACACAGCGATTTATGTGGACCCACGGAGACAGTTTCTATAGGTGGTAGCAGGTATTTTTTAACCTTCATAGACGATTATACAAGGTATGTACACATATATTTTTTGTCAGAAAAGAGTCAAGCAATAGAGGCTTTTAAGGAGTTCAAAAATTTAGTAGAGAATAAAACTGATAATAAGATTAAAATTTTAAGAACTGACAACGGTACTGAGTATATAAATAACAATATGAAACAAATTCTCAACAAAATGGAGTTAGTGAAAGAGCTAACAGGACTATAGTAGAAAAAGCAAGAACAATGTTATCAGATGCAAACTTACCAAAGGAGTATTGGGCTGAGGCAGTTAACACTGAAGTTTATATAATAAATCGTTCCCCAACAAAAGTGATTGCAGGAAAAACACCATTTGAAGCTTGGTATAGCAGGAAGCCTAACCTGGCACACCTCAGAATTTTTGGTTGTCCAGCGATGGCACATATCCCAGATGAACTCAGACAAAAATGGGATGTAAAATCAAAAAGGCATATTTTTGTTGGATATGGTGAAAACAAAAATGGGCTACAGGTTACTCGACCCGTATACAAACAAGGTAATATATAGTAGAGATGTTGTATTCTTTGAAGATAAAATTGGACAAGGAAAATTAGAAGAAATGAAGAATGTATTGAACACAGCATTGTGGGAAGGACAAGTTGAAGAATCAACTAGAGAAAATTCTGTTCAGGAAGAATCAGAACAAGATATACAAGAAACTACAGATGAAGAAGGAGATGACACACCAACAAATGAAGTAGAAGAAATAGTCTCAAGTAGAGGGAGAAGAGTAAACAAACCTAAATATTTGGAAGATTTTGAAATTTATGCTTTGTAGTGTGATGACATTGACATTGTGTTCTGTGAAAAGACAGTTGACAAAACAGGCAACACCGACACAGCAAGTCAACGACGAAGAAGAAGCAATGGCGAACGCACGATACCACTGATAAGTCATAGCTTAGCTGATAGTTCTGTACATCTTGAGACTGTTATATGTAGAAACCAAACTTTGTAGTATCATCTGTAAATAATATAAATAAACTAATTAAAACACGACATGGCGCAGTCTGCAATGGATATAAAACCACCGTGCTTTAATATAAATGAAGGTCATGCAGCCAACACGTGGCCGAAATTCAAACAAGCCTTTGAAATATACGTAAGTGCCGCAGGACTGGAGACAGACGAAAAAAGGAAGTTCAATTTGCTCTTGCATTGTATGGGGCCCGATGGTATTGACGTCTACAATACTTTTGAAATGAATTCCAAGGAAGTGAATAAATTCCAACCACTGATTGAGAAATTCGATGCATATTTTCTGCCCAGAATTAATATAACATTCGAGAGACACAAATTCTTCACAAGAAATCAACTCCCAGGAGAGAAATTCGACGCTTATGTAACAGAGCTCAAGTCATTAGCAGCAACATGTGAACTCGAAAAACTGAAGGATTCGCTTATCAAAGACAGAATCGTTTGTGGCATTGAAAATAACCAGCTGAGAGAGAAACTACTTGGGGAACCCAAATTAAATCTAACTAAATGCATTGATATATGCAGGTCATCAGAATCCACCAAATTACAATTGAAAAATCTCACCAATGAAATGGTTCAAGTAAATAAAAAAAAAAAACGAAGTTCTCTGAAAAGAAGAAATTTAACAAAGGAAGAAATGAGGT
The DNA here is from genome assembly GCA_910592335.1 of Adalia bipunctata. Classification (NCBI taxonomy): domain Eukaryota; kingdom Metazoa; phylum Arthropoda; class Insecta; order Coleoptera; family Coccinellidae; genus Adalia; species Adalia bipunctata. Next base: position 17,947,054 of record OU342957.1, read on the forward strand.
ACCCAAACCTTCCCAGGATTCCGGTAGAAAGCAAGGTGAAAAAAGAAAAGTAATAGTTAAATGTACCAGGTGTGGAAACTCCCATAAACTGAATGAATGTCCAGCATATGGTGCAGAATGCTTCAAATGTAAGAATAAAAACCATTTTTCGAAGATGTGCCGAAATAAACAAATAAAGGAGGTTCATGGTCAAGAGGAAGTGGAAGAAGAACTGTTTATTGGTTCAGTGATTCAGCGAGAAGAGTTTCAGGAGGATTGGTCTACATCATTGCAGATAAGTGAAAAACCCAATGTGTTCTTGAAATTTAAATTAGATACTGGGGCACAAGCCAGCATTATCCCAAAACATTTATTCGATAAAATTCCTGATCACTTGCGCATACTAGAAAAGTCTGATGTTAAGTTACTGAACTATAATGGGTCCAGAATAAAAAATCTAGGTATGTGTAATTTAACCTGTAGAACGAAAAATAACCCACAGTCACATAAACTCAAATTTGAAATAGTTGAAACTGAAAAAAATTCTTCAGCAATTTTGGGGTTATTTGCATGCCAGAAACTCAATTTAATTAAAAGGCTGGATAAAATTAATTCAAAAAATTTACAAGAAGAATTCAAAGATGTGTTTGAGGGAGTGGGATTAATTAAAAACGTGGAACATAAAATCATAATTAAAGAAAACTCTGTACCTGTAACATTTAATGCTAGGAAAATACCTCATTCAATAAAAAATGATCTGAAGCAGGAATTAGATAATTTAGAAAAAATGGGCATCATTGAAAAAATTGATGAACCCACCGATTGGTGTCATCCATTGGTAGTTGTTAGAAAGCCATCAGGAAAGATTCGTGTTTGTCTCGATCCAAATGAATTAAATAAAGTAATCAAAAGAGAATTTTATCAGATGCCTACAGTGGAGGACTTACTAGCCGAATTGGCCGGAGCCACTGTATTCTCTATTTTAGATGCGAACATGGGCTTCTACCAAATACCATTGGACCATGAAAGTAGTCGACTTTGTACTTTTGCTAGTCCATTTGGTAGGTATATATTCAAAAGACTCCCATTCGGGATCAGTAGTGCACCAGAAATTTTTTACAAACATTTTAAACAAATTTTTGAAAATATACCAGGAAATTTATGCTACGTGGATGATCTTCTTGTTTTTGGGAAAACCCAAGAGGAACATGATTTAAATTTAACGAAAGTTCTTGGAAAGGCCAGAGAAGCCAACGTGAAATTCAATAAAAATAAATGCAAATTCAACTTAAAAGAGGTCAAATTCGTAGGACATTTAATAACTGGCTCGGGAGTAAAAGTCGACCAAGATAAAATCAAGAGTATTTTGAATGTACCCCTACCAACATGTAAAAAAGATATTGAAAAGTTCTTAGGGCTTGTAACTTATGTTTCAAAGTTTGTTCAAGGTCTGTCTGAAAAAACAACAAAACTAAGGGAACTTCTAAATAAGAAAAATGTTTTTCAATGGGATGAAAATCACACAAAGGCTTTTAACAGTATGAAGAAAGCTTTGTGTACAACCCCTGTTCTAAGGTATTTCGATCCGAACAAACCAATTACAGTGTCTGTGGATGCTTCCCAAAATGGACTGGGAGCAGTTCTTTTACAAGATGGCTTACCTGTCATTTATAGCTCGAGGGCGTTAACAGAAACTGAAAAGGGTTACGCTCAAATTGAAAAAGAGTTGGCCGCCGTAGTTTTTGGTTGCACAAGATTCCACCAATACATTTTCGGAAAAAAAATAATTGTTGAGAATGATCACAAGCCACTAATGTCAATTTATAAAAAACCGTTAATTAATGCACCTCTTCGGCTACAGAGGATGTTGATAAAACTGCAAATGTATGATATTGAAATCATCTATAAAAAAGGTGCTGAGCTTATTTTAGCTGACTATCTTTCTAGAAATTATATAACTGAAGCGAATGAATCAGATAAATCAATTCAAGATGAAATTAAAGCTCAAGTAGACCTAATTGAAAGAACTCTTCCCGTATCTAAAGAAAAATTTAAAAAATTCCAAAAAGAAACATTAAATGATGTAGTATTAGTTGAATTGCTAAAATTGGTAAAACTAGGATGGCCAGAAAAAAAAAACAAGATTTATCGGCAGAGTTACAAAAATATTGGGTATAAATGATGTGCTCTTCAAAGGTCACAAGATCATTGTCCCCTGTTCCTTAAGAACTGAAATGCTTGATTTAATTCATTTTAATCATCTAGGTGTGGTAAAATGTCAGCTCAGAGCAAGAGAATGTCTTTTTTGGCCTAATATTAATGCAGACATTGAAAACCTTGTGAGCAATTGCCATACATGTTTGAATTTCAGGAATTCAAACCCAAGTGAACCACTGATTCCTTCTAAAATTCCAACCGATGTGTGGGAATGTGTGGGTACTGATGTGTATCAGTTTAGAGGAAAAAATTTTCTTTTAGTAATTGACTATTTCTCAAAATTTATTGAAACAAGACCGTTAGAAAAATTGGATAGTGTCCATACAGTTAATGCATTGAAATCAATATTTGCTACTCATGGAATCCCATCAAAAATACGTTCAGATAATGGAACTAACTTCAGCTCAGAGTATTTCAAAAACTTTGCTGAGGCTTGGGGTATCGAACATTTAACATCCAGTCCCACTTTTCCTCAATCAAACGGAATGGTTGAGCGTACCATTCAGTCTTTTAAAAATATAATGAAAAAAGCTGAATTTGATAACAAAGACCCTTATCTGTGTCTACTAGAATATAGAACTACCCCTATAGACTCTCATATATCTTCCCCAGCTACATTATTGTTCAATAGGGAACTGAACAGCTTACTTCCGAAATTTAATTTATTTGGGAAAAGGGAAGGAAGAGAGAGAATTGCGGATTTCCTTAAAAACAGACAAGAAAAACAAAAAATTAATTTTGATAAGAACACCAGAAATCTGAAAGATTTTAAGGTTGATGATAAAGTGAGGGTTCAGAATTCAGACAGAACTTGGCAATCTGGAAAGATTTTGAACAAGTTAGAAAAACCTCGAACATACACGGTTAGATTAGAGAATGGAAGCATCGTTTAAAGAAACAGGAAGTTCCTAATCAAAGACTCCAATAAAAATAAGCCTCAACCCAAATTGACCCATATTAATAAGCCCAAGGGTAGACCGAAACGCTCTGCCAATAATCCCAAACGTTTCGAAGATTATGACTGTACATAATGCTACATGTATATATAGATATAAGTTAGAAATGTATGTATAGGTTTTAATTAGAAAAGAAGGGAGGTGTAGTGTGATGACATTGACATTGTGTTCTGTGAAAAGACAGTTGACAAAACAGGCAACACCGACACAGCAAGTCAACGACGAAGAAGAAGCAATGGCGAACGCACGATACCACTGATAAGTCATAGCATAGCTGATAGTTCTGTACATCTTGAGACTGTTATATGTAGAAACCAAACTTTGTAGTATCATCTGTAAATAATATAAATAAACTAATTAAAACACGACATGCTTCTTATGATCTTATTCTTTCTAATGATCCCCAGACATATGACGAAGCAGTTATTCATGAAGAATGGAGGAAAGCTTTGGAACAAGAATTAAACTCTCTTGAAAAATTACAAACATGGTCTACATGCGATTTGCCAGATGGTAAAACAGCCATTGACACAAAATGGGTATTCAAAACCAAAGACGATGGAACAAAGAAGGCTCAGCTGGTAGCCAGGGGTTTTCAAATTCAAGAGGAAAATCCACAAACCATATATGCACCTGTTACAAGGATGTCAACTGTCAGAATGTTATTAGCGAAGTCATTACAAGAAAATTGGAGTTTAAGACAACTTGATATACCAACAGCATTTCTGAACGGTATGCTTACATCAGAAGTATACATCAAGGCACCTAAAGGTCTAAACATAGAAAAATCCAAAGTGATGATATTAAACAGAGCTCTCTATGGATTGAGGGAGAGTCCAAGATGTTGGAACAATCAGTTTGACAAAATCATGCAGGACCTGGGTTTTCGAAGATCAAACTTTGATTTTTGTATGTACTGCAAAGATGATTGCTGGTTAATTGTATTTGTGGATGATTTAATTATAACCGGAAAAGATGATGAAATCGAAATGACTGTGAAATCTTTGAAGAAATTACTGAATGCCAAAGACATGGGTAAAGTTAAGAGATTTCTTGGAATGGAAATAACCAGAACAGCAGAAGACTCAAGATAATACAAAGAAATTATATTGAAAAACTTTTAAGCTACTTTAATATGACGGAATGCAAGGGTGTATCCACACCAATGGTGACAGGATTCAATATAGATCCTTCAAGTACTTCAGATACAGAATCTATGAATTTCCCATACAGAAAGTTGGTAGGATCTTTGATGTATCTAACCTGCAATCGAGACCTGACATTATGTATCCAGTATCATATCTTAGTAGATACTTGGATAAACCCAACAAAGAGCTATACTCCATTCATTTTTATAAAGTATCGCGGTTTGCCATGAGATTTTGACACATTTCACCGTGTATGTTTTGAAAAAGTTGGGTTATAGTCATTCTTATGTCAGTTGAACGAGCAACATTGCCGTTTCTGCTGAAAAATCGTAGTAATTACGTATTTATCGAAATGTGTTCCTTTACTTTGGGAAATTAATGAATTTGAAAAAATATTATGTGAATTCAGAAGACATTTGAATTAGTGCTGGGAATCATGAATGAATGATTTGAATATTCGAATATTCATTGAATATTTATTCGAATAACTTGGTTTTGCATTATTCGAATATTCATGAATATTCAGTGAATAGTTGAATATTCAGTGAATAATTGAATATTCAGTGAATAATTGAGTATTCAGTGAATAGTCGAATATTCAGTGAATAGCTGAATAGCCAGTGAATAGTCGAATATTCAGTGAATAGCTTAATATCCAGTGAATAGTCGAATATTGAGTGAATAGTCAAATATTTACTGAATATTCAACTAATCACTGAATACTCCACAAAATAATTTTTATGAATTTTTTCATTCAGGACTGAGCTGAGTAATCCATCATTCGTGATGTTACAAATAAAAGTTTGAATGATCATTCAACTGTCTATTCAGAAATAATTAAAACAAGTTTTTGTGGTTTACTACGAACAAATTCTTTGATATTCACATCTGAACTATGAAAAGACAACAAATGTTACAGTAATATATACAGGGTGTTTGGTAGCTGGGTGCAAACCTTCAAGGGGGTGATACACTAGCCCATGTAGAACATATTCATACAAACATTTTTATTTTCTAGCGCGTTTTTGATTTTTGAGGGAACTTTCACGATTTTTAGTACAAAAACCCAAAATTGGTCAATTAAATGCTAATAACTTCTAATCTTAACAGAAATGTCCGGTTTTTTCATTTATTTTAGTAGTCTTATGTGTCCCCAATCGTACTAAAGTAGTTTGAAGCACCATTGTGTCCAAAAAAGTTATGTACAGAGCATTTAAACTTTACAAAAAAAGAAAGAAAATAAAAAATCTGACCTTTGATGCCAATTAAAAAAATAAATAAAATACATACAGGTGTTCAGACACTTTTAAAAACATGCGTAGTTATTGCTCTTTCGTTTGAGGTATCATTTATCTAGCTAAGTCCTAAACTTTTTTAATTAGGGTGCCTGAACCAGTTTAGGGTTGTAAATATGGATATTTGAAAAATAAAAAAAAAAGTAATTTAAATGAATTTTAGCTCGAAAACCTTTAAACTGAAAGATTCTCAAGGGTAAATAACATAATTATTGCAAAATATTCATGCCACCACGAGAGAAGAATTACTTCAGCGAATAGAGGCAGCGTTTGAAATTATGAAACAGGAAATGCAAATGAAAGTAACCACAACTGAAGTACGAAATCGTTGTAGAAAGTGTATACGCAATGGTGGAGGACATTTTGAACACCAACAATAAATTTTTACAGTACAAAACATTTTTTTCTTTAATTCCAAAAAAATCCATATTTACGACCTTCAACTGGTTCAGGTACCCTAATTAAAAAAGTTTAGGACTTAGCTAGATAAATGATACCTCAAACGAAAGAGCAATAACTACGCATGTTTTTAAAAGTGTCTGAACACCTGTATGTATTTTATTTATTTTTTTAATTGGCATCAAAGGTCAGATTTTTTATTTTCTTTCTTTTTTTGTAAAGTTTAAATGCTCTGTACATAACTTTTTTGGATACAATGGTGCTTCAAACTACTTTAGTACGATTGGGGACACATAAGACTACTAAAATAAATGAAAAAAACCGGACATTTCTGTTAAAATTAGAAGTTATTAGCATTTAATTGACCAATTTTGGGTTTTTGTACTAAAAATCGTAAAAGTTCCCTTAAAAATAAAAAACGCGCTAGAAAATAAAAATGTTTGTATGAATATGTTCTACATGGGCTAGTGTATCACCCCCTTAAAGGTTTGCACCCAGCTACCAAACACCCTGTATATGTTCAGGTATATAGAGTGATAAAAAAATAATGAAGGTTCAGGTTGTAAAATTTGAAATAGTACTGGAAAAGATACATTTTTGGTGAATTTTGCAGCTATTAGGTTCAGTTCACGTATATCCCTTAATTGAAAGCATTTAATATTTGGATCTCTACTTGATGGATGTTAGGTTTAGGTACACAGATTGATTATGTGTAGGAATTTGAAAATTGTTTTTACTATCTGCACTCTAGGGTCCATTGAAACTTTCGAATTGATAGTCGGAAATAATATCCAAATAATCGTGTTTTTTTTTTTTTTTTTTGAATAATTCGGCATCGACTGCTTTGGTCATTAGCCGTTCACCACCACCAGACATTTACAACATCCATGACCCACATAATCGTGTTATTCTCAAATATTTAACGGCTTCATGATTTAATATAATTTCAAGTATATTTATATGTTTCATTTTTGCCATTTGTGGAAATATGTGTTGGCCGGTTTTAGGAAATACAAATAAAAAATCAGAATTAAATCCATAAGTTATTCACAGTAACCTTCATAATGCCAACATTCCTGAAAATTTTATTGAACTTTATGTTATACAGTTTAAACTCAAATTATTCATTCTATAAATTTATTGAATACATACGTTCTATTTCATTTGATAGTAAAGAGACTGCTATTCATCCCAAATGAGTATACCTAATTTCCAATATATTCTTTTGAATGAACAATAAAATGCAAATTCATCCCCATTGTTGAATACCTTCCGATAGTTTGGAAATCCCAGGCGGCAAAAGTCCAATATAAAAAGATTTTATTAGGTTCCTTTCAGGCTCATGAAATTTCTGTCAACGTTAAAATTTCTGTACATAAGTTTGCCTACAATCTACAGGCTCTGATTGGGATCAGGTGAAATGTAACATTTACCTGATGAACGAAGCCACCCTTACTTCAGTAAAGGTAAACAATATCATCTAATACTACCTGGCTGATTTAAATTGGTCAAACTACTGCAATCCCAAAAACAACATCCTTGGCCATCGAATAAACTTCGTCGGTAGCATTATTTGAATAATCATCACAGAGAAAAATAGTGAATTATACACGGGAAATATAATAGATTTTAGCCCTCGATTCTATCTCCCTCGAGCTTAAACTTTTTTCCTTATAAGAATGATAAATAACTATTTATATCATTGAGGTTTTTTGTGTGTAATATTCAAATACATAATCACTGAATATTTATTGAATAATCACTGAATAACTAACTATTCATGACTACTAATGAATAGTTAAATATTCATGAATACTCATGAATAGTTGAATATTCATGAATACTCATGAATAGTTGAATATTCATGAATATTCAATGAATAGTTGAATATTCATGAATACTCATGAATAATTGAATATTCATGAATACTCATGAATAATTGAATATTCATGACTACTCATGAATAATCAATCGTGAATAATTGTTTGAATGAATTATTCGAATAATCGAATAAATTGAAGAATGAATATTCGAATACAAAAAGGCAAAAAAGTCCCAGCCCTAATTTGAATACATTTCTGCACAACTTGAAATACTCCAGTATGAAAATGTACTAGTTCTACGAAACCGGCGCCAGAGTTAAACCTTAGACGAACTAACTCCATTTACAAAGTTAAAAAAGAGTAAATAGAAAGTAGACTTGGCAATGTCGCTTGATTTTCACGAGTACCAACCTGCGTCCGTTTTAAATGAAAGAACTTGATAAACCTAAATCATGGCTAACCGCGATACGTTATGAAAGTGAATGGAGTATAGTTACTGCAGGAAAAAGAATATTAAGATATTTAAAATCTACAACAGATAATGGACTGATACACAGAAAGGGACCAGAAAAACTAGAAGCCTACTCAGATGCAGATTGGGCAGGTGATCGTAGTGATAGAAAAAGCACTAGTGGATCAGTCATATTGTACGGAGGAAATCCAATCAGCTGGTTCTCGAAGAAACAAACGTGCGTAGCACTTATCAACTGCAGAGGCTGAATATGTTGCAGCCGCAGCCAGTGCACAGGAACTAGTGAATCTGAAGGGTGTACTTTCCGAGTTCAGTGAGGTGAAGTGTGCGACGTTAAAAATGGACAATGTAAGTGCGGTTTCAATGACTCAAAGTTATGAAAATTCGAAACGGGCGAAGCACATAGACATTAAAGAACATTTCATCAAGGACTTAACTAATAAAGTGATAATAAATATAGAATATGTAAACACAAATGATAATTTGGCAGATATTCTGACAAAATCCCTATGTAAAGAAAAATTTTCCAACTTTTGTAAATTGTTGCGATTGCAAAACTTTTGTTAGGAAAAGTGTTTTAATCGAGGGGGAGTGTTAGAAGAGAAAGAAAGACATTTCAGTGATACCGATCGATTTCTATGGTCGAGGTAAAATGACAGAAGGACAATTAATTTCTAGAAGCATTCGATAAGTAAGAATGTAATTGGCATAGCGTCATATTTCCATATTTCAGTTGAAATAAATAAGTATAAAACCAACTATATTACTTTACTCTGACTTCCAAAAGAATATAACCCTAACAGATACCAGTAGCGCATAGAGAATTAAGCTATTCAGTCGCAACTCGATATGATGGAACAATGGGGTGTGATAAAAAATGCCCTACTCAATATTTATCTCCTCTCGTAGCTTGCGTTAGAAAAGATAATACTGTACGGATCTGTTTGGACGCTCGTTATACAGGGTGGCCATTTGAAAACGAAACAGACGAGATTACAGACGAAATAAATTTTTTCGATAGAAATACTCGGACAGGTCGATTTCTGTTTCGAGGGGGACAACGTAAGATGTAGGTTACGGACGCATAGCGCTTCAACCCTTGCTGCTACAACCCCCACCCCCAATTTTTGAATAGGGAAGATGGGGTGAGTGATACCTCAATTCAAAGGTATTTTTATACTGATTTCAGCACAGTAATTGTTTTTTCATTTTATGCATTAGTTCTCGAAATATTCATGCGTTAGTTAATTTTATCACTTAAATTAATTTTTTGCGAATAATTGACATTTCGTGCTTCCGAAACACCAAAATTTCCGTACTTGTATTTGAAATTGCAAAACATCTACCACTGGGCAAATGAAGTCATACCGTACGTGTTAATGCTACTAGGGTCAGATGTTCGAATGGCTATTTTATTCACTGAAATCATTCTCCAACTGTACGGAATCAGAACGATTTGAAGTATTGATCTAAGAAATAAGACTTTTCAAAGTGAAGTAGATCAGTCAGTGGATTGGAGGAAGGAAGCCACAGTCATGGTTGTTTTGAAGCTCAAAATGTTGATTTTTCACAAAAAAACACTACAAGTGCCATGAAAACACCACTTCATTTTCAAATACTTAGTTAAGAATATTTCGAGAACTAATGCATAAAATGAAAAAACAATTACTGTGCTGAAATCAGTATAAAAATACCTTTCAAATGAGGTATCACTCACCCCATCTTCCCTATTCAAAAATTGGGGGTGAGGGTTGTAGTAGCAAGGGTTGAAGCGCTATGCGTCCGTAACCTACATCTTAAGTTGTCCTCCTCGAAACAGAAATCGACCTGTCCGAGCATTTCTATCGAAAAAATTTATTTCGTCTGTAATCTCGTCTGTTTCGTTTTCAAATGGCCACCCTGTATTAAATCGCGAATGGTAAAGGAACATGACACCCCCAAACCTATTGAAGAAATCATGCGTACTATACAAGGTGAACAGATTAAATTCATGGCCTCCCTCGATTTTACTTCTGCGTATTGGCAAATACCACTTACTGAACGTTCCCAAAAATTTACGGGATTCATGTTCGAAGGTAAAAGTTATTGTTTTCGTACACTGCCTTTTGGACTCCAAAAGTAGTGTCAGCGCTTTCGTGCGAAGTCTAAATAAAGTATTTGATAGTTCATTTTCAAAATTCTTGATAACATACGTCGATAACTTGCTATTGTTTGCTCCCACTTTTGATACATTCATTTTTCGACTTGAGTCTGTTTTGAATAAGCTGTCGAACCACGGTTTCACATTGAAATTGTCGAAATGTGATTTTTTCCGAAAGGAAATGCCATTTTTGGGATATGTGCTCGACGTAGACGGGGTTAGACCGGATCCAATAAGGGTACAAGCGATAAATGATTTCAAGTTCCCCACGAGTAAGAAGGAACTTCAAAAATTTTTAGGTCTGGCTAATTATGATCGTTCATTTTGTAATAATTTTTCAAAATCGGCCGAACCATTGAACTGTTTGTTGAAGAAAGGAATTTCTTGGAAGTGGACTCAGGTTGAACAGGAAGCTTTCGAAAAAATAAAAAACTAATATCGGACAGTACACTTTTATACCACCCGAAGGAAAAGTTACCGTTTTGTTTGGAAGTCGACGCCAGCGATACAGCTTTGGGATGTCATCTTTTTCAAATAGAAGATGGACAGTGTAGACCGGTAGCATGGGCTTCACGATTACTTCTTCCTAGGGATGTTGGAATATCAATAGTTCTTATGTTGGTAGTTTCAACTGTCAATGTCAAATGTCATGATATATCAAGATCGTATTCTAGAAACTGTAATGGCGTAGCGTTGATGTGTGAATAATAAAAAGTTAGAAAAATAGATAGTTATATTATTAAAAGTTCCCTATATACGAACAAATTTAACAGGTTATGGGCCTAGAATACTCGTGAACAAGATTCAAAAATAATAAGAGTAAAAATGGCAAGTTCGTTAGTAAATTTTCCTCAATTAACCACTTCGACAAACTTCAACAATTGGAAATTCAGAGTCACAACCATAATGGAAGAACGGCAGGTAGCAGATGCATTGGAAAAAACTCATGCAAATTTCACTGGCGCTGAGTTGGAAAAATTTAAAGCAAGAGACGCAAAGGCCAGGAACGTAATTGTACAGTGCCTCACCGACAAACACCTGGACCTAGTGAAAGATTCCAAATCGGCAAATGAAATGATGAGGGCCTCAGAAGGAGTATTCGAAAGAAAAAGTGTCTTTACAAAACTTACTCTAAAGAAAAGATTACTGACACTTAAAATTAAAAGAGGAGATAAACTTGAGGATCATTTTCTACTATTTGATACTTTATTCAGAGATCTGGAAAGTGCAGGGTCGAAAATGGAAGAAGAAGACAAGATCTGCCACCTATTGCTTTCATTAAACGATGAATATGAATCAGTCATTACTGCCATCGAAACAATGAATACAGGAATAACAATGGATTTCGTCAAATCTAGACTTTTAGATGAAGAAATTAAACTTAACACGAAACAAGGACAAACAAATAATAGTGAAATGTCATTCTATACATGCTTCAAGTGTGGTAAACATGGTCACAAAATTTCTGAATGTAGACAGAACATGAGAGGTAACTTTAGAGGCCGAAGAAGAAATGACAGACCAAATTATGGAGGTTCAACAAGTTCGAGTCAATTTAGAGGTAGTTATCAACACAGGGGCCAAAGCACAGAAGTAGCAAATAAAGCTGATGAAATAGGATTTATAGCACTAAGCACAAACGCAGAAGTGAATAATATAGGGAATTTTATCTTGGATTCTGGATGTACTCAACATATGGTCACAGGAGAAATGGAAAAATACATAGCAGACATTGAAGAAACCACAACAGTGAGGATTGGTACAGCTAAAAATGGTTAAACACTGTATTCAAACAAACGAGGGACACTCAAAGGATTTTGTCAAGGTCAGAAAATTAAAATTGAAGTTCTACTAGTACAAGGTATGTGTAATAATTTACTTTCTGTTTCAAAACTATTAAGAAAGGAGTTCAACGTCACATTTGAAACAGACAAATTTGGAAAGAATCAAGCAGTAATATTCAAGAATAACTGTTCTTTTTACTGTCACTCGGTAAATGATTTATTTGTGTTGGATATTGAATTCACAAATTAAAAGTCAAATATGTCCAGTCCAAGAGCTCTTGAAAATATTGAACAAAACTACTCAACAAACGAGATTTCTGATAAAAATATTTGGCATAGAAGGTTGGGCCATATTAACAGGTATAGTTTGAAGTTATTAGGATTACCATTTAGCACAGACATTTGTGATATTTGTATTAAAGGTAAAGGTACTAGAAATCCTTTTCATAAGAAAGACAAATAAAACAACAAAGATAGGAGAATTAATTCATTCAGACATTGCTGGACCTGTAACAACTCCCACTCCAGAAGGATATAAATTTTTTCAAGTATTAATTGATGATTATTCTCATTTTTTGGTAGTTAAACTGTTGAGGAATAAAAGTGAAGGTGATCAGAATATCATTGATTTCATTAAATTAATCAAAACACAACATAATGTAAAAACAAAAAGAATAAGAGTTGATAATGGAGGAGAGTTTACTTCAAACTACTTTAAGGATTTTTGCAGGAAGAAAGGTATCGAAGTACAATATACAATGCCATATAGTCATCAGGAAAATGGTGTTTCTGAACGAATGAACCGCAGCTTACTTGATAAAGTACGAACAAAATTTGTCGAAACAAATTTGCCCAGAAAATTGTGGGGTGAAGCCATACGATGTTCTGCATATGAGATTAATAGATCACCCACATCAGCAAACGAAGGGGAAACCCCAGCCTCAAGATGGTACAAGAAGAAAGACTTATCAAAATTAAGAATATTTGGACGCCAAGCATGGACAGTTATTTTACCAAGACAAAATAAATTAGAAAAACGAACTCAATCATGTATAATGGTAGGATATACAGGAGCTGGATATCGATTATGGGATTATGAGAAAGATGAAATAATTTTGTCTCGAGATGTGAAGTTCAATGAAAAACAGACAAATTATGATGAAATAATGAAAAATCAAGCAGATGAGCAAGGAACAATGAAGTTTGAAGGGGAAAAGGAGCTAACAGGAGAATCTAGAGATGAGAATACACCATCTGAAAGCGATGTAGATGAAAATGATAAAGAACAAGATAGAGAGAGTCATATTTCTGAGAACCACGAAGAGTTATCATCCAAGGTGGAATCCACAAGTAGAGGAAGAAATGTGGGACCACCAAGATATTTGAATGAGTATGAAACATATACAGCCTACTGTCTGATAACAGGTGTGAATGATCCGTCAACATATGAAGATGCAAACAAAGAGGAATCATGGAGACAAGCAATTCAAAAGGAGTTATCATCACATGAAATATTGAAAACATTGACAGAATCTCACTTACCCGAAGATAAAAAAGCAATACAAACCAAATGGGTATTTAGAACGAAAGAAGATGGTACTAAAAAAGCAAGAATAGTGGCCAACGGATTTCAGCTAAAGGAGGAGAATGAATTCGAACCAGTTTATGCTCCAGTGGCAAGAACTTCAACAATAAGATTATTACTGTCAATAGCACTACAGGAGGATTGGGAAATTCGACAAATGGATATTCCCACAGCATTTTTAAATGGAACAGTGGAAAGTGAAATATATATTTATTGTCCAGAGGGATTGATATCAAGAACACCAGTATTAAAACTGAACCGAGCATTATATGGGTTAAAAGAGTCTCCAAAGGTGTGGAACGATACTTTTAATGATTTCGCAACCAGAAATAACTTTACACGATCAAAGTTTGATTGCTGTTTATACTTTGGAAGAAAGATTTTCATTTTAATATATGTAGATGACATACTAGTGGTAGGATCAAAGCAGGATGTTCAAAATTCCGTGAAACTGTTAAAGGATTATTTTCATGCCAAAGATTTGGGCCAAATTAAAAATTTCTTAGGAATGTGTATAACAAGAAAAGAAAATAAAATAAAAATAAAACAAACCCAGTTTATAGAGAAATTGATAAAGACTTTTAATATGGAAGATTGCAAGGGTAAAAGCACACCAATGGAAAATGGATTTCAATATCAGGAAGTTGAAATTATTGATGTACCATACAGAAAACTAATAGGAGGATGTACTTATCTACAACTACCAGACCAGATGTCACATTTGCTGTTTCCTATCTTAGTAGATTCTTGGATAAGCCTACAAGGGAGACATGGAATGCAGGGAAAAGAATATTGAGATACTTACAAAATACCAAAGATATGGGACTGACGTACAGGAAGGAAAATATTAATGATATAGGATTAAATGGATATACAGATGCAGATTGGGCAACGGACAAAAGTGATCGAAAAAACGTCAGCGGCTGCATTATTTTGCATGGAACCAATCCAGTAGCATGGTTCTCAAAGAAGCAAACCTGCGTTGCACTGTCAACGGCAGATGCCGAATACGTGGCAGCAGCTATTTGCGCTCAGGATGTAGTAAATTTAAAAGGAATTTTAAGCAATTTCGGGATGAAAATTCCTCAACAATTTATTGTGATAACAAAAGTTCTATATTAATGTCCAAAAGTTTTGAAAATTCCAAGAAAACCAAACACATAGATATTAAAGCTCATTACTTGAAAGATTTAGTTTGTGAAAAGGAGATTGAAATAGAGTATGTATCAACACGTAGCAATTTAGCAGATATATTAACGAAAGCTTTAAGCAAAGAAATATTTATAAATTTAAGAGATAAAATATTTTCTTGTGAGGATTTAATTTCATGATATTATTTCAAGTTATTGTAGCGATTTTCATTCTAGGAATTTAAATCGAGGAGGAGTGTTGGAATATCAATAGTTCTTATGTTGGTAGTTTCAACTGTCAATGTCAAATGTCATGATATATCAAGATCGTATTCTAGAAACTGTAATGGCGTAGCGTTGATGTGTGAATAATAAAAAGTTAGAAAAATAGATAGTTATATTATTAAAAGTTCCCTATATACGAACAAAATTAACAAGGGAGACGCGATATTCTAGTAATGAAAAGGAAGCTTTAAGTGTCATGTGGGCTCTGAAACGATTTAGAATTTATTTGTTGGGAAGAAATTTCAAAATTTTTACTGATAATAACGCTCTCACCTATTTGAAAACTTGCAGGCTGCTTTCAGCAAGGATTTCCAGATAAGCATTAGCCCTTCAAGAATATGATCTCGAAATATGTCATATTTCAGGTAGCACAAATTTAATTGCGGATGCTTTATCTCGTTTTACGTTGCCTCGGCCTCCAACACCATTAGATAAACATTTCCGAATATTTTCACTTTTGAAGCTTCCTGAAAATGTGACCAAATTGTTGAAGGATATGTTTCAATATCAACGTGACGATGTTAAACTTTTCGATATTATAAATCGTTTACCCCATGATGAAAAATTGAAAAATAGGTTTGCGATTCACCAGAATTTACTTTATATTCGGGAAAATAATGAACAGAAATATTTATTGGCTATTCCTAGGAATCTGATACCAGTGTTTGTTAAAGCCTATCATGAAGTTTATGGTCATTTCGGTACTTATAAAATGTGGAGATCTTTACGAGCAGAATTGTGGTGGAGAAATATGATTCGAGATGTTAAGCGAATAGTTAAGTCATGTGACGTTTGCCAAAAAACAAAAATATCTATATTGCCCAATCCCAGTATTGAACCTATAATACCTGAAAACAAAAATGATTTAGTTGCATTAGATATATTCGGACCATTGCCCACAAGTAGAGCTGGAGTAGCTTATGTCTGGGTCATTTTGAATGTTTTCACTAAATATGTAAAACTTTATCCTCTGAAAAAAGCCACGACTAAAGCGATCGCAAACCGAGTTTTAAAACAATACTTACCTAATTTTGGTCCAATCAAGAGGTTATTGAGTGATCCTAAATGGAGGAACGCTTTTGAGGAACTTAAAATAAAAGTTATTCATTGTTCGGTCAGGCGCCCACAAGCTAACCCTTCCGAACGAGTAATGAGAGAATTGGGAAGATTGATGCGTACATTTTGCCAAGAACATCACAGTAGATGGGCAATAGAATTACCGAATATCGAGGTTTTCTCAATTCAAGTGTTCATGTTCCGAATGATAATTTACACAGGACAGTGTCCCGTGAGTATGCCCGTCATTTTCCTCAGTTCTGATTTGCTTAGTGCCAGAACTTTTTTGGTCCAGCTCGTTGAGTAGGAGAGGAACCTAATAAGTAATACTGATTATTAAAAAAAAACAAAAATTTCAATGTAGGAAATGCTCGCCGCGAACGTCTTGGCAACATGCTAATCTGGTGTAGAATTGTCTTCTAACGTTCCTCAACATTTCAGGCGTGACTGATCTAATCGCAAGCGTGTTTCGGTTTTTTAGGTCATCTTAGTTTAAGGGTTTCGTTTCGTATACAATACTTTTGACATGTCCCCACAAAAAGAAGTCTGATGTAAAACTGTAAAAAATTGTGAAAAATCTGAAAACACTTAATATTTCCGAAAAAGTTGGAGATAGGTATAGTATGTACATGAATTATGTCTAGAATTTTCTGAAGAATCCAAAAAATAAATAATATACAGGTTGCATTTGAAATAAGAAAGTTGGTATTGGCCACGGTCGCATGGAACATCCTTTATAATTCTATTCTCTTGAAAAATATGCGCATTTAAAATTACAAATCGACGTGTCCGAGCGTTTTTCCTAACACCCCCTCATTTATTCGTTATCAAATTTATTCCATTTGGCTGTTACACTCTGTATAGTTGAATATCTGTATCCGGCTTGTTCCTTCACTTTGACTCAGCAGTAAGAATATAGTGCGGTGGAATAAGTGTTACCCCCCTCCCCTATAAATTACTCTATTTTTATATCTTAAGAAAAAAGCTCGAACAGGTTACCAACATTCACAATGTAGGAAAAAAGATTTATTTAAAGACAAAACACTTCCTACCCTCCAATGAAAAACCTAGCGTCAAGCCAACAGAATTCATTGAATTCTTGCAAGGTGAGGTTAACTCTCCAATAACTCAGACTCCGTTAATTTTTGAACCAAAGTGTTATATATTTTTGAAATCAGTGTTTCAATGGGTTTCAAATGAGGTGTCGCATGATCACAGAAATATAATAAATACTAGAACGCCAATCAGTTCTGCATAACCTGGCACCCCACACCGCAAATTGACCTACTACAGAGTTTGCGCAATATTTGAACGTGTCATCAGGACAGGACTTAAAATTTTTGACTTCGAGAATGTGGTATGAATTAAGTTGTCAATATCAACATTTGCAATAATTATAAAATAGCTGTAGTATCTTACTTAAACTAAACTTACTTTCATAAAATGGGTTTCACCTTTATTTGCGCAAAAAAGAACCATGCACTTCATTTTGTCTATAATTTGTCACAGCACTCGACTATCAAAATTAACTAGTAAAACTCAAGTACCAAACTAAACTAAAGGAGTATCAGTCCTACACAATATTGAAGAAAACAACGAGGAAACACCGAAAACGGAGCAGAAAAGGCAAGCGAATTTATACGAAAGAATAAACAGGAAAGCACACAGCAAAGGGAATCAACAAATCCTAAAATACGACACTACTCTTTTTCTGATGTGAAGATGTGTTTGTTTTCGTCGCGTAGCGGTGTTGCCGAATTCACTGGGTTTCACAATAAGATTTATTCCGAACTTCATCTGAAACCATAATGCTTGTCAACGACATGGCAAGAAAAGACGAGCTGCGCATGTACAAGTAGTAGGTGTTTATTCGCTATGTGGGGTCATTTTACTGAATCTCGGACGTACCTAATAGCGTTCTAGTGTTTATTATATTTCTGTGCGCATGATGCACTTTCCCATTTAAAAATATCGAAGGGGTGACACCCCCATGAAGAGGAATTATGTCAGGTTCGTAACTTTTATGTCATAACATACTACGTTTAATATGAAAATTTACCTTTTTTTTTTCTTAAGATATAAAAATAGAGTAGTTAATAGGGGGGTAACACTTATTCCACCGCACCGTATGTGAATGAGATAGTTTAATGCCCTTCCGGCGGTAAAATCAAATATTTCTAATGAAAAGGTTTTCAAAAAACACATCCAGAAGCTAATACTGCAGTGCGAACCTTATGCTGTTGACGAATTCGTCTAATATTGTAGGGAAACCAAGATTAGTTATTAAGAAGCAGCTATTTTTTGTTCATTTTGTTTTTTTTTATTTTTGACTCGTTGGCACTTTATTTCAGGTATGTGTATATATATACAGGGTGTATTTTGAAGGTGAGGCTTTCCTTTGGACAGGTGATAGAACTCATCAAAATAAATCATTTCACCGAAAATTTCTTATATGAAATGTTCAATTTAAAGCTGCGTACAGATGTGCGAGCCGAACCTATCGCGAACCGCTCGCGAAGTGTTCGTGTCATGTTCGTTAATTTCACGTACACACTTGCGATCCGCTCGCGAACCAATACCAACGACGGCTTACGAATTTACACTGGGCTCGCGTTGTGTTCGTGAAAAGCTGCGTATACATGTGCGAGCCGAACCTATCGCGAACCGTTCGCGAAGTGTTCGTGTCATGTTCGTTAATTTCACGTACACACTTGCGATCCGCTCGCGAACCAATACCGACGGATTAACGAACTTACACTGGGCTCGCGTTGGGTTCGTGAGAGGATCCGACTATCGATGGATCGTCGCGAACGGTTTGCGAGCGGCTCTGTAGAGGTTCGACATGCCGTCCAAATAATTGTCGCTATTGGTTCGCGAGCGGTTCGCGATAGGTTCGGCTCGCACATCTAGACGCAGCTAAAGAATCCGACTATCGATGGTTCGGCGTGAACGGTTTGCGAGCGGCTCTATAGAGGTTCGACATGCCGTCCAAATAATTGTCGCTATTGGTTCGCGAGCGGTTCGCAATAGGTTCGGCTCGCACATCTGTACGCAGCTTAAAGAATTTATAAAAAGCGGCATATGGCAAAATGATCTGTTCTACGCACTCGAATTTTTTGCAAATTTGTTAGATAAGAAGACAAAAACAAGCTATGTTGATATCTACGGAGGAGCAGGCGAGGGAGCAGGTTCGGACTGAGGAATTTTCAGATTCACCTAGAAACTATAAAATATTATAGTTTCATTTTCTGGAAACGGGGGCATAATTCATATGAAAAATGAGTTCTACCATCTGTCAAAAGAAAAGCCTCACCTTAAAATACACCCTGTACACATGCTTGGGATGATTTTGTCGATAAACCTCATTTATTATCATCATTCAAAAAGGGAAATATCCATCGACCAACAATGCGTCGTCATTAAATATTTATGGATCAATCCACAATATCGGAATATTCTCTTTATATTGTGATAAATGGGGTGTTCCGGTGTTCTGCTCATAGAATTATAAATATACCGGGTGTCCCAGAAGTCGCGCACCCCATTGAGGGGATCGAAAGTGAGAAATATTCTAAGCCCAAAAATCCATGTTTGAAATTTTTTGATAACGTAGTTAATTAGTAATTAATTAATGAAAGTGACCAATCAGGAGCGCCCAACAGAAGAATATGTAGGCAGTGGGCACGCGAGGGTGGAACGCCAGTCTCGGTTTACTGCGTGAAAAGCCGGCAGAAGCTCTGGCGTCTCTGTCTCTAGCCGCTAGCGTCACCACTGCCTACTTATTCTTCTGTTGAGCGCTCCTTAATGGTCACTTTCATTAATTAATTACTGGTTAACTACGTTATCAAAAAATTTCAAACACGGATTTTTGGGCTTAGAATATTTTTCACTTTCGAACCCCTCAATGGGGTGCGCGACTTCTGGGACACCTGTAGAATTTGAGCGTAGTGGCAAATAAGTATACAAAAGTGTTTGTCCTAAATCCAGGGTCACCTTATGGAATTTTCTTCATGCGGCCGATCACACCCAATCACAATGTTCTTATCGCACCTGCTCAATTCTTCTCACTGGCCTTTGGCAGAGCCCACTAGATGTTTCACTTTCAATTTCAAGGTTCAAATTATAGATATAGAACTAGTATGGGCCAGCAGATCTACATTTTAAGTAGTTATCCTCATCGTAGAACTCGGGTGATTTTATTGTCGAAATGTCAAAGTTTGATCAATTTTCCTGAAGAAATGGGAAAATTATGGGAAATATAAATACCAAGCTATTTTGCATTGACTTTTCCTCTTTCGATCCGTATATTTACATTACATCACGGCCAGGATATCTGTGAAAAAAGTTTTATCGAGTTTAAAATGGCCCTTTTTGTCGGTTTTTTTCGCCATTTTCGCGAATTTTTTAAAAATACTTCTACTTCGCCTAGAGAATCGAAATTTCACCCACGTATGAATCGATTATTCCTCTTTCCGACCCTATAAAAATTTTCTCACCATATCGCAGCTCCGCTGCGATTTCAGAATTCTTCCGGACCCACTTTTCGACAGATTCCCTCTGGCCGGTCCACCGAGTTACCATTTTAGTATAGTATAGAATTATGTGGTTTTACTCACCTGTCACCGCAATTGAAATCAATGCCAAACTTTCTGAAGTGAATACAGACTACTCTGACGTGACGTGGTTACACGTGGGCCCACCGCCCACGTCCTAATGCACGTGATATAAAAATGCAACACATCGTTTTGTGCGTTTACGATTCAAGCTTAGTGGTATACTAGACATACCACAACTATAAGATTCATTCTCGATTCTGCTTTGTGCTTAGTTGTACGTACGTCTTCGCGTACCTACATAGGTACGCGAAAACGTAAAATTCCTTTCCATCACCCAGGGTACAACAATATCATTGTCTATGATACTAACTGCAAGAAATAGAAGGAAAACAAAGGTGAGAAAGGAGGTCGTTTTAAGAAATAGGAGCGTCAAACTCTTCTGATTCATCCTTACAGGGTATCGATTCCAGAAAGTAGAGAAGGTGATTTTATTAGTTGATTACTTTTAATTTGACCATGAAATACCTTCGCTGCTTTCAGGAATCGGACTTTTTCACCCGGTCGTTCGGCTGATACCTAGCAAATCCCATCGCTCCGTTGTACATGATCCTATATCTAGATCCGCTGCGGATTGGAAATACAGTTCGAATACAAGTTCAGAGATAACCTCACTTTAATAAAAACACACTTTATTGTACTTTAAATACATGTTTTCTACATAATTTTAATTTCTCGAATATCCTTAATATATTAATACTTATCACATGCATTTATCACATCCACAAAATATAAATTAAACTATAATATTAAAACAAATGCACAACGCATAAAATATGTTGATCATAAAAATTCGAATTAGACATATATGTATATTATTATTACTACTGATCAAAATAGACAGGAGGCGAGCTAAGACAAAAACATTATTATTAATAAATATGTTATCAATTGTCACGCCCAATATATATTATATTAACTTTGGAGATCTTATATTAACTATACACTTCGACAGCTTTAAAAATATTTGCTGCTTTTTCACGATGCTGTAAACTATTTGGGATAGACACAACAATTACCTGATCTCATTATCTCATAAATTAAACTATGCCTATTTTCGATGCTAAAACGACTTCAAAGTAATTTTAGGTTTCATTCTAAAAAAAATTCCCACTGTCCTAAATTTATGGCTTTACCCTTATTTTGATGAATATTTGAAATAAATACAGTTGTATCATACTTGGTGGCGAATATTGATGTAACAAAACAGGAATAACATCTCAGAGTTATATATTTACCTCCAAACCCATCATAATATTATTGTGTTTGGAAATAAGAATCTTCACAACTCGAGAAATAACAACAAAAACTGAAAGAGCTCACTAGGAATCTTTCCGCATAACTAAGAAACGACTTGGACAATAATATTTTTTCGAGGGAATTGAAAACAGCATTTTCGATACCCGAATTATCGTTAAAATCACTGTAATTCAAAACTTGCCTCCAATATAACATTGTTTTCATTTATTATACTAACAATAAAAAAACAACTTATGAATAATACAATTTTTGTACCAATATTTGAAAATACAATGTGAAAATGATAGCCTATTTTTTTCAATGTCCATATAAAAATATATTTAATTTATACAAATATTTCCCGTAGTTTAAAAGTATGTATAAGTCAATATATCTCATCAGCTAATAAACATTTGCATTATGTCAAAAAACAGTATCATAACAATCTTTGTAATCGCAGGTACTAGCTGAGCAGCACCAAATCCATGAGTTCCGAGACAACAAGTTGATGTGCTAAATATACAGGTGATTCACCAAGTGACAAAATGCATTTTCTCTTTCGCACGATTTTTTCGAATGTGCATGAGTCAAAATTCGCTTCAACTATGTTTATGTTATTTTTGAAGAAAGTCATATCAATTGATCTTTAACAAGTATACTGGCTGTGTACCAAATACTATGAACATATCTGAGAATTTATAAGAGATGTCTTTGGCATCAATAGAAGGACCGACAACAATTTTATTGGCGTTTGGAAGGTCATTTTCAACGTGGAAGCACACGAGAAAGCCTGTAAGCCACACAGCGAGGAAATAGCTACCGCGAGCGCGCGACTTTACGTATGACACACTTATTGCTTTTGCATTGTTTGAAATCGTGATCACAAGCTTCGATCGCGCCCTTGCAACAACAATGATATATTTTGGAGGTCTCAATTTTAAATCAACGTAGCGTTTTTGTTTGTGATGATTGCAATGATTTTAGTACTATTGATTAAGGTGATTCGAGTTGAGCTGTGTACATGTGTTATTCAATAGAGGAATAAAGTTCTATTTCGTGTAATATAATTTAATTGATAAAATTGCAAAGCGCTTTCGGCTGTTGTTAAGCCATCATCAACTTTTCATGTTGGTCTTGCTCACTTGCGGGTATCGCACTGATGATGGCTCAACAGCCGAAAGCGCTTTGCAATTTTATCGAATAAACTATATTAAACGAAATACAACTCTATTCCTCTACTATTGATTAGGTACTAAAATGATTTTATTGTAGTCTTAAAACTCTCATTCTCAATCGATCATTATTCAAGAGAAAAATGTCCTTTGAGCTCTGAAATTCTTAAAAACTAATATGAAAAATTTTAAATTCTGAATTCATTAAAAAAAACTTGAATTTCGCTGTCCTCCAAAGAGTTCTTTCCAACGGTCTTCATGACGTGGAAATCATTCATCAACTGAGTTGAAACATGGCAGTCAAGGTAGGCTAAAAAGTAGCAGAAAGTAGGTCTTTTTCTTTCGAATATAGATCAACTCTCATTGCATACGACAATAATAATGATAAAAAAATTATTTTTCAATATACCGAGGTCAAAGATTAACCTGTGGTAATATAATGAAATAATGATTCAAGTGACTAAGGTGGCTTAAGGACACAGTAACAAAGCCTACACAGGACACAACTGCTTACTCCGAACTCGGCACAAGTTACAAGCTTTGAAGCTTCGAAGCTTGTAGTTTCAGAGGGGTCTCCTCAGGAGACCTAAGAGTAATCACTGTAGAGACCGGATTATATGCATTTGCATATTCAGGACAATTTCAGCGGTATTTGCATATTTTAGCTAAGATCCAGTTATGATGCATATTATCGGTACATATTTTCTTCCCTGCGTTCCGGAATGCAATAAAAGTGATGATATCACGTATCCGACCAAATTCTACCCGACTAAATTCCACAAAATATTCCCAAAATAAAGCCTACAAAGAAAAATTACCAAATTTGCCAATCCCTCCCGAACCAGTCATAACTCGATGGGGAACATGGATCGAAGCAATGTTGTTCTACCTACAATGAACATTTTGAGGCTATAAACGGTGTAGGAAATGACTTTGACAGTGCCGACTCACTGGCAGTTTGTCATTCTAGCATTTGACGATTTTTCAATGAAGAAAAATATAGCAATTATTTGCACTCATTTTTCTCATGTACCTGGAAGCATTAGGAAGCTTAAAACTCAAGGTATGGCCTTAACTGAATATATCCAAATAATGAGTAAAATAGGCCAAATGAACTCCACGTTGCCTATGGCATTGCCAAATAAACCTGAAGAAAAATTTGAGAACATATCGAAAGGAAATCCAGGTTTTGAAGATTTGTGTCTGATCGATAGTTTTATTTATCGGACGGCAGAAGTTTTACCAGAAAACATAATGGAGAACGTAGCACCGAAGTTCAAATTTTGCCCAGTTACGTACGTGGATGTGCAGCGAACCTTTTCCACATATAAAAATATCCTGAATGATCGGAGAGACAATCTCAAAATTGAACATCTGGAGCAAAACTTGATTGTTAACGTTTATAAAAACATTAAAAATTTCAATACCATATTATTAAGAGTTACTGATATACTGATTTTGAAGTAAAAATAACTTTTCTCCTTTTTCAGTTCCTAAAATTCATTATTCAGTTTTGCATATTCTGCATATTTTCGTGCATATTCTGCCTATATTCGTGCATATTTCAGGCATTTTTCATGCATATTTGCATGCATATAACAACCTTTTTATGTTGCATATAATCCGGTCTCTAAATCAGGATAAACAATATATCATATCATATCTTTGAATAAAAAGAGTATAAATAGTTATTTGTATACGAGGGGGTCCCCAGCCTTTAGCTAGGGGGGGGGGGGGCAATTGACCTAGGGGGAACCAAAAAATCAGAATAGAAAAAATGAACTTATTTTCGTATATTATGCTATTATTTCATGAGTTTTCAAGGGATTTTTAGAGGGGGTAGTGGCAGCTGCCAAAATTCTTTCTTTTGATCATTCAATAGCATTCTGAAGGCTACCTATCCTTTTTTATAATTAAGTATCTGTAGTTACCATGTTCATTCATAAACTAGCTTTCTGAAGAAAATGTTATTCTCAAATTAGTTTCAGAATATCGAAATATTTTTTATTGAAATATTTTTGGCTCTACTGCATTTCATACGAAGTTGAATTTCATAGATTAAAATAATTTCGTCCATTACAATCAACAGAAAAATCATGACCTCGCTATATAAGAGTCGCAGAAACTGACCCATCTGAACCGCCTTTCGAAAAAAAGAAGGGGAGCTTCTCAATAGTTTCAACTTCTGTGTAAATCGATGATGGGCATCAAGGTCCAGGACCTTATTATCATTAAATACAATTAGAAGGCAATAAACACGCGTATTCTCTGCCAATTTAGATAAATACTAGTAAATCCCCTGGATCTACCTATCGAGTAGTTATCCTCATCGGTAGATCTCTGCGAATCGGGTAATTTTATGGGCGAAATGTCAGAGTTTGATCAATTTTCCTAAAGACATGGGAAAATAATGAAAAATATGAATACAAAGCTATTTTGCATTGGCCTTTCCTCTTTCGATCCGTATATTTACATCATGGCCAGGATATCTGTGAAAAAAGTTTTATGGAGTTTAAAATCGCCCTTTTGCCGGATTTCCTCTGGATATTTGCGAATTTTTTAAAAATACCTCTACATCGCCTAGAGAATCGAAATTTCACCCACGTATGAATCGATTATTCCTCTTTTTGACCGAATCAAAAATTTCCTCATTGTATTGCAGCTTCGCTGCGATTTTAAGATTCCTCTGGACCCCACTTTTTCGACAGATTTCCTGTATGTATGAAATGAATGAAGCTCTCTTACGGGGTCTTATTAATGACATCTAAATATTTTTGTCTGTCCCTGTACCAAACACCTTGGTGATTGAAAGCGTCAATTAGAAGTATATATGGACTGAAAAACGATTTTGCATTGTTTTTGTTGATTCAGTATTTGATTTAAGAATTTTAAATTGTCTTCGTATAGTTTGGTATCATCTGTCGTTGTCAGTTTTCGAGATAAAACGCTCAATTAACATGATGAAACAGTGGAAATACTGTATTCTGTACTGTCTTTACATAAATAAATTAATCATCTACACAGTGTTCCAAACTTTATTTTTCTATTCAATATTAAAGATTGTATGCATTTAACTTACCTATACTGCCGTCCTAAGCCAAAAGACAGTATCTCAAATCCATACCATGTTTGAATTTCATCCTCATATAATTATTATATAAAGATGAGATTCGAACATGATATGGATTTGAGATAGGTACTGCCTTTTGGCTTAGGACGGATGTATACCTGTTTTCCATTAGAAGTTTTCAAGTTATCAAGGTTGTTCAAGAAGATTTTAAGTGAACACATGACCTAAGATGTTCTGAATGCTCGATGAAAAGACAACTTATAATTTTCGTAGACACTCCTGTGCATAGGTTGTACATGTAATGAGGACTCAATTATATTAAATATGCTGCAAGGACTCGTTCTTCTAACTCTTATCAAATCTGAACTGAATTTCCACTCAGGTTTTAGATTGAAGCAATAACCTAAGGTAGAGTTTTTGCGAATATTCATAGCTAGCAAGTCAGATTCAGGTTGAATCCGCCCAACACAGCTTGGGTCAACTCATTGCGTATTTGTTAACACCGACAATAAAATTATCATTTCAATACTCTAGGTATTTCCTTCTCTAAATTTATTGTGTTTACAATAAATTTATAGTTTCCTTTGACATGTGGTGAGTAGCTTGTAAGGCTAACCTTTCAATTATCTCAAGGTGCTCTCATAAATTCATAATAACTTAAAAAATCTTTGGCAGGTAGGTATGAGAATTGTTAATACAGATTGAAAGTTGATTCATTTTGCACCAAAATTCGAAACAAGATCTAGGGGTTCGAAATTGTCTCGACGAGAATGGAATATTGCACTTCGTAAATCATGAAATGGCAGTACAATATTCCATTCGTTCATTTCTGCGTTTCACCTTGAAAACTGACAAAGGGAATGTTTATCAAAACTCTCATAGCATTACATTCTGAATCCAATGAAACAAAAAACATAGATGTATACTCCATTCACTTTTATAAAGTATCGCGGTTGGCCATGATTTAGGTTTATCAAGTTTTTTCACTTAAAACAGAAGCAGGTTGACACTCGTGAAAATCAAGCGACATTGCCAGGTCTACTTTCTATTTACTCTTTTTCAACTTTGTAAATGGAGTTAGTCCTTCGAAGATTTAACTGTGATGCAGGTTTCGTAGAACTACTACATTTTCATGCTGGAGTATTTCAGGTTGTGCAAAAATGTATTTAAATGTCTTCTGAATTAACATAATATTTTCTCAAATTCATTAATTTCCCAAAGTAAATGAACATTTTGATAAATACGTAATTACTACGATTTTTTAGCAGAAACGACAACGTTGTGGGCGTATCTGACAGTGCAATGACCATAACCTAACTTTTAAAAATATACGCGGTGAAATGTGTCAAAATTTCATGGCGAACCGAAATACTTTATAAAAGTGAATGGAGTATAGTTGCTTCTGACATCGGCTCCCGCCGGAATTGTCGTGATCTTGAAAATATCTTCATAAGAAGGGTCATACTCTGCTATGTTGAAAACCAACATTTCAGAACCATACCGTTTTCCAATCTCTGTATGCCTTTAATGGACGCTCACACCGTAGTTCAATAAATATTTCTTTAATTATACATCACCTCGAACCGAAATTGTATTTAATTCTTCGTTGGGAGGAAAAATTTCGTATTACTTACGAAACACCTGTATATTCATTAAAATATTGATATTTAAAACATAACCTTAATGCTTATATTGACGAACATGTTTACTACTAAAAGGTATATCCTTAAATTAATTATATAGAATGTAGACTGTACAAACGGAAAATAATGACACAATTATCAAGACATAGTCAAGAAACTTGATTGATCAAAATGCAATATCATATACATTGCTTTTGAACTATGTGGTTTCAGGCGTGTTGAAGTGATTGTATTTATACAAGAATTGAAACTTCCCTCCTATACATTTTTCCTGCAATCAATTGTTAGTGTCTCATAATTGAGAAGTAAGTAGAATTTTCGTGAAATTCCACCGCCATTTCTACCTGAGTTCAAACAGGTCCCAAAAAAATTAAAACAATGCAATTAATTATCGTTTCCATTGAAATAACATTTTTCATATTTTTCTGAAATATCCTACTTCAATCGTCATTCATTCATTCAGATGTCGATGCTTCATCTCCTGAAGTTTCCAAATGCACCTAAAAAAGAATGGACCACATAAGTACCGCAAAAAGTTACAGTAATAATGAGAAGAAATCTGTCACATCATAGATCAAGATCCCATCAAAAGATTACTGGGCTCATCTGTTATAAATTATTTTTTTCCAAACAATTCTGAATTCTTTCAAACTCAAAGTATCAGAATTAGATATTTCTTTGAATATTATACAGGTGTCCCGGAAGTCGCGCACCCCATTGAGGTGATCGAAAGTGAAAAATATTCTAAGCCCAAAAATCCATGTTTGAAATTTTTTGATAACGTAGTTAATTAGTAATTAATTAATGAAAGTGACCAATCAGGAGCGCCCAACAGAAGAATATGTAGGCAGTGGGCACGCGAGGGTGAAACGCCAGGTTTACTGCGTGAAAAGCCGGCAGAAGCTCTGGCGTCTCTCTCTCTAGCGTCACCACTGCCTACTTATTCTTCTGTTGAGCGTTCCTCAATGGTCACTTTCATTAATTAATTACTGGTTAAGGGTCTACATCCTTGAAAAAAAAGGGAGTCAGAAACGATTTATTTTTTCCGATTGATGAAGGGATGTATGAGTGTATAAAGATAAAAATAATAAAAAAAAATTTTTATAATTATTAAATGAATGAAAGAGATATTCCTCATCATTTTTGGTTATTTTTCAACATTTCCACCATCAAAACTAACAAATATTTTTGTGTTTTTTCATTTCAGTATTGAAGTCTTTTATTTAGTTAATGCAATGTCTATCTCCTTTTTCTTTTAGAATTTACCGTTTTTTTGTAAATGATAATACAAGAATGTGTTGTTTTCGCAAAATTTATTTCCTTGAATTTTTCTATTCGGTGTGATAAATATCCATTTTTCTCAAAGACATGTCATTAAGGTTTGTTTTAGCCGTCGATTAGTGAAAATCAATTGTTAATAACAATTATGGATTTCAACATGGAATTGAATTTCTTTTAAATGACACGCCCCGCAGGTATCTCCTCCCAGATGACTGATAAAGGAAAAATAGAGTATTATACCAAATTATACAGGCAGTATAATATCTAGTTCAGGGTAGTATTTCTAGTTATATTCCCTGTGTCCCTACATTTGTTCTATCAAGCTGAATAATCCAAAAAATAAAATTTAATGCAATGCACTGCCATCTGGCGGTATACGTTTGTTACATTGAAGGCGATAGACTCTTAACTACGTTATCGAAAAATTTCAAACAGGGATTTTTGGGCTTCGAATATTTTCCACTTTCGAACCCCTCAATGGGGTGCGCGACTTCTGGGAGACTCTGTATAATATTCAAAGAAATATCTAATTCTGGTACTTTGAGTTTGAAAGAATTCAGAATTGCTGTTTGTGTTGGCTTGATGGGGCTGATGAAAACTTCTCACATAAAGGAAGACCCTCTTCGATCAGCCACAATCCTTTCAAGACTACTGTTCCGCAAGAAATCCGGTACGATTCATGTGCCCACATGCCTGTTCATGCAACTTCGAGGAGATGTGCTAAATGTAGCACAGCAGCAATACCGCACAGAACAAAGTGGATGTGCTCTAGGTGAATATTTCTAGCCTTCTATAAATTGATGGAAAAATTTATTGTTCAATTTTTTCAGGTGCAACGTTGGTTTATGCTTGTCTGACAAGAAGAATACTGAAGTATCATAAGAGATAAATTGTATATTAAAAATGATTTTTGATATTTTTGAAATAAGAATAAACTCTTTGTTTTTCCTAGTGGTTTCATGGCGAAACTGTTGGAACCCGCTAAAATAAAGAAGAACACATAAGTCAAAGTTCTATCTTCGTGTGTCACATCTGCGCATGCGACATAATGATATGATGTTAGCATAAGCGCCATGACACCGAATGATATTGTATTGTAACGAGACACCGATTTATCTAGAATTATACAGAGAATATAATGAAGTTCAGTTCAATATTACCGAGAATATTATTATTCGATTCCCAAAACAAAAGGTTATGTGCCCAGTGTAAATTACAAGGAGGATTCTGACGAAAAAAGAAGATTGGAAATCAACATCAAACCAGTGGAAATTCTAGAAGGATGGCAACGAAAAATAGTTTCAATGTTGAGCTGTTAAATGGAGGTAACTATGCTGCCTGGAAGTTCAGGGTGAAGGTATTGCTTGAAGAGAAAAATATCGCCACTTGTATAGCAAAACCATTTATACCACTGGAATACACTGATGCTACGAAGAGAGAGCAGGAGAAGAAAAGGGAGAATTTGTGTCAGTCAATTATAGTACAATGTGTGGATGATGGTCAACTGGACGTTGTTAGGAACAAGGAGAATGCCTTTCAAATGTGGAAAGCCCTGGAGGACAGATATGAAAAGAAAGAATTGCCAGGTCAGATATTCTTGAAGAAGAAACTGCTGTCATTGAAAATGGGAGAAAATGATTGTTTGGAAAAACACATTGCTGAATTTGAAAATATCATGAGACAATTAAGCAGTTCCGGATGTGAGATGAAAGATTCCGATAAAATTGGTAGTCTATTACTGACATTGCCAAGATCCTACGAAACCGTTAGTGCAATAATTGAGAGTTCTAACGAATTAACTTATGAAGAAGCAAAAAATAAGCTGCTAGGAGAAAGTGAGAAAAGGGTACTTTTCACTGACAATTCAACAAGTAGCACATTGGGGCAGACAGCGTTTTCATCAGCCAAAAATCAAAAATTTAAATGTTTCAGATGTGGTTTACTAGGTCATATACAACGATTCTGTCCACAGGGTCAATTGCAAAATAATTCACAGGCAAGTCAACCTTCACAAAACAAACAAGTTCAAGAAGGGGATCTAGAGGAAATGGATTTATGAGAGGTGGCAGAGGTTTCCAGAGAGGTTACTCACAAGGTTTTCGTCGAAATCAAAATGTGGATAGCAACAAGCGCGGATCCAGGGGGGGGGGGGTCATGGGGGTCATGACCCCCCCCTGGACTGGACGAACCTTCAAATCTTGTGTTTGATAAAAAAAATCAATTGGCGGGTATGTAATCCACCTGACCGTGACCCCCCCCCCTTTCTCGAGAGCTGGATGTTTTCTTGGGGAAAGAAGAACAGAGAAGAATGAAGATCAACAAGGGGTAATAAAATTTTTTATTGATTCAGGTTGTACTGACCATATGGTCAACAAGAAGGAATATTTTTCAAGTTTAATTTTGTTGAATGATCCTATTAAGATAGCTGTTGCAAAGAACAATGATTTTTTAATGGCCATAGGTGTTGGTAATATAGAAGTTTCAAGTAGAGTAGGAAGCAAAAAAGAAAAATGTTTAATAACAAATGTTTTATATGTCCCCAATTTGAGAAGAAATTTATTGAGTGTCAAAAAGTTGGAGATATCTGATAAGAAAATACTATTCGAAAATGCTTGTATTAAGATATTGAGTAGAGAAGGGCAATTGTTATGTATGGGTACAAGAGAGAATTTGTATGAGATTGATTTTATGAAATGGCATAGTAGGTACGGTCATATCGGGTTTTCAGGACTTAAACTCCTCTAAAGCATGATGATAGTAAATATTTCGTTACGTTCATTGATGACTATTCCAATTTTTGTGTAGTATATCTGTTAAAAGAAAAAAGAGAAGTTTACTCAAAATTTAAACAGTTCGCGAGTATGGTTGAAAATAAATTTAACAGTAAGATAGCAATATTGAGATGTGACAACGGCGGGGAGTATATTTCAAATGAATTCAAGCAGTTTTGTGTCGAAAAAGGTTATATAATAGATTACACTGTACCATATACTCCTGAACAGAACGGAAAAGCCGAACGTAAAAATAGAAGTTTAGTTGAGAGAGCAAGGGTCATTATGGAAGAATCAAGAGTGCCGAAAAAATTCTGGGGAGAAGCTATTTTGACTGTTAATTATTTAATGAATAGGGGAGTATCATCAAAACTTGACAAACACCAGGAGAAATATGGTATGGTAGGAACCAGATGCTAATAATCTCAAAATTCTTGGATGTACTAGTTATTGTCATATACCTAAAGAGTGCAGAAGTAAATTCGATTCAAAAGTAAAAAAGTGTATAATGATGGGTTATGCTCAGACAGGATATAGACTGTGGGACTTAGAAAACGAAAAATTGATAGTTGCTGTTGCAAGAGATGTTATATTTAATGAGGATGAATTTGGTTTTGAAAGAAATGAATGCATGAATGAGAGTAAGTGTTTTGATGAGAATGAGGTGAGTGAACAAATAGATGATGACGAGCAAGTGCATGAAGGAAGAGATGAGAGAGATAGTGTGGAAAGACCAGGGAATAAAAGACAAGTTAAAATTCCTGAAAGGTTCAATGACTATGAATTATATATGGCGTTTGATGCATGTAGTTTTATTGAAAATGTGCCAAAGAATTTTAATGAAATAGAAAATAGAACAGATAGGGATAATTGGTTAAGAGCTGTAGAAAGGGAACTTGAGTCGATAGAAATAAATGAGACATGGCAAGTAGTTGATAAACCAAAGGGTATTCAAATTTTGGACACAAAATGGGTGTTTTCATATAAATCAATGGAAGAAAATGAAATGGATAAATATAAAGCACGAATGGTGGTGAGAGGTTTTGCACAAAAGGAGTATGATGAAATTTATTCACCTGTGGCAAAAATGACATCTATTCGAGCCCTGTTAATTTTGGGAAATCAATTTGGTTACATTTTACATCAATTGGATGTAAAGACAGCGTTTTTAAATGGTATTTTGAAAGAAGATTTATACATATATCCCCCAAAGGGAATAAACTTACCTGAAAATAAAGTGCTGAAATTAAAGAAATCGCTATATGGTCTTAAACAATCTTCCAGGTGTTGGAATGATGAAATTAATAGATTTTTATTGGACATAGGGTTTTGTCGTTCAGAAAATGATTTTTGCCTTTAAATATTGTGTAAAGCTGATGGACATAAAATTTATTTACTGATTTATGTGGATGATATAATTTTGTGTGGACCAAGTATAACTGAATTAGGTTGTATCAAGTCAAAATTAATGGATAAGTTTCGAATGAAAGATAAGGGATGTTTGAAGTATTTTCTTGGATTAGAAATAGATTATGACAAAAAGAATGGAATTTTAAGGATCAGTCAAGCGAATTATATCAAGAAACTTTTGAAGAAATTCAACATGGAAAATTGTAATGGTAGTTCAACACCTATTGAAAAAGACCTTAAAATTGAATTCTGTAATGATACTACAAATGAGACATCAAAACCCTTCAGAGAATTAGTAGGCTGTCTTATGTATTTGATGTTAGGAACTAGAGTAGATATATGTTTTGCTGTAAATTATTTCAGTAGGTTTCAAGATAAGGCAACTGATGAAGCATATAATCATTTAAAACGAATTCTGAGATATTTAAAGTCTACAATTTCAATTGGATTAAAATATAGGAGAAACAATTGTAATGAATTTTGTTGTTTTGTGGATGCAGATTGGGGAAGTGATACGTTGGACAGAAAATCCATCAATGGATATGTTTTTAAAATATTTGGCAACACTTTATGTTGGTCAACCAAAAAGCAAACTTTCTACAACAGAAGCAGAGTTAGTAGCATTGTGTTAATCTGTTTCTGAAGGTTTATGGTTGAAAAAACTATTTTCAGATTTGGGTGTTGATTTCGATTGTATAAGCTCTTATGAGGAGAATCAAGGATGCTTAGCATTAATTAAAAACCCAGCAAATAATAGAAGGGTCAAACATATGGACTTAAAGTTCAATTTTGTATCTGAAAATGTAAAGAAGGGAACAATTAAAATGATTTACGTAGATTCAGCCAATCAGCAAGCTGATTTTCTCACGAAAGGTTTAACAACAAGATTATTTGTCAAGTTTAGGAATATGTTAGCTTTGAAGGATTTTAGCGAAGGGGGGTGTTGGAACCCGCTAAAATAAAGAAGAACACATATGTCATAGTTCTATCTTCGTGTGTCACATCTGCGCATGCGACATAATGATATGATGTTAGCATAAGCGCCATGACACCGAATGATATTGTATTGTAACGAGGCACCGATTTATCTAGAATTATACAGAGAATATAATGAAGTTCAGTTCAATATTACCGAGAATATTATTATTCGATTCCCAAAACAAAAGAAACCATACTCTAAGAAAAAAAATACAGTGGCTTTTTTTTCTGATGGTGAAAATCGTATGAGATACCCCTTATCACTAGTTATTTTCAGTAAAATGAGTCGTGCTACCAAAAAAAAAAATTCCGGCGTTGAAGGGTTAAGGTTTAACTGTGACACAGGTTTCGTAGTACTACATTTTCATACTGAAGTATTTCAAGTTGTGTAAAAGGGTATTTAAATGTCTTCGGTAGGCTTATTTCTTGAGAATTTCGAAAAGTGGGGAATTCCATAGGTACGTCTGTTCGTTTAGAAGTTTTTCTGTCGGGTTATTCGAATACTTTCATTCTTTTTACGAATAAGTTTTACGTTAATTAACGGACTAATCTGTCCATTATTTTTCAGTAAATTTTCAACACCCTATTCTCGATTTCTTTACAAGAAGATAGCATAACTGAATCTTCCAACCATGTTTGTATACGTGAAATATTTCCAGTAATAACAGATAAAAAAGTTTTTTCAACATTCGCCAGGTCTTTGGAATTATTGAATTCACATAATATTTTCTCCAATTCATTATTTTCCCAAAGTAAATGAATATTTCAAAAAATACGTCATAACGACCTCTGTTGAGAAAGGACAAAGTTGCTTATTCATCTGACCGAAAAATGACTAACATTTTCAAAATATAAACGGGAAATGTGTCAGAATTTCATGGCCAACCGGGATACATTATAAAAGTGAATTGTGTTTTCAAAACAATCGAAACATTAGTAAAATTTCATGTGTATTTCAACAGAAGCACAGATACCTTTTGGTATAGACGTTGCCAGCAACGGCTACATTACTGAAATTGAAGAAGTTGATTCTAGTGAGTCTACCAGAACAATACAAGTATTTTAGTGGTGCATGGGACTCTACCGCTGTGAGAGAACTTCGGAGAATCAACGATCAAGATCGGTGAAAGAAGAACAGCGATTCGGAACGAAAGGAGAGGGCAAGGTTGCTTTTAGAACAGATAGAAATGAAACAAGAAAAATAGGAAAATGTCACGAATTTGGAAAAATCGGGCATTACCAGAAGGACTGTAAGTCAAAATATAATAATAAACATTGTGAAAAATGCAACAAACACGGTCATACAGCTGAATCATGCTGGTCTGGAAAACAATTTGGTTCTTGTAGATATTGTAAAAAGAATAATCATCCTGAAGAAAGATGCATATTTAAGCAGAACATGAGAAAGCAAACAAGGAAAGGAATAACAATAATTGAAAAGTGAGCTACTTTACCGGAGCACCACTTTCAGACAATAATATTGAACAAATGGACTCAACATTTGTGGTCGACAGTAGTTCAACACAGCATTTGACTCATGATGAAAGAATATTTATTATCAAATGTGAAAGAAACTGAACAAAATACATTGCTGTGCGAAAAAGGGAGCAAAACTTATTTCTACTTCTAATGGATTTTAACAAATGTTTCATTCGTCCCAGGATTACCTAAAAATCCTCTATCTGTGAATGAAGTAGCAAAGAAATGTGACGTCGCAGTATTCGATGACCATCATGTTGTTATCGTTCATGGAAAGATTCACTATAAAGAAGAAGACGTAGTATTTACTGGCGAAAAACAAAGTAATGGTCTCTATGTAGTTGATATGCATAATAATAAAGAACAAGCATTTATGACGAACATAATGAAATGGCATATAAAAATAGGACACTTGATCTTAAACGATTCAAAAAAGCTAAATAAACTATGTGATGGAATAAACGACCCAACAGATAAATGTAAGGAAGAATTGTGTGAATCCTGCATTGAAGGGAAACTAGTAAGAAAAACCTTCAATATAATATAAAAGAATTCTTGTAACAAGACCGTTAGAAATTATACACATAGAAGTTTGTGGAAAAATCTCCTCGCCTATATACGATCAAGAAGAATATATTTTGACTTGTATGGATAATTATACACACTTTCTGAAAGTGTATTCACTAAAGACTAATGATGGAGCAGGAGAATACCTGAAATAATACATACTCGAAAGTAAAGCATATTTCAATCTCAACAGCGAAAAAATAAGGCTTGACAATGGAGGTGTGTATACAGGCAAAGAACTAAAGATGTGGTGCAAAAATAGGGGCAATTTACTAGATTACACCATACCACACTCACCAGAACTGAACGGCAAATCTGAAAGAGCCTCACCATATTCACGAAGTCAAAACTATGCTCTTACAGAGCAAACAAAGGAACAAAGGAAAGGGGATTTGCAGAATATACGGCAGCCCATCTTCTCAACAGAAGCCCTACATCAGCAATAGACACAACTCCCGCTGGAAATGGTATGGAAGAAACCCAAATCTATACAATCTCAGAGAATTTGGACAAATAGTATACAAAGAATTTAGGATATCTCAACAAATTTGTAGACAGAACTCAAACGGGAATACACGTTGGTTATGCACCAAATGGATATAGGGTATATAATCCAAGCACAGGCAGAGGATATGCATCAAGAGGTATAAAATTAACAAATAAATTCGAAGATAGAAATGTTCTTGAAAATGAGGATTCAACTTTGGAAAATTTGATTGAATGGAAATACTAGAAGGATACCATCCTGGAAAATACGTCTATTGAAGAAAGCGTTATATGGACTGAGATAAGCGCCAAAACAATGGTATTGGCGAAGATCAAAACGCCCTCATTTGGCAAATATTTCAAACTAGAAAATGTGTATTGTTTTGAGATCTTGTATATTCCGCGTGCTTTTGAGCTGAAATATTTTATTTCATATCCAGGTATTTGTGAGGAATATTTCGATGTTTTCATCATTTTCAGGGCAGATTGATTAGTATTGAAATAAAAATAGTTGAGAAAGTATTGATACCAGTTTTATTCAGTTAGAATACTACTGACAAGATGTATCATGTTGATATTCTTGTTAGAGAATTTTTGTTGCAGGTTTAACTGGTAAGAAAGGTATAATTATCAACGAGAGTGTTATGGAATCGATCTTCTTATTTCAAGGAACTTGAACTGAGACTTAATTTTTCTGTGAGGAAAACATTAAAAACATTTATAATTGAGATGAAGTATCTGAATGAGAGGATTTATTTATGTTTTGATACTATATAAGAATTCTAGGCCAGACGATTTATTATAAAACAATTAGTGAGCAATGTAGTAGTACTAGGAAAAAACAGTTTACAAATGTGTCTTCAATTGCTCTTCAGGGAAAGGTAAATGCAGGGCTATATTTACATAAATTACCAATGAATTTGACAGTGTGGAGAGAACTGAACATAACAAAGTTCTTGAAATATCGGACCTGACTGAAGACAATGTGTTGTGCGTGTGCGTTATTGGACCTACATTCAGGAAGAAATGACGATTTACTAACAGCATTTCAAGATTGAGGAGATCAAGTGAAAAGTGGTGATTTGATGGTGAGTTTTACGAGCCCTATTCAAGTGTTAAACAATTGAACTCTTTGACAGGAATTCCAATTTTCGGAATGTTGAATGATTTCGTCAAGCTAATCTCAGATTTAGATCCAGACAAAAAAATTCATAAATTGAATATTAAAGAAAGAATAGTTTTAGTATTTATGGAGTTGAAAATGTCTGTGGAATTCACAGTGTTTGTTGATATAACAATTGTGTGAATCTAGCTTAAGTTTATTTTACTCTGTGATCATTGACATATTATTGAGATGTTTAGTTATCTAACCTGAAAAAGGTTAATTAATTCAAGTGTTGTAAAAACGAAGTCATTTAAGTTTGTGGAATAAAAAGCTAAAGAAATCTTGGTCATCTTTAATTCTAATTCTCATATTAAGCGTTTAAAAACTGCAAAACTCTATAGGTTATGGGCCCAGTCTAAATATTGAGTGGAAAATTGAAGAATTGAAAGATTTCTCGAAAGTTGAAAAGTTCTGGAAGCATTGAAATCTCACATGGCAATGTTGAACTCACAACTGGCAAATCTCAAACCTTTTGACGGTAAAAACTTCTCAAGCTGGGAATTTCGTCTGAAAATATTCTTGGAACAAAGTGGTACTTTGGATGTACTGGAACAAGATCCTCCAACTTACTCAATTCAAAAAGAATGATTCCAAAGCAAAGAATATTATAGTTCAGTGGTTAGCAGACGATGTACTGGAAGTGGTAAAAGACAAGAATACAGCAAAGGAAATGTTTGAAACTTTGAAGAATACTCACACTCGGAGAGGTCTATCAATGCAGGTTGATCTGCAGAGGAGACTGAGAAATATGAAATTCAAGGAAGGTAAATTATCAGATTTCTTGATGGAATTTGACAAGGTGGTTACTGATCTGAAGGCGAGTGGAGGAAACTTAGAAGAACCTGAAGTAATATGCCAACTTCTGGCAGCCATGCCTGATAATTATCAAGCCCTCACTACCTATATTGATTTAATGTTTAGTACTAGTCCAAAAGATGTGACTGTACAGTTTGTCAAAAACAAACTGCTGCAGGAAGAACTAAGACAAGGAAAGGACAATAGCAAACATGGAGGGTCAGTGGCTTCCACAAGTAGAAACAGGAGAAATTACCAAAAACAAGGTAGGAGACAAGATAAAGAAAAAGTCAAATTTAGTTTCAGATGCTACAAGTGTGGAAAAGTAAAAAACAAAATTTAGTTGCACTGTCAAGTACTGAATCTGAGTATGTTGCTTTATGTTCATCTATTATGGAAAGTTTATTCATTCAACAGATTATGTTAGAGATTTTTTGAGGAGTATTCCAATTATTGTTCATGAAGATAATCAATCTTGTATTAAAATTGCATTAACTCTTGGAACGAAAAGAAGTAAACACATTGATATCAAATATCATTTCATTAGAGATTGTATTGCTCAGAATAAAGTTAAATTGGAATACGTCCCTACAGAGGATCAACAGGCAGATGTTTTAACGAAATCATTGCCTAAGTCAAAATTTCAATATTTCAGAAAATTGTTAAATGTTCAAGAATTGTAAAATCTTTCTTGCTGTTGAAGAACACCCAGATTCTCATAATTGAAGTTGATATAACAATTGTGTGAATCTAGCTTAAGTTTATTTTACTCTGTGATCACTGAACATCTCAATAATATATTGAGATGTTCAGTGATCTAACCTGAAAAAGGTTAATTAATTCAAGTGTTGTGAAAACGAAGTCATTTAAGTTTGTGGAATAAAAAGCTAAAGAAATCTTGGTCATCTTTAATTCTAATTCTCATATTAAGCGTTTAAAAACTGCAAAACTCTATAGTGTTATCATTTCTATTCAGGGTTTCTCAAACAACTGTAAAAAATATTTTTAGTGAATACACTGCATATTTAGCAAATATACTGAGAGGTTGCATTCAGTGGCCAAGTTCTGATGAGTTATTAATGAATATGCCACTATGTTTCAATTTTCAAGATGTTAAGGTGATACTTGATTGTGTTAAAGTTTATGGTTGGGAGAGACAACGTTCGTTTTGAATGAACATATACAGGGTGGCCATTTGAAAACGAAACAGACGAGATTACAGACGAAATAACTTTTTTCGATGCTCGAACAGGTCGATTTCTGTTTCGAGGGGGACAAGTTAAGATGTAGGTTATGGACGCATAGCGCTTCAACCCTTGCTGCTACAACCCCCACCCCCAATTTTTGAATAGGGAAGATGGGGTGAGTGATGCCTCAATTCAAAGGTATTTTTATACTGATTTCAGCACAGTAATTGTTTTTTCATTTTATGCATTAGTTCTCGAAATATTCATGCGTTAGTTAATTTTATCACTTAAATTAATTTTTTGCGAATAATTGACATTTCGTGCTTCCGAAACACCAAAATTTCCGTACTTGTATTTGAAATTGCAAAACATCTACCACTGGGCAAATGAAGTCATACCGTACGTGTTAATGCTACTAGGGTCATGCATAAAATGAAAAAACAATTACTGTGCTGAAATCAGTATAAAAATACCTTTCAAATGAGGTATCACTCACCCCATCTTCCCTATTCAAAAATTGGGGGTGAGGGTTGAAGTAGCAAGGGTTGAAGCGCTATGCGTCCGTAACCTACAACTTGAGTTGTCCCCCTCGAAACAGAAATCGACCTGTCCGAGCATTTCTATCGAAAAAATTTATTTCGTCTGTAATCTCGTCTGTTTCGTTTTCAAATGGCCACCCTGTATATTCACTATATTGTGTATATATTACATTTATCAGAATAATCATGTTACTATGACAACAGATATACATTGCCTACTTCTAAGAAATATATACACCATAGAATACAAATCTCAACAGATTGTACTGCAATTTCAGTACAAAGATCTTCCTTCATGCTTATCATGCCGCATCCCGCATCAGAACTTATTCACATTGAGTATAAGGGAATGCAGACCATAAAGTTTATGACAGGTGTAAGTCCTGATGGACTTACAACATTTGTATCTAATTGTTATGGAGGCAAAAGTTCTGATAAGGCAATATTTGAACAGAGCAAAATCATCGAAAAGTTAGAACCCTTCAAAGATTGAGTAATGGTTGACAAAGGATTTCTAATAGATAACTTCTGTGGAAGTCATTCTATTGGAAGTTTTTCACCAATTGAATGTTTTGTCATGCCTAATTTTCTGTTGAGGTTTTTGTGATTGCTAATGAGAAACTTTGTATTGTCATTGTTTGTAATGTTTGTTTTTATGCAATTAAAGAACATTTATAATAACATGTGGAAATTTTCAGGTGTTGCGGTCTGTTTGAATAAAAACAAGTTTTTCTCAGTTACTCAATATTTCGTCATTTATTTATGACTTCATCAGGAGTTGTGCTGAAAGGAAATTGGATATTACAATAAAATATGACTCACAAAAGAATCATCAACTTACAGAATTACAGTCAATACATTAAAATTAAAACAAACATTCAGAATTATTTTTACATGTTGTCGTGGTCAATTTCATGAAGGAGAATGAATACAGTAAGACATAAGTGACGTCTATACAAATATATATATATATTCTTTTGAAAGAGAGTAATACATACTTTTTTCTTAAATCAAACAATATATGGCATAAGGCACGTGTGAAGAAATGGCGACAAGGAACAGATTGTATAAAAAAAACAATCTGTTTCCCGATCCAAATCTTAGTGTTAGCAGAGGGAATGTGAACGGGGTACCATATAGAGTATGGTCTTTTTAATACACGTTTACCCTAATTACCTGTTAATCATCACTAAAATCATCAAAATTACATTGCGTCTAAAATTCCACAATATATACTACTGAGTTGGTTGGTATCAGATTTATAATTTACACAATTTTTATTTTTTCTTATTTCACACATTTCGAGAAACAATCTACTTCTATATTTGTCTTCTTGTTCCAATATTTTGACAAATGCACATCTATTTTCTAAAACTAAGGATAAAACACCAAACCCTCTAAGAACGAACGTCATCTACGAATTATCATGTTTGGGATGTCAGGGTATATATATTGGACAAACATCACAATGGCTGAAACAAAGAATTTCGAAACACAAAAGCGACAGTCGATTAGAAAAGAACACTTGCGCCGTCGTTCATCACCAACTTGCGACCGGTCATAATTTTGATTTCGACAACGTCAAAATATTGGAACAAGAAGACAAATATAGAAGTAGATTGTTTCTCGAAATGTGTGAAATAAGAAAAAATAAAAATTGTGTAAATTATAAATCTGATACCAACCAACTCAGTAGTATATATTGTGGAATTTTAGACGCAATGTAATTTTGATGATTTTAGTGATGATTAACAGGTAATTAGGGTAAACGTGTATTAAAAAGACCATACTCTATATCGGAGTGACATTTGTATAGACGTCACTTATGTCTTACTGTATTCATTCTCCTTCATGAAATTGACCACGACAACATGTAAAAATAATTCTGAATGTTTGTTTTAATTTTAATGTATTGACTGTAATTCTGTAAGTTGATGATTCTTTTGTGAATCATATTTTATTGTAATATCCAATTTCCTTTCAGCACAACTCCTGATGAAGTCATAAATAAATGACGAAATATTGAGTAACTGAGAAAAACTTGTTTTTATTCAAACAGACCGCAACACCTGAAAATTTCCACATATTATCCTTTTTACGGTCGATTAAAATATCAATTGTTTACATTTATAATAACAGCAATCATTTATTTTCGCAAATTACACGGAGCATGTGTGTGAAATAATTATGTGAATTTTTTCTTTAATTCCTTGTAAAACTTCATTAAACGGTACGAACACATTCAGGAAAGATTTCGAAATCACACATGATGTTATTAATCTAAATTAAAAGAACTCGACAATACCTACACTATCCAAAATCGATGAATTCACTAAAATTCCATACAAAAACATCAAGATATCGAAGAAAAACACCTACAATAAACAGTTTCACATTATTCAACTCCAGAAATCCGATTTATTCACCTGAATTTAATGAATTCGACTGTTGCGTAGGCTTTGCACTACGATGCAAACGC
Source organism: Adalia bipunctata (assembly GCA_910592335.1). Classification (NCBI taxonomy): domain Eukaryota; kingdom Metazoa; phylum Arthropoda; class Insecta; order Coleoptera; family Coccinellidae; genus Adalia; species Adalia bipunctata. The sequence goes on from OU342957.1 coordinate 17,990,197, forward strand.
GCCTCAAGCACAAGTTTTGTACTTGAAAATGTCAAATGAACATATCTGACAGTTGTCAGTAGATAAGCGAGAATAACGACAGTTGTTGTGAAATGGAAAGTAATAAGAACCAATAGCACGCTAGATCTTTTATTACAAAATACAACATTACATGGTGTCAGAAGTCGTGTGAATTTATAGAAAGTGAACAATCCTACTCGAAAAGGTGTTGAATAAAGAAACGCCTAAACTTGAGTGATGAAAGTGGAGTTGATGGGATAAGACCGCCAAAACCCCTAACGTTCACCGAAAACATGTCAGCTAATTGGAAAAGCTGGATACAACAATTCAACTGGTATGCCACTTGCATCACAACTCAGCAAAAAAGCACCAGAAGTTCAGGCAGCAACATTCATGGCCACAATTGGACCAGAAGCAATACAGATATTCAATAACTTCAACTTAACCGAAGCCCAACAGAAAGACATGAAGCAAATGAAAAACAAATTTGTAGAATACCTCATACCGAAAATAAATGTCTCAATTGAAAGATACAACTTGATATGTCATGTGTCAGGTCGTGAGCGAGTGACACGCGTGGGCGAGCCGTGCTAATGTTATTAAATTTTCAATAGTCATTATTACTGATTAGAATAATTCTTCGATATACAGTATTTCTACAATTTGTCCTCTCTTCTGTGAGTGAAAATTGTCTAAAATGACTGGAAAAACACGATCTGCTAACACTTCTGACAGTAGCATAGTAGCTATTGTGAAGGAAGTTCTGAACTCGAAAGATTTTTGGATGCGGTAAAACGTATCATACAGGAAGTTGTGAGTACTACAATTGCTGAGAATTTGAAAAAAACCAACGAAAAAATTGGCGATCTGGTTTTGGAAAATGCCCAATTGAAATACGATCTGAAATCATTGAAGTCGTAAGTAGAGAAAACAGGTCAGTACTTCAGACGTAATAATTTGAGAATCTTCGGTGTCGAGGAAGTCCAAGGGGAAAAAGTGGAGGAGAAGGTTGTTTCCATTGTAGAATCGAGGTTGGGCATAAATTTACCCACGTCTGGAATTGAGAGATGTCAAAGACTTGGAAAGAAAAATCTTCAGTCATCCAAACCAAGGGGAATTTTGGTGAATTTTTACAATTATCGAGACCGTAAGTTGATTTTCAACTCAAAAAGTAAACTGAAGTCAACTGGATATATCATCAAGGAAGATCTTACTCCATTAAGATATCAAATGTACAGGGTGGCTGGAAAAGAGTTCAATCCGAAAAGTGTTTGGTCTATAAATGGTGATATATTTATTCATTTCAATGATAAAAATTACAAGTTTGATGATTTTGATGAACTACAAAGTTTTATAAATAGTAAAAATCAGATAGCATGATTTCGATGAATTTGATCTTAATACATTACTGTATATATTAATTTTTACATTCACTGATAACTTATCATTATTCACCTGCACAGCGGCACGGTCATATGCCCCCTTTATGTTTGTTTCTTTTTTGCATACATACTTGGAATATTTGATTGATTTCTTGCATTCATAAATTGATTATTGTTTGTTTTGATTTTATGGCTTCTTTGAAAATATGTAATTTAAATGTGCGATCTCTATTATCTGGGTTTTCTGATTTTGATAATTTGATTTGTTCTAATGACTTTTCTATAGTGGGTGTGACGGAAACTTGGCTGAATGATTCTATATCTGATAACATTGTGGGTTTAAAGGAATATCAGTTTTATCGACGCGATAGGAGTTCTAGGGGAGGAGGCGTGGCCCCATTTGTGAAAAATTGCATCAAATCTTCTTTGATATTCGCCCATTCCAATAGTGACTTGGAACAACTTTGGGTGAAATGTAAAATAGGTGATAAATCTGTGGCCATTGGAGTTGTTTATAGACAACCTAGATCTTGTATCTCTGAGTCAATATATCAGATCGAAAATGCATTGTCACAGGTTTTTCCGGAAGTTGATGGAATTGTTTGTATGGGTGATTTTAATGTAAACTTCTCCGAGGGGAAGAGTATTTCCGTTGAGCAGTTAGTTGGTGTCATGGAGAGTTTTGGACTTAAACATCATATCGATGAACCTACCAGGATAACCGGCCGATCTTCAACTATCATTGATCAAATATTTATTTCAGGCTCCTTTGAAATAGTTGCCGCTGGTACGATGGATGCAGAGGGTATCACTGATCATCGATTATTATTTTGTCACATTCGTGTCAGCAAATTGGAGAAAACTAAGAAATTTGTAACATTCAGAGATTTTCGTTATTTTTCGGAACATGATTTCAAGAGAGAGCTCAATTTAATTGACTGGAATCCACTATATTCCAGTAAATCTATCGAATATAAAATAACTTATTTGAACTCAAAAGTCTCTTATTTATTCAATCAATACGCACCAGTAAGGACGGTCCTAGTTACCAAAAAAAGGGCTCCTTGGATGACTGACGTCATTAAAGTTATGATTCGGGAACGAAAGAAGGCACTCGATCGTTACAAGATTTCGAAAACTCGAGAAGATTTCGAAGTGTATAAGAATTTGAGGAATTATACATTGAGTGCTATTCGTAGGGAAAAGAAGGCATACATTGATTTCATCTCTAGATCCGAAGATAATTCGCGAAATTTATGGAAACAACTTAAAAATCTGAATGCAGTACCAAATAGAACGAATACTTTGCCACTTGAGTTCAATAATAATGTCGAAGAAATTAACAAACATTTTCTTTCGGCTGCTGATAGCTTGAACGAGGATTGTGCGGAGATGATATCACATTATAAAGACACCAGATGCAATTTCGACGGTTCGTTTGAATTTCGTCTTCCTAGTCCTCAGTCTCTCCGCGATAGTTAATAAATTAAAATCTAATGCTGTTGGTGACGATGGAATATCTGGCAATATGATCCGTTTGTGCATGCCGCAGGTACTGAATCCCATAACGCACATCGTAAATACTTGTTTAGAGCTCGGTTACTACCCTTTGTCTTGGAAAAATGCGGTAATATGTCCCCTACCAAAGGTTTCTCAACCAAAATCTATCAACGACCTTCGACCAATAAGTATACTTCCTTTCTTATCGAAAATTTTGGAGAGATGGGTGTACAAAGAACTTTATTCGTACTGCACATCTTTTAATATCCTACCAGTGCACCAATCTGGTTTCAGAAGCGGTCACAGTGTTCCTGCGGCACTTGCTCACATTCTGGATGATGTTCTGAGCGATTGGGATAATGGTCGTGTTACTGCCCAGGTTCTCTTGGATTTTACAAAAGCCTTTGATACCATCAATCATAGTCTCCTTTGTGCCAAATTAGAACATTACGGCCTCTCCGATATACCTCATAAATTTTTTAAATCATTCTTGAATGGAAGAAAACAATATGTTAAGATTGGAGAAAATAGATCATCACTTGTCCAAGTTAACAAGGGAGTTCCCCAGGGATCAATCTTGGGGCCGCTCCTCTTCCTACTTTATACTGCGGATTTTGCGAATTCTGTTAGGAATTGTCGGTATCATTTGTTTGCTGATGACAGTCAGATTTATTGTGGTTTTCATCCGGATGAGGCTCCGGCTGCGTGCTCTCTTATCAACAGTGACCTGCTCTCGATCATACAATTCGCCAAAAATCACAACCTCCATATCAATCCCAACAAATCGAACCTCATCTTTTTTGGCAGTAAATCTGCTCTTTCTAAGGCTAAAATACCGGCAATAACTATTATGGGTACAATTTTACAGCCTCAAGAAGTGGTAAGAAACCTCGGTTTATATGTTGATAGCCGATTGAAATTTTCGAACCATGTTTCTGGCTGTATTCAAAGAGCCTATATGGCACTGAAACTTTTGTATAGTTGTCGTCACTTTTTGAATAGAGGTTTGAGGTCGATGCTGTGTAATCAACTCGTGTTGTCGTGCTTTGATTATTGCGATGTAGTGTATGGTCCTTTTCTCGATAAGTTCGATTCATCCAGAATTCAATCGGTGCAGAATCGGTGTTGCCGTCTGGTTCTGGATTTAAGGAGGTCTGTCCCAACTTCGAGCTACATAAATAGTTTAAAATGGCTTAACATGAATAGTCGCAGAAAATTGCACTTCACGTGCTTTGTTCATAAAATAATTAAATTAAAATAACCTTCATACTTATACCGAAAAATAAATTTCAGACATAACATTCACTCGGTGAATATCAGAGAGCAGTCAAATATTGATATTCCTCGTCATTATACCGCAAAGTTTAATAGTTCATTTTTATACCAGGCACCCCACATTTATAATTCCATCGATAGTAACATAAAGATCAGATCAATGAGTGGCTTTAGACTTCATATCAAAAACTTAATTTTATTCGGCCAAGTTTCCACATCCCAGAGGATATAGTCGTAAATGCTTATATTATTCTATTGTATAGTATTGTCTCTATTTTAAGAATAGTAAGCCTTATTTTTTTTTGGAAATCTGAGTATGTGTATATGTTCATTTTGTAGATAGGTAAAAGTGTAAGAATAGCTATAGCTAAACTTTCGCCTAATAAAGACGGTTAATAATAATAATAATAATAACTTCTTCAAAATTGTGCAGAAAGAAGATGAACCCTTTGAAGAATCCTTGAACACAATCAAAACACAGGCAAAAACATGTGAATTTGACAAATTGACAGACAGCCAGTTAAAAGACAAAATAGTTTTCGGAGTGGAATCAGATGCTGTAAGGGAAAAACTACTCACTGGACACTGAAGAAAATCTAGACCTGAACAAAGCAATCTCGATATGCCAAGCTAGTGAACAAGCTACATAACGATTGGAAGAAATCTTCATTTCAGAAAATAGCAGAGTACACCTAGTGCCCTTGTACAAGGCAAGTAGTTAGTTGAAAACCCACAGTTAAGAATACAACCTACAAGAAAAATTCCCGATTACATAAAAAAACAAGCGCGAGAAGAACTTGATAAAATGGTTAACTTCGGTGTAATAAAACCTATGAAAGAACCTACTCCAGTAGTCAGCCCTATGGTAGTAGTCAAACAGGAAGATGAGCTGAGGATCTGCATTGACCCTACCGATGTCAACAAAAATATTCTGAGGAGGCACTACCCACTGAAAACGATTGAGGAGATGTTGGCAGAAATAATTGGAGCAAAATACTTTACATTATTGGATTGTAAACGAGGATTCTGGCAAATCAAAGTAACCGATCGTACACAAGAATTCCTTACTTTCTCCACGACTTGGGGACGATACTGTTGCACAAGGCTACCATTTGAAATATCAGCAGCCCCAGAGGTGTTCCAAGATGCCATAAATCTTGTGCTAGGAGATATTCCGAACGTTCAATGTTACATGGACGACATCTTGATATTTGCAGACAGTATAGAAAAAATAAAAAAGTTTACAGAACAAGTCATCAAAAAATTGAAAGAATTCAAAAAAGTGGACCAATCTTCCACTCTTACAAATTTTCGGAAGCAACATTCCATGGGAAGAGTCAGTAAAGTATTTAGGAGTGAACATTCACTGTAATTTAAACTGGAATAGGCAGATCAACGAAATGTGTGCGAAGGCATTCCAAGGGATTCCAAGGGCTCTGACTAGAATTTGGTGGGGTTCTCATCCAACAAATCTGCTAATCTTATATAAAGAAGTCATAAGATCCCATCTGGACTATGGCTCTATATTTTATTCAAGATGCTCCAAAGCTAATTTGAAAACGTTAGACACAATGCAATTCGCAGCCTTGCGAGCCGCTTTAGGTTTCATGAAGTCAACCCCAATTAATATAATATTGGCAGAATCAAGAGAACTCCCCCTCTACCAAAAAAGAATATCGCTAGCCTCAAAATTCTCGCTAAAACAATTAAGAACTAAAGAAAATCCGATAGTTTCAACTATTAGAACCCTCAGCAATCTAAGCCATTTTTGGACAGGACAACACCAGCCTCCTCTCTTAGAAGCCCTCCAATTAGTGGAAAATTTGAAAGAAATAAATAATGGCGTCTACCTCCCCTGTTTTTTGTACAGCCTTGAGATACATTACACAAATATTCAATATCATACTTTGAACATAAAAAAGGATGACCAACTCAACTCCTAGATTTTTCAGGCAGAATGCGAGAAAATATTCCCAGAACATGTTAAAATTTTCACCGATGCGTCTGAGACAAAGACTGGGAATTTACAGTCCCAGGAAAATCTCATATATTGAACGTATCCCAAATTTCTTTATTATAAATATGCCGTACATACTGCCGTACATACGGCAGAACTTTTGGCCATTCAGAAGGCCATTTCTCTTATATCTACAAAAAAAATCCCTAAAGCAATAATAATCTCAGATTCTAGGAGCGCTCTTGAAAAGATAACCAATTGGGCAGTTCATTCCTCCACTTTAGATATCAGGAAGAATATATATCAGTTGAAACAAAGAGGGGTTTTCCATCTCTTTGGTTTGGGTTCCCGGACAAGCTCAGGTTCTTGGTAATGAGAGAGCAGATTCTCTTGCCAAGATGGCTATGAAACTATCTAATCAAAAAAGTTTAAAAGGAGATGATGAATTTTGCGAGCCCTATTCAAGTGTTTAACAATTGAACTCTTTGACAGGAATTCCAATTTTCGGAATGTTGAATGATTTCGTCAAGCTAATCTCAGATTTAGATCCAGACAAAAAAATTCATAAATTGAATATTAAAGAAAGAATAGTTTTAGTATTTATGAAGTTGAAAATGTCTGTGGAATTCATAGTGTTATCATTTCTATTCAGGGTTTCTCAAACAACTGTAAAAAATATGTTTAGTGAATACACTGCATATTTAGCAAATATACTGAGAGGTTGCATTCAGCGGCCAAGTTCTGATGAGTTATTAATGAATATGCCACTATGTTTCAATTTTCAAGATGTTAAGATGATACTTGATTGTGTTAAAGTTTATGGTTGGGAGAGACAACGTTCGTTTTGAATGAACATATATTTATTCCCTATATTGTGTATATATTACATTTATCAGAATAATGATGTTACTATAACAACAGATATACATTGCCTACTTCTAAGAAATATATACACCATAGAATAATACAAATCTCAACAGATTGTACTGAAATTTCAGTACAAAGATCTTCCTTCATACTTATCATGCCGCATCCCGCATCAGAACTCATTCACATTAAGTATAAGGGAATGCAGACCATGAAGTTTATGACAGGTGTAAGTCCTGATGGACTTACAACATTTGTATCTAATTGTTATGGAGGCAAAAATTCTGATAAGGCGATATTTGAACAGAGCAGAATCATCGAAAAGTGAGAACCCTTCAAAGATGGTTGACAAAGGATTTCTAATAGATAACTTCTGTTGAAGTCATTATATTGGATAAATGAAGTTTTTCACCAATTGAATGTTTTGTCATGCTTAATTTTCTGTTGAGATTTTTGTGATTGCTAATGAGAAACTTTGTATTGTCATTGTTTGTAATGTTTGTTTTCATGCAATTAAAAAACATTTATAAAAGAAGCAATCATTTGTTTTCGCAAATTACACGAAGCATGTGTGTGAAATAATTATGTGACTTTTTTTTTAATCCTTGTGAAAACTTCATTAAACGGTACGAACACATTCAAGAAAGACTTTGAAATCACACATGATGTTATTAACCTAAATTGAATGAACTCGACAATACCTACACTATCCAAAATCGATAAATTCACTGAAATTCCATACGAAAACATCAAGATATCGAAGAAAAACACCTACAATAAACAGTTTCACATTATTCAACTCCAGAAATCCGATTTATTCACCTGAATTTAATGAATTCGACACTACTGTTGCGTAAGGCTTTGCACTACGATGCAAACGCGCCTCAAGCGCATGTTTTGTACTTGAAAATGTCAAATGAACATATCTGACAGTTGTCAGTAGATAAGCGGGAATAACGACAGTTGTTGTAGAATGGAACTGCAACTAATATAATATTGGCAGAATCAAGAGAACTCCCCCTCTACCAATAAAGAATATCGCTAGCCTCAAAATTCTCGCTAAAACAATTAAGAACTAAAGAAAATCCGATAGTTTCAACTATTAGAACCCTCAGCAATCTGAGCCATTTTTGGACAGGACAACACCAGCCTCCTCTCTTAGAAGCCCTCAAATTAGTGTAAAATTTGAAAGAAATGAATAATGGCGTCTTCCTCCCCTGTTTTTTGTACAGCCTTGAGATACATTACACAAATATTCAATATCATACTTTGAACATAAAAAGGGATGACCAGCTCAACTTCCAGATTTTTCAGGCGGAATGCGAGAAAATATTCTCAGAACATGTTAAAATTTTCACCGATGCGTAAGACAAAGACCAGAGTAGGACTGGGAATTAACAGTCTCATATATTGAACGTATCCCAAATTTCTTTACTATATGTACGGCAGAACTTTTGGCCATTCAGAAGGCCATTTCTCTTATATCTACAAAAAAAATTCCTAAAGCAATAATAATCTCAGATTCTAGGAGCGCTCTTGACAATATTTCCAATTGGGCAGTTCATTCCTCCAACGATTTGATCACTTTAGATATCTGGAAGAATATATATCAGTTGAAACAAAGAGGGGTTTTCCATCTCTTTGGTTTGGGTTCCCGGACACGCTCAGGTTCATGGTAATGAGAGAGCAGATTCTCTTGCCAAGATGGCTATAAAAATATCTAATCAAAAAAATTTAAAAGGAGATGTGAAAGCTCGAGCACTGCAAAATGAACTCCAGGTAAATACAGTAAGAAAAAAACAGGAAAGAGAAGAAGCGAAGATGACGAAGATGACATGTAAGTACTGTGGATACAAACATTATCGAGACAGCAAGTGCCCAGCCTTAGGTAAAACTTGTGCAAAATGCCAGGGTAGAAATCACTTTGCTGCAGTTTGTAAGGAAACAAGAGAAAAGAACAAGCAGAAAATGAAGAAAGTTACGAGCTAGAAGGAGACAGGGAGAGAGCAAATCAGATGAAAGCACACAAAAGGAGCTTTTTGTTGATTCTCTCAAGCTGATTGGTGCTGTACAGAAGAACACTGTCCAGAACAGCATGAAAGAGACCTTTTGGAAACAACTAGTAGCACTTGAAGACAGAGTTCAGGTAGACTTCAAACTCGACACTGGAGCAGAGGTTAGTGTCTTACCTTTGCACATATTGAAGAACTTGAAACTGGAAAAGAAGGTAAAACCAACAAATATAACTCTAGTTTTCTATGGAAGTAACAGTTTTAGAATAAAGCCCCTTGAAGAAGTTAGTTTGTCTTGCAAGGCTAACAACAATAGAGCATGTGTAAATTTCATTGTTGTTGATGCAGAGGGACAACTGCCCTTGCTAGGGTTACCAGGTTGCATTTCGTTAAGCTTAATTAAAAGACTAGCTAGTATTAGTTCAACAACCAAAGAAGTATTCACTAGTTTAGATGATGTAAAAAAAATTATAAATCTGTGTTTGATGGACTTGAATCATTTCCCAATGAACATAAAATTTGCTTGAAAAATGATGCTATACCACATGTTCAGCCACCCAGGAGAGTACCAAGAGTTCTTTATGATAGATTAATATTGAAGTTAGAACATTAAGAAACTCAAGGTTTAATTCAGAAACTCGAAGTACCTACTGAGTTGTTGAATGCATTGGTAATTGTTGAAAAAACAAATGGTGACCTCCGGTATTGTTTAGACCCTAAGGGCCGGCATTATTAAGTCCAACCAAGGATTCAACCGTTGCGTCAACAACCAAATTCCTCACTATCTGGTAGTTGGCGCACGGTTGAATCCTCGGTTCGCCTTTTATAAAATCGGCCCTCAGTATTTGAACGAAGCCATACATGGAGAACATTTCCTAATTCCCACAGCTGAAGAAATCGCTGTCAAACTAAGTAATAAGGAATATTTTGGGACATGAAAGATGGATACTTTCAAATAAAAATTGATAGTCAAAGCTCAAATTACACAAGTTTTGGCACATCTTTTGGGCGATACAAATTCTTAAGATTGCCGTTTGGTATCAAGTCAGCCACAAAGGTCTTTCAAAAAAACAACTTCGAAATATTTGGAGATCTTGATGGAGTATGCTTGAACTTTGATGACATAATCGTTACAGGCAAAGACGAACAGGAACATGATCCTAACTTACAACTAGTACTTGAACGAGCATTAAAGTACAATATTATATTAATTAGCTCAAAAATTCAATTTGAGTCTAAGTTTGTAAAATTTATGGGCCAGATATATTCGAAAAAAGGTGTTGAACCTAACAAGACATATCAAAGCAATTGTGGATTCACCAAATCCAAATAATAAAAGTGACTTATTAAGAATTCTAGGCATGGCTAAATATTTGGGCAAATTTGTGCCTAATATGTCCAAGGTGACAGCCCCCTTAAGAAATCCAACTGACATGACATGGAATGGGAGTGGAACACCTCTCATGAGCAATCCCTTTCTCAGCTTAAACATTTGCTTGTTACAGCCCCTATTCTCAGTTTCTTTAATTCTGAAAAGAATGTTGTGATTGAAACAGATGCTTCGAAAGATGTCTTAGGTGCTCGCCTTCTCCAGGATGGACATCCTGTGGCCTTTGCCTCACGAAGCCTGAACACAACTGAACAAAAATATGCGCAAATAGAGAAGGAAATGCTGGCGATTGTAATTGCAATACAAAAATTCCACTTCCTTATTTATGGTATTATCCCAAAATACAGCTGGTATTTGAAAAAATGATAGAAGAATTGTGCCCAGTTTCAAAAAAACTAAATCTGAAAAAAATGTGTCCTACTAGATGGGTTCAGCGTCATGACTCTGTCATAGTATTTCTCGAGTTATTTAATTGTGTGTGTGCTGCATTAACTGGGGTATCCTCTTGGGAAGATGAAGATGCATCTACTGACGCGAATTTACTTCTCAATGCTATTCTTTCATGTCCATTTTTATTTGCACTCTATGTATTAGTTATAGCATAATATTGAGCAAATATCTACAATCAGTAGAACTAGATCTTGGACAAGCTATAAAACATGTTAATTTACTCGAACAAAAATTAGAAGACATACGTCAAAATGCAGAAAATGAGTTTCATCTGCTGTTCTTGAAAGTAGAAGACAAATGTAGAGAGTATGAAGTTCCACTGATAAAGCCTCGAAATTGGAAAAAGACAAACAAAACTTTGTAATGTAGAATGCGAAAATGCAGAGACTTACTTTCGAATTTCAATATTTATCCCATTTCTTAACAATTTTATAGCATAAATTCACAATCGATTCTTAAAACACAAAGATGTTTCTTCGTCATTTACGTGCTTATTGCCAACGAATACTATTGATGAGTCTTACACTGATCTAAGAAAATTGTACTTATTTTACGAACAGGACCTTTCAAAAAAACATAATTTTTGCAATCGAGGCTTTATCAGTATGTGACAGAATAATTTATTCCCACATATTTTCTTTATTAAAAATATTTGCAACATTCCAGTTTCAACATGTACGACTGAAAGATCAAATTCCACTCTCGGAAGGCTTAAAACCTATTTAAGGAATAGCATGGAGGAAAATAGATTGGTGGGTTTGGCGTTAATGAATATTTATTATGAATATGAATTTAATTTAGAAGAAGTAATTAATACATTCGCTCAAAAAAGAAGGAGGTTAAAGTTAAATTTTAAACTATAAGTTATATATATTTTTAAATATACCAAAGCATGCCAATTAAATATTATACTATTATTTACTTTTATCACCCATCCATATTACTATTTTCAAGTTTGTTTTGTATCTTATGTTTCAATTCCTCGAAAATGAAGGATTGTTTTCGTCGATTTCTAGTTTTTTTATTTCTGTAGAATGATTAATCAAGTTTTAGGCGTGTCCTCTTACCCCCTGTACTCAGTATTTGTGAAAAAAATATAATATGCATTTTTAAAGTAAGCTTTTTTTATAATGTCTTCCCAAAATAACGAATGCGATATATCCATTATTTAAGAAGGTTTTCGCTTGCGGCGCATTTTTTAAATTATATAACTTACAGAAACCTGATTACTCTTGAGTGGTTTGTTTATCAAGGAGGTAAGATAAGTATATTTTCATTACGCTGATGATTATGAATTCGAGAAAACTATTGAATAAATATTATAAGAGAGTGCGACTGATGCCAGGTGGTGAATCTATTTCAGATGATGATGATGAAAATGACCACTGTGCTGTGAGTGTTCAACTTCAACAGAAATATATCCTTTTCTCAAAATGAATCGAAAGCAAGTACTGCCACAAATAATTTGGTTTCTCAAAATTCTAATCGTTTACTGGTTGGGTGCATCAGTAGTTCAGAAGATTTTAGTGACTTCGATGATCTGTTCATTTATCAAAACTTCATTGAACAACATTCTAGCAGCCCTAAAATAGAAGACTCACAAATGAACGAACCATTTGCCTTCCAACTGACAGAGTGCCCAGCAAACACAACATACATCAACTGTACAGATACTGCGTTACAAGTGCCACCTGAATGCAGCACATGAATTGTTGTATTAAAACAGCACAGTTTCTGTATTGCTAATAATGCATTTCAAAGAATGCAGTATTTGAAGTACAGTTGATGTACAGTTTCTGCGCAACAAAAATTAAGTGTCTCATGCGCAACGAGTGAAGTTCAGTAAAGGTGCAGTAACTGTGATTAGATAGTCTATGACTGTGATGTAATAACTGCAAAAGGTCCAAATGCTTTGTTACTAGGCACGGCAACGTACGGACTCCGACCTATCCCAAGATGGGGTAGGTCGGAGTTCTTACTATTCGGTACGGTGTCTTCAGGTAAGGCGCAATATTTTATTGTTTAGCAAGTGTAGTGGTTGCGTAAAGGTTGTGGAAAGATAGAATATTGGTTTTAGCGCCTTATAAAATTATTAATTAATGCTCCGTAACATTTCATTGTTCGGTTTTGAAAGTGTGCAGTGTATTCACCGTATTGAAGCAAATATATCGAATTTGTGTGAAAGGGCACAAAACGTACCAGTAGGAGGAAATACGACTGAATCGAGGTACGATTTGGAAACGTTAGCAACACTAAACCAACTTGAAGAGTTTGAGCGGAATCTTGAAGATATTCAATTCTTCTCAAAAATTGTAAGTGAATGTTTTTATAACAAACTTCTTTCGAATAGATTTTTACGTTTTTTTTTGTATAAATTTGTCATTTTTTATTGGGGTTTGTGTCGGGAACACAAATCAATTAAAAGAGATTACGGTATCAGAGTATCAGGCAACTGTCAATATAAACTATGCGTTGTTATAGCTGTCAAATATCCAAATATGTATACCAATTATTACATTATTATTAATGAAACTGAAAGTAGTTACACTAAACGAAATAAAAAAAATTGGTATATGTACATATTTGGATTTTTGGCAGCTATAACAAGGCATAGTTTATATTTTATTATTATTATTATTATTTTTATTTTTTTAGATTGATAGTCTTGGAATGATAGGAGGAAAAAATCAGGAAGATGTTTGTAGAAACATCCTTTCTAAAATTCTATCAAAAGAATTGGGTCATAAGCTCAACTGGACGGGGCGCCAGCATAAAGTTGCATTTTCGAAATTTTCCAATTTCACAAAAGCAATTTTAGGGATTATGTATGAGAGAGGAGTGAGGAGCAGCCAAACCCAAAATGTATAAACCTCCGAAGAAATTTTTTTTGTTTTATTTTTTTAATTTTTAAATTTAATTTGAAAAAAAAATAAAAAAATTAAAAATTTTGTTTTATTATATTTTGATTTATATATACATATTTTATTTTATATTTCGTATGAATATTCCTGTTTCAGTTATATATTTTTTTTGTTTAATATAGGATTTCTTTTTACGCTTACTTTTCATTGGATTTTACACCAAAACCGAAAATAATAGGATCAAGATTATTAAATTTTCACCTTTTTTCAAAACTTTCACATATTGAATTCCGTAATCAAATTTGAAGTTGCTGAACATTACAAACTGCGTTTGGTATGCAACCATTGTATAGCTTGCTGCATTTCAAATGCACCGAGGCTGAACAGTTTTTGTTCCGTTACTAAAAAACTTCGCTTCATATGAATTGCAGCAACGCTGCAACAATGGCTGTATACCTGTATATGAATGCAGTTTGTACTGTACGTACAGTGACTGTACAATTCAGCGGGACATATACGGTCCGTTTTGATACAGTTACTGCATAACCATCGCTGCAGTGAAGTGCAGCAACGCTGTACAAATTTTGTACAGTTCCTGCGTTTCAGTGTTTGCTGGGTGGGCATTATATCATAATGTTCCCCATAATCCGGTCAATGATTTGTTGAAACTTTTACAACCACATTTTCCAGAACTACCAAAAAATGTTAGAACTTAACTGAAAACGAGGGTTGGCATGTTTTTTCAAAACAGTGTTTTAAAACACGTTTTATACACAAGCCTCTGTTTAAAACATATTTGTTTTAAAACAATTGTTTTGAATCAGTTTTTCATTGAAGGAATAAATCGGAAAATATTCTCCAATCTGTAATAAAATATGACTTTTCGTGAAAATGAATAGGATTATAAAATTGAATCATTCTGTTTCTGTCTGAAGTATCAGTAGGTTTGAATTCATTCCAAATAGTATTTTATTTTCCTTCTAGACATTATATTGAAAACTAACAATCAGGACCCGCAGAATTCTGATTTACTCTGTCGCGGCTCGCGGCATCATTCCTAACCTAACACCTTAACTGTAAACAATTTAACAATATCAGAGTCTCTGACAATATACAAGTTCTATTCAGTGTTGCCAGATTTGAATATTTCATAGCAATGTTGCCGAAACTTTGTTTTAATTATGTTTTAAATCATGTTTTTCAAATATTCAAAAAACCATGATTTAAATCAAATAAAAAAACACAATGTCTTATTTAAAAAAAAATATGTTTTTTGCCAACCCTGCTGAAAACTCCTCGTAAAGTTATTTTAACTGTGGTGCTTCCTGGAAATTATCATCATATTGAATTCAAAAATTGTTTGAATGAGCTCATAAATCATTCGGAGAATCTGTTACAAAATGATTCAGAATTAGGAGTGTCCATCAATATTGATGGTTTGCCTATTTCGAAAAGTTCTGGTGGCCAATTATATCCAATACTATGTAGTTAGATGAAAAATAGAAATATTGTTGACGCATATACCATGGTAATGAAAAACCTGCAAAGGCAAATGATTTTTTTCAACTATTTGTTGATGAAGCAACCTTATTACAGATGGGATCATTTTTAAGAATAAGAAGTACCAAATTAAAATAAATTGTTTTATTTGTGATGTTCCCGCCAAACCTTTCATAAAATACACCACGGGACGGACATCCAGGCTATTTTTCTTGCTCAAAATGTGAAATCGAAGGTTTATATGTTACGGGTAAAGTCAAATTAACGAGTAAACCTAGGTTTATCCGGGTAAACTACGCAATACCTAGGAAACGTGGGTAGAGTCCGAAATATAACCGACATCATACCTATTTCGGACTTTACCCGGGTAAATCGCGTGTGAAAAAAAATTAGAAAATCATGCAAAGAAAATGAGAACCTTATCTGAATCAAAAATTCCCTCCATGTTCCGTTCGCGATACAGTCAGAGTGAAAGTTCCAGATGTTGATCAAGGAAGGGGTGATTTCAGAAACATTCTCATGACAGTTAATTCTCGAGAAAATTGACGACCATTTTTATAAACTAGGAAACAAGACAGGAACTATTAAGGAAATGTTCTCCAGGAATGAATTTTCTTCGTGTAGTGAGAAATTTAAGATCTGGAAAGTGTTTCATCGAAAAAAAAATGTTTACAACAGCTTGCACATGAACAGCCAGTTCTAAGAGGTCAAGGTTATAACCCAACAAACTGTTAGGATATGGATAGGAAATTAATATTCGAGACCAAAATAAATGGTTCTCTATGAACACATATGTCATGTCAATATACTCTGTGAATAGAACATAACCCCAATAACAAAAACACCGTTACGTTCTTGTAAAAAATCCAAAAAATAAAATCTCCGTTAAAGATCGAGCTGATAATTTTCTGAATTAGGAAAATATAAAAACCGAATACATATAAAAACAGGTTATGGTGCCCAGTACCTTGTAGTTTTAGGGCCATCAGTAAAAAGTGATCCAAAAACTGAAACGTGAAAACACACATTGGAAAAATGTCTGACGAAAAAGATTCGAGTCAAATCCAAGTGTTAACAACAGCAGACACATATCATTTATGGGAATTTGAAATACAAATATTATTCAAATCGAAACAAATATGGGAAGTTGTCTCCCGAGAAGAAACACTACCTCAGTGTAAAGACGATGAAAAACTCAAAAAATCATGGAGCACAAAGGATGCTAAAGCACAATACTATATTATAAGAACTGTGGATAGAATGGTGAAAAATCATATATTGACATGTAAAACTTCCAAGGAAATGTTCGACACCCTTAAAAAGAGTTATCGAAAAGATACAAGTCAAATAAAACCACTTTTTTTTTTATTTTCATGCAAACAAGTTTGACGAAAATAAAGATGTTATGATGAACATAAGCCAACTACAAAATATGGTATTCAAACTAAAACAATTGGGACAAGAAATTAATGATGAAAATGGTTATGGCAAAAATATTGTTTACGTTACCAGACCAATATCGTTTCTTTAATAGTGCTTGGGAAGCTACAGCTCCAGAGTCAAAAACAATGGAGAATTTAGTGTCCAGATTATGCACTGAAGAAGAATATAAACATAAGAAAAATGAAGAAAATATGGGTATTTCATTTAGTGCTCATTCGAAAGACAAAAATCAGCGAAAACCTAATGTGACATATTTCAAATGTGGAACAGTTGGTCATGTAAGAAACAAGTGTCCTAAAGAAAAATTCTGTAAAATATGTAAAACAGGACAGTCACAATGAAAATGAATGTTTTTCTAACAAGAATAAGCAGAACAATAGTCAACTAACAAATAAACCACCTTGTTCGTATTGCAAAAAACAAACCATTTGTCTGAAAACTGTTACTTCAAATCTTAACATGATGCAAAAAATAAGAAAACTGCTTTTTTTGTTGAAAAATCTAAATCTTACGAGTCCAGTAGCCAAAGAATTACAGACAGATTCTTTGTAGTGGACAGTGGTTGTACATCACACATGACAAATAATACTTACCAGTTAAAAAATGTCGAAAAGAGAAAAAAGAGCTAAATTAAGTAACAAACCAGTACTACAGTTTTTTGATGTTTCGAAAGAAGTAACATTATCAGTAGATGCATCAAAATAAGGGTTAGGTGCAGTGTTGCTACAGAACAGGTTGCCATGTGCATATGCCTCAAGGTCAATGACCGATGCTGAGACTCGGTATGCTCAGATCGAGAAAGAACTCTTGGCAATTTGTTTCGGAGTATCAAGATTTCATGAATACATTTTCGGGAAAAGAATCACAGTAGAAAGTGATCATCAACCTTTGACATCAATTTTTAAAAAGCCACTCAATAAGTGTACGGCTAGACTTCAAAGGATGATGATACAATTACAAAAATATGAAATAAATTTAAATTATATTCCAGAAATTTTAAGTTTAAGTAACTGAAAGTTCTGGTAGTGAACACAGTGAGTTGAGCGGGTCATCAGATGCTGAACAAATGTTCCTAAATAATCGTAAAATGACAACTTCAGGCAGAACTGTAAAAATACTTAACTTGTAGGGGAGATGTGGCGTAGGTAATATGTATACCAGATGTATAAATAAGTTGTACGTTGGCAACACTGAAATAAACCAGAATGAAACTAACCTTTGTTTACTTGACAAGACCCTGCAAAACTGTAAGATTTGTGAGAAACATTTTAGTCTTCATTCTTTCTTTCAAAGATGAGAACACTCTCGAATTTAAGTGCGATGCAGTGTCCAAACGTTGGATAATTTCTACAGAATTGCCTGGAGTAAATAGATGCTGTTCTTCAGAAATATCTCTGTTGCATCTCAAACAGGTATTCACTCTTTTTTTGTTACTAATGGGACTTTATTCATACAGTTTTATGATCAACTGGCCCCCTGCACATGATGGAGAGTTCTGCCTCTGATCATACTGCTAAGATATTTGTGTCAAGTTTTTTTATGGCTTTTTTAGGAAATGTTCCGTGATTCCCTTCAGAAGAAATATATTCATTGTAGCTATAAAAGCTAGTAAATGTTCGCTATTCCAGGTTAGATTAACGGGTCGTTTATACTGGCCCGTAACTTAAACTTTTCCCTTACCCTAAGAGTTGAAAGATAGAAATTTCATGCTATGGTTTATACTCGAACTTTAACTTATTCCCTTAAAGAGAACAAATTTTAAGGGCATAAGTTAAGGGCATAAGTTACGGGCCAGTATAAGTGACCCTTTACTCATTTCCTCCTTTTTCAGGAATAATTGAAGAAGTCTTCGAGCAAACTCAAGACCAAGTTGAGGTCGCTCAATTGGTCCAAATTGTGGAAGAAGCATCGTCTGAAAAGGCCCAAAAAGGTATTGACTTATGCTTTAAAAGTATTGTATATTTAGCCATTTTCTAACATAGGCTTAGTTACTGTGTCCTTACGCCACCTTAGGCACAACACTGTTAATTTTCGACCCAACAGTGTAACGGTGGCTCACTACTGATATAATCTTTTAGAATGTCAGGAAATATAAATTTGTGCCATTCATGTTTAGAAGTAGGTACTCATAATTCTTTTTTTTAGAAGATACTGAAGTCATGAGAAGTGAAAGTCCAAATCTCAAATTTCCTAACTCCCACAACCAATATTTTCAGAAATATTGGAAACCTGCCGTGCTAACTTCTCCTCGAAAGAAGAAATTAATAGATATTGTGCACCAAAGAGAGAAGCAATTGAGGAAAATAAAAATATTATGTTATAGCAGATCACATGACATGAGGGTGGGGGTACGGACCCCCTCCACCACCGAAATAAAATGGATTAACACTAGATAAAATCGGCAAACATTCCAAAGATCAAAGAAATCAATCTTTTCACTTTTCAGTATTTTCACCACGCAGCGCCGGCCCTGTCGCTGCTGCCTATTATCTTCTGTCTTCGCGTCGTTGTGCCGTCATTCGTCTTTATGTGCGCGACGAGTTAAGGCTAGCCGCACATTGAGCGCAGCCGAGCACAGCACAGCCGAGCCTAGCCTAGCAGAGGATTTTGTAACACACGCAATTGAATAGAACGCCGCATATTGGACTGCTACGTCCAATATGCGGCGTTCTATTCAATTGCGTGTGTCACAAAATCCTCTGCTAGGCTAGGCTCGGCTGCGCTCAATGTGCGGCTAGGCTAAGACCTGTGTCTCTGTGCAGTGCAATACACGTGATACATATACAATATCGAAAACAACGGTTCCCGTTTACCTCAGTGCCCGTATTAATAACAGTAAACGCCCTCGCCTCCCTGTCCCAATATAATACATTATTCTAGTACTATTTTTTTTAGATCAAGATCATTGATCATCAAGTCAAGATGTCTAAACGAACTAGTTTGCAAGCGTCACTTTTTACCTATTTTACAGAGGCTCAAAAGACGAACACTGCGAGTGACTCATCTACATCTGCTAGACCTATTGTCTCTGAGGCAAGCACATCGTCTTCTTTTTCTACGTGTACTGAGATCAGCGAAGTGAGACCTGAAGAAAGCAACTTACTAATTCACCACTTTGATTTGGGAAACTATATAGGAACCAAATTAGATGATGACTTAAAATTTAAGTTGCTGAGGGCCAGGGGAAGATTTCAAATTTCCAGTAAGCGTAAGTGGGAAGAAAAACCTTCGATTTCAAAGGCAGTGGCTTGATAGGTACCCGTGGCTCGTTTATACGAAAAATGACGGCGCTTTGTGCAAATATTGTGTAATTTTTTCACATCCCACCGTAGGAAAAGGAGGCAATCAGGCTTCAAAATCTCTTGTGACAGTTCCGTATAAGAAATGAGAACACGCAATCGAAGACTTCGAATCCCATCAATCGAAACAATACCATCACGAAGCTGTGGTTAAGGGCTCCAACTTTTTGAAAACTATGCAAAACCAACACTTGGATATCAGGAACGTTATTGACTCAGGGAGAAGAAAGCAAGTAGAAGAAAATAGAGAAAAATTATTTTCAATTGTGAAAACTAATTAAGTTTTGTGGGCGTCAAGAACTGACTTTGAGAGGAACAAACGATTCTGGTCCTGTTTCTGTGACTGATGAGGAGCCAGTCACAAATGACGGCAATTTCAGAGCCATCTTAAGAATGAGGATGAAATGTGGTGATACAAAATTGCTCAAACACAGCGAAAACTTTGCTCTGAACGCGACATATATGAGCGCTAAGGTCCAAAATGATCTGATATCAATTTGTGGGGAAATAATTCAGAAGGAAATTGTAAAATGTTTAAATGAAGCGAAGGTGTTCTCCGTTTTAGTAGACGAAACTGCTGATATTTCGGGGCACGAACAACTTTCACTATGTGTTAGATACACAAAAAAGGTCGAAACTTGTTATGTGGTGAAAGAAGATTTTCTCGGGTTTGTAAAGGTCGATAATACAACTGCACAACCATTGGCTGACACGATCATAGCGTTCCTGACAAACCTTGACATTGACTGCAACAATATGGTGGGACAGGGGTACGATGGTGCAGCTGTGATGAAAGGTACTTTTAATGGCGTTCAAGCAATAATACGGAAATCATATCCCCGAGCTCTGTTTGTCCATTGCAGCTCTCATTCTTTAAACTTGGCCCTTTGTCATTCATGTAGTGTACCTCCTATAAGAAATTGTATAGGAACTGTGAAAGCAATCGGAAATTTTTTGAGAGCATCTCCAAAGCGAACAAGCTTCCTTCAGGCACGCATTAGGGCCAACTTTCTTGATGCAACATGGCAGAAATTAACACCAATGTGTGAAACGCGGTGAGTGGAAAATCACAACGGCTTGTTAAAATTCCAACAAATTTTTAAATCTATTATTGAGACTTTAGA
This sequence comes from Adalia bipunctata, assembly GCA_910592335.1. NCBI lineage: Eukaryota > Metazoa > Arthropoda > Insecta > Coleoptera > Coccinellidae > Adalia > Adalia bipunctata. The sequence goes on from OU342957.1 coordinate 18,011,257, forward strand.
ACAATTCAGCACAGACCCGGATATGGAGACCTCAACCAAAGCTTCTTCTTTTCTGAGATCTGCTCTTGCCAACGAATTCGTGGTATCACTCTGTTTTTTGGCGAAGGTATTTGGAGCAACATTAACAGTATGCAAAGTCCTGCAGTCACCTCTTTGGGACTTAATAACAGCTGTCGACCATATTGAGAACGTAATATCGAACTTTCAAGATATTCCATCCAATATTGAAAACGAATTTTCAAATTCATTTACAGAAGCAAAAGATTTATTGGCCAATGTCAATGAAGAGATCAAGCTTCCTCGGTTGACATCAGTACAGAAGCATCGCGCTAATCCAAATACTAATAACCCCGAACAGTATTACCGCATAACTGTTGCAATACCCCTATTAGAAGACTTAACTTAACCCAGCTCAAAATAAGATTTACCGAGATTTACTGACCACAAGAAAGTGATTGCTGCCATGTATACTCTTATACCAACAGTCTGTTCCGAGAAGGAAAGGCCATTCCCAAGAGGGGACCTAGTGGAACTAGACGAGGCACAAGACGAATTTCAACTATGGAAATTGTTGTGGCAGGGCAAAAGCCCTTCGGACCGGCCATTGGCTGTCGGAGAATGCAACAGACAATTGTATCTCAACATTTTTATGTTGTTGAACATCTTGTCGACTCTACCAGTAACCACGTGCACCCCGGAAAGGTCATTTTCCACACTTAGGCGCCTAAAAACCTACCTACGGAATTCTTGTGGTCAAGAGAGGCTAACCGGGTTGGCCCTAATGGCAATTCACAGAGATCATCATCCCAACTGATGATGTTATAACAGAATTTGCCCATAAAAAGTCTAGAAGGCTTGATTTTATATTGTGAATTCACTGAAATGGAAATTTGAGGTTTTTTGTTTTAAAAACGAATATGTTAGTACTGTGTTTTCAGTGGAGGGCTTTTCCCATGCCAATGTAATGGTAATTAATTAAATTTGAATTAGCAAGTCCCGAAATCTTTTCAGTAGCCTATGTTTCAGGTTTCATCATCAAGGGAATCCGAAAGAAGTTTAAGTGTGTGTTATGCGATTCTAAATCGCTCTCAGAATTTCATAATACATTCATTGCAAATAAAGAGTGGTCTTTTTTCAATATATGTATATTCATGTTTTGTGCATGCAGCGAATTGAATGACCATTTTCTGTTGATAATGAACTACAACTTTTCCCATTTTGATTATTCATTATTTATTCTTATCTGTATTCTTTGTGTTTCATATTGGTAGATTTATCTGAATGTTGAATTCATGCAGTAAATAATTAATCCTTCTTGGTTATGAATTACATTTTAACAATATCGTAAATTTGTTACTTCTCATCTGAATATGTGCATTCATGTGATTAGTGCATTAATGCAGGGAAGTATTGATCTTTTGTTTTTAATAATGAACTGTTGTTTTTCCATTTTGATCATTTGTTATTTTTTCTCATTTATATAAGTATTCATAAATATTATTTTTGTTTCATATTTGTACATTCATCTGAAAGGTGAATTCATGCTGTGAATGATCGATTCTTTTTTATTGAATTTTCATGGTTGTTTTAATATTCTGATCACTTTTCAATTTGTTCATTTATATGAGTGCTGATGAATGCAGTAAATAATTAAATGTTCTTTTATTTTATAAACCTATTTTGTCTCCAATATTGAATATTTGCAATAAATATGAAAAAAAATGAAAAACTTTTCATTTTACAGTAGATTATTTTCTCTCTACTGAAAAATTTAAAAGTTTTTTCATACAGTATTGCAGTCTTTTATATCAGCTGCGATATGTGAAAAGGCATTTCAAATCTCCCGCGTAAATTTCAAATTTTCCCGCGCCCCTTTCTCAAACTTCATTCAGCGCCAACTATGCTGATCTTTCGATGAAACTGAGAGAGATAGAGAATTAAAATGCCCCTCTTTTTTAGCAGGTAGTTACCCGTCTCGGTTGTCTCTGGGACCAAGCACTTCATCGATGTCTTTAGAAGTGTTAGAACCTGTGGTTAGAACCGAGATTACCTAATTACCTAACTATCAGAAAATTCTTAGAACGAATCTGTTGAGCTTAACACAGATCTAAATAATGATTCAAACGAGGATTCGCATTATTCGAAAGAATAAAGTAGTGATGAAGATTTTCCATCTATTCATGACACAATTTTCGCTGACGAACTTCAAATGCCCTCTGATTCCTCCGACTTTTTGAGTAATAGGGCTTTACGGAACAATATAGCTCACACAGCCTTAGGACAACTATTATCGTGGTTTTCCACTTCTCCCGCCATTTCGAATCTGCCCAAAGATCCTCGTACATTATTGAAGACGCCTAAAAATCTGATATAAAATCAATGGGAACAGGGCAGTTGCATTATTTTGGAATTTATGATGGGATTTCGAAAATTTTTCAGATAACCAATGACTGTTTCGATACTTATCATCTTGATTTCAATGTTGATTGTAAACCTCTTCACAAGAGTACCAAACTTCAGTTTTGGCCTATACTATGTCAAGTAAACAATATACCGAATGAACCTCCATTTCCTGTTGCTTTATACTGTGGATCGGGAAAACCTCCATTACAACCATTTCTCTCAGATTTCCTCAAAGAACTTCACGATTATGAAATTAATGGTATTATTAATATAAACAATAAAAAAATTTACATCAATTGCCGGTCATTCTGTTGTGATACACCGCAGCGCGTTCATTCATGAAAAGTACAAAAGGTCACAATGCTTATTATGGATATGATAAATGTTGTGATTTAAGGGAAAATTTGTCAGCAGGAGAATTGCTTTTACCAATCGCAATAGAAAGAATCAACTCCTTCGGCACATTTACATGTCGATATTATTTAAACTTTTCCTATTGATTACATGCATTCGGTATGTTTAGGAGTTATATAATATATTTATATATAAATAATTTCGACAAGACTGTTCAAAGAAGTGAATTTTGAGATTGATGAGAATTTTAAATAAAAGAGTATTGTTTTTCTGATTCTAAAGTGAACCTCTGAAGATGCCCACATTTTGGGCGAAACGTCAGGTAAACTAAAATTAAATAAAGACAATTATACTCTTGTTTTTTGTCCTAGTGACCCACAAATTTATTAGATAATTAAAATTGTTCGTATCTCATTCCACACGCATATATAGGAAAGAATTTTGCGTTTATAACCTGCAATCCTTGATTCATCTTGCAGATGATGCCAAAATGTTTTGGAGACTGAATGGTATAAATTTTCCTTTTGAAAATTGCCTAATTTTTCTTAAAAGGTCTTTGAGGAAATCGAACCAATGTTTGCCACAAATAATAAATGAATGAAAATAATGAATTGTTAACAGGATTTCAGAGGAGTATACATAATATAATTCTTCAGACAACATAACGGATGTATGTTGCACTGGAAAACCAATAGAAAATGAAGGGAATAGGGCGGTCTTCAAGAATATTAATTTCAAGGGATTTAAATTATCTGTTACATCTGGAGATAACTCTGTGTTTTTGACAAGGGACCGAATTATATTAATTCGTAAAATAATTGTTAAAATAAAAGTTAATGGAAAAAAAATAATTCACCTCGAGGGATTATCCTTGAATATAATAAAACCTTTTGTGAATCACCCTTCTGATAGTTCCATGATTTCCTTATATGAAGTATCTTTAGCGGTGAATCCGTGATTGTATCGAGTGATGGCATATTATGTGAAGGAATATTGCTACCTATTCATAATACATACATGTGCTGTCCTTTTGTACACTCCTTATAAAACAAAACATTCAATTAGCTAAAACATCTTTATCAAAATTTCATACAATTGTTCCCGTATTCTTTGTTCGTTCTTCAATTTTTTTTCTGAAAAGCTTAGTTTTAGAAATAGTTTGGAGGTTTGAGATATTTTTCGAATATTCTTCTGTTTTAAATTTGTTTCAGGGAATATATCATTGTCGACTTCCCTGAAGAAAAAACAGAGGACGGTATTCCGATGGCTTTGATATCAAGCGATTGGTTGTTCGGAGAAGATGTCAATTTATACTGCTTCTGGTCTACGTATATAAAATCGACAACACAAAGAGAGAAGGCAGTAAGTAATGAATCATCAAACATTGAAATATGAAAAATGTCTTAAATGCCCGGTCGCCATAAAATATCCCACAAGTATACATTTTTTTTCGGTTATAATTTTTTCTGCATATGAATTTGATTTTTAGATGATCACAAAACAGCTTCGGTGAAGCTGAGGCTGCTAGAGGAAGAGAGATCCCAATCAGAGGAATCCGCGTCCCAACAATCAAATATTAAAGTCATTTGAGGAAATAGGAATGAAGATTTCATTTACTCGGATGAAAGCTTTTATGATGAAGACATGCCACCAGTACCACCTGAATTGAATTTAATCACATCAGTATACCTTCACCATCAAAGGAAAGGAATAAAACATTAAAAAAAATATATTCATTTCTCAGACCAGTCCAACCATTGCAAACCTCAGGACTTAACATTGAAGAAACAGGCACTAATGTAGAACTAATGAATTATAATAATAATCATATAAGTATAGTACATGTGAAAAGAACACGAGTGAGTATTATATTATGCAATTTTATTAAATTTCACGTATGTACGCATTTTATCTAACCCAAATATTATTTGAGATATGAGTACTTAAAATATTTTTTCTGAATTATTTTATAGAAACTCCTTGATATATTTTTTCAATTTTCAGAAATTCTCACGAATTTGGTGAAAGAAATTCAGATTCTGAAAGAAGATATAAGACATCTTTTGAGATTGAATTCGGATGAAGAGAATATTCAAATCGAAATTATTGAAAATACCACCAACATTAAATGCTATGAAGATCTCAAGCAATTTGATTCAGAATTGAATGATGTAGAATATTTCAAAAAATGTGTGAGTAGAATTCTGTACTTTTTAGGGCTTACTTTAACTTTTTATTGTTTGCTTTATTTTATTCAGTAGGGGGATTCCAGAATTCAAAAGACAGAGTAATAATAATCTATAATTTATGATTTTTTCTCAGTTGTCTAAATTTGGCCTCACTGGAGAAAAAGACGTAGCTGAGACTACACGAAAAATAATGAAACTTATGATAAGCCATGAATTGGCTCTTTCTCTGAATTGGTCAGGAAGGAACAATAAAAAGAGCTCAGAAGCATTGAAGAACATCGTTAAGATTATTCACGGTGAGTTTTCATGTTATTGGTAGAAAATGTTGAAATGTTTGAATATAATGAAGTTAAATTGCATGTGGAGGTACTTATTCTGTATTCATTGAAACTATTCTATATTTATTTATAGGTATATAAATTCAGGAATTTATTTCATATGAATAGTGAAATTTCATGTTCCAGGATCAGTAAGGGGAAATCCTTGAACAAAAAAAGTCAGTGATGTGGAAATAAATCATGTTATAATGAATTGGCTCCGCAATGCCAGTGACAGATCAGGCGGTAGATTGAGAAGAGCTGAGGAGGAAGAATTAGAGAATAGACAATGAAGTTTTTGTCTTCAAACATACAGGGTATAGACGGACGGGTTTTCCACCAACGTACAGCCAGCGGACGATTTTTTTTATTCGAATAATTATACAAACTACCATCTCTGTAAATTTAAGCAGGGTTAAAATGACTGAAACTAAATATTTTTTTACATGTTTTCGTTGATCCCGTTGGCGAACCCACCACTGCTGGCCAGGGTAAAAATGACTGACTAAAAACTATCACTGGCTCCCGGGCTATATTTGCAGTATACCGACTCTAACATTGCAGCATTAAGCCAACGTTGGGCCGAGTTAAGAATGTTTGCTGGGAAAAAATGCGTCAACAACAAATGTAAGTGTAGAGCTAGTTGAATTTTTTGTGAATCTAAATGTCACGGCAGCTTATCTTGCTTGATCACATCGATTCTTTACTTTTATAGAACAGTTTTTATGTTTTCACCTACTTTCCAAACATTTCTGAATTCAATTGATGATTTTATTTCATGAAATAAGATCTCTTCTGGGTGAATGAGCATTATTACAATCTATCAACATAGTTTTTTTGGTTCACATAAGGGATTTATTTGAGCGAATTTATTTCAACATAAAAAATTTTGTTGTGTTCAAACATATAGTTTTTTAAATCAAAAAGGTTATTTGTTTCAATTGATTTCTGTTGAAAATGATGGAACCAAATACGCAACTCATTCGAATGAAATAAAAAGAGTTAGGTTGGAACAAATGGAATATTTTGATCAAAGAAAGATGGATTGAATTTCTAAATGAAATAATTGTTTGGCACTAATTTGTGACCAAAGAATTCATGTATACTACTTTGTAGAAATATTGTTGAAACGCTAGAAACAAAGCAACATTTATGTTCTCTATTTTCCTCGTTTTTACCATAAGTTTTGTTTAAAAATTTATCAATTAATCAACAACTTTAAAACTATTTATGTATTATAGGCTAAAAAATTCAGAAATAAAAAATGAAACCCGTGTAGTGCCTGATTAAATTTGGGCAACACTGCTATTAATATGTTGGCGACTGGAGACTGTACTTGTACTTAAATTGACTAACTCCGAGTAACCGAGTGCTTTGGTAACATACTTTCCGCGTACCGGCGGCGTATAATACGAATACGCCGCCAATCATTGGCGTATACGCATACCGGCGAACACATGTGTTTACGTTTTACGATCATCGGAGCCAATGAAATGAGGGTTTTTTGTACTTCTGTCCTTTTTCTGTTCGTCAGTTAGGGTACATATCGAAAATTTAGAAGAAGGAAGTTCATTCTCTTTGAGGAGTTTGAGTAGGATATTACCTATTACTTATTAGTGAGTCGGGAGTGGTCGTAGACGTAGAGTCATAGTGGAACACTACTACTAAGTGCTGAGTGTAATCAAATTGAGGTAAAAATATTTTTACGAGATACGTTTGTTCATGATGCATCGAAGGTTCCTTCTTCAATTATTTTCTATCTTTCATTTCAGTGTTTCGATAGATTTGAATAGGTAATATGGAGGAATCAGATACACTTGGGTGTTTTTTAATCAAAAACGGCCTAAGAGATTATGGACGTGCTTTCCAAGGTAATTCGTTTTCTGTTGGAAAAATATTTTTCTCATTCATGATCTTTCCTACAGGTATTGAGCCAAACAATGTTCTTTTGGTTGAAATGAATCTAGGCGTCAAAGATTTCGCGCCAATTTTGATTTATTTTTTTATTTATACCAAACCAACCTTGTTTGACTCAATGCGAGCTTATATTGTGCAATGAAAAAGCTCATTCTATGTGAACTTTATTCTGCGATAAAAAATTGATCAATTATGTAGTTTCAGACAACGATATTAGAATTCAAGACTTGAGAAAACTCTCAGAGTCTGATATCCAACACTAATCCCAATTATTGGTCATCAAATTAAATTGCGTAATGCTTTGGAATCCTTGGAAGAAGTAAGTATTTTTCTGTTTCTGTGGTATAATTTTTTATAATAACTACATTAAACTTCTAAGGAGAACCATCAGACCAATGAGAATGAAATAATTGAGGAATCAATAATAGCAGAGTCTTCTTCTGAGTCTGATAAGCATGAGAAATTTCTGGGAAATTGCAGGTAGGTCCATTAGTTAGATTTAGTCATAGGATTTAGTACTCCCGGATTTTGAAAGCTATTTTCGTCATCATCATCATCATTCACAAATATTGTCCAGAATATAGATTTGGAAAGCTTATTACAGTCCACATTGTTGGGTAGAGATGTGATCCAGAGTTATCGCAGCTCAGAAGTCTTAGATACCAAGTGCAAAAGTCTATTGGTTGAAATTATCATCACACATTTGCTCAGTTATAATCATCTGTAAGTCATTTTCAGTAAATTTTTAATTTTCAATATAAAGCATGGTTTTTTCATTCTAGGCGATTATTGAATGAAGACGTCAATGATCTTGCAGATAAAATTATAGCTTTATTTCCTAACGAAGTGAAGGGGGTGTACTACATTCCACCATTAAGAAAAAGGCATTCCTCAGAAAATATTTCTGCAGTATCCAAAGGAAAATTAGTCGATAAGTATATAAATACCCTCACATTGTTGAGAAAGTGTGGGGTTATCAAATCAACTAGACAGGGAGAAATTCAAAACCGATCCTTTGATGATTCTAATGACGGTGAAAAAGTGAATGAAAAAGAAAGCTTTGTATGGCTGGAGAATAGAAGTGAGCCATGGACTGAAGTTGAGAAACACTGGGAGAGAAGCTTTAATATTAGAAATCGTATTTTCAAAGAGAAAAAAATTACAATCCATGATATTTATGAAGAATGGCCTATACTTTCCCAAAATGCTGGTTATCTCCTTGTATGTATACAGGGTCTTTCACGAGGAACCTCACCCATATTCATACGGGAAACTACTGAACGTATTTTCATGAAATTCAGCACTTATAAGTATTTCACGATGCTGACGAAATCTAAAATATTTTCAAGGCATGAGCACCTCCGGTTTTTCCGGAAATGACGTCAACTTCCGTTTTTCAAATTAGAACACCATTTTTTTTATTGCAGAAATAGATTCCTTAGAAAATTTCAAGTTATTTTGATGTAACATTTTTCAGTTTTGGTTGGCAAATTCTCTCTGAGCGGGAAAATTCGAAAAAAAAATCGAAAATAGAGCTCCGCTGAAACAAGAATAACTTCGAGGTTTTTGGATGGAAAATTTTCATTTTTGGGATTTTTCAAGATGTAAGATTGATGTATCCACTTTAAGAATCGAAATCGCGATTCATGATACAGGGGGTGAAAAAATCGCTTTCAAAGTTAGGGATGACAAAATCGTGAAAAATCAATTTTTTCAAATTAGAACCCCATTTTTTTATGGCAGATATTGAATCTACGTTAAAAAATAATGTGAGTGTATGCATCACACCCTTGCCCTAAAGTGGATATTAACTCAGAAAATATCCGGGCGAGGGGAGGGGGGCGTCGGAAAGTTGAAGAACGGGAGCACGCGTGGGTGTTTTCGGATTTTCTCTAGGACCCCGAAAAGTATTTTAAAGAAATTCGCGAAAAACGGTAAAATTCACCCTTAAATAGCGAATTTCTTGGAAATAAGGCTTTTTTCCGGAGGCACCTGGACGTTCGGAGATTTTTTTAAGCAAAGCCCCATCTCCCCGTTCACCTTAGTACGCAAAGCGTTTGTCGACACGTTTCTCCGGGTGTCCGAAATAAATTAGGAAAGTTTCGTCTTTTCGCGAAAACGATGAACATTTTCGACCCCCGGCTCGAGAACATCGACCTATAGCCAGAGAATTTTCGGACGGTTGACGTTCGATATGTTCGAGGTCGGACGTAATTTTTCAAAATGCAGATTTTTGGTATTTAATCGCGGTTGGACGGTAAGTATTTGGTCGATCTTTGAAGATTAACGTTTTTTTTTCCTTTTTAGCTAAAATTCCGACCGGCTAAAGCATTTTTGGAAGCGAGATGGAATGTTTACATTGATGACGTACGGGTGAAGGGAAAAAGTGATGATCCAAATGAAAAGGTTGAAAATTCGAGTTTTTCGAATAAGTCTTATATTTTGAGCTGTCTTATGGATTGATTATCGACGATGGAGTAACGTTTTCTCATTTTAGCATAAATGTTACCGATTTCGACAGTTTTCGAAGGAAATTTTGCTGCAATTTTAACGTGACATTGATAGTGACGGAATTGGGAGAAAACTGTTTCAAAACGATGATAAATGAACACAATCACAATTGAGTACAAGAATGGAATGTTATTTGCGGGATTCTCATTCTGGATTATATTGATTTCTGGCAAAATTCATGAGATATTACATATTTTGAGAAGAATGAGAATTTCACATTATTTCAACTATTTTTCAGGCAGCTCCCGTTGGGAAGCTGCTTAGTGGCCATGTTTTGAGCTTTCTTAAAAGACAGCCTTAACAGTTGCTACTGTTTTTCCCCCGTCCCTCCTAGAGTTATTCCGTGAACAGTGCAATCCAATCAGACAGAAGAGGAACACCTGGCTGATTTTTACAGTTTGGAAGGATAAATGAAAATGAAATGATATAAAAGTGTACCAAAGGGATAAATCAATCGTCAAAGTTTGACGCTACGCACAGATGACCGTTAGGAAGTTGGATTTTTTCGACATTTCGAGACGTCACGGGTGAAGTTACATATAGGTTAGGGTTCTTGACAACGGCAGTCAAAGTTTGACGCCACGCACAGATGACCGTTTGGAGGTTGGATTTTCTCGACATTTCGAGACGTCACGGGTGAAGTTACACATAGGTTAGGGTTCTTGACAACGGCAGTCAAAGTTTGACACAACGTACAGATGACCGTTTGGAGGTTGCGTTTTTTTTATATTTCAAAATGCGAATCTATCTTCAAAGGGAGATCTACCAACAAGGCGAATCTACTTAGAAGGTAGATCGCCGGGCCCAAACTAGTATAATAATAAAAATTTTATAAAGTCTAGAACATTAGATGGAGGTGAGTATTTCTGAAAGACATGTTTTTAAATGATGTTCATTGATCGATTTTCCCAGAATATATACATTATTTGCAAGTATGCTTGTTGGCTTCCTTGATTCCTTACAAAGGAAGAGTATCAGCAAAAAGATCAAAAGGTATGGTTCCGTTTAAGCTATCAGCCAGTGAGAGTAGATATAGCATTTTAGCCGAAGTCAATGTAAGTACACACATAAGTTGTTACTGCTTTATATATTTTCTATGTAGCATATCCTATGTTGTAGTTGTTGTCCTTCTTGTTATTTGGTATGAAATGTCAACGTAATTTCTCTTGGCATATAAAGGGGAGTTACCTCGATAAATATACATAGGTATATCGTATAATTCAATTCTTGTGATGATACATCATAAAGACTAATATGATCGATTAATTATATTATATTTCAAAATAGAAGAGAAAAATAGAAATAAAATTAGGATGCTTTTTGAAGAAAGCTCTATTTCCAGCAAATTTTGAGTCGATTAAGTATTTCCAGTTTATTCATAATGAATTGAAACCCAATTCCTAATTTATTGATTTCCAACAATTTTTTAGTCTAACTTTGCTGAGAATTCTTAATCCTTTAGGAATTGGCATAATGAATCTTTAAATTTATGATCAATTAATGAAGAACTCATTGTTCATGTTTAACTTCCACTCAAGACCTCTTTGGGGAATAAAAAAAATTATAAATACAACTATTTTCAGATTCCTGCTGATGTTTTCAGAGTTGTTAAAGATAAAATACAAGAAGCAGCTAGTATGTAAGGGTTTATGTTATTATAAATTAGTATGTATTTAATGTTAATACGCATGTATCCATTATTTCATATGTGCATATTGTAAGATGTTTCTACGACGTTATTCTATAAGATGGAATATGTCGTTGCCAAAAAAAAATTCAGCACTCTATGGTTGAGGAAGATCCAGATTTAATGAGGACAGAAGAGAATAATGAAACAGGCATAAAACTTTTATGTTTGGTATAACAGAACAATGTTTTTGGAATGAACTTTCAACTTATCATAAAATCACAAATAAGCACATAATGGGTGTCTGTCGTTATGATATGGGTTATATTCTGTATTATTATGTGGTTACAAAAAAAAACATTCTCATTAGAAATATTGAATGATCGTATGAAATATTTTGATTATAATGATTTATGTGACATAGGATATCGTATTCCACAGATTACAAAGCGACAGTTAGATACCGAAATATTATTATATCTGCATCAGAAATGGCAGCTTTTGTGGGATTCATTCTGTTTATCATTGGGGATCTGATAGAGGAAAATGATGAGGTTACCAGTTTTCTATTTCTTCTGGTAGAAATTGTTTACATTGGGTATATGCCGTAAATCAACTTGGTTGGTTTGGTTGTTAATTTTCTGTTCCGTAAATATGATATTCACGGTTGGTTCCTGAAAAAGAGGTTATTTACGGAATCCGGTTCCTGAAAAAGCGGTTAATATTTTGCTACCAGAACAACCGAGGATATTATTTGGTTCCTTTGGTTCGAATTGTGTTTTATCCATAGACTTATCAATACGTCAATGGTTTTATCTTTTGTGAATTGGGATTTAGGTTAAATCAGCTGTGATACGAGTCTTGTATGTTTTCTCTGCTTTTTAATCGTTTTTATTTTTTATTATATTCAGGCAGTGATGGATTCATTGAACGAGGTAAATTAATATATGATCGAATAATTCAGGGTTAAACGGTTTATTTTTAGGATAGTATTGCGTTATCATGTGGATATTGTGGATCAGAATTTGGGACTTGGGAAATCATAACACAGGAAAATTTGCTTGGAGACCATGAGTGCCTCAAAAATTGTGTTAATGTAAATATAGATTATGGAACTGGATTCATTTATAAAGCCAATATCGAGGATCAGGAGAATATTGTGCCGCCCACCCCATCAGAAAATTCTTCTTCAGTAAAATCATCTGCCAATGGATTGAAACAATCCGATTATTGGACAGATGATGCCGTAAACTTTTAATCCAGCAATACAAAGTACATAAGGAGAAATTTTCTTCACCCTGCTTTACAAAAAAAAAGGTGTGGGAAGTGATAAGTGTTGAGCTTAACAAACACGGATATACCAAAACTGGAGTGAGGTGTGACGAGAAGTGGAGGAATTTAAAAAAAATTATGACAAAGTCAGGAATGAAAATGCTAAAACGGGAAATTCAAGAACGACCTGGAAGTTTTATGAGGACTTCCAGAAAATATATTGGAAGGATCCTCAGTTTATCCCGATTGCCACTTCCTCCACTCAAGGAATGAGCATACAAAGAAATGAGGAGAAAAAAAATTTATCTCCTGACGAGAAAAAAATTAAACACTTGTCTCCTGGCGAGAAACACAATAATCGCTTACTGAAAGCAAATGAAATAGAAGCTAGGAGGCAAAAGAGGCATGAAGAAAAAATGAAAATGAAAAAGGAAATGTTTCAGTGGTTTAAAGAAAATTTCTCAAAAAAATAATTAGAATGAGGGTAGAGGTTTATATTTTTTAATTGTATCTTTAGAGAATTCCCCTAGGGGTACTTGTTTCATTTACTTCTTTTTTTATGATTATACCAATGTACATGAATTAGACTGAATACTTTTTTATTCAGTTTCTAGTCGATTTTTTTTGTTTTGTTTCATAAATTTAAGATTTTATTTTGTCAGAAGTTTGTTTAACTTTTTTAAAATGATAATTCTGTATTTCAAAAAATGTACCTGAATTAGACTGAATACTTTTTTCAATTTGTTCCTAGTCGATTTATTTTTTCTGTTTCATAAATTTAAGATTTTAATTTGTCAGAAGTTTGTTTAACTTTTTTAAAATGATAATTCTGTATTTCACAATGTAGGTACCTGAATTAGACTGAATACTTTTCTCATTTTGTTTCTAGTCGATTTATATTTTCTGTTGTTTCATAAATTAAAGATTTTAATTTGTCAGAATTTTGTTTTACTTTTTTTAAACGATAATTCTATATTTTACGCCAATGTATGTACCTGAATTAGACTGAATACTTTTTATATTTTGTTTCTAGTCGATTTATTTTTGTTTTGTTTCATAAATTCAAGATTTCATTTTGTCAGAATTATTTTGAACTTTTAATTCCTTGTGTGGGTTTATGTTACTAAAATAAATATTTTATCAATCCACTCTTCTCATTACGAAAAAATAATTTCTGTGTACCTTTTTCTTAGTTGGTTCAGTGAGAACAATACCTGGGTAAATGACAAAATTGATTTGATTGAGAAATTTTATTTATAATAACTAATCAATTTGAACCAAATAACTGTTGACACAGATTATCTCTTTTTAGGCTACCCGAATAATTTCTTCTTCTGTCTTCCGTTGTTGCAGGATTCTGTTGACTATCATTTTCATCTTCTACAGGACTAAATTCTAAATCAATAATATCATTTTGCATGATACATATGTTGTGTAGCACACAACAAGCAATTGTATATTTTGGTGCCCATTCCAAACATCTCATATCTAGTAAGTCTTTTAGACATCCAAATCTTTTTTGAACGAGGCAAAAAGCTCTTTCAACTGTCGATCTTGTCCTCGATAATAAGACATTGAAATTTTTTTGGGCTTGAGTTAAGTGGCCATTATCTTTGTATGGAGTAATCAATTCTGGGAGACATGGATAGGCTTTGTCTCCTATGAGATGTGTCTCATTAGTAAATTTTCCATCATTTGCACTCATGTATGTATAGATTTCGCTACGTCTGAGGACTGTGGCATCATGATTCGATCCCACTTCTCCAACATAGCAATGTGTGAATTTCATCTGATGATCACATACACCCTGAAGTTCATATCTTCACTACTAGAACTGCTTTCAGAATCCAGAACTTCACTGAAGAAGAATAAAGCTGCGCTTTGATCCATCGTATAAATATTGTTTTCAAAAAATTTTAAATAATGCCGTTAATAAACGTGGACGACTTCAAACTTAGAGTCCAACGTGCAAGTTTGTTATTCTATTTGAAAGATGAAAATGAACCTAACCTATGCAGTATGCACATAGTAACCGAACTCCGTTCCGTAAATAAATTTCAACCGAAACAACCAGCAGATGACCGCTGTCAAAATATTATCAACCAGTCCTGAAAGCTTTGGTTGCTTCGGTTGATTTACGGAATATACCCATTGTTAGTAAAGCGACTACTTCCTGTGAAGAACTAGACTATTTAGGTCACTTAATTAAGAACCATAATCCGTTGTATGTTTCACTTTTCCAAGATACTTTGAAACCAAAGCATCATTTGCTTGTATACTATCCAAATATTATGAAAAAGGTTGGTTCTTTATGTTTTCTGTCATCTGTAAGGTTTGAAGCTTTTCACAAAATTGCTAAAAGTAATGCTCACATTATTTCATCTAGAAGAAATATTATATTTACTTTATCGATGCGTCATCAGTTCCAACTTTCATATAGATTGCTATCCCAAGAAGGTTCTGTAGAATCCATCGAATTAGCAATTTCATTTCTTTCCGCTTCATCGAAAAAAAAATTAGATCAGGTTGGTTTTCAAAGAAACACATTAATAGTGAACTATTAATAAAATCACTTACAAACCCAATTTAGGCAACCAAGTTCATCATAACGAATTTGTACCTCACTATGCAAAAATTTTATGCATAATATACTAGTCTGACAATAAAATCTATTTTTACTGTGAATCTCTCAAAAGCATCGGATATTCGACTCATTATAAAGGTTTTATTGTGGAAGATGGTGGAATAGCTCACAAAAAATTGATCAATTTAAAGTTGCATATTCCCTGTAGCTCTTCATAAATTGAATGATCGGAATTTATGCACAATTCATAAATTCAAACAGAGTTTGTGAAGTCAACTGCTCAGGGTCATAAACCGAGCATATTCTTAAACTTTTTGGGGAACTGATTCAAATCTAGTCTTGCAATTCCAGAAGAATAATTTTTTTTTATAAACAACTTCACCCTGCATATATTATGTGAAATGTTATGTTTGATGTTTATTTTTATAAATCTTTGTTACTCTATTTTTTCAACAATATATTATTATATTTGAACTTATATTATTACATGTTATATTGTGTTTTGTAAATCTGATGAGTTGAAGAATAAATATTTGGCTTAATAAGTATTTGACTTCATTCCTCTGAATTTCCTTCAATTTGACTCGCTACATAGAATTTACATTTTCACAGGTGAAAAGGGAGTAGGATAAAAATGCTAATAATGAACTGATATATTGATTTGAAAGAAATTAATTTTTTTTTTGTTCAAAAAAATGTTTATTGCTGAATTATACAATGAACACGAACAATTAAATAATCATAATTTACAATAAATCAAATGCTTATTGGAATCAACAGAAGATATATATTGAAATACAAATATGCTTTTTTACAGAGTCTTCACTATGTTTTTGTACTGAAGAATCATTCCTGCGACTAAAGGAACATTTATTTGACCCTAATAAGGATACATTCAATTTCAGTAAGTCGTACGTTTTGGTTTAAAAAAGATATATTTCATATGAAGTGAAAAAGTCAACAAAATCCCTTATTCAGGCCAAACCTAGCTTTATTGAAACCATTTTTGAAGAAATCATTGGTTATGGGCAAAGCAGGCAGTATTAAATCAAATTAATTTTTTTCTCAGTGTGGAACGCGGTTTAAGTTATATTTCGGACTTACCGTTTCCTAGGTATTACGCAGTTTACTCGTGTAAACCTAGCTTTACCCGTAACATATACACAGACAGAAGGACCTGTTTTCCAGAAATTCATAATTTGAGACTGCGTTCTGATGCTGACTTTAGCGCCATATTTTCGCGTGACAATATTTTGAAATATTATTTCGTCCGTTTTGAAAATTCGTGTTTTCGCGTCGAACTGGTGACGTCACGCACCAAATAGTTCGAAATGATTTGCAGCGGTTTGAAAGCAGGTAGTGGAATAGTTCGAACTGAAGTTTGAAGTATGGAATCAGCTGATTGAAGAATATTGGTTATGTTTGTTGGATTTATTTTGTCTTCACCGTTTTCATTTTGAATATTATTTAAATATGACAGCTTTGTTTTTAGAATGCTGGAACATGGCAAGTTATCTTGCAGAAATGCATTGTAACCTATGAAGGAATAAATCATTTCGAGTGGAGCAGACCTTTATTTGAGATTTCTGAAATATTATTTAGTTCTAAAAAAGTATGCATGTTCAAATTGTTTTATCGAAAGAATATTCTCCTCCAATGTTGAAGCAGTTTTTTGAAGATGAACTGGCGGAGACTTACTTAGGTATGTATTGATATATCATAACTGATCTCTAAGAGCTAATTCGATAAAAAAAACCAATTCAATTGAATAGATTTCAAATAAATCATAATACTCGGTTGAATGGCCGGAAATTTTAGACCTCTTTTTTTTTAATTTTGGGACTTATTTTGAATATCGGTCCATCCTTGAGTGCTGCCATCTCGAAGCTATAATCCGACACTGCATTAGCCATCGAATTATATGAGATAATGGATTCATTAAGAAAATCCTAACTTTTGAAAAAAGAACAAAAATTTTATGACTCAATTGCATTCTCCTCAGTAAGAAAATGTGACAATTTGAATAAAGTTACTATATTCAAAAGTGTTATCAGTAAGGATTGTATCGACGTATATACAACAATTCAAAACAGCAATAGCATACATAAATCAGTATGAAATTGGTATATTATAACCTCAGTAGCACGGTTGCTACAACAAAAATGGGAATTACTTCACTGAATATACGCCTGTTGTACCAATGTCATAAAAACTTCTCATACAACCAATATCTGTAAATATTCATTTCAGTTATGTGATAGGTTTTGCAGTATGATTATATGACTGTTGTACAGGTGTAATAACTGCTTATACAGAGAGGGCCATTGAAAACGAAACAGCGGCTCTGTAGGTCGGCAGAACCGAGTTAAATAAAAACGCTCGGACACGTCAACAACATTTTCGAGGGGGACATCGTTCGCGATGAAATTCACCCGAAACACATTTCATCCCTCGGAGCCCTAAATTTTTAAATGGCACGATATGGCAAGTGATACCTCATTTGAAAGGTAGTTTCCTTCTTGATATCAAACAACAAAAATAAATTAATTCTATCGATTCGTTTTCGAGATATAGGAACTTGAAGTTGGGAAATAACCTTTTATTCACTCAATCAATAAAAATAAGATCTAACATTGCAACTGTTTAAAGATCTCCAGATTTAACCCCACTCGACTTTTTTCTGTGAGGTCACTTGAAAAACAAAATCTATGCAACCGAACCAGAATCTCTGGAAGATTTACGACGTAGAATTATTGAAGATTGCCGGCGAATAACGCTGGAAATACTACGAAATGTGAGGTCTCATTTTGAACAGAACTTGTACTATTGTATGGAAATGGGTGGTAGACAGTTTGAACATTTAATTCATTGACAATGATAATCTTTAAACAGTTGCATTGTTAGATCTTATTTTTATTAATTGAGTGAATAAAAAGTTATTTCCCAACTTCAAGTTCCTATATCTCGAAAACGAATCGATAGAATTAATTCATTTTTGTTGTTTGATATTGAGAAGGAAACTACCTTTCAAATGAGGTATCACTTGCCATTTGGTGCCATTTAAAAATTTAGGGGTGGCGGTCACAGCTCCGAGGGATGAAATGTATTTCGGGTGAATTTCATCGCGAACGATGTCCCCCTCGAAAATGTTGTTGACGTGTCCGAGCGTTATTATATAACTCGGTTCTGCCGACCTACAGAGCCGCTGTTTCGTTTTCAATGGCCCACTCTGTATAACTGATATATGTGAATATCTATATTAGGTTTTGAAGTCTAATACAAAACCATCCTAATATATGTTGATACTACATAGTTAATAACGTTTATACAACTTTGCAATAAAAAGAAAAAATAAAATTTTTCATGTGATAGATGCATAGGCGTATTGTTTCTATGCTAGGAGTCTTATATTCTTATCTGAGAACCCCCATAGTTAAGATCATGAACCTTTTACATATTAACACTTTAAAGACCAGACGAATAACCTAAACTTTTTCTATCTTCCCGCCGGGACTCGAACCTTCGTCAACTACTGTCAAACCAAATGGAAACCCTATCCTCTGCACCTACGCCAAACTATACCATGTCAATTGTTACATAAATTATCATGTTGTATGTTAACATAGTCTTGGTTATCATATGATTAATTTTTTATTATCATTCATATTTATAATAATATGTATTATAAAAAGTTATAACACCATTGCAAACCACCTGATATTCCAAACAGACATTTGTAATCTGTAGACAATATCAATGATAGATATTTTACTCTGTTATCTGTGATATCACCTGATATCAGGTGATATGTACAAAAGAGTCTTTGATATAAGATTCAGAGACAACAGGTTATCTCTGTTGATATGTATCTTTTCTCTTTTCTTTTCATATTGTACGCGGTACGGGTACGGCGTCATCAAATATTAATCAAATTTTCGTTCTGTGAGACTGTGAATAGCAGTTAGATACTTAAGTACGATTTTGAAAAATGTTTCGAATTGTAAAAACTTTGGAGAATGGTGAGGTGTTTTTTACATCAGTGCCATCATCGTGGATTAGAGAAAAATTTTTATATTTTCCAATCGGAAATTGGAGAAAATTCAGAAAAGAACTACGAGCACTCGAGAGAGATTGGACTAAAATACCTTATTCTGAGGTAAGGAAGGAGGTTTATGATAACCTTGCAGAAGCTCTAGCTGCGGAAAAGAAAATTGCAAACTTTGAAAACACTGAGGAAGAGGAAACGTAAGTACTAATCAGTTTACTGCCCATCGTATTTTTAATGATTTTTCGTGAAGAATAAGCGTTCATAGGTGATCCACAATAGTTTTCATTGATGGCAAACTACTCCATATGAATATTTCACTTTGAGTATCTGAGAATATTGAAAAAATAGTGTGTTGAATCTATTTAAACCTGATCTTACCTAATGGAGGCTCTGTAAGATTAGAACTATATAAATCAACTGAAATATTAAAATGCTTTCAGGTATCTTGAGAATAAAAAGTCTCAAAGATTACATCCTGCTAGGAGTATTATGAAAGAGATCAGAAAGAACTTTGATTATAATGATGAAGTGACATATTACCAGAACCCAGTGGGCCAATCTTCTAATCCAGTGTCAAGCCCTGCAGTCTCTGGAGGTTCAGATGAAATAAATAATACCACACTGGAAAACAATGCATGCTTTCTTTTTCAAGATGAATCATTAAGCAATGCTACCAGTCATGCAAATAGTATTTTTGATCTAAAAATACCAGAAATTTCTGAACTGAAAGAAGATGTCCATGAACTTCAAAGAAAAGTGGATAAGAATAGTGAAGAAATTTCCAAACTGACTTATGAAGTAATAAAATTACACTCAAAAGCAGACCAAATATTACATTTACTGAACAACAGAGTCACTATAATGGACAATAGGACACTAATTGGGTTACAAGATAATAAAAATGAAGTCTCTAGCGAAAATGAGCTCTTTAGATTTCCAATTGAGAACTCAGAAAAAATGGGCTCACTAGAGTCCAAATTGACAGAAAAAGAATTTTTCAAACAAATTTTTCTTGAGTTCAGTCCAGAATTTTTGAATACCGGTTATAAATGGAAACAGATTGCCTATATTCTTGTAGATAGAATATTCAATAGGCAATTATTAACTGAATATTCCTGGACTGGATTTTCCAAAAACAGTCCAAAAAAAAGTTTCAGCAGCTTGGTTTTCGTGAACAGATTATTTTTCCAAATTGTAAAAAAAGCAGATGCTTCTTACACTGAACTACTACACGAAGAATTTTTCAAAATGGCCATTCTGAAGTATAGTAGCATTAGAGCAAAAACGGCTCTAAACCCAAAAAGAGCCTCAGCACCAAGAACCAAAATTTCGAGAGCAAAACTGCAATTGGATTTGCATGATGAAGAGAGGGACGGGGCAAACGAAGAGGAACCCTTAAAGGTACATACATAGGCATGATAAAACCAATGTTACCGGGTATGAGGAATGTGATTAACTGATTAGAAACAGAAATGAAATGTGTAATAAAAGAATAAAAGTTTATATTTTAGCCTATTTCTTTGATCCAAACACTTTCTGACACTACCTTGGGTTAGTTTCGATGAAATGTTCTATTGAATCAAACAAAAATAATTGGAAGTATTTTAATTTTATTGAAAATGAGTACATATTTTTTAAAGTGAATATCTACATTTCATTCAAAAGTATGCATTAATGGAAAAAAAACAGTTTCATCTTCAGAATTATAAGAAAACAATTTGCATTTTACTTCACTGATATTGTAAGACTTTGCAGTGTCGAACATATTTTTATCTACACAGTAAATATCCTAATAATTCCTAAATCTTCGTTTATTCAATAGATGAGACTATGAAGAAACTGATGAAGCAATATTACTTCATTGGAAATGTGCTGGCAGACATCAGCAAAAAACTCGTAAATCTCAATATCAGAGAGAACAAATGACAACCGTTGGAAGTGATCCTGTTTGCAACAAATTTTCATTTTTTCCGATTGGGAACCCTGAAGATTTGGCGACGTTTGAAGAATAGTCCAGTAATTTCAGAGCTGCTGTATGTACTCTTCGAATCAAAATTGTATTCCTATTATATTTTATTCGAAATAATCCCAGCAAACATCTCTGGCCGCCAGCCGGGCCAATGATGGACATGCCGGCTAACTACTGGCCACCATGACATGTTATTGGCAAAGTAACATTTTTATGGTGGCCATTTGATATCTTTCAGGCAATATCCGGCCGGCACTGGCCCAGAACCCGTGTATATGAATGAATTTGTCCACTGCTATTTTTATGCTGGCTAGGGTAAAGCATACAGTTGTTGGCACCCTTACGGTCATTGGCACTAATGTTGAATATTGAAGTCTTAAGAATTTCTTAAGAGAGACTATGTTTACTTCACTGGGATTTTCGGCAAATTAATCATTAAAACTTCTGATCTTTTACTCAGTTGATTTGTGATGTTCAAAGGATAAAATTCTGAGCTTATGCATTGTTTTTTTCCCATTATTCTGAAGAATTCGAGGTGCCAACAACTGTATCACAATAAAAGTGAAAATCAGTAATTGGCCTCTAGTGCCAATGATTGTTTTTACAGTGATCCCATTTATTTTATTTCGAAACGCATTTGAATGTTGATAATTTTATTTCAAAATAATTCTTATGTTCAAATATGCTGTTTCCACAGTTGTTGGCACACTGCCAATGACCATACTTTGAGGGTGCCAATAATTGTATTTTTCATAGAGAATGCCGAAAGTCAGGGAGGGATCAAACTACAACAAAAAATATGACGAAGAGCTTTTGCAAAAAGCCTTAAGAGAAATAGAGGAAGGGGAAGCAAAGAAAAAAGTTGCCAGAAAATATAATATACCAAGAGCCACATTGCAATTCAGATTGAGTAACAAATTTAAGAAAATATCGCATGGTCCCAATCCTATTCTCACCACTGATGAAGAAGAAATGCTCGTTAGGTGGATATCAGACTGCGTAAAAAAAGGCTTTCCACAAAGAAAAGAAGACTTACAAGCCAGCGTAAAAAACTTTTTGGATGAAAATCCCCGCCCAAATCCATTCAAAGATAATCTTCCTGGAGATGGATGGTACAAGAGTTTCTTGCGTCGGCATCCAGTTTTAACTGAACGCCAATCAGAAGGTGTTACACCGTCCAGTGCCAATGTAAGTGAATCAGACATAAGAGGATGGTTCACAAATATCGAAAACTACCTCAAGGAAAATGATCTGTTTCAAATCTTAGAGGATCCCTCTAGAATTTTTAATGCAGATGAGACAAATTTTCAACTTTGTCCCAAAACGAAAACTGTTATTGCTCCAAAAGGATCACGAAATATTTACGAAATCGATCGGGGACAGTCAAAATCTAATATCACTGTACTCTTCACCTTCTCTGCTGCTGGCGAAATTACACCTCCAATGTTAGTGCTTCCTTGTAAGCGACTTCCAGCAGATATCACCAGAGAAATACCCAAAACATGGGGGGTAGGTTTGTCGGATAATGGCTGGATGAAAGCCGAAGTTTTCTATGAATATTTGGGCAATGTTTTCTATAAATATTTGTTGCAAACCAAAACAGTTCTCCCCATTATTTTATTTGTAGATGGTCATGCAACTCATTTAACTTACAAAGTTAGCGAGCTCTGCAAAAAATTAAATATCATATTAATTTCACTTTATCCTAATTCAACAAGATTGTTGCAACCTGCAGATGTATCTGCGTTTAAACCTATAAAATCATATTGGAAAAAAGAAGTTCTAGAATGGAGGCGCAGCAATCCGACTTCTGCATTGACTAGGGAGAAATTGGCTCCCATTTTAGAGAGAGTTTTGAAAAATCCGAAACGATAGTTAACGGATTCCGAGCATGCGGTCTACACCCTTGGTGTCCAGATGCATTAGACTTCACAAAATGCTTGGGAAAAGGAGGAAAAAATGCAGAAAGTGATAGGAAGCACTTGAGAAGAAAAATTAGTTACGACGACTTTAGGACAATAGTGGGAGATGAAAGAATAAAGGAGCTGATGCAACTGGAAGGAACTGATGTAACAACTGATGAAGGTAGACTACATGCTATTTTGAAAAAAATTTGTGAGGAACCGGATGAATCTGAAGTAAGCATAGCAGCAGCTTCAACGATTGGTGAATTTCATACGGAAAGTGAACATTTTCTAGAGATTGGACAAGAGAATATCATGGAAATCGAAAGAAGCGATGATCTCTTCGATATTGAAAATATTCCAATAATAAATTATGAGACAATCAATATACCTGGTACCAATGTAATTGGCACTTCCTTGAGTCCAACTGCTTCATTTTCAGAAATCTTAACCAATCTAACTTCTGAAGGTAGTATCACCGAAAGCACTATGACTGATGAATATGTACAACAAGCAAGAGAAAAACAATCAAATTCTCCCTGCTTGACCAACCAGGTGATGAGTGAATCTATTGAAAAAGTTGACATAAGTGACTTCCTCTACTGGCCGGTATCTCCGCATAGAAAAGGAAAAAGAGAAAGCGAAAGGTTACCATATGTGTTAACTTCAGATCAATGGCAAACCATCCAGAAGAATAAATTAGACAAGAAAAAAAAAGAACAAGAGGAAAAGGAAGAAAGGAAGAGAAAACGAGTAGAAAGAGAAGAAGAACGAAGAAAGGTTGATTCGAAGAAATGTAATCGAAAAAAAACTGTAAAACTCATCACCCAAAAGGACGACATGAATCGGAACATAAACAGTTCTGTCACCGAGAGAAGATCCGAATTCAAATCCCCAACTAATGTGAATATAATATCCGATATTGTCTTGAAAAAATCCAGTCATGTCAGAGCAATTAAGTTTGATAGCCCAGAAAAATTTTACGATGAAAATGATTTCATTAATAACTCGAGAGAAAATTCAGGACTATGTTTCATATGTACACATAATATAACAGAAAACAGATATGGAATAAAATGTTTTCAATGTAACAGAAAATTCCATCCAAGATGTATCAGACTACATAATATAATGCCTCCAATTGTTCGAACCTATATATGTAATGCTTGTTCGAAATGTTTAATGAAATGAGCAGTATATAGTTACAGTGCTCATTCCGAGAATGGATTTCATTTACGAGTGAAAATGCATCTAGTGCCATCCTAACGATGTACCTGAATATGTGCCAATGACTGATAGATGAGGTGTCAATAATAGTCAATTTGATGCCAATGACTATATTTTGTAGAAAAATTTATTAGAGTTCGAATTTTTTTATAACAAACAGAAATAAAGTTTTATTTTTACATTTTTTTCAATCTCGGACATCCAACCAACCTGAAAGTACTCTTTTAATTCAGCCACATCTTATATTTGACGAGAACAGATAAAAAATAGATTGAGTGATCCTTAAAATGCCAATAACTGTACTCTTTACCCTATATACTTTCAAAACGGAGCAAGGCCGTATACCCATCCAGGAAAAAATTTCGGGAGGATGTTTGAAGACCCAGGAAAAAATATGGGGGGGTTGAAGGAGGGGGATGTCTTGGGGGTACCGAAAACTGTATCTTTCAAGGGCGTCGCAAGGGGGGGTAGGGAGGGGCAGCTGCCCCCCCACTAGGGCTATACCTAAAATCCCTTAAAAACTTATGAAATAATTGCATAATAATTTACGAAAATCAGTTCATTTTTTCTATTCTCATTGTTTTTTCCCCCTCCTAGCTCAATTGCCCCCCCCCCTAGCTCAATTGCCCCCACAAGATCTAAGCCTTTTGGCTGTTTTGATGTATTATTTTTTGGCTTTTACCTTTTGACTGATATGTTTTTACCATATGACTTTGGAACCTAAAATCGTAAGTTTTCATCGAACGATTCCCTATATTTTATTTGTTTTTTTGCGCGAGCAAAATTTATAAAAATCTTTTCCAACTAAGACCTCAAATCGGTTTACTACCTGATTTTTTAGTTTTATCGAGTAACATCTTTTCCAGAATTCCTTCTGCTTCAACTTTCTGAAAGCATTTGTAGATGAACTTTTTGGTTTAACAAGATATGGCTTGCATGTGAATGGTAGAATGATATCAGTTGAAATAGGAGCATTTTGTTGTGATGCTCCAGCTCGATCATTTGTGAAAAATACCAAAGCACACAATGGTTACAAGGGCTGTGACAAATGTGTGGTTCGAGGAACTTATTGCAATAGAAGAATGCTATTTTTGAATTTGAATGCACCTCTACGAAGTGACTTAAGTTTTCAAAATATGGTTGATAAAGATCATCATAGGCAACACTATTGATTACATGCATTCAGTATGTTTGGGGTCATGAGAAAATTACTTTTTATTTGGAGGGATGGTAGCAGGCAGTATAAATTTCAAAGATTAGATATGGAGAGCATAGAATCAAATCTCCAGGTATTTCGAAAGTGTTGGCCTTCTGAATTTGTTAGGAAACCAAGGTCTTGGGAGGAAATAGAGAGATGGAGAGCAACTGAATTAAGACAGTTTTTATTGTATGTTGGACCAGTCCTCCTGAGAGAAAAATTAACCATGCGAATGTATACATACATACACAATAACATAAAATGTGTACATTTTATGTTATTGAAATTTGCAATAACAATTTTATTGAATTATGCAAACAAATTACTTCATGAAATTCTCAATGAAGATATATGGAACTAACTTTTGCATATATAATACACATTCCTTAATCCATCTTTCAGACGATGCTAAACATTTTGGTAATCTTAATAATGTCAATTGCTTCCCATTCGAAAACTGTTTACAAATGTTGAAAAAATTACTTCGTAAATCAAATAATCCTTTGCAACAAGCTGTTCACAGATTGCATGAGAAAGAGAATGTGAATCCTAAAATTAA
This sequence comes from Adalia bipunctata, assembly GCA_910592335.1. Classification (NCBI taxonomy): domain Eukaryota; kingdom Metazoa; phylum Arthropoda; class Insecta; order Coleoptera; family Coccinellidae; genus Adalia; species Adalia bipunctata. The sequence goes on from OU342957.1 coordinate 18,037,336, forward strand.
CAAAGAAGAAGGCTTTCATTGGAAAGAAGGCTACTATTGGAAATCCAATCACAGTTAATTGTGAAACAGATTTACTTCAATATGAAGATTACACATTTTGGAAGAAAGTAATTCACAATAAATGCACAATATTTTCAAGAAATGGTGATTCTTTTGTGATGTTGAAAAACAAGGAAATTGTCAGAGTGTTTTTTATATCAAATGAAAAAATATTTTTTGGAAAAAAATATCCTATTGTAGGACCATTTGTAACATATCCCACTGACTCTGATTTTTTGTCTATTTTTGAAATCCATTTGAAAGATGATGAACATTTGAAACCGTTCAGTTTTGAAAAAATTCTGTATAAAGGTGTGGTATTGCCATTTAAAAAGAACTACATATGTATTTTTCCCTCTTATTCATTTACAGTGAAATTAAATCCCATAACTTTTAGTAGAATTTTGTGTAAGTTCTTTCTCAGTGATAAAAAAACTTTTTTTTATGTAATATACGTGGACATAAAATAATGTACACTACATAAATAAATCTGTAATATAGTTAAGGCCGTATGACATTATGTAGTTTTCGATATCATTTTCTGTACAGTCGCCAATGTCGACAAAAACTGTACAGTTTCTTGTACAGGAAACTTTATGTCCATTAAATTGTGTATGACATACTATGTTGATTTTCGATATTGAAATTAACAAAAATAACGCCTCTGATTGGTGATAGAGCTGAGAATGAGCCGAAAATGAGTATCAGATTTCTCAATATCTTGTTTCACCAAATTATAAGCCCGCTACACACTCATGGCGCGAATCTTGCCAAGAATTCTTGCCGTGAACCTGGCCAAGAATTCGCGGCCAAATAAGTCATCCACACTCACACAAATATTCGCACTTTGGTTCACGGCATCCTCGCTGTCTGCGAAGACTTTCCGCCCTATAAAGAGGTTCATTCTAATAATCAAGAAATTCTCATTTCACTTATCTCCTCTAAATCTAATCTAATTCCACTTCATTGCTACAAGAAAACCATTCATTTCAAAAGCGAATAAAGTCAGTGAACAAGCATTAAATCATTACTGCGCTGGTACCGCGAACGCCTGTGAGTGTGGATGGAACATTTGTGCTTAGGCGCGAAGCCTTTGTCGCGGGACAGGAGACCGCAACGAAACGGAGAACGCCGCGAAGCGCGAACATGACACAAGAAAGTTATCCACACTCGCGTTCGCGGTATTGGCCGACGTTCTTGCCATGAGTGTGGAGCGGGCTATATAAGTAATCAAATTGTGTCTGATGGGACATCCTCAAAAAGTTTTTATATGCTAATGGATCTTCTTGCAAAAGCTCATTGTTCAACAAATTTACCACATAACCAACAAGTGGAACGACTTGTTCTCCTTTGAATCCAGGGCCTAATCCATTTTCGTTTTGGCTTTTTCCGAGAATTATCTTTGCAAATAGTTTGGAATATCATTGTATATCCAACTACAGCCGCAGCACATGCAGCCATTACGTTTAACTCCATATCCATAATAAAAGGATAAATAATATCAACTAAAGAAATTGGTTCTTAAAATTTTAAACTCTGTGGTACTCAGAATAAAAGAGAACGACCAAACATATGTTATATATTCGAAATAAGGGGAAAAAGAACTTGCCAAAAATAGAAAAGTAAACAGGGTGTTCCATTTGAAAAAATGAAGTTGCAATCAATGTGTTGCCCACTCTGTATATATTTCATTTTGTGAAATCATTTTAAGAAACATTAGTCAATTTCGTGAAACTTTTGTAAATAACATTTTTCTGTACCTCTTTCAGTGACAAAGTTGAAGGGGGGGTCAAATTATGGTGAAAAACCCGGTACAATCCATCAAAAGAAGTGAGAAAAGTTGTTGTGAACCTAGATTCCTATTTTTGGAAGCAAATCCTACAGTTTTTGAGCAAATGCTTCTTTTTATAAATACGGCGAACGTATATCCTTCTACTTCGAAGCAAAACCTTTTTCTTCAATTCTTTTTATGCATATACCTTGAAGGATTTGCTTCATTTTTTTAAAGTAAAAGGTACGGGCGGTACGGCTTCTTTTTATAAATACGGCCTTATGTGACACCGACACAATATTTGATCTATCGCGCAGAAACTAGCGCATAAACTGTACAGAAATATGATACGGAATGGTATTTCTGTACAGTATTCGATATCGAAAACTACATGCTCGTATGACACTATACAGTTTTTGTCAACATTGAAAACTGTACAGAAAACGATATCGGAAACTACATAATGTCATACGGCCTGTTATGTATAATAAATTAATAATTTGAAAAACATTCGGAGATATATGTACATATTTTCAAAAATCATTTATTTGTATAGATAAATTTGAACTACAGGTAAAATTATATTGCCTGCAGGAAGAGTTATATTTCATCAGATTTTCATTATTCCAGAGATTACTTTGTTATGGAGTTTCCAGATGAGGCAGATGGAGATTCAATACCACTTGATGTTGTCCCTTCAGTCTGGGTTTCTTTGAAGAAAAACATATGCTTCTGGCCAAAATTAAGGACTGAAGAGGAAAGACGTAAAGCAGTCATCAAAAAAATTCATTTTGAACGTGAATCATGTAGAGAGTGTTCAATAGTTGTAAAATACAGAACAAGTGAGTTTGATATTTGAATACCAGATTCGGATTTTTAGGGTTGTCCATCAACCTCATAAAATTGAAAATCCACTTTAATTTTTCAATGTTCGGAGATATTTCACATTCAATGAAATATGTTCAAACATATTTTATTCCAAATGGTTTTTGTAATAATGTAATCCTTTCCTGTTTTGCGTTGTCAAAGGGTAACTTGTTTAATGTAATTATGTTATTTAGATACATGGTATTTATTTCAGATTCATATGAAAAAGCTGCATCAAAGCTGAAATTAATCGAAGCAGCTGAAACATCATCATTCTCCAGCCATTCAGAAGATGATGGCAAAATTAAACGAAGGTCCAGACCAAATTCTTCATTCAAGAATTATCACCTGGTTCCCAAAACCAAAGAATATTCCCAAGCAAACTCTCTTGGTAAAAATCGAATATCGTCTGAATCATCAGATGAAGATGACCTTCCCCGTTATCTCCACCACATAAAACAGCACCAAAAAAAACTTACCGAAGCATCATTGAGTCGGATGAAGAGAGTGATTTGGATGAAACTCTTAAAGTACACAATAAACATCCCACCAAGATAGAAAAAGAACAATTCACAAACATAATATGCTCAAAATGTAAAAACACAGAAGGTACTTCTTTCAATATTCTTTGTTTTATTTTTTTATTAGTAAAATCCTAGTTTTTTTCTTATTGAGAGAATGTAGTATTCACAGCCAAAGTCCAATATTTCTTAAATTTTTATAGCTAAGATGGATATGGTCCTAAGGAAAATTGATCTCCTATCCTATGATGTGAAATTCCTCCTAGGCATAGTGCAAAGAAATTCAATCAGTGAGGTGGTAGATATGCCCTCCTAGAGGAGGAGCTAAAATTAAATGAATTTGAAGAGAAATTGGGCACCGATGAGGATTTCTTTTTAAATGTGGTATGTTTCTATCTATAAGTTGTCTATACATGCATAGACTATTCTTTCCAGGTAAAATTCCCTTCTGTGTTTTGCTCGCGACATCTCAGTTGGCATTTTCAAGTCAAGTTATTTTTATCATCTCTTGTATGAAGAAAAGTTGTCTCTATGAACAGGAATTTTACCTGGAAAAAAACACACACAAACCTTTACTCCAGTTGTATAGTTTGAAATGAATTTTACTTGTTTTAGGTAACTTCTTTGATGTTGCGGACGGAACCAGGAGGATTATGGCAAAACTCATATCCCATAATTTATCCCTTCAGTTCAATTGGACAGGAAGGGGTAAAATAGAGTTTATGAAGCTAAAGAACATCCTCAGGTTAATCTTAGGTGAGTTTCGATTATAAAAACCATATAGTTTTTGTAAGTATTAAGTAACATTCCTATTTTCGTTTAGAACAGGAGGTATCCACAGTCATCAAAGCGTGGCTAAGAACAGCTGCGGATCGACAAGGTGGAAGAAATAGGAGAAGAAAACAAGAAGTTGGAACAGATATTTGAATTTTTTCTAAGAATTGTTATTTTTTATACCAGAATTTTTATTATGTTTTTTAAATTATATGAAGTTTACTACGATTGTTGTTTTAGTTTTGAATTAGGTTGAAAACGAAATGATATCTGTTTGGTGGGGTAATTGATCTCTAGAAAAAGTTTCAACTTCAACAAGGTTGCAATGTCATCTTTTATATATTTCGCTAATAGTTTAAACATTGTGTTTTTGTTCTTCATTCAATGTTTTCCACGTTTAGTGGTGTAATGTTAACCCTAATATGTACAAGGGCGTCGCCAGCCTTTGAGCTGGGGGGGGAACCAATTGAGCAATCAGAATAGAAAAAATGAACTGATTTTTTTGAGCTCTGGGGGGGGGCAGCTGCCCCCTTGGCGACGCCCTTGAATATGTATGTGCTTACCAGAATAAAAGGCAGAATTCCTGTATCCATTGATGGGCCACTACAAAGAAACGATAGTGGCTTTCATCTGGGCCAATGTATTATGTATGCCGTTACTGTAGTAGTGGCATACATACATTGGCCCTGATGCTGGCCGGTGTCCTCTATTTCTACTGGCCCTTCACTGGCTATAGGTGTTTTGCCGTTCTGGCTTCTTCTGGCAACCATATATTGGGCCAGCATAATGCCGACCAAAATTGTTTGCTGGGGATTGTCTTCGAACTGAGCCGAACTGATGCGCACTCGTTTCGATCCTAGAACTGTTCTAGGACTGGTTCAAGTTTAAAAAAAACCCGAACGATCTAAGTAAGAACGAGAGCGAAACAAGAGATGAAGGATATCTGTGCGATGGTCGTTCTTCATCCTTCATCTGTCATAACATAACCTAATTTTATACCCGTTTCGTTTCGTTACTTGTACTTTGTAGTTTGCACACATTTTAAGTTACCTCGTGTGATAAATTAATTTTCATTTTACCTAATTTTTTCAGATTGATAATGGATTTATTTCACTGGTTTGAGTCCAGTTCCAGTAGTTCTTCGTCGTCGTCAGAAAGCGTTGATGAAGATTTCTTGGCTGAAATATTATCAGACAAGCCAAAAAATGAGAATTACTTCGAGGAGACAGTGCCATTATATTCAGACAAACAATTCATAGAACATTTTAGGTAAGTGTCTAAATATGTCTGTCAGTCAGTCCATCTATAGTAATAGTGTTCAAATTATAATTGTTAACAACTCCAATTTTTTTCAGAGTTTCCAGAGAGATGGTGAAGAGACTTAAAACAAAATTTGAATCTTCTGATGTATACTCAAAAAAGATACCGGCTTTCAACGAATAGGAAGTGAAAAGCGCATATTGGCATTTTTGTGATTTTCAAGCAATGAATCGATATCATTTCGGGATGTGGCGATACCCGAACAGATGGATCGGACGCAGTCGACCAATCAAGGGGCCCCCACGTTCACCTGACCTCAATCCCATCGATTTTTTCGTTTGGGGTTATTTTAAAGAAATTGTTTACGCCCGACAATGTTCGAGTGAAGACGAGCTGCGACTGAAGATAAGAGAAGCCGAACGTGTCCTAAGAGAGAACAGGGCAGGTTTTATGCGTTCGAAAGAAAATTTTCTAAGAAGGTGTAGAATGTGTATTGAGGCTGGAGGTGGCCACTTTGAACACCTACTGTAAATGTTATAAATAAATTTCTTTTTATTTACATTATGATGTGTGATTTATTGCCATACCTTTTTCTTTTTTTTATCTAGAACTTTTCTTGACCAATATCTTAAGCTAATTTTTATTAATTTTCAGCATTTTCTATCATAACTTGATCAGAAAAATCTTAAAATGGCAAAAAAAATTTTTGTAGTAAATATGTCTAGTTCTTTGATTTTTTCCACCTCGATGACTTTGAAGGCTAATTCTAGCAAAAGTAGAGTGTTAAGTACCATTTTTTATCAATGATTCTAAATGCTGACTGTTGAGCGCAGTTTTCAAGCATACTAAGAAACCGTGAATAAGCCTTTTTATATTTTCAATTTTGATTCGAAAATTCAGATCATAATCCAATTTACGTAACTTCTTCACTTGAGACCAACATTTCCATAATTTTTATCAAAGTTACGAATCTGGATATTTTTTGTATGAAAGTAAAATTCATGGAGATTAAAGTTCTCAGAGAAGTCTTGTACTTTTTTTTTAATATCTTTTTTGAGATGGTCAAGTCGAAAATTCTCGAAGTTCATAAAAAAGTTCATAACTCGAAAACCTTGAAAAATAGCATAACATACATGGGGGTGATTCGAATAGCCCATGACACGAGGGACCTGTTTTTTCCTTTTTGACGTCAATCTCTTGGCCACCCTGTATATTTGTGGTTAAGGTGTGTAATTAAAGTGATATATTTTGTGGTTAATTTACATCTCATATTGTTGTGCGTTCCGTTCGAAAATTTCGATAGTAGTTGCTTGTGAATTTTTCTCTAGCAAGTGCCTTTTGCGTGTATGGTACCTCATTGTGGGAAAAATTTCTCCGTTCAATCTAGATATAAAAAAAAACATTCAGGGATTATCATCGCAGAAAAAACAGTATGTTTCAGATGTTAAAAAATGTCTGTGTGGAAGTATGCAAAATGTCTTACAAGTTAAATAGTGATCGGCGCTATCATTTTAGTAATGATCACAATCAAGGGAGTTTGGGGAGTTTACCTTAACGACCTTCCGAAGCTTTGAAGGTGGATATATTATGGAAGGATAATCTTTTTTTTATCAATTTTAAAATTTCTTTTTAATTCTTAGATTTTAAACATGGTTGGAAAACGAAAGCAAGATGTTGCAAGTACAATATATTAAGAACACAGGAATCAAAAAAGATAATGGAGACGAAGAAATAATTTATTTTATATGTTCACTACTTGCAATTTTAATTGTTTCAATATTTTTCTGGATGCTACTCAGGTATGGATTGGGTTATCACAACCGACCGAAAGAGAGCACAGAAGAGCCAAGGTATTTCAATACTGGATGTACGAGCGAGATTATAGTGTCAAGAAATGTAGGAACTGATGAATGTATAGTTAAATACTTCAAGCATCATTATGGTTAATTATCAAATCATTAACAAGAATATATTATTCACAAGTAGGGCCTAGTTGTTCAGTGCGGGCTCAAGACAAGTTCAAGGTTGAGCCCAGATCAAAATCCCTTATAATGAGCTGGGTTCAACTTCAAACTGTTCTACACAACCAGTATACATATTTATACCTACTCAGATCATTTTTTGTTCAATATTATAATTAATATGTTTCAGTGATATGTTTTCTGCAGAATACTGGACAATGTACGAGACAAGATAAATAGTGAAACAGTCTGTCTCTTCAAGATGTGCACAATGTTGAAAATTTCTTTTGTAGTCATTTTATGTAACTCAATGGTTAAGCATAAATGACAGATGACATAACCTTCATCTTAGATAAGACCTTTATAGACATTGGCGGAAACAAGTTGTCGTAGCCGGAGCCGAGTAGAGCGTCATTATCATCATTATTATTCTCATTCCCTTACGTTAAGCTGTTCTTATGTAAAAACCAGGGGGTGAAGCGCCAGAACTAAACTAGGCAACACACGATCCATAATACACATACGTCCTCTTCACTTTTAAATGGCTGCCAGAATCGTACGATTCAGCTACGACATACGTCGAAGTGGATTGAAATGACAATTTTGACGTATGAATAAAATAAGTGGAGGGATGTAAACAAGTGGAGTGATGAATTAAATGGACAAAAATTACATAAATTTTGATTCAAGGATTATGAAGATATAATAGAACTATTCTTTTTCAGGTTTAATTTCTTTTCGTGACTTGTAACGATATTGTTCTCTAGAACCTATAGAACATACATTAATTATAGATAATTCTATTTGAAAGGTGAGTTGTCGATCTAATATTTTCTGTTTAAGAAGTTAATTTGGTTAATTTTGATGCAAAGTCCCTGTTTGAAATTTTATTGGTTCAAGCACTTATAAGTTAACTGACTTGAAATATAATGATCTGCAAATTCTTTTCATCTCAAGCTTGTATCTTATCCAGATATTTACAAATGTTCAAAGATAATTACTGACTACTTAAAACCATTCTCATTTAAAAAAAAACTGGCATATCAAGTTATCAGGTCTCCAATCATGTTTTAATGATGAGTGCTACCGATTATAACTTAACCTGATTGAAAGCATCTCTCAGATGTTAGTTTCTCTAAAACTTTTGTTTGCTTTTTAGTGACATCAATGAACGTTACCTGTTTTCAATTCGTCGAACAAACATCGACAACACAGATTTCGAGGAATTTGCAAATCCAAGAATGAATGCGGAAATCTTTCAACCTCGAAATGCACACAGGTGTAAGCACACCTTATTCAAATTATGGAACATCTCAGAATCCAGGACCTTCTGAACAGTTCTTCCCTTCAAATGATACCAAATATGGCAATGTTATTTTTATCGTCATTATTTAATTTAGTATATAACAATAGACTGTAATCAATAAAGCTATCATTCATCTTCAGTCTGATCAATACACCCATACGGCAACTGTGGAGTTAAGACATCCCTTGAACGTTCTGAGTCTGGTCGTTCAGTTGCCTCAACATTCAAGCAAGTGTTGTTTCAAACAAAGAGATAACAATGTTCTAAACATGTCTTGCTGAATAGATGTTCGATTAAAAATATCGTGGAGACGACTTTGTGTTTCTTATTTAATAAACTTGGTTTTCCACTTCGAGTATGGACTACTTCTTAAGAAGTAACGACATCAAGGATTGGACAACGTTCAAAACAGCCTTCACAAAAACGTTTATTTCTTGTCGAAACAAAACACAATGTTGGAAAAAGATGACTGATAGAATACAAGGTAACAGAAGAAATGTCTCTGTTTTTCCATGAGAAAGTTTCCCTGTGCAGAGAATTTGAACTTTCTTTCAAAGAAATCAAGGAGCACGTTGTTATTCCAAAGATATGAGCAATTTTCTATTATCAAAGCATCACAAGGATGAAGATGATTTATTCCAAGACATCCTCGATTACGAAAAAGTCAACACCTCAAAAAGATCAAGGATTCTGGAGAAGAATATAAAACATGAAAGGATCTTTGATCCGTTCACTATGAAATAAAATAAATAATGAAAAAAAGAAAAACGCAGACCGAACAAAAGAATCGAAATTAAAATGTTCATATCTGAGTGAATATGTTGATAGGTTTGGCACAGATTTTGTAGATCATAATTGCGAAATGTCTATAAGGTTAAAACATGCGGAACCAATTTCCTTTCGTACTAGAAGCTTATCTTATTCAGAAAAAGGCAATTTAAATGAAATTTTGAAAAAACTCATGCCCCAGCTATTGTTATTGTAAAGAAACAGTGAAGAGTTACGTTTATGTATCGATTATAGAGCGATCAACAAGATCACTTATAAAGAATGATTTTCCTACTCCGTTAATAGAAGACTTATTAGATTTGTTGAAAGACGAAAAATATTTTACCCTATTAGATTTGAAAAATGGATTCCACCATATAAGAAGAATCAATACAGTATACATCTTTTGTAGCTCCCCTGGGTCAGTTTGTGTATGTTTACATGCCTTTTGGTCTCACAGATGCTCCAAGAACATTTCAACGGTTCATTCACAAAGTTTTTAAACAGCTTATCACATCTCACAAAATTTTGATCTATGTAGATGATCTTTTAATTGCCACAGAATATGTAGAAGAGTATTTCGAAATACATACTATCTCAAGTGTTTACTCTACTTCGACAAATTGAGGTTTGGTAAATGTCATTTCATGGAGAATGAAATCAATTATTTAGGATACACGGTAGATAAAATGGGTATCCAGCTAGGCAAAAAAAAACTTACAAGCAATCTGGGATTACCCAGTTCCACGTTCCATTAAAGAGGTACATAGATTTATTGGTATCGCCAGTTATTTTCAGAAATTCATAAAGAATTTCTCAGTCACTGCTAAACCTTTATATAATTTAATTCGAAAGAACGCTTCTTTCGAGTTTGAGTCTGAAGAACTACAAGCTTTTGAATCTTTAAAATCTTCTTCATCAGATCATCCAGTTCTGGTAGTCCCCTTTTAGAGACAGAGCTACCTTTCGACGCGAGCTCTGTAGGGTTCGGAGCAATATTATTACAAAAACAGAGGGATTCAAAATTCCGTCCGGTGTTCTACTTTAGCCAAGGGACAACTCCCACTGAAGCAAGGTACCACAGCTTCGAGTTAGAAACTTTGTGTGTAGTTTATGCTATCAAAAGACTTCACATTTATTTGTCTGGCATCAAATTCAAACTTGTTACCGATTGCGATAGTTTTAGATCAACGTTGAACAGGCAACAAATTAATCCACGTATTGCACGTTGGGCCTTATTTATACAATCATATGATTATGAGAACCACAAGCATTATGATTCTAGAAGAGATTACATTGAATGAAAAGCTTTCCATAGCTCAAGGTAGAGATCCGATTATCTCAAACATTAAAGAACACCTTCTTTTGACTGAGAATAAAAACGTCCGAGTTGAATAATGGCCTCGTATATCGAAAAATGAAAAATCAAAATAAAATTCTATTTTATATTCCAATATCCATGGAAAATCAAGTATTGTTCAGTTGTCATGACTCTTTACGACGTGTAGGTATTGACAAAACCTGCGAATATTTCTTGCGAGTTTATTGGTTCCCCGAAGTTAGAAAAAAGGTTAGGAACTGTATAAAATGTATTGTCTATTCCTCGAAAGATGGTAGAACTGAAGGTGAACATTGATCATTACGGACCATTAGAGAAATCTCCCACTGGAAAGCGAGTTATTTTAGAAATTATTGATGGATTCACAAAGTTCGTGAAACTTTATGATGTTAAGTCCACAAAAACGACCGAGTGTATTAATAAGTTCAAAGATTATTTCAATAACATAAGTCGCTCATTGAATGCAGAACTAGCTCAAGTCCATTTTTGCCAAAATCGCATTTGAAACACCATCTCATACAATCAAGCATGGCGAATTTGGGTGCAGAACTATTCCATCTCTATCCCCTCTTATTCGCCCACCGCAATCGTCTTTCCAACTATCCTATCTCAGATCTCCTTCGCGGATTCAGTGCAGAAGTATCTTTCGTTGGGTGAGTATGCTATATCCACATTCAATGTGGAGATAGGCTAGTTCTGCATTAGAATTACGGAATAAAGTATCCCAAATCATATAATTTGTAGACATAGGTTCATTCTGCCCAGCAATTATGAATTCCAGAACGAAGAAAATTCTTCAGATGGTTAGGGAAAATAAAGAAAATTCAATAACAGGTGAGCTACAATATACACTGTCCAGAAAGTTTTTCCTGCTAAAGCAGCTAATGCTTTGGAAAATGATTAAATTTGGGAAAGACATTTTGAAGCTCATAATTCTTTATCAATTCCTGAATCTTTAAATAATGATTGCAGCTATGCCGATGAAAAATTCCGTCCCACAATTTCCAGTTCATGAAAAAGGCGAACCTGAGGGTAAAAGTGTTCAATTATGTGTTGACAAGTTTCTCTCTTATTCATTTTGATATTGCAGATAATATTCCACATGATGGTAATGCAGCAATAAACGACATATCCAGATTAATGAACTCAAGTATAACACTCCAACCTCCCTCATTTTTAATTCCTTGGGAAACTTCAACATATTTCAATTCCCCCGATTGTCTCATTTCTCGAACTGAAGTTCGATCGCATGAACCACTCTATATTAATAATTACAATGTACTGAATTTTAAAAGTGTAGACATCTCGCAAAAATTCGACGTCCCTAATACCGAAAATATATTTGGTATCATACAAACCAGCAATGATTCATCTTGTATTGGGGAAATCAGAGACAAAATGGTGAACCAATCTATCGATATCGAAAATGATCTGTTGCTTTCCGAATCTGAAGAAGATCCAGTCGCATGTAATGACAGTGAGGACTCAGATTATACGCCTACAAAGGTCCAAAGGAACTCTCATTGCCAAAACAAGATGCGGTTGGTAATGAAAGTTCATCTGATAGTGATCAAAATCAATGCAAATCTAAGAAAAACACACGCAAAAGACAGAAAAATCCGAATGAATGGAGAAGAAATAAAATAAGGGAATCAAGAAACCTTGGAAAGGAGTATACGGATTGGAAAGGTAATCTACGTCAAAAGAGGCAGCTGAAAAGTGCGTGTAGCAACTGTAGACAGAAGTGCAGTGAAAAATTCACAGAAGAAGAAAGATATAAGATTTTCCAAGATTATTGGCAGCTGGGAGATGTGAATAGACAACGCGATTTTATTGCCAAGCAGGTCAATATGACAGAAAAATCAAGAACACGATTGAGAAAAACAGAAAAAGGAGATAGCTGCGATGAAAAAGATGGCGAAAGTAAAGAAGCAGTCAAAGCAATCCAAGAAAGAAACAAAACATTTTCTTTCCAATATATGTTTTTCAATCTAGGAAAGGAAGTGAAAGTATGTAAAACGTTTTTTTCTAAATACTTTAGGGATAAGTGCCCAAGTGGTGAAAACTGTTTTCCGTAAAATGAGAAGTACGGGTATAGTTGCAGGAGATCGACGAGGTAAAATATGTAAAAACTCTAAACTAGAAGATTCAGTAAAGCAATCAGTGAGGGACCATATCAATTTATTTGAAAACGTTGAGAGTCACTATTGTAGGAAAACTACATCCAAATGCTTTTTGCCTTCAACACTCAATATATCCAAGATGTATGGTCTTTATCTAGAATTTTGTGACGATCATAAAATTAAACCAGCGACTGAAAGTATGTTTAGGAATATTTTCAATAGCGAATTTAACTTTTCGTTTTTTATTCCCAAAAAAGATATGTGCGATATTTGCAATAAATATAATGAGAGCACAATGGAGGAGAAAATGAAATGGAAGTAGAATACCAGTCACACATAAAGAACAAGAATATTGCACGACAATTGAAAAATGCGGATAAGGAGGAGGCCAAGTTGAATAATAAATTGTGTGCTGCGGTTTTTGATTTAGAACAAGTCCTTCCTACTCCAAAATCCAACGTTGGTTTGACTTTTTATAAACTTAAATTGTCGACATATAATTTCACGGTATTCAACATGGCTAATGGTGATGGCTTATATGGTTATATGTAGTACCAGTCAATCGAAAAAAGGGGAAGCTCAGAAATAGGTAGCTGTTTGATGCGTTTCATAGAATATAATGTTGCAGAAAAAGGAACGAACGTATTCTCCTTCTACTCCGATAATTGCGCAGGCCAAAACAGAAATAAGTTCATTTTTACCTTATATAATTTCTTAGCACAAAAGCATGGAATTGTTATCAGACACACCTTCTTAGAAAAAGGTCATACAGAAACTGAAGGCGATTCGATGCATAGTGTAATTGAGAGATCATCCAAACATATTCCCATTTTCACTCCAGATCAGTGGTATACTTTAGTGCGCACGGCAAAAAGAAATAAACCTTATGATGTGATTGAAATGGACCAAGATCATTTTTTCGATCTCAAAGCTCTTTCTAAGGAAATCACCGTAAATTGGGATCGTGATGAAAAAAATGACAAGGTTTATTTGAATAAAATACGCCTTATAGAGGCAAATTATAAATTCCCGAACAAAATTCTATTCAAAGATAACTATCATGAACCATTCAGGACAATTGATTTATTGAGAAAAGGAAGAAAAAAAATTGATGTCGATGTGAATAATGTTCGACTGAAAAGATGCTATGTTGATCTACTGCCATTGACTAAGAAAAAACATGAGCATTTACAATTTTTATGCCATAAAAAAGTTATACCTGTCCAATATCAACAGTTCTACTTGAATTTGCCTTATTCCAGTGCTACTAAAGATGATGATTCCGAATAAATGTTTTTGAGGGGCTATTCAAAAAAAAAATTATTTTTGTGTTGAATTTGTTTTATGATATAGAATGTATTATTATGTTGTATTTTGTTGATATGAAATCTCGAATGTGGAAATTTTTTTGTAACTCTCATTTTTTGCTATCAATAAAAAAAACTGTATTCGAACAAGTATTTTCATGAAATTATTCGTGCAACAAACCTCTCTTATATTCATTCCACTTCATCATGCTGATTGTTCAAAGATCAGAACTAGCCCAAGTCACATATACAGTCACCAGATAGTATCTCCTAGGGACATAGATTATCACCTGTGAACGGTTGAGTATCCTAAGTCCATGTTTTTGAATATTATTACTAGTACCACATGGAACTCCTTGTGGGCCGAACACAAACTGGAAGTACCATATCATATCAAATTTTCTCTTACTTCTTGTGCCTACTTTCGAAGTTATACAGAAAAAACCTCCTCCTGTAAAATTAACTTTTTGTGACTTGGGATAGTTCTGCATTCAACAAGCGAAGTATTCCTTTCAGAATAATGTCTCTTCATTTACATCAAAAGAGTTTGATAAGTTTATCGAAAATAACAATATTGTCCATGTTAATGTACGAAAAAATTTGGAAATACATAATATTATTTGCAGAGATAGCACCTATGGGCTTAATGCCTATGATTTTGAGCTGACAACACTTTTAGTGATCGATGAATTCAAACAAAGCTTCCCGATCGCCTTCATATTTACTAATCGGAGGAACACAGATATTTTCAAATTATTTTTTCAAAAAATAAAAGACACTGTTGGAGTTGTTACAGCTCAAATATTCAGGACAAATGTAACCCCTGTCTTCTAAAATTCATGCCATAAGGTGATTGTTGCTGTGAGAAGCCAGTTATTTAGTTCCTAGTACATGGATCGTGCCTGGCACAATTTGAATAAAATCGCCGATTTAGATACAAGAAAATGGGTGAACAAATCTCTGAAATATGTACGAAGAATTTCGAATTCGGATGAATTCAATATTGCTCTGTTTAATTTTGTTATGTCTTATGAGTTCATGTTTTATTCATCATACATATCTAGTATGTAGTTTGACGTTTGTCAGTCAGTTCTGAAAATATGAAATGATGGCAGTTCAAAATGGAAATTCGGAACCGTAGTGGCAAAGAAAGGATTACTCCATTATGAGGTAGCAGTAGAAGGGAATATTATTTTTAGACATATTGATCAAATTAGATCAACCAAATTCCGTGAAACAAATGTTTCCAGTTCAACAATCGATGGCAATCCCAGTTACAAGACAACCATCACAACCTCTAACGGAAATTTGAATGATTATCCATTAGAATTTTCAGTTAGTTCAGGAAAACCACAGACATCTGAAGCTGATCCAGATCCAGATCGAAGTTCAAATTCGACGGACGGTACCTACAATTCCGATGGAGATTGCAGTATAAGAAATTTTCCTGCAGTTGGAGAAAGATCTGATGCGAGCTCTAACTTATCGGTGCCAACATTACGACGATCGTCGAGAATAATTAAAAAACCAGAAAGACTGAATCTTTGAATGATCGACGAAGGGAAGTGTTATGTCTTATGAGTTCATGTTTTATTCATCATACATATCTAGTATGTAGTTTGACGTTTGTCAGTCAGTTCTGAAAATAAATACAATCTTTCATACGTATTCATATTTAGAATAGAATTTAATAAATTTCAAAGACACAATTCTCAACAATGAATTGTCCAAAGAATTTGGTCTGTATTTCATAAACATTTATTGTTACACATTAATGGTCTTAATATTACCGGCACCTTTCTGGTGTAAATACTCATATTCACCCTGAAACGATGCACGAGGTCATAAAATATACATATCTCAATGCGAAAAAAATCAAAAGGCTCGAGTTTTATTGAAATTTCTGCGCGATAAATCTGAAGACAGATTAATCAAACTCGTGAAAGATAAGAATACAAGTCATAACAAAATAATACATGCAAATCATAAATCAGCATTAAATGCCAAATATTCAGATGACAATATCGAGACTGACTGCTGGAAATTCATATCCACTAAAAACCCCTATCATGATCTGGTAATATGTGCTGTAGCATTCAGTGCCATTTTTGTAATATATGCTTTCATAATGACGAATGTAGTTGTTACAATTATTACATACAAGCTGTGCGGTGCAAAAACATACATTATCTTTGCCAACATTTCAGTGATAATACTCAAAAAGTAGTCATTCCCACCCCATCTGATGAAATCGGGCACTAAGCTGAAAAAATTTCAGCTGCTGATTCGAATAATTAAGGTGATTTGAACTTAATAAAAAGCCAAGTCATATCTTCTTCATTGAAAATAATAAACAAAGATGAAATGAATGACTATACTGAATCTCAGCAGCAACATTTGAATGTCATAAAATCTGCGAGTGCTTTGACTTCAATCAGAAATTTCGAGCAAACATCAGAAGTATATGAACCTTCCAACAAAAAAGTTAAAAAGCAGGACAATTCCTTTTCTACTAAGAAAAGGAGGAAAAGGATTTTCAATTCAAATTGGAAACCACCTAAAGAAGAAATTGATATTATAAAAGAAACCATTTCAGGTTCCCTTGTGGCATCAACCAATTGCCTAATGTGTAAGAATGCAATACAGAATTTGTAAAAAAAAGAATTTATTTTATGTTTTGTGTCAGTTTCTCTATCATGGTTGTTACGATATCCTCATCGTACCAAATAGCTGACGCCGGCCGAGTTCCTGGAAAGTGCTACGCGAGAGTGCTGATACGGATTCTTCCAGAATCCGAGGTGTCGAGTGAAAATAGACCCTTCTTAGAGATAGTTCCATTTTAGTCATTAAGATTGATGTAACTCCGTTCTACTCTGTTTAATTGTAAAATCATTCATTCGTAAACGATCGTGATTTATAATTGAAATAATAAATTTCTTTTTAAAAACAGACTTTGTAGATCGAAAAACATAACTATATAGTTGGTCTATGATCAATTAATTATAAAACGTAAATTCTATTTTATTGGCATATGGAACTAAGGTGAGAGTTTTTGTTTGTCTTGCTTATGTTCGCATCCGAAAAGGGGAACTTGAAAGTAAATTTGATTCAAGAGCAGAAGTATAAGGGATGAAGATTATGGAATCCTAAATCAAGTAAAATAATTACTGCTAGAGATGTAATATTTTGTGAAAATCGTAGGTTGGAACACTTACAATCATCTGAAATTACTGAGATTGGTTTAACTTCTGATATTACTGAAGTTGGAAAAAACAAGAAGTAATTGTGCCGGATAACCAACCAGATAGTGAAAATGATGGAATAGATTAAACACAAAATCTAAGAGTAAGAGTAAAAGAGAAAAGAGAATGCCATCAAGATATCAAGATTTCAATATGGACGTTGACCACTTAGCAATGAGTGTCGAATCCTTTGTGAATGATACCACAAAGCTTTGAAGAGGCAAAGTCAAGGGATGATTTTCATGTGTGGGAACGAACCTTATAACCTTATACGGGCCGGTCCACCCAGTTACCATTTTAGTATAGTATAGAATAAGACAATATCTGTAAAATATATAAGTAGTAATAATCAAACTGCAGATACGTTGACTAGAAATCTAGTTTTCAGACGTAAGATTTGTATTAATTGTGGCAGGGTGTAAGAATGCAATTAATACAAAATTTGTAGAAGAAAAATTCAGTTTATATTTTGTGTCAGTTTTTCTATCATGGTTATATAGTCTATGATCAATTAATTATAAAACGTCAATGTAGAAGACTTTCACTCATATATGGAATAAATATTGAATCACTCGTTATACGTGCTTTTCAATTCAATCTGACTTAATGATCAAGCATATTTGTAAGACTACATGTAACAACATGTAGTTAAACTTTTCATTGGTTCATTGACTGACATCAATCAATTGATAGATAAATTTTTTATTCAATTATGATCTGTTGTAATGCATATTATTACGCAATAGTTAAAGTAGGATTCCTGAATAGTAATATGATATAGCTTTAAGTCAGCAATTTCCATTAGATGGACGAGAGAATAAACTAGCTTCCAAGATTTCTATGTTATTTTAAGTGAATTGAGAGGAACAAAATAATTGGCGACGAGGATGGGATGTTGCTAGTGTGTTAATCCAGATTAGTACGACGTTGAAATCTCAAGAAAAAACCGATCCAGATCAAAAAGGCACAAGTGGAATTCATTCCTTAGAGCAGCAACCAAAGAACAGAATCGCAGGTACGTCGTGAACCCAGAGAAAACACCGAGCACCAGATTCAGACAAGTGCAGAGTGATCGACCAGCCAAGAAGAGATATTGAATCCCGAACAGAAGAGGTGTAGTTTGGAAGTAGCACCTCAAGCACCAGGTTCAAAACAAAAGGTCAAAAATAGAGTAAGTGGATAATCTCTTTCAACAATCCCAGTTTTTCCTATTCTTGATCCAAAAGATAGAGAAGAAATTGAAAATCACGAAATAAGCAGAGGAAGAAGAGTTTTAGGTTATCTTTTATTTGTATTCTGTGATGCCGGACGCCGGTAACTTGTGAGCGTAGTAAAAGGCAATAACTGTGTTATTTGTGTTTGCAGTGTCGTTAATATAGGTGTAAAATATGATTACATCTCCTGAGGATATGAGGTGAGTCATTGACATTCAATAAATATCTCCCAATAAAGAAGTTCACCTGTAGCGAAAATTTTTTTTCTAAGTTTGAGGTTAGCCGTTAGAATAGTACTTGCCGCCTAAAGAGTGTGAAAGTAGTTTCATCATGTTTGAAAGATATAGCAAAAGTTATAAATACACACTCATAAAAAAAATATTGAGATTTTTTTTTCCTATTGAGAGAATGTAGAATTTACAGACAAAGTCAATATTTCTTAAATTTTCATAGCTAAGATGGATATGGTCATAAGGAAGATTGATTTCCTAGCACATGATGTAATATTCCTCCTAGTAACCAGTAGAGACATCCAAGAGAATACAAACAAAGCGGGCACTGCGATGAGTGCTGTTGAGCAGTGGTGCGGGGAAAACAATTTTAGACTGAATGTGTCAAAGACACAATTTACATGTGTCTGCGACTCTACAATTCACTACCGAAATATCTCAAGAGATATATCTATAGAAAAAAAATTTAAAAATGCTGTATATTCATTTATTTTGGAATGTGAACCTTACAGCCTGATGGAATTTCTGGAATATTGCAGGACACATGCTTGTTTTGGGTTTAAGTGAATATATTTTAGTTTTTGTTTTATTGACGTATTTCTATTTTGTTATGCTGTGTACACCACAAACGCACAATTTTGGAAATAAAGCTCTATTATTATTATTATTATAATAGAACAAAGAACTGCAATTAGTGAAGTAGTAGATAAGGGAGAAAATTTAGTTTTGCCTCTATAGAGGAGCAAAAGTTGAATGAATTCCAAAAGAACTTGGGCAGTGATGAGGATTTCTTTTTAAATGTGGTATGTTTTTATCTATAAGTTGTCTACACATATGTAGAGTTTTCATTCCTGGTAAAATTTCCTGCTGTGGTTTGCTCACGACGTTTCAGCGACATCTCAGTTGGCATTTTCAAGTGACGTTATTTATCATCCCTTGTATGAAGAAAAGTTGTCTTCATGAAAAGGAATTTTACCTGGAAAAAGACACCCACACACGAACCATACTACCTTCACTCCAGTTGAGTAGTAATAAATTAATTTTACTTGTTTAGGGTAACTTCTTTGATGTCTGTTGGGGGAAAGGATGTTGCAGACGGAACTGGAAGGATTATGACAAAACTTTTATCGCATAATTTACCCCTTCAGTTTAATTGGACAGGAAGGGGTAAAAAAGAGTTTATGAAGTTGAAGAATATCCTTAGGTTATCATAGGTGAGTTTCGATTATAAAACCTAAATAGTTTGTGTAGGTAAAATTAACATCCCTATTTTAGTTTGTCTGCGAAAAAATCCCATAACAAGAAATGCTACAGAACAGGAGGAATCGACTTTCATTGAAGTGTGGCTGAGAACAGCTACAGATAGACAAGGTGGAAGGAATAGAAGGAGAAAACAAGAAGTTGTTTGAACTAAAAAAAATTCTCCGAATGAATGAAGTTGGACCAGATATTTGAAATATTTTTTTTTAAGAATTGTTTTTTATTTTGAACGTTATTTTTTATACCAGAATTTTCATTGTGTTGTTCATATCATACAATGTTTAATACGATCGTTGTTTTAGTTCTCAATTAGGTTGCAAACGAAATGATATCAGTTTGGTGTTAGGGTAATTGATCTCTAGAAAAAGTTTCAACTTCTACACTAAAGGTTGCAATTTCATCTTTCATATATCCCGCTAATAGTATAAACATTGTGTCTTTGTTCTACATTCAATGTTTTCCACGTTAAGTGAGGTAATGTTAACCCTAATATGTATATGGTTACCAGAATAAAGGTAGAATTCCTGTATCCATTGATGGGCCACTAGAAAGAAACGATAGTGGCTTTCATCAGGGCCAATGTATGTATGCCGTTACTATAGTAGTGGCATACATACATTGGCCCCACACTGGCTATAGGAGTTTTGCCGCTCTGGCAACCATATATTGGATCAGCATAATACCGACCAAAATTGTTTGCTGGGCAATATGATTACCAAATTCAACTCATTGGACTAAGTCCCACAGAATTGAGAGTGTATAGAGACTTGTCAGATAAAATCAGTAACATTCTTATAATAACAACGTTCATGAAAATTCTCGAAATCTCTTAGATTTACAACCCCAACCTTTTGATGAAACATGTTAATTATCAGAATATCGCAAAATTATATTTGCAACCATTTCCGAGGCTAACACCAACAGTTCAAAATAATATACCACAAACGATTACTAAGAATGAAATGCCCTCTACAAGTCAAAGGAATGGTTTTCCATTACAACCCATTCAATTGAGGTTCAACCCCAAAAAACAGGAAACAGAATTCACTACCACTAGTCAAGTGTTTGGTAACCCAAGAATGTTTTTAAGCCGTGGCCCAATGCGCAAATTGATTACCCTAAACCAGAACCAATGTCGGTGAGAACCAGAAATTATCCGGTTGAAAGACCTGCTACTACTCAGTATAGACAGGAACCGCCCAACAATCGGCATTTTTTCAATGGAACAGGTTCCGCTGATTTTTATACAGAAGAACTTACGAACACAAAGGTAGTTCAAGATGTAAATAATGAACAGAATAAGAAATTGGAATATAATTATGACGAAGACGATGAAAATGTTCCAACGGAAGCCCTTCAAAATTACAAGACTTAAATTTCAATATGGATCATTTAGCTACTCTACCATACCTAGAATTAAATGACCGAATGACCCTCCTGCTAACTTATTGATAGATAGCGGAAGTTCCATGTGCATTATTAATCCAGCAGTAGCATTCAATTTATTTCCCGAAAACATTTATGAAGAACTTACGGATTTCAAGACAGCTATCGGAGAAGATTTTAGCCGATATAAAGTAGAATCAACGGAGAAAAACAGTGTTTTTCAGATTTTAAAATATTTCTGTGTTTTGGAAGGATGCAAAATGTCTTACAAGTTAAATGGTGATCTGCGCTACAATTTAAGTAATGATCACAATCAAGGGAAGTTTGGGGAATTTACCCTTACGACCTTCCAAAGCTATGAAGGTGGGTTATTATGGAAGGATAATCTTTTTTTTTTCATCAATTTGAAAATTTCTTTTTACTTCTTAGATTTAAAAACATGGTTGGAAAACGAAAGCAAGATATTGCAAGTGCAATATATTGAAAACACAGGAATCAAAAAAGATCATGGAGACGAAGAAATAATTCATTTTGATTCTCTACGATCAGGTAATATGTTCACTACTTGAAATTTTAATTGGTCAATATTTTCCTGGATGCTACCCAGGTATGGCTCGGGTTATCACAACCGATCGAAATAGAGCACAGAAGAGCCAAATTACCTAGTTCAAAAATAAATTGTGGATGTACGAGCCAAATTATAGTGTCAAGAAATGTAGGAACTGATGAATATAAAGTTGAATATTTCAAGCATCATTATGGTCATAAGAACGAGATACAGCATCTTAAGATGCTTGAATCAGATCGCCAAAATATTGCATCAAAACTAAGGATGATTCATTGGTTAAAAAACTTCGTTAAGCATGTGGAGAGTAAACAAGGCCTAGACAAGCTCAGTGAGACTTGACTTTTGGATTTTCAGAAAAAATATATTTTGTCATATTGGATTCTCACTTAATTCGTGATTTTTTTTTCTTGATCAATTTCTACCCTCAAAAAAAATATTGAAAACTCAAAAATAATCTACCGAATTCAAACGATCAGAAGAAGCGGGAAATCGTGTGACGTCGGTGGCTAGAGAGATTTTTGATTGGTTGTACTCGTCATGACGTGCTGCTGATATAAAAATGACAGCATTGCCAAATCACAAAAAAAAAGGAGTCTGAAAAAGCCCTTGCTCCCACTTTCCCAATAATATCATAATATGTATAATGTTGTTTTTGTATGTTTTTCTTTTATCATCATGATATTTTCATTTGTACTCCATGAAGCTTTATAATATCATTCAATTTACGACCTCCTAATTGAAGATTAAGAGGGTTCAAGTACGCAGCTAGGTGGGAAATTCAATTAAAAATAATTATCCCTAGTTTACACAGGTAAGAATTGGTATATATGGCCGGTCTTCTCATTTAGGAAGCATTAATAATTATTTTCATTTTGAGAAGTGCAGAGTAGTGGAGAGAATAATTTTGGATTTGGCAACCTAGGAGTATAGAATATAGAGTATAGAATACTCTTAGACTTAACTGTAAAAAACGCTATTCTATAGTACGCAGAGAAGACGTCGAGATGTCGAATAATGACACATAAGAAGGTTTTGTTTTTATTTATAATGTGTAGGCGTGGTTGTCACATCAGTATTTGTATTTTCAGAGAATGAGTATTATATCAACTTCAATGAAAATTAAATTGTTATATGACGATGTTTCAAAGACATTATAGTGATCACATCAAATATAATACGATTACTGAACATATTATTAACTAGTGTAGCATCCATGGTATCATCTGACATAAGAATTAGAGTTTCTAAAAGTTTTCAGTGTTGGTGAATTCTGCGTTTTCGGAGAGAGAAGATTTTCTTAGAGTCTGTATTCAGATAATACCTTATGAGCTACTGTAACATAGCAGTTTTTACTTAAAATCTCCATACTAGCCCTTGAAGAAGAAGGGAAATGCTCTTCGAAACTTCGACTTAGTTGGAATTTTTTGATAATAAATACGTCCAAGTTCTTGTTAATCTTTCATTTGATATTACTGAATATATTTATGAGTAAATTCAGAGATTTTACAAAGACTTAAAAACAGTGGCGTGTCTTTCAGTTACTCTGGGCTTTGTCCCCTCCATTACAAACTTCAACCAATCATATTACAAATTGAGCCACTGACGTAACAGCAGAGGGACTTTTGAATTCACATGTGTTGAAATCACATTTTCAATATCGAATAATTTATCAGTTCTTCAAAATTCAGAGTGAATAAATGGTTACGAATGTGTTATAAACTGCCCTTCATTACGGCATGGGAAAAAAGTGCATATTTTGAGGTACTGGAAATCCCCATTATATTTGATGAATTCGAGGAGGTTCAAAACCCGATAGAATTGACAGGCTCCGAAGGCGGTTTAGAAAGTGAATACGAGATGAAAGCCGCTTTCGAGGATATTTACTATAGTTATCAATCTATTGCCAAGACATTCCTAGCAAGTAGAGCTAGGTAGAGCAGTCGGGCCCGTTCAAGAAATTTCTCAGCGTCAGAGGCAGGTAGTTCAAACAGTTATTTCAGTCTAAATGGGGTTAAGCTGCCAGTAATCACCCTTCCCAAATTTCGAGGTAACTATGAAGATTGGTTGAAATTTAGAGAAACCTTAGAATCGTTAGGTCATAACAACGAATCGTTGAGTTTGATTCAAAAATATCATTATCTTAGAGCTTCACCCGAGGGAAGTGCAGCCCTTGTAATCAAGGCAGTTGAATTCACGAATTCAGGTTATACAGTCGCCTGGCAAGTATTGAGAGACATGTACAACAATACGAAGTTGTTGGTGCACAACCATCTAAAGCAACTTTTCAATTTGGAGTCCATTTGGAAAGAAAGTTCCTACAAGTTGCATAAACTCGTCGATGATCTGTCCAAGCATTTGCGCTCACAAGAGCAATTGGAACAAGACACGAAAAATTGGGATCCTTTGTTGATTTTTTTAATCGCCAGTAAATTAGATGCTAAAACACTAAGTGAGTGGGAAAGGCATTCGGTATCTTTTAGTACACCAACTTTAGAGAACCTTAAGACTTTTTTGCGTAATCGTGCAGATTTACTAGAAATGCTAGAGCATAAAACCGGTTCCAATTTCAGTAAGTCCATCCATGATGAAAACAAGTTCAATCAAAGAGATTAGAAACAGAGCTCAAAATCTCTAGTTGCCAACAATGCCACAGCAATTTCATGCTTCTATTGCAGGGACTCACATTCCATTTATAAATGCGAATCATTTTTAGAGATGTCAGTTGAAAAACGAGTAGAGTAGAGTTCATGAAGAAGGCCAAACTATGCAATATTTGTTTATGGAATAATCACGCAAGTAAAAAATGTAAAGCTGGTCCTTGCAGGAAGTGCAAGGCTTGGCACAACACTCTTTTGCATTATGAAAATTCAGCCATAGCGGAAAGCCGAGAAAATAGTACAAGTTCGAATAATTTAACTCCTTTGGCCAGAGGCGTAGAGTTTTCCGGGAATTATAGGGTTATACCCGTTTCGGTGCGAGTGCTTTCAGATTCTGGGTCGCAGTCAAGCTTTATTACCGATTCTTTGTGTCCACGTTTAGGACTACCTACCAGCAACGCAAATTTGAACGTTTTAGGCATCTCGAGCAATGTTTTTAAAATCAAAGAGAAATGTGTGGTAAATTTGAATTCAAGTCACGGCAGTTTCAAAGCAAGCGTTACATGCTTCGTTCTTTCTAATATCACCAGTATGACGCCATCATGAGGGTTTAATATCATCAGTTCATTGAAAATTCCTAAAAACCTGCAATAAGCTGATCCCGAATTCAACAAGCCCGCTTCCGTTGACATGCTAATCGGAGCTGAGTTGTTTTGGTAAATTATAAAGACAAAAAAAGTATCGTGCGGTAAGAACAAGCCAGTGTTGCAAGACACCGTCCTAGGTTGGATAGTTTCGGGGCGAGTCAGTAACAACGACGACGTTCGTGATAGTTCCTATCATTTGAGTACAAATCAGGAATTATGTAAAATACTGTCAAAATTCTGGAAAACTGAAGAATGCGCTGTCACTAAGCCTTGGTCTCGAGAAAAGATCGAATGTGAACAAATCTTTGAGCAAACCACTCGTAGAGATTCTTGTGGAAGGTTTGTAGTTACCCTCTCTCTCAAAAAGCCTCCCAGTTGTTTAGGAGAATCGCGTGCACAAGCGCAGCTTCTCCAAGAAAGATTCGAAAATAAAGCATTAATTATACACAACCACATCAAGGCAATTTTCGATCATCCAGTTGTGCCAAAAGAAAGTAGGGTACAATTAAGGTCACTTTTCGATTCCATCACAAAAAATCTACGCTCT
Source organism: Adalia bipunctata (assembly GCA_910592335.1). Lineage (NCBI taxonomy): Eukaryota > Metazoa > Arthropoda > Insecta > Coleoptera > Coccinellidae > Adalia > Adalia bipunctata. Next base: position 18,063,063 of record OU342957.1, read on the forward strand.
TTGAAAACTTTGGGAGAACCCACTGAGTTTTGGGATACTCTAATCATTCACATCGTTTCTAAAAAGTTTAATCCAATAACTCGCCGTGAATGGGCGTCCTTTGAGAATTAGTAAAGCAAGTATTTCCGATTTGAATAAATTCTCGAAGATGAGATGTGAACTTTTGGACAAATTAGATCTTAACGAAGCCGAGCTTCAAAATGACAGTAATTGAAAAATGAACAACGGAAATTACAAACAGAAGGGATCCAAATCCTATTTGAATATTCCCGCCTTACCCCCTCTACTTAGCCATCTAACATGGCGGCCAATTTTGTTGCCAACGTTTAGTAGGGAGTTTGCATTTCTTAATATGTATTTGTGTTCTGTGGCGAACACATAGAGAATAATGTAACAACTATTCATTACGATTAAACAAGTAAAAATTCATCATCCAGCGTTTAATTACAGTCCACTACTTAACATCAAGTAAACCGAACATAATACGTTCAAATTTCATTCACCTATTACATTTTTTTTCTCATTTCAGAGTATGTGAGTTCCGGAAACAATGACGATATATTATTCGATACATTTGTAAATCTTATCATCCATTAGTAATTTTAATAATTTACCTTCCCATTTCAGCATATTAACTGAATTTTTTTTTCTAGATGTTACAAGTGGAACAACTACTATCAGTGGAAATAGCCATGAGTTGAAGGTTCTCATTCCTTCAAAGGTGTATGGAAGAAAAAATCTCCCCCTAGAAAGCATTAGTGAAATTGCACATGAACATGATTTTTTCCATGGAGTTGAATCAAATGATGAACCAACAACTTCAAGTGGAATATTTCAATCTGATGTGACTTGAGTTAAGGAGTACCCAGAAGGTATTCAGTTTTTAGAAAAATAAATTCCTTGATTGAATTATCTGTAGTAATTTATTTTGGTTGAGATTTGAAAATTTTTATTTCCATAGATCCGATTCTCTATTTATTTAAGACAACTTGCTGCGTTGGTACTACCAACTGGAATCATCACTTTCCTTTTAAGGATGGTACCCTTCTTATGAAGCCCGCTCCACACTCATGGCAAGAACCTCGGCCAATACCGCGAATGTGAGTGTGAATAACTTTCTTTTGTCACGTTCGCGCCCCTCTCCGTTTTGTTGCGGTCTCTTGTCCCGAGACCAAGGCTTCGCGCCTTAGCACTCCATCCACACTCACAGGCGTTCGCGGTACCTACGCAGCAATGATTTAATGCTTGTTTACTGACTTTATTCGCCATTGAAATGATTCATGTAGCAATGAAGTGGAATTAGATAAGAATCTTATCTAATTCCAAAAAAAAAAAGTTTTGAACAGATTTGCCGAAAAACATAAGAAGTTGAAACTTACTTCATAGGTATCTGACTGAAATATCTTATTACTCACAGCGCTATGATGATTTTCCTATAAATATAAAAAAAATCATATTTTGTGATATCTACTTTCTATTTAGGCTTTGATTTCTGTTTTAAAAATAATGAATACCTATGATAAACTTGCAACATCGATGTGATTAAAATGTGATAAATGTGATAAAAAGCCATATTTTTCATTATTATTATATACTTATTGATAAAAACTCATTCTTTGATTTTGTTCTAAAAATAATGAATACCTATGATAAACTTGCAAAATTGATGTGATTGAAATGTGATAAATGTGATAAAAAGCCATATTTTTCATTATTATTATTCACTCATTCATAAAAACTTTTATCTTTTTTTTTTAATAAATTACTGAAAAACACATTTGTTTTTCCTTGCTCGTTTTCCACTGTGCCCCCTCAGGCCCCCCCCCCAGGAAAAAAGGCTAGCTACGCCCATGGATAAGATTCAGATTTAGATAAGTGGAATGAGAATTTCTTGATTATTATCAGAATAAACCCTCTTCGTAGCTGGCTAAACAGGCGAAAAGTCTTCGTAGACAGCGAAGATGCCGCGAACCCAAGTGCGAATATTTGTGTGAGTGTGGATGACTTGTTTGGCCGCGGATTCTTGGCCAGGTTCACGGCAAGAATCCTTGTGAGTGTGGAGCGGGCTTAATAATAATACCATGTATAGGCATTGTCGATGGAACTATTATTCTGTTATTGTATTTAATCGATCAATCAAAATGTAATTTATTGGTACTCAATATCCAAATGGCAACCGGCCGAGGTCCTTCAGCCTGTTTATAAACACTTTATATTTTACATTACAAATGTTGGCATAAAAAGATGATTACAAATTAGTGTAAAAATAAAAACAAGTTTTATATGTATCTACGTTTAGGTGGTATTCATTTCCTGGATTAGCTCCCATATGGTGTTCTGTGGGTGTTTTCTATGTGATCTTCTTTGAGGATTTATTTGTGCAGAATCCCCTCAAACTTTCCATATTATCTTCACGCTGTGGAAATCTCTTCGACAGGCCCTTTAACCGTTTTTCGATAGGAATTATTTTCGTTGTTTCATACAAGAGCTTGTTGGAGGGATTGTAGAGCATTTCTTGGATGCCTCATTTTGGTGATGATTCTGAGGGAAGTGGTAAGCCGTCTGAAGAACTTTTCTTGTTGTCGAGTTGGAAGGTAGATATATTGAATGGCAATAATCCAAAAGAAGGCGACATATGGACTTGTAGATATGTGCAGCTGTTTTAGTTGATTCCCGAGTTTTTGTAGGCTAGGCTGCGAAAGTGTTTGCTTCTGGAGATGCATTTCTTCTTATTTTGAAGGTTAGCTTGTGGTCTATGTTAACATCAATGTAAATTCGATTTGTGTCAGCACTTTGCAGAATGAACGTTCGCTACAGATGCTACACGCCGAAATTGTTGTATTTAAATATTTATGGAATTATTCATTAATCATTAAAGTAATTTTCATATAGATTCAAACAACGTTTATGTAGTCATCGTTGTTTTTTTAATTTATTTTCATTGTATATCTGACAATTCGAGTCATAATTTGCTATAGGTCATGAGATATACAGCATTTTTCGATAATGATCAACAAATGTAGTACGAACTGAACTTGTCACAAATCTCTATCCAACAATCGACTGTTGCTGTAAGTATATCTATCATATAGTTTGTTAGAGTGCACTTTGTGCAACTCTCCCAAAACATGCCTCCACCATTGTTCAAACAATGCCTCCACCATAATTCGATTTTAGATACCTACTCGAAATTACAGTGAATATATCAAACACAGTGGCGACAATGGTGGTATCATTTTTGATTGATTGTCCGGATCACGTGGTACAAATCGCCATTTTTAGGGAAAATTTCTTTGTTTACATTTTATGTTCAGGTGGTTTTTCGAGTTTCATGTAAAATATAGAGTCTTTTTCAGAGGAAGGTAAGAGTAATTCAACATATATACTATCTCTTTGTTTACTGAAATAATTACTTCAGATCGATAACGACTCTATGTAGTATTTTCATTGTGATTATTCAACCAATGTATGGAGCACTAATTGATAATTATTTATGTATCTAAGAATTTTTAGATATAAAAACTAGCTTGAAATGTTGAGCTTTGAATCTATCATAGAATGCCGAAGTGAAATATACACAAATAAGGAAAAATATTTACTTTTTTCAGGTTCAGAATCAGTTTCAAAATGCCTAGTTGTGCGGCTGTTAATTGCAGTAATTCTTCGAAAGAAGGGTTCGTGATGAAATATTTTCCAGAAAATCCATCAAGAAGAAGGGAATGGGTTATCAGAATGAAAAGGGCTAATTGGACACCAAAACAACATCCACTCTATGTGAGTAGATACGAAGATGATGACCGAGAACTTTAATCAGGTTTTTTGGATTCTCTGAAGACAAAAAATCCAACCTATGATGAAGTGGTACTTCCTACTAAAGTAAATGTTCCAGTTTTCAATTTGGGCAACAGTGAATTAAATTCATTATACAATATATCTGGGTATTTTCTGAAGAGCATTGTTAACACTTCGAAGTTATGTCCAGTTTGAGTTCTGCAGAATCAACAAGGCCCATGTATAAAAAATTCACGAAATTAACTTTAATTAAGAGATTCAAGGAAAACTTTTATATATTTTGTGTCAGAGGAAGTTTTTCATTTTTTTCTGGAGATGGAAAGTGTTTTTAGGAAATAGTTTCCAATAATTTCTACACATAATATCAATTTACAGGAATTTTATCTGAAAGAAATGTTTAATCTGAATTTGAATTTGCCAGACTGCCATAAATTGAGAAAAAAATTCACAAGATTCATTTCTTTTCGAATGAAAATTAATTCAAAGAAATTGAAAGCTTCTGCGCTCGGTCACAGCAGCAAGGCAGTGGTTGGGAATTTATTATAATAAGCTTCAGATGAAACTTCATTATGTCTGCTATCATATCTTCAAATTCTTCTGTATATTCTGTATAATGAATAACATAAACAAATCGTTTATTCTATCTCGATGCTTCATTCAGACTCTAAATTATCAATATGATTGAAAGATTTTTTTTAATCTTATTTTTCCCTAATGTTTTTAGGATAAAAATAAATAGAAATAACGGCATTTTGCTTTATAATTTCAGCCTTTTCTGAGTTTTTCTTTCAATTTCCATTCAAATCCCGTTCGAGCTTCCCTAAAAATGGCGGAGTGGGCGGAGCCAAATCCACTGTGTTTAACCTTTACTGGAACGGTGGTACAAAAATTGTACCACTTTTTCCAGAACAAGTGCTGCACAGCGGTCCAAATAACGTACCACATATTTGATCGCGAATGTGATGCGGCACGGAAGCATTAAAAGTGTACCACCTATTGCATCGCGTTGATATATGCTCGATACGCATATTTCGTCCGCAAATGTAAACATTGCATTTCTTAGAAATCAGTTTCTGCGACGCATTTGCAGGATAGAACACGTAAATATTCAAACCAAATCTTGTAGTGAACAAGTACCATCGTTATTTCATTTAATTTATTCGTTAAGTGTGTTTACCCTAAAAGTTTCAAGAATAGCATTCATCAAGTAAGTATATTTCCATTTTTTTAACGTCCAGAACGTAGTGGTACCTTATATGTACCACGGTGCCGTATGGATATAAAGATTGGTCATGAATTAATATTTCAGATACAATGCCGTATTTGCCATTCAGATTGATAGGACTAACCTATGATGAGCTCCTAGAGGAAATAGAAAATATTCCATCAGATGCAGAATCTATTGTAAAAGAGGACGAAGCTGACGAGTCAGAACATCCCCTGCAGGATACAATTTGTATCGAAAATTTGGTGCGGGATATCGAAGATGACATCAGTGAGGACTTGTGGGACTCTGATGATGAAATTCCTCTGATCAATTTAGTTCAAAAACAAGAATATGGAAAAGGTAACGATTCAAATATGCATTCTCCAAGCTGGGGAATTACATAGTCCGTGAATCCAGCACCACCTTTTGAACATAACTGCGGAAATACTGACATAGTCCGCAATGTTCATAATAACACTCCATATGCTTTTTTCAATCTTATGTTTACTGACGACTTGTTGCAATACTTGGTATTCCAAACCAATTTGTATGCTACACAAGAAGGCAAGAATTTCATACCTACCACTATATCTGAAATGAAGATATTTCTTGGAATCAACATTCTGATGGGTCTCAAACCATTACCTGTTTTGATTGTTTTTTTCAATTCGAAGCAATCTGAAACTATGTTTCCGGAGAGCTATACTTGATTGATTTTTTAATTCGAAGCAATCTGAAACTATGTTTTCGGAGAGCTACCCTTGATTGATTTTATAATTCGAATGAATCTGAAACTATGTTTCCAGAGAGCTACAATGATTGATTTTTATTCGAAGTCATCTGAAATTGTATCGTTATGATGGCTACAATAATGATTTGTTTTTATTGTTCCAGTGAGGGCACAAACTCGAAACACCACAACTAAATAAAAAACGAACAGATCGGATATACATGTGTATGAAGCTCGTATCAGAAGTAATTCAGTAAATTAGAACGTTTCTTTAATTTTTTCCCCTACTTTGTCGGCATGGGAGGGGGTAGAGTGCATTTTGTGCAACTCTCCTAGAACATGCCTCCACCATTGTTTAAACAATGCCTCCACCATAATTCGATTTTAGACACCTACTCGTATGTTTATTGCAAATAAGTGGTCCGCTAGATTCTAGCGGCTTGAAGGTGAACTCGTGACTTGTTCTACACTTTGTAAACAACTGCTCCATCCAGCAGTCGCCAATGGTAAACAGCGGTTAATTACCGGTTGTGAAGAGAAACGTGTTTTTTCCACACTGTATTCGATGAGTATCTGTGGTGGATAATATACACGTTTTTCGAAATTCGATTTATCTATGTTAAGTCATATTGTTACGATATCCTCGTCGTGCCAAATAGCTGACGCCGGCCGAGTTCCAGGAGTGCTACGCGACAGTGCGAGAGTGCTGATACGGATTCTTCCAGAATCTAAGGTGTCGAGTGAAAATAGACACTTCTTAGATTTAGTTCCATTTTAGACTTTAAGCTTGATGTAACTCCGTTCTACTCTGTTTAACTGTCAACAAATGTACTCGATAGTGTTCCAGTTTGAAATAGATTCAAATTCAATGTGTGTATTGGATGCAATGATTTTTTACTGATATTTGTTTGAAATAAACATTTTATTTTTTATATTCGATCTTTTCTTTTGGTTTTCATTGAATTTGGAGACAATTTCTTTCAAGTTGTCACCAAATTCGATAAAACCTCACCTTCAATTAATTTATTCACAATCTTTTGCTGATACTTCTACTTGATATGCGAATCACCAGAAGGCGTTTGTGGACGGTTAGGAATCTGTAATTTTGTCCAATGTTTTCCAAAAATCATAGATGGCGCTTTTTAATGAACTAGAAATCGAACGAGAGTTATATACCTAGATGCCACAAGTATAACCGAACCGAAAAAAAAGCAACTCTTTTACACTTCGGTGGGCTTGGAATGCAAGAAACCTTTTACAACCTCCCCGGTGCAGATGTAGAAGAAGACCCCACAACACAGAGCTGGACATTTTGAAAATAGCATTAGAAAAGCTAGATGAATACTTCTCACCCAAACAAAGCACGGATATACACCTGTTCCGTCTAATTAAACAGGAAAAAGAAGAGAAATTTGAAAAGTTTCTCGTGAGGTTGAGAAAATAAGTCGAAGCCTAGAAGAACAACTAATTGACCTGATCACAGAAAAATGTGCATCAACAGAACTGAGGAAAAAAATCCTGACTATGGGTGACTCTATTAGTCATGCTATGGAAGCAAATTCACTAAATACTATTGAGAGACAACTTTGTGAGTTTGGAGAAAAACAACCTAGCAGCTCATTATCACTACCCACTATAATTGAAGTGTCACACAAGCACAAACCGAATGGAAACAGAAGAGACTTGAATACAAAGCCCTGCTGCAGATGTGGTTTTAAGAATTTAAACCATAGAATCTGCCCGGCATCTCGGGCTATCAATGGCATTACATTTATAAAGCATACTATTACAACGACCATGGCCTGTCCTAAGACGATTTAAAAGACACCAATTTTTTATAGACAGATGAAAACCAGGAACTTTTTCAGAAGGATCAAGTATTGAACTTTCATTGGAAAAATCATTTGAAGTCCACTCCGAACTCCAAATTTCTTTATAATTCTTTTTAGAATAGAGAAACTCATGAAGACATAAAGGCTTTCTAGATTTCAATCTAGCCAGTCTTGTATCTGGCATATAGTTTATAATAGGAAATAAATCTGAAAAAGAATTAAATTTATCCCATGACTTCATAGCAGCAACCTGTCTCCGAATATGAGAAGGTATTATGTTAGAAAGAACTGGTAACCAAGCTAATGGAGTAGATCTAATGGTTCCAGTGCTAATCCTCATGGAAATATTAAGTTGTCCATCAATTTTATGGACATGGGAACTGTTGAACCAAACAGGACAGCAGTATTCAGCTACAGAAAAAACCAAGGCTAAAGCAGCCGTACGGGGAGTGTACGCATCGGCACCCCAGGATGAACCAGCTAATTTTTGAAGTAAATTATACCTCGTTTTCAACTTGAGACGTAAACTTTCCAAATGTTCCTTGAAATTCAAAGAGGAATCTAGTTTTATTCCAAGATATTTAGAAGTGAAATTATGATCTAAGAGTGTATTATTGAAACTAACCCTCAATTTTCTATTTTTTTGGTGGTTATTCAAATGAAAACACGACACTTCTGTTTTATTGGGACTTTGGCCTAAACGCCATTCCAGAAAATTATTCTTCAAAATTTCTAAATCTGCAGTTAGGGAAGTATCAGGAATATCGCTTAAATATAAATTGAAAAGAAGGGGAGATAAAACCGATCCTTGGGGAAGTCCATTATTCAAAGTCTTCTGTCCGTCAACATATTCTCGATAAGGCTAACCATTTTTCCACATTTCAATTGCTTATGATTTTGATCAAAAATCAATAAGAGAAGCAGTTGGCTTGAAAAATTTTTTAGAAGATGCTCAAAACATTTTTTTAGAAACTTTCGTATTCATTTCCAATCAAACTGATACAGTTTTTTCTATTTGACAAAATAGGAACACAGAAATCATCAAGGCGAGAAATTTATTGCGGACTACACTGAGGAAAATACGTGAATTTAGGAGTAATAGTTCTTATATCGAAACAATTTATGGAAAACTGGATATCGTAAATTGAAATTCAAAACGTCGCAAAGGGGTTGAAATGGCAGATTACTTACAACAATTGAGACAAATTTTGTTCGAAATTCTAGACATTATAGCGATCCAAATAGAGGTTAGGTTTTGCGACATCGAAAAATTTCATTTCTTCGATCTTTCCGTTATTTTCCGTTTTTGACTAAGAATTTCCTAATAAACTTTTGAAAGACTTGACGACGCATTATAATATTTTCGATACGAATAAGATGGAAAGTGTGTTGATTGTTCTATACGGAAATGATTTAATAGAAAATTGCACAAGCCCCTAGGACATATTAGGTTTTTTCACGATAATGACTTGAAAGTGTGTATGCCGGAACTTTTCAAATTACTTTTTCTTGCTGTTGTATTGCCAGTGACAACTGCTTCTACAGAAAGAAATTTCTCCGCGTTGAAACGAATCGAAAATTATATTAGGAATACAACTGACAGGCGCGACTGAGTAACATGTCAAATATTTCAATTGAAAAAGGATTTATAAAGTCACAGAATGGGAATGATTTTATAGATTTTTATAGGTTATTGATCATTTGGCGGAACAGAAGAATCGCAGAATTCCTTTGGTCTAAAAAAAACACTAATTTAGTAATTTTCATAACACGTTCTCAATTCAGAATTAGTTTTTCCTCAAAACAATCAGAATTTATCCTTCGTTATATGCTGAGATGGTTTTTTTATTCCGTTACTTTAGAGTTTATTTTATTTGAATTTGTTGAGGGTATATTTTTATTTCAGATTTTTTGGATGTTTTTACTTATAATTATTCATACCATGACTAAAATTCATCATTCAACCGAGCTCAGTCCCTCAGATCAAAAAGTCTCTATTTTTGATTTTGATCTAACCCGTTTTCCTATATTTCCATCATACCCATCCCTTACCTGCCGAGAACACTCTACACCTCCACGTTGGTTCTTGCTGGACGATTCCATAATAACGATTTTCATATATACGTATTAGATCAATGAATATAGCAGAGAAAGGTCCAACAATCACCTCTTGGCTCGATAAGAGCACAGTACTATTTTTCAAACCGAAGGAGCGAATTTAACAATGCAGCAATAAAATTACGACAATTCATTAATTATTTAAACAATTATTAATTAATTATTATAATTGTTCTTTATGAAGATTATTATGCAACTTACTAAGTAGAGAGTTCACTAGACTAACTTCCGAAAACCTAATGAATTACATATCGCACCCCCGCTAAAAAAGCGTCACAACTCAAAAATTATTGAGATGAACATGCAACAACTATCATTGCTGGGGAAATAGCTCATACTCTAATTCCTTATTTGTTAAGCAGAAAATAGCTTTAAGAACTATGCTTGGTATGAAGTACAGACAGACTTGTAGGGGTGTATTTCGAATGAATAACATTCTTAATTTGGCAGGTCTGTATATTTATAACAGCATCAAATTTCTCATACAACATCCAAAGTTATTTGAAAAATTCAGAAATAATAGTGAGAGGACTAGACAGGTTGATAGATATTTATATTAATTTAGCTCTATCACAAATCAATGCGAACTATATCTGTATCAGGCTGTTTAATTCCTTGCCTGTAAATTTTCGTAATGTGAGTTGTGAAAGATATTTTTAGAAAAAGCTCTTTCATTTTATAATGATATATGAACCATATAATATGTTGGAATTTTTGGAGTTTTGTAAGGTGAAAAAACACCTGGTTATTTTTTGTTTGACATTATTTCTTTGTATTTGTGAATATTTACTCAGAAATGAATAAATTCTATTCTATTCTATTGAAATACCTCGTTTTTTCTTGTATAAAAGCGTCACTTCTATATTTCAAGTATTTTTCGCGAGATGGCGATGTGACGCTTTCATATAGAAAAGAGTCACATTTCGTATTGTGACAGTTTTTGTAGAGAATTATCAGATACATTTGGTAACTATAATAAGTGAAATACTCTTGTATTGTGACTGTTTTTCCGAATATTTCTACTTGAAGAGTATTTTTGTGTTGTGCCATCTAATTTATAATTTATTGATTTTTTTTTATATGACAATTAAAAATATATGGACTTCAGGCGGGTATGCAGACTTTAAAAATTTTTCAAGGTCCGTTAAAATGCACGATTTATCCAAAGATCATATTCAAAATTCATTAGGTTTCTTACGAATTTCTCAAAACCGTTCCACAATCGCGGATGCTTTGGTTGAAAACGCACACTTGTCGAAAGTTTTGTATAATGAAGACGTTAGAAAAAATCGTTTACTCATGACTTACTTAATAGATAACACTTTGATATTGGTAAAACAAGAACTCGCTTTTAGGGGTCACGAGACATCTATTAACCCATTATGTACTAGCGTTCCATATAAGGAACAGTAAATGAGTCTTACTGAAATACACCCAAAAATTTGATCGGTCGCCCTTTTTCACTTGGGAATATGTTTTCAGCTGTTTTAGTACATAATAGTTCCAATAGACTACACTCAGCAGTTCTGAAACATCTGTATCTCGTTTTAGAGCAGTTTGTATTTATCGTTGTTACAGTGAACGTGAAGAATGGCGCGCCGGGAAAAGTAAGTACAGTCGACTCTCGTTAACTCGAACCTTGATAACTCGATATCTTCGATAACTCGAAGAATTTTCAATCCACTTGGAAAAACCTGTCTAAGTCAAAAAAATAACAATGCGTAACTCGAAATTATTTTACCGTTATATTTATCCCCTATTACCTCTATAAGTCGAAGAGACACAAAAATTACCTCTATAACTCGAAGTTCAGTAGATAAGCTGAATCCCCACCGGCGCGCATATTCATATGTTACCGACACAACCAAGCACGTCGAGAAGCCGAATGATTTCATATAAGTTACCGACGTAACTTTAGGTCTGTCGGTAACTTATACAAGCAACAAGTCCATCGGCACCTTATAAATATAACAGGTATTGAAAAAAAACTTGATATATTAGCGAGGATGGTTGATTATTACAGTCTGAACAATATACAGGGTGTTTCACCATAAACTGGACAAACATATATAGCCGTGTAGTTGACATCGAGAAAGTCATTTTTGCCTCATGACATATACCCCGTTTTCGACACATAATCGAGATACAGGGTGCTTAATGTCAACTTTGAGCCATATTCTGTGAACTGTGGTAAGTTATGCGTGATATTTGAAATAACGGTTCCTGGTCACATCTTAGTATTTTTGAGGGCTCAATTGAATTGTGGTATAAAATTTTGCAAAAAAAAATTCTAAATGGCGGAAAACCTGCAAAGTCGGAATTTTTTTCTCTCGGTTGCCAATTCGGAAAGCATAATCTCAAAGTACTCGATTTTGCGTGAAAAATTTTTTTCAAATTTCGAACACAACATGTCTTCAGTGAAAAAAAAATTTCGCCCAAAATTTTTGTAATTTTCCTTTGTTGAACTATCTTTAATTCTGAATACTTGGGTGGAAACAGAATGAAAAAATATCAATTGGTTTTCTTTTTGTAGCCTTCCGAAGATTACGCTAGGTGTACTTTCTTAATTTTTATTTGAGAAACTGGAGGCCGTACGAAGGTCAAAATTGTGCTGCTGGGCTGCCAGAACGACCCAGATAGAAATATGAAATTATAACAAAAAAAAATTTTTTTCGAAAAAATTTTAAGAAAATTTGAAAAAAAAAAAATTTTTTTTATTTTTTCCAAAAAACTTTTGTAAGGTTCGAACTCTACACTCTCGATTAACTAGTGTTGCTTTGGTAACGGAGATTTATAGGATTAGAATTAATCCAATTCATACTCGTAGTTGGACTCCTACCAAAATTTTTTGAAAAAATTTTTTTTGGTTTATAATTTAATATTTTTATCCGGATCATTCTGGCAGCCCATCAGCACAATTTTGACCTCCGTACGGCCTCCAGTTTCTCAAATAAAAATTAAGAAAGTACACCGTGCGTAATCTTCGGAAGACTACAAAAAGAAAACCAATTGATATTTTTTCATTCTGTGTCCACCCAAGTATTCAGAATTGAAGATAGTTCAACCATAGAAAATTACAAAAATTTTGGGCGAAATTTTTTTTTCACTGAAGACGTAAAAAAAAGTTGAGTTCGAATTTTGAAAATTGTTTTTACGGAAAATCTTAGAAAATTGAGTACGTTGAGATTATGCTTTCCAAATTATCAACCGAGAAAAAAAAATTCCAACTTTGCAGGTTTTCCGCCATATTGAATTTTTTTTCGCAAAATTTTACACCACAATTCAATTGAACCCTCAAAAATACTGAGATTTGACTAGAAACCGTTATTTCAAATATTACGCGTAACTCACAACAGTTATCAGAATATTGCTCGAAGTTGACATTAAACACCCTGTATCTCGCTTATGCGTCGAAAACGGGGTATATGTCATGAGGCAAAAATGACTTTCTCGGTGTCATCTACACGGCTATATATGTTTGTCCAGTTTATGGTGAAACACCCTGTATATGTTTCCAGAAATAAACTATAAAAAATATAATATATATAAAATATATAATATACAGACATATGTCTATTTTTCGAGGTAGTATGAGAGTTCACTGGATAAAACCACCACTTGTTCGTTAAGTTACAGACAAACTAAGAATTACGTCGGCAACTTATTATGATTATGATTTTTTTTATAATTATTGAAGTTATAGTAGGTAGGTATGCTTAATTTTTTCGGGTGAAAAGTATAGCCCATGACACTCTGGGATAATGTAGCTTTCTAAGCGTGAAAGAATTTCTGAAATCGGTCCAGTACTTTTTGAGCGAAATCGTATCAAACACACAAAAATGCAAATCTTTCCTCTTTATAATATCAGTATAGATTACCCTCAGTACAATATTGGTAAAGTTTTGGTAAATTCTCTTAAGTTACTAGGTTCATTTTGGTAATGAAACAAGCAGTATTAAAAATATGCAATATTGCGATAACTGAATGCATTTGTTTGATAAAACCACTACTCGCATAATAGTTAAGTTACAGACAAACTAAGAATTTCGTCGGCAACTTATTATTACGTGTTCGGCATCGCTCGGAAAACCGATTGTGTGTTTGTGTCGGTAACATATGAATATGCCACCGGCGCCGCACAAGTCGTAACATGTTGGTGAATTAATCATAATTTAGTGGTTGAAAAATTGCATCGTGGGTCGTGGGGTATTTTTGCTGCGTACGAGAACTATTCGAGTCACGAGTGACAATGAGTGTAAAAAGACAAGTTAAAACACTGACTATCGGTGATAAGTTGGAGATCATTAAGATGGTGAGAGAAGGGTCGCAAAAAAAGAAAGACATAGCTGCGAGGTTCAACATCCCAGGTAGTACCCTGTCTACTATTCTGAAAAACCAGGAAGAAATCGAAAAGCGAGCTACAGAAGGTAAACTTAAGTGCAAGAGAATGAGAGCTGCAGAGTTTCCTGATATAGAAGAGTGCATGACGAAGTGGTTTAAGCAATGCAGAGAAAAAAACATTCCTCTTGGAGGTCCAATAATTAGAGAAAAAGCAGAACACTTTGTGCCTTCCTGATAAAACATACCAGTACAAAGACGAAAAATGCCATGGTGGTAAACATAGCAAAGACAGGGTTACCATTTTACTTGCAACGAATATGACAGGCTCAATCAAGCTGAAACCTTTCGTTATAGGCAGAGCAAAAAATCCCAGATGCTTTGAAGGAGTAAAGTCTCTCCCAACTGAATACGCATCAAATAAGAGCGTGGATGAAGATCCGAGTTATTTTCCTCATGGTTGACTAATCTAGATAAAACTATGGGGGAAAAAAATCGTAAAATTCTGCTGTTTGTAGACAACTGCACTGCACATAACTCTATTCCACCTCTGAAATGGGTGAATGTGAAATTTTTGCCGGCTAACACTACATCGAAATTGCAGCCTTTAGATGCTGGAATAATAAAAAACTTCAAGGTATTTTACAGAACTGAATTGGTTAGAAAATCAATTTCAGACATTGAAGACGATAAGGTGTGCACTATCAATCTCCTAGAGGCCATGCGGTTTGCCAACAAATGTTGGAATAATATAACTGCCAAAACAATTGCTAACTGCTTCAAGTCATGTGGCTTTGAAACGGCAGAAAATCCTGTTGATACAGGAGTAGAAACACAAATGGAACCAGAGGTAGTAGCTGTAGTGGAACCGCCGTATTTCAATATAGAAGCGGAATGGAAAGAGGCAACAAAACAGCTGCCATCAGATAAAGTACCCACATTTGAAGAATTTAGTGTTGTCGACGAAGGGGTTGCCGTAACATTTCATACCCTCTTTACAGATTTCATATGAATAGTATGATAGAATATTATGGTCGACATGGATGTAAGCAGTTCATCCGGGGAAAGCCCATACGTTTCGGGTACAAATGTTGGTGTATGAATTCGAAAAATGGTTATCTGATCAATTTCGAAATATACCAAGGAGCGATACCTAATTCTAACCCAACTCATCAAAAAGAATATGGCAAAGCCACTGCTCCACTCATTCAACTCATTGACGACCTACCAGAAGACATAAAACGTTTGCCATATCAATTTTATTTTGATAACTTATTCACATCTGTGAAATTCCTGTCGTATCTCAAGAAAAGGGGTTATAATGGTACTGGAACCGTAAGAGAAAATAGGATTGCTCGTGACTGTCCAATAACGAGTGTAAAGGAAATGAAGAAAAAAAAGAGGTGAATTCGATTATGCCCTGTGTGTCCATGATGATGGTCCAATTGTGGTTGCCAGATGGATGGATAATTCAGTTGTAACGGTTGCGTCGACTATACACTCTGTTCATCATCTGTCTAACGCTCAAAGGTACTCAGCGGCCGCAAAAACGAAGATCACTATAAAAAGACCTCTCTGTATAGGGCAGTACAACGAGTTCATGGGAGGGACTGATCAGATGGATGCAAACATAAATGTTTATAGAATTGCTATAAGAGGTAAAAAGTGGTGGTGGCCAATTTTTACATGGCTCATAGATGCAGCTGTTCAAAATGCTTGGGTGATCTACAAAATGCATCACCCTGAAACAACCCAGCTGATTTTCATGAGACAAATTGTACAGGCCTACCTGAAGAAATTTCAGAATTTACCGAAATCGGCAGGAAGGTCAATGAATTCTAAAATATTACCAGATGTTCCCCTCGACGGAAGAGATCATTTTGTTGAGTATGTTCCAAATAATAAACGTAGGCGATGTGTTGGAGCGAGTCACACTGGTAGCTCTGTTCGCACCTAGTGTCGAAAATGCGACGTTGGATTATGCGTTGACTGCTTCGTACATTTTCACACAAAATAAAATGTCAAATTGCAGTATTTTATTATATACCAAACTAAATTTCATTTCTACCCCCCAAAGGACTAGTGTTCCATATATGGAACGGCCGCCATTTTGAAAATGGCGAACAGTTGAACTCGAAAATTGATCAATTATTGCTCATAGTATTATTCCAAGTAGAAATAGATGCATTTCATTTCATTTCCTGCAAATTAATAAATTCAGTCCCTAATGGGTTAATAGGGAAAATTTTAAAGAAATATTTCACTGCCTTATCAAGCGCAATAGCGAATAACTGAACCATATGAGAGAAAACATGTTTTCACGGGGCAATCGAAAACTATTCAAAATAAGCTGATTTTTTGTATAGAGGATTACATGAAAAACATTATCAAAAATGTAACATTAGAGGCGAAATTCTCTTCTGTTATCGTGGACGATACTACCGATATAGTAGCTAAAGCTCAATGCTGTGTAACTCGTTGATAAAACGTCGGAAATTCGGGAACGCTTTTTAGGATTTTATGATTCGAGTGAAGATACGAGGGCTAACGCTATGTTTGAGCTACTCATGAAAGTTTTGGAACCATTCAGTCCCCAAAAGAAATTGATCGCTCAGTGCTAAGATGGAGCTTCAGTTATGGCTGGACATCTGACAGGTTTACAAACTCTAGTCAAATCAGCAGCCCCTCAGGCACTATATACTAATTGTGCTGCTTATCGATTGAATCTGATTTTACAACAGGTTTCCAATCATATAAAGGGAAGCCGTATATATTTTGCAACTTTAAAGGGCTTGCCAACCTTTTTCCATAAATCGTACAAGCGAACATCAATCTTGGACAGAATTCTGAAAAAACAGATACCACAAGCTAATGACACAAGGTGGTATTCCCGGTCAAAAATTTTATTTTTTGTTGCGAATAATTGGCAGGGCCTAACATTAGTTTTTCAGGATATAATCGAAAACAAGGATTCAGATTCAGTTTCTATTAATATGGCCAAGGGATTTTTGAATGATTTATCGGATTTCGAGTTAAGTTTTCTCACTTTTGCATATAAAGAAATATTTCTAATAACTGACATTCTATTCCAAATCCTACAGTTGGGTAGTTTGAATATTGAGTTCTGCACAACCCAAATTAATATTGCCCTTGAGAGGTTACAAGGAAAGCGTAATGAAAATTCTGTGAAACAGATTTTCGAAAAGTCAAAGGCACTCACACACTCTTGACCGAAAAAAATATAATTTGACCGAAGTTGATCTTTTTGAAAAATATAAACGTTTATTTTATGAAATTTTAGATTGTATCATTCATCATATAAAAATTAGGTTCTAGAATCTGAAGGAGGTTAGATTTTTAGGATTACTTGACAGGTCCAAATAACAATTATATTCATCATAGTTTCCTTCCACGTTGATGAATTCTTTAACAGAGAATTATCGGGACGTATTTGATGAGGACCGGTTGAGAAATGAATTATGTATAATTTATAGAGATGAACAATTTCATAAGGAAGATATATTCAGCACTCTCAAATTGATCAATAAACTCGGTATGGTTTCGGTATTTTCGGAGGTTTATAAGCTCGCAACATTAATTGTGAATATCCCTATTAAAAATGTTCAAGCTGAAAGAGATTTTTCATGTTTGAAACGCGTCAAAACATATTTACGGAATACGATATCCCAAGATAGACTCTCTGCTCTTGCAATGATGTCAATAGAGAAGGGATTGTTAGTCGCCATCAGCGAAAATAATGGTCAATTTTATGAAGACATTATTGATAATTTTTTTAAAAAGTGATATAAGTGCGCATTTTGGAAATTATCATCTTTCATTTTCTCAAATTGAATCCGATGATGAAACTACTACCGAGTAGGTACACCTCTGAGGATTTCTCATAAAAAAATAACCATTTTCATGTCAAATAACATTGATGGCCATCATAATACTGTTTTCTTTCAGAAGTGAGATTAAAATTTTTTTTCTAGTCAACCACAATGTATCAGATTTTTTTTTTCATATATAATCGCCTCACCAGCTCACGAGGTCACGAGCCGCCACTGAAATTTTGGTAGCTGAAAAAATAGGGACAAAGAGAGTAGCACTTACTGAAGAATGGTTAAGTAATAAAGCAAAGGAATTGCGAAACTCAGGCCATGCATATACATCAAGATCTTAATCAAAAAAAAATTATATATATGAAAGCCAGGAGGATTAGACCTCCTTGCGGGGATAAATGTCGACTGAAATGCTCCAATAGAATAGATGAAAATACAAGAGAAGATATTTTCCGAAATTATTGGGCTCTGGGAGATATCAATAGGCAAAAATGTTTTATTCACAACTGCATGAAGCCAGTCAACCCAGCTTATAGGTACAGCAGTGCTCAAAAACCTAGGGAACATAATAATGCATTCTTGTTTTATGTCAATAATGATCCTGTTCAAGTATGCAAATTTTTTTATGGCTACCCTAGATATTAATTACCGAATTACAAGAACTGTTGCCGCAAAAGTTGAGAAAGAATTTCTCGAAGAAGATTTAAGAGGTGAACACAAAAGCCATAAAAAAGGCGTTCGTGAGCATATTCGCTCGATTTCACGTATTGATAGTCATTACCATCGCAAGCAAACTACTAGAGAATACATTGACGGTGGAAAAAATTTAACTGATATATTCAATGACTACAAACAAAAATGCCAAGTCAATAATCTACCTCACGCAAAATTAGTGATGTTCTCCAAAATTTTCAACACTGAATTTAATATAAGTTTTTTCATTCCCAAAAAATCGCTGCGAGTGGTGTAATGCTTATGAAATTACCACAGGAGATGATAAGAAAAAGTTGGAAAACAAGTATATATCACATTTAGAGGAGAAAGAGGCAAAGAGAAGGATCAAGAAAAGGAAAAAGCTAGTAGCAATTACATTGTATCAGCTTATGATTTGCAATCAGTTCTCCCTGTTCCTCAAGGAACTGTCCCCGTTTTTTATTATAAGTCAAAATTGAATTGCTACAACTTAACCGTATCCGAATTGAAAACAGACTTAACGGAATGCTACTTTTGGCATGAAGGCCACAGAAACAGGGGAGCTGACGAGATTGGCTCATGTGTGCTTGATTTCATAAAGAAAAAATTGGACACTATGAAAAATGAAGCTGAGCATGACCTTGTTTTCTTTTCTGATAATTGTTGTGGTCAACAGGAGAATAGATTTTTATTTGCTATGTACATTTATGATCTTTCTGAATACCCAAAAATACGCTGAATAGGTCATAAATATCTGATTAGCGGACATAGTCAGAGTGAAGGAGATTCTGTTCACTCGACTATTGAAAAGGCTGTATAGAAAAGTTATAAATCTGGTCCAAACTACGTGCCTAGTCAGTATGCACAAATAATTCGTAAAGCGTTGCCTCATTTGACAGCTTCTAATATATGCTGCTACGTTGCTATCCAAAAAGGCTCTTTAAAACTACTGGCCCTAGCGTTGGTCATATAAGAATCTTATTTGAGGGAACTTTCATTACTCTTGGGGCAATTCATATCATCGAAAACATCATAACAAAGAGGAACAAGAGCGTCCACTCTCACAATTTAGTTCCAACACCCTCGTGCACGTGCTGTTGACCTCCTACTAAATTTGCCGAGGAGTTCAGTGCGAGTTCAGGGCTCCTTCGATGTCACTAATTCCTCCCCCGTAAATTTGTCTGCCATCGCGATAAACAGAGTAGTCAGCTGCCATATTCCTCGAAAAATATTTATGACAGGTGACAGCAGAAAAAAACTCGCAGTGCACCAATTTCAAGCTTGGGGCACATCGAGCGCGCTCGATCTACTCTTTCTGTTTCAAAACGAACGCGATCGAGCACGCCCCGACCGTCAAATAAAACTCAAAAGTAGACGTGGAGTGCGCTCGGAGCATTTTGACCGTCAACTCGAACGCACCTAATGATGATTCTTCTGTCAAAATTGGAAAATTCAAGATGGCGGCTACAATATGGCTGACGAGTTTCGTTATTATGATCCGATTCTATTCAAAATTGGTATCTTGTCTTAAAAAATGTTTTTTTTTATTATTAAAGCTTGTTTCTTTTAACTTCTATATCTGGACCTCAGAGCCAAACGGTATCAAGTTCATTTTTTCTGTTTTCAAGGTTTTGATTACTCCTATATTATTTCGTTCCACCCTTTCCAATTTCCAGTTCCTTACAGTTTCCGAGATACTTGAAAGTGTTGAAGGATATTGATTCTCTTTGGCTCTGGAAGCTATTCTTATTTGTGTATAATAATAATAAGTCCAAAATTGAGGTAAGGCACATCAACAATTTTTAATTCCCAATCTATATATGTATGTATATAAAAGAGAGCTGTTTGTTACACCATTTATAACTCGAGATCGGATGGACTGTTTGTTATGAAACTTTATTTATGGATTCGTCTACGGCCTGGTCATTATAAAATACATCGAAACTCTGAAAAATTCGATGAAAAATTTGCTTATGTAGAAAATGCTTTTCCTCCTTTTGAATAAGGCCGCTAGGTGTCGCTACGGTTTGCTTATGTAGGAAATGGTTTTTCTCCTTTTGAATAAGGCCACTAGGTGTCGCTACGGTTAATGGCTCTTATCTAGACACTGTAGCGTACAGTGACTAGACACTGTATTTGATATTATCGCCACTAGATGGCGATGTATACAATTATTGTGTAATTTGCATAGAACTTATTATAACATGGAAGGGGTAAAGATCTCAAGTTGGTGGAACAGTGAATTTTTACAAGAATGTCAAGTAAATCGAATTGTGACGATCAGCATCAATCGTGTGTTGTCCATTTTCATCTTTTCTCTAAATTTCTGAAATGTTTTTGATTTATGTTTGGGTAATTAATATATTTGCGGAAATAACTGAATTCAAAATTGCCCATAATTAGAAATTGACATATTATTTTTGTTTTTCTGTTTTGTGTGACAGCTCATATCCATGGAAAAGACGACAGTTGACAGATGACGTTTGACAGATGACATTTGACAGATCATATTTGACAGATCATATTTGACAGATGACATTTGACAGATGACATTTGACAGATGACATTTTACAGATGACATTTGACAGATGACATTTATCAATAGACAGATGACTTGACAGTTGACAGATGACATTTGACAGAACTTTTATTATGCCTAATTTATCTCCTGCTTGAAAAAATAGCAATGGTAAGTTTGTACAACTTTAACGGGGGTTTCACAAAGCATACATATCACCGCTGATCGGAGCTTGATCTAGAATCAACTCGATTTGACAGTTCAGAAATCTAATCAAGCCGTTGATCTCCGATCACTGGTGATTACGATTTGTGAAATCCACAGTAAGTATAGGCACGGCCTTCTTAAGATAAAGATGGCTATGGTATAGGAATCATTTAGGCGAAACAAAGTTCGCCGGGCCAGCTAGTGTATATATAAATGATACGAGATTTGATAAGGGGTGTGAGAAATTGATAAGTGTTATAGTGTCACTCTTCTTTAGTCCATTTAGTCGACGTTTCGTGAACATGGTTTTAGGATTGAAGAATCGTATTGAGAAGGTTGCCCATCCAAGTCTAAGGCAACAGAATCTGAAATTGTTGCTACAGTTGATGCTGGAGAATGGATACCCGAAAAGGTTGTTGTCCAGATTGCTCTACAATACCACTCCTTCGAGACAGCCAACGAATGGAGAGGGGCGCATCCACCACTATAGACATTGAGAACACAAGTAGGATTCTTTACTCTTCTATCCTCCTAATAAATGGCATGATCAATGCATCAATTAACCTTCTGAAGACCAACCAAATGAGATTGATTCCTAGATCCTATTTTAAGATTGACAGGTTATACAATCGGATCGAAGATAAGATTACTGTTGATAATATGAGTTGTGTTGTATATTCTGTTCCTTGTTCAACATGTGATGAGGTGTATATTGGTCAGACGTCTCAAGGCGGACTCCCACTACTCGTGTATTTGGCAAATATTTGCCACTTGCCTATATTTGGCATGTAGTGGGAGTGGTTCACTCGGCCAATACTTGTACAATTATTTGCGCTGCTGGCGAAGTCCTGTCGGTGTCGGTAAAAATTACGAGTAATGGATTACAATTATTTGCGTATTTGACGAGTATATACTTGTCGATGCTCTCCCATTACTGGCCGCAATTAATCTCGCAGTTATTCTGTTGTCGGCTCCCGTCGAGTGTTCGTGATGCTTGCGTTTATATAAAGTTTTTCCGAAATGGAATGGACTCAAGAAGTCGTTTTCGAATTTCTGGATTTGTACAAAAATGTGCCAGTTATATGGCAACCTTGGCATCCACATCATAAGAACAGGAACTTGATTAACGACGCCGGGGTCGCATCCAAAATAAAATATCAATCCAATGCGCGGTTGCGGATTTGAAAAAGAAAAAAGAATCACTGATAGCGTCAACCGACCATTGTGGAGGAAAGATAAGGAATCATCAAAAACAGGGTGCGGAAGCGATGATATTTACAAACCAGCTTAATTTACATACGAGAGAATGGACTGATCGAGAAACGAGAAAAAGGCGGAGGGGCGACGAAACTGCTGTACTTGCCAATTACACAACTATTGGCATATTCGCCAAATACAGGAGTAGTGGGAGCGCCGTACTTGTCATTAGTTCGAAACATGGTCTACTTGCCAAGTACGCAAATAATTGCGTACTTGCCAAATATACGAGTCCGCCTTCAGCTTCTGAAAAGAAGGATCGCTCAACACAGGAGCGACATCAAAAATCCAAACAAGATTTGTACCCTAGCAGACCATACCTTGGACAAAGCTCATCCAATGAATTATGATTCCACCAAAATCCTAGAATGTGAAGTAAGTGGAAGGAAAAGATGTTTCTTGGAAATGTATCACATCAAACGCCAAACCTGTTCGATGAATTACAGAAGGGATGTAAACAATATTAGCTCCATCTATTCTTACTTGATTCATTATGGCCAATTCAGTGGGTGTGAATTGACTGGATCACATGGTGAGAGAGTTTCCACAAATTCTGCAGTCGTAGAGATAACGTGAACTATTCCAATGTTCACCAAAAAACCGGTTCAGTGAGAGTGAATTGGATTTTATTTCAGTGAGAGTGGATTGAAAATTGAAAAATACAGCCTCCCTTCAACATATCCCAAGTCATTGAGATCTGAGAGCATCTTCAACGATCGCGTTTGCACCGAGTTCAGTGAGAGTGAATTGCCGTGACTGATGTGATTTTTGCTATTTTATGCTATTCTATGTTCATCTGTCATGTGCGTATATTCTGTGACAAGTCTGGTTTCCCACAATTTTTGACAACTTCTCATTATTGTTGGTTATTCTGTAATCTGTATTCAATTACAATTATTGATGTTTGCTCCATAGTTTTGTGAAGTTTAAATCTTTTTCACTGAAATTGTTTATGCTCTTGCTTGTTACTTTCTTGAGAGTTGTTGATTTGTGTTTCTTTAAGTTGAAATATACAAAGCAAAACCAAATCTCCACTATTTCCAACAGAACGAAAGGTCATAAATTAGGTTCAATATTTATTCGTTACTTGGTTTATATCCACTCCACAGTCAGTGTATGTGGTGAACCTGGTGACAGCTTTAATTCTTATCCTTTTGTAACTTGATACTTTTCGTATAGGCATATTCCGTATTATGGATAAGGGAACAGAAATGGTTCCTTTTTAAATAGTAAGTTATTCAGTTCGTTTCTTCGAGTATAGATCGACCTCCGTATTCTTAAATTGAATAAATCGAATATTCATAATTCTGTGTTTGATTGAAATCAACCCTAAAGGAACTTATAATTTAACAGGTTATGGGAACCAGCTTGCTTTGCTTGGTAGATTAAAGACTTTTTCCGGATTATTTCTCGAGAGTGAAGTTAGTGTGTGTAAGCGAATTTCGTGTATTATTATATTGACGCCACGAACTCGAAATAATAATGCAGTGCTCTGAAATCGATAGAAACATTAAACCCTTTGACGGTGAAAGATATAGTGTGTGGAAACTAAGAGTGCGTGCTTTACTTACTGAACTAGATGTGATTACGAGTCATAGACAATGACCCACCACTAAAAATTAGCGGACATTGGGAGAAAGCAGAACGAGTTGCTAAAGGTGTCATTGTTGGTTATCTATCAGATAATTTTCTCCATTTTATAACAGAAGGCAACTCATCGAAACAAATTCTCCAGAACTTGGATGAAATATATGAACGTGTTAGTCTGGCAAGTCAATTAATACTACGAAAAAGACTGATTGAACTGAAGCTAAAAGGTGACACACCTTCACTAACACATTTCGCTGCATTTGAGGATTTAGTTCATGAACTATCAGCAGCAGGTGTATCAATGCCAGAAACAGAAAAAGTTTCATATCTATTATTATCACTACCGAAAGAATATGATGGGATAATAACGGCCATTGAAACGTTAACGACAGGTTTAACTCTAGCTCTGATAAAGTCAAAACTCTTAGACTATGAGATTAAATTAACCAAACAAAGCCGTGATACTTCTATGAAGATATTGCAATTTGAAAATAAGGCTGCAAAAAGATTTCCCATCCAACCAAGGGAGTTCAGAAGAAAACTGTTCAAGAGAAATAAAAATAATTCAAAAAGTAAATGTTATCATTGTGGTAGAAAAGGTCACAAGAAACAAGATTGTTTCTACTACAAAAGAGAACACGGAGTACTCAAAACAGTGCAGATGACCAGTCAATCATCATCTTCAAAATCTGAAATAACTACCGAGGACGATAAAAACGTATCTGGTTTCGCTTTTATGGTGAAGCATTCTAAGCATAGCGAAAAAGAAATGAATGGGAATAAGATTACTTTCATCTTGGATTCAGGTGCATCTGATCATGTAATCAATAGAGGAGATTCGACTAAAGACTCTGCGAATTATCTGAACCGATTAAAATCTCAGTAGCGAAGAACAATGCGTTCATAAATGCAACAAAAAAGGGCGATATGATGGTTACCACCAACATGGGCATCTCATGGGTCCTGAAAGATGTCCTGTATTGTCCAGAGGTTCCATACAACCTTCTTTCTGTCAGAAAGATGCAAGATGCCGGAATGGAGATTGTCTTCAACGAACAAGGAGTGGTAATAAGTATAAAAAAAAGACAGTGATGACATGTGAGTCTTTGAATAATTTATTTGGTTTAGAACTCTCAGTTCACGATAGAACAATAAAATCTTTCACCCAAATGAACAAAAAAGTCCGTGGAAGTTATGAATTATGACATATACGCTTAGGTCACATAGGAAAGTCGAAATTCTTAGAAATAAAAAATAAAAGCATGATAAAAGATATTGAGTTATTAGACAAAGTAATACCGAGCAATGACTTGTGTGAAGCTTGTATAAACGGAGAACACATCAATAATATTCGTGA
Organism: Adalia bipunctata; assembly: GCA_910592335.1. Taxonomy (NCBI): domain Eukaryota; kingdom Metazoa; phylum Arthropoda; class Insecta; order Coleoptera; family Coccinellidae; genus Adalia; species Adalia bipunctata. The sequence continues at coordinate 18,088,544 of OU342957.1, forward strand.
CCATACGCAAATCAATTACTATACATATTGATATGGCTGAATAGGTATTTAAAAGACCTTTCAAATAATGTATTACAACACCCACAGCGATGACGTCATCACGCTCATATAGATGACGTCAAAATAAAAAAATTGGAGACTGAAATACAGAGTTGAAATTCGGTACGAAGGAATCATAGAGGAGACAGAGTCTGACAAGAGTTTACCAAGTCGTACAGATGGTCTATGTGTGGAGGATAATTCAGTTATGCGTAAATTTAGATTACCAATGATCGAATTCAAACAGTATGACGGAGGTATAAAGGATTTGCTACCGTTTTGGGCTCAGTTTAAAATAATTCATGAAGATAGTTTTATTGAAGACTGTGATAAAATAGAATATTTGAAGCAAGCAACCATCCCAAATAGTAGGGCTCATAGATTAGTGGAAACCTACCCCGTCAGGGCTGAGATTTATTCCAAAATTATAGAAGGCATGCAGAGTAGATTTGGTAGAGAGGATTCACAGATAGGAGTATATATCAGGGAGTTGCTGAAACTTCTTCTGAACAGCTCCTCGGCAAAAAGGATAGATGTATCTTTCCTGTATGACCGAATAGAGACTCAATTGCGAGCGTTGTAGACATTGGGTATTACCTCAGACAGGTGTGCTACAATTTTGTATCCGCGAAGTCGTGTCTTCCTAACGAGTTGATGAGAGTATGGCAGCGTTCTTCATTTCATAATGTGATGGCTAGTTTGGAGGAACTGTTGAAAAATTTGATGAGTTTCTAGCAATAGGAAGTAGAAAATGAGCAGCCGATAAGTATGGCGGAAGAAGGTTTCGGTTTGACTGAAGAATATGCAGCGATGAGTGTGAATGAGAAAACAGGCGAATATTCGCAAGAGAAGGCTGCATATTGTCCAACGGTCCAAGGACTGATCAATGTTGAAACGGCTGGCTGTATATTTTGCAATGGGTCCCACGAATGTTATAATTGCTTCAAAGCTCAGAAAATGAGGTTACCACAAAAAAGGATCGTGCTATACAGAAAGAAGGCTTGTTTCAAATGTTTGAAGATCGGACATCAAGCGAAGCGATCTAGGGGACATTTTCGATGTGATCTGTGTAGTCGTTCTCAGTCGACATTGATGTGTCCGAACTTGCCATTGGACCAATCGAATCCTAAAAGGAAATGGTGAGAGTGTCGAAATCAAGGACCAAGTTTTGACGAATCAAACGGCAACACATGTTTTCCTGCAGACCTTGAAAATAAAGTTGAAGGGAATAAATGGAACAAAGGTTGTGAGGGCGTTAATTGACACCGGATCAAAACGGTCCTACAGTTTCAGGGAAACTGCAGGGGAATTAGGTTTGAAACCGAAACGGCAGGAGAACGTTATACACCGCTTGTTTGGAGGATCTGAGGTGACAAACAAACATTGTTGCTACGACGTCACATGTTATGGTGCTGAAACGTCCTACACTTTCGAAGTGCTAGATCAATTGAGAATCTGCAATGATGTAGCTCCAGTTATGAGGGGACCTTGGATTGATGAGTTGCATACTGTGTATCGACGTTTCAAATGTAGGTGGTATCAGTCCCATAGAGCTGTTAGTTGGTGCAGATGCTGCTGGAGATGTGTATACGGGAAAACGACAAGAGCTCTCTTGTGGACTGACGGCATATTATGGCACCCATTTTGGGTGGACTCTAATAGACAAAACGTCTACCAAGGTTCATTGTAATGTAGCTCTTACAACGATGAATCTCTTATATAACGAGTTCCTTGGTTAGAAGAACACCCCCATATCGACTCGAATTATACCCTAACTCAGAAAAGGTTGAGTTTAGTTAGGTTAGTGGAGAGGGGGATAATATGTACGAACGATATGAAAGGGCTTCCGAAGAAGGGGATGTGTTTGTGCATAACAGAGTTTTGTTTTGGATATTCGAAGTTTGACCTCAGAAAGTGATTTGTGGCATTTATCAGGTAAACTAAATTCAGATTATTTACCCTCACGAGAATGTTCTTCAAAGCATCTACTTGAGCCGAGATAGTGGGAGGGGTCAAAATGGTTATATGGATCTCAGAACACCTGGCCCTCAGGAATACCGCCTAGGAACGAAAAGGAAGTAAATTCTAAAAGGGCGAAGAAAATAGTGACCCTTTTATGCGGGTGCCAAGGTGTGGTGAACGAGAGACCGCTGACATATTTGTCGGCTGATCCTAGCGAATTAGTGGCATTCAGTCACTCTATGTTTTATCGTGATAGAGACGGTACTATCCGGTAACACCAATACTGCCGTCCTAAGCCAAAAAGCAGTATCTCGAATTTATACCATTTCCGAATTTGATTTTTATATATTAAAGATGAAATTCGAAAATGGTAAAAATTGGAGATACTGCTTTTTGGCTTAGGACGGCAGAATAGTAGTCGTAAACGTCTAGAATGGTCCGTCGCGCGAGTAATTGAGGTGCTTCTAGGTAAAGATCGTGAAATCCGAATGGTCCGGGTCGAAACCAGCAAAGGATCGATGTTAGGACCTATCCAACGGCTGTATCCTTAAGAATGTTTCGACGTTCCGAGTTTCCGAGATGGGAAGCTACCAAGTTCCTGTGAGAAGCCTACCGAGACCGAGCCCGAGAACCAAACGTTCGGTGATCCAGGATCGTGCGAAAGGACCCTGTCAGGCGCAGAAGGTCTGCAAAGTGGAAACGACTCGTTCGGGTCGGGAATGCAAAGTGCCTTCGCGTTATAAACTATGATGAGTATTAATTAGTTTTTAAGCAATTATTATTTCTGCTGAATTTTTGTTTGTTGTGTTTGTTTTTCATGTCTCTTCTGTTTTTGAGGAATCATTGTTGTGTCAAATATTCCTCAGGTGGGAGTATGTCAGAGAAAATACTTGAGCTGTTTCCCCCATAAATCCGTCAACGGATTAGTCCGACTCGACAAAAAAGCTCTTGAAGCCCGTCTTAAAGGAATAGGGGAAACAGTCCCAATTAGTTAATTGAGCTTGCCTGTAGTTTTCAGAATCCTATTCATTAAGAATTTATATTGTAATAATAAAGTGTTTTCATCATCCTCCACTGTGTGAATTGTAAATCGAAAAGTTGATAAAAGTGTACCTATTCATTATCAAATCATTATCATTATCAAATCAAATCAATAGAGATAATATATTTATCAAAATGTGAAAGAAGTTGAATCAATAAAGTACTTAGGAATAAAACTGGATAGCAATTTGAATTTGAAATTGCATGCGGAAGATGTGACGGGAAAGATGGCTCAGAGGATACAGTACATTGGTAGAGTTAATGAGAAAATAGATATGAAATTACTTCTGTTCAGATCGATTGTGTTGCCCCACTTGGATTTTTGTACATCTTTGTTGTTTAATCTAAGTCTAATAGTATAGATATGTTTCAGAAGGTGTTGAATAGAGGTATGAGGATAGTATTGAATTGTTACAGAAGAACACCCATAAAGTTGATGTTGGAAGCTTTAAATTTGATTAATGTTAAGCAGCGAATAATATTCAAAACGTTAGATTTCATATATAAAATTGAACATAAAATGCTTCCAAGTTATCTATCTGAAAACAGGAAATATGTATCTGAAGTTCATGGATATGAAACTAGAAATAGGAATGACTTCTTTGTCGATACTTTCCGTATCAGTTCAACATCGGGTTCCACTCTGATCAGAGGTTTAACTTTATATAATAGCCTATCTTATGAAATAAAGAACTCTTCTAGATATAGAATTTTCAGAAAATTGTTGGTACCATATGTTAAGGAGCATTATAATTGAATAGTTGTTTAGTTGATTTTGTTGTTGTTTATAACTAGTTATTCAACTAATAAAGAGTATTATTATTATTATTTTCCAATAAGTTAGGGGGAATAAATGATAATTGTGCACAGTGCCGTATTATTTTTTATTCCCTAAAAACGTTCAACGCCTATAAGACGAAGTTTCAAAACCAAGTGTAAAAGATGAGTGTGTGAAACACCTACTTCAAGCACGTTCTTCACCACCATGGCGAAACAGGGAAAACAATCAGGAAGATTATGATGCAGTCGAGTTTGAACGGTTTCATCAACAGAACCAAAGGTTAGTGACCGAAGAATCCCATCAAAAAGGACCAAGAACCCCATCTGATGAGACAGTTATGGGTGTAATGCTGAACCAAATTTTGCAACAAAACGCTCAGGTATTACAACTTTTAGCCAACAATTCGACCAACACCAATAATGCACCTAAGGGGACGTACCATGTGTTTGCTGATTTTTCCAAAACCATACAAAGTTTCAGTGGTCAGAATTTGGATTCAAGTCAATTGTGGTTGGACTCTATCGAGACATCTGCTGTCCTACATCACTGGCCAGATTCGTTTAAATTAGAAATAGCTAGAACAAAATTGGTTGGTACTGCCAAATATTGGTATGAGCCAACTATAGAAACTTTTTGAGGTGGATCGACTTCAAACAGGCATTAACTAGAACTTTCGTCATCCAGAAGAGTATAACGTCGTTATGGAAAGCTATGGCGAACAGAATTCAAAGTACTGATTTAAGCATTTATTTCCACGAGAAGGCCAGATTGTGTCAAGATTTGAATTTGTCCCTCGATGAAATAAAAGAACGAATTGTTATTGGTTCACTTTCCAGGGAGTTAGCCACCATGTTAATGGCTAAACCACATAATAATGTAGACGAGTTGTACCATGATTTGATGAACTACAATCGAATCATTTTGATTGAGAGCAGTGGCGGCTTGTCCTATTAGGCCATTCTTCATCTAAAAGCATTTATGCTATAATTTTGCTCATAAATTCATAAAAACCCATGCCGAAGAGTAAGTTATCTGATAGAAAAGGAGGGATACAGTCTTGAAACTCTTCTGAATAAGTGGAACCTTCATTTTATTTATAAAGGTTTGACATGTGACAATCGGTCAACAACCGATTGTCACATTTTATTGTAATTTTTTGACTTGATGACACTTGTGTGGTCATATGATTTGTGGAACCAATTTGTAAGTTGATAATTTTTTAAGATGTCTCGATTTGGTTACGATCAATATTTTTGATAGTTTGCCAGAATAGTTTATCCAGGCAACAAGGCCACAAAGTTTTCGAGTGCTTGTGTAAACACTTATGAATCTTATGTGCATGAGAATTCGACTTTGTTGAACAATTCATGCGCTAACTGGAGTGAAGCCGATCGAGTAGAATTGATTGTTCATGGAATTTCTGAGCTGGACATACGTAACGCTGCGATGAATGCTAACTGTCGCAGTATTTCTGAGTTGTTAGTTTTCTTGTTATCATTTACCAAAACTCCACGTTATAACGATGGTCAGAAACAAATTATTGGACATGAGACCCCTCTCAAGCGGAAATTCCTATTTTTCGACAAGAAATCAAGCAGTTCAAAAAATTCTGAGAAGTGTTTCCAGTGTGGTTTAATGGGACATGTTCGAGCAAATTGTCGTGCTAAAAACATGCAGGCCTCAATCAGAGAACAAAAACTTGCCTGTTAGCGAACACGATGTTCCCAGTACCTCTCGAAATACTGAGAAATGCACTTTTTGTGCAAGAATAGGTCACAACATTTCACATTGCTTAACAAAATTGGCTATCGAAAAACGTCGTAGTATTAGTCTGTGCTCAACAGGAAATCCTGTTGGTTCAACGAAGATTTTGATCGATGGCCATCAATTTTGGGTACTAATTGATACTGGCGCTGACTAATCTCTAATTTCCGACAAATTTTTGCATTTATTCGAAAATAAGGCAAACCCATGTAATATCATTTTGAAAGGACTTACGAATGTTACTATTGAAGCAACAACAAAAATGGTTGCTTCCACAAACATATCTGATGTGGACATTCCGATTACCTATGTTTTTATTTCTGACAACAGTCTTGATTACAATGTTTTGAATGGACGTAATATTTATGAAGACCAGAGCCTTGTAAACTAAAACTGATCACCAAGGATCACGCATAGTATGCCGTGAATTGCCTGGAATCAACCGGGTTGTTGAAGGTTTCAGTTCCGAAATTACTGAGGTCGATGTACCCGCCGATTATCGAAATGATCTTCAGATACTTCTTAGATATTTCAGTGACATGATAACAACTGGAAATAAAGTAGGTGGGGCTAACAATGTAAGTCTTCAGATACGATTAACAAAGGACACTGTGGTCGTCCGTAATCCTTACCGTTTATCTATCACCGAATCCGAAAGAGAAGCTGCTCGTGAAATACCAGATGATTTAATGACGAACAACATTATACGACCTAGTGAATCACCTTTCGCTAGTCCTGTACTGGTGAGGAATTGTGATGATTATTCAACATTTCCCCGCGCTCGGGTTAACCAGCCGCTCGATGTATTTCTAATATTTGAGAATAATTAAGTTATTGAATGATAAAACTTTACTTAATGGATAAGGAGAAGGTTTATATGAAAATCCCCGAAGGATTAGTATATAACGATAAGGGAAACAAATGTTTAAAATTGGATCGAGCTAGTTATGGCCTCAAACAGGCGTCACGTGCCTGGAACGAAAAGGTGGATTCAACATTGTTGGGGTTGAATTACCAAAGGTCTAAACTAGAAGTCAGTGTTTACATAAAGAAAAGTAAAAATGAAAGTTTAACTGTAATTACTGTATATGTTGATGACTTCTTTATTTACTCTAATGATATTCAAGAACTAAACGGGGTAAAATCTAAATTGAGTTCCATTTTTGAGGTAAAAGATTTAGGAAGAATAAGAGAATGTCTTTCGACTACGAAAGGGGTATAGTTAAGCTAAGTCAAAGGAAATATATCAATCAACTCTTGAAAAGATTTCAAATGTTGGATTGTAAAATTCTCAAGACACCTATTTATAGAGGTGAAATTGGATTTAAATAATAATTACGGAGGTTCAGATGAAATATTCCCTTACCAGAGTTAAATAGGATATCTTATGTATAAATGTCCGTACTCACAAGACCAGACATATTATACAGGGTGGCCATTTGAAAACGAAACAGACGAGATTACAGACGAAATAAATTTTTTCGATAGAAATGCTCGAACAGGTCGATTTCTGTTTCGAGGGGACAACTTAAGATGTAGGTTACGGACGCATAGCGCTTCAACCCTTGCTACTACAACCCTCACCCTCAATTTTTGAATAGGGAAGATGGGGTGAGTGATACCTAATTTGAAAGGTATCTTTATACTGATTTCAGCACAGTAATTTTCTCATTTTATGCATTAGTTCTCGAAATATTCTCAACTAAGTATTTGAAAATGAAGTGGTGTTTTCATGGCACTTGTAGTGTTTTTTGTGGAAAATCGACATTTTGAGCTTCAAATTAATTAATTGATGTGAGTTTTTGATAAATTATTTACTTTACTTTGAAAAGTCTTATTTCTTAGATCAATACTTCAAATCGTTCTGATACCGTACAGTTGGATAATGAATAAAACAGCTAGTCGAACATCTGACCCTAGTAGCATTAACACGTACGGTATGACTTCATTTGCCCAGTGGTAGATGTTTTGCAATTTCAAATACAAGTACGGAAATTTTGGTGTTTCGGAAGCACGAAATGTCAATTATTCGCAAAAAATTAATTTAAGTGATAAAATTAACTAACGCATGAATATTTCGAGAACTAATGCATAAAATGGAAAAACAATTACTGTGCTGAAATCAGTATAAAAATACCTTTGAATTGAGGTATCACTCACCCCATCTTTCCTATTCAAAAATCGGGGGTGGGGGTTGTAGCAGCAAGGGTTGAAGCGCTATGCGTCCGTAACCTACATCTTAAGTTGTCCCCCTCGAAACAGAAATCGACCTGTCCGAGCATTTCTATCGAAAAAATTTATTTCGTCTGTAATCTCGTCTGTTTCGTTTTCAAATGGCCACCCTGTATATGTAGTGTGAGCTTCCTTAGTCGGTTCAACAATAATCATAATGAATCGCATTGGAAGTGTGCGAAACGTTTATTGATATATTTGAAAGGAACTAATAATTACTGTTTAACATATTCTGAGGATAATTCCAGTCTGGAAGGATTTGTGGATGCGGATTGGACGAGTTCCGCTATTGACCGAAGGTCAGTGGTTCGGCAATATCATGGGAAAGTTCTAAACAAAAAACTGTAGCTTTGTCAATCACATGGCACTTTGGGAGTCTTCCAAGGAAGCAATAACAACAAAAACCTGATGCTATCTACAAAAAAGTGGAGGAATGGTGTACCGTGAACCAATTAACCTTGAATAATGCAAAAACCGAATGTGTAGTATTCCACACAGAGAGAACATCAATAAATGTTGAAAACTTCTTGATAAATGCTGTTAACTGACGTAGAAATGTATTTTTAGCTGCTCCTGATGAAAGAATAAATTATTCCGAAAGCTCGAGCCCAAGAAAAAAGAGTACACTTGTTTTTACTTTGACTGCTCCCCCAATATAACCTGTCCAAATTAATTGAAAATCAGTCGATATTGCCTATCAGATAAATGATACACTTGTGAAGGTGTCTGATTGTACCAAATTCTCGGGAGTTTATATTGACCAAAATTTGAAATGGAGGAATCATATCAATCACACAGGGAAAAAACTAAACTCAATATTATACACAATCAATGTGCTGAAGAAATCTATTGACATTGATACAATTAAGACAATATATTTTTCTAACTTTCAGGCAGCTTTGTCATATGCTATTATATTTTGAGGATATAGCTCATATGATTTGTCGGACAGCGAAAGTGATAAAGTCGTCCCTCAGAAGGCTATAGTAGCTGAAATAAATTTTCAAGAAACCGAGGTAGCGAAAAAAGGTAAAAAGAGACTGAGAAAACCAGCAAAGTGGAAATCTAAGGTCGCAAAAGCGCTGAGGAATTCTGGTAAAGCCTATGAGTCTTTGTCAAAATCGAAGAAAAAAATGCCAGAGAGAAAAGTTGGACCACCCTGTGAACAGAGTTTGAAATGGAGGAATCATATCAATCACACAGGGAAAAAACTAAACTCAATATTATACACAATCAATGTGCTGAAGAAATCTGTTGACATTGATACAATTAAGACAATATATTTTTCTAACTTTCAGGCAGCTTTGTCATATGCTATTATATTTTGAGGATATAGCTCATATGCTAATTCTCTATTTGTAAAACAAATCATGGCCATCAGGTATATGTTCAACCTTGAATATAGACCGACTTGCAGGAATGTATTCAAGTCAAATAACATCTTCACTCTTACTGGACTGTATATTTATCAGTGCCTGATGTTCATAAATGAACATAGTGAACTCTTTGAGAGTTATTTGAATAAGAACACTACAAGACGAATGGATTCATACATGTACCCTCTTCTCTCACTGAGCTATCTCAGGATAGTGCCTTGTATATGTCTATGAAGTTGTATAATGCTCTTCCTAGGATGCTTAAATGTAACAAGGGAATAAAATTTAGAAATAAAGTATCTGTATATATCAAATGCTGTGAACCATATAGCTTGAAGGAATATTTTGAATATTGCAGGGTGAATAGGGACTGAATTTTTTTTTTTCATTTTGTACTTGTTGACATAATCTTCTTTTGTGAAATTTGAAGACAATAAACATTAATAATATTATTATTATATCTGATGGGTTTATTTGCTGAAATAACGGGTAATGATAAAATGATTGTAATTTTCAACGATAACCAGAGTGCTTTGAATTTAACTATGAATCCTGTATCATTGATGTACTGACTTCTCGGGCCTAGGCTTTTTTGCTTTTGGGGATCCAATTAACTTTTGGACCCGTTCGTTTTTATACCTTTAAAAGGCAGTGGTTTTCACAAACTACTCCTCAGGACCAATAACCAATAAGGGCGTGTTTCCCTTTTCTGTCAATCAAGTGTTTTATTAAGATATTTTATTTTCATTTAAGACTTCGTATCCTAGTCTCATAATGAACAAGTTAATCCAAATTTTATGGTATATCAAAATCACACAACATAGGATTCTAACAAACTGGAATCTAGTTCGCAGTTAAGGTGGTAGATCATCCGATCGTAAGTGTTTTTGCTTGGAAAGCTAACAAGAGGAGCTAACAAGGATCGGCCACCCAAAGAAGATATTTCCTCTTTTCTACCTTTTTAATACACTCTTGTCTTGCCCCGATTATAATCACATTCAATAAAAATATTCAGGTCTCGAGGACGAATTATTACATTGTTAAACACAGAAAGGAGTTTCTCGTTCAAATACGGTAGCTCAATGGTTATTGTGGAAATCAAAGGGTGCAGGTTCGACTCCTGCTCGTGGTGAAACGTGATCAATAAACACATCGATTCAATTCAATACAATGATTTCCCAATTACAATTTCATTTGTTAATGTTTCAGTGAAAATGATATGAACTAGAAATCATGAAATTCTGAATTGTGCCAAGTTATTTTAAACGAACACAATAGATCAGAAACAATTAGTTGAAATAATATTCAACTCACAATCTGTGTCGACTAAGTCTGTTTGTGCCATTAGTGAGTCCATACTATCGTTTGATGACACGCTACTTCTGACATTAGCAAAACGACCCTGTATTTCATCATCTTCTGGAGAAGGACTTATGACAGGAGTAACCTAAAATATATATAGTATAGCTCTCATTTCAATAACTATCTCAGGATGAAAGTGTCACCTTTTGAAGTGTTTTATGAAATGAAATGCATTGCACACTGCGCCCCTTGATTGGAGTATAACGATAATTCGAATACATAGTTCCGAATGTGTCCGTTTCAGCGAATAATGAAAAAAATTTAATTCTCTGATTGTTCGATATTTTTGTGTGTAGTGCTCTAGTTTCTCCGAAATGCTTGTGTTTGTATGGATCGTGGTGTTCTCAAGCTCGTTAAATTATTATGAGAATTGATTACATTGGTTCTGAATGTCTGATCATTTGGTGGCATAGGCGATGTTATCATTCAGAAACGGTAGAAATAGTCCATTTTTCTCAAAGTGAAAATTGAAAACAAATTCTGATACAACTTTTGATGATTTATGCTTTTCGGAAATATCTATGATCAGCACCAATACAAGTTTCTACAAATATTTTAAAATGTTGAAAAGCATCAGTTGAATGTTTTCACTGAGCTCAAAAATAAAACCTGTAAGAGTGAAGAGAAGACATAAAAATGTGCCACCATTGACTCGCCACCATAAGATGTGGCTAGGGCTCTAACAAAAATGTTGAGGCAACGCCAATGCTTCCATCTACGATTCTGCTCAGTGAGTCGATGAACTACACCTTATACAGGGTGACTCACGAGGAACTGTAGATATGTATAAATTTATAACTTTTGAACGGTTATCTTGAATCAATTGAAGTTTTCAGGGAATATTGTCTTGTAGTACCTCCAGGAACCAAACCTAAAAATTGTGGTTGTTTTTGTCTTTCGCAAAAATTTCACCCCATGAATTTCAATGATTGATGAGGAATATTCAAACCTTAGAAATTGAGGAGGAATACTTGCAATAAGATTATTCCCAACACTAAAATAGGATTCTTAATTGAATAATGAATCAATATTATGATCAATAAATGAAAATTCTCTCATTGAATTCAGTATAAGAAGCAAGAGCGAGTGTCACCTCAACACATCATATACTATTTTCATAATTAAGTGCAGATGCCAGGACCGATTTATGAAAATTTCCCAATTTAATTTGTTGTCAGTATTGGTGATTTTTGTTTAGTGGTTTATTGAGAACTAATCAACCAAGTCTGATCTGGAGAATTCCTAAAATTTCCTTAAGTTTAAATGAAAACTTGCGGGTCGTTGAAATTTTCATTTGATCCATAACAAGCGACTTAAATATTCTGCGGTAGATTCTGGAATCACTCCTATTTTTTTGTTATCATAATGACCATGAAAACATTAATTTTTAATTATCTGTTTACTATCCGCCAACATCTGAATGAAGCAGCGGTTCCCGATGGGTAGGGAGCGGAGGTCGTATTCCTTGGCCACCATGGTTGATTATTTCGTTTGAGGCCGACTCAAGAAACTGGTGTAGGCAGAATCTCCAAACACACGCCAAGAATTGATGGAAAAAATCATTGACTGTTTCAGTATTATTAGGAAACGTCCAGGTGCAATCAGGAAGGCAGTAGGATATTCAAATATAAGACAACTGGAAGCTGGAGGATTTCATTTTGGAAATAATCTTAAATAATTGATATTTGTTATCTTCTTTATTTTGTTTTATACATTTTTGTAGTTATATTGCTATTATTCTGTATTGATGTATTCAAATAAACATTATTATTATCCATCCTCATCAGTCTCCCGACAAGGCTTCGGCAACCGGCGATTACACGTTCATCCACTCGTGCAGTCAGTCGCTCTCTTAGGTTTTTCCCCTGGTTTCTGCAGTCTATAAACCCCTTCCGCCATCACGTCTAGGAAGATAGAGCCTTTTCACCGATGCATTGGTGAGTAAACATCGAAATTTCAACATAAGGCGACTGGTGGGTCGGTCCAACTCATTCAGATCAGCATCTGATCACTTTAAAAACTCCGTGTAGGTCAGAGTTGGCGAAGCCAAGAATTCAACGCACCGATCTGGTGTTTTGCAGATAGCTTTGTGTTTTGCACTTTTGTTACTCTATATTTCGCCATGAACTCGGTTTTCAAACGCGTGCGATCAATTCTTTGATTTTGTGCTGTGCCTAGATATTTGTAGGTGTTCTCTGATAACATATTGTAAATGTCCTGCAATTGTTCCTGAGTGGTCTCCACTTTTCCCTTCTTGATGTTGATAATCGCGTATTCATCAAGACCAAGGGACATGCCAATGTCACCGCTAAAGGTGCGTACTGCGAGTGAAGCTTCTGGTTCTCGATGTTTGAGATCGTCTATATACAACAAATGGGACAATGAGTTCCCCATTGCAAGTCTGTATCTCTTGAAAGTGTTATTTAGGTTTGGACAGTGCATCTTCTGAACTATTCCCCTTGATATTCCGGTTTACAGCGTTGATGTTATTGACATCATTTGTTCATCTAGGTACTCATTGGATGTTGTAGTATGGCTCTTATTCTCGGACAAACTTCATAGATCTCCAGCACTTTCATAATCCAATCGTGGGTCACTGTTTCGAAGGCCTTCTGATAATCGATGTAACGAACACTCAAATTCCACCTTCTCGTCTGGGCTTGTTTTAAAACTACAGCGTCTATGGTTAGTTGATATTTGCAAGCTGTAGAACCTCGAGAGCAGCCCTTCAGTTCTTCTTTCAGAATATTATTGGCTGCACAATGACGATATATCGCATTATTGATATCGATGTGAACTGACAAACACGTTATAGGTTATGAAGTCGATCGGGTCCTGGCGATTTCCAGCTCTAGCCTGATGCTATTGGAGATTTCCTAGGTTGTGAAAAGATCATTTCTCATTTCAACAAGTTCTGGCAGCTAGTATTTTTCTGAAATTGTTTACTTGTCAACCATAAGGAACTCCAATATTGCCGAAAGTCGCCTATGCTTCTGTCACCATGGAGATTGGAGGATATTTCGGATGGTTTTTCTAGACTCCTGAAGAATTTCCTTCTTTGTCTCACATATTCAGCATTGAAAGCTCATTGTATCTTCGTAAGCGAGCACCCTTTGCTAAAGCTTTTTGTCTCAAGCGATCCTTCAGTTCAACAATCAACTCTTCATGTCGTGGAGATTCCAAGTTTTCCATTTTTGTTATTGCTCGCACCCTGCGTAGTTTTTTGCGAGTTCTATTATTCTTCAGGGACTCATTCAAGATTCACTTGTCTTCGAAGTTTATCGTCTTTTCCAAGCATGTTTTCTGACGTTTGATTTAATGGTTTCAGGCATGTAGTTCTTTCTCGATCATATTTGGTGATTCATGTCTCCTTTATTGATTTAGGACTATTATGATCGCAAAAAAAAGTCGAAGAGATTCCATGAAGCTAATGATAGAATATTTCAGAAAGCACGTTAGGGTTCTAATACCCATTCCAACGTTCCTTTATTGTTCTGAGTTTTCAAAGATCTGAGGGAAAATTCTGTATAATTCTGTGTATTGAGATTGTCTCAAACAATAACTTGAAGTTTAGGAAATTTTGAGAATTTTCCAGCTCAGAACAGGTAGCTGCAGTGCTGGGAACAAATGATATTGGGAAATTAACATATGCTGGTACTGGAAACGGCACTGAATTATGAATGATGCTGTATGATGTGAAGTGGTGTAACTCAGTCTCAAAATGAATTGGAAAGAATATTTCCATTCAAAGCTCAGCGAAAATAATTACCGAAATCCAATATTTAATTGGAAATCATACTATAGTTTGAGGAAAAATCTGTTTAGCAGTTTTCCTCCTATATTTAGGGTCTGAATATTCCCCATCAAACATTGGAAAAAAACCATATACAGGGTCAAATTTTTGCGAAAAACAAAAACGACTATCAATTTTACCTGGATTGCAGAATTAGAGCTGCCTCTACAGGGTCTTTCACGAGGAACCTCACCCATATTTATACGGGAAACTACTGAACGTATTTTCATGAAATTCGGCACTTATAAGTATTTCACGATGCTGATAAAATCTAAAATATTTTCAAGGCATGAGCACCTCCGGTTTTTCCGGAAATGACGTCAACTTCCGTTTTTCAAATTAGAACACCATTTTTTTATTGCAGAAATAGATTCCTTAGAAAATTTCAAGTTATTTTGATGTGACATTTTTCAGTTTTGGTTGGAAAATTCTCTCTGAGCGGGAAAATTCGAAAAAAAAATCGAAAATAGAGCTCCGCTGAAACAAGAATAACTTCGAGGTTTTTGGATGGAAAATTTTCATTTTTGGGATTTTTCAAGATGTAAGATTGATGTATCCACTTTGAAAATCGTAATCGCGATTCATGATACAGGGGGTGAAAAAATCGCTTTCAAAGTTAGGGAGGACAAAATCGTGAAAAATCATTTTTTTCAAATTAGAACCCCATTTTTTTATGGCAGATATTGAATCTACGTTAAAAAAATAATGTGAGTTTATGCATCACACCCTTGCCCTAAAATGGATATTTTCTGAGTTAATATCCACTTTAGGGCAAGGGTGTGATGCATACACTCACATTATTTTTTAACGTAGATTCAATATCTGCCATAAAAAAATGGTGTTCTCATTTTCAAAACGGAAGTTGACGTCATTTCCGGAAAAACCGGCATCGTGAAATACTTATAAGTGCTGAATTTCATGAAAATACGTTCAGTAGTTTCCCGTATAAATATGGGTGAGGTTCCTCGTGAAAGGCCCTGTATACATGGTACGAATATGTAGCTCGTGACTCACCCTGTACAATTAGAAATGATTCCTATAAACTGAAGGAATCTCTGATTTATATATCTGAAACATTTCCGGGTGACATAATCTATTTTCAGTGGAAAAGCGACTTTTACGAACCACTAAATAGTGTCGCTATGGGCAACCCCTTTGTGTCCTGCGATTGCCAATTTTTTCATGCAGAAATTCGAGAAGAACGCCTGGTATTTATAGAACACCTGACGACTGTGGACAAGTTTAAATTGGGACTACTTAAAGGAGCATTCGAACACGAATCAAAGAACACGAATATTGTATCAAGCAGGAAACTACACACGCAGAACAGGCTTTGATGAATGGGCATAATATTTTGTTCATCAAAAGTTATTTTTAAGGATGGATATGTTGGTTTCCGAAATTTGTAAGCAAATAAACATAGATAGGAAAGAGGGGAGTCCCATTGTTTATAGTTCATGGTTGCCTGCCCTAGGTTGCAAACAACCACGTCGGTGGTGGAGCAATCAATCATCAGGGCTCCGACCGAAATAATTGTCGGATGCCTACAGCAGTTGTAGACGAAACATTGAATTGATCCTATTAGGACACGGCTGAAAAGCACAACGTTTCTGAGTTTATAGTCGAATCCAGGCCGTGAAATCCTTCAAGTCATCTTTATTGCAATTAAATAAAACGAATGAATGAAGATGTAACTTTCCATATTTCATTCCGGAACGAAAATTATGCTGAGCACTTTCAAAAGTCGATAGCCTACTTTTTTCTGAATGACCGTTATTTGTGAGGTGAAAATTTGCTAATTCCGTAATTCGTGCCGATATTTTCAACGATAAAATACCAAAACTATACATTCTATACAATACTAGAAAGCTTCGCAGACAACAAATTTCGTTGTCACCCGTAACAGTGTGAGCAGGAAGGGGATGAATATGTGAAATGTAAAAACAGCCCAATCTCCCACCACAACTTTGGTTAAACATAATACTCACTTTGAATCTGGAAAGAGATCTTGGACTATTTTCTGGTACCGAGATAATCTGAAATCTACTCTTAGTCGCTGGACTTGATAGAGTTGACGATGAAATTGCTGATAATTGAATTTGCTTAACATCAGGTATCAGAAATCTGGGTTCACAACTCAGTGAAACTTTTCTTGAAATCACTCTAGAAATGTTATTCAACTCCTCATCCCTGTTATCAGCAGCAAAAGATTTGTTTACTGTACATATTGCATTTAACCTTTTCACGACTTGTAAGTAACCAGACGGATCCTAAAAATACAAGTAGAAGGTGAAAATTGTCACCGTAGTACAGAAAAGTTTACTCACATTGCATGATCTATTCATTTCATCTATTTCTATTTTGAATATTCTGGAATTTGTTAGAGCATTACAAAGTCTCTCTAAACCTTGAACCTGTATGGCCTTATTACCTCTTAAATTGATTTTCTGAAAATAGGCAACATTCAACAAGAGATTATACTCTTGAAATTATCAATTATACATGCAGTCGTTGATTTTGAGCACCCAAATAATCGAATATGCCTACAAAAACTTGGTTAGGTTATCGATTATCGCATAAACGGCGAAATTTTTCATAGTGGAAACTCATAACGAACAACTTGTTAAAGTATAATTTTCTCGCATAAGGAAAAAAGTTCTTCACAGTGCTTTTTAGCGCCGCAATCGAAGATTTCAGAACGCTGACAAGAATAAACCATTCAGGATGATTTACGAACTCTTCCCAAATGGTGCCACGATTGTCTTCTACCATCGAATGTTAACAAATGTTGCGTGCTTCGCTTGAGAAGCCCAAATTCTGTATCAATTCATAAAAAGGGTTTCCAGTACTAGGCACGTGGAAACTTGCATTGTGACAGCACTCTTTATATCCGAACTGTCAATGTCAAAACATTCAGTAAAGACAACAATTTCATTATGGTGAAGAACGTTAACAAATCATTAAAATTTCCTAACGAACCTCTTTGCCGGTGACTGCAACTTTATGAGCGTAAACGCCAATTGTTGCTATAATTCTCGCTAGTAGACAAGCAATTCACAATCTAGTGGAGAGAATATTGCTGCCGTATGTCGTAAACGAACCAAAACAGTCGAAATTTTGACGTTGGGCATCGCACAATACACACGATAGCCAGCAGTCAGCACCCATATATCTAATAATTCCTATCTGGGGAATAAGCCAATCAAAACTGAAGCTGGGCTTATGAGAGTAAGAACAATTCTATGGTACATCTATGTTTTTCTTTGTTCATGACGGTGTGCTTCGACATGCACTTACGCAGCATGGTACTTTCGTTTTGCACGTGTTCATGTAACGATCTCCTGCCATGACTGTACTCAAGTTTATACTTTAGTTCAATGATTAAATATATAGTTAAACGCTGTAATTTAATCTGAATAGTGAACTATAAAAGTGTTGAGTAACCCTAAAAAAAACAATGAAAAGTTAAGTTTTGAAAATGGCGTGCAACGTGACCTCAAGTATTCGTCCATTTGATGGAACAAATTTCGAAAACTGGAGCTTCAGACTGGAACGAGTGCTTGAAAGAAATGGAGTTCTATCTATGCTGGAAGAAGCGTGTCCGAGAGAAACAGAAAAGGTGGCTGACTTCAAAAGTAAAGATGCAAAAGCACGTGATATTATTGTTCGATGCATTGACGATTCAGTGCTGGAATTGGTTAGATCTAAAGGTACGGCCAAGGACATGATGGAGACACTAAAAATATGTATGTACGAAAAAGCTTGACATCAAGAATTTCTATACAGAAACGCCTTAGAAATATGACTTTTGATGGATACAGTTCCCTGAATAGCTATATCAATGAATTTGATAAGATGATGTCTGAATTGAAGAATGTAGGAGGTTCCATTGAAAATGAGGAATATGTATCTCAACTGCTTTCCTCGATGCCAAATGAATATCAGTATGTAATAACGTCGATTGATATTCTACAAACTTCTGATCCAGACGTTGTAAATGAAGACTTTGTAAAAAGTGAATTATTATCTGAGGAAGAAGGGATGCTTAAATCCAGTGAAGGAAGAGAGGTGGAAATGCATTTTACACTCAAAGAAAATTTTCCAACAGAAACAAAGGCTCTTCAAATAACGGTTCGAAACCGAAAGGCTCTTATGCAACCAACAAAACTTGGAGTAGTTATCCAAGGGAGAATACAATGAGGTGTTGGACATGCAAAGCTGTGGGACACAAACGATCAGAATGTCCTCAGCGAAATAAATCGAATGCCAACATGGCATTGAATAAAAATCACAATGGAGACATTGCCTTTATGTCATATAACATCAGTTCGAGTGCCCGTCGAAGAAAAGCTTCAGGGTAGTTCAAGGTGACGAATCCGTATATGCTGGAAATGTAACCTCAAATGAGGAAATTGTGATGGTGATCGACTCTGGTGCTTCAGATCATCTAATAAGGGCAGACTTTGGACGCTTTTGTGAACATGTGAAGGAGATATCCCATACCATAAATGTGGCAAAAGAAGGTGAAACTTGAGGTCAACAACTTCAGGTGAAATGCCGCTCATCAAGAAAATAACAAACCAATTCTATCAAAGGGCGTGTTCATCTGTGAAAAATTATTCCACAATCTACTGTCAGTAAGGAAGATGGTAGAGTCAGGATTGAAGGTTGAATTTCAGGAGAAAATTGTCCACATTTGGAAAGATCGAAAAATATTATTACAAGGTAATCGTGCTGGTTGCGTATGAGGCGATTCCAAGCTAATCTAGCAAAAAACACAAATGAGGTGTGGCATAGAAGAATAGGACATTCATGCAGATTTCCTGTAGATGGTATCTGTGAAACATGTTTGAAAGGTAAACAAACGAATCACAAGTTCCTGAAGCAATTACCAGAAGAAAGGAAGCCAAGAAGAATACTTGAGTGCATTTCATCTGACGTTTGTGGAAAAATAACTCCTTCGACACATGATGGGTATGAGTACTTTGTGTCATTTTTGGACAATTATAACCATTTTGCTGTTATATATTTGATGAAGAAGAAAAGTGGAGTCATGCCTGAGAAAATATGTGGCCATGACTGAGGCGATGTTCAGCACAAAGATATCAAGGATTCGATGCGACAATGGAGGAGAGTATGTATCTAAGGAAATGAGAAAATTCTGCACTGAAAAGGGAATTGAGCTAGTGTATACGCAATCCGCAACAAAATGGAATTGCTGAGCGCTTCAATAGAACGATTCTGGAGAAAGCGAGATGCATGATCTTCGATTCTAACTTTGACAAGAAGATGTGGGGGGAAGCTGATCTGACAGGTACATATTTGTTGAATACAACAACATCAGTTATGCCATATGGAAGAACACCGGCTGAGCTTTGGTATGGGCACAAGCCTGATATGGGGAAAATACATATTTTTGGTTGTACTGCTCATGCTCTGATACCTCCTGAAGATCGGAATGGAAAGTTATCTTCACGTTCCAGAAAGTTAAAACTTTTTGGGTACTGCAACAATGGGTATAGACTATGGGATGAAGAAAGAAGCAAAGTCGTAACTGCTCGATCTGTTATATTTGATTAAACTTTTAATTCAATGCATTACATTATAGATTCCAACCATGATGAAGGAGCAGCTGATAATAGTTTTGAACAGCCAATGGACAGTAATCAAGTCTCTAAGGGCGAGCAAAGTAACAAAACATGGGAAATTGTTGATAGGCCTGCAGATGCAGTTGTCATCGACTCGAGGTGGGTGTTTTCGTTAAAATTGATCGACAATTGTTATGTAAAGAAAGCACGTTTAGTGGCAAGAGGTTTCCAACAACCAGATCCGGACGACTCTAATTTTTACTCCCCAGTGGCTCGAATGTTCACGTTGAGAGCAAAATTATCGTTATCTGTTCAATACGAAATGAAATTGTTACAACTTAAACATTCGAGCCAATGGGGAGTAAAAATTAGATTGGTAACAATCCAGACCTGCGCTTGTGCGGCAATATTGAGAATAAAAATATTTTTTTAATTGTATCTCTCTCTGACACATCGTATTATGTCGTGAAACATATGTCATTTTTAACTCCATGTGAATAGTTTCGATCGTAACCTCACAATTTAATGTGAAATGTTTCAATCGCAGTATTCCGTTTTCTTCAAGTCCTTAATATCATTGTCAACTCCTATTCATATTCTAAAATTGAACTGAAAGTATTTAAGTGACATATTTTCATTCTGGATATCTATTTTCTTGTTGTCTCTCAGAATAAATATAACCTCTAAATTTCTCGCAATTTTTTAATTTCCAGTTGACGCAAGCGTACAACTCAAGCCTTACCAAAGATTTTGCTTCACTTCGTGATTGTGAAAAGCAGAGGTATAATCCATATTGTTATTAGTAGATATATGCCAGCACCCTTATAAGATCAAGTTAATTCAAGAACTATCAGCGCCAAGTGCAGTCGATGCTGAATCCGTCTATGGTTTCAAGAACTCCCTGAACCTTCTATTCTAGTGTTTATTCTACCATAGCCAACCTTTACACTTTACAATTAGGCCATGATAAAATTTGCAAATAAGCAAAAGTCATAAAATATGTTGTCCGGTGTGGCTATTTTCAACTCTCTTCAAAAGACTGCTCATTTCACAGGAGAAATAGATGGTATGAACGTTAATTTATAATCCAACAACGATATTATTACAGGCAATACTAACCAGGAGTGATTTATTTTTTTCAATAGCTTCGGCAAGAGAGAATATTCCTTTACAAGTCAAAAGAGTGCATTGTAAACCAAATCCTTCAACAGAGTTAGTTTCTTCCAATCCATCTTTTATATCCATTAAAACCTGATCTGTTAAATTATTGTAACCCACATTTAAAGTGTGAAGATTTTTACAACATTTCTGAAAACAGAAACAATGTTTAATTATACAAGAAATAGATAATAATAACCGTCTTTATTGATGGAAAAATTCAATGAAAATAGGCGATATTTAGCTTCAATGCTATTCTCACAACCTACAGATAGCTACAGATGACAAAACAGATGGTGAAATTCCAAACTGTTTTTCGAAAAACTTAGGATGGAGTTTTCGGGTATCATTTCGACTTTTGGGCTATATCGTTATCTTATACAACTCACATGGTCTTTACACAGAATTGTAACACCGTAGCGGTCGTCGAAATATACTCAGTGAGATCCGTGTTACACCAAGAAGGAATAAATTCTTGATCTTGATTTTTTGCAGCCAAATCACTTCATTCGAACTATGTTAACAATATCTGTGCGTACAAATCGATCTATGAAGGCTCGCTAGACAAATCGATTTTTTTAGTTATTGCACCTCTGCCTGTGTTAAGCTAAACAGAAAGTTCGAAGCTTCAAACCTTATCATTCACAGAGGTAGAATTGTTGCCTATCGAGATGCTGAATTGTCGTTTCAAACAATTGGTCACCGTGTTGATTGTACTGTTTATCTAGATGGTCGTCTACAGATAGGTACTATTTCAACAAGACAACGCACGTCCACATATTGCTAGCGAACGATGGATTTTCTCCATAGAGCATGTGTGTATTGGAGGCGGAGAGACATGTATGATTCCCTTGCTTTAGCAACTTTGCAACAAAGCCATCTGCCAATCAATATCATTGAGGTTTTTCCCAATTTGAAGCGAAGATAAGTTCCACCTTCATGTGTTTGTGTAAAGTGTGTTATGGTGGAACAAGGTTACAGCGAAGTATAGCAGGAATCTGCTCCTCGATATTCTCACTGGAGAACTGGTTAGAACCTGCCATATATCCTTAAATATGAATGTTCTGCTTAATCTCGAGCAGATTTTTGTCAAACTGCTTTGTACTAGCTTCATTCAATCTTTTTCAAATGTAAGCCGAGGGTTTTTACTTGAGAGTTCTGACCATACAATTGGACATTGTTTGTTTCCCTCATTTTTTGAAGACGGCTTCGAAACCAACTTCAAAATGAACTGTCCCCTTTTGTCCAATTGAGTATTTTCATTTTTCACCTCATTATTTCCCATCTAATATTTCACGGATCAGCGAATCAGACGATAATAGACCATCTCATCTAGTCAATGCCTAGACGCCTAGAATGGCCAAATATACCATTTCTTGCTGATGGAATCCTACCAAAAATCAAGTTAAAGAAATTATTTCTTCTTGGATGGAACATTCATAATGCCACTAAAAACATGGTGTCCCAATGAAAAGGAGCCAACCCCGATATTTCTCATATCATGATGATTCGCGAAATAAACTCGTTCTTTTACTAACTCATAGGGCCGGTATATTCAACCTGTCTATGAAGTGTCAAATAAATCGTAAAATTTATCCACTGGTTGCAACTAATTTGGGTATTTTCACCATCATTCATCTCCTCGGTAGTTATGATGCAGTCAGCGATAACGCGATGTTTTTACTAGGTCAGTACAAAGTGCTAGAGAGAAATGCTGAATGGAGCTGAGGCAAAAACCTCAAAAGATATGTTATAACTGCGAAAACAGAACCGGTGACGTTTATATGACGAGCACGGATTAACCTATACCTAGAAATCATTTGGTTGGACGAAATCTCTGACAGAATTCCATCGGTTTAAGTTAATGGCTGGGTACTGATAGAACTATTATTAGTTCGCCTCGCATTCATGAAATATTTCTCATGATTATCAATTATGAGATTTATATAATCGATTTCTGTTGATAATAGGGGAATTCCTTCAGAAAGATCCTTCATTGGTGAGAATTCTCCGTTTATCAACATTTGAACGCGATAGAGAATTTGACTCAATTCAGAAGGAAACATCTCAAAATGATAAGGCTTATGAAGAATGCAGAAATCCTAAAAGAAGAATTGATATTTTCGTCCAGGATGAATAGTCTTTCCGAATCATCTCCCTTCAAATTTTTGAGAATAACTTTCTTTTGAGATCTTTCCTTTTCAATTGAGTCAAATTCTTCTCCACCAAGTCCTGTCACGGCTGCCAAAGGTTGAAATTCTGAGATTTTCATTGAGAAATATTATTTTTCTGACAATATTTCCTTCATTTAATCGCAAATGACAACCTTGAAAAATCTCACTGGATACAAATTTATACAGGGCGTATTTTAAGGTGAGGCTTTTCTTTTGACAGGTGATAGAACTCACAAAAAAAGTCATTTTACCGAAAATTTCTTATATGAAACTAGCTGGCCCGGCGAACTTCGCCTAAATGATACCTATACTTACGATGGATTTCAAAAATCGTAATCACCAGTGATCGGAGATCAACGGCTTGGTTAGATTTCTGAACTGTCAAATCGAGTTGATTCTAGATCAAGCTCCGATCACCGGTGATATGCTTTGTGAAACCCACCGTTAAACTTACCATTGCTATTTTTTCAAGCAGGAGATAAATTAGGCATAATAAAAGTTCTGTCAAATGTCATCTGTCAACTGTCAAATGTCATCGTTTCCATGAATATTAGTTGTCACACAAAACAGAAATACAAAAATAATATGTCAATCACTAATTATGGGCAATTTTGGATTCAGTTATTTCCGCAAATATATTCATTACTCAAACATATATCAAAAACATTTCAGAAATATAGAGAAAAGATGAAAATGGACAACTCACGATTGATGCTGATCGTCACAATCGGATTTACTTGACATTCCGGTAAAAATTCACTGTTCCACCAACTTGAGATCTTTACCCGCTTTTTGATCTGATAATAGCCTTCCATGTTATTATAAGTTCTATGCAAATTACACAATAATTATATACATCGCCATCTAGTGGCGATAATATAAAATATAGTACCTTCACGACTACGCAACAGTGTCTAGATAAGGTTACAGTGACTAGATCTAGTCACTTTAAATAAGAGCCATTAACCGTAGCGACACCTAGTGGCCTTATTCGAAAGGAGGAAAAGCATTTCCTTCATAAGCAAACCGTAGCGGCACCTAGTGGTCTCATTCAAAAGGAGAAAAATGATTTCCTACATAAGCAAATTTTTCATCGAATTTTTCAGAGTTTTAATGTATTTTATAATAACCAGGCCGTAGACGAATCCATAAATGAAGTTTCCTAACAAACAGTCCATCCGATCTCGAGTTATAAATGGTGTAACCAACAACTCTGTTTTATATATATGGATGTTCAATTCAAAAAATTCATGAAAAAGCGGCATATGGCAAAATGATCTGTTCCACGCACTAGAATTTTTTGCAAATTTGTTAGATGAAAAGACAAAAAACAAGAGATGTTGTTATCTACGGAGGAGCAGGCGAGGAAGCAGATTCGGACTGAGGAATTTTCAGATTCTCCTAGAAACTAGAAAATATTCTAGCTTCATTTTCTCGAAACATATAATTCATATGAAAATTCTCGGTAAAATGACTTATTTTGAGGAGTTCTACCATCTGTCAAAAGAAAAGCCTCACCTTAAAATACACCGTGTTATAATGAACAGATTGAATTTACTGTCCATTCTCAACGCAATCTATTATCATTACATAGTCTAAAACAGTGTTTTTCAAACTGTGGGTCGCGACCCCCTGGGGGGTCGCGAAGCTTCTGTAGGGGGGTCGCCAAGAGTCGGGAGAGCTTCAGTAATAGAAGGTTGTGCTTGTTTCGGATTAATCATGGAACACTCTCATTTCTCCGAGATATGAATTTTTTTCATCATACTTCATAAAAATCCCCCAAATCTCCAAATATGGGCTAACAAACTATGGGGTCTTCTGTATTTAATTCTTTTGGCATTCAAGAAACACATATTCGAATCAGATCGTGGAACAATCTCAGTTCACCGAGATATGAATTTTTTTTACCATTTTTCATAAACAACCCTCCAAATCTCCAAACCTGGGTCTAACAAACTATGAGGTCTTTTGTATTTCATTCTTTCGGCATTCAAGAAACACATATTCGAATCTGATCGTGGAACAATCTCAGTTCACCGAGATATGAATTTTTATTTGGTCATTTTTCATAAACAACCCCCCAAATGTAAAAACCTGGGGGCTAACAAACTATGGCGTTTATTGTATTTCATTTTTTCGTGATTTAAGAAACGCATATTCGAATCTAATCGTGGAACACTCTCATTTCGTCGAGATATCAATTTTTTCATCATTTTTTATTAAAAAACCCCCAAATCTCCAAACCTATGAGCTAACAAACTATAGGGTTTATTGTATTTCATTCTTTCGGCATTCAAGAAACGCATATTCGAATTTGAAAATGGAACACTTCCATTTCTCCGAGATAAGAATTTTTTCATCATTTTTCATAAACAACCACCCAAATCTCCAAACCTGGGGGCTTAAAAACTATGGGGGGTATTGCATTTTCTTCTTTCGGCTTTCAAGAAACACATATTCGAAACCAATCGAGAAACACTCCCATTTCGTCGAGTTATGATTTTTGTCAGAAACCATCCCCAACAACCCCCATAACTCGGGGGGGTCGCGAAACATTTTCTCATACCCAGGGGGGTCGCATCATGAAAAAGTTTGAAAAACACTGGTCTAAAACAAAGTCGCTTTCGCTGTCTGTCCCTATGTATGCTTAAATCTTCAAAACTACGCAACGGATTTTGAAACGTTTTTTTTTTTAATAGATGAAGTGATTCAAGAGGAAGGTTTATATGTATGATAAATGCATAATGTTGTAGAGAAACACTGATGAATTTACAGGTTTCTAATGTGATGTGGTAAATAAACACATTTTTTCGCGCTTACACCTCAAAAGCTGTCTGAACCCCACGAGATGAATCGAAATAATGTTACCGGTACTGTAAACCTAAAAAAGGTCAACAAAAAAGGCCGCAATGGTATATGTCCATCTCTTGAGGATAACCCACAATGATCATTTTTATCATTTACATTTTAAGGAAAAAATGGCTTAGTTTGGAAATTATTTTAAGCAATACAGCATTAATCCTTATCCAATTAAGTACCTTCAATACATTATCCATTCAATACAGATCAATATTGCCCTTTACAACATGTGATTTGAATGAATATTTCTGAAGATATTACAGATTTAAAATGCAGGGACATAGCGGTGCGCCGCCGGCACTACCGTTGTTTATAAGGATTGCATTGCATCTGTGCGAAGCCGGGGCGGGTCGCTAGTTTATAATTTATAATAACTACTAAACAAAACATAATAAAATTCGTTCAGATCAACAAAATGTTGGGTTAGGGTCCTCATAGGTTCTGTCAAGTAAGGACTTACAGTTCCGAACGGTCTCTAGATTTATCCACTTGCTAAGAAAAATTCACCAATCACTCTCTCCTACTGAGAGATAAAACTCTCAGTAGCGCTATTTTACAGTTTACAGGTAGATGAATATACCGGCCTGTAAATTTTGTGGGACAGTATTCTCTTTAAATTTCCACGGAAAACATTAATACTTTGAAAGCTGCACGTCACACAAAAGGAAATTAAGAAATAAATAAAAAAGGGTCTAGGTAGTTGAAATCATTTCAATGAGTCTCGCTTATTATTAGAAGCTGATAACTTTCCAATTCGAATATTCGGAATTTCTTTGAACAGCTTATTGGACACGTCGCTTGAAGTACCCTTCAGTGTCATAGATCAATGGAGTAAAAATCCTTTCAAAATAAAAATACTTACAATAATATTGTTGATAACAGGTCCACTTTTTTCTGTTAGTTGATTGTTGAAAACTATGAGAACAGAGAGTCCAGATCCTGGAATATTTTGCTTAACAAGACCTTTAGACAGACCGTCTAAGCCTCTGTCTCCTATGAAATTATTACTGATGTCCAAAACTTTCAAATGCTTGTTTACCTGCAGGAAATTTCCTAAACATTGGGCCTCTCTACTGTACAATTTGGAGGATGGTAAATAGAGTTCCCTCAAAGTTGTATTACTTTTTAAGCAGTCCACTGTGTGAATAAAATCAAAGTTTAGTACATCAATCTCTAGAGGATGTACCACAACCTGAGAAATGTAATATGAGCTGAGCAGTGGCGGCGCGTGGATTTTTATTTTGGGAGTGCACATCTGGGAGTTCGGGGGAGGAACAAAATTTGAAAACTAACCTTCAAAAATCTGAAATTGTAAGTACAAGGAGTACGGTCTGTTAAAGTATAACGGAAAACTATAACCATTTGGAAAATGTTTGAAATGTCACTTGTTTCATCATCCTTATATTTAAATACCGTGGATTCATTCAAATGATCCCTGAGTGCTAAATCTTATTCGGCCGAAAAATTGATATGACCTAAATATACAGGATTTATCGAATCATTTCCTTCTTCCTTCATAATGGTCACGTAATGCTAATTCGAAAGCATCACAAAATTTAATACAATTTATGATTTTCCATAAAATGTATCTGTTCTTTTTTTACTTGCTCATAATGTTTCTCGATATTCAGTCGGTAAGCACTGTTTAATTGTTGTCGAATATCTTGTTCACCTAATAAATTAAAACCTAATTTTCATGGCAGAGAGGTGTCTTGGAACTTTGATATTTTTTATTTTTTTCTTTTAATGGATTAAATCCTTGACACCGGATCTGGTCCATTCTGTTTGATCATCACCAGCAAATAAAAAACAAGGAAAACAATAAAGACTGTTACTTATTTCACAACCACATAACGATTCGGCTTTTTCATAAGTGTCTATCTTAAAGGTTCTTTTATAATCGCGTGTTTCACATTTTGTTACATGCGTGATCGATAAATTCATATTTGGACGACCGGCACTTTTGATTTTTTTTATTTTTCTTCTGATGTCAGCGAAGAAAAACGAATTGTTTTTAAATATTGTCATAATTGCGCGAATACAACAAACACGGTAGATAGCATCTCACCCATAAATAAAGAATTATTTCACCTACACACGACGTACATCGGTACATCGTAGCACCGTAGTTCTTTATCCATGCCTACGCGTACACATTCTGCATGTGTACCTGTGCCTGCTAAATTTTGTGGACTGTAGCGGGACGCTTGGGGCGCGCGGGGTCGCTGGTGCTCCAATCAAGGCTCACTTCGGATGTGCTAGACGGCCGTCTAGCGTCTACGACTCTACGCGTATTATTTGCATTGGCGTTCGAAGTTCGCTTGCCGTCTGGAGTCAGAAATACAGAACCGGAACATCGGAATTAAAAAATTAAATTGAATACATACCCAAATATAAAACGTTACGTTCACGTCGAACACAAAAGTAAATTCCTTTAGATTAAGATATTCATTGGGGGTACACGTGCACATGTGCACCTATTGAGCAGCCGCCACTGGAGCTGAGATACTCAGTAAAACAGCAGTACACATCCAGATAGCTTCTTATCTCATGAGAAATATATTGCTTGAAAAAGCCGGTTTCCTTTTATTTTTAAAAGAAAGCTATACGAATGATAGATATCCTACTAGGTACGTGAATATTCAATATCCACAACATCGTCTAACACTTACAGAAAAACACCCAGAATATAAGGTTTTGCTATGAGAAATAAAGGTTTATTCATTTATTTAAAATATAAACCATTCGGAAACAGATTGTATATTTACTCATGTTTCTCTCTGTTATAACAGTTCTTCTATTGGAAATTTCACTGAACATGGTTTTCAATAAGATCTGAATTCAAATAATAGATAACGATAGGTTTACAGGGTTGGGATAAAGTATGGAACCAAGTGAATATCTTTTAAACGAAAAGAACGATATTCATGAAAATTTGCAGGTGAGTGCAATGGAACAAAATGCATCTGATGTACATTTTTTGTTAATAATATACTTCCGGTTCGCATTTTTCCGTTCCCTATACAGTCAGCGCTACAGGTCGCTCTCACCGTATAGGAAACGGAATGCACAATGGAACACTCCGTTTCCTAGCAGATATGCGCGATGTGCTCACTGTCCTGTTAGTCTTCTGAGTGCCGATGGGACAAATTGCAAATTATTAATAAAGTTTTCATACTTTCTGTTCAGCTTAATTAGGTAGAGTCTACCACATTTTTCCTCTGTGAACATTTTTGTAGCCGCGGATTTTTTTCAGCAAACCTCTCGTAAGTCGACCATATTTTCATTTTTTTTTTAATCATATGTACTCTTTTTTCGTGAAATGCAAGCATAAAAACAATCTGAGAAAAATGAGAAAACATGATTGTCTACCAATATAAACATATGACTGAAAATCACATTTTTTTGATTATCAATACACTCCTGATTTTTTCAGATTCGGTTAATATAACCATATGAAATATGAAAATGCAAGTGTCCGACAAAAAATGTGGTGTTTTTCTTGTCCGACAGATGAAAATCGGCGTTTTTTTTTGAGTTTTCAAATTCATTAATATTTATCGGACAAGAATGAATCAGAGAGATTCGTTCTATAGAAAAAACAACTGTCCACCATATAAAATGCGGCAATTCCTTAGTCTAGTTGAATTTAATGGTTTTGTTTCAGAAACTTTTTTCGATTATTATTGAAATGAAACTATTGATTTTGATTGAAAGTGTATAATTCAAATTGTTAACTGACATTTTCATTCAAATCTGATAAAAAAACAATGAAAATACTTCTTCCTCACATTGCATTCATTGTAACAAGACGAATGGTATCCAGTAAAAGTATCACACCAATCGTCAGGTAGAATGACATCTTTATATTTGTTGATGCCAAGAATATTTTGCACAGTTTGAGGATGTCACTTCCTCCTTATTCGTTTTAAAGCCACGGATATTTTTTGAATGTTTGCACAAAAAAACTCCATCACTACTGAGAATATAATATCGGCAACAACTAAAATTGCCGAACTTTATTCGTCGGACAGCTGGATGATAGTATTCAGCAAATCCCTTCTTAAATGGTCCTCAAAAAATCAAATGATTATTTGTAACATATGAGCAATGATATATTTGATAAATGTATATAGTCTATTCATAACCAAATTAGAGCAGTGAATCCTTTAATTTTTGAATGAACTCGAAGTATTTTCAAGATGGAGGGAGAATAAGAAAAAAAAACCTCATTCATAATTTTTTATCCCAAAAAATCTTCGTTTTATAGAAAACGAAGATTTTTTGGGATAAAAAATTATGAATGAGGTTTTATTTTCTTATTCTCCCTCCATCTTGAAAATACTAGTTGTAGGATAAGGAAATCGCCACATTTTTTTGTCGCACAATTGCATTTTCATACTTCATATGGTTGTATCAACCGATTCTGAAAAATTCGGGAGGGTATTAATACTTTGAAAAAAAGCGATCATCAGTCATGTTTATGTTGGTAGACAATCATGTTTTCTCATTTCTCCAAGATTGTTCTTATGATTGCATTTTACAAAAAAAGAGTATGTTTGATTCAAGAAAAATGAAAATATGTCGACTTACGAGAGGTTTGCTGAAAAAAAAACCGCGACTACAAAAATGTTCACAGAGAAAAAATGTGGTAGACTCTACCTAATTAAGCTATACAGAAAGTAAGAAAACTTTATTAATAAATAATCTGCAATTTGTCCCATCGGCACCCAGAAGACTAACAGGGCAGTGAGCACATCGCGCATATCTGCTAGGAAACGGAGTTTTCCATTGTGCATTCCGTTTCCTATACGGTGAGAGCGACCTGTCGCGCTGGCTGTATAGGGAACGGAAAAATGCTTCCGATTCAACCGGTAATGCCATCAACTTATTTAATTTAAATGGGACACGTGTGAACGTCGACGAAAAGACAACTCTGGATCTTCATCAACACTATCACTTACAGCAGCGATAATTTCTTCTGTACGTACAGTCTTGTTGTTGTTGTTGCATCGAGTAGAGAAAATGTGGTCCGAAATCTATCGATAGTTCGACGGATAAACTGTTCTGATGGACGATTATGTAAACCATACATTTCACGAAGTGCTCTATAAGTTTTGCGAATAGAACACTGATTTCGAAAATAAATTTCAACAATTTGTAAACGTTGTTGCAGCGTGAAACTTTCAATGATAATTTGTCAACGCTTAATACTAAACAGAAATGTCCAAATAACAAAGCTTCATTCTGTCAAATCCCAGTTATTCCTATCGAAAATTCTATGACTCAAAAAAAATACCCGATACATTGCTTTTTCCTTGTGGCATTTTCAAGGAAAATATCAGAAATAAAAATGAATTTCCTATAATTTATGCATCCTATACCACAAAAAATCCCCGGAAAAAAATGTATGCGGAAGGGCCCCGAGGAAAGTTTTTTGCGTGGAGCACACAAGGCTCTATACAGGGTGTCCCAGAAGTCCCGCACTTCCTTGAGGGAATCGAAAGTGAAAAATATTTTAAGCCCAAATATCCATGTTTGAAATTTTTTGATAACGTAGTTAATTAGTTATTAATTGCTGAATGTGACCAATCAGGAGCGCCCTTCAGAAGAATAAGTAGGCAGTGGGCACGCGAGAGTGAGACTCTAGAGCTGCTG
This sequence comes from Adalia bipunctata, assembly GCA_910592335.1. Classification (NCBI taxonomy): domain Eukaryota; kingdom Metazoa; phylum Arthropoda; class Insecta; order Coleoptera; family Coccinellidae; genus Adalia; species Adalia bipunctata. The sequence continues at coordinate 18,120,331 of OU342957.1, forward strand.
CCGGCTTTTCACGCAGTAAACAGAGACTGGAGTTTCACTCTCGCGTCCCCACTGCCTACTTATTCTTATGTAGGGCGCTCCTGATTGGTCACTTTCATTAATAAATAACTAATTAACTACGTTATCACCTGAAAATAATAGGTTATGGACACACGTGCGTAATTCAGCGAACATTTTAATTTTTTTTCTCGTGAAACAAGTGATCAATAGTTAACACAGTTGTGTAGCAAGACGCGACTTTTTAAAGATACAAAACTAAAATGGCCGTGAATTACTTTGCCTCTGTGCCGAAATTAATTGGTCGCGAGAATTACCAAGAATGGGCGTTCGCCATAGAGCTACGGTCAGCAACAGGCGGACCGCGGTCCGTTTGCGGACCGCGGGAGGCCGAACCTCGGACCGCCAAATATTGTGATGTTTTTTATACCAAGAATAAATTGATAGGAAGATTGGATAAGATATATTATATTTTACAAGTACCTACAAGTGATATGGTTTGATTAGTTTCCTATCTCGCCTGTGTGTGTTTGTGAGAATTAGTTATAACTCATGTGATTTAAATGTACACGAAACAGTCATAGATTGAATAACGAACTATTTTTATGGAAATATGTGCGGAAGCTTTTCCGGCGCCCCGCGTAGTTCAATTAAGGCTCCCACAGACCAACGCGACAATCCGAATATTCGCGTCGCTTCCTACCTGAAACTTATTGTTTCTACGTTTTTAAGTGGACAAAGTTCAAACTGGCATGATTTTCATCGTGTACAGTCATGCCAGTCTGAAATTGTCCACTTAAAAACGTAGAAACAATAAGTTTCAGGTAGGTTGCGACGCGAATATTCGGATTGTCGCGTTGGTCTGTGGGAGCCTTTACTGCAGTGAGCTTGCGACTGCTTAGGTCCCCCGCAGACTGCAGACTTTTTATCGGCCGATAGTTTGGTCGGATTCTTAATCAGTATGGAGAAGAATCGCTGTAGTGTGCGCATATGCATTCCACTCCATACTGATCAAGAAGCCGACCAAACTATCGGCCGATAAAAAGTCTGCAGTCTGCGGGGTCCTTAAGAGCCCCCGCAGACTGCAGACTTTTTATCGGCCGATAGTTTGGTCGGCTTCTAAATCAGTATGGAGAAGAATCGCTGTAGTGTGCGCACATGCATTCCTCTCCATACTGATTAAGAAGCCGACCAAACTATCGGCCGATTAAAAAGTCTGCAGTCTGCGGGGGCCCTAAGTGTTGTAGAAATGAATGGCACAAGCGCGAACTATTATCGAATTCGGTGGTGCGGTTATGTGGCAATGTGGCGGTCAGTCGCAGTGGAAACAGTGCAAACCACGCAGCTTCGTTCATTTATTTGGTGATTTGTCACGCTTTCGTTCGTTTAATAAAAAATCTTTTTGTATCTACGTTAATATGGATTCTAAAAAGCGAAAAGTAGATAGTGAAAACAGGAGGTTTCTAGCAGAATGGACTGAACAATATTGTTTTACGCTACCTGATAGGCCTCAATCGATTCCAGTGTGCCTTATATGCAATAAAACTGTCGCTATTGTTAAAAGTGGAAATTTGAAGCGACACTATGAAACAATTCATAAACAATTCCACGAAAAGTTTCCTCTTGGCAGTGAGGCTCGTAAAGAAAAACTTCAGGCATATCTCAGTTCTTACAATAAAAGCACACAATTACTTGTTCGTTGCATGAGCGAGCAAGAAAAATCCACAGAAGCAGCGTTACGTGTGTGCTGGACACTTAATAAACACCAGAAACCATTTTCTGACTCCGAGATAGTGAAGGAATGTATGTTAGCAGCAGTCACTGCACTTTTTGTACGAAAAAAAGATGTTGTCAATGCAATTCAAAACATTCCACTGTCAGCGAGAAGTAATACACGAAGAACTGAAATTTTAGCTGCTGATATCAAAAACACTCTTCTTAAACTTCTGCAAAAAGCACCATGCACTTGATGAATCATGTGGCATTGTGGATGATGAACAAATGTCTATTTTTGTAAGATTTCTGGACATTGAGTGTCAAATTTTCAGGGAAGAATTGCTAGCAATATTGCCATTGAAAGGTACCACTCGGGGAGAAGATTTATTCAAGGTCGTTGATGAATTTATCACTACATCGAACCTTGGTTACGATAAAATGGTGTCGCTTTCAACGGACGGGGCCCCAGCTATGATTGGTAAAGAAAAAGGTGTTGTAAAGAGAATCAGGGACAAAAATTCAGGCCTGATATCTTATCACTGCATAATTCACCAGGCATCTCTTTGTGGAAAACTTAGTTCTACACTTAAAGAAGTAATGGACAACTTAGTCAAGTTAATTAATTTTATGAGATCTCATTCTGCTCTTCAGCACAGACAGTTCAAGGAGTTTCTTTCTTAATGTGATTCAGCTTATTCTGACTTACTGCAACACAACAATGTTCGTTGGCTGAGTAAAGGTCAAGTTATTGAACGTTTCTGGCTAATAAAAGAACAAGTAACCTCCTTCTTGCGAAACTTAGATACGCAGGGAGCCAAAAAGCACTTTGACTTCGTAACAAGTAAACAAAATATGCTGGTTGTGGCTTTTCTAAAAGATATTTTGAAATATTTGAATGCTCTCAACACAGAGTTACAAGGAAATGGAAAATTAATTTGTGATCTCATACAAAGCGTGTCTGCTTTTCGTCGAAAGCTGGATATCTTTGAAAAAGATATTACAAGACAAGAATTTATTCACTTTCCGACAATTCTTGAATATAAAAAGGAGAACTCTGCAGATGATATAATTAAAATATTTGTACAATTTTTGGCTGATCTTAGAAACGAATTTTCCACAAGATTCCAAGATTTTGCAGAGATGGGCAAGCTATCTCCTTTTCTCAAATCTCCATTTGAAATTGATGTAGCAGCAGAATGGACAGATGTGGCTGCCAAGTTGTTCAATTTGTCAAAGCCATCACTTCAAATGGAAATGATTGATCTCCAAGAAGATGTTTCTATACAAATAGTATACAAAACAGTGACCACTGAAGAATTTTGGGCCAAACATGTTCCAGAAAAATATGAGAATTGCCGAAAATTAGCAATTATTTTGGCAACTATGTTTGGCTCGACATATGTATGTGAATCATCCTTCTCAAAGAAATGAAAACCAAATATCGATCGAGATTAACGGACGCCCACCTAGAAGACACACTTCGAATTTGCTGTTCTCCTCGAGAACCAAACTACAAAAAACTGGCTCAAGACCGTCGGTGCAGTTTCTCACATTAATTTCAGGTTTTTTGTTTCATAATTTTAGGTTTTGTGTTTCATAATTTTAGATTTTGTGTTTCATAATTTTAGGTTTTGTGTTTCATAGTCCAGAGTTTTATTTGAATTCATACAATAAATATGTAACACTTGTTATCAGTTGTTTCTTTCAGGACCTCGTTAAAATTTTTCCAAATTATCAGGACCCCACCTAAAAAAACTTGCCGACCCCTGCCATAGAGAATGTGCTAGTGCTCGAAGGACTGAACAAGTGCATAGATGGCAGCGAATCTGACACAGTGTTGTTGGCAAAAGCGAAGGCTAAATTAATACTGACGCTGGAAACTTCTTTATATACCCACGTTAGGGAAGCGAAAACTCCCCAAGAGGTCTGGACGAAACTAAGAAACCTTTTCGATGATTGTGGATTTAGCAGGAAGATAGGACTGTTGAGAACCCTGATTTCTGCCAGGTTAGAGAACCACGATTCGATGGAAAGTTATATTCATCAAATTGTTGAAACATCCCAGAAATTGAGGAGAACAGGCTTCAAAATTGTAAAGAATAAGCTTTGTCGATACATGCGCATTGAACGCCTACCCCTACCCTCAGTACAGGGTGGCAATACAATGTACCACCAACGGTACGATGAGTAATTCGATTGCCAGCAAGCGTTGTGAGCATATCGTATTTTGTATAGATTATCAGAGTTCAGTTATTTAACAGAGAGGTGTTGAATAAATAGAGTTTAGAGTATAATCAGTGTTGTATTATTGAGTACCAATCCTAGTCACCACAATTATATATCCTTTTATATCCTACATGGTAGCAGAGCGTGGTTTCCGATTTACGAAACTTTGGGTGACTAGATTCAGATGAAGGCGTGCTTTCTTTTGAGTAAAGAGTTTTCCTTTGATTATTGTGCAAGCCGCTGTGAGTGATTTGAAGCGTATAGAGCATTTCAGAGAGAAAACAAAACAGAGATACAAAAGTAAGTGACTTTTTAATAATCAAATATTTCAGAGCTATATAAATAGATTCTGTAATATCTTGAGAAAACAATGATGATACACGATCTGTTTATTCACTATGAGTTGCAAGCATGTAATATTTATGTTCTTTTGAAATGAGAGCTAACAAGGTACAATACATGAAGCATGTAATTAATTAAATGCATAAGTGAGTAATATGCATTTCAAAATTCAGTAAAACCGTTAGAGTCGGTGCTACTTGTAGTGTAGAGTACCTGCTAGGGATCCTTTGTGACGTCACACGTGACTAGCCGGACACCTTGTGTCTTGTCGGAAACGAGTCTCGACAATGCGTTCGTTACATGAAGAGATAAATAAATATCTCGAAAGCTCGAGCAAAGAAAAAAGAGTACCTCATTAATTGCTGCAATTCCCACTATCCAATTTTCTATCTGAATCTGTATTTATAACAGTTCCGTAACATGAGGTATTTCACAGAGCTTTCTTCAATTTTTTTGATTTGAGGTCAATTGCATATTGTAATTTTTATGCAAAAAGAAATTTATATCTGCAACCAACCAATTAAATTATGTGTATGTGTTCAAAACATAAATGTCATTAATAAGGTGTGATTATAACAAAGAGGTTATTTCACAAAGAGCATAGAGTTGAAGTTGATTAAGAAGTTTCAAACTTCAATGTCAAGAAGTGATGATAACAAAGAGGTTATATCAAAAAGAGCCGAGTTGTGGTTGTTTATGTTGAGAGGTTATTCATTTTCTCTCATCTTATTTTGGAGGAATATCAGAGGAAACTATTTATTCGATATAAATAACAGTAGTTCTTGATTGCGAATTGGTAATTTCGATTTCTGAAGAACTTTTATGAAGTTTCAGGAATTAATTGAAATTATTTTAAATTGTGAGTAATTCTTACTGATTCATTACAATTGAGAACTGGAGTTAGTAGGAGAATTTTTTTTAAATATTACTATTTGAGTGTTCAGAGTGTGAATAAAAATTTTTTAGGAGTATAAGATGGAGAGAAATCTAGTCAAATTCAGAATTTAGCTGAATAATTCTCGATTTTGATTTCTGAAAAAGAATTGAAAATATTCGCCTGAGTTTGGTGTCCCGTTCTGGCTTGCCTTGCAGTCAGATACCGGATTACTGGCTCTTGAGGGTTTTTCTGTTCTGTCGAATATCCTTTATTAAGAGCAAATTCTGTACATTCTGGGGTCAATGGACATCTGAAACTTGTGTTCAGTGTAGGTTGTTCATTGACTAGGGAAATGAGAGGACTTCATTTGGGACCCACGTATGTACTTGCGCAGCCCAAAACCGACCAGCTTTCGTGGTAACTCACAGAGTTAAACATCGGCAAGTGGTGTACATGTGTGGAATGCCCGGTGAAAGAATATTATTTCCCGCTTCGAACTTGATTAACTTGTGGTTCAGTTAATCTGGTTCAGAAGCAAGAAACATTATTCAATTAGTTGAAATTCAGAGATTACCTGGTACCGAAAGGTATTCGAAGAGTTCAAAGAGAGAGAGTAATGAGGTTAGAAGTTAAGAGTGTGTATATAGAAATGAATTATTGAGTATTAAAATTATTCAAATCCAATAATAACTAATTGAAAATGTTTTATAATCCTGGAATAGATGGAGAAACAGAGCGAAAATTCATACGAGGAGTATATGAGAATCAGGCGAGGAGGATATGTTGATGAGACTAATGTCAATCAACAAAGTAAGAATTTTTTATTGTCCATCTAGATTTGACTAGAAATTCAGAGTGCTGTTAGAATCGTAGATGTACAAAGGTTGAATCTTGCTTAGGCAGTAACTTTTGTTTTTAGAGAGAGTTATAGATCAGATCTGAATTTTTAAGGAGCGAATCCAGGTAATAATTGAGATGTTTGATTCACAGCAAAAACCACAAATATGAGCAATTCAGAGGACATGAGAAGGGCTGTAGGTCAGTCCTCAGGAAGTGCAGCAAACATGGCAGAGTTGCAGAGTACTATTCAAAATGTAAATGCCCTCGCAGCTTCGATGAATAGCAGCGAAGCAGTGCAGAGTCAGGCAACTGCAAGTCTGTTGAAGGAGGTGGTCAATATTCTCAGTAAAGTTCACCAAAACATGCTTGAGTCGGAGAAGCAAAAACTTACCAACCATTTACAAACTTCAGAGAGGAGAGTAGTTTTGCAACCCCAAGAGAGTGCAAGCAGCAATTCTGTAGGGTCAAGGCGGGAACAGTGGCTCGTCGGCAATAATGGCTCATCAAAGATACTGCCAAAACGAGAGGGGCTATATCTATTTACCTACTCACGTGTAGAAAGCATTCGTTAAGCGTACGCGTTCGAACCAGTTAGCTAGCGATTCGCACGCCGTGTAGTTGTTTCACAGAACCTCATGTATTATTGTGCGTGAAAAAATAGTTTTAAGGTAAGTTTCACTAATTATTCCTTGAAAGAATGGAACAATAGAGGATACCTGAGACTTTCATTCATCAGTTACACTATCAAAGCTAATTTTTGTTTAAGTTTCATGTCAATTTCAATTGATATAAAGTATGTGATCGATCTTGAAAACAAAATGGCGAAAAGTGCACAGTGGCTCTATGAATTAGAGTTCACAGTGGCTCAGTGAGCCAGTGTGTACGCTACCGATCCATTGTGGATGCTACCGAGCCAGTGTGTACGAAATTAGTAAATCACACACATTTGTTCCAGAATGCCGCGACGACCATCAACTGGACGAAAAATTGGAAATTGCTCGAAAGAAAGTGTCAAAAATGGGCTATTATTGATACGCAACGGAAAGACGATTAGAGAAGCCTCTAAAGAAAGTGGAGTTCCATTCACTACGCTGAGGAGGTATTATCACAATACAAAACATGCTATATCACTCGATGACCAGCGATTAGAACCCAATTATAGCGTGAATAAAATATTCACGACAGAACAAGAGAAAAAAATCCAGGAATATTTCGACTATTGCGCGCTGTTATTTTATGGTTTGACTCCAAAAGAATGTAGGACTATATCTTACGAATGTGCCAAAAAAAATAACATCAAAATTCCAAAATCGTGGAAAACAAATAAAATGGCTGGCAAAGATTGGTTAATGGCATTTCGACGACGCTATAATCTAACATTACGTAAACCAGAACCATGCAGCCTTGCAAGAGCAACGTCCTTCAACCGGCATAATGTTGATACGTTCTACAATAATTTAGAGAAATTGATAAATCGACATTCTGCTTTCGCTGATGGAACTAGGATATTCAATTTGGATGAAACATCTACTAATACTGTGCAAAAACCACCAAAGATTATAGCTCCAAAAGGCAAGAAATGTATAGGAAAGGTTACTAGTGCAGAAAGAGGAACGTTAGTAACCACATGCTGTATTATCTGTGCAAATGGCAACGCCTTGCCGCCTATAATGGTATTTCCTCGGAAGAAGTTCAAAGATCATATGATTAGCCTAGCCGCACATTGAGCGCAGCCGAGCATAGCACAGCCGAGCCTAGCCTAGCAGAGGATTTTGTAACACACGCAATTGATTAGAACGCCGCATATTGGACGTAGCAGTCCAATATGCCGCGTTCTATTCAATTGCGTGTGTTACAAAATCCTCTGCTAGGCTAGGCTCGGCTGTGCTATGCTCGGCTGCGCTCAATGTGCGGCTAGCCTTAAGAACACTCCAGCAGGAACTCTGGGATTGGCATCACCAACGGGCTGGATGAACTCCACACTGTTTCCTGATGTAATAAAACACTTTATAAAGCATACTAATTCTAGCAAAGAAAATCCTGCTATTCTCATCATGGACAATCACGAGTCCCACTTATGCATCGAAGCATTAGATTTAGCAAAGGAGGCAGGAGTCCATGTTCTCACCCTGCACCCACATACTTCAGGCAAATTACAACCATTAGATGTCGGGATCTACGGTCCTTTCAAAGTGTATTACAATTCAGCTATTGATTCTTGGCTTATGAGAAATCCAGGGAAGCCAGTAACTATATATGATGTAGGCGAACTCGTTGGCATAGCCTTCCAAAAGGCTATGACTCCAATAAATATCACACACGCATTCTCCAAGTGTGGTATTTACCCGTTTGATAGACACAAATTTACTGACGAAGATTTCCTACCATCCTCAGTGACAGATCGCCCTTGTCCTGATTGCGAAGTACGTGATATCACACAGTCAAACGCTGAAACTAACACTGTTTTGCAAAACCAGATGTCTCAAATAGATATCAATAAAGATATCGAGAACGTGCCAAAGGCAAATTCTCCTGAGATACTTATGACACTAGAAAAAGACTTGACAAATAAAGAAAATTTCATTTCTCCCTTCGAATTTAGAAACCCGATCAATGCTGGACCAAGACAAACTAACCGAAAACGAAGAAAACCAGGACGAAGTATGATCGCAACCGATACACCTGAGAAAGACCAATTAGAACAAGAAAAAAATACCAGAAACATCCTTAAAAAACAAAAAGTTACTCGAAAAATATTTGAAGAAAGTAGTGATGATGAAGAATATGAGAATTTAACTCTGGAATCTGACGGCGCCCGCGATGATGATATGACTGATGAAGATGAAAAACCAGACGAATCAAGTGTGATTTTAACTGATGAGCTTTTAGAAAAACCTCTGCTTCGTCAACCAAGAGCAGGAGAATATATAATTGTGCAATTAGCTACGAAAAAATATAAATCTTTCTTTATCGGGAAGGTAATGGAAGAGCGTAATAAGGCTTTTGAATACTACGTTTCCTTTCTCACACGTAAAACAGGAACTGAAAAGTTTCTCATGCCTGAAAATCCAGATCTTTCCCTAGTAAAAGATGAAGATGTGAAATTTATTTTGCCAAAACCGTTGGTAGTTGGATCTTCATCTAGACCCTTTTACACATTTGGAGTCGACTTTTCATCAGTTTCAATAAAGTAAATTATTTTTTCTTGTTATTTTAGAAGATTTATTGTATTTTTGTATTTAGATTTTGCAATGATGCAAATTGATCTCAATTATTCCTAAATAAATGGTTAGTTATGTTATTGGTTATTTGCCACCAGGATAGTACCAACATTTGATACATTGTTTCACTTTATAAGAATATATTTTTTGTTGTTGTTGAAAATAATGAAATAAATAAATTTATTATATATGGTTAGGTATGTTTTTTGCCAGCAGGAGAGTACAAACATTTAATGCGTTATTTTTTTAAGAAGTTTTGATGTGATTCACACTCTATTATAAATTTATGATTATTACTAGTGATTTTGATTCGAGAATCACTTATTGTTTTTTCCAAATATAGTTCAAGTACTTGAAGATTAAATAAAACTATTTTCGAACAAATACTAAAATTTATTATTCATGTTAACATAAAAGAGCCAGTGTGTACTATATGAGCCACCGTGTACATATAACTGAGCAACTGTACCCCACACCTAGTACACAGTGGATCAAATTTTCTTTTTTCTAAAAACGATGTAATTTTTAATTTTGTCCATCTATTGGAATAACAAGCAAGCCAAAAGATAGTATATTACTAGTCTTTAATTTGGTGCAAATTACTGAATCCGCTCTGGATAACTTCTTCGATTTTGAGCCACTTTAAAAAAACTGCGCCACTGTTCCCGCCCTGACCCTACCCAAAATACAGAGACACTATAAACTGACATCTAAGTCAAGCTTTGAAGTTTGGATTGACTGCCTGAATACAGAGCTTATAAGTTGGGGGTTACTTGAAGTTATTGATCCAAGTCAACCAAGCCCAATTGGAGTGTCAGAGTCGGAGATTAAGCTGAGGAAAAACTCAGTTAAAGATATTATAATCAATCACATTGATGAACAATATCACAAAAGAATCCTAGGATTAACTGAGCCTAGAGAGATATTGAAGAAACTTAAAGAATGTAGAAAAGGAGAGGTTAGCGCAACGCCTACTTCAATTAGAACAAGGCTGTATAACCTGCGCATCAATAGGGACGAGAGAGTCCATAAGTTCTGTGAGAGATTTGATCAGATAATAAGAGAGCATGAGATGAGTGACGATCCTCACAAACTTACTGATCAAGAGATGCGCTCAACATTCTACCAAGCGATTTTAGGTGCCATGCCAGAAGTGAGAAGAACCGATTCGGCAGTTATCTCGACAACTGGCAAAGAAATGAACATGGAAGCGTTGAGAAAAACTATGTATCGGATAGAGCAGGATAATGACGCTAATGGAGGAAGCTCCACTGAGAATGAAGTTGCTGTGTCCAGAGCATTTGTTATGAGAGGCAATGATAAATGCTTCAGGTCCAATAAAAGGGGACACTGGCAAGACCAATGTTCGTTAAATGGAACAAACCAGTGGGCTTGCTTCACCTGCAACAAAATCACTGATCACACCAGTGAAAACTGTGGAAAAAATCTAAAGAGGCCATGCACTTATAAAAACAATCACCAAAACTATGAACCTCCAGTAAAAAGGTTTAAACCGACTCACGGCCAACAAATAACTGGAGAAAGAGGCTCCGGACGTTCAAGTGGTACCTTCAGCTACAGAGGTAATAGTAGGGGTAACCTAAGAGGAAAAGGAGGTCAAAGAGGTGGGAGACACAACCCAACTGCTAGAAGAGCTGATTATGAGGACCAAACTGGTCAAGAGAACAGAGATGAGTTCACCGAGTCACAAGGTGAGGAGATAATCAGCATTAAAAACCTTAGTAGTGAAAGATATACAGGGTCTTTCACGAGGAACCTCACCCATATTTATACGGGAAACTACTGAACGTATTTTCATGAAATTCAGCACTTATAAGTATTTCACGATGCTGATGAAATTTAAAATATTTTCAAGGCATGAGCACCTCCGGTTTTTTCGGAAATGACGTCAACTTCCGTTTTTCAAATTAGAACACCATTTTTTTATTGCAGAAATAGATTCCTTAGAAAATTTCAAGTTATTTTCATGTAACATTTTTCAGTTTTGGTTAGAAAATTCTCTCTGAGCGTGAAAATTCGAAAAAAAAATTTAAAATAGAGCTCCGCTGAAACAAGAATAACTTCGAGGTTTTTGGATGGAAAATTTCAGAAAATATCCATTTTAGGACAAGGGTGTGATGCATACACTCACATTATTTTTTAACGTAGATTCAATATCTGCCATAAAAAAATGGGGTTCTAATTTGAAAAAATTGATTTTTCACGATTTTGTCATCCCTAACTTTGAAAGCGATTTTTCCACCCCCTGTATCATGAATCGCGATTTCGATTTTTAAAGTGGATACATCAATCTTACATCTTGACAAATCCCAAAAATGAAAATTTTCCATCCAAAAACCTCGAAGTTATTCTTGTTTCAGCGGAGCTCTATTTTCGATTTTTTTTTCGAATTTTCCCGCTCAGAGAGAATTTTCCAACCAAAACTGAAAAATGTTACATCAAAATAACTTGAAATTTTTTAAGGAATCTATTTCTGCAATAAAAAATGGTGTTCTGATTTGAAAAACGGAAGTTGACGTCATTTCCGGAAAAACCGGAGGTGCTCATGCCTTGAAAATATTTTAGATTTCATCAGCATCGTGAAATACTTATAAGTGCTGAATTTCATGAAAATAGGTTCAGTAGTTTCCCATATAAATATGGGTGAGGTTCCTCGTGAAAGACCCTGTATAGAGTTTATAGCTGACTCTGGAGCTACGAGTCACATTGTTAATAAGAGTTTTATTTTGAGCAATTTAAAAAAAAAAACAGAGAAAGGAGTTATCAAAAGCGCAAATAAAAATGAAATTGCTGACATAGTAATAGATGGTAGAGGTAATCTTTTGCTTAAAAATGATCAGTTAAATTGTACCCACATTAAATTAACAAATGTTATAGCAGCAGCAAAAGATATTTCAGAGAACTTGCTATCTTTACGTAAATTAGTAGATGCAGGGTTCTGTATATATTTAGACGATAAAATATTCAGAGTTTATAATAAAGAAAACAGCAAAACCATATTTGAGGGGATTTATGAGAAACCAAACTGGGTAGTTAAGTTTGAAGTAATAAAACCTAACTACACCAATGAAAATACAACTGAGTTTGAAAATTATAGTTGCACTGCATGCTTAGCAGTTGACAATGAGAGTTCCGATCAATCGCAAACCAACGAGGACCAAAGAGTGTCCAGTTCGGAGGGAGTTAATTTAGAGTCTATTGATAAAATTACAGTAGAAGTTGGTTCTGCGATTGGGAGGGAGAGTTTAGAGAAACTCATTGTCTCAGAGAATTCAGAGAAATCAAATTTAAATAATTTATCCTACGAAATAGTTAAAATAGATGATTTGAAGAGTTTAGAGAGTCTAAGAGAAACATTAGATGAAAATCTATCAGTAAATGCGTTGTTAACTAAAATTCAGAGTGAAGCTATGCTATGGCATCAGAGGCTTGGGCATGCTTCGTTTAATTATTTGAAAATGATACAAAAGAGAGATAAGAGATTAGAACATGTAAAATTTGACGATTCAATTAAAGAGTGTGAAGTTTGTATATTATCAAAAATGGAAAAACTTCCATTTAAACAAATCAGAAGTAGAGCTGACAGGCCGCTTAAATTAATTCATTCAGATGTTATGGGGCCAATTAAACCTATTTCATGGCCTGGTCAAAAGAGGTATATAATTGTTTTCATAGACGATTATTCTAGGTATACCAACATATATTGTTTAAAATCTAAAGATGAATCAGGTCAAGCGTTTGAGAGGTTTTTGAGTTCTGCACGTAACCTACTAGGTATAGATGCGAAAGTCTGCTATGTTAGATCAGACAGAGGCACTGAGTTCACAGGGGGAAAGTTTGCAGAAATAATGAAAAGAGAAAAAATTGAGTCAGATAGTGGTCCACCGTATACTCCTGAGCTGAACGGTACAGCCGAGAGATTTAACAAATCTATTCAGAGAACAATAAGAGCGTTTATGTGTGATTCTGGCTTACCACAAAGCATGTGGGAACTAGCTGCTGAAACAGCTGTTCACACTTATAATAGAACTCCACATAAGTCAATCAATTATGAGGTACCGTTAGTTAAATTTTCACCAAGAGCAAACTGTCATTTAGACAAAATTAGAAGGTTTGGATGTATTGCATACGCTAAATTACCCTTTGTTGAAACAAAATTCAGCAATGTATCAATTAAAACCATATTGGTTGGTCATACATCCACAGGATACACTTTATGGCATCCTTCCACGAGAAAATTTATCGAATCGAGACATGTAAGATTTATAGAGAGATTGGTATACAAGGATGTTTATTTAAAAAGTCAGAGTAAAGAGTTGAGTACTGAAAGTGGATCAGATAAAACAACTGAATTCACTGTTGTCGATGAAATAACAGAAATAGATCAATCAGAGGCGAACACATCTGAGCCTAGAAAAAGAGGTAGACCAAAGAAAACAAATTCAGAGGTACACACAATTGAGTCTGATAAGAGTAGTATGTGTGAGAAAATAAAATCAGTAGAAAGTAGAGAGGGTGTGAGGAAAGAGACAAATTCAGAGTTACCACTTAAAATTGATGGTCCAATTACGAGAAGTAAAGCTAAGAAAATTGAAGACATTAGCTTTGCTCGTTACACTAGAGTTGATGAGGTGAATGAAGATGAAGTTGAGCATATATTATTAGCTTCAATTCAAAAAGATCCAATAACTTTTGTAGAAGCAATGAACTCCGAGGATAGAGAGTTATGGAAACAAGCGATTAGAGAAGAGTTAGACTCTATGGAATAAAATGCAGTCTGGATTATTGTAGACCGACCTAAATTAGATATTCTTGGTAAGAGACCAAATATTATTGACTCCAAATGGGTGTTCAAAAAGAAAGTCGAGAGCAATGAGTCAATTAAATACAAAGCAAGACTTGTCTCACGGGGATTCAAAGATAAAAATGTTTATGGTCTCAAAGAAACATATGCTCCAGTATCAAGATTGTCCTTGATTCGAGCAGTTCTATCCATAATCAATAAAGAGAACTTAGATGCATGTCAAATGGACGTCAAAACGGCGTTCCTAAATGGAGAACTTGAAGAAGAGATCTTCATGGAAATCCCAGAGGGTTTGAATGTTTCAGATAACATCAAACGAGAGAAAGTTTGCAAATTGAAGAAATCTTTATATGGTCTGAGAGTTAGTCCCAAGTTGTGGAATAAGAGATTTCCAGAGGAAGCACGAAAACTTGGTTTAGAGAATGATCTTCATGATCCCTGTTTGTTCACCTGGATATCTCCAGGTGGAAAACTAGCTATAGTAATACTGTACGTAGACGACATGCTGATAGCAAGTAATGATCCAGAGAAACTAAATGAAATAAAATCACATTTGGGAAATGTGTTTGAAATGAAAGATTTAGGTGAACCCAAACAATTCTTAGGTATTACTATACTATACATAGAGATAGAGAAAGAAGAAATATGATGTTACACCAAACTTCGTATACAGAGAGAGTTAGAAAGATTCAACATGCATGAGTCAAAACCACAGAGTACACCTATGGTAACCCGTCAGGTAGACTATAGGAACAAGAAGCTTAAAAGCAGCTCAGAATGTTCAGAGGAACCAACTGAGTTTAAGAGAGTACCATTCAGAGAAGCTATAGGTAGTTTGATGTATTTAGCTAATGCAACTCGACCAGATATAGCATATGCGATAAACTATCTAGCGAGAAAACAGATAGACCCTACTGAAGATGACTGGATAGAGGTAAAAAGAGTTCTTAGATACCTGAGAGGCACAACTGACTTGGGTATTAAGTTCCTATCCACCACAGAGAATTTGGAAGCATTTTCAGATGCAAGCTTCAGAGATTGTGAGGATTCAAAATCCACAGGAGGTGTCATCAAGTTATTCGGAGATTTAATAACTTGGAGAAGTCATAAACAGTCTACTGTCACGACTTCTACCTGTCAAGCAGAATACCTAGCCATAAGTGACGCTAGCCAAGAGTTGATATCACTCGATAAATCTATCAGATATATCATTGGGCACACGTTTTATCCAATCACATTGTTAAGACTCCCCTCCACTTTACACATACGCGGGAACTATCCGCAAACCTTAGCCCTTAGAGCAGTAGCATTGTATACCTCGAAGCGAAAGCATCTTGTCACAACCTCATTTTATATCATCGTTTATTCGTAAATAAAGTACAAATCGAAAGCAAAAAGTGCATCATTCATAAGCATCCAACAACATAAATTGGTCCTTCGATCTGGATTACCAAAAATTCAGTACAGATATTGGTAATTACACATAAATCCATCGAGAAACGAAGAAGATTCGCCGAGAAGCAGCACCGGCAGTCTACAGCGGCCCAACCAAGCAGCGGCCCAGCAGAGAAGTCGAAGTTTAACGCAATTTCACAGTGAAGTTCAAGGGAGAAGCGGACTGGGCGACTTGACGAGACAGTCGAACCACTCGAACCGAGAATAGCGAGAATCAACACGATTGCAGTCGTACTGAAGACTAGAGACAGAAGGTGGGTTCGTTCCTTGATCTTCATCCCTATTTACTTACACTTATAAGGCAATTATTTGAATCATCACAGTAACGCGGTTTGTTTTAACATTTGAATATAAGTAAAATACATCATGGATAATCTTAAACGTAAACGCGGTAGTTTAAAGGCAAAACTTACATCATTCACGAAATATTTGAAAGTCATTACCGACAAAATCGCTGCAAATCCTAATCAGAATCTTTCTGAATTTGAAATCATTGAAATTGGAGAACGTTCAAATAACATTGTTAATTTATTAGCGGAGTTTAACGAAATACAAAATCAAATTGAATTGACGGTAGATGATGAAAACTTAGAGGCGGAATATCAAGAGCGCGAAAACTTTGAAACGAATTACTACATTCAGAAGTCAATTGCCAAAAAATTATTAAATGAGCATTTAGAAGATAATGATTCTGTCAAATCAAACGTAATCGTTAATTATCAAAGACATAATAACCCTGCTATAAAATTAAAACCAATCGAAATACCCAAATTTGATGGTTCGTATCAAAATTGGTTAGAATTCGCGGACCTGTTCGAGTCATTAATAAACAAAAATGATTCTCTAGATAACATTCAACGCTTTCATTATTTGCGATCATCCTTGGAGGGTGGCGCTGCACAGGTAATTCGTTCCCTTGAATTTACCAGTAATAATTATCCGATAGCTTGGAATTCACTACGCAGCAGATACGACAACAAACGACTTTTAATTTCGAATCATGTGAAATCTCTGTTCAACATAGAATCAATTCATAAAGAATCATCGCATAAGTTACGTCAACTAATCGATACCTTTTCCAAAAATCTTCATGCGCTCAATCAACTCGGACAAAATTCAGATTCTTGGGATGTTTTGCTCATTCATATGATATCCAATAAATTAGACGCATCTACACTCAGAGAATGGGAAAAATGCAATGGAAAAAACGAAATACCAACACTCGAAGACATAAAGATTTTTCTAAAAAATCGCGCGGACTACTTAGAAACAATCGAAATGAATCAAGCGGACAAAAGACATAATTCAAATTCTAATTCCCATTCTAATTCATTTGGAAAAAACTCTCAAAACACGCGAAGTTTTTACTCGAGCGCACCAGTATGCATAATCTGCAAAAAGGAACATACTGTGTACAATTGCACTGAATTCATTGATTCTCCTCCGGCAAAAAGATTCGAAAAGGTAAGGTCACTCAAGTTGTGCACCAATTGTTTAAAAGCAGGGCACTTTTACAAAAATTGCAAAAGCACTACGTGCAAAAAGTGCTCATCGAAACATCATACGCTGCTACATCCAGATAATAAATCAACTGAAGCTAATGCTAAACAATCAGAGTCCTCAGAAAGTACTAACAATCAAGAACCTAGGAACAGCCTAGCGTTAGCCAGTTTCAAGGAAAACAAACAGGTCATTTTATCTACCACTTTGATCAATGTTTTAGATGTCAATAATAAAATTCATACTGTCAGGGCTTTATTAGATTGTGGTTCACAAAGCTCCTTTATTTCATCTCGTCTCTGCGATTTGCTCAAAGTTAAAAGGGAGATGACAGAGGTAACTGTCTCAGGAATAAATAATACGACATCAAATTTACGATACAAATGCGAAATACAAATCCAGTCGCCTATTAACGCATATGAAGCTCAGCTGAACTGCGTTGTGATACCAGAAATCGCAGGTTTCATTCCAGACATCCAATTCGATATAAATGAATTAAATGTTCCCACCAGACTCAAATTGGCTGATCCATCATTTTACATACCACAAAAAATCGACATTCTGATAGGAAATGATTTATTTTGGAAAATTCTGCGCCAGGGTCAGTTCAGATTAGGTAAAAACAAGCCAGTGCTCCAGAAAACAGTATTTGGTTGGATCATAGGCGGACCGTATGTAGTACAAAATCCTTCTAATTCTATTAGATGCAACCTAGCCACAAACCTACAGGTTCAAGAAGAACTTCGCAAATTTTGGGAACTCGAAGAAGTTTTCAATTGTAAGCAACCTTTACTATCAAATGAAGAAAAGGCTTGTGAAGAGCATTTTCAAGCGAATACGTATCGAAACAGCGAGGGTAGATTCGTAGTAGCCCTACCATTCAAGGCATCTGCAGAAAGCCTTGGTGAGTCATTCGAGTCAGCAAAAAACAGATTCCTCAACCTAGAAAGAAAGCTAAATCGCGATGCTAAACTCAAGACTTTGTATACAGATTTCATAGACGAATATTTGGAATTGGGTCACATGACGAGAGCGGGTTGGGCTGATGATTTTCAATCAAAATTAAACTCAAAATGTAAGTCATATTTCATGCCGCACCATGGTGTTTTGCGAGATAATTCAGTAACCACCCGTTTGAGGGTTGTATTTGATTGTTCAATGCCAACTTCCAACGGACTTTCATTAAATGATATACAAATGAACGGTCCAGCGCTACAGAGCGAATTAATTTCTATACTATTAAGATTTCGTTCTCATAAATACGTTGTCAGCGGCGATATCGAAAAGATGTATCGTCAAGTGATAGTTAAAGATGATCAAACAAAGCTTCAACGCATTTTGTGGAGAAAAGATTCTAATCAGCCTATAGAAATTCTAGAAACAAAGAGAGTCACATACGGAATGAAATGCGCATCTTATCTGGCAATTAAATGTTTATTTTCACTGGGTGTCGAATACGAACAAAAGAATGAAAAAATCGCAAATATTATCAAAACCGACTTTTACGTCGATGACCTATTAACGGGATTCGAGTCAAAGCAAGAGGCAACTGAAGCGTGCAAAGAAATTTCCAAAGTACTCGGCGCAGCAGGTTTTCCTATTAGGAAGTTTTATTCTAACGATCCAACAATATTAGAACAAATTGAATGCAAGTCTAGCTTTGCTCAAATAATTAATTTCGGAGAAAACGAAAACGCAAAAACGCTTGGTTTATCGTGGGCACCTCAGTCAGATATTTTACTATACAACATCTCATCATTCACCCTCACAGACAGAATCACAAAACGCCGTATGTTGTCTGATATATCACAGATTTTCGATCCTTTGGGACTACTGAGTCCATGTATAATCGTGGCAAAAATCATTCTCCAAAAACTTTGGCTTGAAAAATTATCGTGGGATGATTTGGTTTCATTGCAAGTTAAAAATGCGTACGTAACTTTTAGAGAAAAGTTGCCCATCCTAAACAATTTGAAAATTCAGCGTCATGTCAAGGAAAATGATACCGTTAAATACCAATTGCATGGATTTTCGGACGCGTCAGAAAGTGCGTATGGTGCATGCATTTACGTAAAGTCTATCAATAAAGATCAAGAATCATTTTGTTACCTTTTATGCGCAAAGAGTAAAGTGGCACCTATAAAAACGATAACAATACCAAAATTAGAATTATGCGCAGCAGTCACATTATCTCGTCTGGCACAAAAGGTGCTTGAATCATTAAATTTGAAGTTTGATGACTGTTTTCTTTGGACTGATTCATCAATTGTACTCAGTTGGTTAAAACTTCCATCCAACAATTTAAAGCCGTTCGTAAGTAATAGAATCTCCGAAATTCAAGAGAATACGACGTTCGCACAGTGGCGGCATGTACCAAGTAAAGACAACCCCGCGGATCTCTTATCAAGAGGGGTCACCCCAGCACAACTCATAGAGTCAGATCTTTGGTGGCATGGTCCATCTTGGATCACGCAAAATAAAGAAAATTGGCCGAATTTACAATTTTCAAGCGTAGATGTTCCGGAAATAAGGAAAAGGATATCAACATTGGTCGTTAATAAAAAACAAAGTTTAGTTTTATTCGAAAGGTTTTCAAAGTACATTCGAATTAAAAGATGTGTTGCATTCGTATTTAGATTCATTGACAATTGTAAATTAAAAATCGACAAACGCTCATTTGGAACATTATCAATTCAGGAGCTTAATCGCGCCCAGATCTGCATTATTAAATTAGCACAGCAAGAATCATTTTCCATTGAACTTGACTTATTGTTGAAAAAGAAATCTTTAGAAAAACGTAGTAATATAATTAACCTGAATCCCTTTGTGGATAACGACGGAGTTTTGAGAGTCGGTGGACGATTGGATAATTCTGATTTTTCATATTCCAAAAGACATCCAATCATTCTTTCATCTGCGCATCGATTGACGACATTAATCTTTGAATATTTTCATCTTAAATTGATGCATGCTGGACCACAGCATTTATTAGCTACAATTCGTGAAGAATATTGGCCGTTGAGGGGTCGAGAGTTAGCCCGAAGTATGGTTCACAAATGTGTTCGTTGTTTTAGACTTCGGCCAAAACTAGCCCAACCATTAATGGGAAATTTACCAGTGCAGCGACTCACTCCAAATCCACCATTTTCTGTGTCAGGAGTTGATTACGCTGGCCCCATATTCATCAAGGATAAAAAAGGACGTGGATGTAGACTGATTAAGTGCTACATTTGCATTTTCGTTTGTTTCAGCACCAAAGCCGTGCATATTGAAATTGCTACGGATTTATCTAAAGAAACATTTTTGTTAGCTCTAAAAAGATTTATTGCCAGAAGGGGAAAACCCAATCACATCATTTCTGATAACGGCACCAACTTTGTAGCAACAAAGAAGGACATAGTCAATATTTATGAATTTTTAAACGCGAACTCTTCATATTTGAAGGAAACATTATCAGCGGAAAACATTAAGTGGACTTTTTCACCACCATATTCTCCTCATTTCGGTGGGCTCTGGGAAGCTGGGGTCAAAATGATTAAGCATCATATGAAACGCGTTTTGCTTAATGCGCGACTTACATACGAAGAGTTTTATTCTGTGATGGTTCAAGTAGAAGCCATCCTAAATTCTCGTCCTCTTTTTCCCATTTCGAACGATCCTGAAGACCTAACCCCTCTTACACCTGCCCACTTTCTTGTCGGAAGAGCATTAACAACGATACCTGATTCAGATTATCTGAAAATTTCCGTAAATCGCCTTACCAGATTTGAGTTGGTACAAAAGTTGCTTCAACACTTATGGGCCAGATGGAGCAAGGAGTACATATCAGAACTTCAGAAGAGGACGAAATGGACTCGAAGCAACGGAGAAGTTACGGAGAATGCATTGGTTTTAATCAAAGATGACAAACTTCCACCAATGCATTGGAGACTTGGACGTGTAGTGGAAGTGATAAGCGGAAAAGACAATATAGCTCGCGTTTTTAAAATAAGAACGTCCAATGGAACTATTTTACGTTCGTTCGCGAAGCTATGTCCATTACCCTTAAGAGACACTGAAGGTGAATTAGATTTTGAATCTATCCATATCAAAAATTAAGGATTCAAATTGTTGTTTTTTTTTTTTTTTGAAATTTCATTTGTCATGTATTCTTTTTAATATTTTGGCACATTTGCCAAGGCCGGGGGTATGTTATGACTCCCCTCCACTTTACACATACGCGGGAACTATCCGCAAACCTTAGCCCTTAGAGCAGTAGCATTGTATACCTCGAAGCGAAAGCATCTTGTCACAACCTCATTTTATATCATCGTTTATTCGTAAATAAAGTACAAATCGAAAGCAAAAAGTGCATCATTCATAAGCATCCAACAACACACATTGTGGTGTGATAACAAATCAGCTAAAGATTGAAAGATGGAAGCCATAAACTCAAAACTTTCGATCAGAGTGTCGAAGAAATTAAGAATGAGTTAGTATTCAGAGAGAGAACTGGAACTAGAAAAAACATGGCAATAACTCATGGAGATTTTGTGAAACAGTGCGTAGAGGAAAAGAAGGTTAAAGTTAGCTGGGTACCCACCGATGAAAACTTGGCAGACATAATGACTAAGCCTTTGCCGCAGAGTAGACAAGAGTACTTGAGAGACAAAATTATTAATATTATATATAGATGAAAATTCAGAGAATAATATATATGAGAGTGTATATTTTTCATATATATACAAAAGTACATACTAAATTTGTATATATGAGTAATTTGTTTTTGTGTGTTCACAGATCAGTAATTGCAACAATGCGAAGGACTAAAAATTCCCAGCTGATGCCAAATGATTAGTCCTTTGGCCTTATCATAAATATACATTAATTATATTGTTTATGTTGTTTAATAATTAAGAGTTCAATTTAATAAATAATTTAAAATAGAGTTGATGTAATCGACAAAGGGAGGGAGTGTAAAGAATAAGCTTTGTCGATACATGTGCATTGAACGCCTACCCCTACCCTTAGTACAGGGTGGCAATACAATGTACCACCAACGGTACGATGAGTAATTCGATTGCCAGCAAGCGTTGTGAGCATATCGTATTTTGTATAGATTATCAGAGTTCAGTTATTTAACAGAGAGGTGTTGAATAAATAGAGTTTAGAGTATAATCAGTGTTGTATTATTGAGTACCAATCCTAGTCACCACAATTATATATCAATTGGATATCCTTTTATATCCTACAAAAATAGACGAAGAATGGGTAGGATCTTTGTTACTTGCGGGACTACCTGAAAAATACGCCCCGATGATAATGGCGGTCGAGCACTCTGGTCTGCAGATTACTACTGATTACATTAAAACCAAGTTGCTAGACATGCAACCAGAGGGCAGCAGCAGCGGTGCTTTCGCAGTGAATTTCAAAAACCGACAGAAGTCAAACTATCGGAAACGAGATGGCAGCACTTCTGCAGCGTCAAACAACAAATTTGACAAGTCGAAAGCTGAACCAGGTGAGCGCAATGAAAACAAAAATAGAAATAACATAGTCTGCTATAAATGTAAGAAAAGTGGACATTTTATGTCCAAATGCCCTGTAGCCAAAGAAAGGAATGGATTCAGTGCTGCATTCACCACAGCGGAATTCAACACTCAAGATTGGTATGTTGACAGTGGTGCTAGCGTACATTTATCTGCCAACAACAGTGGGATGATGAACGAGCGAAATCCAGATTTGACAGAAATAATCGTTGCAAACAGATCAAGAATTGCTGTGAAGTCATCGGGTGATATAAAAATCACCACCAAAGTTGAAGACTCTCAACATGACATACTGTTGACCAATGTACATTATGTTCCGGATTTGACGACAAATCTTCTTTCTGTGTCACAGTTAATTAAAAATGGAAATCATGTATGTTTTGAAGATGAGGGTTGCAAAATATTTAATAGTTCTAATATTTTAGTTGCGACTGCTAGCCTCAAAAATAACATATATAAGTTGAACCTTGTTCAACCAAATTCAAGTTTCCTTGCAGGAAGTGAAATATGGCACCGACGATTAGGACATATTAACAGCGGATACTTGAATAAGATGAATGATTCAGTTGAAGGTGTGGAATTTAAAGGAAGATCTAATATCAACCTACTGAACTGTGAAATATGTTGTCAGGGTAAGCAAACCAGATTACCGTTCCCAAGTAAAGGAAACAGAGCAGGTTATATTCTAGAAATTATTCATAGTGACATATGTGGCCCTATGGAAACGACTTCTCTGGGTGGAGCCAAGTACTTCCTGACGTTTATAGATGACTACAGTAGGATGAGCTTCATATATTTTCTAAGAACGAAGGATGAGCTTCATGAAAAATTTGAGACCTTCAAGAATCTTGTACAAGAACGAAAGATTAAAATTCTCAGAACTGACAATGGTTCTGAATACTGCAGCAAGGAATTCGAAAGATTATTAAGGAAGAATGGAATCGTCCACCAAAAAACAAATACATACACTCCAGAACAGAAGGGTATGGCTGAAAGAATAAATCGTACACTTGTGGAAAAGGCCAAGTGTCTCATGTTTGATGGTGGAGTAGAAAAGTTTTTATGGGCAGAAGCCTGCAATGCAGCCAATTACATCCGAAATCGTTCAATAGCAGCTGGTATCGATAAAACACCTTTCGAAATTTGGAACAATAAAAAACCCAACATTGAACATTTCAGATTGTATGGAAGTGCCACCATGGTCCATGTTCCTAAAATAAATAGAAGAAAATGGGATCGAAAGGCTGCTAAACACATTCTCGTTGGATATGATGAACTTACAAGAGGTTATAGATGCTACAACCCTGTGACGAAGAAAGTCATCATTAGTCGAGATGTGTCCATTATTGAATGTGTAAGCAAGTCCTCGAATATATCCAATGATACTTTGGAAAATCAAGAAGAACTTGCAGTTTCAGTGGGGGAAGAACAGCTAAGTTCGGAATCGGAGAGCAGTGAGAATTCCATTAAGCAAGAATCACTCAACGAGGGGACTGTCCCAAGTGAAGATAGTGATTATCTTCCTGAACGAGAACCAGAAATGGAAACTGTACCCAGGAGATCACAAAGAACTGCCCAGAAGAAAAACTTTGATGATTATGTCACATATCTCAGCACCAACAATGTGGATGACTCAGTCTCTGACATGGTTCATACACCTGAGACCGTATCAGAAGCACTCTCTGGACCAGACGGAAAGAGATGCTGGAGGAGATCAGATCCTTTGAGAACGAGACATGGGAACTCATTGATCCACCAGAAGGAGGTACCATAGTTGAGTGTAAGTGGGTGCTAAAAACTAAATGTGACAGTGAAAATGTTAAAAGTTACCGAGCAAGATTAGTGGCGAAGGGTTATACACAAAAAAGGGGAATTGATTATGATGAGACATTTGCCCCTGTAGTGCGTCATTCAACACTTAGAATCTTAGTTGCTCTAGCTGTAAATTTAGATTTAAAAATAATCCATCTAGATGTAAAAACTGCATCTTTAAATGATATACTAAAAGAAAACGTCTACATGAGACAACCAGAAGGTTTTACGGTGAAAGGTTTTGAAGACAAAGTCTATAAATTAAAAAAGGCTGTATATGGCTTAAAACAGTCTAGCCGAGCCTGGAATGAAAGGGTTAATGAAATTCTTTTAAGTTTCGGTTATCAAAAATCTTAGTTTGAACCATGCCTTTACATTAGGAAGAAAAATAATTTGTATACCTTTGTTGCCCTTTATGTTGACGATTTCTTCATTTTTTCTAATGATGAAAAACAAGTTGAACTTCTAGAAGGACATTTAAGTTTGAAATTCAAAATTAAGAATTTAGGTGAAGCTAAGCAGTGCCTAGGAGTCAGAATTTTAAGAGATTATGATTTGAATTATATAACATTAGATCAAGAAGGTTATATTGAAGAACTCTTAAAGAAATTCAATATGGTTCATTGTAAAACTGTTTCGACTCCTCTAGACAATAGCCATAATTTGAACGTTAATGAAGATGTATCAACTTGTGATAAAAATGTACCATATCAGGAACTTATCGGTAGCCTTATGTATCTGGCAGTTTTGACACGTCCTGATATAGCCCATGCAGTAAGTTGTCTCAGCCAATTCAATAATAGATACACTAAATTACACTGGCAGTGTGCAAAGAGATTGCTTAGATATTTGAAAGGCACAAAACATTATTGTTTAAAATTTAGCAAGTCTGATTTAAAATTAACAGGCTATGCATATGCTGATTGGGCTGGAGACAGGGCTGACAGAAAATCCTATACAGGTTACGTTTTCAAACTGTCGGAAGGTTCAGTGTCCTGGAGGAGCAATAAACAAAAAACTGTAGCTCTCTCCAGCACAGAAGCTGAATACATGGCTCTTAGCGAAGCCACGAAAGAAGCCATATATTTAAAAAATCTTTTATTTGATTTGATTGATCAAAATGACTGTATTAAATTATTCAATGACAATCAGAGTGCACAAAAGTTAGTGGCTAATCCTGTGTACCATGATAGAACTAAGCATATCGATATTAAATATCATTTTATTCGGGATGCTTTATCAGATGAATTGATTAGCTTAGAATATTTACCAAGCCAAGAAATGATAGCTGATATTCTGACGAAACCGTTGTTGGTTCGTAAGAATGATAAATTTGTGCGATATTTAGGTTTAGGTTAATTTTTGTTAAGTGGGGGTGTTGAAAATAACAAAAATGTATTGTCCTCTCTCTAAAGAAGAACTATGAAGTTCTATGTTCAACACTACCCCATCTGTGTTCTTGTATATTTTCGATGATACCCTGTTTCACCAGTAGTCACATGTTATGTAGTTCCAGTAGAGTCGAGTGTGTATTAAACAATTAGTCTAGTGCTACACGTGTTTTTGTTCCACCTTTTTCACCTGAAAATAATATCCGGTTCACGGCGGGCGAACTTCGAACGCCACGCCAATGCATTATCATACGCGTAAACGCCAGACCGTGCTAGACGGCACGTACACTTCACATCCGAAGTGGTTCTTGATTGGAGGATCAGCTACCCCTCGCGCCCCAAACGTCCCGTAACAGTCCACAATATTTAGCAGACACAGGTACACATCCAGAATGTGTACGCGTAGGATACGTCATAGATAAAGAACTACGGTGCTACGATGTACCGATGTACGTCGTGTGTAGGTGAGATAATTCTTCATCTATGGATAAGATGCTGTCTACCGTGTTTGTTGTATTCGCGCAATTATGGATGAAAATTTGGAGAATCTGATTTGCATTAGCGTACAATATTTAAAAACAATTCGTTTTTCTTTGCTGACATCAGAAGAAAAATAAAAAATCAAAAGTGCCGGTCGTCCAAAACTGAATTTATCGATCACGCATGTAACAAAATGTAAAACACGCGATTATAAAGGAACCTCGAAGATAGACACTTATGAAAAAGCCGAACCGTTATGTGGTTGTGAAATTATTAACAGTCCTTATTGGAGTTCCAAAATGGTCGTTACGGCGAGATTATTACATTTCCTCGCGTCCTTGTTTGTTTTAGTTGCATGAAATTATTAAAAAAAAGTATTGAGAATATAGTGAAAGTGTTTATTAGTTGTTATAGAGAATTAAAGAAGATATTCGACGGGGATATGGAATTATCCAGACGCTCTTAAATGAGCATCCTTGTCAAAAAAATTTGTTTCTGACCACATGGCCATAGTAGCCGGGTCATTAAAGAGAGAGAGAAGAAGAAGATGAAGAACAGTCTTCATTGTTTTCCTTGTTTGTTATTTGCTGGTGATGATGAAACAGAATGGACCAGATCCGGTGGATTTAATCCATCATTTTAGGAAAAAATGAAGAAACAAATCACCCCTCTCTGCCATGCAAATTAGTTTTCAATTTATTAGGTAAACAAGATATTCGACAACAATTAAACAATATCGAGAAACATTATGAGCAAGAAAAAAGAATAGATACATTTTATCGAAAATCATAAACTGTATTAAATTTTGTGGTGCTTTCGAATTAGCATTACGTGGCCATTATGAAGAAAATGATTCGATAAATCCTCGTATATTTAAGGGTCATATCAATTTTTCGGCTGAATTAGATTTAGTACTCCGGGATCATTTGGATGAAGTGACATTTCAAACATTTTCCAAATGGTTATATATGTAGTTTTCCGTTATACTTCAACAGACCGTACCCCTTGTACAGATTTTTGCGCTAACCCCTTTTCTGAATATTATCCCAAGATAACTGCTCTAAAATGCGAGTTTTGAAGGTTAGTTTTCAAATTTTTTTCCTTCCCCGAACTCCCACATGTGCACTCTCAAAATAAAAATCCACGCGTCGCCACTGCCTAAAAATACTTTGAACTCATATTCTCAGGTTGTGGTATTTTGTTTTTTTCCTGCAACTCACCTAAATAAAACGAAGGCATCATTTCTAACTCACAACTGTCAAATCTCAGTGTTGTTATTTTTGAATTGCTCTTAACAGAGTGCAGAAGTTTTCGCATGTGCTCTTCATTAATATTCATTCCTTTAAATGATATAACTTCCAGCATATCCAAGTTCATGCAAGCATTACAAAATGATTGCCAAGCTTCATTGCTTTCAAACTGTACCGATACTTCTAGTTCTCTGGTGGATTCGTAGTATTCCAACATATCTAGGAATTCGCTAATGGTATCACTAGTAAATTTACAATCGGACAAAGTTATTTTTTGAAAATTCGTCACTTTCAATAAATCCTCCAATGTTTCGTTGACATCATTTGTTAAGTTAATCGAACATAGATTGAAAGTAGCAGAGTGGTTTATATTATTCTTTATTTCCTGTAGAGAAATATTCATTTTAATCATTGATTCATAGTTTGGATTTTATGGCAATGAAAAACTCACGGCAATTTGGTTTTTAATGATATCTAGTTCAATGGTCTTGTGATGTTTGCAAGAGTTTTCATATACTTCCATAACTTCATCAGAACTCTTCATATCTAAAAAAAAATTTAACTCTACTTCATTTTCTCACTTCGTTCTCAACAGTCTTGGTTTCTTGAAAAAGGAGCTGGAAATGAGCCACCGGTTTATTATCTGTTTCTAAGCGCAGCTCAGAGTAAATCGAATTTGGGACGCCTTGTACAATTAGAGCTGTCCGTTTTCTCCCTAGCCTAACGCAACTGCCACCGAAACTCAAAGTCCTAACCAAAAAATAGCATGAGTAACTATCTACACGGATCCCAAAATGGTTCTCATCAAAAAGAAACAAATACCAACTAACCAATTTCAATGCAAACCACAAACCAGTTTTTCAATTGATTTAATAAAAAAAACTCACTCATTTGAACTTGCCGTTCCTCCTCAGGGTACAAATAACTCGCCAACTCTGAATCATCGCTAGGAAATGAAACACGTCTCAAACTTGTCGATGAATGACATGAGTCCAACGAGGTGTTCGATTTATTCTCAAAACAGGAACCTCTCCTCAGAATTGAACACAAGTTCTTTTCCTTACATGATATGAGCGTTGACAAATCGACACCAGACTCTGAATGCTCGTTTTTTCGAGTTATGGAATAATCAAAGTTCAGTAATGGTGCTTCCAGCAATTCTTCATCTGGAGAGAAAGAATGGTCCAAAATATGTTGAAGTTTCGGTTTGAATACGCCGAGTTTCAAATCTGAAATGAGGCAATTCTATATTATGGTTATAGATTTATAAAATCTCCATTGCAGAATAAGCTACAAACAACAAAAAACACAAATTCATTAGTTATATTCATAGAATTTGCAAATGGACCTAAGTCGGTGAAAATGTTATTATTGTAGGTTCTTGAGAAAAACAAGAGTTGATGATTTAAACCTAGTAAACAACGCCAAAATCTTAACCTGAAGGCTGAAGTAATAAAACAAACAAATGACGACGTCCAAGAAAATCACGTATTTACACACAACCAAACTTATATGGAATCACCCTGTTATTTGGAAAAAACGAATTTTAATTAAAAAAAAGTCGCTGAAAAGTGAAGAGCAGTTTTCCCAAAACAAGTTTATTACAAAAATAATATAAATTATTAAAAGATTATTTTTATAATAGAACAGAAAATTAAAAGTGTAAATTTCTCTAAAAATAATTTTTATGTAACTGAGAATTGAACAACAAATAAAACGATTTTAACAAATCAATAATCAGTATTACCACCCCTGGCATTGATACAAGCTTGAATTCGACGAGGCATGCTTTCTATTAAGTTGTTAATTTCTTCTTCTGTAACATTTGCCCATTCCTCTAAAGCCTATTGTATAAGTTGCTCTGCGTTACCAGGATTATTTTGACGAGCTCCAATTTTTCTTTTGATCCTATCCCACAAGTGCTCGATAGGATTAGGTCCGGTGAACAAGAAGGCCAGTCTAAAACAGTCAAACCTTCTGTTTCGAAAAATTTTTTTGCAACTCTGCTGGTATGTGGAGGTGCATTATCCTGCATAAATAGGAAATAATCTCCAAAAGCACCTCGCCAGAGCCTCACTACAGGTTGTAGCACTAGATCAACATACCTAGGCCCTGTCAGAGATTGTCTAATGGGAATTAAAGGAGTTTTCTCACCAAACATAATTCCGCCTCAAAACATTACAGTACCTCCTTTGTATTTAGGGATCGGTCTTGCAGCTTGGAGCCTAGCTTGCCTCCCCCTACCTCTTAAAATGCAAACACGCCGGTCGTCTGATCGTAGGCCAATTCTGGTCTCATCCGAAAATAAGACATTTTTCCAATCTTCAATAGTCCAATTTTCATGCTCTAAACACCAATTAAAACGGTCAACTTTATTTTGCCTCGATAGTTCTGGAACTCTTAACGCTCTTCTCTTTAATAATTCCCGAGCGCGAAGTCTTTTTCTGATAGTTTCGACAGAAACACTAACACCTGTAGCTTGCAAAAATTGCCTTTGAAGCTCTGAATGAGATACTGCGGGATTTCTTCTAGCTGTTTGGGCTAAAAAGCGATCCTGCCTTTCTGTAGTTACTCTTCCACGACTTCTTCTCGGCCTATTCTTTAGGGTTCCTAACTCCAGAAACCTTGCCTAGGTTTTTGAAACAACCCCTTGTGTAACCCCCACCGTTCTTGCAATCTGTCTTTGTGACATACCTTGTTCTGCCATAGTAATAATTCTTCCTCTCTGGACTTCCGATAACCCCACATAAGGCATTTTTTTTAAAAACTTCGCAAAAAAAACAAAATATAAATTCACTGCGACGTTCGAACGAAATGGTAAAATCGACACTGCAAAGCCAAATCTTATCAAGTGCTTATGAACCTAACTGTTTTTGTGAGTAAACACATGCACTTTTTATTTGCTTCTAACGAAAAAGATATCAAAATAATATTTCATCTTAATACTGGGTGATTCCATATAAGTTTGGTTGTGTGTATACTGACTGTATTTAGGTGCCCCATTGTTGGGGCAGGTTCGTACATATTCCATATTTAGTTTTAAATCATTATAATAAATAATTATGGTTGAAACATCAGAATCATCTGTAATTTTTTTATATTAAGAGGGGTTTATACCGTTCGACGTTCAGTTCAAAACGCGATTCGGGATTTCTCACGATAGAGACCACCGATTTATATGGGGTTTTCACTATTATTCAATTTGATGAATTCTTCAAGTGGGAAAGTTCATAACTTTTTTTTTTCGTCGAAGAAAAGAAATAATTTTTTTTTCACTCGACCAAAAAATAATGTTATGAACTTTCTCACTTGAAAAACTCATCAAATTGAATAATAGTGAAAACCCCATATAAATCGGTGGTCTCTATCGTGAGAAATCCCGAATCGCGTTTTGAACTGAACGTCGAACGGTATAGACCCCTCTTAATCTCAGATAGTTAGACTATACATTCAAGCTGTCAGGTGATTGATTAATGAAAAAACAATAAATAAAAAAAATATAATGTTGAAACTGTACGAAGGCTCCCCACCTTCCCCTACTCCTGGCTCATTACTCTAAAGTGAACCGTTTTCGAGAAAACTGGCATTTTATGAACAAAAACAATTTGCTAACGCATCGTAACTTTCTTGTAATGGGGAAACTGAGTGGTGATAATCAACAAGGTCACTAATTTCAACAAAATTTGAGTACCAGGTTCAAATTGCAAACTTATTTTTCATTATTTTTAGCGACCATAGTTGACGAGATTACAAGAATTTTTCCAATTATACTCCATTCACTTTTATAAAGTACAAGCTGCCCGTCCCAGCTTCGCCCGGGTAGAAATTTGTTGATCCACGCGGCTACTCTTTTATAGATATGCATGTCCCCCTCTCACACTTCGGTGCCCTCTCCTACCCGCCTACCTAGCACGGAGACGCATTCAGGTCCGGTCGTGCGGTTTCATCTTCATCACTTCAACCTGCCCTATATTTTGATGTACTCGTTGTAATTGTATGATGTGAAGGGCTATTCCGTTCTAAATTAAATACTGGGGATAAATAACGTTTTAAGTTGGATTAAGATCACCCTATTCAAAAAAGGCACTCCCTAATAGTGCATGATTTTGGAAAACATCTGATAACCATAAACAGGTAATAGCAAGTCAATCTTGAGAGATAGATATATACTATCGCGGACTTTTTTGTAGAATTATTTAAGAGGTACATTTCCGTCATACATTGTATCCACGTAAGTCTTGCGGTTTTTGCAGCGCACGTGAAAATAGCTGATTATGGCTGATTTTTTTGTAATTATTGAAGTTATAGTAGGTATCCTTAATTTTTTCGGGTGAACAATAAAGCCTATGTCACTCAGGGATAATGTAGCTTTCTCAGGGTGAAAAAATTTCTGAAATAGGTCTAGCAGTTTTTGAGCCAAGTCGTATCAAACACACAAAAATACAAATCTTTCTTCTTTATAATATTAGTATAGATGGAAAACATCTGATAACCATAAACAGGTAATAGTCAATCTTGAGAGATAGATATATGCTATCGCGGACTTTTTTGTAGAATTATTTAAGAGGTACATTTCCGTCAAACATTGTATCCAAGTAAGTCTTACGGTTTTTACAGCGCACGTGAAAATAGCTGATTATGGCTGATTTTTTTTGTTATTATTGAAGTTATAGTAGGTATCCTTATTTTTTTCGAGTGAAAAGTATAGCCAATGTCACTCAGGGATAATGTATCTTTCTAATGGTGAAAGAATTTCTGAAATCGTTCCAGTAGTTCTTGAGCCTATTCGTATCAAACAAACAAAAATTCAAATCTTTCCTCTTTATAATATTAGTATAAGTATAGAAGTATAAATACCTGTTGGCCATGGAATTCTGACCCATTTCACCGTGTATATTTTGAAAATGTTGGGTTATGGTCATCCTTCTCTCAGTTGAACAAGCAACGTTGCCGTTTCTACATATATGTCGCAGTAATTAGGTATTTAAAAAAAATGTTCATTTACTTCGGGAATAAAATGAACTTAAGAAAATATCATGTGAATTCAATAATTTCTGAGACCTGGCAAATTTTGAAAAAACTTTTTTCTCTGTTAATACTGAAAAGGTTTCACGTATATAAACATAGTTGGAAGATTCAGTTAGGCTATTTTCTTGTACGGAAATCAAGAATCGAGTGTTGAAATTTCACTGAAAAATAAACGTCGGCAACGTCTCCGAGATTTATTCATTGACGTAATGTCATTTACAAGTGCCAACCTGCGATTTTTCAGGTAAAAAAACTTGATAAACCTACAACTTGGCCAACCGCGATACTTTATAAAAGTGAATGGAGTATACAAGAAATTTACAATGCGTTAGCAAATTGTTTGTGATCATAAAATGCCAAAGTACGCAAAACCATCTATCTCCATCTTAATAACTAAACCGTAAGGGTGCATCTTATGTGAGGAGCGATTCCGAGATAAAAACAATGCTAAATACCAAAGATATTCTACAGAATATCTGTGCGAAATACGCAAAAGTTGGGTCTGACTCGCATACATTAGCCTATTGTATGTAGATATGTAATGTAATGGAGACGATAGCGTGTGGAAAGATTGAAGACAAAGAGAAAACCTGTAAACACTGCAAAAAGAGGGTAAATTCCCCTGTAAATTGTATCCAGTGCGATTCGGCTTTCCATCCAAGTTGTGCCAACCAAGCAAAGGTCCTAAATAAAGGGAATAAGGTGATTTTTTGCCGATCACGCGAAAAAGTGAGGTTAAATACGAAAGTATTGTCCAAAATAAAATAGGAATGGAAGAAAAAGCTTTGAGAAACGTTGTTAGGGATTTACTGAAGGAGTTCTTAACACCTGTACAACAAAAGATGGAGGAAGAAAGTACAGAGTTGAAGAAATCTATTCATGTCGGATCACTTGAAGGATCAAAAGAAAGCAACTGAGAGGTTTTTCGAAGAAGTAAGAGCTTTGAGAGAAGAAAATGCAGAATTAAAGAAACGATTGAACACAATGGAACAGAGGCTGAATATGTAGGAGCAGAAGGAAAAGCAAAACAATGTCATAATTGTAGGGGTACCGAAGCAGGCACGCAAAGACTGCAGAGAGATAGTTGATAAAATATACACGACAATGGAGATAGAGCTTACAAGTGAAGAGTATTGGAGTGCTATAGATTCAACAAAAAAGAGAATGGACCAATGTTGGTTCAACTAGTACGACAATATTTGAAACAAAGAATAATGAAAAAGATTGAAGAACTCAGAGGAATTAGAGTACGAGAATGTGGCTTAGAGGGAGAAAATAACAGTATACAGATATGGATAATGTAGTTGGAAACCCTGTGGTTTCAGTACAAAATTCGAGCAGTCTTCTAGTCCAGTTGAACAGTGGAAGAATCGAAACCTCAGTGCGATTCGATATCGAATAAGCGTCGTTTTCGAGTTATTCCTAACTGTATACGAAAAAATTTGAGGAAAAAATCATGAATTTCATATATATATATATAATCTTTTGAACGAGAGAATTACAAACTGTTTTCTTGAATCAAACAATACATGACATATGGCACGTGTGAAGAAATGGCTGCAAGGACCAGATTATATAAATGAATAAAATCTGTTTCCCGCTCCAAATCTAAGTGTTAGCAGAGGGAATGTAAACGGGGTACCATACAATTCCGAGTATGATACACGAGAACAGATAAAAACCTCTGAAAAAACTCTGTCTCCCCGTGTATGTGTGGTGATACTGAATTTGTTCAAAAAAATATGCTGCTATCCATGTTACAGAGCTACTTGTGCTTGAAAATTGCCTTTTCATTGAACTGGATGCAAATGTCTTGAAATTATATCTGTAACAGGAAAAAAAGAAGAAAAACGAGAAAGAAGCAGTAAAAAAATTACTTCACCTGCTAAAAAACCTTTTCACAAAGTCCTAACTCTCTTATGGATCGGGAGGATCTTTCGATCAGGTCCGATCTTCCAAGTGATGATTCTTCTGTTCTTCAGGTGTTCGAAGAACGCTACAGGCCCCTTATGTTGGGGGATCATCTCCCATAGATTAGAGTGGTTGTTTTTAGCGAAAAATCAGCAAAATTTCATAAAAAATCTGAATGCTTCTCTGTATATGCAGATGACACAAACTTCTTAACTATGTCTGACCCAATAAAAGAAGACATAGACAGGTTTAAATTGCTCATGAGTGAGATTGTTGAATGATGTGAAGAAAATAATTCGAGAATTAATGTGGAGAAGACCGATGGATTATTTTTTGTTGGAGCCAGATCCTGTTACTGTGGCTTTATACAGGACAGTGGCTACAATAGAAGTTCACGTTTTGATTGGCCGGACTGTTTTCGACCACTAATGGCGGACTTTCATTGATTTGTTGTCATGTCATAGTGTATAAAGCTCAAAATCGAGTCAAATGTCAAACAGCACGACACTCAAATGTAAACAAATATCCGCCATGTTTGGGCAAAAACGTGTTCTATGACCCTATTGCCGCCACTGTCTTGCATAAAGCCACTGTAGATCCTGTATTGTAGCTCCTGAACAGGTTGAGGAGTCAGCTGGAATACTAGCAAGATATGTGAGATTTTTGGGGGTCACCATTGATAGATATCTGAGTTGGACGGATCACATAATGCAGTTAAGGAAGAAATTAAATTCAGTCGTCTACACATTGAAGGTGATGAGGGATCAAGTAGATCCATTTGTATTGAGGATGCTGTATTTCTTCAATTTCCAATCCATCCTATAATATGGTATTATATTCTGGGGAAGATCAACATATCAATGAGATCTTCTTGACACAAAAGTGGGCTATGAGAACAATATTTAGACTCGGATATAGGGAAACTAGTAGGGGAGTTTTTAAGGGAAACGGAATTATGACGGTCTATGGCTTGTTTGTTTATAGGTTGCTGGTCTTTTTCTACAAGCACCAACACTATTTCGAGGCCTACAGAAGTGTGAATCGAACGAGACGAATGGCTCCTTACCTCTTTCATTCATTCAACGACAAGAACTGAGAAAGGACCTCTCTACATGGCGCTGAGACTATTCAGTTCCTTGCCAAGATCTTTCCATGTTGTGCAGAGCTTTAATGTTTTCAAGAGAAATTTGTCAAATTGTATTCTCCAATGTGAACCTTATACTTTGGGTGAATTTTTTTGAATATTGTGTTGAATAATTTGTTTCATTGACCTACTCCATTTTTACTGTACATTCTGGTGTATGTAATTATTGAAATCAATAAATATTATTATCATTATTATGGCAGGTCTGTTTGAGACAATGGCCAAAACATAAACCGTGTCCCTTTCCTGATGTTGCTTTGCATACACTTTGGGGCGAGGTTTAATAATTAATGAGATTATTTTCAGCCTCCCAAAAATTTAATGAGACTATATTTGCGCGGTTCTGTTTTTGTCTGATAATTGATTAACGACTTCTGTCAATGTCATAATATATATATACATATATTCTTTCAATCAGAAAAAAATATGCAATTCAATGGTTGAATGAAATATAGGGTGTCCAGTTGAAAAAACTATAAGTTTGGCTTATAACTCAAAAACGATAGCCCAAAAAAATTGTTTGTGTACTCCAATGAATTCTACGTGAAAATATTTGTCGAAGACAGTTTTCATCTTGAAAATATCATAAGAGGTTATTGAGATACACAGTGTACCCGAAAACGCCATAATTTCAAAATCACCCTGTAACTTCCAAAGTTTTTGATTTACCGAAGAACTGAAAGCATCTTTGAATTAGTCATGAAAAACTAGACCATAAAGTAATTTGTTGATCGTATTCCTTCAATTAAATATCAAAACGCTGGTCGTGGGATTGGAATATTCATCAATGAGACCATCAATTTACTCTTCGAGCGACGTTTCGCAACTTTTATTGTTGCTTTTTCAAGCTCTATAAAAACATACAATCAACAGTTGACACATATTACAAAATGAAATAAAAGTTTTACCTCGAATTCAATGATGTTCTAGTTCATAAAGAACCGAACGTAAAAACACTATCGGTAAACAGTGACGCATTCCTCTCCGTCGTCAAATCCATACTGAAGACGGACATATGGAATATTATTTATATTTATTGATGTCGTGCACGTAAGCTGAAAAGGAATGCGACCTGCCACCCCCTCAATAAAACAGAAAAGGAACAAAGGGCATCACAACATCGGTAAAAACAACAATTAAAAGAATATTGTGAATTATATACACAAGTTCTCGAATACTGGACAGACCAAATTTCCAGCCTCCTTCAATGTTGGACCATTCTACCCTGTCTAGCGTACATATCTAATATATTACTGTATATAATACTGAGATTAGAGCAGTCCGTTCTCAGGTTGACAGTGTCGGCCAAGCTTATTTGAACCATTTCACCCATGTTACGTTTGAACCAATTAGCTTCCCTGTCCAGTACCGCGACTTCTTTGAATTTGAAGGAATGACCTGTGTCAAAATGATGTGATGCCAATGCTGTTTTGTTAGATTTGTTCTGATTGTGGTTTTTACAATCATTGATATGTTGGCTTATTCGTGACTTCAAGTATTGTTTAGTCTGGCCAATATAAGATTTGCCACAGACCATAAAGTTCCTACTTAAAATTTTATAACTCCAACGGTTTCAGAAATACCCTTAGGGGACAGCGAATTTGGGATGCACTGTACAAATAAATAATGTAATGATTGACTTCATTTCCTGGCAAAGATAAGAAGATGAACGTCATATATACTATGTATTACCGCGCGAAATTCGTATCAATCATATCACTCCATTTGTTGCAATATTCTCCAACTAAAGACAGTCTTTCTGGTTTAGGTTGCACTTCTCCTTTTCCTTTGGATGATGACACATTATAAAAATCCATTTCTTAGTTTCCATCATGTTCATCCTTCTCAGGGACAAAGTGAGCATCAGTCTCCTCTACTGTCTATATCACTGCATTCTTATTCTTCAAACCAACTTTTCACCACTGATTCAAAGAAAAGGTCCGTAAATCATTAGCATTTTGTTGGTAGAAACTCAGCTCCACTGGTTAGTTGATGTTTTATGTGAAACGTCCCCGAAATATCCATTATATAAAATTAGAGAACGCTACTCACGAAACATAGTTATACAGTTTGTATTTCAAAACTGCAAAGCGCAATCGCGATTATCCTCAACTCAACTTAAACCAAAGCTAGTGAGACAATGGTATACAAGTTAGACAAACACTGAACATTTTCGAAAAACACCCTACAAGTCTGAAATTATGACAGATATCAATTTACCATTGAGTTTGTTATAAAAATTGATCTCCTCGTATCGACATCATTTTTCATCTATCGTTCTTACGAATAGGACTTTCAAACCAAATGTAATCCACTCATGACTTGTTGTCATTTAAAACCTGGTTTTTCTAAATTTTTCCAGTCTTTATGGAACCACCACAATTATTCCAAAAGACATTAAGAGAATTTTAATTGCACTTTTTTAATTCAAGGTAAATTTCTTCGAAAAACACTTTCAAGTTGATTCTGATGCAGATAATAATAAATATAATCTAAAATGCTGGCGATACAGTTGGTATACCGTTCAGAATAAAATTCATACCTGTATCGCCAATTGTAGAGTCTTCAGTAATTTCAGTTTCTGCCTCCAAAATAGTGCCTTCAGTAGGACTATCTTGAAGAGTATCATGATGCTCTTCATTGGAATTTTCATCCATGACTGAATCACCCGAATTTCCTCAAATTGATGCACCTAAAATTTTGGAGATGTAAACTGCCAAAATATGGTCGAATTTGACTTACCATTCCGTACCATTTTCAAAATATCTGGTACACATTTTTCTCCGTCAATCCTAGAATTTTGTTCGACAAGAACATTCTAACTCACTATTTTTGCGATTGCAAAAAATTCATTTCACCATTTTCTTAATTTCATTGGAAGCAGAATGCAAATGATTATTAATATTATTATCGTGAATTAACCAAAAAATTGTCTGTTGTTAAAAAAGCAACATGGCCGGGCGCAAACTCAAACCATATATCACAGATTGCAAATACTAGCACAGATCGTCTATGGTAAAGATATACCACAGCCAAACAAGCCTTGAAATGGGGTCAATACTGCGAGAGGATAGAATTTATTTCATGATCAAATAGACTGTA
This sequence comes from Adalia bipunctata, assembly GCA_910592335.1. Lineage (NCBI taxonomy): Eukaryota > Metazoa > Arthropoda > Insecta > Coleoptera > Coccinellidae > Adalia > Adalia bipunctata. Next base: position 18,158,976 of record OU342957.1, read on the forward strand.
TCTCGAAAAACGACGGTGAAAATTATTTTATCAATCTTTATAATAAAATAAAAATATACGTTGAACTTTTACAGACAAATATATAAGTACAGTTACAGCAAATGTATAAGTACATATATCTGTACCATTGTTTAAGCCTAAAGGAGAAACAAGGTAATTCTGGAAAGGTCTATTTTAACATGACTTATTAGTATTTTATCCTAGGTATTGAAAACTACCAGATATTGAATCATGAGCACATCGAAAACAAACAAAAGCACTTCTAATTTGTACTATTAATGTCTAGAGATTGGAAACACCATTTCTGATATATTGTGATATGTGATGTTATCTTACGTTCTATTCACGCCAGGCCTATTTCGTCTGTATTTATCGAATTTTGAGCCGAAAATGGACTGAAACTCGGTGTCTCAAAGGATAAAGTTTGACTCAATAATAACGAATTCGTGGTCAAATTCAATACTGGCTGTCCGGCATATCACGATAACTCCCAAACGGGAATACCTAGAAACTTAAAATTTTCAGGGTAGGTTCGAATCTCAGATGCTGCGTTAAGGTTTATTTAACGCGCGGAATTCAACTAGGGGTTCTGGAAAGATGGCCGTTCCAATTTCGATTTAATTATAATTTAAAAAATAACGGTTTCGATTAGATGCAATTTTGCAATCTGATGGATAATGACGTATCCAAGCTACATGCTACATGTGTTCAGATCACGTAACCAGAACCATTTATTAAATAAATCACCCAGCAATATTAATTTCAAGCCATACAAATATTTGTATACATGTTTTTTATTACTTGGCATGGAACGAAACTACAGTACTAACCATTGTTCGAACAATGGTATTTGAAAAACTGACCTTTGAAAACAACCTGTATATCTCTTGTTCTGTAGCTTGCTGCACAGAACCTTCAGTTTATGTGTTCTGTGACTGATCATAGATCGACAAAGACGTCTGTGCCTACTTGTCAAACTGACAGGAAAATTTGCCGAAAGTAAACCAAAATAGATAAGAGCATGATAAGAGGAGCGGAGTCGCCGATAAAATTAAGGGCGCAAAAAATAACAATATAGAAGAATGTTCTGGATTTTGGAAATAAGCATGAGTGAAGCAATAAATACATTTTCAGTTCAAGCAAACAAAATTCTTCAAAACAGGTCTTAGGTGCAAAATGCCTGAAGCCATTTAACTTGAAGTGGGTCATGCCAGCTCATAGGAAATTCGTATTAGGTCATTATAACGTTCATTTGTTATTCAAAAAATTCACTGAAAATGGATACGAGCTCAAGAAAAAAAATGGCACCAGTGAATGTCGTTTTTATTTCACTTTTACTTGATTTGCTGGCCTTTACAATGATACTTCCACTTTTTCCATCTTTATTGGACCATTATAAATTGAACGATTCAACTGGTTTGTATTCATGGTTATCTGACAAAGTAAGATATTTTCAAGAAATCGTTGGTGCTCCGGACAAATTCAATAATGTCTTATTCGGAGGATTCCTGGGATCCATGTTCAGTTTTTTGCAGTACCTTACTTCTCCTTTACTAGGAAGCATTTCAGATGTCATAGGAAGGAAAGCCGTTATGATAACATGTTTGGTGAGTCCATTCTAAAAATTCAGCAGTGAATTATATATATTTTTTTTCAGGTTGGTATTTCACTTTCCTACATTTTGTGGGTATTTTCCAGCAATTTGATCATATTCATCATCGCAAGATTTATTGGTGGGATTAGCAAAGGCAATATTTCTTTGAGTATGGCTATAATAACTGATGTTTCTACAATTGAAAATAGGGGTAAAGGAATGGTACGTACCTTAACCCTTTCAAGCTTAGTGGTATACTAAACATACCACAACTATAAGATTCATTCTTGATTCAAAGCAGAATTTAGAATGAACCTTAAAGTTGTGGTATGTCTAGTATACCGCTTGAAAGGGTTGAAAAACGGATACATGAAAGATATTTACAGAACCCCTAGTCAAATTTTGTCCTTTTACTAAAGCAACTGTGACAGTCAAGATCTATTAAGTTTTCACATTTGAGTATTACTGTTTTTAATGTTGGCAAACAGATAGAATTGGATATGAATGTGGATTTGTCATCAGTGAGTTGAACTTCATATTTTGAGGCATTCCCTGGCTAAAAATTATAAGAATACAGACAATCTTATAGCCCTTAGGGCTTAGTTGTGGTGGTAGTTTAATGACTTGGTTAAAACTTTGTTTGTGCTCGCTTGTTCCTTTGGGTAATAGTGTTATCATTTGCCCAAATGTCTTTAGTTTTGGAATTTTGAGCCCTAATGAATAATTACGTTGGACTCACTGATTAAGAATTCATGGTCAAATTAAATTTTTCCTGTCTGTCCAGCCAATCATAAATATGATAACTTTCAAAAGAGAAGACTTGAGTCTTGAAATTTCAGAATGCTGCACCTTGAAAACATAAGTGGCATTATCCAAAAACGGTGATTTTTCTATTCTGTGTGTGATAGTAGCGCTGACCTTGTAGCATATAGTTCCTTGATTTGAAATTTTTTATAAATCTGAAAACATATGGTACAAGCTTAGCGCTACTTTCAATCACAGAACAGAATATACTAATAAATTTCTATTTTTGGTTAATGCCTCTTTTGTTTTCAAGGTGCGTATGTTTGTTTTGCCTCAGTTGAGTTTGTAGAAGAGCAAAACTATCCCAAATGTTTTGGAATTATTAGTTTTGGATATCCTGATATTATAAAAACTACAAATCTGTCTGGTTGAAACCAGATGTTTGTTTATTGATGTTCTTGAAAATAAAAAATGTTTGAAAAGATTTTATGTAAATGATTGATTAGAACTATATTCAAGGTTTAACTCTATCTGAGAAATAGCCAACTTGAGAGTCGGATTTAGTTGAATCCAGGACGATTAATCGAATTGACCCAAATATAGTTTGAATTTTCAGAAGGAAGTTGATGTTACTGAATAATCCCACTGTTGATTTTTCAGGCACTTGTTGGAATTGCTTTTTCGATAGGCTTCATTGTTGGGCCTATGATTGGAGCAACTTTTGCTGTATGGGCAAAAACTAGAACAGGACAGTGGTATGTTGTACCTGCTACAACTGCATTACTATTGTCACTTGCGGACTTATTATTTGTAGCTCTTTACTACCAGGAATCATTACCTAAGGTAACAGAAATTTTTCAATTAAAGTATCAGAAATTCAAAAATTATGCGAAGTATAAAACCAGTAATTTTTATATTGATGCGAAATAAGTCAAGAATCTCTAGTGCTCACCCTGCGTTCTAAGAAATTATGCAAGATCTTCCACAATATTTTTGAGCGCTTTTTTACACGTCTGTATTTTTCGAAGTTCATTCAACATCATATCGCTAAAGAAAAGCGGTTTAGTCACGGTATTACATCGAAATCACAACACAGTCTACACCAGCGTTCTAGAATAGATTTTGCACAACATGTGTACCAAAATAGAAATATAATTCTTAAAAACCGCGAGCGTAGCCGTCAATTAGGCGATTGAATGAGAGTGTTCACCATGTAATATTTTGAAACTCTGATGCTGTTACTGGTGGATATATTGTATTCTTTATTTAACTTTATATTCAACTTATTTTCATTTCAGGAAAAGCGTGCCAAATCATTCAAAAGTAGTTTAAAAAATGCTGAAGTTATGATAAATGTAAAAAACTTATTCAGATTTTCTGCTGTTGACCATGACAAAAAGACTAATACTAAGGAACTGAAGAAGTTAGGACTGATATATTTTGTATATTTGTTCATATACAGTGGTCTAGAATTTACACTAACATTTTTAACCCATCATGTATTTGGGTATAGTTCAATGCAACAGGGATGGATGTTTTTCTGCATAGGTAAAACTTTCGATTGTATTGATATCTATTTTAACAAATTCATATAAGGGCTTGTCCAAGTGAGGAAATTTTTATACGGTCGGAAAGAGGAATAATCGATTCATACATGAGTGCAATTTCGATTCTCTAGGCGATGCAGAAGTATTTTTGAAAAATTCGCGAAAATTTCGAAAAAATCCGGCAAAAAAGACTATTTGAAACTCGATAAAACTTTTTTCACAGATGCCCTGGTCTTGATATAAATATACGGATCGAAAGAGGAAAGGTCAATTCAAAATGGTTTGGTATTCATATTTTCCATAATTTTCCCATTTCTTCAGGAAATTTTATCAAACTTTGACATTTCGCCTATACCTAAAGTCACCCAATTTGCAGGGATCAACCGATAGGATAGCTACTTAATAATAGGGCTCTACTAGTTATAATAGTTCGAAATGAGATCATCGGGGCTATTCACTAAGCAAAGTTGTTATGGATAGCAACTTTGCTTAGTGAATAGCCCGACTATCTTGAAAATCGTTCGGGATAATTGTATAATTTTTTTTCCCAAAAAGTTTTTAAGTCTTCTGCAAATTTACCGATCACTCTCCAGGTGATCAGAAAGACACTGCGGTTCTCAGATAATGACCTTAAAAAACTGTCAATAAGTCCATTTATTCAAATGGCAATCCCTGATTTTTTTTGGGTACAGATATCCTAGTGGGTGGTCTCAAAAGTATTTTGCTAAAATCCAATTGATTTTTACAGATCTATTGAAAATTTGCACACACGGTGGCGAAACGTTGATAATGAGGATGTTTACTGATTATTTATATTAAAAATTCGCGAGTTTGAAATTAATGTAATAAAACATGACTGCCTGGACACCTTAATATTTTGACAGATAATTCTCTGTATTGAACAATATAACATTGATGTAACATCAACTTAAATTCTAGGTCTTACCATGGCTGTCATACAGGGTGGTTATGTCACCAGAATTCCTAAAGACAAAATTAAAAAAACTGCCGTTTTGGGTTTGTGGCTGATCATTCCTTCGTTTGTTTGTGTAGGTTTGGCTACTGAACCAATTCTATTGAACCTTGGGTTATTCTTCTATGCAGCATGTAAGTGAAACATATATCCAGATCTGCGCTTGTGCGGCAATATTGAGAACAAAGATACTTTCCTAATTCTCTCTGACACATCGTATTAGGTCGTGAAACGTATGTCATTCATAACTTTCGATCTTAACCTCAAAATTTCATGTGTAGACTAGGGATAATTATTTTTAATTGAATTTCTCACCTATCTGCTTACTTGAACCCTCTTATCTTCAATTAGGAGGTCGTAAAACTCGTAAATTGAATGATATTATGAAGCTTTATGGAGTACAAATGAAAATGTCATGATGATAAAAGGAAAACATCCAAAATCAACATTATATTTTGATATTATTAGGAAAGTGAAAGCAAGGGCTTTTTCATGCTAATTCTTCTTTTGTGATTTGGCAATGCTGTCATCTTTATATCAGCAGCACGTCATGATGAGTACAACCAATCAAAAATCTCTCTAGCCACTGAAGTCACACGATTTCCCGCTTCTTCTGATCGTTTGAATTCGGTAGATTATTTTTGAGTTTTCAATATTTTTTAAGGTTATAAATTGATGAAGAAAAAATAAAAAAAAAATCACGTATTACGTGAGAATCCAATATGTCAAAATATATTTTTTCTGGAAATGCCCATTGTCCAACTTTGTTTCGTTCGGTAAACCTGATGATTAATAGCCATCATAATATGATCGTTGAATATTACTATTATAGCTCAAAGAGAGACATCTTCATAACTAAAGATTATTTTAGGATCTGTTATAGAAGATAATCTCATAGAGCTCTATCCAGAGATAATGAAATTCTCACACATAGTTTCGAAATGATCAGGAAAACAAAAATTCGAACGGCCATATTTACGGAACTCTTGTTCGTTATTGTAGATTAAAAAAATTAGATCATTAGATGCCAGCACCATGGTGGTCCAAGTTGGAAACAGTTTCGCGTACACTGATTTTAGATAATGATAGCATGATTGAAATGAGAGCTAAGAAACAACGATTGGCTTCTTAATTGAAAAAAGGAATGCTATAAATTTATGCATACGTATTTTTTTTCAGCGACTGCTTTAGTTGTTCCCTGTATTATGACGATGGCCTCTCTGTATGGTTCTGCCGACCAGAAAGGAACGATTATGGGTATTTTTCGATCTCTAGGTGCATTGGCTAGAGCTCTGGGCCCAATTTTCGCCAGTATTGCATTTTGGAGTATAGGCTCTTGTACAACGTATCTTATAGGAGCAGTATGTTTATTGTGGCCTGTAATGAAACTAATGAGATTGTGATTTTGTACTTTATTCATCAAGTGATACATCACTACTGTTCAGTATATATTTATAGTATTAATTGATTTGTTATTACTGTTAATCAAATTTATAACTAAGTTATTACTCATTCATTGTTTTAAAGATATATATATTTTTCTTACGGAAATAAACTATTTCTAAATACAGTGTTCCCATTTTTTTTCCTTTTTCATATAAAATATAGTGAGATAAATTGTGTTGAATGAACTTCTATATGTACAGTTTTGGGTATCAATCGCGAAAATGATTTCACTTTCAAGCTGTTGCATACATGGTTCATGGCAAGGAGAAAAGATATAAATTTGACAGACGAAAAGATGATATGGGCAGTGCCACCTCAAGGCTAAATGGGCTGCAGTCCAAATGTGCAATTTTGTTTCCCTCGTCAATTCAAAAAATGAAAGCGAAATAATAACAGAAGCTGTAATATTATGCGAAACATTTGGGTCTGATTTAGGATATGATTTCATTGAAGAAAGACTACATTTCAAATATTTCAATGTACGATTTCATTCCGATCAATCGTTCATATTTCGTGTGTCGTATGCTTACTTCCATGTGCAAGTTTTCGAGCCCCTGTGAAACCTTCATTTTATAGTTGAAAAGAATAGATAAGTGCAACATGAGATTTATTCCATCTCCGATAATGGGATAAAGCTTTTGAAAGTCTCTTGTAAAATTTAATTGCATTTAGTCGCTGTGCAGTTTGTAGAGGATCATTCACGATCATTCGAAGCGGAGTGAATTCTTCTAGGGTTGTATCATTGGTTAAGTCGAATCAAGAGTAACACTTCTCTTCAAATATGCAAATTGAGAGCGGAATTAACTCATTGGGGCAGTTTGTACGGAGTTCTGACCAGGGTAGTTCCTAGAGAGTTATTGCCAAGAGGGCATTGACGGAATTAAGATACCGAATATCAGCTGCACAAAATCAATTATAGTATTCGGAAAGACGGAAAGTTATATCAACGTAAAAACGTTTTTTATCTTGGCGAAGTTCAGTTAATGCGTATGAATCGTAAATGAACTTATATGTACCTAGTTACGTTATTTCAAGGGTTGGTATATTGGTCCACCTGTAAACTGTCACATAGCGGCTCTTACAGGTTCTTGAACATCATTTCATCACTCAGTAGGGTGATTGGTAAATTTGTCTTGGCAAGTGGATAAATCTAGAGACCACCTGAAGCCATAAGTAAGTCCTTAAATGTTATGTTTTGTTGAGCAGTTATTAATAATGGACTTTGTTGGAAATGGATATCTAGTAAATTCAATTTGTTTATCATGTAAAATATACAAATTGTCAAAGATGTCAGTTGCGATTAAATAAAGCAATTGTCAGAAAATAATGATTAAAATAATAATGATTCTAAAAATTCTCTGAATCTCAACATTTGACGACCAATTGAAGGGAAGATACCAATTCAGAAAGTTATTCTCAAAAACTTGCAGGATGATAGATAACCTTATGAAGAAAAGAATGCAGAAAGTATACCTAATTAAATTGTTCAGGACATTTTTCAGATAAATCGGAAAGACTGTTTCTGCTTTCTTCATGGGGTTATGTATCTCCTTGCAAAATTTAATTTTGAGAGTAACCTCATTGCTTATTCTTATTAATCGAGATCTTCAATGGGGTCAAATTCTCTATCGTGTCCTGCCACACTCGCCTAATGGTCATAATCGTAGAAGTCTCACTAATAGTAATAACCTTAGACAAAGGTAAGTCTGAGGTAATAACGCATCTTCCTGAAAGAATTCTCCGATTATTAACAGACTTCATAGAAGACATAGGTATAAATCTCATAATTTTATAAATTTTAGGCGACCTCAAAATATCTCGATAGTACAAAAAAAGGAGATAACTTGGAATTCTATCAATATCAATCTAACAGTTTCAATTCCATAAGTAAGAATAAAAACCTATACTTGAAGATACCAAATGTATAAGTACGAGTAGATTAATCCGTACTCGTCATATAAAATGTCACCTGTTCAGTTTTCGCAGAGTCAAAGAAGAAGACCTTTGGAAGAATCTCTTATAACTGAGGTTTTCGCCTCAGCTTCATTCATCACCTCTCTCTCTTGCACTATGGGCAAAGTGTTATCTTTGTCATCTTATTGTACTGACCTGACCTAGCAAAAACATCGTGTCATCGTCATCTGCTCCATAAGTAACGAGAAGAAAAATGATGGTGATACTCAAATTAGTTACAGAGGGTGCATACATTTGACGAACGGATATAGTTGTTCAACACTTCATGGACAGGTTGAATAAACCAGCCCTTAAATGGAAAATGAAGTATTCCAGCTACATGCAAAATCATGCACGGCAAATAATTTTGTTCAGATCGCGTAACCAGATGAACCCTGTAAAATTTTACTCTCAAAAACATGTGTTGAAAAAGTGATGGTAGTCTATGCATAGACATAGACGTACAGGGCGGGCAAAATTGGTGCTACATGAACTAAAACTTTTTAACCCAAGGAGATAGAGAAAAACGAATGGCACCTTATAGCCTCTTTTTTCGAGAAACTGATAATGCCATCAACTAAATAGTATGCCTCAAAAAGAAATAGACCATCTTATTGCATTAATGCCAAGACGTGTTGGGGACTGTATAGATAAACCAAGGTGGGCAAACTAATTTATTGAAAAAAATTATGACCCTTCGTTTTTTTTCTCCAAACTTCATTCATTCACATCTTTGTCAGTTAGTTTATATTATTTTTCTTCCGAGATATGGCAAATTGGAAATAGAAATAAATCCTACTGAATTTTCATTCTTTATTATTCCATCAATTCAAGAAATTTGAAAAAATAAACCACTTTAAGAACTACAAATAATAATGCAAGTCTGAAACGTGCATTCTATTCCAACAGAAAATAATATTCTATCCAATATTTAGTATCAAAACAGTTTTGAAATCAATCAAAATAATAGGTATGTCTAATTTATTCCTGTGGTTCAATTCAGTTACTCATAGATTGTCGGGATTGTCCATTTGATAAACCTCAAATATTAAAGGATGACTGATCATATTTTTCGACCAATTTCAATATCACAGTACACACAGCTCAAAATAACAAAGTTACTTATCATCAGTCGTATCTTCTTTGATATAAGCTCAAATAAATCTAATCATCTATGGAAACAACTGAATATCACCAACAAGTGAAACTTTACTCAAGAAAAACTGGTTTTATTAAGTATATAACACTAAGGATTAATATTCTGCCTTCAAAGAAATCTACTATAATTTTGACAGCTCAATCATGTTATATGTTAATTTTGAAAGTCGAAGTATGCAATATTCAATAGAAAATACAAGTCTTCTCAGAAGGCAGCATTCAAAAGCAGTATATATAACATATCACTTAGCCATATAAAAACGACATACAAAAGTTTTTCTCAAAGTCATTAGAAGGAGGAAATAATTAGCTTAACGTACTTTGATGGATGGAACAAAAAAACCATGTCTACTTAACCACAGCCCTATGCCTGTACCCAGTAAAATGGAAATAATGTTGCTCAGAAATAGAGTACATAGCCCTTTACGAGAAAAAATGCTGTTGTTACCCAGACGAGCATAACGAATACTCAACATCTCACGTTTTCTTGGTCTGAAACTCCAGTTTTTTGGGGGCTGCTGATCTGGACGGCTGCTCCAATCGTTGAAGAAATCCGAATCCTATGGAGATTATCACATGAATAATTTCAATTCGAAATTTGATGAAAATATAGAAGGAACACTTGAATTTAGCATTTTTCTAGTGGTTGAGACGGAATATTCTCACAGAGCAATGAGCATGAGAAGTTTCATAGTACGGTTCACAGAATGTTTCCCCTAACTGATTCATTAGAGCATTATAGGGAACTAAAAGGGACATATAACCAAAATTTTAATTGTGTTCCTCGAATTTGACAATAATCCCTTTATTCTCAGTCCTATAACATTGGTGAAAAATTTCTATCTATTCATGCCCACCACCACCCCCCCTCCTGAAAAACTGTCTGATATGATGATGGTTAATTTTTTTTTTAATTAAAATTGAAAAAACGTCCCGCTCAAGAACAAAATCGACGTGTCCGAACAATTTAGCAAATTCGTGATTCATCTACTAGAAAAGACCTCTGCTTCCTTTTCAATGTGACACTATGCATCTGGTATACTCTCTTTTGCAGTGCAACCAGGTGAAGCAGTTGATGTGTTAAGTTTATAAATGTTATTCAACTAATTTGTTGGTTACGAGCCGCTACTGGGATGGTATTCAATTAATTTCTGGGTATTTTATTGAATATTTTTTACAAAAGAAAACATGTACACTGTACAGTGCACCCCAAATTCGCTGTCCCCTAAGGGTATTCGGAAACCGTTCGAGATATGAAATTTTAAGTATTTTCAATGGGACACCCTATATTTCATTTCACCATTGAATTGAATATTTTTTTCTGATTGAAAGCATATATCAGAAAAAAATATGCAATTAAATGGTGAAATTAAATATAGGGTGTCCCATTAAAAAATCTATTAGGGCCGGTATTATAAAGGCCAACCGAGGATTCAACCGTTGCGCCAACAACCAAATTCCTCACTATCTGGTAGTTGGCGCACGGTTGAATCCTCGATTCGCCTTTTATAATACCGGCCCCTAGTTTGCGTTATAACTCAAAAACGATAGCCCAAAAAAATTGTTTGTGTACGCCAATGAATTCTACGTAAAAATATCTGTCAAAGACGGTTTTCATCTTGAGAATATCATAAGAGGTTATTGAGATACACAGTATGTCCGAAAACGCCATAATTACAAAATCACCCTGTAACTTCCTAATGTATCAAACAACCTGTGTAAGATTCCAGAATACAACTTCAACTACCTACAGAGATACTCCTTCCTTAACATGTATACCAAGAATGTAATTTTCACCATTAAAATTGTTGATATCAAAGACATTTCTCACTCCAGCTGTTGAATTTTTTGAAAAAATCAAATATCACAAAAACAAATCGATTCAAAATGCAACGGTCCCAGAATTTTATGTAGAATTCAGAAAAACAATATGCAGGTGTTCCATTGAAAAATCACATCTGGTTCCAAGTTCCAACAAAAGTGACAGCACATTATGAATGAATATTTCAAATAGATCAGCAGGATTGACAATGTGGTCTGAATTATTTCAAGTAATTGTTCTTACTAGAAAAAATGATCATTATTGTTTTGCTAATAATTAATGATTTATGTTTTTTCTGAAAAAAAGTAGATTGTATTCCAAAAGTTTAAAAAAAAAAATAAAGGGGTGCAATTTACCGATGCACAACTTGAAGTCAAGCTGAAAGGTTTCATTTCTATATATGTTCTGAATTTCCTTTCTTTTTGTAAAACATAAAAACCGTCCCTCTAGATTATATACGGTATTTGCAAAATTATGTTCCAGGTAGATATTTATATTCTGAAAGATGAGCAAAAGTATTTGTGGGCTATCCATGTAATTTACATTTATTTCATAGACTTTCAATAGAAATAAAAAACAATGTTTGTTTATTTGTTCACCATAGAAACTATTCCAAACATACCTCTTTTGACTCTGAATTCAAATAATAAGATTGCCATTCTAAATTTAGCGGTGTTCCTTGTACAGGGCTGTTTGGTGGGCTTTTCGGGCTTCCCCTTGGAGAATCTCTTCGAGAACCAGCTAATGAAACTCTAGCAGATGACTGATTGGATTCTCTTTGTGCTTCTCTCAACAATCTCAAATAATCTTCAACATGCAATTGTTGAGTTACTGACAAAGGCGTTGCAGTGCCCCCTGAATGCACACTCGAAACGTCAACCCAAGATTCTGCAAAACAAAGTAGAAATTTCGAGATCTACATCTGCGTCACGAATATTTCTCAAAAACGCAATGAAAAATTTGTATTTTAGTAGTTTGAACTCTTTATTTATATCTCAAAAATATTAATATTGAGCACAATCTATTTATAGTTCGATCCAAACCAAAAACAAGTAAATACAGAAATTATACGACGTGAACCACGTTTGTAAACAAAAAATCTCACCACCTAAGACATCATCGAGGCTGGATTTTGAAGATGACATCTCAACGAATAATTCTCAAATTTATTTTCACGAGAAATCAGACTGACAATTTCTGCAAAACACGAAAATGAATCAAAACCTAAACACCTTTGTGTTTGAAAACATGAAATTAACTTATGCCTACGTGACTTCGAGTTAGACAGAAATGAAACGAGAGTTTTCGCCTCATCCTTCTCCAATCTTTGGCAAGGTTCCGAAAATTATGTGAATTGTCATGTATAACTTTCTATGGATATCATTGATAACCATAGATTCAGAATAATTATTAATTATTCTATGTCCATGTCATTGACATCGATATTCTCTATCTATGGTCCATACTGATAACTGATGTCCAAACTCAACATAACAAATATCTGACTTTTGATTTTTTAGGCGTCATTATATTATATTAGATATCTTGCAATATAAAATTGGGAATTCAGTTGTACATGTGGAATTTAGAAATGTTTATTCGTGCTTATTTCTAGTCCGTTTTTGAAAATTTCCATGATTGATGGTAGAAGACCTTGGCAAGGATAGAAACAGTCATATCAGTGTTTAGCTCATTCTCAAAAATGCCTTTTAAACAACGCAAAATAGCTGTTATGGGTTACAGATCAGTTGGTATAAAAATTGATCACGTATTTCGTTAAAAGAAATCATTATATTATCTTTTAGGGAAATCTTCTCTCAGCATTCAATTTGTGGAAGGTCAATTCGTGGATTCATATGATCCTACAATAGAAAACAGTATGTTTTCCTAGATTTATTGTATTGTTTCACAAGTTGTCTCTATTTCTAGCTTTTACCAAGTCAACACGTTTAAATTCACAAGATTATGAATTGAAATTAGTTGATACAGCTGGACAGGATGAATATTCAATTTTTCCTTCACAGTACAGCATAGATGTACATGGTTATGTTCTTGTTTATAGTATAACAAATCTAAAGTCTTTTGAAGTAGTTAAATCCATTTATGACAAATTGTTGGACATAACAGGAAAAGTAACGTGAGTTCCCATTTTCTTCCAATTATATCCACTGCAATACATATATGAAATTTTTCAAATGGGATGTTTCGATTCTTAGTGTACCGATTATACTAGTTGGAAATAAGACAGACTTGCATTTGGAAAGGATGATACCAACTGATGAAGGTAAAAGATTAGCTGAAGACATGAAAGCAATTTTTCTGGAAACATCAGCAAAACAAAATGAAGTAAGTGAATTGATAACATTAATCATTGTATCACTGCTTATTCTGAACATGCTCGAATTAAGGTGATATTTTTGTAGCATTATCTTTCATTCATAAGAAATAGTACGGAATACCACATTTTCGGGAACAAAAAGTTTTAATACGTATGAAAAATTTTCAAATTATCATATTCACAGTAGTCATGTGCAATGTTTTGTTGTGTTGGGCAGTCAGTAGTAAATTATAAATACTGTGATGGAAGAATATAATAATAAAAATGGTTCTTTATTGCTTCTTCTATTTGCCATCGACCTTAGGATTTTCAGCCTGAAACATTTATTATTTCAGATATTCACAAGTTTATTCATAGAAAATACCACAGACTGGTAATAAAACACAGTTTGACATAATTCTCCATTGTACGAATTATAGGTAGAAGAGAAATATACTGAGTGTTCATAAAAATTTAAGGGATAGTGTGCTGTTTGAAATGCAGTTGTGCACAGTAATATTTGGACCTTTGTGGATCTTGCTTATTTTTATCTTATACCTATTCGAAAGAGCATTCCCTTGCAAAAGATGATTTGTTTTGGCTCCCACATTGAAAGTCATCACAATGAGTGGAACAAAGATAAAAGATCGGATCTCTTTGTTCAGCCCTCTTATGTGGCAACACAGCTTTAAATCTTTGCTTTGTATGAACATGAGCGTGCGATTTTAAATCACTTTGTCCACGACATTTATTATTATTTAGGATGAATCTTCCTTTCATTATAATTTTATTGAAAACTAGCGACCCGCCTCGGCTTCGCACGGATGCAAGGTAATCCTTATGCCGGCGCCGCACCGCTATGTCCCTGCATTTCAAATCTCTAATATCTTCGGAAATATTGATTTAAATTACATACTGTAAAGGGCCATATTGAATGGACAATGTATTAAAGGTACTTAATTGGATAAGGATTAATGCTGTATTGCTTTAAATAACTTCCTAAATGAGCCATTTTTTCCCGTAAAATGTAAAGGATGAAAAATGGTTATTGTGGCTTATCCTCAAGAGATAGACATATATGTACCATAGCAGACTTTTTTGTTGACCTTTTTTAGGAGTACAATACCGGTCACATTATTTCGATTTATCTCGTGCGGTTCAGTCAGCGTTTGCAATGTAATCGCAAAAAATGTGTTTATTTACGACATCACATTAGAAACCTGTAAATTCATCAGTGTTTCTCTACAATATTTTGCATGTATCATACATATAAACCTTCCTCTTGAATCACCTTATCTATTAAAAAAAAGCGTTTCGAAATCCGTTGCGTAGTTTTGAAGATTTAAGCATACAAAGGAACAGACAGCGAAAGCGATTTTTTTTTATTCTTTGTAATGATATGTATTTCACAAATGTGAAGAATAATGAATTTTTCAGTCCTCATTACTCTGAACCTTCGAAAATAACTAATTTCAACTCTACAAAAATATTTAATACTAGATTGACTCGGTCAAATGGGAAATTCATTTTAATAAAAATCGCAAAACGTATGATATAATAAATAATAAAAAGTGGTAATTGAGGAAGTGAAGTGACCAGACAAAAGAAGGTCCTCCTTTTCAGTAACCACAATTTGTGGTAGTGAAAAGATTTATTTGCAAAGCATATAATCTAAAAACGTTTTTTGCGCTACTAAGTAAGAATCATTTGCCCTGCATTGAATTAATGAAAATGTGGGCACTTCAATGCATATTCACATACCTATTATCTATTTTTCACCTTGAACTGAAAAAGTTTTATTTTGATAGGAATTAAATGACAGTTATTCTATTTCCACTTCAAATTATTTAAATAACCATTGTTTCGCCACTCAGTAGTTTCTTCAGATATGTGAAGTCTGAAGAAGCTACTATGTGGTGAAACAATTGTTATTATATTATAATTATAAATATTATATTATAGATATTGTGATACTCATTATATGAAAAAAAAATGACTTCAATTCTAAGTTAATTTACAGACTATAAATATTCAAAAATAATTATTCACTAGTATTGTCTGATAGTAATTCCAATTAACTAGAATTTTTGGCCAATAAAGACCTTACTCTGTATAACGAGTGGTTATGCGACAAACAATCCTGACCGTGATATAAATTTTTACCTTGCACCTGAACAGATACGAACTGAAAGCTTCCCTATTTACAGTTTTTACGCAACTGAACCATAAACAGCTGCTTTAATCTCACCAATATACTATTTTTTTCCTGTAATTCAACTACTTTTAACGGATTCCTTCCGGCAACGTGTATCTTCGAGAACCACGTGAGCAAAGTATCTCTATTCGAACTGAAGTACGGATGAGAGCGGTGTTGTCATAAATCTAACCTGAATTTCTTTCGTACAATAGCCTCAAGCATAAAATAGCAGAATCAACTATATTCTTTAATTTTCTCATTAACAATATATCCGAAGAGACTGTCTCAATTACGACATGTTATATCAGTTTTAGTACGAGAGATGGCGACCAAGATTTTTGACATATAGCGGCTCGGCTAAAACCGCACGGAATCGATAGATTATATGACCCTGTACCCAGAAATGCGATTTTCAGACATTTTGCGCGTAGCGTATGATCTGAGCGCATTTTCAAAAATGTCAAAAAAAACGACATGGGTGACTCATAGCGGCCCGTCTGATTTCCGGAATGTAGTTAGATAATAGCCCTGAGATACCAATAACACAGTTTTCAGACACCAAGATTGTAGCGTGTACCCAGGAGGCCAATAAAAAAAAGTAAAAAAAAAAAACTTACAGCGGCCCGTCTGAAAATGATTTTTATAGGTTAAGCCGTGTCAATTGATGTGGAAAGATCAATTTTCAGACAAAAAACATGTCGCCGTACATTTTTATAGCATTTCGAAAATGTCAAGAAATCTGACCTAAGTGACTCATAGCGGCCTGTCTGAAATTCGTCGTCAATGATTGAATACGTTCCCCAGATGTGGAAAAAAATTATATCAGACAAATTGAATGTAGCATTTAACTAATCAGACAACTTTTCAATTTGCAGTACTTAGCCCGGTTGCATGAACGTGAAGTAAATTTACCTCAGGGGTATCGTTCAATTTTGTCATACACATATTTATCACACATTTATCTAATGTTTCTGAATTCAAGTTTCTTTCCTCAAGCACAAGAAATCAATGCTGAATAGCCGCAATCATATAAAAATACTAGCACTGAACATGAAATTGAGGTGGCTACCAAATTTACTAATTGAAAATTCTGAGGAATGAAATGATAATACGTACTTTTGTAGTTTGTGGCCAATAAAACATTAATTATTCAGCAAAAATATATGCATTATATTTATTTAGATATTATGAATTAGTTCAACGTTCAACTCAAATCATTTCTAATATATTCCTGATCCAAGTCCGTAAAATAATTTGAGAAATTTCCGAAATACTTCACAGAAATTCTTTTGATTATAGTCACTAACACCAAATAGATATATTCCAAATGAAATATATAAAAAAATATATGACTTTAATTCAGAAATCAGTTTTACATGAATTATATTCAACGCATCAACTCCTTGTGGTCAGAGCTTGTGGGCAAAGCAAGCCTGTAGCCACATAAATATTGGTTTACATCTTCCATATGATTTTGACAAGTTGACCACACACTTGGTTCATCTCTTTTCTTTGCGATAAGATCGCATATGTCTTTCTCTTACTAGTGTAGCCGGAGTTTTTGCCGGGCGACTCCAGCACATTTTTTCGTTATAGGCGACACTCAAAATGTCTGAAAACCGTATTTTTGTATTTTGGGCATCCATACGAATGATTCAAAACAAAAATGAACCGAGCCGCTATGAGTCACATAGGTCAGATTTTTGACATTTTTGAAGAGACACTCAGGTCAAACGCTACGCACAAAATGTCTGAAAACACAAATTTTAGTGATAAAATAACAAAATCTATGTACAATTTCAATATCAGACGGGCCGTTATACGACCGTCGACCATTTTTTTTTTGCACAGCAGAAATGGCCCCCCGCGAAGATGCTACACTTCTGAGTATTACTACTTACCAGTCGGCACTAGGGTCATCTTATCTATCGATTTTACACGGTTTTAGCCGGGCCGCTATGAGACATGGTTTTGGTCGTCATCTCTCGTACTATTTAGCATTGTAAATGAGAGAAATAGTTTTTGTGTACAATAATTGATCATCAGAGAAACTTACAACCTGCTCAGTTTGGCAACAAGTTTCAGATGCGACATATTTTAATGTAAATAAACGGGTGTCTTTGACTTGTACATACCTTTATTTTAACTGTAGATTCTTGAGGCCAAAAGAAACCTTTTTTTCATTTTCCATTTTTTCGAATTTGGCTCTGTTAAAAAGATATAGCCATTTGAAAAAAAAATTGGGCTGATTACTTGCCTGATAACTCTGGAATTGATTCGAAGTTCCTATTTCTCGATTGGATTTGAGTTTATACATTTAGGCAATACTCAAGTACTAACCTCATTGGAATAAAAATGTTGCAAATACGATAATTTCAACAAAAACAGTATTATTATTATATCTGAAACTAAAAAGCCATATTTCTCCCACCAAAATAAGTTCCTTCTTCGATTTTCCTGCAGATTAGTTTGTAAACACTAATAACTTGTTCATATTCTCCCCGAAATCCCCAAAAAATCTCATGAAGAAAGGCTCTTCATTCAGATCATCAGAATTTATTATTAAACAACCTAACCTAATCCATTTTGTATCCATTCTGTGAATATTTGCACAGAAATTTTAAGAAGATGTTGTCAGCTTGCTGATATTTTCATTGAGGTTGAGGTTTTTCCACGAAACATAGTATAAATATCTATGAATTCTGCCGTTTCCATCAGAAATCGAATTTGCCGCGAATTTTCACGACGCATGCGTACAACGAGAACAGGCGATTACATTGGTAATCTCAATTACATTCAGTGAATTATTGTAATGATGTGATTATTATCTGAAGTCAATCAATATAATATTAACCGTGTAGTGTCGAGTTCATGTTTAGATTATCAGGTATCATACTATTTTTCATTAATTTCAATTGAATACGTGGTTTGTATCGACATTCATCATTAATATCCGAATTTTGTATTTCATCGACATTTAACTTCGATATGGACCGGTAACAATGAATTCTTAATAGAAACTGTGCGTATTAAATGCTCCATGGTGTTCAATTTTATCTCCCACATTTGTGGGATTTTATTATAAATATTTCTACATCAACGTTTTCCATCATTTGAATTGAAGTCTCGACAAAGTTGATAAATATTCTGACAACATTAACTCGTTTAAAGACCAGAGAAGGAATGATTTTCGATGATATTTAATTCAGGAAAGCATTCAGATTATTCTTGAAATGATATTTTCGCCAAATTTTCCCCGGGTAAAATTGGAAATAACTCGAAAACGACGCGTTTTATTGAAAAAACATAACAATACTTTCAGTTTCTTAAATGATTGATTCTTTCGAAAATATGAACCGTTTATCTTTTCAAAGTGGTTTTATAGTGTTTTTGCGTGTATTGGTGAGTCGATTACCCTGTAACTTTCATACCAGGAGAGATATTGAATAAGTTTCGATTGAGGAATATGCACCATGAATAGAGTAACCAATGAACCTAAATTCAGTTCATTGGAAATACCGTTTCCTGAAATATAAACAGAAAAGTGTTTTTTTTTCATGGATTTTCGACACCCTGTATCTTCCAAACGAAACCGAATTTCGAAAAATGGTATAGGAAGAAAGTGTTTCCTTTGATGAGAGGAATCTACAGTTAAAATATATGTACAAGTCAAAGACTCGCCCTGTAGTTTTTTATGCATTTCAGTAAATTCATTTTCTGACACTTGTGATATCTATGGACAAATTTTTAGTTGTACATGTCAACATTTGCTTTCAATCAAAAACAATACTCTATCGAACGTAAACTCTTCTTAGAAGATCTTGGTGATCTCTATCAAACCCTGATATGGGTTGTATTTCTTTTTTCTTGATTATGGTTTTGAAATAGGTTTTTTCAAAAATAAACTCATTCGAACAACTAAAAATAAATATATTACACGGGGTAGCAATCATTTACCAAATATACAATCACAGTTTTAATGGACACCCATCTTCTTCTTCTGTGCGGCGCCTTCTGTCGGCAGAACGTAGGCCTTATGGCCCATTGTTCATTCCGCATCTTCTGATACTAGAGAGACTCAGACCCGAAGGCACGCTGTCAAGAATGCCGCGAGCCGACAAGGAGTCCCTCTCACCATAGAGATGGAAGGTGTTGGGTTCCCTAGGTGTGATGACCTCAGTACAGAGAGATTGTCGCACGTGAACAGTATATGTTCCGCCGTTTCATCCTCGTTCTTGCACCAACGGTACAGGGAACATTCTGTTAGTCCCATTCTATATAAATGTTTGTTAAACAGATGGCCAGTTAAAGCACCAGTCACCAGAGATAATTGCTTCCTCTCGAGAATCAAGAGTTTTTTGACCTCCGGCTTAGAAGAAGGCCCCTTGATGAGGAGTCTCGACTGCCTGAGATCCGTTCTCATGTTCCACTCAGAGGAGAATTTCTCATCAATCCATCTCTTTAAGAGGTTTTTGATATATGTGGGACAGATAGGAAGCGCGGGTTCCGGCCCAGTGAAAGTCGAGCGAGCCCCTTGTTTGGCTAAGTTATCTGCTTTTGTATTGCCAGAGATAGATGCATGTGCCGGGCACCAGATAACCTTGAGAGTGTTATCTGAGCCTAGCGCGCGCAGAGCCTCTCTGCATTCTTAAACCAAGTTAGAGGTTACTTTTATTTCAGAGAGGGTTTTCACTGTCGCAACATATGTATATGTGTTTCCCAGAGTAACCTCTGCGGATACTCCCTACCGCACATACCAAGGCAGCATATAGCTCTGCTTGTGCTTTTGAGCAGTCCTTTCCGAGAGGAATTGACCACTTTGTTCTAGGTCCAACAATCCCAGCACCGGCACCCGTGTTACAAACCGACCCGTCGGTGAACCAGGTGGGGCCCTCAGGTTTAAGTAACCTGTCTGGTTTACACCACTGATCTCTGTCAGGGACTTTGTAGGGCTTGTCGAAGCAGAATCGGGCGCACGCACGGTCCCCTCTGCGGAGGAGGGACGGGTTAATGTCCTCCACCATCTTGAGAGCCATGGCGTGCCCCCTGAATCCCCCACGATCACGCCATTGTCCCTGTTCCCAGATTCTGAGCGATGTTTTCATAGCCACCTCAGTGATGGTGAGGTGTATGGGAGGAATGCCCAACATGCATTCCATTGATACTGTGGGAGTAGATCTTAGAGCGCCTGTTATACTAAGACAAGCTCTCCTCTGGCATCATTGAGGATGTTTCTGTTGTTGGCCTTCTGTAAGGAAGTGCACCATACGACTGATGCATAGGTGAGGATAGGCCTCACTACCACAGTATACAGCCAGTGTATAATATGTGGTCCAAAGCCCCATCCCTTGCCGAGCAACCTACGTGTGGACCAAAATATTATATTGGCCTTGTTCGCTTGAGCTTCGATGTGTTTGTTCCACAGAAGTTTGCGGTCCAATATAACACCGAGATAACGGACCTGGTCAGATAAGGTGGGCCTCATTCCAAACAGACTGGGAAGTCTAATGTCGCTAGGCACCCTTTTCCTCGTAAAGAGAACCATTTCGGTTTTCTTAGGGTTTACTGAAAGGTCGTATGTTATGCACCACCGCTCGATTATCCGCAAAGCATTTTGCATCAAATCGACGACAACGCTGAGTATCCTACCTCTTATCAGCAGGACAAGATCGTCCGCATAGGCTACTGCGACGTGGCCCGCATCCGCCAACTCAACCAGGAGCCCATCCAGGACGAGATCCCACAGTAGCAGTGAGAGAACACCGCCCTGCGGACAACCCGTCCCTGGTGTTCCCCCTATGGACACGCATACTATTAGAGCTCATTCTGGGGATTTAAATGGAAAGTATGATATGCAAAAATCAAAGAAAATAATTGGGTGGATTGATTGTACCAGAAAATTGACACTCATGCAATGGTAAACACTTCTGCTGCTCCTTGTTCTTTATAACGCCGTGTTCAGACAGGGCCCGTATTCTCGGCGAGTGATCTTTCGGTGCGTATAAGTTTTGCGATACATAATAACACTGAAAACGTATACGCACCGAAAGATCACTTGCCGAGAATACGACTACTGAGCTACGTTCATAAACTTACTCAGAGTAAGGATAGTTTACTCCGAAGCGTTCATAAATTTACTCTACCAGTGCTTTTACGTCCAGAAATCACGTGATCATACTCTTCTCAAGTCTTCTCTACTCACTGGAGTAAGTTTATGAACGCTAGGCTGGAGTACTCGTAATTTTCACCACACGATCTCCAAACGATTACGTCGAAAGCCGATGGTGCCTACACTGGGACCCGTATTCTTGGAAAGTGATCTTTCGGTGCGTATACGTTTTCTGTATTATATTTACGTAAACCAAACGTATACGCACAGTACGATCGAGAAGCAGTTCAATTTAGTTGCGATGCTAAAATTTATTATTACAATATTCCAAAAACTACATACCCGACTGAGTTGCAATTGACCATATTCATCAGCTATCGGTTGCAGCTTTTTGAGCGTTCTTGGGTTGGCAGCAATTATAATTATATGTCATCACTGTCATTACTGATTTGAAATAAGCCCGCCAATTCATTAACATTTAGGTTTCATCATATTATTTATAAAATTTAGGTGTACACAAGATGTACTTACACCTTTTTAGCATCCATTTTTACCAAAAATTGTTTTCGCTCTATCCAAATTCAAAATAAATAGCACGTTCAAAACTTCAAAAATTGTAAACAATCAAAGACAATTGACATTAATGAGGTTTGACATTGAATATTGACATTGATGACACATTGGTTTGGTACCAACCCGAAGATGCTCAAAAAGCTGCAACCGATAGCTGATGAATATGGTCAATTTGGTAAAAAGACGATTTCTAAGTGTGAACAAATTTGTTACTAGCCTCAGGTAATTGCTTCCATAAATATTTTATTTCCTACTGAATTCAGTAGATTGTGGAAAGGTTTTCAATCGCATAATAATAATAACAACAGTTTTGTTGAATTTCACTGTAAAATTGAATAATTGTGATGAATACCCAGCATTTATGGTTAGAAAATTGTAATATTTCATGAGTAATGTAGAAGTCTGTTAGAAGAACCACTTTTTATTGTTTAGGACGACATGTGAGTTGCCTGAAATAAGAGTGAAGGTGTAAAATCTTACAAGTATGTACTTGTGTTCCCTTCATCTTGGGGTCCAAATTTAACTTTTGATCAATAATGTGAAATGACAATAAAAGGTGAACAACATCAATGAAAACAAACAACGAGGACACAAACGTTATATGTACATAGTTCAAATTACAAAATGGAACTTTGTAACTGTAACATCAGAACGAAGTTTTGATGTTATTTACTTACCAATATATATTGGTTCTGAGAATTACATGCGTGGTCAAGCTTCTTCAAGCATAAAATGAAATAATAAAATTCACACTCAGCTGTTTTGTGAAACATTAGAACAATACAGCTCGGTGTGAATTTTATTTTATGTTTGAAGGATATGTGTTTCATGTTTCAACATGGATAGTGAAGTTTAGTTAACGATTTTCATTGATTTTCCCATTTCACAGGCTGTTTCGGATGTTTTCCACAAACTTTTACTGGAAATCGAGAAAGCTGATGGAAATATGCATGATAAACCCAACTGTTCTGTATTTTAATGAGAAAATACTATCTTATTATATCTAGTCTAATAATGAATACACTTTCCATGATTGAAAAGTGTGTGGAATAGAATAACGAATTCACTTACTATTCCTTATGTATTAATGTGTAAATTTTTTCAGTTTGTGTTCTTTGTTCATTGAAAATTTCTAAATATTTGTTATGCGTTTTTCAAGCTAATTTTAATAGCGAGGCGAAACTTTCAAAAAGTTCTTGGTGAATTAGTTTATATAAAAAATTGGTAAAAAAATTCCTTAGATAGGATTTTATGAAGTTATAAGTGTAGATTTGTGAAATTTTTTGGGATATTTTTGGCCTCTTCTCTGAAATATTCGATTTTTATATATATAAAGGGTTGTTCCCAATGAAACACCCTGTATATACTGAGGAAATGGTGTATTACATATTTTTAATATTTTGTGATTGTAGGGTATTCCCTTTGATCAACTAGAAATGA
This sequence comes from Adalia bipunctata, assembly GCA_910592335.1. NCBI lineage: Eukaryota > Metazoa > Arthropoda > Insecta > Coleoptera > Coccinellidae > Adalia > Adalia bipunctata. The sequence goes on from OU342957.1 coordinate 18,182,849, forward strand.
TAAATTTCATTATCGTTCTGGTTTTTCATGGAAATACTTTTGATTATAAGCTGAGGCTGTGTAGAGAGGAATCAACTAAATTTGAACTTTGTGATGCCCTATTCGCTTGTTCTTCTGGTTATCAAAAAAATTATATCCCTTTCAAAAAAGAATTCAAACATCACTATATGACATTTTGAATATGTTAAAACACGCTATTGTTTCAGAGTATGTCAACCTTTGATATCGTAAATTATGAATATTTTTATACTATTTTATGTGAAATTTATTGCAATAATTTGGAATTGTTTCTTATACTGACAAGAATGGTAAAATTAATGTTGAGGAGTTCTCATGAAACACCTTTCATGTAATATTGTTATGATAGGTGTTTTTGAATGGAAACATCCATCACACAATCATGTGTTAAAGCAAATAATTCTGACTTTACACTTCCATTTTATTTGAAAAATACAAGGGATATCAAAATAGGCTAAGCATGAAAATAGTTCGTCTTAATTGTGTGGTTATATTGATATTTTTATATATTTATGTGTATATATACACGAATGAAAGAGTGAAAAAGGTTTTTGTATAAAATAGAATTTGTATTGGCCAATAATATCAGAATTTTTCCAGAATATTTCTTTTGAACATAAAATGTCTGTCAACTGTTTCGTTAGTAAATGTATTGTTTCTAAATTATTGAAAAGAGATACCAAATACGAGATGTTATATATGATGTAAATTTGTATATTTATGACAAAAAATGATGTATAGAGTGCACTTGCGGAGCTCAAATAAATTTCAGACCAGTGTTCCACTTTCCTTCAGTTATTTATCGTTTTCCTCAAAAAAAAACTTATGTCGAATAATTTACTGGGAATAAGTAGCGGTGTTGGGCTCAAAATTTATTTAGTTACGAGCGGCTTTTATATTCCCCCATTTACAAAAGAGTAATCTGAATTGGGATTATGAAGAACATTTCCTTATAATTATAACGATCAACTGTTTAACTATAATGAAAGCAAGAATTACCTGTTTGATAAAACCTAAAAATTCGTTTCGAAGTTCAAATAGAAACGATCAATCGTGCTATAATCAATAATGAAGGGTATTTTACAGGTGAGCATGTCTGTGGATAATCAGCTATCAAAGCAAATTATTTTTCAAACGGTAGTATCCACACGAGAAACGTTGGTGTTGTCTGCAATTCCACATAACAACCTTTATCAGATAAACTTGGAATATGTTAAATGGAGCATAAACTGAAAATTCTATTTGCTGATCTACTTATTCCAATGGTTTCATGAAGGGTATTGGGTAATTTATTGTATCGGAATTCAAAAATCAATTATCCAATACCTTTTTTGATAAAAAAAATTTTTGAGTGCGGCCACATTTTTTTTCCAGAATTAAGGGTTATACCATTGTTTAAAGAGTTTCTCCTTAAACAATGGTTATACTAAGGAAAACGTTTTCGGGTTGATATATGTATTTATTTAGAAATCTATAAAAAATATCAACAATTATGGCATAATTAATGAAGAAATGATACATAATGAATTAAAAAATTCATCAAAGTAATTAAATAAATACAAAATAGAACAATGTTGTGTTATTTTTTATAGGAGATTGCAGACATGCATATTGATCAGACATAAATGCTCCATTGAAAGAACAACCAATACTATTATCCATATATAACATTTTTTTTTAATCAAACATGCAATGAAGAGTAGCTTTTTTGACATTCGGTATGTATAATAGTCTTTCATATATGTACTACCTTTCCCTCATATACGTATCGTACATTAATAGCATATTGCCCCCTCACACTAACTACAAGCAGGCGCGGATCCAGTCCCGAATTTTGGGAGGGGAACTTTTAGATATTCAAATGCCAAAAGGTTCTGGTATTTTTGGCAATGGTTAATCATTAGGTGGTCAGGGGCCATTTGGGGGGGGAACGTTCCCCCAGTTCCCCCCTCTGGATCCGCGCCTGACTACAAGAGCCTTCTTGGAGAGAATAATGGACTGCTGTACCAATTCTCATCACCACGAAAACTAAGGAAACAAATGTATGCTTGAAAATGAGAAATACCACAAAGTAAACACTGAAAGAATGGTACTCACTTGGAGAGATGTATCTGCTGGTTTTCTGGCCTCGTGTAGGCTTACTGAATAGAGTCCTTTTTCTCCCGTAACGAATTCACTTTATGGATACTTGGGTTTCAACTGATGTTTTCGCCGGCATTTGCTAAGTGGCGTTCATGCGAATATCTTGTTCGAGCGTGTGAGAGAGGGGGCGAACTGATGACGCTGTATGACCGTTGCTAGATTAGTGGCAAAAGAGGAAAAAAGAATCCTTGGTGAGGTACTGGGTACCCTCCTTTGAGAACTTCAGACCACAGAGTCGAAAAAAGTGGGTAAACCATGGAGCTCTGGGTATACATCGTAACCGTCGAAGGTACTTTGTGCTTATCAGAATATGAATTTTGAACACTAAAATCTTGTGTAGAATCTATTTGAATTGTGAATTTTTTCTTCTCTTTAATTTGAACCGATATGCTTTTTTCGAAATATTCGACTAATGAGGAAATCACCCGATTTATTGTAGTTCTACTTGAAAAAGTTAGAAATCCTTCTCGATCTTTCCTCTTTGTTGAAGAGAGCACTACTTAATTGTGCTTAATTTGAGATGAAAATGAAGTTCTTACCGAAAACTGTGGAACCTTAATGGCTTTTAGTCCACTTTTCTGTTGGTAGAAGAAGAGGATCGAATTCTTTATCTAAAATCGTTTACGATGTGATTCGAATCTGCCTCATATTTCTGCTGTTCAGAAGGCCAGAGGGGCCACGCTGGCATTTACCTGGTTGTTTTCGATTAATGGGAGGACATAGGCTGTTTCAAATCTGAAGGCATGCTGAAAAGCGATTTCCTTATGTAAGGAATGTTCTTGACAAGGTCCAAACATTCAGGAAGTTCAACAAGGCAAAACTTATAGGGAAAGCCATTCATAAAAATGACATACCTACCATATTTCCCGTTTGTCTATTCAATAGAGTTCTCTCAGCTCTAGAAAATCCGTTTTATAACCCTATATAAAGTGTGTAAATTTGTTAAAACGAATTTTTGGAGGATGAGGGAGCTTTATTAAATCAGCGAAAAAATATAGGTAGAACCATTTGAGAAAATTAAGTACACCTTTTTAAAATTCCTGTTTCGATACCTCTAAAAATATAAGTTTTAGGGTAGGTATATGTGTGAATACTAAATTTTGAGAGCGCTCGCTATTTAATGGGCGAATACCAAATAGGTACCTAGAGCAATTTGAAAAGATTAAGTTTGCCTCGTTGACATTCTTGGAATTTCAAACCCTGTCAAGAACACACCCTTGCCCTAAAATGGATATTTTCTGAGTTAATATCCACTTTAGGGCAAGGGTGTGATGCATACACTCACATTATTTTTTAACGTAGATTCAATATCTGCCATAAAAAAATGGGGTTCTAATTTGAAAAAATTGATTTTTCACGATTTTGTCATCCCTAACTTTGAAAGCGATTTTTTCACCCCCTGTATCATGAATCGCGATTTCGATTTTTAAAGTGGATACATCAATCTTACATCTTGAAAAATCCCAAACTGAAAATTTTCCATCAAAAAACCTCGAAGTTATTCTTGTTTCAGCGGAGCTCTATTTTCGAATTTTCCCGCTCAGAGAGAATTTTCCAACCAAAACTGAAAAATGTTACATCAAAATAACTTGAAATTTTCTAAGGAATCTATTTCTGCAATGAAAAAATGGTGTTCTAATTTGAAAAACGGAAGTTGACGTTATTTCCGGAAAAACCGGAGGTGCTCATGCCTTGAAAATATTTTAGATTTCATCAGCATCGTGAAATACTTATAAATGCTGAATTTCATGAAAATACGTTCAGTAGTTTCCCGTATAAATATGGGTGAGGTTCCTCGTGAAAGACCCTGTATAGTGCTCAGTCCATTCACGTCTTCCCTAAAGTTGACTGTTTTGTTGAGAGATATGTGGATCATCTCACTGATATTTCTCCGATAGTTGTTGGTTTCATGATCCAATATTACCGTTTCTGCAAAGTTAAATTTATGTCCCTCATTGTGTGTGTGGGAAGTCAGTGCAGTTTTTTCCATTTTTGTGATGTTTCTCGAGTCGAGTGTGTTGTCTGACTCTATCCTTCAATAGCTGTTTTGTTTGCCCTATGTACGCTTCATCACAATTTGTACAAGGTATGCCAACCCGTCTGGCCAGCGTGGCGAATTTATGGCTAGAACCCCCTATCATGGCGATTTTTCAAACAAATGGATATGTACCCCAGGTGGGTGGACCACACGCTGGCAACTCCCACACCCATAAACGGGTCTGCCTCAAGGATTCTGGGGGAGGCAAACAGTCGCTATCAAAATCTACCAACACCAAAAGATTGAATATACAAACATACAACGTGAGAACACTATACTCTCTGAAGAAAATGCAGCTGAGTTAGAAATAGAGACGCAAAAGATCAAATGGGATGTTACAGAGCTGTGCCAAAGCATTGTGCTCGTGAAAGCACTCGAAGCCCTTTTGTGCTCCCGAGCACTGTGCTCCCAAGCACTTTTCAAAAGCAGTGCTTAGTAATTGGAGTGCTTCGTCCAAAGTGCTCCCGAGCACTTTTGGGATTACTAAGCACTAAGCCAATGTTGTACGAATTTGTTTTTACATCAATAAAATATTAAATCAACATGTACTGTGACTGCTCTGACAAGTGTTACTGCTGACATTTTGCGGGCGTGGGATGAGAAGTCATCAGTCTCGGAGTTGCTGCTTCTTGACTTTTCCCGTGCGTTTGATACCATCAATCATGAGCTTTATTTGTGTGCATTGATATGATATGATATATTGTTTATCCTGATATATTGTTTATCCTGATTACTCCTAGGTCTCCTGTGGAGACCCCTCTGAAATTACAAGCTTGAAGCTTATAACTTGTGCCGAGTTCGGAGTAAGCAGTTGTGTTCTGTGTAGGCTTTGTTACTGTGTCCTTACGCCACCTTAGGCACAGCACTGTTAATTTTTGACCCAATAGTGAGAATGGTGGCCCCTACCGAGTCTAGAAAATTTCTTTCCTAGCTCGGGATTGAACTTCGGACCTTTGGGTCCGAATTCCACCGCTCTACCACTGAGCCAGGGGCACATTATTATTATTATTATTATTATTATAATTGCAATAAGAGTAGAGGTACAAACCTATAATACTCAATCTAAGAAAAAAAAAAAAAAAGCGTACATGTATGTGTGAAGTGAATAATTGAAAAATAAAATGATCACATCCTTAATAACAATTAGTAAAAGAAAAGAATACCCAATTACAGGCGATCATATGCATTCTTGAAGGCATTCGTGCTAGCAGCCGCGACCACGCTGTCGGGTAGACGATTCCAAGAATGAAATATTCTGTTGGGCAAAAACCACTGTCTCTCAGATGTTCGAAATTTCTCTCTAGCTAGCTTGAACGAATGGCCACGAAGATGATTCCGATTCAAAGTGAAGAGATCCCTCATCTGATCGCCGAAATGACCATGAACGGCTCTAAAAGAAAATATCAGGTCACCTCGCAATCTCCTGTTCTCGAAAGTTGGTATGTTGAGCAATCGTAATCTTTCTTCATAAGATGGACGCACCGCACCATAAGTAAGTCTGGTGATCCATCTTTGTAGCAGCTCCAATCTGTTCCTGTCTGCCTGGAGGGAAGGCCACCATGCAGGGCCAGCATATTCTAGGATCGGACGGACATAGTATCTGTAGAGGAGATTGAAAGTTTTGGCATCACAACCTTTGAAGCACTTGAAGAGAAGAAAAGTGAGTTGTTTTGATCTGGAGATGATGTTACTTATATGATTCGTCCAAGTTAGGTCATTCGAGACTGTGATCCCCAGATCTTTCTGGCTTGTCACCGTGCGTAAGGGCTGACCGTCGATGGTATAAATCTTGTTCGGATTATCTTTACCAATATGCATCAGAGTGCACTTCTCTAAATTAAGAGGCAACATCCAGTCAACGCACCACCTACAAATGGTATCTAAATCCTCCTGCAGGGTGTCCGAGTCGGATATGGGGTTATTATAGACTTTGGCATCATCAGCGAAAAGCGCACTTTTGGATTTAAGGAGACGGGGAAGATCCGAAGTGTAAAGCAAATATAGTACAGGCCCCAGCACAGAACCCTGTGGTACGCCAGAGATGACCGGAGTATAGGAGGACGAGTAGAAATCACCCACCCTAACACGAAACGTTCTATTCGCAAGGAAAGCACTATTTTGGATTCGATGAGTCAGCTGTCGCTCTAATAAAATCGTACCTATCTATCAGAGAGATTTCAGGTCGTCAAGGTGAATGGTGGCTTGTCGGACAGAATTAATGTCACCAGTGGGGTCCCTCAAGCTTCCATTTGGGACCACTGTTATTCATCATGTATACAGCCGAAATACTCGCCTCTGATGAAAATTGCCGAGTTGAAGCTTATGCCGACGATACTCAGTTGCATATGAGCTTTTCTGTTGTTGATGCACCGAGATCTGTTGAGAGAATAAATTCTGATCTTTTTCGAATCTCTGAAATGGCTACAAAATGGTCCCAATCTTAACGCCTCTAAGTCACAGGCGATGATTTTCGGTAGCGCGAGTCGGGTTGCTACTGTTGAGCCATGCCTTGGATTAATTCAGTTTAATAATTAATAGGCCTCTGCAGTTCGTTTCTTGTGTAAAAAATCTCGTACTTCATTTTGATGGCGATTTTCGTTTCCGAACACACGTCAGAGATATTGTGGGTAAGAGTTATGGTGCTCTAAAAGGCTATTGTACAGTAATAGTCATCTTTTGAATTTAGAGCTCAAGAGTAAGTTATGTGATTCATTGGTACTTTCTAAATTGAATTATGCAGATGTAGTTTATGGAAATTATTTGGATGTCGTCGAACAGAAAAGACTTCAGAAGGTGCAGAACTGTTGTGTCAGGTTAATTTTCGGTATGCGGAAATTTGAACGTGGTATACGAGCTAAAATTCGAGAACTCGGTTGGCTGGACATGAGAAATAGACGCATTCACCATTTTGCGGTGTTCGTACATAATATAAAGAAGACCCTGCTTCACTTAATGATAGGTTGATCTACAGGGGGTCTCTCCATTCTCGTTTCACTCGAAACGAGGGAGATCTTTCCCTGCCACCTCTCTTTTAAAAAGGAGTTTCAGTTATAATGCCGTTTGGACATATAATGGGCATATATCGTTAAGGCCAAACACTTTTAAATCAGCATACAGAAGAATTTTGTTTGACCTTTAGTAACTTTTTCAGTAACTTTTGTCATGGTTCGAATTTGCAGTCTTGCACCAATCGCTGTATCCTGCTGACTATCAAGACTGTTTGAATATTTTTTCCCTTTTTCATATACCTGAACATTATTAATTGTATGCATTTGGCTCCATTGATTTATTTTTATTGTTTTCTTTTCTCCTAATGTTTTTTTTCTCGAATTTCTGAATTGAATGATTCATTTTAAATATTCTAGGGTTCAGTTGATTAGCACTCTTACTAGACTTTGCCTTTTTGGTACAGTTGTATGGATTTGTTACTAGCGTAAAACTAGATCGCAACAACGAAAATAATTAAAAACAAACTGGGCGTTTACAACATGCTCACTAAGCTGACAACCAGTCCTGGAACTAGTAAATCCTTTGAAGTTACCGACATTGGATGGGACTCTGTGTCCGTAAAAACGCAATTCGCGGACTCTCGAGTCCGGAAAACGATCTACAAGTTCTAGAACACTTCGCGGACTGTCACAAACGGACCGAGATCGTGTTTTGTTTTTGTCCAGTCCTCTTGGTGGAAACCCGGCATTATGAACATCAATGATTGGGAATTATGTTGGAAAACTTTGCCAAATTGCATATTTAGAGTTTGTGAATATAGCATTTTAATCTGCTCTTCTGAATATTCCGATAATTTGAAGAAATTCTGATAAATTTCTCGATCACAAATATTTGGGAGGCTGATGATTTTTTTGATTAAATATTGCATGATTCAGGGGGTTTTGAATTCACTTTGATTAGTCAATAGTTGAAACAAATTATCATAACAGCTTTTTTATATCTGCTCCTGGTAATTACATCGAGAATGAATGTAAGAATTGGGATTTCTTCTACTATGTTTTCAAATATTTCGTTTCCTATCTCCTCTCTGGAGATGCTCCAGTTGAGGGATGGTTAAACATATTATTGCAAAGAGAGTATTGCGCCAGAAAAGTAATCACGTAATCACATGATTTCTTTTCTGGAAGTAGGCGTCATTTGCATTTGAAGAATATTCCATAAAAATTCCCAGATCTAGATGCACGAAAATTCGGTTCGAAAAAGATTATGGCCTATGTTCGCAGGAAGATTACGAAAAAATGAAATGGTCATGTCCGATTTATATTAGGTAGTTTCGTTTCATTCAACTTCGGTGATGAGCAGAAAATAAGAAAATTTGAATGATTTGTTTGAAATTGGTTGCACAACCATCAAGGGTTTATTGTCGACCTCGAAGATTGAATTTCTGAGAACAACATCATGAATCAAGGAACTTACTGTAATTTTTCAACAGTATCAAAGGAAAGGATGCACTATTGGCATATTAAAATTTTTTCCGCTATGAAAGGTTGTATTTTTGAAACAATTTTTATTTTATAAAATATTATTTATTGATTGCATGTAATTCTAGAATACATTCATTATATAAAATTATGATTCAGTCTTCTTCATACAATTGTACTTATTAAAGATTTGAGTACAATAAAATCGGACAATCTATACTTAAACTTATAAAATCTTTGTTTACAAAATATAACTTTTCCTATGTTAAATATCTATACAGGAAAATATAAGGACGGAATGAAATTGCTTCACTTGGCTATCAAAAGTGAACTATCAATTCAATAATAGTTCAATTCCTTATTCTCAGTCATATACTGGGTGGTCAACTAAGGAATTCCGATTTAAAAGCGCTCTAAAATTGTTTTGAATAGGAATAGAGAAGTGGGGTTGGTCTTAAACGAAGGAGGGGTTCATGGAAATTCACTATTCAGTCGCCATGGTTCGCTGGACGGGTGAGGAGCGTTCGTTCTGTGTGCGCGCTTATTACCGATTTGAAGCGTACGACAACATTTTTTTCTCTGATGAAGCCCATTTTCATCTCAACGGCTATGTAAACCAACAAAATTGTCGGTATTGGTCTTCAGAAAACCCCAAAGAGAAACATGAAACTCAAATGCATAGTCTGAAGGTCACAGTTTGGTGTGCAATACACGCACAAGGCATTATTGGTTCGTACTTTTTCGAAGACGGACGCGGCCGAGCAGTAACAGTGGATTCTGATCGTTATGTGGACATGTTGAACAATTTTTTTGAACCAGCCCTTCAAGACTTTGATGGACACAATCGGGACACTTGGTTTCAGCAAGACGGGTCACACTTCAAATCGGTCTTTACCTGTTATTCAGGCGCTTTTTCCTGAAAAATTGATTTCTCAGCCCCCCAGAAGCCCGGACTTGACACCTTGCGACTTTTTCTTATGGGGATACCTCAAAAGTGTAGTCTACCGCAACAATCCCCGCACTCAAATTGCGTTGAAGGAAAATATCCGCCAGGAAATTCAAGCCATCGATCCAGAAACTTTGCGACGTGTTTTTCTAAATTTGGGGGTTCGACTCGAAGAGTGCCAGCAGAAAAATGGTGGACTTTGGACAGCGTAATTTTTAAGAAATAAATTTCCATAAAGCTGAGCATTATTTGCAGAAAAAAATTAAAATTGACTTGATAGTTTTTGTTTTATTTCTCTTTTAAATCAGAATTCCCTAGTTGACCACCCAGTACAATACTCACATAGAAAAAAGATAGAATGCATAGGATGCAATATTTGAGAGGACATTATACTCGTAGTGAGTATGTATATCATTGAGTATATCTTTTTGTTCGATCTGAACAGTAAATCTTACTACTCAAAAAAAAGCTGCCAATAAATTTTATCATTCGAATTTTCATTTCAATGCATGTTTCAATAATTCTTTGGTTTGAAATACTTCAGATACTCTTATCGAATTTGTCAATATTATTTTAAGAAAAATCCATAAAAATAACGTTTTGAGATTCTGAAAGCTCAGCTTATAGTCACTATACAAATTTACTAACAATAAAGAGGTATGCCCAGGCAACTAGTGACATTTGAATCCCACCAGGACTCGAATTCGTCAAGCCCAAGGCAACTGCATCACCTGGCAAAAATTCAATTAATTAATAATCCTCGCATAAAAAATGAGAAAAGCGGTGTTCCCCAGGCATCAGTTAGGGGGGTCATTGCTGTTTATCGCATATGTGAGGGATCTTTATCAGGGTCTCCTCACCAATAATGCTTCATTTGCTAAAAATGGAAACATTTATACTAGTCCAATACTACATCATTGCCGAATTGCAAATGAACCTTAACAGCATCAAAGGGTGGACATAGGGAGATGCCTTTGAATGACTCCAAGTCATGTACGTCAAAATACTTCCATTTTCAACTATTTTTTGAACAAACAAAAATTACACTAGTTTCGAAACCAGTGGATTTATTCAAGCAGCCTTTGAAGATTAATCAAAGGAAATTATTATGAAACTCTACAAGCCATATGTAAAACCTAGACTTGGGTGCCCAAACAATGAAATCCATATTATGTCGAAGACATAAAGCTTAATAAAATCAGTGGAAAGAATAATAACCACTTTACCACGAAAATTTAACAATCTGTCAAATGACGATCGGCTGGCAACATCAAGAGACAGAAAAAGGTCGGAATTAAACTCATGAATTACTTGCAATCTGATATTTTGTGATGCCACAATCTCATCAGTTTATACCGCCTACTGTTTATAATATAAAGTTCCTGTCTCTCTCCAGAACTATCGATATTACAAAAAGAAGGGTCAAAGACAAGACATCAAATCGAAAGAAGGGGCTCCATTTAGCCTACACTGCCAGTCAACTCATATGAGAGAAAACTTCCACTTCATGCTTACCCATTTGGAAACGTATTTCTGGGGAGCTCATCCTGCCGTCTCCACCATTAGAATATGCCAAAACTCGCATTCTATAAGCCTTTCCAGGCGATAATCCGGTTACATATCCCTCGAGTTTGTCACCAGTGTAAACAATGGTATCGTTAGCAGAACTCAACGGCTGATCAAATTCCCATACACGAATCTTGAAAATTTAAAATAATTAAACCACGAAAAATCTAATAACATTCGAACTCACCTTATAACCCTGTATTGGTTCTTCTTGTTGTGATGGTTGCACATAACGCCATGTTACTTTGACTGTTGAAGGGTTAATGGGTTGTATATGGACTGTGGATGGTGGATTTTGAGGAGCTTTCCTAAATGTTCTCTCTGAAAACAAACAGCAAAATGTCATCATCGAAAGGACAAAGATAAATTCGATACATTGAAAAAATCTTACCAATAAATCTTTCACTTTCTGGACCCTCTCCTGCACTGTTGAAAGCCATAACTTTGACGAAATATTGAGTGTCTGGTTGAAGACCGACTATTAAAGCCCAAGGTCTGATTGTTCTTGATAAATAATAAACACTATCTGCTTCAGTAGCTTCAGTCTTCCAATATTTGATCTATAAAGAAAACAAATGAATTAAAAGAATATTGGACCAGTTACTTAATTTACATCAGTTTGTGCAGAAAAGATGCTCTATTTGAAACACATATTTCAAATTTCAATATTCTTATTAGTATCCATGATGAGGAGGAATTCAGGTACAAATATCCAAGTTGCATTTGTTTCGTAACAAAGAATCTCAAATTTAAGACAAACCATTGCGATGAAACAAGCTGGTAATAAAATGTATGACTCATGAATACAAAGATTAATAATAATAAGGATCTTTATTTCAGAGTGAATTGGTACAAGTTTAGAACATTCACAACATAGAATGAAAGAGTGCCAAAAGGATCATTATATGTGAAGAAATTCAGATGCACTGATTTGGTTTCAGATCTATGACAAGTTTTTTGATATGGTTCTTCATACAGAGTGTAACAGCCAAATGGAATAAATTCGATAACGAATAAATGAGGACGTGTTGGGAAAAACGCTCGGACACGTCGATTTGTAATTTTAAATGCGCATATTTTTCAAGAAAATAATATTATATAGGGTGTTCCATGTGACCGTGGCCAATACCAACTTTCTTATTTCAAATGCAACCTCTGTATATTATTCATTTTTTGGATTCTTCAGAGAATTCTAGACACAATTCATGCACAATGTCCTATACCTATCTATTAGGGGTTAAGGCAGTGGCTTCTGATTAAAACAATTATATTCTTGGTAATATTTAATACTCTTTCCATGAACGCTGTACGATAAGAACTAACTCGCATATCGACGTATTTTATCAAACATCTGGATGCTGACTTGCGTCTTCTGATATGAATCACAGTACGTACAGCATGATCCATAAGTTGGATTTTTGTACTCAAGTATATTGTTATTCATATAATTCAACAGCCCCCCTCAAAAATTGAACAATATAATTATGCAGTACTATTGTAATGATTCATATAACAAATGTAAACATTGAATAATGATAATTAAATTTAACACATACAACTTCCACTTCAGACACATAGAATATTAATATATATATACCTAAGTATATAAAGATATTTCTTTATTTCATTAATCATGTATGTTACCTATTATATTAATATAAATTGATTAATTGACGAATACATTTATTCTTTATTCATTCCAAATTCAATTCAAGTCTTATAGTAGTGAATTTCGTTGTGGGTAGGATTTTTGTGAAAGCATCTGCCAGCTGATCACCTGTAGGAATATATTTTAGAGTAATCACTTTGTTTTCGATTTGCTCACGTGAAAAATGATATTTAATATCAATATGTTTCGATTTCTTATGATTACTAGGATTGTTGGCTATGCTTATGCAACTATTATTATCTTCAAAGATAATTATGGGCTCTAATACTTGGAGGTTAATACTTTGAGATAAATTTCTCAACCAAACAGCTTCTCTTACTGCTTCGAAAAGAGCCATATACTCGGCTTCTGTTGAGGAAGCAGCCACAGTGCTTTGCTTTCTTGTGTTCCATGAAATAGTACAATTTTCAAAAAGTTTAAATAAGTAACCTGATGTACTTTTCCTGTCTATTTCATCACTTCCCCAATCAGAATCCGCATAGCCAACCAGTAGATTCTTATAGTCACACTTTTGGTATGTTAATTTCAGATCTACTGTTCCTTTAACATATCTGAGGACGTGTTTTAAGCAATTCCAAAGTTCTCTATTATTTTTGCTTTGGTATCTACTCAATATATTTATTGTAGCACAAATGTCAGGTCGAGTACATAACATTGCATACATTAAATTACCAATCAAATTTCTACAAGGTGCTTCGTAGAATTCGTCAGAATTCAAAGCACCATAATTTAATTTTGAAGATAGTGGTGATTTAGAAGGATTACAGTCAGTCATACCGAACTTATTTATTATATTTTGCAGGTATAATGATTGATCTAGGGTTAATTTATTTTCTGTTCTTATAATTCGAATTCCCAAAAATAATTTGATTTCCTTTAAATCAGTCATACTGAATTGTTCCATTAGACAACTTTTGAAGTTCGATAGTACTGATTCATCCTTTGATGCAATGACAAGATCATCGACATATAAGATGACATAAATATTTTTGTTTATATTCTTATTATCTAGAACATACAAGCATGGATCTACTTTTGAATTGACAAAGTGCATTTGCTTAAGGACGAGATCGAATCGTTCAAACCAACATCTAGATGACTGTTTTAAGCCATATAGTGCTTTGTTTAACTTACAAACTTGACCCAATTTTGATTTGACACCATCTGGAACTTCCATGAAAATTTGTTCCTTAAGAATGCCATTGAGAAAAGCTGTTTTTACGTCCATATGGTGAATATGCAAATCAAATTGGTTTGCAAATCAAATTGGTTTGCAAATGCTAAAATAAATCTGAGAGTGGTGATTCGGGCAACCGGGGCAAATGTTTCATCATAATCATTCGGATATTGTTGGCTAAAACCTCTAGCCACTAACCTAGCCTTATATCTCACTGGTTCACCTTTTTCATCGTTTTTAATAGTGAATACCCATTTGCAAGATATAATATTTTTATCGTTCGGTTTATCAACTAGTGTCCAAGTTTCATTAGTTTGAAGTGATTGAATTTCTTCTTTTATCGCTTCCTCCCATTTATGTTTATCATTTCTAGTATTTATTTCAGAATATGACTTTGGTAGACTATCAGAGTAGGTATTAGCCATTGATAGATAATAATTAAAATTATCATGTTCTTCTGAATATGATTTCACTGGGAGTTTTTTAATTCTTTCACTTCTTCTAATATTTTCTGATTTATTTATGTTTTGTTGTGTACCCAAATTACTGGAATCAGTACTGAGTTCTTTAATTTTACTGGGAATTTCATTTGTGGTATCATCTGATATTGATCTGGTTTTTGAAATGACTTCATCTATTATAACGTCCCTTGCGATGAAGAATTTTCCAGTCTCGATATTCCACAATTTATAGCCATTTGGTTCATATCCAACCAGAATCGCTTTGAATGATTTTTGCTCAAACTTTTCACTTCTGGTTTTATTATGGACATAAGCTGTTGAACCAAATACCCTTAAGTGGTGTATTTTAGGCCTTTTATTGTGCCACAGTTCATATGGTGTTTTATTTATCAGAACAGATTTTGTAGGTGAAATATTAATCAAATATGTGGAAGTTAATATTGCTTCACCCCAAAAAGTCTTACTCAATTTCGCACTTGTAACTAGTGAACGTGCCATTTCAGTTAACGTGCGATTCATTCGTTCTGAGACACCATTTTGCTGAGGTGTATGTGGAACTGTCAGATGATACATTATTCCCTTCTCACTACAAAACCTTTTGAAATCATTTGAAAGATATTCCCTGCCATTATCACAATATAAATTTACTAATTTTAAATTATGAAATCTCTCTGCTTTTGAAACATAATCTTGGAACATTTTGAAAACCTCTGACTTCAAACTCATCAGATAAGTGACTGTATAATGTGTGTGGTCATCAATAAAAGTTACAAAATAATTCTTTTCATCAATTGTTGAAGGTGTTATTGGACCACATACATCAGTATGAACTATAAATAAAGGTCTATTGTTGGGGTTTTTCGGTTTAACTTTGGCAAACGGAAGTCTGGTTTGTTTACCAAATATGCAACCTTCACAAATTTCATTATTTGGACTTATATTTTCAATGCATGAACTATCATCAACTAGTTTCTTCAAGTTTTCGAATTTATATTTATTTATATGACCTAGACGTTCGTGCCAAAGTTTATAGTTTGAATTATTACATATATTATTGATACTACTCCGTTTTTCATGCAAATCAAAAACTGCCTCGAACAAATTATTTGAAATTTTACCTGTCAATATAACTTGATCGTTTTGCATGACTTTTGCACCTTCCTGGTCGAAAATAACTGTCATCCCAGCTTTCTGGATACGATGGACTGACAAAAGGTTGTGAGGTATCTCTGGTGAATAAAGGACATTATCCAACGTGCCCATAACGCCCAAGTTGGTTGTAATCTTCATGCTGCCTTTTCCAGTTGCGAGCACCGACGTACCATTTTTGGCTACACCTATCTTCATTGGTGTAGATAATACCATATAAGTACTGAATACATCATTCCTGTTGACAACATGATCGGTAGCACCAGAATCTAAGAGAAAACTAATATTATAGATTTCTGAGAAATCTGAATATTGACATGCTTTTAGATTGGACATCATAAAAGCAAAACTTCCCTGTTCATCGTTGCTAGTCTGGATATTTTGAATAGTGGTCGGTCGTTCACGTTGCTTGCTCATCATTTGTTTGTAGTAATAGCAATCCCTTTTGAGATGATTTCGCCGTCCACAATGGTCACATAATAAGTTTGATAGTTTGTAGGTTGAACGGTTGGTCTGTTGCCTAGTAAACTTCCTTCTTGAGTGATTCGAATTTTTCCATTTTTTCTGGTTGGTTCCTGATGTTCCAGCAATATTTTTCTTATCAAAATGCAAAACTTTCATTTCTGTGGACGGTTCGTTTTTTAATTTTATTTCCTGATCCAACAACCTTGTTTTAACGAAAGCAAGGTTGAGATTATCTTCACCAAGTGTCTCTAATGCTGTGATCATTCCATCATAAGATGCGGGCAATGTTAATAGTAAATGTGAAACTTTGTCCATTTCATCAAGTTTGGCCCCCGCGGAAATCAGTTCGGCTACAATTCCATCGAAGGATGCAAAATGCTGAAGTAGAGTATGACCGGATTTCAATTTCAATTCTAGCAACTGTTTTCGTAAGGCGAGTTGTGAGGCCAGACTTCTTCTTTCATAAATATCATCCAAGTTCTCGATTAATTTTTTTGCTAGATTGTTATCTCGTGCATAGTTCAGAAATGAGTCACTTAAATATTCAACGATAGTGCTTTTTGCTATCAAATTTCTTTTCTCCCAATTTTCATCAGGATCGTTAGGTATTTCCTTTTCTATCACATCCAAAACTTGCAATTCTGATAACAAAGATTTAATTCGAAATTTCCAGATACTATATCTCTCACCATTAAATTGTTGAATATTTCTTTTGTTTTTCA
Source organism: Adalia bipunctata (assembly GCA_910592335.1). NCBI lineage: Eukaryota > Metazoa > Arthropoda > Insecta > Coleoptera > Coccinellidae > Adalia > Adalia bipunctata. The sequence continues at coordinate 18,199,632 of OU342957.1, forward strand.
CATTCAAATCCATTTTTGAAATCCAAATATTCCAGAATACGTCACACTTATTTTATCACTGATTTGACTTTTTGTATTATAATTTTTTTATATCAATTCCGTCGAAATTTAGTTCTATTTTTTTTTATCACTTATTGTATTTACATACGTGCTGGGGCGCATAACCTATTAGGGGTTAAGGCAGTGGCTTCTGATTAAAACAATTATATTCTTGGTAATATTTAATACTCTTTCCATGAACGCTGTACGATAAGAACTAACTCGCATATCGACGTATTTTATCAAACATCTGGATGCTGACTTGCGTCTTCTGATATGAATCACAGTACGTACAGCATGATCCATAAGTTGGATTTTTGTACTCAAGTATATTGTTATTCATATAATTCAACACTATCTTTAACTATTTCGGAAGTATTAAGTGTTTTCGGATTTATTGCAAAAATCAACGTTTTAATTAAAAATTATTTTATTTCACAAATTCGGTGGTACAATACACTTAAAACCTAATAAGTAATACTGATTATTTCTCAATTATTAAGAAAAAAACAAAAAAAAACATTAATGTCAATGTAGGAAATGTTTAAAATGCTCGCCGCGAACATCTTGGCAACATGCTAATCTGGTGTAGAATTGTGTTCTAACGTTACTCAACATTTCAGGCATGACTGATCTAATCGCAAGCGTGATTCGGTTTTTTAGGTCGTCTAAGTTTAAGGGTTTCGTTTCGTATACAATACTTTTGACATATCCCCACAAAAAGAAGTCTAATGGTGTCAGATCAGGAGATCGTGCTGGCCATTCTATCGATCCGCGCCTTCCTATCCACTGATTTGGAAAAATTTGGTTCAAGTACTGTCGGACATTGATTTGGTAATGGGGCGGTACTCCATCTTGCTGAAACCATATTATATTGGCAGGAACTTGTGGATTTGCTGGATCAGGATATAAGTTTATCAAAGTTGGTACGACATTATTTTGGAGTAGTTCTAAATATTTTTCTCCATTCAAGTTGCCGTCAATGAAAAAGGGACCTACGATATGATTTCCAACAATTCCTGCCCAAACATTAGCATTTTCAGGATATTGCGTATGTTCTTCTCTCATCCAGTGAGGATTTTCATCAGACGAATAGCGGCAATTTTGACGATTAACATGACTGTGTAGTGTGAATGTACTCCAATCAGAAAACAAAACATTTTTTGATTGGATCACATTGTGTTATGAGTGCATGCTTATTCTGTGGTTAATGACGTTTTTCGATGATTAACCTAACCTAACCCTAGCGAGTGAGAAACGCCGCACTCACGTGGTTGTACTTTTGTAGAAGCCTAATAAAAGCCCAGTATTAATAAAAGTCTTATCAATCTCATATACCCACCACTACATGGTGTCAGAAGTGGTTCGTAATCTATTGGCCATAAAAATATTTAAAAGTTCAATATCCACTTGAACATTCATGTCTGAAGAAAATCAGGCAGTCATGTCTCAAGAAAGTCCGAAGCCCAAGAAGCTTTCTGGAATGTCCAGTCCACAACCTATGGTAATGAATGGTAACTTAGCCCAACAATGGAAAAAATGGGTTCAATCATTTAAATTTTATTTGCGAGCATCTGGCATGGATGAAGAAAATGATAGTAGAAAGGTAGCTTTATTTTTACATTCCATTGGCGAAAAGGGAGTGGATGTATTTAATACGTTTGGCAAAGATGAGGATGATATTAAGTATGCAGACCTCATAGAATTGTTTCAGAATCATTTCTCTCCGAAAGCTAATCTTACATATGAATGTCATAATTTCTTCACATATAAACAAGGAGAGGATGAAACTTTAGATGACTTTGCATGTACATTAAAACTGAGATCACAAAGCTGTGAATTAGGACAACTTCAAACACGTCTAACTAAAATTATGTTCATATGTAACATGCACCAAAAATTTAATTACATTCGAGAAAAATTATTGATAGAAGATGATCTTGACCTGGATAAGGCCCTAGAGATGGCAAAAGCCATGCTTGCTTCTAGGCATCAGTCAGATGAACTGGCAGCAGAACAAAGTTCAGTTCTTTATAACAAAAGTCAAAAGTCACATTTAAGATCGAAGTCCATGTCCAGAGATGTCAGTCAACAAAATCAGAGTCAACATGTGAAGGAAACTTGTACAAGATGTGGTCAGGTGCATCGTTTTAAATGTCCAGCCTTTGGTGCAGAGTGCAGAAATTGTGGAAAAGTTGGTCATTTTGCAGTCTGTTGTAGGTCATCTAAGTCAAGGTCAGTAAAATATGTACAGTTGCAGTCAGACAGTGAAGTGCAACAGGCACAGTCAGAACAGGAACTGTTTATAGGTCATATTCAATCGTCAAGTTCATTGTCAAGTGAATGGACAATTAATTTACAAATAAATGAATTACAGGTAAATTGTGTAATTGATACAGGCAGCGATGTAAATATTATGTCAAAGAATATTTATGATTCACTTCAGATTCAGGACACATTGTTGAAAACTGATATAAAAATTAGGTCATACACTGGTAATAGTCTAGAGATACTAGGTCAACAAAATTTGAAATGTAAACTACAGTTGAATAATTCTCATATGATAAAACAAATCAATTTTATAATTGCAAATGTAAATTCTCCCACTGTGCTAGGTAAAGCTACTTGTACAGAAATAGGACTCATTAAAAGGGTTTATTGTATAGACTCTACAAGTAATGAGGGTCAATTGTCTAATACTATACGGCCAAAATCAAGTCAAATACTAGGTTTAAATGTCACAAAAAATTTGTCAAGTCAGTCACAGTCATTTCTATCACAGTCAAACCAGTCAAGAAATACAGATTTAAGTAAACTTGTTGAATATAATAATTCTGTTTTTACCGGTCTTGGTTGTCTTCCTGGTGAATGTCACATAAGTATAAATCCAGAGGTGCAGCCAAAAGTTGATGCTCCCAGGAAGGTGCCATTTGCGTTGTATGACAAACTTAAACAAGAACTCGAGAAGATGGAGAAAATGGATGTCATTACCAAGGTCACAGAGCCTACGGAATGGGTGAGTTCATTAATTTTAGTTGAGAAGAAGAATGGTCAATTACGAGTATGTTTAGACCCCCGTAATTTGAATCATGCGATTAATAGGACACATTATCCTATTCCATCAGTGGACATGGTTCGTGCCAAGGTGGCAGGTGCAAAATTTTACTCCACCTTGGATGCAAGCAGTGGATTTTGGATGTGCAGACTAGGTGAGAAGAGTACTTATCTCACTACCTTCAATACACCCTTTGGTAGGTACCGATTCAAACGTCTCCCATATGGAGTGAACTGTGCTCCTGAGTATTTTCATAGAAAAATGACTGAAATGTTTGGTGATATACCAGGGGTGGCAGTGTATAGTGATGATCTCTTGGTAAGCGGAGAGTCACTACAAGAGCACAATGAGCGTCTTGATATGGTCTTCGAAAGGGCAAAGCAATACAATGTAAAGTTTAACAAAGAAAAATGTGCATTTGCTAAGGAGAGTGTCAAATATCTGGGACATATTTTTTCAGCAGAGGGAATCACGGCTGATCCAGATAAGGTCAGAGCAATCAAAGAAATGCCATCTCCTTCATGTCTAAAGGATTTACAAAGATTTCTGGGCATGCTTAATTATTTGAGTCCTTTCATTAAAAACATGGCCGGTGAAACTCTAATACTCCGTCAATTATTAAAGAAGTCTACTGATTGGCAGTGGACTGCCACCCATGAAGAAACATTTTGCCGTCTTAAGCAATCAATATGTCAAGTTCCGGTTTTGTCTCATTTTAGTGTGCATGATCCAATTGTCTTACAGAGTGATGCTAGTAACAGTGCTGTAGGAGCGGTGTTGTTGCAGAATCAACATCCAGTATATTATGCCTCAAAAACATTAACTGACACACAGAAAAGAATGGCTCAGATAGAGAAGGAGCTCTATGCAATAGTTTTCGCATGCATTAAGTTTCATCAATTTATATATGGACAATCAGTAATTGTGGAGACAGATCATGCTCCTTTAATAACATTGTTTAAAAAATCTTTAGTCGAGGTTCCAACTCGTCTACAAAGGATGATGTTGAAAATACAAACATATAATCTAAATGTGATTTACAAGAAAGGTAGTCACATGTACATAGCTGATACTTTGTCAAGGGCAGCACTTTCTGAAACAAGCACAGATGAGCTAGATGATGATGTCATTGTACATGTAAATTTATTGATTAAGTCTTTGCCAGTGTCATCGGAACGTCTTCAGTGGTTGATTAAAGGTACTAATGAAGATGAAAGTTTGCAGATTTTGAGAAAGTACTGTAATGTAGGATGGCCATCAGATAAAACTCAAGTTCACAAAGATTTGCATGAATTTTGGCAGTATAGATTTGATCTACATACTGAAAATGATTTGGTCTTTAGAAGTAACAGTATAGTCATTCCCAAGAAATTGAGGCCAGATATTTTAAAAATAATACACACTGGTCATTTCGGGGTTGAAAGATCAAAAGCGTTTGCTAGAGGACATGTATTTTGGCCATTTATGTCTACAGATATAAAAAATGTTGTCCAATCATGTCATACTTGCCTGTCACACAGAAGTTCAAATGCTCCGGAACCACTTCATCCACATGAGTTTTCGTTACTGCCATGGGAAAAAGTTGGTGTTGATTTCATGGATTATAAAGTAAAGAAATACATTGTAGTACAAGATTATTACTCAAATTATATTGAATTAATGCCAACGGCAAGTACTAATGCCAAAACAGTTATTGTTTGTCTCAAAAGTATTTTTAGTAGACATGGTATTCCAGTTGAGTTATTCTCAGACAATGGACCACCATTTAATTCTGCAGAGTTCAAGAATTTCATTTGTGAATGGGGAATCCATCATAATACGTCTAGTCCCTACATACCAAGATCGAATGGGTTGGTAGAGTCAGCCGTAAAGATATGTAAACGCTTACTTACAAAGGCAAATGAGCATGGAACAGATCCCTATCTTGCTCTTCTTCAATTCAGAAATACGCCTAGAGGAAATCTACCTTCTCCAGCACAATTGTTAATGTCTCGGACACTCAGAACGCAATTACCAACAGTATCAGAAAACTTGAAACCGAGAACAGTGAAGTTCGAAGAATTTATAAAAACTAAGGAAGAAAATAGAAATAAAATGAAGAAATACTATGATAGAAGGACGAAACCATTGCCAGAAATACAAGAAGGAGAGAAAATCTATTTTAAGAAAATGCCAAATACTCCATAGATTCCAGGTACAGTGAGGTCAAAGTGCGACCAGCCTAGGTCTTATACGGTAGAAGGCTCTGATGGATTCACGGGAAGGAGAAATAGACAGCATATTTTAAGGCACCCGCAGTTGTCTCCAACGCAGTCGTTTCCAACGGAATCTCAAAATATGTTACCAATGAGTCCGGATGTAACATCTCCTAAGTTGCATATAGTCTCACCATCTGTTGAAGATTATACAACTCCTCAAATGCGTACTAGATGTGGAAGACTCATAAAACCACCAAGACGGTTAGACTTGTAATTGAAGTAGAATAGATGGCTTAAAATTATGTAGCGATGACTGTGAAAGACTGTTAGTTTGATAAGGTTTTTTCTAAATAAGGGGGATGTTATGAGTGCATGCTTATTCTGTGGTTAATGACGTTTTTCGATGATTAACCTAACCTAACCCTAGCGAGTGAGAAACGCCGCACTCACGTGGTTGTACTTTTGTAGAAGCCTAATAAAAGCCCAGTATTAATAAGTCTTATCAATCTCATATACCCACCACTACACATTGTTATCTAACATTGCCATCATTTGCTCACAAAAATGCGTTCTCCTATCGAAATCGTCTTCTATGAGCTCCTGAGTTGCCATCATTCTATAGGGATGCATCTTACTTTCCTTTAATATTCGAAATATTGACGTGTGGATGACGGTGAACAGCGGGGCTACTTTTTGAACAGAATTACTTACTGCATTGGCAGCAATTTTTTTTATTTGTCTTACATGACCAAGCTCTCGAAACTGCTTTTCTATTTTGCCAATTGTTCCTTGGGATATAGGCGGCAAATTTGGAAATTTTTCGTGAAATAAGCGAGAAACTTTCATGTGTCCGTGTGTAATCTCCATAACCAATCATTTCAAGAATGGTTATTTTGTGCATTTCTGTTAAATGAACCATTTTTCTAATATTATTACGTACAGTTATCGAAATTCAAAAGTCAATAGCACTTACACTAATCTAATGGATAACGGGATTAGGACAGCCTTCAGTAATACAACTATTTAATTAAGCGACGTTTCATCGTCCATATATTTGGACTTCTTCACAGGCCAAAACTAATTATTGTAGGCTTATAGGTGTAATACGAATCATCGAACAAACAGAGTATGAACGAAATCTAGGTCAACTTGTAATAGAAAATAAATAAATTGTAGAGAACATTACCTCATTCATTCGTTATCGAATTTATTCCATTTGGCTGTTACACTCCGTATATTCAGTTGTACTTATGAAATTATCAGCTTGATTATTCTGGAGAAATGATAACAATTTTACAACGCTATTTCCAAGAGATTGCAAATTTTGATGCATTAGAATCAAACTCGATGGGAATTTGGGGGCACGGTAGTGCCCCCGCCAAGTCGAGCGCGAAGCAAACACTGCCGTACCATACTTTACTGGAACCATTTCGCCGCATTTTCAGGCTCCTATTTGAGAACCTCTGGATTAGACCAGAACGCTGAAACTTTCGTCATCCAGTGAGCTATAATCACGTACTTAAAATCCAAAATTTCAAGTGTGTAGGTCATTTAGTTCCGAAGTTAAGCGAAAGCAAAATTTCGCATTTTCGACACTCACTTATACACTCATGATCATCAAAATAGAACTAGTACTTCCCATAAACTCAGAGAGCTGAAATTTGGTACAGAGTTAGGGTTTAATGGCCACATAAAGGGAAAACTATAAAAACTAGGATAATCGAAGATCTGGAGTACCATTGTTGTCACGTCACTTGAGCTCACGTGCTATCACGCAAAATCACATCATTCTTCGCAAAATGTGCAACCACAATAATGCATGGAAGTTTATGCGCTTAGAAACGCATTGTTATCATACTCAATATGTGAATATATACCTACTGTAGAATATAAATTGAAAAAGGATAATAATCGGGTGATCAGTCTTATGTGATGTTTTTTACTGTCTCATTCAAGGAAACGATAGGTTTCCGAAAGCTAGGCCGGAACAATAAATGAGACAGTAAAAATTATCACTGTGTATAAGACTGATCACCCGATTATTATCCTTTTTTCAATTGTTATCATCAGATGTGTCTGTGGTGAGATGGGAAGAGAAAGAATTATATCCGGAAAAAATCGGGTGAAAGATGGGCTATATGGACAAGTTTGGTATCAAACTATAGGTTTTCGAGGACCCTGAATTCAATAAAGAATATTTGGAGGCTCTATCTACCATAGTTCAGAGCCGGAAAAGAAGAAAAAAAGAAAATAAATATTTTTAATAAAAAATCTACTCCTGAAAAAAAATGTGTCAAATAAGAAAATCAAATGAAATAAATCAATATGCCCACGTTTCTACAAAAAGAAGTGAAATCCCACCAAAAACATTCTGTAAAAAACTAGCCAAGTCTCGATGGAGCTGCTTGTTTATCTCTAAAAAGTAATGAAATCTAGACAAAGTCGTGCCAAGTCTAAGGCTCCTTACAGAGATTTCTTTATTATTATAGTTAATGTTGTGTGACTTGGCCGTTGAACATTCTTTATACGTTAGTGAGTACAAGTCAATTTTGTTTACACGTAATGTTATATCTGTTGTAACCTATGTTTGTTAAGCGAGATAATAGCCCATACTGGTATTGGTAATTGGACGATAGTGTCTCATTTTAGGCTGTTGTGGATTGTGCGACACATGCATTCAGCATTGACAATGCTGACTTCTGTCTCATCTTTTTGGATCGTCAAATCGACAACCGATCTGAAATAAAATAGACGTACAGATGGTCTGTCTTCTATCAATGATTAGAAGTCCGGCTGTACTGGAAAAAATTTTTTATACTGTTTGTTTCAGGCTCGCCTACACATAAGTATTAACACATAAGTATTATTGAAATACGTAGCTTTATCAAGCCTTCCATTGACTGGTTATTGAATCAACGTTTTCCAAGTGGCAATTTTTCATCGTCAATGGGTAGCGTTTCTGGCGACAGATTGGAGCAATGGTGTCATGGAGCACCTGGTTTTGTACCCTTGTGTACCCTTCAACGGCCAAGTCACACAACATTAACTATAATAATAAAGAAATCTCTGTAAGGAGCCTTAGACTTGGCACGACTTTGTCTAGATTTCATTACTTTTTAGAGATAAACAAGCAGCTCCATCGAGACTTGGCTAGTTTTTTACAGAATGTTTTTGGTGGGATCCTGCTTTTTGAGAGCATTGTATTTAGAAAAATGAAAACCAAAAATAATTCAGAATATGCATTAGGAGCGTGATTGCAAATTAGCGCCCTAAAAAAACCTTGAGGAGTCGATATACCCATAATATTCGAACTCACCCTGTAACCAATGAGTTTACCCCTCACAGTCTCCCTATCTTGAGCTATAGGTTGCCAAGTCACGTTCAGGGCCGTTGAATTGAAACTCAATGCGGACACCAGTTGAGGTGAGGCTTGTGGCATATCTTCCGCAGAATAGACAACACGTTCATTACTTATTGGTCCAGCCCCTATATCGTTCATGGCTTGCACTTTAACGATGTATTCCTTGTAATAATCGTCCAGAGAAATGCTAACAACTGCAGTACCCGTATTACCGAATTCCTTGAGCTCCAAACTTTGGAATTCCGGCTCTTCATACATTTTTTTCCAGAAAACTTTGTAATGAATTCCTGAAAGGAAGGAGTCGTTAATGACAATAAGATGATGATCAATCATATCATCATTACCTGGACCATTCTGCTGATCACTTCTCAGAGGTTCCCATCTGATGGTTAAATCTCCCCTTTTTCCTCCACCCCCAGCAATGCTTTGGGGGAAAATATAAGGTCTATCTGGAGGAGTGGAATGCTTAGGACTTGGTGCTGAAGGTACCCCCATACCGATGGCGTTCCAAGCGGCTACTCGGAACTCGTAAACGGACCATGGAGTCAGGACATTTTCAATTGTGGCTTCTTTCCTTCCTAAAATGTGACAGATTAAGTATGGAGGACAACGTTTCCAGTACAAATAAGTAATTCTTACCTGTGTAACGTTCAACTTCTTCCGCATACACATTGTGACTGATGATAACCCATGTCGAATTCCAGTTAGTTTTTCCGCTGATCGTGTATGAACTAATTGGAGATCCATGTGAACCCCCGTCAGTCCATTGTATCACAGCAGAAGTCTTTTGTATCGATATGACTTGTAAACCTCCTGGTGGCCCTGGGGGTCCCTCAACAACCACATACGTCTTAGATGATATTTGGCCAACGGCAGATTTGATCACGCATTCATATTCTCCCGCATCTGGGAATGTCACATTGACCACTCTAAGATATCCCCCATCAATGAACTAAAATATGTTTATAAAATGAAACCAAACATATTCGAGTTAACCCACTTACAATTCTATTTCCAGAGTTTTTGATGTCAATATCTCTAATTCTCATCTGTCTGTGATTCCAGATGTAAGCCATATCTAGACTTTCTTCTGTATATGCCTGGCAGTTTAGAGAGAAGGAGCTACCAAGGGAAGAAACAATTCTTGGTTCCAAAGCCTTAACCAACTGTGGCCCTCCTGGAAAATATTTGAAAGTTTCTCATTTTTTTGGTCCCAAAATGACTAAACCGAATATAGATAGATAGAAAATAATCTCTATTTTGAAGCATGTAGAGCACATGCCAACCAAATATATACCTAAAAGTACTTCCCTTCCCCAGACAGTGGTGGCCACTATTCTGTTGGGTCGAAAATTAACAGTGCTGCGGCGTAAGGATACAGTAACAAAGCCTAGACTGAACACAACTCACTCAAGCTACAAGCTTATAAGGGGTCTCCTTGAGGGACCGTCTTGATCATTTAAAAATCCCTATAGAACATGAAACAAACATCATTCGAATACTTCATGAACTGGGGTTCTAATTTAAAAAGCATGTCTGTTATTTTCTTTTTAAATAAATTCAAGTTAATAATTCCCTTAATTTCATCCAGTAATCTATTATATCGTCGCCGTAAAGCCAAAACCTCGTAAGTCTAAAAATATCATTTCGAATAAAACACAAAAAACCGTATTTTTCGAAAAATATCAGACTAATTTCATTTAAGTCAACTGTATAATGCCGCTAAAGCATCAGCGATATGGGCATATGAGTTTTTTCACGATATGCAGAATGATCATTTCCAGTAGATGGCGCAAATATCTGAAAACCTACCAAATTCGACATACGAGGTTTTGACTTTACGGCGACGATATGTATGTATAAACAATGAAACTCTTATTATTTAATTAATCATTTTACCATTAGTTTCACCTAATTTCATAATCTGATAATGAACGAATACCATATTCAATTTGATGAAGCTAGGAAAGAAATTTTTTAGTCAAACAGTATCGGTCTCATCACTGTTCAGATGTTGGTCAAGAAAGTTCTAGATAAAAAAAAAAAAGGTATGGCAATAAATCACACATCATAATGTAAATAAAAATAAATTTATTAATAAAATTTACAGTAGGTTTTCAAAGTGGCCACCTCCAGCCTCAATACACATTCTACATTCTACACCTTCTTAGGAAATTTTTTTTTAATTGCATAAAACCTGCCCTTTCTTAGGACACTGAAGACTGAAGATAAGAGAAGCCGAACGTGTCCTAAGAGAGAACAGGGCAGGTTTTATGCGATTAAAAGAAAGTTTTCTAAGAAGGTGTAGAATATGTATTGAGGCTAGAGGTGGCCACTTTGAAAACCTACTGTAAATTTTATAAATAAATTTCTATTTATTTACATTATGTGTTATTTATTGCCATACCTTTTTTTTTATTTAGAACTTTTCTTGACCAACATCTAAAGCTAATAAATGAATGAAAGAATGAAAAGGATCACGTCACTTAGTTAGGACAAACTGCTGATTTTCAGCATTTTCTATCATAACTTGATCAGAAAAATCTTAAAATGGCAAAAAATAATTTTGTAGTAAATGTCTAGTTCTTTGATTTTTTCCACCTCGATAACTTTGAAGGCTAATTCTAGCAAAAGTAGAGTGTTAAGTACCATTTTTTATCAATGATTCTAAAAGCTGACTGTTGAGCGCAGTTTTTAAGCATACTGAGAAACCGTGAATTAGCCTTTTCCATAATTTTTATCAAAGTTACGAATCTGGTTGTTTTATGTATAAAAGGACAATTAATGGAGATTAAGTAACAAAAAAATTTCACAGAGAGGTCTTGTAATTTTTTTTAATATCTTTTTTAAGATGGTCAAGTCGAAAATTCTCAAAGTTCATAAAAAAATTCATAACTCGAAAACCGTGAAAAATCGCATAACATAAATGGGGGTGATTCGAATAGCCCATGACACGAGGGACCTGTTTTTTTCTTTTTGACGTCAATCTCTTGGCCACCCTGTATGTATTGAAAGTCTTGAATTCTTCGAAATCATGTTTTCTTCATTGAAATTGGCAAGATAAACTATTTCAGTCATATGATCTATCTGTATTTTTACTTGAGTATAGTTCTACTCTATTACTGGTCATTGTTTTTGCTAGTTTCGCCAGTTACCGTCAATTCAACATGGTTAAGTTCTCTCATTCTCTAATGTATTCAATTTTAAATCTCAGCAAAGCATTATTTTCAGTTGATGGATCAAATTTATCCTTCAATACAGTGAGAATTTTCATTAATAGCTCCTGCTGTGTTGTTTCACAGTTAACACAAATTTTGTTTCTTTTTGGATTGGTTTCATTTCACCATATTCAATTTATGACAATCCTACTTTTCCTTATATAAAAAGGACGGTTTCATAATAGCAGCCGACTTCAAACAATGAAAAAATAAATGAAAACTTGAGAACAAGCCATCAAAGCAAGCACAACCCCTGTCACCACTTTAAATAACTTATTTTGAATCAAATCAACAATATTATGGCTGAAAGCAAACAGTTGGATACCAAAAATAAAAGAACACACTAGTTTTCTTCACTTGTGTATGTTTCAGTCTGGAATTTCACAGTAATTCAATAAGCACAAGCAGCAACATGCTGGTGACCACCCTCAAGCTTATGAATGGCTTGTAGAGACAAAATTAAAAAAAAATAGAATACTCACTCAGAACAATGAGCCTTCCTTTGGATTCGTCCAATCCAAGCGGATTGCTAGCCAAACAAGCATAAAGTCCTTCATCGTCACGTGAAACAGGACTGATTACTAAATTGCCATTCTCCAAAATTCTTCGATGGCCTCCTGAACCTGACAAAAAATAAAGAAATCCAATAGGCGGTCTGCATATTTGTAGGTGGCGGCCTCCGTGGTGAAATTAAGCAATACTCGTGTTAAAACATAACGCTTTTACCGTGTTTTGCCTGCTAAAGTGCTGTTGAAATTTCAATTTTTTTGTCGATATTAAGGGTTTTTGAGTTGGTTTTTTTTCAATAACTTATTTATTGTATTGAATATGGATTCTGAACGGCCAGACATGCCATTTACTGCACGAAATTCTCGAATTCAGTGCTGTGTAGTTGGTTATCACAATGCATACAGACAACTCCATAACATTTTATTCCTTTCCGAAAAGATGGTTCGAAAAAGAGAGGAGGCAAATGTGGATCAATAGTGTGAGAAGAGTTTGGTAAGAAGTAAGAATATTTGTATGATTGAGAAACGTTAACAAATGGCATTAATCTAAAATTCATTGTAGTGTTGATGATACTTCGAGAGAATGGCAGCCTAAAGTTTTCCATAGAATATGCAGTGCTCATTTTCTAGGAAACAAAAAGAGTGATAATGCTGAGAGTCCTTCATATAACCCAACAATATTTCCAAAGGTTAGTTTTAGTTTAAATTATGTTACATGAATTCAATCTCATTATTCTACTTATTTTAGGAGTATAAAAAATTGGATAATTCCGCTAAAAGAATGGAAAGATATAATAGAAAAATTGCCAGATCCACCACTACAAAGAATTTAACTGAGGAAGAGTTTCCTTCTCCATCCTTCTGCGGTAATGTCTCTGGTGGTGATCAAAAGGTGGAATTTTCATGCCAAACTGACCCAAGTGATTTGGAAGATGATATATTTTGTACATGATGGCCAACTATCTCTTGAAGAAGTTGAAGAAACTTATAGTGTTGCGAGTGTTAGAATTCATGTAGAGAGATCAATTCAACGTATAAAAATTTATAGAATTTTACATGAAATACCATATAATTTATTTAAATATTTAGATGACATTGTACATATATGCTGTGTGTTAACTAATCTTTGCCTGTCAATTATATCTTCAATACCATTTGAAATTTCACTGACTTGAAGAGCAGGTTCAAATTCCCTACTTGTAACATTCCTGAAACAAACAAAAAAACCACAGCAAAAAGGACTGACAAATAAGGAAAAATATATGACATGTTCAAAATTGCTAGGCCTCGATTTCGGCTCTTTTGAATTGTATTTATACAACCTTGAAGATGTCCGACTTGTTTCTGTGAAAGTGGAAGGCTTAACACCAGTTGAAGCTCCTAGCATATATTGGAGCATCGAAGGGGGAGAAAATGTCACCATTTCTGCAGTAACTTCTACTGGAGAAATAACATTGGTCCTTTTCGATACACCAAATATATCGGAAAATCTCTGCCCCTTCAAATAATTTGCCTTTGCTATTTTTGCAATGTATGGCTCTTTCCAAGTACAAGGTACACTTGTTCTTGTAGACTTCTCATCATTTACGCAAAAAACTGTCGCAGATAAATGTTTGCAATGTCCAGAAATTCCAGCAATGCAAGAGCATGTTGCACGCCTCACGTTTCTCTCTTTGTCCAGCTGGAAAACATGCATTATTTAAAAAAAAGATCATAATACTGACTGTTATGTACTTACGGTGATTTCGACCGTATACGGTGGCAAATTAACAGAGGTTTGTCTCATTACTTCAGAAGTTATGAGACCACTCCGCTCTCTCACCTCATACACATGACCAGCTTTTTTCAAAGCTTGGCCTTTTTCTTCATTTCCTGTCGAGAAATGATCGAATTTTATTTTTAAAAATCCAAAAGATCTTTGAATATCCATTGTATAAACACCAAAATTCGCTCAAAAGTCAGAAACAATAAGGTAACCTATCATTATGCTTTACTTCATGTTTTGACGAAAGTCACCACCAGATGTCTCATTTCAAGAATATGCAGACCGCCTATAGAATCAAACGAATTATCAAGGGCCTATCACTAATTACCTATAACATTTCCATCTTTCTTCCAGACGAACTTGGGCCTAGGAGCAGCCTCAGGATTACATTTGATTGTCACATTTCCGTGTTCGGCTGCGTAAGTCTCAGATTCCACAGGGTGTTTTTTGAAGGACGGTTTGAATGCTACAAAATGTGATGTTACTGAATTGACACACTTTCTTTGAAAATTTGGTTACAATTTAATAAGCTTCATGATTGAACTATTTTGAGCGCGACTATTATTGTCAGTGTCATAATAATATACTTATCAATCATACAATTTCATGGGTTATTCACAGAATAGATAGCTACGAAACATGCCAGGATTGCTTAAATACTACAATACATACACAGCACTCTCAACTGCGCTGAAGAATATTTGGTTTTCAAGGTGTTAGCAGCCCGACACTGGTACATGCCAGGATCTCTATCTTCATCTACTGGACTTATTGTAAGCACATTATCTTGAATGTTGATCCTTCCTCGATCTTCTGGTTGCAAATAACCTAACACTATATGAATCTGTATTAGTTCAAGTGCCTCAAACAAAATTGATTTACGTACCCAATTGCCTGCCATCTTTCCACCAAGTGTAATTAACATCTGGAATTCCGAATGCCTCACATGTCCACACCAATTCACCTCTTCTATCGACGTGCTTATCCTTCAGTGGAATTGTGAAATTAGGTTCAGCTGAAAATATCTCATCAAAATATGACATGTAAATAACCAAATATGCATTGGAAAACAACTGCATTACCTTGAATGTCTAAAATAACACTATTAGCTATGCTGGCTCTATCGTTAAATGCTCTACAGATATATTCTCCCTGATCATCAACTTCAACATGCGGTATAATAAGAACTCTATTGTAACTAGTTTGGTACGAGTTCTTGGGTAAAGGAGCTCCTTTTCTTGTCCAATTGTAACTTGGAACAGGACTGAAAAAAGTTGTGTGGTTGTGAATATTACAAATATGAATAATATTCTTCAACTCACTATCCAAAAGCAACACACTCTAATCTGACTTCTCTACCAGCGACTGGAGCTTCAGGAAAAGCCTTGGGAAAACTGTTTGGAAACTTGAGTTGTTGATAATTGGCTGTAAATGACAAAAGTTATGAAATGAGGAAGAAGTTTTGAATCATCTATCTTAAAACTCCAATATTATAGTTTCAGTTAAAGTAGAATTATCTTTTTCAATTACATTTTCAAATATGCACTATTGTTCTTGATATCTCAGAATGAAATTGGATTATTTTACCCTTCAATATCATTCTCTGAGGTTGTTTAAACAAATATTGAAAACTTCCGAGATTTGTTTGAATTTTCAAAAATGCAAAAAGTATGCTTACAATGAGGATTCACCATCAAAGGAAAGAAAGGTCCATTTCTTCCAGAATCTGAAAATTCTGACCTCACACTGCAACTGTAGCTTGCCCTGTCTATTGTTTCCAATGCTGAAAAATACAGAGCACCATCGTAGGACACAAAGACACGTTTATCCTCTTCCACGAAGTTTGGGAAGTAACCACGTGACCATGAGTATTTCACTGCTGGAAAATATGCTGGAGGATCACAGTAAATTGCTTTTCCCCAATTTTGGTCCCCAGATTCTGGCGAACGTTTCAACACGAATTCTAGGATGAATCCAAAATTGAGCTGTACGCTTTCTGATATGATTGTGCCAAATTTGTTTGTAGCTTTACAGTGATATGTAGCATAGTCTTTTTCTTGTTGTGGATCGTATATTATGAGCACTCCACCGCTTATAGTGTACCTGCTGTCTTCAAGTGGGTCTATTCTCCTTGCTACCAGTCTGTCATTCTCATAGTATTCTCGGAACCATTCATATCTCGGTTCTGGATATCCACCAGCTAAACAACTGAGAAATATAAAAAAATGCAATGAAAAATGAGGAGTTTAAAAATAAATTTTCTCAAGTTTCATTGTTGGCATACCTTAGACTGGTAACATTGTAGAGATTTCTCATAGAACTGTCAAATGTAACATCTTTTGGCTGCTTGATGAAGAATGGACCTCTAGGAATTGTCTTCCTATCAGCAATATCCACACCATATGTGTAATCTCTATCGTCAGATACTAGTCTTTGAATAGCAGCAATATTTGCTTCACATATAAATAAAAGAGGCTCATCCCCTTTCACCAATTGAAAACTCCAATGCATGACATTCCTGGTAAAATTATAAGCTAAATAGTCTTTTCCATACGGTTCATGCTCTGGCAGAAAGGCATTCTCCATATTGGTGAGCTGGGTACCATCTGGGTTAGCCCAATAATTTGGTTGCTGTTGGTGTGCTCCGATATACCACCTTCTATGCTGTGGATCAATGGAATTCAATTGGTGAACCAAAAATCCATGTTCTTCCAAGCTGCTTATTGAGACTAAGTCTGAACCACCAGCATCTACAGAATAGCTCTAAAATAATACAGTCATCAATATATGCATCAATGAAGTGAGTTGCATTACTTACTTGACAGACCCGCCTAGCATCATGATAATTTCTTTGTGGAGATTTCACAAACCTATAGCATGACTGATGATGTTGTAACCAGTACTCTGGGCATTTAAAATCATAAAAAATGTCGTTACTCATATAATTTGGGCTTCCAGCGTAGTCATATTGAGCTCCAGGTTGCAAGATATTTTGTGCATGAATAAGGGATGCATATCCCACTAATAATAAGAACCACATTTCTAAAACAATATTGAAATTCGAAAATGTTCGATGGGAGTGGCTAATGATGTAGTTGTTTGAATCAAAACATTTAAACATGCACATTTTGATGGATGAAAACATAATTTTAAAACAGACCCATACCTGAATAATATCAATGGGCCACCTAGAAAAACATAAATAACAATGTATTGCTGGTAATTTTAAATCATTTAATCATTACGAATAAATTAACTCATTCCAGAGTGAGAGACATTACATACTAATTGGTGTCTATACTGTGATAATACCAAAGACTCTTTGATAATACCAAAGACTACAGTCTTTGACCTTAGACCTTAGACAAAGGAAAGAGGAGACGTGGTATAGGATGATAAATCTTGAAGCCAAGATGCCACATAATGAAGAACGAACTGGACGACTCTATTACTATAGACCAATCCAACGATCTGTCACGATCAGCTTTTTCAAAATGGCTGCTGGAAGAAACAAATAACAAACCGAGGATATTCAGTTACGAGGTACGTGTTTCAGGGTAGTTTCCGTTGGTTTCTCAATTTTCAACTTCAATGTCTTCAATTATGCCATGTAAAATGATAGTTATAATAGAGAAACACTATAACAGAAATGTTTGTTATTTGTTTCTTCCAGCAGCCATCTTGAAAAAAGGTGATCAGCTGTTTTGTTGGATTGGTCTATTACTACAAAACGAGAATTACGCTAAGATCTGAACGACGTTGTCACGTTGTCTGAGATTTTCGATTCATTAACGTCGAATCCTTCCAGAATGGCCATTCACGAGATTACCTGGTTCCCAACTTGACAACACCGGTTGTTTCAGTTTCATTCATAATATTGTTTTCGACCAATCAGCGAAATTGGCCTACGATTTGACATTTCATAATAAAATTTGAGTATGCAACTTCAACAGCATGGAATCTCACTACATATTCAGAAGATATTGTAGGATATGTTGCTCGGATACGTGACAAATTTATTTCATGTCGAAAGTACCTCGATCTTTTGAGAAATGAAGTAGATGTTTCACTTCTCCAAAGAAGAAAAACATGGAAGATTAATTAGGGCTAGCCAATTTGTAATTGATATTTGTAAAGAGGGCGAAAAATTGTTCAAATTCTCCCATAAAACTTCAAATATTTTCAATAGAACATTTGTTACCAGTTCTGATCAGCCAAACTATGCTTAATGTTAATTCATCCATTTTACACCATTTTGAAAAATCATCTTTTTGATGGAAATTTCATTGATGGACATGCTGATCATAATTCATAATGTTTATTAATTCAAGAGCTCATTGCTACAAAAAATTGTACAATAAAGGTTGAATTCGTCAAATTTATTTTTTCTTGACAAAATCAAAGTATGGTATTGAAGATTATTTGGCTATGAATATTTTATGACTCATATTTAGATCTTACATTCTGTATGTCTAATGCTATGTTCTTATTTTTATAGTATATCATTTTATCATTATATTGACTCCCCATGTATGATTGATGGGTCAAATATTGTATGCAGTAACAAATATACAAGAACATTGAACTATTGATTATTTCTTTCATTCAAAAAATTCCTTTAAAGAATATGGCTCACATTGAACAAGCATTTTTAATAAATTAGTCTTTAAAATTTTTTTATTCGAGGTCTTCAATTTGTGAGGCAGAGCATTGAACAACTTAAGACCCATGTAAGGGAGACTTTTCTGTAAGAGACAAAGTGTGACACGGATACAAGTAAGGCTCAATGTGCCTTGTAGTTCTTGAAGTAATCAGAATCATCGTTGGTATTTCTATGTCAGAATGATCAGCCATGAAAACAAGTACTCTGTTGAAATAAAAGCCATATCATCATATTTATTTACATAAACAGGAATCCCAACAGGCGAACCCAATTACAGGGATTCACTAAATAAAACAAATATTCAAACATGTTGTGAACTTAATCCTAAACTATTCTAAAGTTTTATGAACCAAACGGTGTACGGGCCCTAGGTATGAAAAAAAGCTCCCTTCGACGGCCAGTAAAAACGCGGACATTGAAAAGAATCTCGTTGATGAGAGGAAAATCAAAGTGGCCGTTTATTATTCGGTATAAAAGAGTTTGATCGAAAATAACTCTCCTGTGCTCTAAGCTTGTCAACTTGTACCTACAACCTGAGTCTCTCATGGTAGGGACACTCGACCTGCCGATTTTCGAATCTATAATTCAGGGTTTTGGTGAACTTTCTTTGAACTCTCTCCAAGCGATCAATGTATTTGTAGTAAAAGGGATTCCAAATCGGTGTGGCATATTCCAAGATACTACGTACCAACGAAAAATATAAAACCTTCACAGTTTCAACGTAATGGAATTGTCGTGAAATTCTCAAAATGAAACCCAGCATCCTAAAGCTTCTGGAAACGATTTCATCTATGTGATGTTCAAATGAAAGCTTCGAATCAAGATAAATTCCGAGGTCTTTAACGGTATTTGTTTCTTCAATATTCGAGCCGCAGAGTGACAGGGGAGGCCTCAGAACATTCAAGTTTCTTGTGAATATGATATGTTTACATTTCTCAACATTTAAAGATAAATAACGAACAGAACAAAAGGCCGAAAATCTATCAAGATCGTCCTGAAACCTCCGTGCATCCTCCATACTTCTAAGAGCCAGGTACATTTTGAGATCATCAGCATAAAGCTCGAAAAATACATATGAAAAACACTTGTGAACATCATTTATATATAACATGAAAAGAACTGGACCCAAATGTGAGCCCTGAGGTACTCCAGACGTTACTGAATGAACGTTAGAGAAAGCGTCGTTCACGATGACATACTGAAACCTATCAGTCAAGTAGGATTTAATCCATCCCAATAGATTTCCCCCCACGCCGTATTCTGAAAGAACTTTTAGAAGTGTAGCATGGTGAACCTTGTCGAATGCCTTCGAAAAATCTGTGTAAAAAGCATTTACCTGGGTACCCTGATCCAAATGTTGAGAGATGAAATTGATGTATGGTGACAAATTAGTTAAAACGGATCTACCCTTGAAAAAACCATGCTGCCTGACGCTCATCTTCGATTTGAGTGAATTAAATAAAAAGTCCGTTACAACTGATTCAAACAATTTTCCAAAGTGGTTTAGAATGGAAACAGGTCGATAATTACAGATGTCATTATTTTTCCCACCTTTGTGAACCGGGGTAATTTTGGCGAGTTTCCACCTATCAGGAAAGACAGCAGAGCGTAATGATTGGTTAAAAATTATGTGGAGTGGAGAAATAAGTGAAACAGCTGTGGATTTGATGAATATTGGCGGTATCAAATCTGGACCAGGACCTTTGTTTACTTTCAGGTCCTCGACCTTTTTGAGAATTTCCTCTGAACTAATACAATCCATATGAACACATGGATATCTGATATTCCCCACATTGACTTTGTCGATAACTGGCTTAGTTGAATCCTCAAAAACACCTGCGAAAAAGTTACCGAATGCATTCGCCACATCTTGACTTCCACTCTCAGACCAAGGACCTTTGTCTAAGCTTCCACTGTACTCGATATCATTACGAGTCACCGATTTAGGTGAATTATTATCTCCTTTTCGATTCTCCGAAACATATGACCAGAAGTTTTTGGGATTTACAATATGTAATATTATTTTCAACGCGTGAAATGTGATCCGCGTAGTCTCTGCGAATCAGTTCCTTACATCGTTTACGCAAAATAGAAAATTCTCTATAATCATCCATATTTCGAAACCTCTTGAATTTGTTATGAATTTTGGCCTTTAGATTGACAAATTTTATAGTTTCGCGAGTAAACCATGATGGGAATCTCTCATCTTTAACAGTTCTAGATGGTACATGTCTTTCAATTATACAATTAATTACATTATAAAAAGTACTCATATGTAGTTAAAATGTTATTTTCCTTGAAGTGATCTCTACAAGATTCTCTGAAGCCCAACTTTAACATGACCCTCAAAATGAATTTTTGTCTCAGAAAGACAGATTATCAGTTGATAAAATTTATTTCAGAATAAGGATCCATCATGAAACAACTAAACTCTTAGATGAGTCCAAAAAAAATAGATCAAGATCTATGAATACTAAACTTATATAGTTTAAGAAATTAGGAATGAATAATTTTACGATTTCCAGGCACGTAGCCAGTGATTATTTTGATATTTTATTGGGTAATTCATTTTCTGTAACATGCGTGAATCTTCTGACTCAACAAATATTTTCGTGAATTTTATTAATTAAATTCAGGTGAGCTCTTTTTTTCTTCAACCGGTTCATCGTTAAGGCGGATTCTTCGGCAAGTTCATTCAGCTAATACATATCAAATTGTAACCAAATTTCAGCTCATTGTGTTTAATATGTAGTTCCAAAGATATTGAGCTCCGAAGCAATTATTTTCAAATGTTAATAACTCCGAAACCACGCGAAAAAATTGGCCCCTAATCGGACAATATGGGTATATTTATTGCTTTCCGTCGAATTTAATTGAATTCTGATTTCATTAATAAAAACGGAGGGGCATCATTATTCATTTCCCCCTAAACAATACGGCAGATCCACGCCACTGACTGCAAATGAATTCACGCGAAGCTAGTCTCTGCATTGTTGCCAGCGCGATTGCAGTGGCTATATCTGTCCTTGTTCCACTCATTGGAGTCGAGATGTTGGCTTCAAAAGTTCCTGAATTTATGAATGACATGCCAGGTCTCCTCTTCCTTGGTCTGAGGTAATGCCCATTCAGTAATAATTATTCAAGTTGCAGAATTCAGGTTGGTGTTGGAAATAACACGGACATTTTGTTCTGTCATTAATTAATGTTTCGAAAAAATTTGGCAAATAATTGAGCAAGTGAAATAAATATTTTTGGAATGAGGCTCTTGGGGAGTGTACAGCTAATAAATGGAAAACCTGCACACAGCGTGTAGAAAAAGAAATGGGAGAAGATTAGTCAAAATATATGGGATGTTATGATATTGCTGACAAAACTTTTCATTATGAACAGGACGAGGTCTGCCCAGATGAGGAAATAATAACAGTTGTGGTTGTTGAAACAGACTATAATAGGAATATTTACATTTTTATATTTCATATTTCACACCTTCATCGTTCACAAATATTGAAAGTTACAATGTCATGACAAAATTCTTCATATATTAAATAGATCCATTGGTTAAGTTTTGTTTCTGTCTTGATATCTATTACGAATTTCCCAATCCATTCACTTTGCAGTAACACGCTTCGAATTATCAACTAGATTTTTTCGGTTTTGCGAATATTCATATTGAACATTGAAAAGGACCGTGCTATTTAATTACCACCGATATTTTTCGTTATCGAATCACAATTTCCAGGCTGTATGCTCGTAAGGGTAATCCTGTTGTTTAATCAAAATCAAGTGAGATCTGGGCCTCGTTGAGCGGTCCGTCAAATTCGCCGCAACGTTGCCAGATCGGGCAAATTATTCCGGTATTTGAAGAAAAGGACATAGTTCTCTTCTTCATAGCATTTTTTTCCGATAAAAATATGGTTCAATCAGACAACTCCTCCAAAACAATTCCAATTGATCAAATTAGAATTTCTCAATATCTTTATTACGTGACAATAGATATGATGGCAATTGAGTTGAATATATTTTTCCTTTGCATTTTATTTCACGCCGAGGTTTATTTCAGAAAATAAATGGCAAAAATAATAGATTGTCTAAGAAGTGAAAAAAATTTAAAACTACCAATTTCAAAATTAAGACTCAAATAGATTCATTCACACTGAAAAAAGCTAACATTTCGACAACTGGGCCAATATTTATTGATACCTACTCATATTTTTTTTCAAATGCAGTTCGTTCATTAAGACAAATTTCATCAAAAAGATATTCCTACAAATAAAGCTGCGACTGGACTTTCAAGGCCTGCTCTGATGTCAATCATTCTTGGATGGACTATATCTTTGATGACGATGACAGCATTGTTTTCTCTTCAAACAGTTACCAACCATAGATAATCATGAACCAATCGAACCTGGTTGATTTTCGGACCGCACCCTTCAAAGAGGTTATCGGGGTCATAGAGAACATAATAATATTAACACCACAGACCTGTGACTCTATGATCCATTTATTATTGATTTGCAATAATATTCTTTTAGTTCAATTCTCGTGTTTA
Organism: Adalia bipunctata; assembly: GCA_910592335.1. Lineage (NCBI taxonomy): Eukaryota > Metazoa > Arthropoda > Insecta > Coleoptera > Coccinellidae > Adalia > Adalia bipunctata. The sequence continues at coordinate 18,222,989 of OU342957.1, forward strand.
CATTTTTTCTATTATCGACGCCCTATTAGAAAATCGACACTGAGGCGAAGAAAATGAACTATGATGATCAGTTTCTTTGTCCTTTCGCAAATTCTACCATTGAACCGTGAGCATTGATATTTTAGATGCTAATAAATTCCTCATAATTTTATCACACTTGGACATATTTGAATTAGAATATTTAAAACTATTTCAGCGCTGAATATGAAGATGTTAAGAGTGATCAAACCAATATAGAAAGAATTGAAAATGTGGACATCTCTGAACAGTTCATAGATAAAGAAGGAATTCATGATAGAAGAAAGTATATTGGTGAAAATGAAGAAATTCCAGTACAGATGTCAAGAAACTTTTGTAGCATTTATGATTATTCTGTGAATGAAAATCCATCACTTGAGGAACATGTAAAATTTGAGCTCATAGATTCTAACGACCGCAAATATAATAATTGGGATTATGCCACAAATAGCAAACACAATCTGAAAAACCATATAGAATCTGTTGATTTGGATATCATGAAACATAAGTGTAGCATTTGTGATTATGCTACGGGTCAAGAAAGATTACTTGAAGTACATGTAGAATCTGTTCACTTGAATACAAAAGAATATAACTGTAACATGTGTGATTTTGCTACAAATTTTCATCATTCTCTCAAATGTCATATTAATTCAGTTCATATGAATTTGAAGAAGTACAAATGCTACTTATGCGAGTATACTGCTTCTCTGAAAAGAACTCTCAATGACCATATCGAAACTATTCATTTGAATATCAAAGAGCACAATTGTAGCATGTGTGATTATTCTTCAGTTCAAAAAAATGCTTTGATTAGACATGTTGAATCTGTTCATTTGAACCTCAAGAAATATAAGTGTAATATGTGTGACTATGCTACAAATTGTAGTAAATGGGCTCTCAAGAATCATATAAAATCTGTTCATTTCAATATCAATGATCACAAGTGTGGCATGTGTGACTATGCTACAAATCTCAAATCAAGGCTTAAGAAGCATTTAGAATCTGTTCATTTGAACCTCAATAAACACAAGTGTAGTATGTGTGATTATACCACAGCTCAAAAAATATTACTTCAAGAACATGTTGACTCTGTCCATATCAAAGAACTCAAATGTAATATGTGTGAGTATGCTACAAATTGTAAATGGACGCTCAAAAATCATATAAAATCTGATCATTTGAATAGCAAAGAACACAAGTGTAGTATGTGTGATTATGTAACAACTCAAAAGAGAGCACTTGAAGTACATGTAAACTCTGTTCATTTGAATATCAAAAAACACAAATGTAGCATGTGTGACTATGCTACAGATACAAAAAGGGATCTCAAAAGACATGAATTTGTTCATTTGAATAGGAAACACAGGTGTAGTATGTGTGAATATGCTGCAAATGATATGTGCTCGATTAAAAAACATGTTGAAACTGTTCATTTGAAAATGAGGAAATACAAGTGTAGCATCTGTGACTATACTACAGGTCACACAAAATTACTTAAAAAACATGTGGACTCTATACATTTGGATATTAAAAAACATAAATGTAGTATGTGTGATTATGATACAAACTGTAAATGGACTCTCAAGAATCATATAGAATCTATTCATAAAAATAACAAAGAACACAAGTGTAACTTGTGTGATTATGCGACAGCGCAAAAAAAAGTACTTGAAGCACATGTAGACTCTGTTCATTTGAATATGAAAAAACACAAATGTAGCATCTGTGATTATGCTACAGATACAAAAAGGGATCTCAAGAGACATGAGTTCGTTCATTTGGAAAGAAAACACAGGTGTAGTATGTGTGACTATGCTGCAAATGATATGTGCACAATTAAAAAACATGTAGAAACTGTTCATTTGAAAATTAAGAAATACAAGTGTAGTATGTGTGATTATGCGGCTTGTCGACAGTCAAATCTCAAAGAACACTTAGAAGCTATACATTTAAACATAAAGAAACACAAGTGCAGCATGTGTGATTATGCTACAGCTCATAAAGAATTACTCAAAAATCATACAAACTCTGTTCATTTGCAAATTAAGAAACATAAGTGTAGTATATGTGATTTTGCTTTTAGTATAAAGTCTCATCTGAAACAACACATAGAAACTATTCATTTCAACTATAGGAAGCACAAGTGCGGCATGTGCGATTTTACTACAAATTTGGCACTATCTCTCAAAAGACATACACAGTCAAAGCATAAGTTGTCCACAAATTAAAAAAAACAATACAACAAAATAAATGAAAGGAGAAGCATTTATTCAGAACAATTTGATTAACTATCAGTGTTGTTGTGGGTCATTCTTTGAAAATACATATATCGAAAAACATGATGATCTAATTTGGTTATATTAGTAGTTGAATTAAAATACAGGTACTGATATGTATTGAATTTGTTCAGATTGACTTTTGATGAATAATCAGATATTTATGTTTAAATATTTCGAACTATTTGATAGAGATTATTGAATTAGTTTTAGTGTATGTTCATTTAACAGTAAAACAGAGAATTGTAGAGAACTAATTATAAAAAAGACATGATGCATATGGTTCATGTATTCATAAAAAAGTTGGAAGCATAATAAAAATGATTTTTATAAGTTATTTATAAAAAGATCCGATTTTCGCAATTTTTCCAAAAAGATGCCGCAAAATAAAGTACAAATATTTCAACTTTTCGTATAGAATTATGGAACTTACGTTTTGAGGTCAACCTCTGAAAATACTGTTTTAGAAGTTTTATGATTATTTAAAATGTGTCGACTATCGACTGATCTTCAATGGCTAAACTATTTCAATTCAGAACGCTCTATCAACTTAAAAAAAATCAAAAAGTTTAATTCCATAAGGAAACATAATAATAAAACATCGGTTAACCAATTATATCAATGAATCTGATTAATATATGCTTCAAAAAAGAACTGATTAATCACTTTCGAATTTTAATTTACATAGGAATAAATCATTTCAAAATTTTCATTATAGAAGTTATAAATAAAATACTTTTTTATAGTATAATCTGCATTATTTTCATTTCAAGTTTTGTATATTTGAATAATTCTAGTGGGTTTTATTAATTTCTTTGACGCCGGATTATGACAACAAAAGCTTCACTTGAATCTACAAGATGAACAAAATTTGAATAGAATCTTTATACATCTCTGGCTGATCTGAAGAAAAAAGTGAAGAAAAACATGTTGAATTCAAGAATAAACAAAATTTGCAGATTATCTATGGTAATGATTTCATTGTGTTCTATCTGAAGTCTATTTTTTATTAGAAGGCTAGCACAGTGGCGTACCCAGACATTTGTCTTGGGGGGGATATGAAACAAATAATAATAATATTTTTTACAAGCTTTTATTTAGTTTCATCTGTCCCGGTGTCTGTCTGTCTGTAATCAAATCTTGCAAGTTGAATATGACACACTTCTAATCGTCCGATTGATTTTAAATTTGGCAGGTGTACATTATTCTGGTGACAATGCATCATGAAATATTTTTTATAGAAAAAAACAAAATGGCGGATGAGTTTTGTAATTATCATCCGACTCCATTCAAAATTAGTATCTGGGGGTTTTTGGGTTCGACAATGATGATTCTTCCGTCAAAATTGAAAAATTCAAGATGGCGGCTACAATATGGCGGACGAGTTTTGTAATTATATGATCCGATTCTATTCAAAATTGGTATCTGGGGGTTTTCTGGGTCGGAAATTACGATTTTTCGAAATTGAGGAATTCAAGATGGCGGCTTCAATATGGCGGATGAGTGTTGTTATTATGAAAGCTTGTCTTAAAAAAATGATTTTTTCATTATAGCTTGTTTTCAATTGCAAAACAAGAATAAATCTTCATCAGAAATTTTGGTTTGCTATCATAAAACAAAGTAAAGTCGCCTCGGTTTTCTTGCTAGATCATCAATAATTTCATTTTCGGAAATTTGGCAACTCCCAGTGTATAGACATCATGGTTAGCAGGCTAGCGGATTCCAGCAGCCGAACTTGTCGATTTTGTTTTGCATTCATCAATTTTTCATCTTTTGATGAAGTCCGCCAATGAAGTTTGTTTAATATGATGATTATTTCTGGATCTCTATTAAAAAAATACAACACACCTGTGCATTGGCGTATCCAGAATTTCAGTTCGGGGGGGGGGCAGATTTTCCATATGGGGAAAATTGAATTTTAATACTATCCTATTTTTGCAATTTCTTTCCTGTGATTATATGGTTCGGGCCCCCCCCCCCCCCCCCTGAATACGCCACTGCACCTGTGCGACAATTAAACGAAATATGATGAATGGAAGCTAATGTCAACTCAGGACAAATTCCTACAGGTCGCCTAAGGAGCCGTTATACTCTGGCCGACGGCACCAATTCTCCACTCGCAAAGTGCCTTTTATTTTTCCATGTTCACGCCCTCAATTTTCCACATGAAAGCTTGATTTTTTTTTAAATTCTCCTGGTATTTCAGACAGTTCTCAGCGATTTCACACTTTCTGGAAGTATGTTCAGTATTTCCATCATTTTTTGCATTAATTAATTTGTCGAGGGCACTCCAATGAAATTTCTAAAAAAGAATTATGAACTACCGCCGAAAAACGATTATAAAAGTAAATTTTCATAGACTCTCAAATGCAACCCGATTTTTTCATGCGAAAAAATTATTTTTTCATGCGAAAAAATTATTTTTTCAAAGAGAAAAATTGGAGTGCCCTCAAGACATCCTTTCAACTTCAATTTAAAGAAAAAATCAAGCTTTTAGGTGAGAAATTGAGGGCGTTAACTTGGAAAAATGAAAGGCACTCTTTGAATGAATAATCGGTGCCGTAGCCGATTTTTTCATGCGGAAAAATAATTTTATCAAAGAGAAGAAATTGGAGTGCCCTAAAGACATCCTTCAACTTCAATTCAAAAAATAATCAAGCTTAAAGGTGGAAAATTGAGGGCGTGAACTTGAAAAATGAAAGGCACTTTTTGAATGGAGAATCGGTGCTGTAGCCATCGGCCAGAGTATAACGGAATGGAATAAAAGAATAGAAAATTTCCTTCATACCAGTAAACAAAATATCTACTGATCCAAGTGCGAATTTATCGGCTGACAAAGGTATTTTGAGCCGAAAACGCCATGTCTCGATAAGATTTATTCACTCTTAGGGCCGTAAGATCAATCACAGTTTAAACCGTAAGTAGAGTTTAAACTGTGTATCGCCCCTTCTAATCAAAAGTTTAAACCATCAGTATGGTTTAAACTGCGATTGATCTTACGGCCCTTAGTCTTAATCGCTTGTTTTGGTGTGCCGTCAATTGCTGCGATAGTTGCGACACTCGGAAGGCTTCATAGAGATGTCTTTCATTTTTTATTAATAATTTGGTATACAGTGACCGAAGCGAATATATAAAACTATCAGGAACTTTACAACTCTCCTGGATTTTACCGTTAATAGGAGAATTCGCTTTTATCAAATTACACACTTTTGGACCTAAAACCTAACAATGAATCTTCCTGGGGGGATATAGCCCCCATACCCCCCCCCCCCGTGGACACGCCACATACTTGCTGGGTGTGCTAGTGCTTAGAAATATCCAAAGAGTGACAAGTAGAAAATAATATTTATTTTTATTTTTTTGTAGCAATGGCAATTTTTATTACACAAAATTATCGATAGATTTGCAATATAATGAAAAACTTTATAGAAAATATGATTTTAAATTGATTATTCAGTTCCCCATTTCAATTCTCCTAGAACTATTTAATATTCAATAAGACTTCATTATTTTTGAGTGAAATAAAAATTCTAGGTATCAATCTATGTACATATATATTTTATCGATTTGGAATTTTCCTAGTGTATATATTGAATTCATTTGGTAGGTTCTTTTCAGTGGATATATAGAAATGAGAGGTAGAGATGAACTGTATATTTATTATCACAAAAAACATATTTTACATTCTAAGACAGGTTTCTAGTATATAAAGGTTATCACACACTACAATATTCCACTAACTAATAATTCCAGTTATTCGAACATAATATGAAACAATTATGTCTATTAAAAAACTTAAGCCAATCAAATTATAAAAAATTACAAAAATGTGAGAACCATAAATTTTTTATTGACCTCTCTTATCCTGAGGAAACTAAACATAATTCTGAAAACAATATTCAAGTATGAAATTGTTCAAATAAAGAGCAGTAGGTATTTTGTTGAAATAACTACGTACAATCGGGTGTTTTAATCATTCTATTTCTATACTATACTAAAATGGTAACTCGGTGGACCGGCCCGAGGGAATCTGTCGAAAAGTGGGTCCGGAAGAATTCTGAAATCGCAGCGAAGCTGCGATATGGTGAGGAAATTTTTATACGGTCGGAAAGAGGAATAATCGATTCATACGTGGGTGAAATTTCGATTCTCTAGGCGAAGTAGAAGTATTTTTTAAAAATTCGCGAAAATGGCGGAAAAAACCGACAAAAAGGGCCATTTTAAACTCGACAAAACTTTTTTCACAGATATCCTGGCCGTGATGTAAATATACGGATCGAAAGAGGGAAAGTCAATGCAAAATAGCTTGGTATTAATATTTCCCATAATTTTCCCTGGAAAATTGATCAAACTTTGACATTTCGACAATAAAATCACCCGAGTTCTACGATGAGGATAACTATTCAAAATGTAGATCTGCTGGCCCATACTAGTAGACTTATCAAATAATGGGATAATTTGTCAATGGTTTTAACTATTCTTCCGTATCTAGTCACACTGAAAAAAAAACGCTACCGCTAACTATTTTTTGGCGGATACTGGTTGCTCAGTTTTTGGCGCATACTTTTTCTGCATTTATTGTCGCATACTTGTTTCCGCATGTAATAATAATGTTAATACACTTTATCTACTCCCATAGAATAATATATCCATTATTCAACTGAATTTGATCTGTAATAGTCTCTATAAACCAATAGTGTGAGGTAATAATAACTCACGCCTATAACTCACTCTGATACAAATAGGAAAAACAGCTTACGAAATGAATAAAAAAAAGTCGGATCGATCGGGAACACTATTTCAGACACCAAGGTAACGTTCTCGCAATTCATTTCTACCTTTCCTTTGGCCTGAATATTCAAAAATCGAATTTGGAAAAAGTGAATTTTTGACGTTCATTACGCGATTCAATTCTCGACCACAGAAATCGCGCTTGTTGAACGAAAGGGAACAATTCATTATTGACATCGAGGGGTATGCAACATGAACAAAAATATTATAATTTTACCAAAAAGAGGGGGTTTTAAGCAATTTCAAGAATTTCTCAGTTGGGTATAGGTATAAACACAACTCTCTCAACACAGGTGATCAATTTCGATTGTCTGATTCTGGCTTATTCATTCAAATAGAAATATGTAGGAAAATGACGATAGACGATATTCTGAGTAACCCAACCCTACTTCGTTCTTGTCTACTGCCACAGTTCACAACGCAAATAAAGAATGACCTGTTTTAATTCAAGAAAAACAATGTAAAATGCTGAAAACCTACTCAAAATAACCAAGCATGGACCGATGACAGTTCATTGGACTGCCCATAGATGCATATATGACTGAATGAAATATTCAGTGAACACAGAAAATTATGTCAGCGTTTTTGATAACTGTTTTCAATTTTGAAAATGCAAATTAATTCGAATTTTACTGAAGAAGTCGAAGAAAAAGTATAGTATTCAATTCGCGGTAATGGTCATAACACACTTGATGAATTACACCACTCGCCTGACGGCTCGCGGTGCAAAAATTCATCTGCGTGTGTTATGACTTACATTACCGCTCATTGAACAATATACTATTATTCATCACTGTTACAATCGTGCAAAAATATAAAGAAAGATAAAAAGATTGTGAAAGACCTAAGTAAAGCTTGTATGTAATCACAATCTGTTGCATTTGAATGAATAGTATCGTGTGCAAAACGTGGCGCATACTCTTTCCGCATTTATTGGCGCATACTTTATCCGCATTTATTGCCGCATACTTGTTTTCGCATGTATTGGCGCCTACTCTTTCCGCATTTCTTGGCGCATACTTTTACCGCATTTATTGAAGCCTATTATTTCCGAATTGTCCAGTTGATCGAATTCCAAGGGAATATGAACGCCTCTAGAGACGAGGAAATCGTCGCCTCTACGTCCTCATGGGATTATTGAGCAGTGGCGGCGAAGAAAATTATTGCTGATTTTTGGTGTTCGCTCCCTGTTTTTTTGTTTCTCTGAGATTGTGAGAAAAATGATACCTAGGTGAGGCGCCGCCTCACTTGCCTCACCCGAAGAGCCGCCACTGTTCGGGTTCTTGAACGACTTTTGCCAAGGGAATATGAACGCGATATTCAATTCAAGTGCGTTCACAGCCTTTGAGCTAGGGGGGAAATCGGAATAGAAATAATGAACTGATTTTCGTATATTATGCTATTATTTCATGAGTTTCTATGCGGGACAGCTGCCCCCCCTGGGAATGCTCATGATTTAATGCACTCGTTTTCACACCACCCTGTAGGTAGGTAGAGTGTTTGGAGCGTTTTATTTTGGGTGGTAACCCCAGTAGGCCTAATACACTTTATGTCAAAAGTGGCGCATACATACTTGTTCCGCATTTATTATCGCATACTTGATTTTCGCGCATGTGTGACATTTCTCCTTCGTCAGAAACTTTCCGACATTATTGTCAATATACCTGAAATAAACCATCACCACAAACCCTAAAAGTCACTCACATTGACGCAGTGACGCTTTAAATTCTAGATTGTCGCTCTTGGTCCATCGATGGCTGAAGTTGGGAATGGCATCCAGGAGATCCCTTGCAACTCAGTCCTGAAAGGCCAAAGTGTTCTCTGGGACCTACCATCTCTTCCATCTGAAAAAAGCTGAAAAAAAGAAATGCTACCGATAACTATTCTTTGGCGAATAATTTTTCTGCATTCATTGCCGCATACTTGTTGTCGCATGTATTGGTGCATACTTTTTCCGCAATTATTGGCGCATTTTGTTTCCGCATTCTCCAGTTGATAGAATTCTCTCAGGGGAATATGAACGCTATAGTTAATGCACTCGGTTTCACACCACCCTCACACTGTAGGTAGAGTGCTCGGCTACTTGAACGAATTCCACCAAGGGAATATGAACGCGATAGTCAATGCACTCGTTTTCACACCACTCTGCAGGTAGAGTGCTCGGCGCGTTTTATTTCGAGTGGTATCCCCAGTAGGCCTAATCTACTTCGTGTCGAAATTTCCTAAATTCATTCTTCATATACTTACCTACAATCAGCGGCGGCCTTACCCATTGCGAGGCTCCGGGCGGAAGGTCTTTGCGAGGCCCTTTGTCCTTCGTGAAAAGTATGTGATTATTGTGATTCGAAATTAAGTCGGGTCGTTTAGTTTAGGTATTTTGTCATGTTTGACGAAAACTGCCAGAGATTTACAAATAAATAAAATTTGTTTTTTAAAATATTTTACTTCGAAAGATTTACAAATTCAGAAAAGATAAATTTTAAAATTGATTTCAAATTTCAAAATTGATATTTTCGGCTTTTTTTAAGACTAAAATCTTTAATAAGAGCACAATAATCCAACAAATGAGCTACGTCATTTTCTATTGGAAGAATAGCAAGTGCCGAAAGCCGAAAGTAAGTTTTGATAACTTTGATAACGCAACTGTAACAGGCGGATGGCAATAATTCTCAGGACTATTTCGATAGAGGGGTAAACTTCAGTTGATTTTTTTCTCTTATGTATTTCAGCACCGAGATAATATCGTCGTTTCCATCATGTACTGAACATATTCAGTTATTCATGCAATTCATGTCCATCAATATCACATGATTCTCCTACTGTCATGGACATTTGCGAGTCGCTGCATTGTACAAAAGTTCACTATTATTGATTTCCTTGCCAGAAACCTAGGATGGCAGCTTGTGCGCACCTTGCCGATAATGACATAAAAATAATTAATTGAAAATCTCTTCCCATTCAATTCATTAGTTTCATCTTCCCCTACATAACCAAAATGCCATTTTTTACGTCTTCCAATTTCTTTGAACTTTCTTTCAATATCATTTTGCTCAGCTATTTCTGCCGCTGTTACAAGGGAAGACTGAAAACCATTTTCTCGATAGTTATCGAGCCTATTTGTGAATGCATCTAGGTGTTGTTCAGCCACATCTAAGTGGCTTATGTTTGTGCTTCAAGTTTTACTCATGACATTTACCTGTGTAAGAATGTCATGCCATATGACAAGTGAAACTACAAATTCATAGGTAGTTATTTCCTCTTCTATATAATGGCATTCACTGACCAACTGATGACAATCTGTTGTATTTTCTTCTAAATCTTGTGAAGCATCACATTTATCGCTCACTTGGTATTTAGCGGCCTTCACAGGTGCTACCCTGCGCCCCCATCTAGTTTCAGAAAGTGATTTTTAGCTATACCGATTTTACATGTTTATTTAAAATAGCCAACCTCTGACTTAAGCCGACAAAGAGAGTGTACAACCTTTGTAGCAAACCAAAAAAAGATTTTGCTTGGGCACAAAATTATGCCCAAGATGAGATTCCAGCTATGACTATGACTAGCTAGTGGATTATTTTCAAGAATATGTTTTTGGACACCACTTTTTTCACCACGCATATTGGCTCCATTATCATAATCTTGGCCTCTGCAGTTTTGCAATGATATACCTAATTACCTAACTGTTCTACTTCTGTCATTTTATAACTAGTCAAACTCTCAGCTGGGATTTTTTCGACGGCTACACAACGTATAAAACACGTGTACTACTTACAGTGACCAGATACAGTTGTTTTCTAGTCAAAGCATATAGTACGACTGTTTGCAGCACTACGCCAGTCGATAGTTGGCCTAAACTAATCGCGAAATCATACTTCTTCAACAATTCGAACGAAAATTTTCACTGTAAAGAATATTTGCTTGGGTTGTTGCGCGAGGCCCAGGGCGGTTGCCCCGTTCGCCACCCCCTAAGGCCGCCTCTGCCTACAATTAATCATCATGGTAGTTCTGAATACGAATAGAGATCTACAACTACGGCTATATTGGAATTGAACGCACAAGTACAAACATCAACTCAAAAGTGGTACGTCCTTGTGACCATTGATATAAAGAACGCCTTTAATTCATTGCAATGGATGGACATTCTGCGGGCTATGGAAGGAAAGGATATCTCCCCCTACTTGATCAAGATAATGCAGAACTATTTCAAGAATAGATATATAGAAACGGGAAAGATCAAGTAGGAATGCACCATGGGGGTGGTTCAGGGATCAAATGTTGGACCTCCCTTATAGAACCTGACATATGAAGAAGTTTTGGTCCTAAACTATCCAATAGGCGTGAAAACGCTCGCATACGCTGACGACTTCCTGTTCATGGTGGAGGGGACATCTGAAGCTGACGTGCGAGATAAAATAACTACAGCATTCAGAACCGCAAAAGCATGGATGAGGGGGAAAAGTTTGGAAACCGCAACACAGAAGACTGAAATGCTGGTGCTGGTCCGCGCAATAGAGGGAAATTAAAGATTATTCTGGATCTGGATGGCTCGGAGATAATGGAATCTCAAGAAATAATTTACCTTGGAGTTACCCTAAAAGGACGTTTGGATTTCTCTGGTCACATCAGGAAATTAACGGAAAAGGTGAACACAAGAACAAGGCACCTAAATATGCTGATGCCAAATGTTGGTGGCCCTGGCTACTATAAAAGAAGGGTATTATGCTCAGTAATTCATAGTACCTTATTATACGCTGCGCCAGTCTGGAGGGAGAATCTCAAAATGGAGAAATACAGGACGATCCTAACCTCCCTACAAAGGAAACCGCTGCTAAGAGTTTGCTCCGCGTACAGGACGGTTTCATCAGAAGCCCTGCAGGTAGTGGCTGGATTCTTGCCTATAGATATTATGATAGAAGAACACTGTTTCCTATTTAAGATTGGAAGTAGGCTTCCCGGAAATAGAAACATGGCCAGAAGAAGATCTCTGAAGAAATGGCAGGAGAGATGGGATGGACATAGTACCATTGCATCTTGGACAAGGAAAATTATCCCGAAAATAACAGAGTGGATCAGCTGCAAACATAGGCGTACACACAATTCCTAACTGGCCATGGATCTTGTAATGAAGCGCCCTTCATTTTAAGAATCTCGGTGAGATCCCTTTGAACCCGTAAATCTCATTCATGTCGTTCGGTTGCAATTCAAAAAAATCAGGCGCCGACTGTTGGCAGCCGGGTGTCGTTATCTCTCTTCGTCGTTTTCTTTGCTGGTCGTTTGTTTTTCTATTTTTTTTAGAGTTTAAAATCTCGTACAATGGCGGCAATTTTTGCGTCGTAGTAACCTCTAGAAAGTTCTAGAATGTTCACGAAAAGTGGGAACTCAGGTAGACCAATAAGAGCCCATCATGATCAATTTGTTTTTGAAAATTTGAAGAATTTTTGCGCGCGCGACTCCCGATGATGGGGGGGCCTTTTAGGAGGGGCTGGACGCGACGAAGAGGGATTCATTCAGAGGGAGATTAAGATTCAGATTGGAGATCCGGGATTAAATAGATTAAGTGCGAAGAGAATTTGTGGTTTTGAGTACGGAAGAGATTGAAAAGAACCGTTGAGTTTAGTGAATCTTAAAGATAATTAATTATTAAAGATATTCAATATCGAATCTGTGAAGAGGAGATTCATTTTTGGACCATTAAAAAGTTCTATTCGACCGGACAGTGCCCTGTGCAAGTTAGCAGAATCTTTACAAGGTAGGAAAAATCTTGATCTGGGCTTTTCTGAAATTTTATTCCGTATTCCGAACCATTATTGTGTTTATTTTGTGTAAAATTATCCTTCTACTCGAACTACGTGTTATTTCCATTTTTATTTGTAACGTTCCCGTGAAAGAAAACCGGTTCCGCTTGAAACTAAGCCCGGGGCCGCGGTGCGCTAGCAGGCGATCGAGAGTCATCGACTCAAGGTCACTCGGTTTTCACGCCCGGACTCTCGGTCCTCTGGAAATTTTCGTGAATTTCGATTTCTCTATTCGCTTATTGGGAATTGTTGTACCCCTTATTTCTTCAGCGCATTAGTTTGATCGTACCCCTCGAGGTGCGACACCCAGTCGGTGCGATTGACTATAGCTGTTGGAGTCATTCTGGGGTGAATCAAATTTGAGTTTCGTGACTGGCAACGGCATTTTGGCGATTTCCTGTGAATTTTGACTTGTCCATTCGCTTATTGGGAAGTGTCGTACCCCTTATTTCTTCGGCGCAATAGTTTGATCGTACCCCTCGAGGTGCGACACCCAGTCGGTGCGATTGGCTATAGCTGTTGAGGTAATTCTGTATGTAATGTTTTACAGAGATGTGACTTATCTGAGATACAAGTATCTGAAATACAGATACAAGATACAAAATACGTATTTGTATCTTGTATCTGAAATACTTTTTTGAAACTGAATTTTGTATCTTGTTTAAATACATCTTCTTTGGTATCTTAGTATTTTGTAGATACTTTGTTTGCTAAGATACTTTTAGTAATAGATAACTGATTCTATTGTGGCATCTTAAGCGTCTTTTGGGGCTAAATTGATAGATGGCGTGGCAATTATTTCTTTCTATAAATTGTAATCGGCTACGCCCCTTGCTTGATTTGTGTTATTTTCAAATTATTATTCCACATCTGTGTTTAAGGAAGACACGTAAATGTGTGGTCGGTCGTCCGAAGCTATGAGAAGATTGAGTCTTTTCTTGAGCTTTGACTTTTTCTTAACACCATTCAACAGTAAACAGTGATTTTGCCAATCACTACACTGCCACAGTTTGTAAACTGTGACACTGCTAAGGGCCAGTTGCATAAAACTTAAATCTGCAGTTCAACAACTTGTTGAACAAACTCTTGAGAACAGTCTGAACTGGTTCGCAAAAGCAATTTCAAATTGGCTTCTCTATTTCGCGCTTGCGCGTATAATACAATTTTTCTTCTTTTCATGTCAGAAAAACCTTAGGGGAAAAGTAGAATTCGATAGATGGCGCTAAATGACATTTAGCAACGAGTAAAACAAATCAGCTGCCGTAAAAGCCTTTTGATATTCAAGTGGTTTTATTTTGCTGACACAAAATTAAACAAAGATAGTACGAATTTACGGTAATTACGTTGAGTGGCATATAATACAAAAACAATGCAAAACAAATTAGAATTAGTTTTACTCAAATCTCAATTGGAACATTGACTTTGAAGATATATTACCCTTGTGTCACGTTTGTGAAAAATAAACTTTCTTTAAATTTGTTTTTGTTACAATATTTATTTTCGCGGGAAGTGATACTTTCCCGCACGTGACTGCAGTTAACCAGAACGACGCGAAGCGGAGTTCGGGCAAGCAGTCAAGTACGGAAAAGACACTTTCCGCACGAGTTAGGAACAATATTTTTTCTACAAGCGCTCATCCGAGATCGATTTTATTTCAACACACTGATTAAATTCGATTTGATATTTATATTCAAACAATTTCATACTAATGACAAATGTTAATTCACATGAAGTTTCCATAGTACCCACTTTCCCGCACTCATTTTAGTTTAGGTGTCACTTTCCCGCACTATAGTGCGGGAAAACTCGTTCTTCTGCACTAGTGCGGGAATGTGACACTATCTAAACTAAAATGAGTGTAGGAAAGTGGGTAAAGAGTGTAAAAACGCACGGTCGTAGAAAAAAAGTATTTTATCTATGAAAAGTATTTGAAAGATACATATCTTGTATCTAGTATTTCAGATACCATTCCAGAAAGTTATTTGTATCTGGTATCTGAAATACTTAATTTCAAAGTATTTTGTGTTTCAGATACTTTCTTTAAGGTATCTTGTACATTTCTGAATGTTCAATTTTTTTTTCAATATCTTCCATTTTCGTAGATTTAGATATATATATATATATATATATATATATATATATATATATATATATATATTTATTTTGCGAATTCTTTTATGATTCCGTTTTTTCTTATGCTTTCGTAGTATGGCTTTCAACAACTTTATTCAGGACATTAATCCTTCGGGAACATTACCGCGGGCTACTCTCGAGTTGTTAACACACGGTGCGATGGTGTATACTGTATAGGGATAGGGTTCGGTTGGCGGCGTTCTGTATCCAGAACCACTTGGATGCATTGGATGTGTGGGGAGCCGTTAGGGCTGTTAATCTGAACTGTTCGGAGGCGCGGCGTAAATATTTCCTTGAAATATACCACTCAATCAAGGACAGTAGGGACACCTACTGTCACTATGTGGCATTCGACCTTTATGGCGGACGGGAACTTGATTTGAATAAGCACGTTCCAAATACCTGTCTAAACCGTGTCTCTCCGCAGAACCCGTCCGCCGCTAATAAGAAGGTCAAACTTTCGCACGACACACCTTCCCGCCTTCGAACTCCAAGTTCGGTGGCGGTTGCAGCTAAGGCCCCATCGAAAACCGCCACGGTTATAAACGCGGAGGCCGGACCTAGTTGTAAGGCTTCCGCATCAACGCCTAAATCTAACGCCGTTGCCGGGTTATTTTCATCAAAAATTACCCCTTTTAACAAAATTCCCAAAAAGAAAGTTGTAAATTCCCCAAAAATTTTATTCGGCGAACGGCGTAATAGGGGCGAAGCGGAAGTCGGGTCCGATTCTAAGCCCCCAGTTGATACTCCAATGTCCAGCCGGTCGAGGGTACAGACAGCGCATGCCGAACCCGCGAACATCCTGGATGAGGATTCTCCTTATTTGGAAGATATAATGGCACTGGTGGACCAGACTCTGAGGCAATATTTGTGTTCTGTGCTCTGGGGGAAGATGAAGAGCGGAGCAAATAGGTGTCGAAATAAAAACCGGTCGGCTGAACAGAGGATCTACATATTCAAAGGTATACCTATAATATATACAGAGTGGGCCTTTGAAAACGCCTCCCCCCCTGACTGCGCTCCTGATATCAAACAACAAAAATAAATTGATCCTATCGATTCGTTTTCGAGATAAAGGTACTTGAAGTTGGGAAATAACATTTTATTCAGGGCCGGTATTATAAAGGCCAACCGAGGATTCAACCGTTGCGCCAAAAACCAAATTCCTCACTATCTGGTAGTTGGCGCACGGTTGAATCCTGGATTCGCCTTTTATAATACCGGCCCTCATTCAATCAATAAAAAACGATCTAACAATCCAAATGTTCAAAGATTATCATTGTCAATGAATCAAATGTTCAAGTCTACCACCCATTTCCATAAAAAAGTTCTGTTCAAAATGAGACCTCACATTTCGTAGCATTTCCAGCGTAATTCGACGGCATTCTTCAATAATTCTACGTCGTAAATCTTCTAGAGATTCTGGTTCGGTTGTATAGATTTTGTTTTCCAAGTGACCCCACAGGAAAAAGTCGAGTGGGGTTAAATCTGGAGATCTTCGAACAGTTGCAATGTTAGATCTTATTTTTATTGATTAAGTGAATAAAAAGTTATTTCCCAACTTCAAGTTCCTATATCTCGAAAACGAATCGATAGAATTAATTTATTTTTGTTGTTTGATATTAGAAAGGAAACTACCTTTCAAATGAGGTATCACTTGCTATATCGTGCCATTTAAAAATTTAGGGGTGGTGGTCACAGCTCCGAGGGATAAGATGTATTTCGGGTGAATTTCATCGCGAACGATGTCCCCCTCGAAACTGTTGTTGACGTGTTCGAGCGTTTTTATATAACTCGGTTCTGCCGACCTACAGAGCCGCTGTTTCGTTTTCAATGGCCCTCTCTGTGTATTAGAATTATATAATAATATTCGGTTTTCATATCATTCGGTAATTAATTATTCGTTTTATTTTCAGAATATGTCTACCATCTGCCGTGTATGTACGACTGATGAAGATCACATGTATAATTATTTTAATACCAGACATCGTGCGAAAACCTTCATTAGGCTGATAATATAAGTGTTGAATCGTCTGTTATGTGCGGGTCTGACTGATAGAAAAGAGGTGTTGAAAGATGTGAATACTATACAAAATGTGAAGTGCGTACTGGATAGTTTGGGATCTTTCAAAGAGACTTTCACGAAGAAGATCGTGTTAAAATATAGACATTTTATGGTCATTCATTTTGACCTTTTGTTTGAGCTGGCCAGTTGTTACGATTCATTCGACTCTTATTTGGTCCACATGAATGATCTCGAAGTCAGATCCGTAAACTTCGAAAAATTTCAAATTAATTTCGCCGGTGACATCAGGGAACTACTTAGAGTGAAGCCTAGATCTAGTCGTGCAAATTCTCCGACGATGTTGTGCAAATATTTCGGACGTTCATTCAACACCGGTCAAGCCGACGGTCCCTCTTCAGCACCAGTGCCACAGGATGATTCCACCAACAATCCTTGTAATTAATTTCTGTAAATTTCACTATTTATATGTTATATGGCGAATAATTTTTAATTAATTGCTAATAATCTTGAAATTTTTCTACAGCTTCAGCCATCGACATCGTCCCCGACTACCCTCAGTTTGACCCGCCACTGACCTCCACCCAGATTCCAAAGCAGCCCGCGTACCTATCCCTACGTAGCAGAGGTTCGAATGTGATATAATAAATTTATTTTTATATCGCTAATTAATATCGAAATATTTCAGCCATTCGCAGAACAGTATTCGCTAGAAAAACGAGGACGACGCCATTGCAACACCAGTGAAATTTTGCCCAGGTAAATAATAATAATTATATTACGCACTTAAATTAATATAATATACTCGTCCTTTGATTCTTATAGTTTGAGAAATTCAAATTAAATTAACGCCCTCTATTAAAGTTAGTTCCTTTTCTAACATGTAGGTGGTACTTTTATATGTCGAATAATGTTGTCAACGATCATCATTAGAAAGTGTTAATAATTCAAATGTTTATTGTTTCAATATATTAATTTGCAATATAGATTATTCATTGAACGAAGAAAGTCATGCTAATAACAAAAATTTAGGTTGTTGGTCAAATAAACGAAATGTAACATATTATCTACCAGCCGTAGGTTTTTTTTTTGCATATTTTCGCATAGTCCCAACATCACATTTAATTCCGCCAATTTTAACGGTAACTTTTTGCATATTCTCTCCTGTTTCATTCTGCTTCATTTATCATTTGTCTTTCGCTGTGAGGGTGCCACTTGATTTGTGAGTATAACGTCTTAGAAAAATTCAATCTTCTTTGATCCAATTAGTCCACTTATAATTGAAATCGAATTTCAAACTTATCGTGTGATTTCTGTGAGATGAATATATGTGATTTAATATTTCCAGACTTTTGAAAATTTAACGTGGAAAATGTGGACGTGCAAGGAGTGCGAAAATGGTACGGATCTTCCTGTCCACATGGCGAGGGTTCTAAAAAGCGCTTCGAGGGGAAAGCTGTTTATGAAGCTGGCAATTTTATTATTGCATACATTAACTTCGCAACACGTGTCAGAGTCCGACATAAAGGCCGTATGACATTATGTAGTTTCCGATATCGTTTTCTGTATAGTTTTCAATGTTGACGAAAACTGTATAGTGTCATACGAGCATGTAGACTTCGATATCGAATACTGTACAGAAATACCATTCCGTATCATAATTCATATTTCTGTACAGTTTATGCGCAAGTTTCTGCGCAATAGATCAAATATCGTGTCGGTGTCACATTAGGCCGTATTTATAAAAAGAAACCGTACCTTTTACTTTCAAAAAATGAAGCAATTCCTTCCAGGTATATGCATAAAAAGAATTGAAGGAAAAGGTTTTGATTCGGAAGGGTTCACTTCGAAGTAAAAGGTTATACGTTCGCCGTATTTATAAAAAGAAGCATTTGCTCAAAAACTGAAGGATTTGCTTCCAAAAATAGGAATCTAGGTTCACAACAACTTTTCTCACTTCTTTTGATGGATTGTACCGGGTTTTTCACCATAATTTGACCCCCCCTTCAACTTTGTCACTGAAAGAGGTACAGAAAAATGTTATTTACAAAAGTTTCACGAAATTGACTAATGTTTTTTGAAATGATTTCAAAAAATGAAATATGGGCAACATATTGATTGCAACTTCATTTTTTCAAATGGAACACCCTGTTTACTTTTCTATTTTTGGCAAGTTCTTTTTCCCCTTATTTCGAATATATAACATATGTTTGGTCTTTCTGTTTTATTCTGAGTACCACAGAGTTTTAAATTTTAAGAACCAATTTCTTTAATTGATATTATATTTATCCTGTTATTATGGATATGGAGTTAAACGCAGGGGCGGATTAGCCATGAGGCAGAGTAGGCGACTGCCTAGGGGCCCCGCGTGCCCTGTGCACGAAAAAAATTGAATTGAAAGGGGCCCCATAAATTGCACTGCCTAGGGGCCTCCCACATGGTTAATCCGCCCCTGGTTAAACGTAATGGCTGCATGTGCTGCGGCTGTAGTTGGATATACAATGATATTCCAAACTATTTGCAGATAATTCTCGGAAAAGCCAAAACGAAAATGGATTAGGCCCTGGATTCAAAGGAGAACAAGTCGTTCCACTTGTTGGTTATGTGTTAAATTTGTTGAACAATGAGCTTTTGCAAGAAGATCCATTAGCATATAAAAACTTTTTAAGGATCTCCCAGACACAATTTGATTACTTATATAATTTGGTGAAACAAGATATTGAGAAATCTGATACTCATTTTCGGCTCATTTTCAGCTCTATCACCAATCAGAGGCGTTATTTTTGTTAATTTCAATATCGAAAATCAACATAGTGTCATACACAATTTAATGGACATAAAGTTTCCTGTACAAGAAACTGAACAGTTTTTGTCGACATTGACGACTGTACAGAAAACGCTATCGAAAACTACATAATGTCATACGGCCTTAAGAAAACGGTTCCACAGGGCAGATACAATTAGGAGTAAATTCAAGGCGTTCTATTCCGAACCAGAGTACGTTCGTCCTGACAGGATACAGCGGTTCAGAATGTTCGTAATGGCACATTTTGATCTGTTGATGGCAATGTCGAGAGATTACATTATATCGAATACCTATTGGACTAGCTTCAATGATGAGGAGTACGCGAAAGTAAGGGCGGAGTTCTTGTGTGAGCAACTGGGAATCGAGGATGTTGAAGAATTCACTTCCTTACTTCAACGACCACGTTCTAACACTACCCCCATTATGATGCGTCAAGAAACTCCTGTTCAAGATGACACCGACATCACATTGCGTAAGTATACTATATTCTCATCTTATATATTCTGAGTTAATATCCACTTTAGGGCAAGGGTGTGATGCATACACTCACATTATTTTTTAACGTAGATTCAATATCTGCCATAAAAAAATGGGGTTCTAATTTGAAAAAATTGATTTTTCACGATTTTGTCATCCCTAACTTTGAGAGCTATTTTTTCACCCCCTGTATCATGAATCGCGATTTCGATTTTTAAAGTGGATACATCAATCTTACATCTTGAAAAATCCCAAAAATGAAAATTTTCCATCCAAAAACCTCGAAGTTATTCTTGTTTCAGCGGAGCTCTATTTTCGATTTTTTTTTCGAATTTTCCCGCTCAGAGAGAATTTTCCAACCAAAACTGAAAAATGTTACATCAAAATAACTTGAAATTTTCTAAGGAATCTATTTCTGCAATAAAAAAATGGTGTTCTAATTTGAAAAACGGAAGTTGACGTCATTTCCGGAAAAACCGGAGGTGCTCATGCCTTGAAAATATTTTAGATTTCATCAGCATCGTGAAATACTTATAAGTGCTGAATTTCATGAAAATACGTTCAGTAGTTCCCGTATAAATATGGGTGAGGTTCCTCGTGAAAGACCCTGTATTTCTGCCGACAATAGCCAATAGGTAAAGAAAGTCCGTCACAATCTTTCCGCACGTATACTAGAAGAATAGGCAAGACCGAGGAAGACCTTTGCCTCACTTGCGGCAAATTAGATTAGATGATCCTGAACATGTTTCAGGAGTGCTTGAGATGGGAACACCAGAGAGGAGAGCGTCGACAGATACTCATGAAGTTACCCAAGACTGACCGCATCATACCAGAAATGATCAATGACCCAACAGCATGGAATAACATCTTCAATTTCATAACGGAGGTCATGGAAATAAAAGAAAGAGAGGACAGGAGGTGTTAGCAGTGAGAGGATCAACTGGAAACGAAGAATGAAGAAACGAATGGATCGCCTCCCTTGACGCCTGGGCAGTGTTGCCTTTTCCGGGGAGAATCGATCAGGCAAATGGACACATACCGGGTTACGCACCTGCTCGCAGGAGGCGATGATACCCGGGGAAAGAGGAGGGTGGTTTAGTGGGTAAAAGTCCCACACGAATCCGCAGCATACTCCGTCCGTTCTTACCAGCCATGGCCCGCTGCGGAGAAGGCATTAGCTTAACCCTTCCTCAGGGCCGAAAAAAAAAAAAGTTCAAGCTATATCGCAAAAATTTTCATTGCGCAGCGAGATAGAATTTCCTGCCGAAACTAGTTTTTCGTGTCTGGAACCAGTTCCCCCCGGTGGTGGTGAATTGTGCTAGTGTGAGTTCGTCTAAGAAAAATTCGGACCATTTTATTTCATCTGTTCACGTTAGATATATTAAGTTTGAGCTGAATCTGTTATGCGTTATTTATATGTGTACTGAGTCCTATAGATATTTATCTTGACTCTTATCCCTAATAAATAATATTTTTGGGGTTCGCGGCCAGCGTATTCAAGAAAAAGAATATATTTTTAGTTCTATGTACTTTCAAGTCTGTGGAGGACAGAAGCCGTAAGGCAAGTTAGAGGTTAGATTACGTGAGGGTTGGTAAGATGGACATATTGAACAAGAACAGGAGATTCATTTGAATCTGGTTGATCCAATAAAGTGAATAAAGCATTGGAAAAGGGTACAACTTGTTTTATTTAACAATAATAAAAAAAAATAAAAATATATCAAAATACAAAAAAACGAAACATAAATTCGGACTAGTTGTAGGAATATTATCTTCATACTGCGATGTGACCATCAGATGTTTCTGCGTAGCTGGTGAAGGTTTCGCAAATGAGCCTGTCTCTGAGAGACGTCTACTATAATTGATTGAATTGCACTGAAACAAATCATTATCAATTTTAATATATGAATGGGTTTAACGTCTGTGAAATTGTTAGAGTGTGTAACTTTTTCCGGAATTTCAAAAAATTGTCTGTATGCCATTAACGCTTTCTCTCTATCAATTTAAATGTTGGCATAAAATAATAAAATTTTAATACAATAATGCGACAATTAGAAGAGCATGCAATATCCTGAATAAAACGATTTCGTCAGGTAGAATCAGTTGTTGCCATCTCATTTTGACATTTTTCATATTGTGAGCAGATTCATCTTGTCGGAAGATTCGCATTCTAGAAACAGGAGGGCTCTGGGTATACACGTATACGGTTCGTATCGAACCGATTGAGCGGAAGATTTTAATCCCAAGATAGTTCGAATCTCCAGCCTTTTAACATAATATTATTAATGAGGCCAAATTATTGATAAAATGAATGGTAAATTATTACCATTAGTGCTCACTGCCCAAGTCTTGGGACCATGTTGCCACAGCAATAAGCTCAAACTGCAATCATATTTAACTCTGTTGTTGATGAGTCCCAAAAAGTTAGAAAAGCTTTATAACGAGAAAGATGCGTTTGAATTAATAAACTTGATTCAATCTTATCGTGAACCTACGAAGTTTTTCTGCATAAAGCAGTTATTCTCCAACGACGGGAATTCCCGTTATTACTTCAATGAGTTATTGATATTTAACGTTAGGAATTCTACAAACCAAATCACTTGAAAGTCTCATTATAAAATTCACGATGAAACTGTTTTATATCACGACATGTTTTTCGTTCTATAGGTAGTATACTGCCGTCCTAAGCAAGAAGGCAGTATCTCCAATTTTTACCATTTTCGAATTTCATCTTTATATAATAATTATACAAAGATGCCTCCAAGACCGAAAACTCTCGAAAACTTTCACCGTTCTCTGAAGATGCTTTATAGTTTATAGCGGAACATCACTTTTGTCTTTGTAACTTCTATGCTTTCCACTGAATGTGAATATTTTCATCTCGATACATAGTTTGCTTCAACTACATAGCATCTTGAGATAGGTAAAGATGAACTGTTCATCCCCGCCTCTTTCACCATATCACCAACAACCGGCTGAACATTATATCAACTTTCCAACAAAATATGTAATTCGAAAGGAGGACGATTTTCATTCTACTAAGAAAGGGAAGGAATAAAGGAATTCAGTTGGAAAGCTTACTTAAAAAGAAATCAATAGTCTAATTTTTGCGTGTTACCGTGTTACAAACGGTTATAAACGGTTTCGAGATTTTTATCTTTTGTGTATTTTTTCATGAGCGGTAATAGAGGTGAAGGTGTTATAACGTAATAAGGCTACGTCAAAATACCTTTCCCTTTATTACCGTTCACGAAAAAATACAAAAGTCCAATTTTTGCGTGTTACCGTGTTACAATCGGTTACGAGTTTCTGATATTTTTTGTATTTTTTCGTGAACGGTAATAGAGGGAAAGGTATTTTGACGTAGCCTTATAACGTTATAACACCTTCCCCTCTATTCCCGCTCATGAAAAAATACAAAAAAGATAAAAATCTCGTAACCGTTTATAACCGTTTGTAACACGGTAACACGCAAAAATTAGACTAAAAAATATCAGAAACTCGTAACCGATTGTAACACGGTAACACGCAAAAATTGGACTAATGTTATTAAAGAAACTTTCAAGTTCTATCTAGTGGCATCAACGAATTATCAAAATGATGACTCTTATTTGTAAGTTACATATGGGACCACGAAATTGAACTATTTCATTTGTTGATCATTAACTTTTATAATACACCCAAGTGTTTGTTAGATCCAGTGATAAGACTGAAATACATCGAAAATATTTTATGATAATAATTGTTTTCAATTAATTTCATAATGAAATGGAAGCAATAAAAATATAAGATTGAACAGTGTTACATTAATAAGAATACTCCAATTAATCATATATGATATCGATCCCGAAAATCATCAAAAACAACAGTGTTATATGAAAATTACCTGTTTTTGTTACAATAATTGTTTTCCTGTTTTTAAAAGCCATATTGATTTGACCTTGAGTTCAGTGTACCCACTAAAAAACCTTCGGTTTGTTTTTTCATACCAAGTTTCATTCATCATTATCTGATAATACAATAAAAAAAAATTTGGTTTTCATTCCAAGTAATAAATTATGTCTTCCATTACTGTGAGGTTTCAAGGAATACATAGAGTTGAATGTGTTGAAGAAGGGAAATATATTGAATACATTCACCATCTCTTCCAATTAAAGGTGAAATTTATTCATTTATTGGTAAATTGAAATACCAACAGGTTAGGGATTGCAAATTTACCGAATTTGAATTTACCGGTAATTCGGTAAATTATTTGAAAAATTAGGTACCGGTTTACCGGTTATTCCCGACATTAAAGAATAAGCCACAAAATAAATAACCAAAGTTTAATTCTTATCGAATAATAACAATAGAAAATTAAAACTCTAGGTAAATTAAAAAAAAACATAATATACCTAACTGAAAGACTAGTAAGAGGCCCTTAAAAAGTCCAAATAGTAATTCAAATAAAAAAATATCTGCTTACAAGCTTTGTTTTCTCTGGACCTTTTTCATTAAACTAAAGGAATCGAAAGAATGTGAATGTGTGAAAAAGAAATAGCAATATTTTTGGAAAGAGGGATTAAAGGGGAAAAACTTAGAAATTGCTTTCGCAGCAACTCGGCCTCCTAGTGTGGGGTCCAAAAAAGCCATAACTGCGGCAGGAACAATCATAACAAAGATTAGGTAGCGGCTAATTGATGGAAGTATTGATATATCAATACAATAAAATCAGGTGATTAAAGTATTGACATATCAATACAATGAGATTAGGTCTCCACACTAGTAGGCCGAGTTGTCATGAGTGCTGCGAAAGCAATTTCTAAGTTTTCCCCTTTAATCCCTCTTTCCAAAAATATTGCATTTCCCTTTCACACATTTACACACTTGAATATTTTACAATTCATCCCGTCCTCGCTGCCCGTGCATTACAGAAATAACGGATCAGCGGTGGCATTTTTTTTACCGAAATTACCGGTAAAAGATGTCGGTTTCTTCATCGGTAATTTGAAGAACATTAAGGGGCAAGAGCGGTAAATCGGTAATGCAATCCCTAAAACAGGTTTTTTCACAACTAAAAACAGTATCCGCTGAATCTAATTGATAATTAAAATCGAATCGACATCTGAGAGACTGTAAATAACAATTTTGAGTTTGAAATTTCTCGCTCAATCGGCTCGATACGCTTTCCGACCATTTACGAACGGCCATATTTATTGAATCTCGGTCGAATTTTACCCATTAACTTAACCGCGACAGTCGATGTCCGAATCCTAAAAATTCTGTCTGTAGTTATATCAGTTCTAGAGTAGCCGTTTTTCTAATTCAAATGACCAATTCGAATCCTTTCGGGAAACTCGAATCGCTATTGGATTCTGCATGAAAACGTCCTAATTGTTCTTGGTTGGTTCTTTCATCAATTTTCGAATAACAAATGAGCTATAATCAGAAGGCTCATCGTTTTGCCACATCTTCTGTATTTAAACGAATATGTACTCTACCAAGTGGATCAACACAAAGTATACCAGATAGAGGCGAAAGATTATCAAGTATTCAACTAGAACAGGTCGGCAACCTCTTGAGTAGGAAGAGGATTTATTCATATGTAATCAGACTTTTTCACAACAAATTAGATAATATACAGGGCGAGTCAAGCTGAACGCCTCGTACTCTCGTGGCAAAATGGTACATTTTCTCGGTAAACGGTCTGGGGAAGTATATGTATGTCGATTTTGACAACATTTGAAAAATAATGACTTTCATACAAGGTGTTTGAAAAGGGCGTGACATCAAAGTTATGTTTTTTTTCAATGGAACACCCCCGTTTTTGAAATATCTGTGGAAAAATGAGTGGATTTCGCAAAAGTATTCATATACCTAACTTCTCCGTTTGCGAGATATTCAATTATTTCTCAAGAGTTGATGTTGTCAAAGAAATTCAATATCATTGGAATTAGCAACGGCAGGTGTACAAAATTTTGTTCGGTCCCTTAAATCCCTTTCAGCTAGTTTATGTGCCTTGAGTTCTTGAGTAGACGATCATTAGTATACAGTGTGTTTAATATTGCCATGAACTTTTACCGCATATTTGAATTCCAATCATTTTGTTATTTCAAATAGAACACCCTATATTTTTCCACATGACAAGATTCATCTTTTCTTTTCCTTTCGAACTATGTATCATTTCCCTACACCTAAATGTGCTGCTACAGGAGTTATCGAAGCCTTTTCGAAATCCGATGAATTTTTTGAATTAACATTGTTTGATCTACCTGAATCCACTATTTTGGGGTTACTGGTTTTTAATGAAAAAAAAAAATACAATTGCAAATGGAACAGGTATTGTCACTCGAGTGTTAGCAGAATTATTAGAAGACACAAATATCATCCATACCACATTCAGCTGCATCAACATCTGCATGGAAATGACTTCGAACGCAGGCTAGATTTGGCGAAGACCTAGTTCGTATTCACATTTCATTTGTCAATATTTATATAAGCAAATGATTTATGTCTTATTTCTTTCAATTTTTTGATTTTTCCTTAAAATTTTATCATTGATCAATGTATTTTTTTTATTAAAAACCGGCAACCCCAAAATAGTAGATTCGGGTCAAATCTTTGATGTAATTTTGGAATAGAGCAAATTTGGGAATGTCAGAGTATAATGTCGTAATGTTTAATGTATTGTTTTGAAATATTGCATATATTTTGAGTTCTTTGTCTGAGGATGGAAACAAGTTTCCGAAACCGTTCCCATTAATCAATAAAGATTAAAAAAGAATTGTTGGTTATAGACACCATTACCCATTTCATTAATAATTGAACCAGCATGGATAATTCTACCGATTATATAAAAAACATAACTTTGATATGTTACGCTCTCTTCAAGCACCCTGTATAAAAGTCATTATTATTAAAATGTAGACCGTTTACTGAAAAATGTACCATTTGGCCACGAGAGTCCGAGACGTTCAGCTTGACTCGCCCTGTATACAAGCAGTTCCTAAATTACATACAGATGAAATATCTTCATGTTCAACAATCGGTAACATTTTTACAACTTTACCTAACACTTTTGCTCTCGATTTTCTTTTATTTTTTTTATTGGTAGGTGGTACCATCAACGTGCGTCTCTTTCGTCTCTTCTTCACTTTTTGTTCTTCACAAGTTTTTAGATTCGCCTTCAAATTGTTAAGATTTTGATCTGTAGATTCGTTATCTCTATTGTTATGAGCTGTTTCAATAGATTTTTCTAACTCTACTTCCTTTTCACTTGGTTGCTTTGGATCTAACTGATCGATGCTATGTATTTCAACAATCTCTACTCTTTCCTCATGTGATTGCTTCAAATGAGAAAAATCTTCATCTGACGAAGGAATTACATCTTTGTCCTAAAAACGTTGTGGAAAATATTTATTATCGATAACGAGGTAAGAATAAGATTATTTCATATGTGATTTTTAGGATGCACAAAAAACGAACTAAATGCTCTCAAACTTTACTCCTTTATATCGAAAATTATGCATTCAATTTTTGGAGTAATTCCTGCAGAATCCTTCATAAAGAAAAGTAGTAACTTTCAATCAAAATATGAAACATTGTGTTGAAACATATTTATCTCTGCAACGAAAGTTGAAAAAAGTGATCAAGAACGGTATTGACTTTTTAAAGTAAGACGTTCAATTTTTGTCTATCCTTCCACAACCTAAATCATCAAATATTTATGGATGTATATCAATATGAAAAATCCATCTTAGTGCTGAAGGGCAGGCAATAAGTACAACCCGAAAGTTACTGAATTTCCAAATAGACACAAAATTGTCAGTATATTCTCTTATTTTTGACAAAATATGTTCATCGAGCCATCAAATGAAAAAATATAGTAAAGATATGATACTTCTCTTAGTGAACGTTTCGCTGACTAAATCCGTCACCTTTTTCAAAACTATCAATAGTAACAAGATTCGATTTTCTAGCAGTTTGACTAAGACAAGCATCGTTATTTTTTTATTTTTATTTAATTAGCAAAAAAATACGAAAAGTTATTGGCAAGTTTGTTGCCTATTTTGAAAACTCAGTAACTTTTCGGGGCGAACTATATTTTTGCACTTCTACACTTTTATAGATTACTTATATCGTACTTGATATATACTTTGAAACTCGGCATCGACGAGAGCATAATAGGCGATGCGCAAAAGGAGGTTATTCCGTGGACTACAGGCATCGTACGCAGATTTCTCACGAGCAACTGAGATGTCTTAGTCGAGATGACCCGGCATACTCAATGCCCTAGAAAGGTGGTAAAAAATATATATACAGGGTGTACCACTAGTGTCGCAGCGGACGATATACGAGTAACGGTCTGAGATTGGCAAAATTTTTTGATGCAGACTTGATATAATACAAAAAGAGCACAACCTAAAAATATTTTCGAATATAATCCCGGCCCACAAAAAAGGAATAGCAGGTAACTTTATTTTTTCAAATGGGACACCCTACATTCACTAGTGTTTTTCAATTCTCTGAAACTTCCTGCATGCTTTCGTATACTTTTCACATATTTTCATTCGACAGTTTTTGAAATATTGGCCATTTTGACAAAAAAATGATACTTGTAAAGGCTATGTTATCCAATCATATTTCACGAACCCTTGCACATACCAATAACAGCTTTATATGGTTTGAAAGACAAGACTTCAAAGTATCCTAGCCAGCTATAATAAAGCATCTCCAGCATATGGAGTGTCCACAAAAAGACTATCAACATGACGAATTTCAAATCGATTTTTCTTCATTGTTTCAAATGCAATGTATATAATTTTTTTTCATCATTGTAATCACCATTCATTTTACTTAATTTTTTGTCGAATACATGATATGCATATACCTAACGGAATAGGAGTTTTTTCGAAATGTTTCCCTAAAATTCACATATACCTTCAAATTCAAATAGCAGATTTGGCTTTTCTGTGGTTATTGAGAACTGTCAAATTACAGTACAACTTCAGTAGTTCGGACACTCGCTAGCCCGGGCACTCCAGTAATTCGGGCACTGCTTTGATTCGGGCAGTTTGAAATTTTCACCTCTGAAATCCGGGCGCGAGAACATTTATATGCAAAACAGTATAATTTTCTTGTCTGAACTTGTACAAAACAGTTGTAGGACGGGTTGAAAACGTCATAGGGCGCTGGCCGCATCATCAGAAGTGAAGAGAAGAATCGTCTCCTTGAAAACTTGTTACTTTTGAAAAGGATCAAAAACGAAGCCACTGATATTTATACATTAAAAATGATCCAAAAGTAAAATTTATTCATAATTTTCAAAAAAATAGAAGACAAGGCAGATGGTGCATGTTCTTATATATATTTATTATTCACATTCATAGTGCAAAGTAGGCAGTACATATATTATATGTAATCGTATACGTATAACTTATTTTCATTATTGGAAATTTGTGAAATTTGGTTTTATTTATAAGAATCTTTTTTTTTAGTTTTGATCGATAAACTTCAATTTTGATCATTTTTGAGTTGTTTTATATGATAAATTCAAATCACTCCAGTAATCCGGGCACCTCGATGGTTCGGGCACGTCCCGGTCCGATATCTGCCCGGACTACTGAAGTTGTACTGTATTCCACTCAGAATTAGCATCATTGAAGCTTCAATTCATATTATAGCGAAATGAGGAACTAGAAGGTTTTGATGTATCTACTCAGAAATGTGATGAAATCAGTTCCCACTGAAGGCAGAAACTTGGTTTCTGTACCCATTTTTCAAAATACATTTTTGATAATTTTCTATGTTTCTACTTGGAACGTCGAATCTTCCAAAAATTTCAAACAAGCTTTGAGCTTGCGAGCTTGAAGATCTGCGTGCGTGCCTGTGAAACTTATGAATATCATTTTTTCGAAGAAAGTTGTATAAGGATAAGAGCGGTCACTTTTTTGTATCCTGAAGTTTCGAAACTCGTTTTTTCGTAGCATTCATAACTTGTACATTCAAACCCATTGGTATTTTTTTAATTTTTACATCATTGTGTGAGTATTCATCCAATCCGTAAAAACTATGATGATTTGAATTGAAGCTGCAATGATATTAGTTTTGAATAGAATAATTTGACAGCTCCCAATAACCACAGAAAAGCCAAATCTGCTTTTTGAATTCGAAAGTAAATGTGAATTTGGAGGAAAAACTCTAAAAAATCCTATTCCTTAAGAGATATGCATATCCTGTATTCGACAAAAAACGAAGTAAAATGAATGGTGATTACAATGATGAAAAACAATTATATGCATTGCATTTGAAAAAATGAAGAAAAATCGATTTGAAATTCGTCATGTTGATAGTCTTTTTGTGGACACTCTCTATGCTGAAGATGCTTTATTATAGCTGGGTAGGATACTTTGAAGTCTTGTCTTTCAATCCATATAAAACTGTTATTGGTATGTGCAAGGGTTCGTGAAATATAATTGTAAAAAGCTGCGTATACATGTGCGAGCCGAACCTATCGCGAACCGTTCGCGAAGTGTTCGTGTCATGTTCGTTAATTTCACGTACACACTTGCGATCCGCTCGCGAACCAATACCGACGGATTAACGAACTTACACTGGGCTCGCGTTGGGTTCGTGAAAGGATCCGACTATCGATGGATCGGCGCGAACGGTTTGCGAGCGGCTCTATAGAGGTTCGACATGCCGTCCAAATAATTGTCGCTATTGGTTCGCGAGCGGTTCGCGATAGGTTCGGCTCGCACATCTAGACGCAGCTTAACATAGCCTCTTCAAGTATCATTTTTTTGTCAAAATGGCCAATATTTCGAAAACTGTCGAATAAAAATATGTGAAATGTATACGGAAGCATGCAGGAAGTTTCAGAGAATTGAAAAACAGTATTGAATATAGGGTGTCCCATTTGAAAAAACAAAGTCACCCTGTATTCCTCTTTTGTGGGCCACCCTATATATTCGAAAATATTTTTAGGTTGTGCCATTCTTGTAGTATATCATGACTGCATCAAAAAATTTTGCAAAACGCAGTCCGTTACGCGAATATCGTCCGCTGCGGCACTAGTGGGACATCCTGTATACAGGATAGCCCATTAGTGTGAGGAAGTGCAGCATCTCGCCTATAATGAGGAGTATAATAAAACGTTTCACATAAAAGTTAAATGGTTTACTCTGATGCATATGTTAAAAATATTTTGGAATAAACAGAGTGTTCCTTCGGAGCGGGGCAAAAAAATCATCATTTTTTTTAAATGGAACCCCCCTGTAAATTTTTTCGCCGTTGAATCGAGAAACATGTTTTAGTCTATGCGCGCACCGAGGTGGTGTGGCGGTGGTGTGGTAGCGAGGTGGCGAGCCGAATCGCTAAAGCACATGTAAACATATCTAGCTACGCGCATTGAAGTGGTGGATGCAATACGGAGTGGTGCCACATGGGTGCCACTAGTCTCGTGCATGTTTAATTCTTGAGTGGCAAGCATGTGGCAAGCGAGTGGTCCCCACATCGATTCGGCTTCTAATTATACTGTTATTTCACGAAAGTATAAATAATATATTATAAATATGTATATTATCTGTAAAAATAGAGTGGGTTTCTATTCTAAGATGCGAGACGACAAGGAATCTATAATATAAAAATGAATCGCAAAATGTGTTGGTAAGCGCATAACTCAACAACGCCTCGACCAATTTGGCCAAATCTTTTTTTAAAATGTTCGTTGAAGTTCAAGGATGGTTTTTACGGCGAGAAAAATTAGAATTATTGCTGGAAAAACCCTAAAAATAGCCCTTTTCTTTTTTAGTCTATATTAATAAAAGGCGATCTATGGTTGGTTCAAAACTTCGAAATGCCATATTGACATTTGGACAAAGGAGGTTAGTTTTTCTTCCACAGAATCGCATGTCAAGTGAATAGTTAAAAGTGCAGTAGGTCTTACCACAGAATACCTAACAACGGTATAAGAATATTCTATGGTAGAACGAAGTTTCACGGTATTCAATAGAAATGCAATAATAAAATAGAACGAGAGAAATGGACTCGCTATTTTCGATAAAATAGAACGTTGTGAAGTTATAAGCCAGAAGTTGTCTGGCAACGGTGGATTTCATTTTCTTGAAGGGTAGGAAATTCAGAAATGGTAGACTAGACTAGAGTATGAATGGCGATGTATACAATTATTGTGTAATTTGCATAGAACTTATAATAACATGGAAGGCTATTATCAGATCAAGTTGGTGGAACAGTGAATTTTTACCGGAATGTAAAGTAAATCGGATTGTGACGATCAGCATCAATCGTGAATTGTCCATTTTCATCTTTTCTCTATATTTTTGAAATGTTTTTGATTTATGTTTGGGTAATAAATATATTTGCGGAAATAACTGAATTCAAAATTGCCCATAATTAGTAATTGACATATTATTTTTGTATTTCTGTTTTGTGTGACAGCTCATATCCATGGAAAAGATGACGTTTGACAGATGACATTCGACAGATGACGTTTGAGAGATGACATTTGACAGATGACGTTTGAGAGATGACATTTGACAGATGACGTTGGACAGATGACATTTGACAGATGACGTTTGACAGATGACATTTGACAGAACTCTTATTATGCCTAATTTATCTCCTGCTTGAAAAAATAGCAATGGTAAGTTTATACAATTTTAACGGGGGTTTCACAAAGCATATCACCGGTGATCGGAGCTTGATCTAGAATACTCGATTTGACAGTTCAGAAATCTAACCAAGCCGTTGATCTTCGATCACTGGTGATTGCGTTGTGAAATCTACTGTAAGTATAGGCACGGCCTTCTTAAGATAAAGATGGCTATGGTATAGGTAATAGGTATTATTTAGGCGAAACAAAGTTCGCCGGGCCAGCTAGTTTAATATAAAATTCGTAGTCCTCGTAGAGAAATATAATGTTATGAGTAGTCTTTCCTTCGGAGACACACATTTTCTGTAGTTTGTATCCTTCTTCTGGAGCATAGGTCGCACTTTTCTAACCGACTCACCGAATGTCTCTTTCTTCATTCTATAAAATATTTTGAATTTTTTATTGTCCAAGTTGAGATCTCTTTTGAAGATATTGAATATTCCATATCTTTTGTTGTGTCGCCACAGGGGATGGACCCAATATTTAACTGTTCTATTTTTTTTTCGAACTTCAGCATTCATATTAAGAAGTTGCACATAGGAAAGCACATCTTCATCAGACGAATACATTTCGACAACTGATGCAGTGGTGCCATTTGCCACTTCAGTGCGCACTAAACCACATCCTCACCACTTCGCCACCTATCCTGCACCATTCAGCTAGCCACCTCACTACCACCCAAGACCCAACTGCCACACCACCGCCACACCACCTCAGTGTGCGCCTTGCCTTACATGAGAAGGTATTTTCTTTTTTCGAAAATTTTGCGCCGTTGTCAAGTTATTGCTGAAAGTGAGAAAATCTTCGGAAAAACAGAACACCACAAATTCCATCATAAAAAACGTGTAAATAAAATTTAAGCAGAATTATTTGGGACATGCAACACCAAGAGTGAGATGAAATGTCGGAATGGACTGAAAATTACATTTCTCAAACTGGACATAGAGAGGCACTAACTTGGCAAAAACTTCGAATATCGAAAACTTGTTTTTTTTTAATGGAACACCCAGTTTGTTATATCACCATTTTGAAGAACTACTTTATTGCTACAATTTTTGTTTGTATGACTTATCCCCTGAATTTCAGATTTTGTGAAAGTTGCAATTTCATTTCGATTAAAACAGCGTGACACTAATGGCCTTATATATTTGTTGATTTGGGTTGTGAAAAGTGATTATGTTAAATAGGATCATCGAGGAATTTTATTGCTCCGCAAAAAAGTCTTTTAATCGATATTTTCATTTGATACAAGATTGCACATTTAAATATAAAATTCAATATATCCAAAAAAAATTTACCTGACCAATTTCACTCTCCTTCTTCGAGTTGCATTTCAAAATAGGCGACTTGATGTTTATATCAGATATAATTTTGATACCAGATTCGGGATTTTCTTTGATATTCGGAGAGTTTTTCTTGCACTCCACATGAAGATCGTCGTCTTCAGTTTCAGTATTAATTTCTTGGTGCGTTTCCTTATAATATGGACCTTTTTTCTTAGTAAGGAGGCTTTCAGGAAGATTGACATGGTCCGTTTTTTGTGAAGATTTGGTATATCTTGTAGATATGAAAATGAAATTTTTATCCTAAAAATGAGAATAATGTTACCAATGATTGGTACAAATGCTTCATAATTTTTATAATCATCCACATTGTAATACAATACAGGGTCTTTCACGAGGAACCTCACCCATATTTATACGGGAAACTACTGAACGTATTTTCATGAAATTCAGCACTTATAAGTATTTCACGATGCTGCTTAGATCTAAAATATTTTCAAGGCATGAGCTCCTCCGGTTTTTCCGGAAATGACGTCAACTTCCGTTTTTCAAATTAGAACACCATTTTTTTATTGCAGAAATAGATTCCTTAGAAAATTTCAAGTTATTTTGATGTAACATTTTTCAGTTTTGGTTGGAAAATTCTCCTGAGCGGGAAAATTCGAAAATTAGAGCTCCGCTGAAACATGCATCACACCCTTGCCCTAAAATGGATATTTTCTGAGTTAATATCCACTTTAGGGCAAGGGTGTGATGCATACACTCACATTATTTTTTAACGTAGATTCAATATCTGCCATAAAAAAATGGGGTTCTAATTTCACTTTCGCTTTCAAAGTTAGGGATGACAAAATCGTAAAAAATCAATTTTTTCACCCCCTGTATCATGAATCGCGATTTCGATTTTCAAAGTGGATACATCAATCCTACATCTTGAAAAATCCCAAAAATGAAAATTTTCCATCCAAAAACCTCGAAGTTATTCTTGTTTCAGCGGAGCTCTATTTTCGATTTTTTTTCGAATTTTCCCGCTCAGAGAGAATTTTCCAACCAAAACTGAAAAATGTTACATCAAAATAACTTGAAATTTTCTAAGGAATCTATTTCTGCAATAAAAAAATGGTGTTCTAATTTGAAAAACGGAAGTTGACGTCATTTCCGGAAAAACCGGAGGTGCTCATGCCTTGAAAATATTTTAGATTTCATCAGCATCGTGAAATACTTATAAGTGCTGAATTTCATGAAAATACGTTAAGTAGTTTCCCGTATAAATATGGGTGAGGTTCCTCGTGAAAGGCCCTGTATACTGGCCCACATGAAAAAGTCTAGCCGGATATTTCTGTAGGTTTTAGTTGGACGAGTAAATTTTTATTTGGAGGGACATTTTTCGATTGCAAATTTGGTGAACGATTATCCCCTAAGCGGAGTGGCAACCCCCTTACATAACAAAGGGGGAAAGCTTTCAAAGTACCTTTAAGATTCTCAAGGGAGCTCTGCCACCTCGCTTCAGCGCCTGATCGCACACTTTCGAATTTGCAACTGAAAGATGTCCATCTCAAAATAAAAATTGACCTTTTTCCGCGTTTTCCTGAAAAACTCATACTCAATATTAGGTCGCACTGTTTTATGTGGCCGACCCTGTTTAACATTTTCATTTATTGGCATAGTTGCCGATAAAAAATTCAATGAGAAACTAATCATTGATTTGGAAAACAATGGAACCCTAGGAGTTTGCAAGAATAACCACATACTGTATTGAATATGAGATGAAGTTTTTACCTCTGATTTGTCCTTCTGATTTCGACGATCTTGATTCCGATTAATTAATGATGAATTTGAAATTTCGCTCGAAGCAGACGATTCCGCTTTGTTATCATCAAATCTCATTGATTCGATAAATTTCACATTTTCGGTGATATTCTCTTTATTGGCGACATTCATTCCTAGGAAACACAATTTGCTGGGTATTTTTTCGATTTTCGCCTTTGCTTCGATTAAAGTTTGACTGATTATTTCATCTTTATTGCTTTCGAGTGTTGCGACAGTCGATTCCTCTTGACCATGTGTTTCAAGTTTCTGGTCCCCAGAGATTCTCCGTATTTTTCTTCTCTGTTCGGTGTTGATATCTTCAATATAATGAGTTACTTCAGATAAAATAGATTCATCTTTAATGAACAAGTTACTGCTATGGAAACGTCCAATCGAGGTTTTTGAATTGTCCCTTTTCTGCAGATTTGGATCAGTTGCTCTAAACTTTCCTCTTCTTTTTGAATTTGCATCAAGATTGTCATTGCATTCGCCGAATGCATTATCATGTTCATCTATCTGCACCAAACCCGAAGAAAAGTCTTGACTGTACGCCAAGATTGTATTATCTTTTTTCCTTTCAATAGTAGAATATCTCATTTTTTTGGACGGACCTGCAGTGTCATCCAAATTTCCAGTTTCACTCTGTTCTATTTCAGATGAGTTAGAGCATGAACTTGAACCTCTCTTCAATTTGTTTTCATCATGTTTGAATGATGTTAAATCGTTTATAGAGCTATTTAGTGCGCTTTGTCTAGATGAAATGGTTTTCGACATCAGAATTGTATCCATACTCTGAAAAAATTGAGTCACTTATTATATGACGCTCTTGATGTTCTGAAATTAATAATAATAATTCATTCCAATATTTTATCAGGAAAATAGAATTATTGAATTTTCCGATTATGAAAAAATATTATGGGCGTATGAGTACTGTTTTGAAAAATTAATGACATAAAAGAGTTTCCAATAGTAATTCCCAAATACGATCCACCTTCTTACTAATAAAAGTAGTGAATACACATTTATTTATTTATTCAAGAAATAAACGGGTCATACCTTTTCATACAATAATAACAAATAAACACGAATAACCGTGTGCAACACACAATAAAAGATTCTCAAAGTTTAAAACAAAGTTCACGCTACGATCGCCCGAGATATCTCCTCTCTTAACCCCGACAAAGACCGATCAAAAAAGTCTCCTGAAACAGAGGCAAAGTTGACGAGACGGCTAATCCTTGAAACAGGAGAGTTTTTAGAATAATTAAATTTATAATTATGTATATGAAGAAGAGTTCTACCCATGGTTCGCCTAGGAGGAACCAGAAAGCCGAAAAGCTCAAGCAGATCTGGGCAGTTTAGTGCCCCACAAATCAACTTAGAAAAGAATAATACATCTCCACGCTTGCGAGTAAGGAACAATAAGGGAAGATCGATTCTAGATCTCATGAGGGAAGCTGAAAAATGTATCCTCTCAATGACAAGGCGAAAAGAAATATACATAAGAAACCTGTTTTGAACCTTCTCAATACTCTCAGAGTCTGTGTAAGGACCACACAACTGAAGCGAACTCCAGCGTCGGCCTAACAAGCGTCACAAAAAGATATCTAAGTGTCTCCTCCGACTGGAAATCATGTGAGTGTCTGATAATGAATCCAAGCAACTTTAGACCTCTATTTATGATATAATCAACATCAGGCTTGAAACTCATGTTGCAGTCATATAGTACACCAAAATCTCTGATTTGATCTACTCTTCCAAGGGAATGGTTAGACGATGAGAAAGCGCAGTCAACCCGGGGGCTACCGCGACAGATGGATAGGTGTTTGCACTTGTCGACATTAAGATGCAATCTATTATATTGTAACGTTTTCTTCGTTATAAAAACGTCCGGGATAATTAAACTATTTATTTACACTACTTATAACACTAATAATTAACAACTAATGAACTTATTCTAACAAAAGTCTGTACAATTTATTTCAACTGATTTATTTGCACCAGTATTTATTTTCACTCGTCGCTTGTCTCTAACTGAATGAATTCTCTCATCGTCGATGGGCCCCTTATATGCATCACGCCGATTGTTTCTTGTCAAGTCCGGACCCTCTAGAACCTTCCCGAATAATTCGCGGCCGTAACGTCGGATGGAACACTCCACGCGTTTCCAGAAACCTCTCGATCGGGCCGTAGCATAGCCATCTTCAACAGAGCCAGGGCCATGCGAAGAGCGGCAACGCTGGACTGGGGTATGTCAAGCAAGCGTCTTGTGGTAAACAATGCACGTGTTTTTGTATCATCCGCTTAGTTTAGTGGTCATGTATGTGAAAAAAATAAGTGAATTATAGCGACTGTTCGAGTGCCGTGTACAGTGAGTGTTTGTGATATTGGTGTTAGTGAATTTTCCTAGGAATAACAGAATAATTGGTATCTGATATCTAACCTATAAATTCAACTTGGACAGGTCATCTGCTTCGAAAAATGGTCAAAACGTGTTGTATTCATGTATTCCATCGTATAGAAGTAATTATCCGTCTACAAGAAATTAAGGATATTTTAATTTTCCGAAAGATGAACAGCGTAAGCTTTTATGGATGAGGTGCATGCCATATCGCGAAATTTCATTCCAACGAATAGTTTTGTTTGCGAGAAATAATTTGATTCCGAGATAATTAAGTTCGATAAACATTTGCAAGTTGATGGAGCCATCAATTTACTTTCTTTAAGATCCCCAAAATTGAAAGAAGGCACTATCCCAAAGCCCAAATCAAATAAAAAGGACCGATCCTCAGTGTAGAAGGGAAGCAATTTTTACTATAGAAATAATAATGAAGTAGAAGCTTTTTTGAGTTCCGATTTGATCAAAGATTTCAAAGACTTACTTGAAAATTATTCGGCTAAAATTGATATATCTGGATGGGAAATTAAAATATTTCATAAAGATGAACTAAAATGGATACTTCCTTCTGATTTGATTCTCAGCAGATGGTCTCAAGTTACTAATTTGCTTGCACGTGTCTAATGAGAATACAAGTAAATCTACATAAGATTTATTGAGAGATTCCTTCACTTCTTTAGAAGATAAGAATAATGAAAATTTTGGCGAGAGATGGCCCTACACCTCCCTGTGGTTCTTGCTCGACAAAAAATTGAATATAAAACATCAACCAATTCGCTTCAATTTCAATTTTGTTTTTCATTTATATTCAATTTATTGACTGAGTGGGGCATACTTCCACTCTTTTTCAGATATTCATCGGAAAACACATTTATCAACATTAGGAAATGAAATGATACGGTCGAAATATCGTATCTCTCCACGCTAAGCATCGTAAACAGCATACATCCCTGCCCTGTTTTTTTTCGGCGTTGCCGCTTAAGGCACCCGGCCATGTCTAGAGAAGGCCGTGGCCGTGGCGCTGAATGAACAGGGCCGTACTTGTCACACTGTCCCCTCCTTAAGCCTGTTCTGTCCCAGAACGATCGCATGGATTCTTCAGAGGACCGTGGCGAAATCTGCAGAAAAACTCTTTGACCAATTTGTCAGCTACCGTGCTGGCCTCTTGATTAGGAATACCGTACGCTTCTACCCATTTGGTGAAGTAGTCCATCGCTACCAAAATGTACTGGTTTCCACTGGCTGTTTCTGAAAAGGACCTGCGATGTCGATAGCAACTCGTTCCATGGGTGATCCAACGTTATATTGCTTCATTGGAGCCTTTCCTTTGCCATAGGGTCCGTTGGCCGCAGCACAAACTTTACATTTCCTACACCAATCTTTAACGTCGTTCTTACAGTTGATCCAATAAAATCGCTGCCTGGCCTTTTCCAGGGTCTAAGTAATCCCAAAATGGCCACCCGAAGTTCCATTATGAAGTCTGGTCAAAATGTCTGTTACTCTACTCTTCGGCACAATTAACTGAAGCCTCTGCTGAGATCCATCCTCATTTTCCCAACAACGTTTCAGAAGACCTTCATCCATCTTCAACGTTTCCTATTGGGCCCAATACGACTTGACATTTTGGCTCAGTCTGGATACTTCTTCCCAAGTAGGTCGTCTGCCCTTCTTCCAACTTAGGATTACTCTCAAATCATGATCATCTTCCTCCTGTGCTCGTCGAATTTCTGGGGGTAGCCAGTCGTCTTCGATTACTGTGGTCCGCCTCAAATCGGCCTTTTCTTCCACACGAGAGCAGTGGCTGCAATTTTGGGGTCAAGGTCCTCTTGACAACGCATCCGCATTTCGATGTGTAGCCCCAGCTCTGTGTTCGGTGTCGAAGTCATATTCTTGCAGTCTCTCGATCCATCTGGCCACTTGTCCTTCCGGGTTTGCAGTTATCAACTCACTGAAGCATAGGGTGACCAGTTCAGCTGATCCTCGGTTCCACGATATAAATTACAAGAGAATTTCAGATTTATGTAGATCCAACAATTATCCAACATCTTTGGTCAATACTATTTTATACAACACTTATTCGGCCAATGAATGCTGAATAATAGTATTCAGCACATCCTTCTTAAATGATCCTCAGAAAATCGAAGGTTTATTAATAACATAAGCAAAGTTATATCCGCTAAATGCATATTGTCTATTCATAAATCATACGCCACATTTTTTTGGAGGAGAACTGGTGCACTACATTGTATTTTCGAGGTGAAGAGAGAATAAAAAAACAAAAAACATTATTCATAATTTTTTTCTCAAAAACTCGTCGATTTTCATTTGTCGGACAAGGAAAACGCCACATTCAATTTGTCGGAGAATTGCATTTTCATATAGTTATATCAACCGATTCTGAAAAAATCAGGAGGGTATTGATAATTTGAAAAAATGCGATGTTCACGCTCAATGCCACACGATTTTTGTCGGACTATCATGTTTTCTCATTTCTCCCAGATTGTTTTTATGCAATTTGTCCCACCAGCACCCAAACTAATCCTTACGCCACGATTGTGGGTGTATCAATATAGAAAATCTTTCCAAGTGTGGAATGGCAAACAAATAGTTTCTCCAAAAAAGTAACCATGTTTACGAAATAGACTCGACCTCGTAGGTGAAAAAATTTCTCTATCTTAAATGAAAGAACAAATAGAAATTGATACTTCTCTTAGTTTACGTTTCGAATACTACATATAACGTATAACCGTCTCCGTTTTTTAATGGTGTCGAAAATGAAGACGAATTTAGTTCTCCAAACGTTAACTAAGAGAAGTGTCAATATTTATCATTATTTCGCTTTGTTCTTTCATTCATTTGCTCGATAGGCCATTTTTTCAAAAAATACGAAAAGTTGCTGACAAGTTCATTCTGTAAACGCAGTAACTTTTTGGGGTGAACTTATTGTTCGCCATTGTCCACTTAGACAGATTCTCTATATTGATATATGTTTGTTGATCTAGATTGTGAAAGGTGACTTTTCCAAAGAAGGACCATGAAAAAATACTATTCCTCCTGTAACAAGTCTATATTTTTGGCCAGGCGAGTATATTTCATAAACAAATATTCCCGGCCCGCATGTTTTATTTTATTATACTAATATCCACAAGCAATCAGAATACAAAATAATTCTATAAGCTCATTTTCTGGCATTAGAGCTACTGCTCCTGTCCAATGACAGGTCCTCTTCAAATCTTCTTCAGATCTGCTGGCCATTTTCTTTTGACGCCGGTCGTTCTGCAATTCAGTCAGTGGGTGGTGCAGGGTGCTCGAGCCTTGTGTGATGATTGTTGCTCTTTTCCTTAATCTCATCTTTCACATATGGTATCTTCAGGTCTTCGTGAAGGGTCTGGTTGGTAACGTTCCACGGTGCATCTGCTATGATTCTGAGGATTTTGGACTGGCTTCTCTGGATTATTGAGATGTTTGATATACTGGTGCACCCCCAGAGTTCTATACCGTAGGACCAGATGGGCTTCATTATGGCTTTATAGACTAGGATTTTATTAATGATAATTTTGATTTCCTAAAAATGTGCCACTGTAATTCATGTCAATGAGTCTAACCCAATCCTCGCAAAAATAAATGAACTCTGTGTAGATACTTTCGATTTTAAGAACTTTAATGTCTTATGTTTTGTAGAAACGTGGTGTACTGGAGAATGTGTTGATAGTTATGTTATTGACGGCTATTATTTAGCACATTTTTATTGTAGATCTGACTATAAGCGGGGTGGAATAAGTATTTATCTGAGAAATGGACTATCTTTTTCGATTGTGAATCTTGAGAAGTTTTGTGTCGAGAAAGATGTGGAGGTTTGTGGAATAAGTTATAAGCGGTGGAAAATATGACGAAATTTTTATTCTTGCTGTTTATCGTTCACCTTTGGGTAACATTGAATTATTTCTTAACAGAATTTTAGATGTACTGGATTTTCTATACAGGGTCTTTCACGAGGAACCTCACCCATATTTATACGGGAAACTACTGAACGTATTTTCATGAAATTCAGCACTTATAAGTATTTCACGATGCTAATGAAATCTAAAATATTTTCAAGGCATGAGCACCTCCGGTTTTTCCGGAAATGACGTCAACTTCCGTTTTTCAAATTAGAACACCATTTTTTTTATTGCAGAAATAGATTCCTTAGAAAATTTC
The DNA here is from genome assembly GCA_910592335.1 of Adalia bipunctata. Taxonomy (NCBI): domain Eukaryota; kingdom Metazoa; phylum Arthropoda; class Insecta; order Coleoptera; family Coccinellidae; genus Adalia; species Adalia bipunctata. The sequence goes on from OU342957.1 coordinate 18,265,653, forward strand.
AAGTTATTTTGATGTAACATTTTTCAGTTTTGGTTGGAAAATTCTCTCTGAGCGGGAAAATTCGAAAAAAAAATCGAAAATAGAGCTCCGCTGAAACAAGAATAACTTCGAGGTTTTTGGATAGAAAATTTTCATTTTTGGGATTTTTCAAGATGTAAGATTGATGTATCCACTTTAAAAATCGAAATCGCGATTCATGATACAGGGGGTGAAAAAATCGCTTTCAAGGTTAGGGATGACAAAATCGTGAAAAATCAATTTTTTCAAATTAGAACCCCATTTTTTTATGGCAGATATTGAATCTACGTTAAAAAATAATGTGAGTGTATGCATCACACCCTTGCCCTAAAATGGATATTTTCTGAGTTAATATCCACTTGTACCTTGTACGCAATGCAACTCAAGGCGGCATGATGCAACTCGATGTTTTGGCTCATTCTGAAGCAAAACAGTCAAATACTCCCACCACGGGGTTGAAAAACTCTGTGACTCGAACAGGTACTAAACCTCAGGAGAGACAGAGACTAACCAATCATAACCAGTCTCAACCTAGACTAATAACAGAGTTCAGTTACGTTCAACGCACCTACTACGGTCAAGTAAGGCCCTTAAAATTACGCGCGCGCAGCAACCTGTAGCCCGGGAGCCAGTGACATTATACAAATTATGGCCAGGGTTAAAATTGGTCACCAAAAACTATCACTGGCTCCCGGGCTACTGGTACAATTTCCTAAACAAGTGAAAGTTCGAACAAAATCTACTTCGGCCAACTGAGGTCCTACGATATATCCAGCACGCAGCATACCACAGGTGAGACAGAACATACTTTGCCTTTGTGTCCCTGGTACAAAATCTATTCATTGTGTCCTCCAGAGAAATTGTCAAAGCTCTCAAGAACCGGTGCGAACCTTATACAAAATTACAGTCCACTCATCAGGGAATTAACCCGAGATCAAACAATCTGTGTTGATTCTTCTCAAGAGTGACGGGAAGTAAGCTAATCGGCCGGTAGGAGGTTGTGATGTTTAGGTTTTTACCTCTGCTATCTTGAACTGCTTCGGCTAGTAGTTTTCTTTTAGTATGGCGTTGTAGATGTACTTGAGCAAGGTTATTCCTCTTTCTGGCAGCTCTTTTATCATTTTTAGGGTAATTATGTCGGCTCCTGCAGTTTTTTTCATGTTTAGGAGATCGATTTCATCTTGGATTTCAGTTAATTTTTAGGGTTTTTATGGATGTTATTCGATCAGGTATTACAGGGAGTTGTCTTTCTATTCGATCATCTGTCGCGTTGTTGTTGGGAGTAAATACTATGGCTAGGTGTTCCGGAAATTGTCGAGCTTTTTCTTCGTCACTTCTGGCCCATTGGGGAAGGGAAGTTAAGGTATGTGTGTTGTTGGTTTTTTGGTGTTCTTTATTGGCTTCCATATGGAATTATCATATCTTTTAAGATTTGAGACATACTCATTGAACGAGGTTTCCTTTGCTTCTTTGATTTATCCTTTAAGTTTGGAAGTGATTCTATTAAGGATGGTTTTGTTTGCTGGGAAGTGAGTTTGCTGCCACCTTGCTCTTCTCTTTTGTACTATTAGTTCCTTGATTACCGTAGTGATATTAATGATCTGTTTTACCTCGTTCTTTTCTGGGGTTACTTGTTTTACCGCCTTTATTATCTGGTTGTTGAAGGTTGTTAAAACTGTCTCCATTTCTGTTGGACTTTTCAGTCTTACGTCTAAGTTCACGGTTTCTTCGACTATTTTTCGATATTCGTCCCAGTTGGTCTTCCAGTTGTGTAATCAATTCGTTTTCGATGAATTACGAAAGCACTGAGCGTTGCAATTATTGGAGAATGGTCTGACGATAAGTCGTAGCTAGGTAAGATGTCCATGTTGAAGGGAGATAAACCATTCGTCACGAAAAAGTCCAGAAGGTCAGGGATCTTTCTAGGGTCTGTCGGCGAATAGGTGGGAGTACCTGTTGATAGAATGTTGTAGCCATTTTGTTGTAAAAGGCTTGCTAGTTTCTTTCCTTTTATCGTTGTAAGGCCCGCATCTAAAAGAAATCCCATAAGATGCCATATCCCTGATAATTAGGAAACAGCCTGTATATTGAAGCCACTTGTGCGGCGTGGTAGGTGTCATAACCTAACCTCCTATTCCCATTTTCCCCCGGTGCCCGTGGTGCGAATATTTCGTATTTCTTGCGATTTTCAACTGGTACACCTCGGCCAGATTATAGCATTGTTACGGCACCGTTTTATTGCTGGAACCGCTCGTCCGGACGAAATAAGCTTGCTGTTTCTAAAAGCGTGAAATTAATTTCTTAAGAGGACGTTATACTCTGACCGACGGCACCGATTCTCCATTCAAAAAGTGCCTTTCAGTTTTCCAAGTTCACGCCCTCAATTTTCCACATAAAAGATTGATCTTTTTTTATTCTCCTGGAATTTCGACAGTTCTCTGCGATTTCACACTTTCTGGAAGTCTTTTCAGTATTTCCATCATTCTTGCATTACCGAAGCGCCTATCCAAATGGTATTTTTTTTGAATATAGAATTTGATTTGTCGAGGGCACTCTCTCCAATGAATTTTTAAAAAAAATTGATGAACAACCGCCGAAAAACGATTATGAAGTCAATTTTCGTAGACTCCCAACCCGATTTTTTCGAAGAGAAGAAATTGGAGTGCCCACAAGACATCTCTTAACTTCAATTCAAAACAAAAATCTAGCTTTCAGGTGAAAAATTGAGGGCATGAACTCGGAAAACTGAAAGGCACTTTTTGAATGGAGAATCGGTGCCGTCGGCCAGAATATAACGTCCCCTTAAACCTTTCAACTTTCGATAGGTATTGTGACGAGTACGGCCCTGTGCATTCTGCGCTACGGCTTGATCGAGAGGTTTCTGGAAACGCATGGAATGTTCCATCGGACATAACGGCCGCGAATGATTCGGGAAGGTTCCAGAGGGTCCGGACTTAACTAGAAACAATCGGCGTGATACATATAAGGGGCCCATCGACGGATGAGGGATTCATTCAGTTAGAGACAAGCGCCGAGTGAAAATGAATACTAGTGCAAATAAATCAGTGGAATTACATTGTACTGACTTTTGTTAGAATAAGTTCATTAGTTGTTAATTATTATTGTTATAAGTAGTGTAAATAAATAGTTTATTGAACCCGGACTTTTTTATAACGAAGAAAACGTTACAGTTTGTTATTGAGGAATTTATAGATTAATTTCGCGAGTGGTTAAACTATATAATTGATGGTATCGGTCAAGGAACAAAAATAAAGAATACTATTCCTTCAGCAACGTTTCGGCTCCTTTATTGGGCCTTCTTCAGGCTAAAATAGAGAAAAAAACTCATAAACACTAATACAATATACGAATAAAAATTACAATGATATAAGTAATAAGCAAGGAAGAATCCAAACAAATGAACAAAATAAAATATAATAACAGGTCGGCAAGAACAATCAATGATAGACCTATATGACTCGACAACAGAATGTGAGCAAATAAATACAATCATGAATAGAATACTCAAAAATGGCAATTCACAAAACTTACCATCGGAATACAAGAAAAAACTAAAAAATTAAAAGATTGAATCTTTCCGTTGAAGAAAATCGTCGATTATATAAAAACATATTGTGAATGAAGTGAAATGTGTACACTCACTGTTTCAAGATCGACATCCATTTGGTCATAAGGTTAGTGAGTTGATATATAAACTAAAAAAGGATATTTTGAATGTTGAAATCATGATAGTCAATTGGAAGATTAAAAAACTCCAGCGTGATATTCAGAACAGTAGAACGGTTCTGAGTGAACTTGTACCTTCGTCTTATATAACTAGTTTCACAAGTTGCCAGAAGAGATTTTTTGATAGATCATTAGCTAAGATTAGGAGAGATAATGTCGTGAAGTTTCAGAAGTTGTTATCTGTAATTGATGTTTATGATATTGCCACACAGTATTCGTGGTTGATAAATTGTACAAATGTGTTTTTACCTGATTGTGTAAGAAAGATTATATCTTTGGGACCCAAATTTTCATTACCATACACTTTGACTGATTTTCCATTGATGGACATTTTGGAGGATATTGAATCCTATGTAAGTCAGAGTCAGTTGTTGTCAGATGCTAGGAATAGTGTAAGATTGACTTTGTGTAATGTTGTCCAGAATTTTTATAGAAAATTGAGATCTTGTAGATTTTCTGATGGATATGGTAAAACACTCTTATCTTGGTTCGGCAGGACAAAATATTTCCTTAAGAGTAATCCGGATTTGTTAGTTTTAAATTCTGATAAGGGTAATAAAACTGTTGTCCTGTCGAGGAGTGAATATGATGAAAAAATGTCACTTTTGTTATCTGACACGTCCACTTATAAGAGGTTAAAACGGGATCCTACCAAAAAATTCAGTCTGATAGTAATAGATTAAATGGTAAATTACATGATGGTGGTTTTTTGAGTGACATTGAGGCGAAACGTATGAGACAGTACAATTCTGTACCTCCTAAAATTTATGGATTGGTGAAAATACACAAAGTTGATAGACCATTAAGACCTGTGATCTCTTGCTGTGGTTCGCCCACATATAATATTTCGAAATTTGTTGTTAACATTTTAGAGATTAGATTTAAGTTCACACATTCCATTAAGAATTCTTATACATTGGTGTCTGACTTGCGTGATGTTACTATACCGGATAGTTTTGTGTTTGTCAGTTTTGATGTTGTGTCGTTGTTTACTAATATTCCGCAGAGATTGGTTTTTGCCTCATTGATGAACACTGGGATGATTTGAAGATACATGTTCAGTTTTCTATTGATATATTGAAGCAAATAATTAAATTTATATTTGAGAACAGCTATTTTTTTTTTTTTTTAATAATTCGGCATCGACTGCTTTGGTCATTAGCCGTTCAGCACCACAAGACATTTACAACATCCATGACCAACCGGGATTCGAACCCGGTACCTTCAGTACCCCAGCTATTGTTCATATAATGGCACATTTTTCTCCCAGATTAGTGGTTCAGCAATGGGAAATCCGGCTTCCCCCATCTTTGCGGAAATGATTATGGATAAGGTTATCACATTTGTTTTGTCCAAGATTAATTTTCATGTCCCTTTCGTCTATGTGTATGTGGATGATGTTGTTATGTCTATCCCTGTTGACTCTGTTCAATGTGTTCTGGACTTTTTTAATTCCTTTGATGATAGTATTAAGTTTACTCATGAGTTGGAGACTGAGGGAGTGCTACCGTTTCTGGATGTTCTGTTGATTATGAAGCACAATAAGATCATAACGGACCTTTACCGTAAACCCATTGCATCTGGTAGGTTATTACATTTTGATTCTTCACATGCCAGAATGCAGAAGGTCACTATTGTTAAATCCATTAGACATAAAATCCTCAATTTATCACATGTATCCTTTCACAGGAAAAATTTCGATGAACAAACATCGTTGTTATTAATGAATGGCTACCCGAGATATTTGGTGAAAAAGATTTTCAACTCATCTGGTCGTGGTGAACCACGTGATTCTACTGGAATTAGCCAGGATGAGGATAATGTTGGTTTTTGTAGGTTGCTTTATGTTCGGGGGTTGTCTGAGAGGATGAAGGGCATCATGAGACAGGGCACAGATCGGGTGGTTTATTATTATAGAAAAACAGTACGTTCCTTGTTTTCAAAACTTAAAGATAGGGTTTCCAGACAAAAATGTTCGGGGTTGGTGTACAGGATTAAATGTAAGGATTGTGATGCTTGTTATGTGGGTCAGACGGGCCAATATTTGGGTAATAGAACGGCACAGCATAGACGAGATTGTGAAAATAAAAAAGAATCAACTGCACTTGCTTGTCATGCTCTATCATCTGGGCATATTTTTGATTTTGAGAATGTTGACGTCTTGAATCGGGAGTCTAATTGGTTTAGGCGTGGCTTCAATGAAATGATCTGTATTAATAAACATCCTAACGCAGTGAATTTTCGTTCTGATATTGGCTCCTTGAGTGTTGTTTATTCAAATTTGATCCAAAAAATTCAGTTGAAACCTAATCGTTGATGCTCGTCGGATCCGCCACTGTTTCGACGTTTATTTCGTGTTTCGTTTTATCATGTGTGGGTGTCGTTTTTGTGATGTCTGTATTTGATTGTCGCTCTGGTTTGTCTCCATTCTTGTGTCAGCCGTGTTGTTTCCGTATACATCGATGGCTTTTTTCTCCTTGTTGCATACACCTATTTTTTATATAATCGACGATTTTCTTCAACGGAAAGATTCAATCTTTAAATTTTTTAGTTTTTTCTTGTATTCCGATGGTAAGTTTTGTGAATTGCCATTTTTGAGTATTCTATTCATGATTGTATTTATTTGCTCCCATTCTGTTGTCGAGTCATATAGGTCTATCATTGATTGTTCTTGCCGACCTGTTATTATATTTTATTTTGTTCATTTGTTTGGATTCTTCCTTGCTTATTACTTATATCATTGTAATTTTTATTCGTATATTGTATTAGTGTTTATGAGTTTTTTTCTCTATTTTAGCCTGAAGAAGGCCCAATAAAGGAGCCGAAACGTTGATGAAGGAATAGTATTCTTTATTTTTGTTCCTTGACCGATACCATCAATTATATATTAAGTTTGGAACGATACTGAAAGTGATCATCTTGTTTTTGGTTAAACTATATTCTTGATATTTCTTCTGAAGAGTACAACAGACATTCCGTAATAATATCACAATTTGCTGTTTTTCAAAGATTTGATAGTATCTCTAATATACATATAACATACGAGACCACCGAGAATTTAAAATCGCTTTTAATCTCCCATTTCTTCATTTAATGGACTTTTGTCACCCTTTGTGACTTGAATCGCTATTTTATTAGGTACCTCAAGGAAATACTCTTTGAATTCAACAGCGTTCATTTTATATTTCCGTGTTTTATTATAACATTACGTTTCGCGTTAAACCTACCACATTCTACTACACATATCGTCGGCTAAAAGCGTTAACCGGCTAACTCCATTTTTAACGATTTTGGGTTTTTTTTAGATTCAGTAACTAGATAGTTTCCGACATATATCTGTAAACCATTCAACTCCCTATTTAGAGCAGAAATTGTATAAATCTCGTCGCACGTATACCGGCTAACTACATATTGTCCAATGTGCGAAGAAGAGCTGCTATCTCCCGCAAATTCTACGTAACAGTTGCCTACAAAAAGCAAGAATCGACGAAAACGATTTCAGGTGCAAGAAGCATCGTGGTTTTCCGAGAAGAATAAGAATTTGAAAGAAATAGGAAAGCGATACTATGAAAGAAATAAAATAAATGGAAAATGGTCCTATGATGTAGAAAGAGAACCAAGAAAACTGAAAGAAAGATGCCGGTGTAGAGATAGGAATGAAATGTAATGTTATAACAGAGCAGCAAAGAGAAGTTATTTTTAATTACTTTTGGGCCTTAAGTTGGGGAGAAAAAAAAGTTTTTATGAACAGTACTGTGATTTTTTGAAAACAGGTGATCAAGAAATAAGAAAGTGTAAATCAATGTATTCAAAAACAGTCGGATCATGTCGTTGGAGTCAAGGGCGGATATAGTTCTTTTTCATGGGAGGGGTAATTACAATCATGGGAGGGGGGGATATAAAGATTGGAAACCATTAAATCAGGTACACAAACCACCTTTTTCTCCGGTTTTGGATACTCATGGGGGGGTAGTTATTCCCATAACCCCCCTCCCTCGTAAATCCGCCCTTGGTTGGAGTATTCAAAATTTGAAAAATTAGTTTTCAGATTTCGAAGAAACTAGTGGCGAGGAAACAAATTGTGAAAAAATACCCACGCAGTATAGAAATAAGAGTAGAAATAGAAAAAAACCATTTGAAGAAGAGAACCTCAGCATAAAAGAGTTTTTATTTTGTGTCATCACGGGTTTTGTTATGAAAATAATGAATTGAACATACTGCTATCTCCTAGTTTTTATTCCTCAACGAAAATTTCAAACCTGCTAACTCCATTTTACGGCTGTAGAAAATAAACTAAGAAAAATTTACAAGTATTTCGTTTGAAAAAAGGTAAAACAAATACTGAGTTCTGTTTTGTTCAAAGCAGTCATCGTATAAGCATCTAAGTAGGAATTAATGCGGTTTTTTGTTCCTCCTGAAAAACTGACTCTATGTGAGTTAGCAGCTTAACACATTTAGCCGACGATATATAATCTAAAATCTGGTATTTGCTCCCCTCGAAGAGGAGCGATATTTATTTCTTCATTTGTTACGTAATACCCCGAGACTCTCAGTTTCATATCGATCATAAGCGTTGTCAATAAACTTCAATTCATCTCTAATATCGCGAAGGTCAATATCGAACCATCGCATCTTTCTGTTTGCCTTCAATTTCTACATCGGGAAAAGACATTTTGCACTATGACGCCTGTTAAATAATTGGTTTGGTGTTGAATTTTCATTCTCAACAAAATCCCAATTATGTTAACTCAATATGTATTATGCATCGCATGCAATCCCGACTCAGAGAGAGGTCTACAGGTGTAGACCTACATGATTACGGTTAACTGGTACATTATATAATTCAGAGAAACCTACTGATTGTTCTCTATGGTCCGAGAAACATACTTCCAGAATCCACAATACAACGTTACCACCATAAATTATGCAATGTCAAACAATACTGAATTAGAATACCACGTCCGTTGATTGGACGTTCAATCTGCTATTGAATTACAACCCCAAAAGCACCCTTAAGTAGTCTTAATGAATCACCCATTATGGAAATTTTTTCAACTTACCCCTCTGAATCTCATTCTGTCTTTGACAGAGACCATATCATGCCGATTGCAAGCTGCAAGATAAATGTTTTAAGAAACTGGACTTCGTTAATTAATGTATAAGCTATAATATGCAGGGTGTTTCTGAATTGGAAGAACAAACGAAGAGCGGAGATTCCTCGCATAGTTCGGAGAAAAAATTCCCCGGAAACATGGGACCGCGAACGTTTCGTTTTCGAGATGCATCAGGGTGTTCTAGGCAGTACATATTTAAACGAAAATAATGAAAACAGGTGGATTGAAAAGGGCGGGCATCAACCATGGTGCATTTTTATGACATCATTTTTCCGCCATCTTTGAACCGCGATATCTCCTTTCAGTGGCGGCTCGTCGGGGTAGGCAAGGTAGGCGGCGCCTACCTTGGAAAATCTTTGGAGAAATTATAAAACGATTCATATATTTTTACGTATCAGATCCCTCTCTTCAATTATAATATGTTATCGAATAATTTTTCATTCAAAAATCTCGAACGCGATTGTGATATTTCACCCTTTAGCTGGCGTTGTAGCCCTGCCACGACCATATTTCGCTTTCATTGCAACGGAAGGCGATCTATCCCAGCGCCTGCGATTCGATCACTACACGTCAGCCCTGCCGAGTGCCGCGGAATCTACCAATGAATCAGTAAAGGATGGAGACACTGGCGTATAGATAGAGTGAAACATGCGAAATTGAGGAGCAGAGTAGGCGATGAGCTCGTCCGCCTTCGGCTATTTTCGAGAATGATCGCTCAGCGTGTCCGTTCCCGCGCAGCGGTAGATTTGAAACGATTCATTTTCAGTTCAGTGATTATTAATATCGATAAATAATAAAATTTGAGGTAAGAATGTGTTTGCGCATTCGCACTTGTGTTTTATAATCCCTATTTGATTTGAAGACTATCCGAAACCAGCAGAACCCGTTAAGTACCTTCCTATATCTATTTACTTGTTTTAGTTTAGTTGGAACATTAGGTCGTATTTCCAAATTCTTGAGAAATGAATCCCATTATTCCCATTCACGATTTTATTTGTTCCTTACTGGAAATTCCTTTTTCGCGGTTGAACGATAATATGTGCGAAGAAATTGTTACAATTGGCCGACCGACATAATCTCTTAATTTTATAAAACCCCCGGAATACTCTAGATTTGAAATTTTCACGTTCTTTCGAAACCCATTGGTATTAAAGTCACCAGTGGTTGTGCGGTAGCTCTTTCAAACAGTCTTATTGCAATTATTGAAATTCAATGAAAAATGTACGTTTGTCGTCGCTAGCACTTGTTTCGATGGAAAAAACTGTTTTGTTCGCTGCAGAAGGCGGATGATTTCATAGATCAAATAATCAATAAGTTCGATTTATTAAGATCGGCGTATTAATTTAATCTATAAGACATGAAAATTCGTAAGGGTGCATCTATAACAAATCAGGGGGGGTTGTGAAAGGGTATTTATTGATCATTTCATAAAAACATAATGCGAAATTTGTTTGTCGCCTAACCGCATCCAAACCTCACGAGCCGCCGCTGTCTCCTTTACGTTTGACTTTTGACCCAACATTTATATAACAAACTATCCTTTATTTCGAACAAGGAATCAACGTTTGAAATCTTTCGCATCAATTCAGAAACACCCTGTATATGGTTCTGGTCACGGGATCTGGATAAAATTTTGCATGTAGCTTGATACGTCTTTCTCCATCTACATGCAGAATTTAATCTCTAACGACCCTGCAGGATCGAAATCATCAGGAAAATAGAATTTCGAACCGCCATATTTACGGAACCCTTTGTCGAATTCTCCCCTTTACCGAACTTAATCGTTTCATCCGCGATACGAAGCTACCCTGAAATTTTCAAAGCTCAAGGTTCCTCCCTTCGAGAGTTGTGTATTGATTGTGACCATTCTCGGGTCAAAATTCGAAAATTACAGACATCGTGACGAAATGATATGTCACACTCAAAAACATTATGAATGGCAATTAGCCAAGCTGAAAAATATAATTCCACTTACCGTGTTCGAAATATGAAGATCTTGATTGCTGAAAAAAAAAGCGATTAGAAATTTATTTGTATTTAATTAATCACAAAACTTACCTTCTCTTTAAATCTATTAAGAATGTTTGGCAATGCCTGGTTGAATACATCCTTAAACTTTATTGTGTCGATGGTATATAAGGTCAGTAATCGACATTCTTGAAGTTCGTGGTTGGAAGGAGAGTTTAACAAATGGCATGGTTCCTTCAGATTAAATCTGAGCACACCTACGGTTTCGTTCTCTTCGGTGAACAAACTGAAACATTTTGTGTTTCATATTTTTCATTTTCTAAATAAATTCCTAACCCAGTATGGGCCAATCAATCTTACAGACAGGGAGCATTCGCACCACCTCGACATCGGTTATTCCGAAGTTAGACGGAATTGCTTAGCCGCATACAAGCCAACCGATTGATAAGAACAATTAAAAATTATGTGAGAAATATAAGCAATATCCAAGTAGTGAAAATAAACAAATGAAAATCTCACTTTCAGAAAGAGCTTACAGAGAAGAAAGAATAATATAAAACTATATCACCCAAGAAATTAAGTTCAGAAGTCGTAACTAAGCTGACAAAAACAATGAAAAAGCAAGCGGTCCAGAGGGAATTCCACCTGAACTCTTGAGAAATGGAACTAAAAACTTAATATCCATATTGGCAAACCTATTCAAGATATCTCTCCCATTTAGGTATCCTCCACTGTAAGGTGAATTATCATCAACTTTGAATGCCGGTAAAAGTATCATACACACACCGATGGTTTAGCGGTCAGAGCGGTTGTCGACTATCAGTAAATCAACTGAAAAATAATCCCCAGAAGACTTATAAAATTAAAAATTAAAGCAAGACACTCATCAATTCGGATTTGAGAAAAAACATACCTCAATCCAACAGATTTGTTGCATCGTTACAGACATTACACCTAATTTTAACTTCAGAAAGAACAAACTGGACTAACATATACAGAGTGGGCCATTGAAAACGAAACAGCGGCTCTGTAGGTCGGCAGAACCGAGTTATATAATAACGCTCGGACACGTCAACAACATTTTCGAGGGGGACATCGTTCGCGATGAAATTCACCCGAAATGCATTCCATCCCTCGGAGCTGTGACCGCCACCCCTAAATTTTTAAATGGCACCATATGGCAAGTGATATCTCATTTGAAAGGTAGTTTCTTTCTTAATATCAAACAACAAAAATAAATTCATTCTATCGATTCGTTTTCGAGATATAGGAACTTGAAGTTGGGAAATAACTTTTCATTCACTCAATCAATAAAAATAAGATCTAACAATGCAACTGTTTAAAGATTATCATTGTCAATGAATTTAATGTTCAAACTGTCAACCACCCATTTTCATACAATAGTACAAGTTCTGTTAAAAATGAGACCTCACATTTCGTAGCATCTCAATAATTTTATATCACGAAGTGACTTTTCTAGCATATACAGTACATCTTCGGTAGACTACAGTTTCTATCGTTTTATGGATATCATCCAATCCGCTGTATATGAATGTTGCCCGATTAAAAAATTCAAACCGGGAACTTCCTCATCCTCATGGGTCACTCCCGAAATACGTCGAGCAAGTCAGGATCTGAAAAATCTATTCTTCCTAAGTAGGGACCTGAATTCTAGGGAATTCTTCGAATTTTATAAGGAACAAAGGAGAATTTATAATCGACTCTTAGCGAATACAAAATTAGCGTACAACCAATCTATGTTAAATCGGTCATCAAACCTGAGTAAAACAGTTTGGAACATTGTCAATACTACGACTGGCAGGAAAGCTCGTTCTGGGCATCCATCCTCTTTGATTGTGGACGAATCACTTATCTCGGATAAAACAGAGATTGCAACAGCTTTTGGTGTTCATTTCTCAACCATTAGTGTACAAATCCTCACTAAATACTATGGTGCCACATTGTCGACTAGTTGTACAACCTCCAGAATGACTGAGTGTACTTTCTTTTTCCGACCGGTTACTGTTGATGAGCTAACACATGCTGTCAAACGTTTAAAGAATAGTAATAGCACCGGGGTTGATTCGGTATCTGCTAAAATGTTGAAATCCTTTGCACCACTGATTACAGAACATCTTGTCCATCTTATAAATCTTTCAGTTTCGAGTGGAGTCTTTCCTTCCTGTCTAAAATTGTCAACAGTTATTCCTGTATTGAAAAAAGACGATCCTACTCTTGCGACTAACTATAGACCGATTTCTTTGTTGAGTGTATTTTCTAAATTAATTGAGAGAATAGTTTATGATCGCATAATGGATTTCTTATCCAGGTACGGAATATTAAAGGATTGTCAGCACGGATTTAGGACTGGTCATTCTACACAGACAGCTGCTGTGTCATTCATTGAGTATGTCTACAGATGTCTAGATGATGGATTGTGGGTCTGTGGTTTATTCTTCGACCTTTCTTGTGCGTTTGACTGTTTGAGTTTCAAGTTCATACTTGATAAGATGCACAACTTAGGTTTTCGTGGCGTCTTCCTACAGTGGATACATAGTTTTCTGAATGACAGATTGATTTGCGTTAAGTTGCTCGAGCATATATCAGACACTTTCAGTGTAACCTTGGGAATCCCGCAAGGGTCAGTCTTGGGACCTCTCATATTCCTCCTCTTCATCAATGATTTGCCAGATCACGTGACTGCTGAAAAGATCATTATGTTCGCTGACGATACATCATTTGCAATTTCGGCTAAAACAGAGGATGAGCTCATTTCGAAATGTCTAAATTTAATTCAGAGATTCATGAATTGGTGCGAGGCTAATTCCGTTATGGTAAACATCAATAAAACTGAGTTATTGACTTTCTGCCTCAAGGCCAGAAAAAACACTATTAATTTAAAATACGGCGATATAACTATCATATCGAGATCACCTATAAAATTTCTCGGCTTGATCGTTGACGACCAATTGAGGTGGTGTGATCATATTGAGCACTTAAGCGCTAAGTTGAATAAAGCTTATTATGCTTTGAGCAGACTGAAAGGATCCCTTCCTGTTGAATCTTTGATGAATGTGTATTATGGTCTTTTTCATTCTCATTTAGATTACAATATTTTACTGTGGGGTAATTCAGTGTCGGTGATGAGAATATTAATAGCACAAAAGAGAATTGTACGTCTTATTTTTGGGCTGAGCGCTCGTACCTCATGTAGAAGATTTTTTAGCGAAAAGCAGATAATTACTGTGTGTTCATTATACATTTATAAATGTTTAATATATATTAAGGAAAGAATTGGGACTGTACCACATCTTTCTGACTGTCACAATTATAATACTAGGAACACAACGGCTCTGTCTGTTCCTGGTCACAGGACATCCAAATATGAGCATTCTCCGCACTTTCAGAGTATTAGGTTTTACAACCATTTACCATCAGCAATGAGAGAACTTGGACTTAATGTGTTCAGGAGTAGACTGAGACGGATGCTAGTTGATAAGGCATATTACAGTGTCAATGAGTACCTAAGTGATATGGATTTTCAGATTTAGAGGAAGAACATTTTTGAAAGAGTGTATATTTTTTATTTTTTCTTGTTGTAAATGGGTGGTATGACTGTTATTTTCCATTTCATGCTTCTGGCATGAGTGCATCATTTTATTTGTTGTTGCTTTGTTTCTTGACGTGCCCATACATATGTATATGTCGGAGGGGATTGAATAAAATTATTATTATTATTATCATTTCCAGCGTTATTCGACGGCATTCTTCAATAATTCTACGCCTTAAATCTTCCAGAGATTCTGGTTCGGTTGCATAGATTTTGGTTTTCAAGTGACCCCACAGGAAAAAGTCGAGTGGGGTTAAATCTGGAGATCTTTAAACAGTTGCAATGTTAGATCTTATTTTTATTGATTGAGTGAATGAAAAGTTATTTCCCAACTTCAAGTTCCTATATCTCGAAAACGAATCGATAGAATGAATTTATTTTTGTTGTTGGATATTAAGAAAGAAACTACCTTTCAAATGAGGTATCACTTGCCATATGGTGCCATTTAAAAATTTAGGGGTGGCGGTCACAGCTCCGAGGGATGGAATGCATTTCGGGTGAATTTCATCGCGAACGATGTCCCCCTCGAAAATGATGTTGACGTGTCCGAGCGTTTTTATATAACTCGGTTCTGCCGACCTACAGAGCCGCTGTTTCGTTTTCAATGGCCCTCTCTGTATAGCCGAGTAGATGACATCAAGGAAGTCATCGTTGCCTTATGACGTATGGTCACATTTTTTTTCACCCAAAATTATTGAAATCTTTCAAGATTGAACTATCTTTCATTCCAAATACTGATGTGAAAGAAAATGAAAACATATCCATTGGTTTTCTTTTTGTAGTCTTCCAAAGATTCCATTCGGGATACTTATTCAAGGTGATCCTACTGTCCGGCAGTGGAGAGAGTTTGATTCCCACCAAGGTTTTTTTGAAATATATTTTTTTATAAATTCATACTTCTATCTGTGTAATTCAGCACAATTTTGGCCTCCGTAAGGCTACCAGTTTTTTAAATGAAAATTATGTAATCCAAGCGGAATCTTTGGAAGACCACAAAAAAATCAATGGACATTTTTTCATTCTGATTTGAATGGAAGAAGATAGCTCAACTTTTTGAATTTCTTTCCAGAATTCTACTCCACAATTGATTGAGCACCAAAAATACAAAAATGTGACCAGAAAACAAATGAAGTTGACCACAAGCCAAATTTCAAAATGCATATAAACAACTAAACAAACAACTATCAATAGGGCTAGCCACTTCAGAAAATTGACATACAGAGATGAGGGGTATTGGGATGAAACAGCCAGCAAAATAATAAGATGATTTGCATCCGACCTCTTCTATAATATAGACACCAAATTCTGGGACAATGCAACAAAAGTACCTTCGAAATAATAAAAGTAGCTGAACGCGCTTGTCTACGAAAGATCACTAAAATAAGACATCAACATATCCACCTTGAAAGACCTAAAAGGAAATTACCAGAACAACCAATAATCCAGTACTTACGTAGCCTACTTAAATATTCTAGGCACACTATATTTCGCAGACTCACATTTTACATACAATTATACTGTAAAACATAAATTGTACAAAGGCAGGAAGACCTCCGTCGATAGCCCTTTGTAAAGTTTTTTCAATAAAGTTATTTCTTCTCTTTATGTGACCAGAAACCGTTATTTCAAAGGTCACGCAAAACTTACCAGTTATCAGAATCGAAAAGTCGAAACGGGGTATATAATCAAATCGGTTAATTGGGAACTCGTCATGTGGGGCTATTAGAATTAGTTATTATTCAGAAAATACGGCAATACTCCTTGTATATATCTATCGTAGGTGCAGTAAAACTTTAGATATTGATATTTAATTACCTTTTAATCGACATATGTTTCGGCGTATAATAAGCCTTTTTCAAGATTATAATATTCAGGACATTTACATCTAAAAATACATTTAAAAGTTAGTATGATTTTTTTTCCTCATATGTATGCTTACTTACTAGTCTACTTGTTATTCATTCTGAATTTCATTTCAATTAAAATTTACTATTGTTTTGTTTTATCTCTTGAAAAAAGGTATTTTATATTTAATTTTTTCTATTATAGTTTTTTCGAGGTCTTCCATCACTAATTGTGCTAATAGGGCTCCCATGCTGCATTCTTCTATTTGACTGTAGAAAGAATCTCCGAACTGAAAATAGGAGTTTGTTATGCAGAAATCAATTTTAGTGAGATCTGTATGAACTTTTATATCGTCTCATCATTCCGGAATTATGCCTTTGGCTTTATCCATTGGGGTGTTAGTATACAGGGTCTTTCACGAGGAACCTCACCCATATTTATACGGGAAACTACTGAACGTATTTTCATGAAATTCAGCACTTATAAGTATTTCACGATGCTGATGAAATCTAAAATATTTTCAAGGCATGAGCACCTCCGGTTTTTCCGGAAATGACGTCAACTTCCGTTTTTCAAATTAGAACACCATTTTTTTATTGCAGAAATAGATTCCTTAGAAAATTTCAAGTTATTTTGATGTAATATTTTTCAGTTTTGGTTGGAAAATTCTCTCTGAGCGGGAAAATTCGAAAAAAATAAAATCTAAAATAGAGCTCCGCTGAAACAAGAATAACTTCGAGGTTTCTGGATGGAAAATTTTCATTTTTGGGATTTTTCAAGATGTAAGATTGATGTATCCACTTTAAAAATCGAAATCGCGATTC
The DNA here is from genome assembly GCA_910592335.1 of Adalia bipunctata. Taxonomy (NCBI): domain Eukaryota; kingdom Metazoa; phylum Arthropoda; class Insecta; order Coleoptera; family Coccinellidae; genus Adalia; species Adalia bipunctata. The sequence goes on from OU342957.1 coordinate 18,282,779, forward strand.
ATGATACAGGGGGTGAAAAAATCGCTTTCAAAGTTAGGGATGACAAAATCGTGAAAAATCAATTTTTTCAAATTAGAACCCCATTTTTTTATGGCAGATATTGAATCTACGTTAAAAAATAATGTGAGTCTATGCATCACACCCTTGCCCTAAAATGGATATTTTCTGAGTTAATATCCACTTTAGGGCAAGGGTGCATTTGAAATAAGAAAGTTGGTATTGGCCACGGTCACATGGAACACCCTATATAATATTATTTTCTTGAAAAATATGCGCATTTAAAATTACAAATCGACGTGTTCGAGCGTTTTTCCCAACACGCCCTCATTTATTCGTTATCGAATTTATTCCATTTGGCTGTTACACTCTGTATATAAACCTTCCTCTTGAATTGCTTTATCAATTAAAAAAGAGCTTTTCTAAATCTGTTGCGAAGTTTCGAAGATTTAAGCATACATAGGGACAGACAGCGAAAGCGACTCTGTTTTATACTATGTAATGATGCATTCTGACCTATAATGGGTGATATACACCTGGACAAGTATCTTGATAAGTTGAAGGTAGAACCTTGAATACAGCTGACAATTGGTCTTAACGGAATGTTGTTTTTATGGAGTTTTGGTGAACCGTAAAACTGGGGAGGCACTGCGTTTTGTACTTTGAAACTGAAACATAGTTTTTTAGGTGAAAGATTTGGTGGATATCACCCATTATAGGTCAGAATACATACCATATAAAGGATTCCTGGAAGTTCAAACAATTTATAGATACAGTGAACTTAAACGAAAATGAAAAATAAGTGTCATTTGATGTCGTGAGTCTATATACTAACACCCCAATGGATAAAGCCAAAAGCATAATTTCGGAACGATGGGACGAAATAAAAGATCATACAGATCTCACTAAAATTGAATTTCTGAAAGCCACTGATTTCTGCATAACAAACTCCTATTTTCAGTTCGGAGATTCTTTCTACAGTCAAATAGAAGAATGCAGCATGGGAGCCCCTCTATCAGCCCTCTTAGCCCAATTAGTGATGGAAGACCTCGAAAAAAATGTAATAGAAAAAATTAAATATAAGATACTTTTTTTCAAGAGATACGTGGATGACTGCATAACTGCAGTTCCCGAAACACATATAACACCAATGTTGAAGGAACTGAACAATTATCATCCAAAACTGAAATTTACAGCAGAAATAGAAAAAAACAACAGAATAAACTTTTTAGATATGACACTCATACATAATAATAACAGTTCAATAATAGAAACAATTTGGCATACAAAGGAAACATGGTCAGACAGATACCTTAACTATAAATCAATAGCACCAATTTAATATAAAAAAAGTGTTGTTTCGGGGATTGCAGATAGATCAATTAAACTGACATCGCCAAAATATCGTGTCAAAACAATAAGAAAGGCGAAACAAATACAAAACATAACAACTATCTGTTGTAACTCACCGCTCCATCTAAAGTTCAGTACTCGAACTATCGAGTACTGAAACTAGAAACCTGTAATCAACATAGAGTTGATTACAGTTATTAGGTCAGTAGATCTATGGTTTTAGTATGCTTTCTATGTTGGAAAATTCATGGATCCAAGATAGTAATAATGTCAATGAGAAAAAGAAGAATAGTTGAATAGTTTTTAATGAAAAAGCGAATTGTATTGCATCTTGCAGCGGTGTACAAAAGAAGTGAATAAAATACTTGGAAGTGTTGATGATTGTTTCTTTATAACGAACCAGCCTAGCCTGAATTAACCGGTGTGTTAGTCTTCGGCGGGTTTCCACAACTATCCATAAAAAAAAGGTTTTTAAAAACATAATAATAATAATAACATTTATTGATACATGCACAATCATTACAATAAGTGATGCCGCACCAGATTAATATTTACCGCCAAAAAGATGACACGGTTTGTCAGAAAAATAATACTTAGCAAATATGCTACATTGAAACAACAATACACATATGTATATAAACATGACACTTAAATGAAAACATGGTACTCGAAAAAAACATGTAATTCCACGTCACGAATGATATCATAATTCAAAAAACTCTTGTAAACTGTATAAGGTTCTTTGCAATAAATTTTTTTTAACATTTCTACTGAACTTCAATTGATCTTGCTGCTTTATGGAATCAGGTAATTTATTATATATTCTCAGCGATATACAATTTATGCCCTGTTGTGTTTTCTTGATCCTTGACCTTGGGATAACTATTTGTTGTTTTCCTCGTGTATCATAGTCATGAAAATTGGAGTTCCTTCGGAAATCGTCCAGATGTCGATGCACGTAGTTGGCACAAGCCAGTATGAAAACAGACACCATTGTGAGTATACCCTCTCTCTTGAAAACATCTAGACAGCTCTCCATTCTATTCATCCCATAAATCGTTCTGAGAGCCCGCTTTTGAAGTATTAGTACTCTCTCAGCATCACTAAAGTGACCCCAGAGGACGATTCCATACACAGCTCTAGAGTGGAAGCAGGATAGTAGGTTAGTTTTGCCGTGGTTATGTCTGATACCTGTTTTACTCTCCTGATCATGAAAATCGCAGTCGACAGCTTCTTACATAGCGAGTCGATGTGATCCCTCCAGCTCAACGACGACTGGAATCCGATGCCCAAGTATTTTAGGGAGTTTTCATTGAATTCTCGAGTAGTGAATAACAATCTTTGTGTTTTACTGGTGTTCATTAGCAAACCATTCGACTCTAACCAATGCTGGGAGCTCTCTTCGCATATCTTAGATTTCGCCTCTAAATTTTTTCTGTTCCTGGATTTGATGAGAAATCCTGTGTCATCTGCATAAGAAACAGTCTTGTCACACTCTACGTTGAAAGGTAGGTCATTCATGTATACCAAGAACAGAACCGGCCCCAATATCGAACCCTGTAGTACTCCAGTTTTAACCGTCATCCTGGAAGATAACTTGTCTTTCCACTTGATCACTTGAGTTCTATTTTTCAGGTACGATTCGAATTACCTATAGGCTATACCACGAATCCCGTAAAACTGCAGCTTGGACATAAGGATATCATGATCAACGCTATCAAATGCCTTGCTAAGGTCTATACTCAACATCTCTGTTTCTTCGTTGTCGTCAAACGATTCCAACACGGTCTCGAGAGCGTCAACCATAGCCGTGACTGTTGATTTATTTTTTCTAAATCCATGCTGTGACTTATGTAGTAGATGTTTTTTATCCATAAATTCAGTCAAACGTTCTTTCATGATAAGTTCGAATATTTTTGACAATGCTGGCAAGACAGATATGGGCCTATAATCGCAGCAATCCTCTGCACGTCTTTGAAATTGGCGTCACCAGCGCCGATTTGAGCTCGTCAGGAAATACACCTTGGACTATGCAATCATTGAGTATCTTGCATAATGGCTCTTCAATAAAGGGTAAAATTTGTTTCAGTAGAATTACTGACATGCCATATATGTCTTGGGATCTTTTATTCTTTAAACCTCTTGCCAATTTTTCTACTTCACCCTCAGTTATAGGAGTCATATACAGAGAGGGCCATTGAAAACGAAACAGCGGCTCTGTAGGTCGGCAGAACCGAGTTACATAAAAACGCTCGAACACGTCAACAACAGTTTCGAGGGGGACATCGTTCGCGATGAAATTCACCCGAAATACATTTCATCCCTCGGAGCTGTGACCACCACCCCTAAATTTTCAAATGGCACGATATGGCGAGTGATACCTCATTTGAAAGGTTATTTCCTTCCTAATATCAAACAATAAAAATAAATTAATTCTATCGATTCGTTTTCGAGATATAGGAACTTGAAGTTGGGAAATAACTTTTTATTCACTTAATCAATAAAAATAAGATCTAACATTGCAACTGTTTAAAGATCTCCAGATTCAACCCCACTCGACTTTTTCCTGTGGGGTCACTTGAAAAACAAAATCTATACAACCGAACCAGAATCTCTAGAAGATTTACGACGTAGAATTATTGAAGAATGCCGTCGAATTACGCTGGAAATGCTACGAAATGTGAGGTCTCATTTTGAACAGAACTTGTACTATTTTATGGAAATGGGTGGTAGACAGTTTGAACATTTGATTCATTGACAATGATAATCTTTGAACAGTTGCATTGTTAGATCTTTTTTTATTGATTGAGTGAATAAAATGTTATTTCCCAACTTCAAGTACCTATATCTCGAAAACGAATCGATAGGATTAATTTATTTTTGTTGTTTGATATTAAGAAGGAAACTACCTTTCAAATGAGGTATCACTTGCCATATGGTGCCATTTAAAAATTTAGGGGTGGCGGTCACAGCTCCGAGGGATGGAATGTATTTCGGGTGAAGTTTATCGCGAACGATGTCCCCCTCGAAAATGTTGTTGACGTGTCCGAGCGTTTTTATATAACTCGGTTCTGCCGACCTACAGAGCCGCTGTTTCGTTTTCAGTGGCCCACTCTGTATATTGAACTTGAGTTGTCGATTTTCTTTTTATTCAATAATAGATTTGATCGTTCAACAGACCCTTGCACTCCACCTTCCACTCCAGCTGAGACGAAATATTTATTCATCTCATCCGCAGAGATTTTATTATCTAACGACGTACTTCTTACTCCCGATTTAGTCTCTCGGTTTATCAGAGTCCAAACAGCCTGTATCTTGTCGGGGGCTCTTCTGAAATTGTCAATATTCTTCCGTCTCACCGAATTTGTAATTTCTTCCTTCAACTTTTGTTTGAGAGCTGTATAAAGATCTATACTAGTTTCATCTTTCTTAATCCTCGCTATTGATTGGGCTGCTTCCACTTTATTTCTCAGTGATCTTATAAACATTGATGATTTGAAACTTTTTCTTTTAGAAATCTTTATTTTCTTCTCAGGGAATGACTCGACAAAAAGACCCATTAACCTAGCATGGAAACTGTTGAACTGTTCCCCTGCCCTCGTTGTATATACACTACTCCAATCCACCTTCATGATACGATCAATAAAGAATTTGGTGTTTTTCTCATTCATCAATCTAGTAGTCTTATACATGTCCTCTTTTGGGTTTGAAGATGTTTTACGGACGCTCAATAATTGAGCTTTATGGTCCGATATGTGCGGGTCCTGTGTTAGCTCAATATATTCACACGGCTGTATGTTGGTGAACATATTATCAATGCATGAACTGGAAAACTTACTCTGTCGCGATGCTTCTGTAAAGGCGTTGTTCAGATTGTATGATTTGAACAATTCAACAAGTTGTGAACTCTCCCTAGAACTCCTTATTATATCGATGTTGTAATCCCCCGATATCACAAATTTGTCAAACTGATATTCGCTGGTACAGTGCTCCAGTACTCTTGCGATTCTTTCAAAAAATATTACTTGATCCCCTGTCGGTGGTCTGTACACTGCCAACACAACCAATTTCTCTTCAGGTATTCTTACAGCAGCGATCTCAACGACTTTTTCGACCGATTCAACAGTGATGTCTCGAAGTTCTCTGAATTGTATCCCTTTTTTTAGGAATATAGCTGAACCTCCATGTTTCGAACATTTCCGAGAAAATGAACTTGCTTATAATTCCATTGAAAATGAAGCCTCCAAAAGAGACCAAAAATATATAGCAATTCCATAATATGTGAAAGATCTATCAGAGAAAATTAATTACATAAAAAAACATAAAAATTGCACATAAATCCACAAACAATTTGAAGCCCCTCTACAGCAAGCTGAAATCCAAAATTCCAAAGAATAAAATATCAAACAGTGTTTACCAACTGAAATGCAAGGAATGTCCGGGAGTTTACATAGGCCAAACGACACAATATAAAAAGAAAGAATTAATGGCAACAAATATTCAAACAATTCTACAGCCCTAAAAAACACGAAACAACAAATGATCATGTGTTCGACTTCGACAATTTCAAGATCCTACATAGAGAAACCAACAACAAAATAAGGACTTTTCTGGAAATGATATACATCCAAAGAAAAAAACAAAAAACGACAGGACCGACCTGAAAAATTTAGCAAAAATCTACCATAATATCCTTAAATAATATTAAACTTGTATAGAGGTGTCATCTGTGACTATGTACGAAAAATTATAGCGCAGGCTTTTGACAAAGTTCAGGCTGACAGACTCATCTTCAAGATGATTAAATTAAATCTACCTCCTTTTATAATCAAAACTCATCCATTCATATCTTATGAACCGATCACTGCAAGTTGAGATAAATAACACATTCTTGACATCAAGTATCATCAGAGCGGATGTACCCCAAGGATCAGTTCTGGGACCTAAATTATTCAACATATTCATCCATGATCTTCCAAACTTCTCCAGCACAAACACAGTCCTTTTTGCTGACAAAATACTGATATACCCTTACTCTCGCAGCTCATTGTGCAATAACTGCCAACTCCCTCATACAGTATCATTCTAATTTACTGATAGAATATGGAACATCTGATTAAATGGGAACAAAACGCTAAAATATGGGGTTCAGCAGAAGATTCTCCAAAAACAGAATCATAACACCCCTTAAAATAATCAATTATGTAATTGAAGTGTGAAAATACTTAGGGATCAAACTCATATACACCACCATAATGAGGCCGTATTCATTTGAGAAATAGGCCATTGAGGCCAAGAAAACAAAATGCTTCGGCTTGTAACAAAAAAAAACAGATTTACCAAAATAACAGAACTCCGCCAAGATGCATATATTACCACAATCAGAGTATATTGAACAAATCTCAAAGATCTGTAACTACTGTAACTTAAACAAACACACAAAAAATATAAATAGAATCAGATCACCAAACCAGAATACCTTGCATACTAGATTGAGAAAGGAACTGCAAACACTGTAAAATAATTCAAAGAAATTGGTAGTACTTATGGATTCCGTATTTATTTGAAAACTTTATGTATGCCTAATTATGAATAAAATTTTAAAAGCTCAAGCAAAAAGCTGTTATCCGACAAACAACAAACCCAGGTTCGATTTACTCTCTTGGGATGTAATTTTTTCAGTAATTCCAAAAATTTGTCTGCATGCTTTCTATTGTGAATATGGCTCGATTTGTATTCAAATTTGAAAAGTAGAAAGATCTAATGTGATATTAAAGACAAGCTTTTTCTAAATGCAACATTTGATAAATGTCAATCGACAACTGTTAGCTCTGAACACATATCAACTTCAGTTTGTTACTTTAACAGTGTAACAAGTTAGAAGTTCTGCTCTCATTCACTATGGCTGCATGTGTGTCAGCTGACGGCTCGTTAAGGTCAACTTGACAGTCCGTGAATATCATTATTGGCCTCCCTTAGCCCCTTGCCAATCGAGTTCAGTTTAGCACAATAGCAATGAGAAGATTACTTCTACTTACTAAGAGGCATCACTGCTGGAAATGTTCTCAGAGTATATGGTAATAATATTCCAGCTATTATTTCCATTGAAGACCTCATTATCGATGAAGAGTGTAACACTTCCAGCTTTCACATTGAAATCAACCCATAATCCTTCGAAAGAAGCCAATTCCTGGAAATCAAAAATATTATGTTTCATATTTGTGTGTAGGAAACGTGCAGAAAGAAAATCCTTAAATTAATCAACAAAATTAGTATAAATTTCCTTTCGAACCGACAATATTCACATGGAAATTATTTTAATCATGCGGTATTGTCATTTCCTGCTTGAAAGTAAGCCGAACGAAATGCCTTGAATTTGTTTACAGAATCATCTTTTTCTTGTATCGCAATAGCTTCATAATGTATTTGTTTGGTTACATAAGTCGTGATGTCATTCTAATTTTAGGGTATAATACTGTACTAGTCATTAGTTCATTAACACATGATTCACATCTAAGTCTCAACCCTTGCGTCCTCAAGAATCCAACCTCTTAAGGTAGCATTCGGATCTAGGCAGTCGCGACCCGGCAGCTACTACCGTGGTCGCTTTGCACCGCTCAAACGGATTTGCATGCAACGCTTTCCGATTCAAGCGACCGTGCAGCGCGACCGGGAGGCGTGGCCACAGCGCGACTTTGGTAGCGCCGCGGAGCCGCTCTGGAAGCAGTATGGTCGCGCTGCTCACTCATCGTGATTGTTCTTGTGTTTTGGTGTTGTATAGAATGGCAGCGTTTACCGATGGAAATGACGAGTTCTCAGTAGAACTAATAGCCCAAAATCCACTGCTTTAAGATTTTCGACTCAGAACTTATAAAGATAACGTTATTCGAGACACTTATTTCTTGCTGACTACTGCACGTGACACTGTGGCAGTCGCCGCCGGGTCGCTGGTATCCGAAAGCTTGTGGCAGCGCCGCCCAGCAGTGGCAATGGGTCTCGGCCGCGGCTGCCGGGTCGCGACTGCCTAGATCCGAATGCTACCTTTAGAACACAAGGTAACGGGACACAGACTCAACAAGTGTTATTTGGAATACCTTTTATAAAACCATGATCGATGGCTGGTTGAATTCGACAGATTCATATTTCGTACTTCATAAGAATTATTTTGAATACATTTTATATACAGGGTCAACCACGATCAATGGCAGGTTATGTTAACAGGGAACAGAACTCAAGATTATTTTGGAAAATTCATTTCCCCAATAAGTTCTGCCTTATCAGTTCAATATATTTTCAATAATAATAATATCGTTTATTCCAGGAATGTTGTTTACAACAATAAAATACAGAAACCAAAAATCACATTTGCTCTCAATTTTCCCTCCCCTCCTAAACAAGCTCTACACTTTTTCTGCAGTACTCAAAAAACTCCTCACGCACATATGGCTCACACTCTATCACGATTTGTCTTGTTCTTGCTTTGAATGTTTTGAGAAGTTGTATATTTTGTACTGATTTTGGCAAGACTGTAAAGAACCTCATGCACATATAGTGAGTATTATTTTCCGTAAGTGTCAAGTGATGTATAGGAAATACATAGGGTTGCATTTGCCTAGCATTATTAATATTTTTACATTCTATAAAGTAATTTCCATGCTAATGTATAAAAATCAAACATCTATACAGGGTGTCCCAGAAGTCCCGCACTTCCTTGAGGGGATCGAAAGTGAAAAATATTCTAAGCCCAAAAGATTTCCTCAGTCAGAAATATGCAGACTCCACGATGACCAATAGTCTCAAGACTGTCTGTCCGATGAAGAGAGTACCCTAGGATAGAAATGACGGAGTCATTGATAGACGGTTACAAAGTCTCAGTAACGAAAATTATGTGAGGTTTCTTAAATTGAATGCGAGGTAGTAGTTCAAAAAATTTGGAGGATATTGATCGGGCGTTGGTATAGAGTACCGGCCAAACACAGAGATTGCTTAGTTTTTTGAATTAGGAGACTGGTGAGGCTGGGATACAATTGTGGGTGTATAGTTGATATATTTGATAGTTAGGTTTTGTTCTCCACGGGTTTTACGATCTTTGAGCTCACATCTGAGGGCGTGCAAAGTGGCTATTTGATTTTTAGTTTTGTCATCCTGGATTATTATAAAGGGTTGCCAAGAGATTGACGTTAGAAGAAAGAGAAAAAAACAGGTCCCTCGTGTCATGGGCTATTCGAATCACCCCCATGTATGTTATGCGATTTTTCACGGTTTTCGAGTTATGAATTTTTTTATGAACTTTGAGAATTCTCGACTTGACCATCAAAGATATTTAAAAAAAAGTACTAGACTTCTCTGGTGAAATTCTTCTTTAACTTAATCTCCATGAATTGTACTTTTATCAATCAATTTGATTATCTCCTCTCGAGAGAAACATGGATAGATGTTTATGATGCATGTTCTGTTGATTCTGCTCTTGAAAAATTCATTGATTATTTATCTTTTTATATTGACTCATCTTTTCCCATTCGAAAGACCTCCGTTGGGAATAGGAACGATTGTAAGCGAAGGATCACCGGTGGAATAAGAACGTCTTCAAAAATGCTGAGACAACTTTATCTACTAGCTCGCAATACACAATTCGATGAAAATATCAAATTTTATAAGAAATATAGGAGTATTTACAGAAAAACTTTAAAGGCGGCCAAGCAACTCCAAAACATTAAAGATTACAACAATGCGGTAAATAAGTCGAAAACAGTTTGGAACTTAATTAAAAATAATACTAACTCATTAGGTAAAACTAATAATGATAAACCAATGTGTCTTCTTATTGATGGAAAACTTGTTAATAATCCTAAAATCGTAGCAGATTACTTCAATAATTACATTTCTAACATACCTTCAGAAATGTATAAAAACATGCGTAATAATTCTTTGAATGAGAAACAAGAACTCAAAAATAAAGTTAATAATTCCTTGTTTATTACTCCGGTTTCTGAATCGGAAATTTATAATATAATTAACGACATGAAGAAATCATATTCGCAGGGTGTTGATAACATCTCATCGATATTGTTGAAAAACGCTAGCGCCTGGCTTACACCTGTCTTAACATATCTCATTAATATGTCTCTTCAGACTGGTATATTTCCCAGTATACTAAAATTAGCGCGTGTGAAAATGCTATATAAAAAGGGTGAGCATACCCTTGTTCAGAATTATAGACCCATATCATTGTTGTCCTCAGTTTCAAAAATTTTTGAACGCGCTATATTCGAGAGAATTCTATCATTTCTAAATAAACATGACTTACTATCCAACTGTCAGCATGGGTTTAGACAAAAAAGATCAACACAAACTGCGTTAATGGCTTTCATTACAAAACTGTATGAAAGTATTGATGATCGGGAAAAATGTTTGTCAATATTTATGGATTTGAGTAAAGCGTTTGATTTGGTATCGCATGATTTATTATTGGAAAAAATGAAATCGTTAGGTCTTAGAGGCCACATTAATGTACTAATAAAATCATATCTATCTGATCGTATGCAGTTGGTTGAGGTAGCCGGAGTGCGTTCATCATTTGTCGGTATTAAGTGTGGTGTGCCCCAAGGATCTATACTGGGACCATTGCTATTTTTGATATTTGTGAACGATTTGTGTGCTACCATCGATGATCCATCAAATTTAATAATGTTCGCAGATGATAATACACTACTGTGTACTGATAGATCACTGCAGAATGCATTGTGCGGTGCATATAATAGCATGATACGATTCTCTGAGTGGTTCACTGACAATAAATTATTTCTGAATGCTAGCAAAACAGTCTTCATTAAGTTTTCTCTGAAAAATACTGAGGAGCATTTAGACAAAAGCCTCTTGCTTAGGGTTGGAAACAGATCAATAGAACAGGTTCATTTTGTCAACTTCTTAGGCGTTGTCATTGACTCCAATCTGAATTGGCAACATCATATAGTTAGGCTCTGTTCACTTTTGTCATCAGTATGCTATGCGTTGTCTAGACTGAAGATTAGCACTAATTATGAAATATGCCGGTCTTACTATTTCAGCCACTTCTTATCTAGAATAAAATATGGTATTATGTTTTGGGGCTCTTCGCCATATATTGAAAGGGTTTTCAAACTTCAGAAGAGAGCAATTAGAATAATTTGTGGAGTATCTCCTAAAAATTCTTGTAGATTACTATTCGTGAAACAGAAAATTCTACCTATTTCGTGCGTATATATTCTTGAAATATTAAAATATGTTAAAATGAACATCAAAACATTTCTGCCGTTAAATTATAACCACAATTATCTGACTCGACAATTGCATGAGCTGACAGTACCATTTCACAGACTTACTTGTTTCGAGAAATCACCAAAGTATATGGGAATTAAGATCTATAATGCACTTCCACTCGAATTGAAAATTATTGATAATTGTGGTTTATTCTGTAAGTCAGTTGAAAAATTTTTAATTTCGAAGGGTTTCTACTCTGTTAGGGAATATTTTGAAGGGGTTAATTAGAATATACTAGTTTTTGACATATCCTATACCTATATATATTTTTTCTTGTATTTATATATTTGCATCACGGCACCTATAGGTCTTCCCTATATGATCCGGCAATAGGTCTTCTACCAGAACCAGTGAATGTATAAAAGATTTCTCTGCGTATATTGGTTATTTGATGAGGATCGAACATGAATCCGCTCTGACAATACTCAAGAAAATTAAAAAATCCTTTCCATTTTACCATGTTTAGATCCTCCGATAGAAAAAACGACATTGACTCCCCATACGTGTATATTTTTATCCATTTTACAGTTCTTTAGTCTTCCGCTTTATACGGCATAACCAAATTACGACGTATAATATTCCTTCCATTCCAAAGTGGATTGCTCCTCCAGCAGTGTTGCCGGAATTAATGCCGTTAAAAATTGGCGGTTTTAGTACTCTATTCATCTCTTCAGAAGTTTTGTCAGTAGTGAATCATGTAGTAGTGTCCATGCTTCGAGAGTATTTCAGCTCTGTAGAGTATAGCGAACAATATCCTAATCCCAATTTTCAGATTTCACATAGATTCACTTCTCCGAAATCGCCTAATACACATTCGAACTTGAAACACCCTGCATAATATGTAGTAAAAATGTGTATCTTGAATAGGCCAAAAAGGTCTTGCAAAACCATCTATGAACTTTTATAGGTGCGTTAAAAAGCAGAAACTGTTTTTAGATTGAAAAACTTTTAAAGATCATAACTCCGAAATTATCAGTTTATTGTAGTTGAAAATGGTGTCAATGTATTTGTATTGTAAAACTGAATCATAAAAAAGTCATTTCTGAAGTGTAATCTGAAAAAGAAAAATTTTCTCGTTACTCCGAAATCACTGGGTCGATTAGACCGAATAACGAACTTAGCCGAGATTTTCAACCCATTATGAAAATTTCAGCTCTCTAGCTTTTTCCGTTCGGATCTAATCGCGCTTACAGACGTTTGCATAGAATCAATTTTGACCACTGATTCTCCATAAGTGACGATTGATACCATTTTCGCCCAAAATTTGGAAAATTATAGATATTTGGGCAAATTGATAAGTACTCTGTTCAGGGGAAAAATAGCGCTAAAAAGTGATTAAAATGTTAACTTTAGCTTCAATTTGTTCTTATCATAAATCTAAAACTGAAATTAAGTATTAAAAATATTTTTCACAACACAAAAATAATAAAAGAATAAAATCGGCCAATGGAAACTGAAAATAGTAGTTCATTTCACACTGATTTCGAAACTCTGCATAGTGATTCTGCCAGACGAAAAGCTATACAGGATTTCAAATAGGTTAAAAAACTTTCCTAGCCTATGCTAATATCTTTGAGTTATGTCATGAACAGAGGGCTTTTCAGTAACTGAAATTGCGGTGCTTTCCGCTTTCCCAGAAGAGATCAATACCTTATTCTAAAATTTTAGACATTTGGGCTAATTAATGAGCTCTGTTCAGGTGAACAAGGTTGGCAAAAAAAAGTGCTTTCCTAAAAAAAAATTAACTGCCAGAATTGTAAGATAAATATTCATAATTTTCACGGAGGGCTTAAACTGAGTATAAGTTTTCACTTCAAATCTCATTTTATTTCCTTTCGTGATACTATATTTCGAAGGATACAGAAAAGATTTCTGTCGGCAGAATTGAAAAATTATTGATCTCGACATTGTTATTAACAATTCACCTCGGTGAAAAATTTGAATAGATCCCGAAAATACATTTTTTTTAAATCATATTTATTCGACTTCTTATCAAAAAAGTGTGCCTAAGATTATTTTTTCTAATTTATCGTTTGAAGAATTGTATGAAAAAAAACGTTTTTCAATAAAAATTTGACATTTTTCTATGCATTTATAATCTTTGATGTAAATTATGATTCAAGATAAAAACTTTTTTTGGTTAAAAAGGGTTTTGTTAATTAACAATTTTTTTGACTTATATTTTATATTACACTAGTGAAAAAAATTAAGGGATCAAAAAAAAATCCAAATTTTTTGAGATTTTTCAAATGGCTTTAGGTATCACCCTTAAAAATGGTCGCACTGGAATTTAAAAAAGAGGATTATCAAGCTCGAAGTTTCTCGTTTTGAGATCTCTACGATGAATTTTTTTTTTCATGCAATGTGTTCCGCTCACTTATAATGAATACCAAATAAAATTTTTTCGAAATTCTTTCGGTTCTTTTTTTTTTTGGTCTACGAAGTTGGAACAATTTTTTCCAACTCAACCACTAATGGACTTGATAACTTGTTCATTCAGATTAAATTTGCTTTTTAAAAAAGTTTGATACGACCGAGGACACGACCTCTTCTCGCTAAGATATCAAACATTGAATGGAAAAGGGTCCTTTTGTATTTTACCATCCATATCTCAGCAACCGCTGATCGCACAAAAAAATTTAGGCAGGTTTTGAAATCTTGAATAAAACCCCAACAATAATCAGGTGCGGCTTTTTGAAAAAAAAAAAAAATTTTTCATTCTTAACGTTGATTTGAAAAATCAAGATAAAAAGGGCTTTTGGGATAATCAGGCGCTGAGTTGGAAATATCGAGAAAACCAGTAATGTTGCGTGTGCCTTTTAGAGTTCAATATGCCTACAAAATCTACACAAATTTTCGATTTAATCCGTCGAGCCGTTCTCTTGTTTTATACGATCGAATTTGAAAAAAAATTAAAGGATCACGAATTTGACTTTAAATGATCATAATATTTAACAAAGTGCAGAAAAAAATGTTTTTCTCAGTTTTTTATACATTTTTATTGATAAAATTGTTTTGAAAAATTTTGGATTTTCTTCAATGACTCCAAAAATTTGAAAACAAAAACTTCAGTAATCAGCATTACCCAAAGCGTACCACGTGGAGGTTGCCTGATCGGATTTACGCTTCGTGTGTGTGTGTGTGTTTCTTGAGGAGAAATGAGACCAGGAGGTTCGTCAGTTCCTCCGTATTTAATGACTTCAAAGTCATTCTCCAAAGTGTTCTGTGTGTGTGTGCGCGTGAAGGAGAAAAAAAAATCAGTTTTGTTAAGAACGGGTATTGCACACACACACACACACACAAGAAGCGTAAGTTCGACCGGGTAACCTCCACTTGGTATGCTGTGGGTAATGCTGAGGATGCGGTAGTTTTTGTTCACAAAGGACCCCGCACAATTACTTAGGAAAAGCGGGTCCAGTGAATTTTCCCCATTTTTATATATTATATTTATATCAACCCTAAGAACAATATATCAGATTTTCACGAAGGTCTCACATCCGGTTTGTTCTATAGGGCGTTCCAAAATTGCAGCTAGGGAAAAATGAATCTTTAAATTTTAATGATAATTCTTCTGATTTTCAGAATTTCATCATGATGCCTTGGGTTTTGAATAACAAGATATCACAGATATCCAAACACCGCACACCACGTTGAGTTTCGTTATACAGGCTGTTCCCCGTGAAGCTATATAAGTAACTGAATGTAACTTTGTTAGTGACTGAATGATTTTGGCAACAATCTTTTAAATATTTATACACGAGTGAGATTTTTCACAAAGGTCGACATACTTTTATGGTATAATCTTTAGAAAAATATGCATCTTTAGAGTGCTCAAAGATACAACAACCTGGAATGATCATACTGTTTTTCTATATAAACAGATTTTGAGATAGCGAAATGAGGAGATTAGTGACACCGAATTATGTCCATCCTGTACATTCTTAAATAAAAACACCTTCGGACCGACCGTCAATACCTATCATAATAATTATAATGAATGAAAACCTATATTCCTTGACAGCAATCTCAACTACAGATAAGTTTTAAAGAAAAATTGTATGAAATCCGAATTTAAACCTGAATAATTTTGCAACTGTTCTTTGTACATCGATGAAACTTCTTACAGAGGTGGACATACATCATGGTATCATATTTTGAAAAACTCAGGGTGGTCCCAAAGTCACTAACAAAGTTACATTCAGTTACTTATATAGCTTCATGGAACAGCCTGTATAACGAAACTTAACGTGGTGGGCGGTGTTTGGATATCTGTGATATCTCGTTATTCAGAACCCAGGGCATCATGATGAAATTCCGAAAATTAGAAGAATTATCATCAAAATTCAAAGATTCATTTTTCCGTAGCTGCAATTTTGGAACGCCCTATAGACCAAACCGGATGTAAGACCTTCGTGAAAATCTGATATATTGTTCTAAAGGTTGATATAAATATAATATGTAAAAATGGGGAAAATTCACTGGACCCGCTTTTCCTAAGTAAGTGTGCGGGGTCCTTTGTGGAGCCATAAAAAAACAAAAATTTTCAAAACAATTTTTTTTTCCATGAATTCGAACATTTTTATGAATAAAATGCATAAAAAACTTAAAAAAACATATTTTCGGCATTTTGTTGAAGGATCATTCAAAGTCAAATTCGTGATCCTTTAATTTTTTTTAAATTTGATCGAACAACACAAAAAAAACGGCTCGATGGGTTGAATCGAAAATTTGTGGGGATTTTGTAGGCATATTGAACAGTAAAAGGCACACTCAACATTACTGGTTTTCTCGATATTTCCAACTTAGCGCCTGATTATCCCAAAAGCCCTTTTTATCCTGATTTTTCAAATCAACGTAAAGAATAAAAAAAATTGTTTTCAAGAAGCCGCACCTGATTATTGTTGGGGGTTTATTCAAGATTTCAAAACCTGCCTTAATTTTCTTGTGCGATCAGCGGTTGCTGAGATGTTGATGGTAAAATACAAAAGGACCCTTTTCCATTCAATGTTCGATATCTTAGCGAGAAGTGGTCGTATCAAACTTTTTTGAAAGGCAAATTTAATCAGAATGAACAAGTTATCAAGTCCATTAGTGGTTGAGTTGGAAAAAATT
The DNA here is from genome assembly GCA_910592335.1 of Adalia bipunctata. Taxonomy (NCBI): domain Eukaryota; kingdom Metazoa; phylum Arthropoda; class Insecta; order Coleoptera; family Coccinellidae; genus Adalia; species Adalia bipunctata. Next base: position 18,299,540 of record OU342957.1, read on the forward strand.
GTTCCAACTTCGTAGACCAAAAAAAAAAGAACCGAAAGAATTTCGAAAAAATTTTATTTGGTATTCATTATAAGTGAGCGGAACACATTGCATGAAAAAAACATCCATATAGTGGTTAAGTTGTAAAAAATTGTTCCAACTTCATAGACAAAAAAAAAGAACCGAAAAAATATCCCAAATTTTTTTTTTTTTGTTATTCATTAGGATTGAGCGGAACACGTTGCTTGAAAAAATTTTTCATCGTTTGATCTCAAAACTACAAACTTCAAAATATTTTTTCTTTCATTCCAGTACGACCATTTTTAAGGGAAATACAGGCACTTGAAAAACTTCAAAAAATTTGGAATGTTTTTTTGATCCCTTAATTTTTTCCACTAGTTTAGAAACCATTTTTTTTAATCACAACTTTTTTTTTATTTTCATTTAATAAACAATTTTTTATCAATAATTAAATGTGTGCACTATAAATTCGTTTCTTACTCTATAATATAATAAAACAAGAACAACAAACTATTGCTTGCTCATTAACGGATTTTTATTCCATCATCAATCCTGCTAGTGCATGAAATTTTTCAAAATTCATATTCAATGTGTAATAAGTTTGAATACCTGTTTGCGTGAGAATTTTGAGCCTACCATAAAATGTATAAGTCTTCATCAAACTAAAAAATATCTCAAGAACATTTGAATATTCAAGAAAAAACTAATCACCCTCTTTTAGTTAACTGTTTATAATTTTTGAAATTTTTACGAGCGCATCTTGTATTTTGTCAAAACAGGACAAAATGGTGCGAAAAAGCAAAATTATATGCATTCTGAGAATCATCATTAAGTCATTTACTCCAAAACTCTATTCTGTGAAAATTATATTGGATTTGTTATATCCGTTAAAAATTTTGATGACTTCAGTGGTAAACTTGAAATCGCGCTGAATAATACGGAAGCGGAAAAAACACTGAGAATTTGATGATCCACTGGGTAGCCTCTATACGCGTGCTATTTCCCGTGACTACCCTGAATGGAGCCAGCGAACAAGATATCGAAAACGGAAAGTCATGAAATGATCCAACATCTGCACAAGGCCTCTGAACTGAATACAGTGTTGCCGAAAACGTGGAAGACCAACCTACTGTGTTATGAAAAATTCTGTATATCGGAGAGGACCGATCCTCTGTGAAACGTCCAAAAGTATACAGCTCAATATACGCGTGAAAGCGCCCTCGAGGTTAAGCGCGACAACTGCCGCAACTAAAGTATTCAAAATCGACAAAAATCAGCTCTGAGTCGTCCGGCTGAAATTTTGCCAGATGGTTGCCTATGTTATGAGGAAGCTTTTAACACGCGATGCGTTAGGTCCTCCGTATACGGAGGACGGATCGCAGCCGGAGGACGCATACCATGAAATCGGTCTATTAGAAGAGGACCTATTAACCGTAGGATATATATATACATGTAAATATGTGGTTAAAAGGATGAATATATATTATTATTATTATTTTATACATAAAACTAGCTGGCCCGGCGAACTTTGTTTCGCTTAGGCGATGATATCTATACTTACGGTGGATTTCACAAATCGTAATCACCAGTGATCGGAGATCAACGGCTTGGTTAGATTTCTGAACAGCCAAATCGAGTTGATTCTAGATAAAACTCCCATCACCGTGATATGCTTCGTGAAAACCACCGTTGAAGTTGTATAAACTTACCATTGCTATTTTTTCAAGCAGGAGATCAATAAAGCATAAAAAAAGTTCTGTCAAATGTCAATAGTCATCTGTCTACTGTCAAATGTCATCTTTTCCATGAATATGAGCTGTCACACAAAACAGAAATACAAAAATAATATGTCAATTACTAAATATGGGCAATTTTGAATTCAGTTATTTCCGCAAATATATTTATTACCCAAACATAAATCAAAAACATTTCAGAAATATAGAGGAAAGATGAGAATGGACAACTCACGATTTACTTGACATCCGGTAAAAATTCACTGTTCCATCCGCTTTTGATCTGATAATAGCCTTCCATGTTATTATAAGTTCTATGCAAATTACACAATAATTGTATGCATCGCCATCTAGTGGCGATAATTTCAAATATAGTACCTTCACGACTACGATTCAGTGTCTAGATAAGAGCCATTAACCGTAGCGACACCTAGTGACCTTATTCAAAAGGAGGAAAAGCATTTCCTACATAAGCAAAATTTTCATCGAATTTTTCAGAGTTTTAATGTATTTTATAATAACCAGGCCTAGACGAATCCATAAATGAAGTTTCATAACAAACAGTCCATCCGATCTCGAGTTATAAATGGTGTAATCAACAACTCTGTTTTATATATATAGATAACCAGATTCGTTACTTTGATAAAAATTATGGAAATGTTGGTCTCAAGTGGAAAGGTTACGTGAATTGGATTATGATCTGAATTTTCGAATCAAAATTAAAAATGTAAAAAGGCTGATTCACGGTTTCTTAGTATGCTTAAAAACTGCGCTCAACAGTCAGCTAACAGCTTTTAGAATAACTAAACTCTACTTTTCCTAGAATTAGCCTTCTAAGTCATTGAGGTGGAAAAAAATCGAAGAACTAGACATTTACTACAAAATTATTTTTTGCCATTTTAAGATTTTTCTGATCAAGTTATGATAGAAAATGCTAAAAATTAATAAAAATTAGCTTTAGATGTTGGTCAAGGAAAGTTCAAGTTAAAAAAAGAAAAAGGTATGGCAATAAATCACACATCATAATGTAAATAAAAAGAAATTCATTTATAAAAAAATTTACAGTAGGTTTTCAAAGTGGCCACCTCTAGCCTCAATACACATTTTACACCTTCTTAGAAAATTTTCTTTTAATCGCATAAAACCTGCCCTGTTCTTTCTTAGGACACGTTACGAATCTGGTTATTTTATGCATAAAAGTACAATTAATGGAGAGTAAGTTACAGAAGAATTTCACAGAGAAGTCTTGTTATTTTTTTCTTAATATCTTTTTTAAGACGCTCAAGTCGAAAATTCTCAAAGTTCATAAAAAGATTCATAACTCGAAAACCGTGAAAAATCGCATAACATACATGGGGGTGATTCGAATAGCCCATGACACGAGGGACCTGTTTTTCTTTCTTTTTGACGTCAATCTTTTGGCCCCTGTATGTCGGAATTGGGGGCCTCGAAGAGAATTTTTATTGCGCAGAATACTCGAGACAGCATCAGGGTTGGAGAAAGTTAACTTCATCCATCTAGGCCTAGTGGGATCCTTGGATCGTAACCTGATCACACTCGACAATGACAGGCTTGAGGACTTAGAATATGCTCAACAATGGCCGGCGCTGTGTTTTTGCCGTCCGCCTCACAGGAACCCTCCGGGGCATTGGTAACTATTAAATTGTGAGATCTTTTTACCCTATCAAGGATTTCATCGTTCGAAGCGGCGACAACATTCAGAGGAGCACCAGTCTTGGAAAGTGGGGACTCAAGACTGGACACTTTTTTCTTGATCACGAAGAGATTATCGGACAGTGTCAACAGGCCAGTGCGTAGCTCACAGATTTCTGATTCGCAAGAAAGAATGGCTGAATCGTGAGCTGCAAGTGTTTCTGAGTTCTTAGCGATAGCTTCAGAACAGTCTGACAGCTGTGAGAAGGATCCTTTCATTTGATTTACATTGGGAGCACGAACACTTTTCCGCCCCTTCCCTTAAAAATGCAACATCGTTCTCAGTAAGATTGACACAAACGAAATGGAAATTTTTACTACACTTGGTGCAGGTTATGGACTCAACACTTGGAATCTCGCCATTACATCCAACACGAATGCGTGGCATGGTTCAAAAGATTTCAAGTTAGGGATTGGAAATAGACAGACTTTTAACCTTCTTGGACCTTTAAGAAGGACTTTCACAGATAGGGAAGGTCACGGTAAGGAGAAGGATATGAGAATATAGGAAACCGAACAATTCGCCGATATGAAGAAACCAACCGACCGCAATAACCAGGATCAAGCAAGTCGTTTCGTGGGGACACGCCCTAAAAACCGGGCCCCAGACACAGATGCACCCACAGAAATATAATAAACACTAGAACGCTATAAGGTACGTCCGAAGGTGCGTTCGAGTTGACGGTCAAAGTGGTCCGAGCTCACTCCACGTCTACTTTAGAGTTTTATTTCTCAAAAATAAATTCGAATTTCTGTCACAATACAATTCTTCCGTTAGGTTAGGTTAGCAAGCTTTGACTTCACCGTGTTCGATTTTACAAAAATGCTCGGGAGCTCCTCTTTCTACTCAGTTCACTATTCTACTCGCTCCGCCGATCGTCAACTCAAACGCACCTCGAGATTCAGTAAAATGATCCCATATAGCGAATAAACACCTACTACTTGTACATGCGCAGCTCGTCTTTTCTTGCCACGTCGTTGCCAAGCTTTATGGTTTCTGTAATATATTGAATGTAAGAAGAATACATAAACACATTGTATATTCTATGACTCCAAAAGATAACCTTAGAGATATATGTGATTGTCATTGTCTATGTACAAGTTCAAGAACAAAAGAGTTAATTAGGCAATCCAAACCACGTGTTTTTTCCACCAAATAACCTCAAAAAAATATTTGACAGGTCGCTGTCTTGGAGTAAATATGAGGAATTTTATTATCTTAGGCATTTCATGAGTGAACAAGTGAGTTTTTATTATTTGAAATATCAAAAAATATCCTGAAGCAACAATGACGAAGAAAATTCCACTCAATCATATGATCACAACTTTTGGTATTGGGAGCCCGAAGAGATTGAAGAGAAAGTATTGGAGAAGAAAAATTCATCAGAGCACTGTACTTGTAACTTCTTCATCCTTTTAAATGATATAAATTCAAATATTCATCAGTTTTACATTTTACATGAACTGAATACTGCTTATTTCAGTGTCTACGAAGAAATATTCACTTTAGTTTCTTATCATCGATATTGTCAAGTATTGATGACTGCTGACCAAATTTCCTTTTGTTTCCTGGTAAGTCACTTGATATGTGTATAATACACCAAGTTACACACACTGAGTGTTCCAAAATATTCAAGAAAATCCTCTCAATTTGAACGACTTGCACATCCAACTCTGGCACACATTTATGCCATTTTTTTATTGAAAATGCACTTAATTTAAATAATTTTCACTGGTCTGATATTCCTTAGAGTAAGATTGACTAGAAATACCAAAAAAATTTCCACATAAAACAATTTTTCGAGCAAATAAACGGTTTTAATGACTACATGATCAAAGCTGGATTCCCATTGTTTGACCACCAGCTAACCTCAAAAAAATATTTGACAGGTCGTTGGATTGCCTAATAAATCACTTAATAGGCCTACCACACGCTCAAGCTTCACCACAGTTTGGCTTGCGCAAACCGGCTTGAACACTGAACACTGAGGGAAACTGCATACAATTCTCCCAACCACACGCTCAGTGTTCAAGCCGGTTTGCGCAAGCCAAACTGTGGTGAAGCTTGAGCGTGTGGTAGGCCTATAAGGAAACAACGTGTTTGAATTAGTTAATACATTACAGTGGCGACGAGGATTAAACAAAATAGTTATCCCTTTTATCAAACTTCACGGCAAATAAGATAAAAATCATGGCTGAACAAGGTACACAACAAATTATATATCGTTCGCAAATTGGATCCATATCCGAATTCAAACCAGAAGAGGATTGGCAAATGTGGTCAGAAAGGTTAGACCAATATTTTGCAGCGAACTATATAGAAGAGGACAAGAGAGTAGCGGTATTGCTTACATCTATTAGCGAGCAGGTTTATAAAACCTTGAGAGACCTATGTGATCCAGAATTACCCAAGAATAAGACTTATGAGGGGCTATGTGCAATTTTGATGGACCAATATTCGAAAAGAATATCAGTTTTCAAAGAGCGCATAGAGTTTTATAACCTCAAGCAAGTGGAAGGTGAAACGGTGAGACAATGGTATGCCAAGGTGAAGAACAAAGCAAGCAACTGCAAATTTGGAACGAATCTGAAAGAAGTATTGAAGGACCGATTTGTAACAGGACTGTACCGAGGGCCATTACTGGATAGAGTGTGTGAGGAAGACCACACAAGATCGTTGGATTCAATTTTAGAGGTGGCACTCAACAAAGAAGCAGCTTTAGTTAATTCATTCCAAACGTCAGATGTCCATAGGATGGGGGTTCAAGGTAATTCCAGATCCAGAGTGGACTTCAAGAGAGAAAAGGATCATGAAAATAAGGTAAATGAAAGGAAATTCAAATGCAAATGTTGTGGGTTTGATAATCACAAGTATACTGATTGTAAATACAAAAATTGTAAAAAGGTAGGGCACTTAGCCAAAGTTTGTCGACAGACCAATTTTGTAGAGAGTACAGATAATCAGGATCAAATAGATGAGCAGGTAGATTTTATTGAAATGTTTTACGTAAGGAATGGTACAGGCTCCTAAAATTGATCTGTTAATAAACAAAAATAATTTGAAAATGGAATTAGACTCAGGGGCTGGAATTTCAGTTATTCCAGAAAGAGTTTTTTTCAATATGTTTAATACTAAACTTTTGAAGGAAACTGCAGTCAAATTAAGATGCTATGATGGTTCTTTAATCAAACCTGTAGGTGAATTTCATGCTAAAATTGAATTCAAAAGGAATGTTTATAAAAATTGTAGACTGATTGTAGTAAAAAATGGATCAACTCCCTTGTTAGGAAGAGATTTGATAAAATTGCTGAATCGCAAAATAGATCTGTCATCACCTAATATTAATATTAATTCTATATACAATTCTATTGATCATGATTTAGAAAAGTTGCTGAATAAGTACAAGGAATTATTCTCTAGCGACTTGGGATTGTATAAATTTGAGAAAATCAATCTTAAAATTAAACCAGAAACAATACCTATATTCTGTAAACCAAGACCTGTACCTTTTTCATTTAAAGAAAATGTGAATAAAGAATTGGATGAGCTTGAACAGAAAGGTGTTATCACGCTAATTGAAAATTCTGCATGGGGTACGCCCTTAGTGCCTGTATTGAAGGAAGGTGGTAGAATACGGCTTTGTGCCGATTATAAGGTTACCATAAACAAATATTTGGAAGATGTTAAACATCCACTACCATGAATTGATGATTTGTTTCATGAGCTTCAGGGGGGGGAGTTCTTCACTAAATTAGATTTCTCAAATGCGTATAATCAGTTGGAACTAACTGACAATACAAGCCTACTACTCGCCTGGAGTACGCATAGGGGTATTTACCAAGTTAATAGGTTGCCCTATGGGACAAAACCAGCGTGCTCTATCTTTCAAAAGATAGTAGAAAAGGTTTTACAGGGAGCAAAAGGCACTATAAATTTTTTGGACGACATTGTAGTCACAGGGAAGGACCGTCAAGAACACCTTGAAAACTTGGCTGAGGTTTTTCATCGATTGGAACGAACTAGCTGGATTCAGGCTAAACTTAAAAAAATGTAAATTTTTCCAAGAGAAAATTAAGTATTTGGGCCATTATATTGATAAGAATGGGCTACATAAAGATATGGACAAGGTGAGAGCTATAAGAGAAGCTCCACGTCCAAAGGATCAAACAGAAATTAAAGCCTTTATTATGGTATGGTAAACTACTATGGAAGGTTTATCTCTAACTTGTCTACTATATTAGAACCATTGCACAAATTGTTGAGAAACAATGTAAAGTTTGTGTGGACGAAGGAATGTGAGGCTTTATTCCTCAAGGCGAAGGAATCCCTGATGTCAAAAAATACACTGGTATTCTTTGACCCAAAGGTCCCTCTGAAATTAAACTGCGATGCTTCAAAGGTAGGAGTAGGGTCAGTATTATTACATGTGTACCCAGACGGAACGGAGAGGCCAATAAGCTTCGCATCTAGAACCCTCACAAAAGCTGAATACAACTATTCGGTTATTGACAAGGAGGCACTTTCAATATACTGGGGTGTGAGAAAACATTACCAGTACTTAGCAGGTAACTTTTTCACTCTCTGCACAGATCATAAGCCACTTTTAGCTCTGTTAGGAGAAAAAAAGGGGATTCCTCAGATGGCTGCAGGAAGGTTGCAGAGATGGGCATATTTTTTAAGTGGGTTCAATTATCGTTTTGAACATATTAAAGGTTTGGCAAATGGGGGTGCTGATGGACTTTCTCGTTTACCAATAAAGGTCATACAAGACAGCGAAAGTGAGGTAGACTATTTCAACTTTCTTGTGGAAGGTCGTATTCCAGTGAATGCAGAACAAATACGAAAAGAATCTCGTACTGATCAAATTTTAAGTAAAGTCCTATTATATACAAGGGAGGGATGGCCTGAGGAAGTTTCAGACTCCTTGATGCCCTTCAAGCGTAGAAAGTTGGAACTCAGTATTGACAACGGGAGGTTGATGTGGGGTTTCCGTGTAATTGTTCCAGAAAAATTTAGAGAACAACTTCTCATGGAAATTCATGGTGCACATAATGGCATGGTTAAAATGAAAACATTAGCGAGACAATACTTCTGGTGGCCAGAGTTGGATAAGGAAATTGAAGTTTTTGTAAAAAATTGCAAACCCTGTATGACTTTTCCTAAAAATCCAAATAAGAGTGTCCTTAAAAAATTTAGTGAAGGTAAGCATGTGTTCGATAGAGTTCATTTGGACTTCTTGGGCCCAATCAAAGGAAAAAACTTTTTGATTATCACAGATGCCTTCTCTAAATGGCCAGAAGTATATGAAATGTCGAAGACCGATACTGCAAGCACGATTGATAAGATGAGGGACTGTTTTGCACGTTTTGGACTACCAAATGAAATCGTGTCAGATAATGGCCCTCAACTTGTAAGTGCAGAATTTGAAGAATTTTGCAGAGGTAATGGGATCGAGCATAAAACGTCTCCACCCTACCACCCATCGACAAATGGGGCGGCAGAAAACAGCGTGAGGACATTCAGAAGTTCTCTCACCAAGCAGATATTAGAGAGTAGTCTTAATATAAATTATTCAAAATTAGTTAGCAAATTCTTATTTTCATATAGAAATACACCTCACTGTGTGACCGGGGAATTACCTTCAAAATTAATGTTTGCTAGAAAAATCAAAACTAGACTTGATTTTTTGGGTGATTCCATGGTTAATAAGGCCCGCCAAAATCAAATAAAATTTCATAGAGGCACAAGAGAGGTGGATTTTGAAATAGGCGAAACCGTTTATGCTAAAGATTATAGAAACTTGTATAAGCCCAAGTGGACTGAAGCAGTCATAATATCTAAGATAGGCACATTAATATACAGGGTCCGGCAGGGAGGTATGGATGATTTGAACGGGGCGTCGTGCAGGGTTGGGATAACCTTGGCGGATAAAGTGTGGGGGGTATATGTTTGTTATGAGTTGCCATTTTAGTATCAATCAAAATGTGGTCCATAGAGCATCATGTATTTGTGTACAACACCTTTATTGAAACGGGACGTTCCGTCATTCAAACTCAGAGACGGTTCCGGAATCATTTCAACGTTGGCCGTCATGGTCGTGTTCCGAAGTTTGAAACAATAATGAAATGGATGAATAACTTTCAACAAACAGGTTCCTTGAGATCTGGAACTGCACGAGGTGGTGAACGAACAGTACGAACCCCGGAAAGGAAGAGTGTGTCAAGCAGTTGAAACAAGCCCTCGTCGTTCGGCTGTGCTCTTCGCATGTCGGACCGATCAGTTCGCCGGATTTTACATTTGGACCTACATTTTCATCCATATAAGATGCTTTTTGTCCAAAAATTGCAGCCAAACGACTACAGAAGATTATTCCGGAACCGTCTCTGAGTTTGAATGACGGAGCGTCCCGTTTCAATAAAGGTGTTGTACAAAATACACCATGCTCTATGGACCACATTTTGATTGATACTAAAATGGCAACTCATAACAAACATATACCCCCCAAACTTATCCACCAAGGTTATCCCCACCTTGCACGACACCCCGTTCAAATCATCCATACCTCCCTGCCGGACCCTGTATCTGTGTAAACCGGTGGGGGAAGATACCCACTGGAGAAGACACATAGACCAATTAGTTAAAGTAGGCAAATTTTATGATGATGTTGTTGTAGAGTTAGACACAAATTCCAAGAGAAATCAAGAAGTTTTAAATGAAGACCCAAGTGTTGGGAGACATTTTAATATTCCACAACTTGAAAGTGAAAATTGTAAATCAAAAAACATTGATCTTCCACAAATGGAAAAGGAAAAGTGTACACCGAATGAAACAAATGTTTGTGCTAAAGATACTGAAGAATCTGTAACAGTTGATAGCTCTAGAAATGTAAATGTGACTCCATCTCTGGCAGTTGGTAGAACGCGCCGAGAGATTAAGCCACCGGTTAGGTTGGACTTGTAGTGGTTTTGTAGTTTTCAACTAGGGATAGAGGAATGTAATATATTGAATGTAAGAAGAATACATAAACACATTGTATATTCTATGACTCCAAAAGATAACCTTAGAGATATATGTGATTGTCATTGTCTAATTGTCTATGTACAAGTTCAAGAACAAAAGAGTTAATAAATCACTTAAGGAAACAACGTGTTTGAATTAGTTAATACATTACAGTTTCAGATGAAGTTCGGAATAAATCTTATTGTGAAACCCAGTGAATTCGGCAACACCGCTACGCGACGAAAACAAACACACGTCACATCAGATAAAGTATCAGTGTCGTATTTTAGGATTTGTTGATTCCCTTTGCTGTGTGCTTTCCTGTTTATTCATTCGTATGAATTCGCTTGCCTTTTCTGCTCCGTTTTCGGTGTTTCCTCGTTGTTTTCTTGAACATTGTGTAGTACTGATACTCCTTTGGTTCAGTTTTGTATCTGAGTTTTACTAGTTAATTTTGATAGTCGAGTGCTGTGACAAATTATAGACAAGATGTGACAAGAATGGTTTTTTTTTGCGAAAATAAAGGAGAAACCCATTTTATGTAAATATGAAAAATACTACAGCTATTTTATTATTATTGCGACTGTTGATATTGACAACTTATTCATACCACATTCTCGAAGTCAAAAATTTTAAGACCTGTCCTGATGACACGTTCGAATATTGCGCAAACTCTGTAGTAGGTCAATTTGCGCTGTGGGGTGCCAGGAATGCAGATCTGATTAGCGTTCTAGTATTTATTATATTTCTGTGGATGCACCGCACCGCGCCATTCCAAACGTGTGATTCAACTCAAAGAAATGTAAACAAACGTAAATATCGTTATGAAAACCAGCGCAACAAAATCAAGAGATCAATAAATTGAAATCCCACCAAAAACATTCTGTGAAAAACTAGCCAAGTCTCGACGGAGCTGCTTGTTTATCTCTAAAGAGTAATGAAATCTAGACAAAGTCGTGCCAAGTCTAAGGCTCCTTACAGCGATTTCTTCATTATTATGGTTAATGTTGTGTGACTTGGCCGTTGAACATTCTTTATACGTTAGAGAGTACAAGTCAATTTTGTTTACACGTAATGTTATATCTGTTGTAACCTATGTTTGTTAAGCGAGATAATAGCCCATACTGGTATTGGTAATTGGACGCTAGTGTCTCATTTTAGGCTGTTGTGGATTGTGCGACACATACATTCAGCATTGACAATGCTGACTTCTGCTCTCATCTTTTTGGATCGTTAAATCGACAACCGATCTAAAATAAAATAGACGTACAGACGGTCTTTTATCAATGATTAGAAGTCCGGCTGTACTGGAAATAATCTGTTATACTGTTTGTTTCAGGCTCGCCTACACATAAGTATTATTGAAATACGTAGCTTTATCGAGCCTTCCATTGACTGGTTATTGAATCAACGTTTTCCAAGTGGTAATTTTCTATCGTCAATGGGTAGCGTTTCAGGCGACAGATTGGTGCAATGGTGTCATGGAGCACCTGGTTTTGTACCCTTGTGTACCCTTCAACGGCCAAGTCACACAACATTAACTATAATAATAAAGAAATCTCTGTAAGGAGCCTTAGACTTGGCACGACTTTGTCTAGATTTCATTACTTTTTAGAGATAAACAAGCAGCTCTATCGAGACTTGGCTAGTTTTTTACAGAATGTTTTTGGTGGGATTTCACTTCTTTTTGTAGAAACGTGGGCATATTGATTTATTTCATTTGACACATTTTTTTTTCTTTTTAGGAGTAGATTTTTTATTAAAAATATTTATTTTCTTTTTTACTTCTTTTCCGGTTCTGAACTATGGTAGATAGAGCCTCCAAATATTCTTTATTGAATTCAGGGTCCTCGAAAACCTATAGTTTGATACCAAACTTGTCCATATAGCCCATCTTTTACCCGATTTTTTCCGGATATAATTCTTTCCCTTCCCATCTCACCACAGACCCATCTGATGATAACAATTGAAAAATGGATAATAATCGGGTGATCAGTCTTATACACAGTGATAATTTTTACTGTCTCATTTATTGTTCCGGCCTAGCTTTCGGAAACCTATCGTTTCCTTGAATGAGACAGTATTTACATCACATAAGACTGATCACCCGATTATTATCCTTTTTTCAATTTATATTCTACAGTAGGTATATATTCACATATTGAGTATGATAACAATGCGTTTCTGAGCGCATAAACTTCCATGCATTATTGTGGTTGCACATTTTGCGAAGAATGATGTGATTTTGCGTGATATCACGTGAGCTCAAGTGACGTGACAACAATGGTACTCCAGATCTTCGATTATCCTAGTTTTTATAGTTTTACCTTTATGTAGCCATTGAATTTAAAATCGTGCAAACATTGCAAGCGTAGTATTGTGAGAGATAAAGCTATTTGCAAGAAATGCTCGAGTGTTTTTCACCCAGGTTGTGTTAAACAAGCTAATGGGACGAAGAATAATGATTGTCAACACATAGTGGACGAAGTTGGGGATAATCTGCATACACCTGATGCAAATAGTGAGGATAAGATCTATAGTTTCCTTGAGAATACCCTACTCACTGAAGTGATGTCCAAAAACAATATACTTTTGGAATTGAATAAAGAACTGAAAGCAAAAATTGCTATTTTGGAGGAAAAAATTAACATACTCGAAGGTGAGAAAAAAGCAGTGAAAAAAGAGGTAAACAAACCATCGTTTTCGAAGGCGCTGCGTGGAAACCTGCCGAAGCTGGTGATACCAAACGGCGGTGACTCAAATGGAACCGACGAGAGTTCATCTACCTCTACACAGATGGTGACAGCGCCGGTGAATACAATGTCAGAAAAGCAACTACAGGCACCTACGATGCCAGTACCTCAACTGCCACAGTCAGTACTGATGTCAAATAAACAAAATCAAAACGTAAACAATGTAAACATGACACCTCTGTTGAAAGATTCTCGAAAAGGAAAAGCTAAGGATAGGGATTATCATGCAACCTCAGTTGAACATGTGACCAATAACCCACTCGAATCTGAAAATAGTGATGAGGATGGTTTCCAGAAAGTCTACAAAAAGAAACGTAGGCCAAATATTGTGGGTAGTAATGCCACATCCACTTTGAAAGGAGTCCAAAAAATGATGTCGGTGTACATAAGCCGAGTGCACGTAGAAAGCAATATCGATGCAATTGAAAAGCACCTGTCAGAAAACAACATCAAAGAGGCTAATGTCAAAATGGGGTATTCTAAATATCCGGAAATATATAAATCGTACATAGTAACTGTGCCACAATTAGCACTAGAAAAAGTTCGTAATCCTGAATTATGGCCTGAAGGAGTTTATGTGAGTAATTTTTTATACAACCTAGCCAAGAAAAAAGAAGTGAGCTAAGAATACTTAGAAAACATGAAGTAAATAATGTGAGTGTTAAAAAATTCTGTGTCATTCATCAAAACATTCAGTCCATAGGCACAAGTTTACTTGGGCTAGAGTCATTTGCCAGGGAACAAAAAGCTGACATCATTGCTGTCACAGAACATTGGAAGAGCGTAGAACAACTTCAGAACTATCAAATTAATGGATATAGGTTGTGTTCAAGTTATTGTCGAGAAATTAATAACCATGGGGGAAGTGCAATATATGCAAGACACAATCTTATATGTGATTCTAACAAATATTTTGAATCACATAGTATACCCAAAGTATTTGAGTGTTCGTGTGTTCAAATTAAAACATGTAGTACAAGAGTAATGATATTATGTATATATAGATCACCCTCTGGTGATGTTAATTTGTTTATTGAAAAGCTCAGAATCATTTTAGATAAGGCATTAATGGATAAGGTGAACATAATTATAGCAGGAGACTTCAATATTGATATTTTGCATGATACGAAAGAATCATGTTTATTCAAAGATATTTTGGATAGCTTTGGTGTAAGAACAACTATACATGAACCTACTCGTATTGCTTATAACTCTGCAACCTGTATAGATAATGTAATTACTAATATTGATAATGTTACTGCCTCTGTTGTTCAGGCTCATTTGTCTGATCACTTAGCACAAATTTTCTCCTTTAATTCTGCATCCCCAAAGTTTGCACCAGAAAAAATCACTACTCGTATAATTAATGCTAATTCTCTTGAAGTGTTCATCACAGCACTTGCTTCTGAAGACTGGAGTAATATAAATTTTAATAATCATGAAGAAGTAAATAAAAAATGGTTAGAATTCTCAGGAACCTTCAATAGACTTTTTAATTGTTGCTTTCCTACTGTTCAGATTACTCCAAGGGCTAAATCAGGCTGTTCCTTCAAACTACCTCCTGATGTAATTGCATTAAAAGACCAAGTGAACCTATTATTTACAATATCAAATTTTAACCCAGCATTTCTTGATACATACAAAAAGATCAAAAAGAAATACGAACATGCTTTGTCATTGGCGAAACAATCATCTTTAAGTAAAAAAATTGTCAACTCCAGCAATAAATCCAGAACAACTTGGCAAATTATCAAGATCTATCTGGTTCTAATAAAAAGGAAAATCTGTATAATATGGATGGGGATCCTACTACTATTGCTGATGATTTTAATAGTTTTTTTGTAAACATTTCAGAGACCATATCACAACAGCTTGTCAAAAACAGTAATGGAATAAATGGTAGCATCATTGGTAATATTGTTAGAAATGAAAGATCTTTCTTCATGTTCGAAATTACAGAAAATGAAGTTGTATCAGCTGTGAAATCTTTAAAGAATAAGAAATCATGTGGTCATGATGAGGTACCGATGAATGTAGTCAAAGGATGCATCCACCAAATAAAGAAGCCTATTACCATCTTAATCAATCAGTCTTTCAAAGAAGGTGTATTTCCGGATGATTTGAAGGTTTCCATTGTCAAGCCTCTACATAAGAAAGGTACCACAAAGCAATTCAATAACTACAGACCTATCAGTTTGTTGACATCTTTCTAGAAAATCTTTGAAAAGATATTATCAATTCGCATAATGAACTTTTTGAAAAAATTTAAGATCCTCTCCACTTGCCAGCATGGTTTTATACATAAAAGGAGTACAGAAACAGCAGTTTTTGAACTTACCCAAAAAGTTTTGGCTTTTCTCGAAAAAGGGGAGATACCGGTTGGAGTGTTTTTGGATCTATCTAAGGCCTTCGATTGTGTAGATCACAAGCTTTTATTACACAAGCTCAATATGTATGGAATTAGAGATAAACAGTTAAGACTACTGGATAGCTATCTTACAAATAGAAAACAAAGAGTACTAATTTCAGTTAAAGGAAAAACTTTCAAGTCAAAGGAGGCCAACATCAGGATGGGAGTGCCTCAGGGCAGCATACTGGGACCACTGCTGTTTGTTCTATATATTAATGACTTACCGGCAATTTCTCCTTCACAGTACTTAATGTATGCGGATGACACTAATTTAACAATGTCTGTCAAAAATTCACAGTCAATTACAAACATGATTGAGGAATCCATAGATAGGACTGCAAGATGGTGTACAGAAAATATGCTTCTCTTAAATGAACATAAAACTGAGTGTATAATTTTCTCGACAGACAAATCAAAAAGAGCTTATCCTAAAGATATAACAGGGCCAAACTATAATATCACAGTTGGTAAATCAGTTCGTTTCCTTGGTGTCACTATAGATAACAACTTGAAATGGTACAATCATATAGAGGAGCTAAACAGCAAACTAAAAAGTGTAATTTACTCGATGAATGTCCTTAAGAAGCATGTTAACCTTGATGTTTTGAAGATCATATACTTTTCTAATTTTCAGTCACTTCTTAGTTATGGTATTATTTTCTGGGGCAATAGCCCACATATAAACAGGGTATTTGTCATACAAAAATTGGTGTTGAGAATTATGATGGGGATGGGATACAGAGAATCTTGTAGAGGAATCTTTAGAGCTAATAATGTCTTGACTGTACATGGACTTTATATATTTAGAATTTTGTTATTCATAAGGAAGAATCCACATTATTTTGACAAATACAAGAGCAACAATAACACGCGAAATACGGTTACTTATTTTTATCCCAGTCATAACCTAACAATGACTGAGAAGGGAGCACTGTATATGGGTATGAAGCTTTTTAATTCCTTGCCAAGAAATCTGCGAAGTACAGATCATTATGAAACCTTTAAGAAAGAACTTTATCGTGTCTTAATCAAGTGGGAACCCTATACAGTGGAAGAATTTTTGGAATTTTGTAGGAACCAAAACGGATCCTAAGATGAGATGGGTTAAGATGGAGTGCAGCTCTGTTTTTTTTTCATTTTGACGTATTTCATGTACTGTGACATGTCATTGTATGTATTGTTACATTATTCTGAAATAAATATATTCTATTCTATTCTATAACCCAAACTCTGTACCAGATTTCAGCTCTTTGAGTTTATGGGAAGTACTAGTTCTATTTTGATGATCATGAGTGAATGAGTGAGTGACGAAAATGCGAAACTTTTCTTTCGCTCAACTTCGGAACTAAATGACCTACACACTTAAAATTTTGGATTTTGAGTACGTGATTATAGCTCACTGGAGGACGAAAATTTCAGCGTTCTGGTCTTTTCCAGAGGTTCTCAAATAGGAGCCTAAAATTGCGGCGAAATGGTTCCAGTAAAGTATGGTACGGTAGGCATTTAGACATTCCGTACTAGTGAGTACGGCACCAAACGCGAGAAGCGCTATGCCATTAGCCCGACGAACTCGAACTGAGAAACAAATCACACTTCAAATGCGAAATACTAAATATTTCCCCCACAGTTCATTATATTTGATTATTTCATAAAATACAGTTACCCACTTGCACTGTCGTTTTTCTTCTGTATTTTCCTTGCTTGAAAAATCTAGAGAACATACAGGGTCTTTCACGAGGAACCTCACCCATATTTATACGGGAAACTACTGAACGTATTTTCATGAAATTCAGCACTTATGAGTATTTCACGATGCTGATGAAATCTAAAATATTTTCAAGGCATGAGCACCTCCGGTTTTTCCGGAAATGACGTCAACTTCCGTTTTTCAAATTAGAACACCATTTTTTTATTGCAGAAATAGATTCCTTAAAAAATTTCAAGTTATTTTGATGTAACAATTTTCAGTTTTGGTTGGAAAATTCTCTCTGAGCGGGAAAATTCGAAAAAAAAAATCGAAAATAGAGCTCCGCTGAAACAAGAATAACTTCGAGGTTTTTGGATCGAAAATTTTCATTTTTGGGATTTTTCAAGATGTAAGATTGATGTATCCACTTTAAAAATCGAAATCGCGATTCATGATACAGGGGGTGAAAAAAATCGCTTTCAAAGTTAGGGATGACAAAATCAATTTTTTCAAATTAGAACCCCATTTTTTATGGCAGATATTGAATCTACGTTAAAAAATAATGTGAGTGTATGCATCACACCCTTGCCCTAAAGTGGATATTAACTCAGAAAATATCCATTTTAGGGCAAGGGTGTGATGCATACACTCACATTATTTTTTAACGTAGATTCAATATCTGCCATAAAAAAATGGGGTTCTAATTTGAAAAAATTGATGATCTTGAAAAATCCCAAAAATGAAAATTTTCCATCCAAAAACCTTGAAGTTATTCTTGTTTCCGCGGAGCTCTATTTTCGATTTTTTTTCGAATTTTCCCGCTCAGAGAGAATTTTCCAACCAAAACTGAAAAATGTTACATCAAATAACTTGAAATTTTCTAAGGAATCTATTTCTGCAATAAAAAAATGGTGTTCTAATTTGAAAAACGGAAGTTGACGTCATTTCCGGAAAAACCGGAGGTGCTCATGCCTTGAAAATATTTTAGATTTCATCAGCATCGTGAAATACTTATAAGTACTGAATTTCATGAAAATACGTTCAGTAGTTTCCCGTATAAATATGGGTGAGGTTCCTCGTGAAAGACCCTGTATAGGAATACCTATCTATACAAGGGGTATAGCCGTATCATCCAAGGTCGTGCATTTTCATAGGTTCTCGGCCGGTCTAGAGCTTGTTGAAAGAAACACAACTATTGTTGTTCTCTGTCTATATTCAGGACCTTTATTAGGTCCTTCTTCAGAACATTAGCTGCTATTTAGCTGTTTTCTTCACAGCGAGTTGCTCATGTCTAGAAGAAGGACCCAATAAAGGTCCGAAATATAGACCAAGAACAGCAATAGTTGTGTTTCTTTCAACAAGCCCTAGACAAGCCGAGAACCTATGAAAAATAACGACCTAAAAAAAAAACTTATTCTCAAATCGCTTATAACTTCTTTCGGTATCAACGATTTCCTACACAAATAATACATACAGAGTGTAACAGCCAAATGGAATAAATTCGATAACGAATAAATGAGAGGGTGTTAGGAAAAACGCTCGGACACGTAGATTTGTAATTTTGAATGCGCATATTTTTCAAGAAAATAAAATTATATAGGGTGTTCCATGCGACCATGGCCAATACCAACTTTCTTATTTCAAATGCAACCCCCTCTAAATTATTTATTTTTTGGATTCCTCAGAAAATTCTAGACATAATTCATGTACAATGTCCTATACCTATCTTCAACTTTTTCGGAAATATTAAGTGTTTTCAGATTTGTTACGAAAATTAACATAAATGAAAATTATTGTATTTCACAAATTCGATACATTACACTCAATACTTATTTCCCATTTACCTCTTGATATGAAGAAAGTAAGCAAAAACGCCTGAAATGTTGAGTAACGTTAGAAGACAATTCTACACCAGATTAGCATGTTGCCAATACGTTCGCGGCGAGCATTTTGAACATTTCCTACATTGACATTAATATTTTTTTTTGTTTTTTTTTTTAATTGTTAAGAAATAATCAGTATTACTCATTAGGTTTTAAGTGTAATGTACCGAATTTATAAAATAATTTTTATTTGAAACGTTGATTTTTGCTATAAATCTGAAAACACTTAATACATACTTCCGAAATAGGACATTGTGCATGAATTGTGTCTAGAATTCTCTGAAGAATCCAAAAAATAAATAATATACAGGGGGTTGCATTTGAAATAAGAAAGTTGGTATTGGCCACGGTCACATGGAACACCCTATATATATTATTTTCTGGAAAAATATGCGCATATAAAATTACCAATCGACATGTCCGAGCGTTTCTCCCAACACGCCCTCATTTATTCGTTTCGAATTTATTCCATTTGGCTACTCGCGCTTGGTGCCGTACGTGAGTACGGTATGTCTAAATGCGTACGGTAGTGTTTGCTTTCTCTTTTATTTGACACTAGCGACCCGTCCCGGCTTCGCACGGAAGCAATGCAATCTTTATAAACAACGATAGTGCCGGCCCGCACCGCTAAGTCCCTGCATTTTGAATCCGTAATATTCATTTAAATTACATGCTGTAATGGGCCATATTAATGTATATTGAATGGACAATATATTTAAGGTAGGTACCTACTCAATTGGATAAGGATTGATGCTGTATTGCTTAAAATAACTTCCTAAATAAGTCATTTTTCCCGTAAAATGTGAAGGATAAAAATGGTTATTGTGAGTTATCCTTGACAGATAGACATATACCATCGCGGACTTTTTTGTAAGCGCAGAAAAATGTGTTTATTTAAGAAATCACATTAGAAATCTGTAAATTCATAGGTGTTTCTCTACAATATTATGCATATGTATCATACATATAAACCTTCCTCTTGAATCACTTCATCTATTAAAAAAAAAGCGTTTCAAAATCCGTTGCGTATTTTTGAGGATTTAAACATACATAGGGACAGACATCGAAAGCGACTTTGCTTTCAAAAATTTCGGCCGAAATTTAATTTACTGGAGACATGTGGAAAAAAAAGTTGAGTTCGAATTTCGACAAAATTTTTTCACGGAAAATCTAAGAAAATCGAGTACGTTGAAATAGTGCTGTTCAAATTGGCAACCGCCATTTTGAATTTTTTTTTTTAGAATTCTATACCACAATTGAATTGGGCCCTAAAAAATACTGAGGGCCGGTATTATAGGCCAACCGAGGATTCAAACGTTGCGTCAACAACCAAATTCCTCACTATCTGGTAGTTGGCGCACGGTTGAATCCTCGGTTCGCGGTTTATAAAACCGGCCCTAAGATGTGACCAGTAACCGTTATTTCAAATGCACGCATAACTCACCACAGTTATCAGAATATTGCTCAAAGTTGACATTAAACACCCTGTATCTCGCTTATGCGTTGAAAAAGGGCTATATGTCGCATAAGGCAAAAAGGACTACCTCGGTGCCATCTACACGGCTATATATGTTTTTCCAGTTTATGGTGAAACACCCTGTATATAAGTATTTATTCACTGTGATTAAATCACTGCTATCTCAAAGTCACAGGAAGTCACTGTTCCGTGCCAGTAATGAAGAGCGTGATTTGATCACAGTGGCATCAAAGCAACAATGACGTGATATCTGTTTGGACGGTGAATTTCGGTATTCACTTCACTCCACATATGAACTTAAATCTCTGTTAGGTACTATTGGATATTTCACTGCGATCGTCCCGCATCATCAACCAACACCATAAGGATCATTTTCCTATATATTCCTATAGGTATTACCGTAAGAATAACATGGGTGATACGCGAATTCGCGCCTTATGACATGGACCAAGACTATGAAAATACATAGTTATTTACGACATCACATTAGAAACCTGTAAATTAATCAGTGTTTCTCTACAATATTATGCAAGTATCATACATATTATAAACCTTCCTCTTGAATCAATCATCAATCATAAAGTGCTAATGGGAGAAACGCTGCCTTCGACGCGCTATTTATAGGCTCATGCGGCCATCGGGATCAGTATTCGGTATTCGGCCGCACCGCTATGTCCATGCATTTTAAATCTGTAATATCTTCGGAAATATTCATTTAAATTACATGCTGTAAAGGGCCATATTGATCTATATTAAATTGACAATGTATTTGAGGTTCTTAATTGGATAAGGATCAATGCTGTGTTGCTTAAAATAACTTCCTAAATAAGGCATTTTTCCCGTAAAATGTAAAGGATAAAAAATGGTTATTGTGGGTTATCCTTAAGAGATAGACATATACCATCGCGGACTTTTTTGTTGACCTTTTTTAGGAGTACAATACTGAGTAAATTATTTTGATTTATCTCGTGGGGTTCAGTCAGCGTTTGCAATGTAAGCGCAAAAAAATGTGTTTATTTACGACATCACATTAGAAACCTGTGAAGTAATAGGTGTTTCTCTACAATATTATGCAAGTATATACATATAAACCTTCCTCTTGAATCACTCTATCTATTAAAAAAAACCGTTTCAAAATCCGTTGCGTAGTTTTGAAGATTTAAGCATACATAGGGACATGAAGACAGACAGCGAAATCGACTTTGCTTTATACTATGTAAGGATATCTGTTTAATATGTGAAGATTGATTTTAGAAATGTACAAATATACTATATTATTTCTGAGGTATTGGGATAGTTTGTCCTGCGTTTTAGTTACGTGCAAGGAAATTCGTTCTCCAATATACAGGATAGTGATAAGGAAATTTTTTCAAATGAACCACCTTGAATTTAATTGAATATCTTGAAACACAATTGCAATTTTCAAAATAACTCAAGGTCCTGCTCACCATACATGGAAAGCCTGTCATCGATGACCCTGTAGATATATCCCTAAATTGAAAAGCACTGTCTAGGCAGATAGTGATAATCCTAATAGGCTTTTCATTTTTGAATTATTTAAATTTCATTATATGAATCATAGAGTTCTTAAGTAGGAGTTGGTCGAACTTTCTAGTTTCTCAGCATTTTCAAAATATCATAGATTATTATGAACCAAAAGATTTACATGGTTTTAGTCACTGAAACCACGGTTCAAATCAAAATAATATGTTTCATATCAAAAACAATGTAATACACTTACATGTGGTTTCTGAAGCCCGTAATCATCAAATGTAACTTTATTACAGAGGAGGGACATCACATGATTCTCTGTTTCATTCAGAAGATTCAGAAAATGTCTAGTATACATCATATTCTTTGTGTCAATATTATAAAATGCTTCCCTGAGTTCATCGCTTAGGAAGAGGACACTAGGCATACTCTTCATCACGTTTATTGAGGAAAGTCTCATCAGAGTCGCCAATATGATGCACTGAAATTCAAAATCACCAAAAGGAAGTTTGTCCATCAATCTCCCCCTGAAATAAAATAAGAAACCAATATTGTAGAATACAGATTTGATGGAATTCTAATGGAGAATAGTTACAAACATTTGTCTAAAAGAAATCATTATATTCCTAGGACATACTTCTGCCCAAGAAGAAAAAATCGAAAAATGAAACTCAGGGTGATTCAAAAAAAAATGCTAGCAAATATTTCCAGGTCATCGAATGCAGGTTCAGGATAGTTTTTCATTCTGGACTTTAGTATAATTAAACCCAGAAAAATTATTGAAATAAAGATTTCCAAGAGAGTTTGCTATTTAAAAATACACCTAATTTCATTGATTCCACAAATCATTAAATGGATATGTCAAATGTCCAAATGATATGATGGCAACAAACTGCCTTTTTGAAGTCAACCTTCATGAAGCCCGATGGACAGTTTCCATTCTTATTCGTGTAAACTTCCATGTCTGCGAATTAATTAGTTTTCTATAAATATTTTTTTATTGAATAATACTTTCATTGAGGTTCAATTGACCACTTTCAACTGCTGTGAGGAAGCCTAGCCAACACACAAGCCATTTCAAGCGTTTAAGAGCGCTTCATCAAGAAATTATCAGTTGGTATCATCTATTTGTAACATACAAACATCTTAACCAATGATATCTGAATTTCAGTGACAGAATAGAATAAAAAACATTCTTACAAATAATAACAGCCAATCCTCCCAGTGATCCCACGTCCAACGTTACAATCTATGTCCTCAAGGACACAGCTATACATCCTCAGAATCTCTTTAGCTATCCATATTGGTTGTCCAAACATGAAATCAAAAATCCCTATTGATAAACTCTGCCTGAATGCATATTTTATTTTGGACTCTTTCACTGCACTCTGAAATTGATAATTCACATATCCAATGATGAATTGAAAAAGGAAAAATGAAATGGATTCTATTGGAATATGTAGAATTTTGGTAATTATGCAGAACTAAAAGAACCGTTTTTGAGACGTGAAAAAATCAGTACTCACTAATTTTGGGTCCCAGAATACGAAAATGAAAACGAGAAGTCTGCAATTCTCTTAGTTTTTCCAAAAAAAATTCCCAAAGTTTCCGTTTGGAAGGTGAGGTTATATATAGTTCTAGCCAGTTTTATTGTGATTTCTCAATGAATACTCATTGGAAATGGTTTATTTAACAATCTCTGAGAGTTTCCAGCAAAATAAAGCTTTCATTTCATCGAAATCGACGATTTTGTTCGTTGTTTACATTCGTTTGTGAGCGCCATATTTCGACCTTGAAACTGTCAATCGACGCGAATTCTGCAACGTTGCCAATGTTTCAAGCTCGTAGTTAGTTAAGTTTACGTTGAGTTCGAGATAATGACGTATGTTCTCATTTCGCGCCCCTTTTTTGTTGAAACACTTGGCAAGAGTTAAGCTTACTTCCCTCCAATTCTTGTTGGCTGAATTTTGATATTTCCAATTTGAAATGGCGGGGCCCCGCTCATTGTTTTGTGTGTAAAATACACCAAGGCTCGGACCCCCTGAAAGCACATTATTGAAACGGCCTCGTTTTTTTTCTTTTGCCAAATTTTGCTTCGTCAATTTCAACAATTTGCCCGGCGCGCGCCGGGCCCGGCCCCCCTAAACGCTCATTATTTGTATGTAATACACCAAACATGAAATTTTGCTTCGTCAATTTCAACAATTTGCCCGGCGCGCGCCGGGCAAATTGTTGAAATTGACGAAACAAAATTTGGCAAAAGGAAAAAAAACGACGCCGTTTCAATAATGAGCGTTCATTGGGTCCGAGCCTTGGTGTATTACACACTCAGACCTTTGTAAAAGATTACACACAAAACAATGAGCGGGGCCTCGCCATTTCAAATTGGAAATAAAAAAAATAGCCCAACAAGAATTGGAGGGAAGTAAGCTTAACTCTTTCTTGCCAAGTGTTTCAACAAAAAAGGGGCGCGAAATGAAAACATACGTCATTATCTCGAACTCTACGTAAATTTAACTACGAGCTCGAAACATTGGCAACGTTGCAGAATTCGCGTCGATTGACAGTTTCAAGGTCGAAATATGGCGCTCACAAACGAATGTAAACAACGAACAAAATCGTCGATTTCGATGAAATGAAAGCTTTATTTTGCTGGAAACTCTCAGAGATTGTTAAATAAACCATTTCCAATTAGTATTCATTGAGAAATCACAATAAAACTGGCTAGAACTATATATAACCTCACCTTCCAAACGGAAACTTTGGGAATTTTTTTTGGAAAAACTAAGAGGATTGCAGACTTCTCGTTTTCATTTTCGTATTCTGGGACCCAAAATTAGTGAGTACTAATTTTTTCAATGCGCTCAACCAGTTCTTTTAGTTCTGCATAATTACCAAATTTTATATTGCTATAGATGCACGATCAACTTACATGAATTTTATTGCAGAGTTGATGCAAATTTGAAGCTCTTTCTTGAGCATTTCCATCTTCAGCATATTTGATTATGCATTGAAGGTACCTATTAATACTAGACAATAAGATTTCAACATTATCATCTCTATCCTCATTCTTTGAGGAATCACATCTTCGTCTAACTTCATCGATCAACTGGGAGAAACTATCTGACAATTCCACAATAGTTGCTTCCGACTGCAAAAGAAAATATTTTTAGTTGCCCTTGAATGTTAAATTTTCCTTACCTGTAGAAATTTATCTGCGCTTTTTTGAAAATTGACTTCGGAATCCATTATATACGGATATATAATAACGACGTTATTTTTAATTGTACGAAATATTTGGAACTACGAAATAACGAGCGAACATTCCATTCTTATTCGTAGTTTTGATTTTCACAATTATTTGCACAGTACGGAACAGCTCTAGTCCTCTAGTATTTGGTGAATTGCAGAATTGCGCCAAAATCAAATACGAATTACATGGAGGAACTTGTACCACAGACTAGTTAGTCTATGGACTGTGACTGTACTCGTACTTCGTACTTCACCTCGGGGGTAATCCAGTATCCAGTTGAGCAATTCAGGGGGGTGGCACTCTCATACAAAGCACAAATCATAAATAATCTGAGTTACACCAGCGCCCTCTGAAGTGTATCCCGGATGAACAACCTGATAATTCAATGCCGATAAATAGGAATCTTTCATTATTGGAGAGCATGTTCCGTCATCCATGTCTGTTAACATTGTCAAAGTCAAAGAGTACTTTTGTATATAAACAATAAGAGCTGTCATTATAAACGCCTGATATATGATATAATTTCAATGCTATAAATATATTTTTCATATTATTATAATATATAATTCATTTGTCTGAAGGGGCATGGTAATCTCTTGGATCTGTGAAGAAGTGGAAATGAAGAAGATTGTGAGGTTATATTGTTCTTTGATTTTTCAAAAAATTGTATGTACCATTTCGAACAAAATGAAAACCACCTTTTTAATTTCCAATCCGTGCCAAGCACAATTCGAAATATTAGTTTTTCATTCAAGTGTCCAAAGTTTTTTAAGAATGTCTCCAAGTATAAGAAACTGTTCTGTTCCTGGTTGCGTAGATAGGACTAGTAAGAGGTAAGTTACTGTTGTTTGCTTCATGATCATTTCTACAATTTATACTCAATATTTGTTATGTGTTTAGGTATACAATTCCGACTCATAAGGCCTGCAAGCAAACTTGGTTGGAGAGAATAAAAAATCCCAAATTGTCAAGCATGGAACTGGGTATTAAATTTATATTATTGTTTTACATAGGTGAAATAAACAAAATATTATGTGGAAAAACCAGTGTCGAAATTCCATCTGACCCCATCGTTAAAATGGCATTGGTTAAATATGATAAAAGGAGATGGAACCGATAATAATTTTGTTTATTCAATCGATAATAATATATTTTCAATATTCACCATTGAAAACCGGAATTGTCAAAAAAGATTTGAGTAAAATATTTTTGTGTGTTCTCTTGAGTGGAATATTATTATTGATATTAATTCATGTGGATATTTATAAACATGTATAAATAAATAATTATTAACTCCTATATAAGACTTTGACTTTTATCCTTGATGTTTTACATTTCAAGCTTTTTATTAGATTTGGCGATTTCTCTTTAATACAAATAATCATCGTATCTTATAAGAACTTGAAATTTGAAAAATATTTTTATACAAATTAATAGTGCATAAGACGATGCCCCTTGTTTTTCTACAAAAACCGCTAGATGGCGCCTCTGTCATTCTACGCCGATATCGGCTGTTAGTACGAACGACCAAATATAGATGGCGCTGACGTAATGAACATAATTTGGATTAAGAGTTGCCTATCTATAGTTAGTCTATGGAGCAATTGACCAATGACCAGTTCTTTAAACAAGTGAGATTTGGAGGCCGATTTGCGCATGCGCGGACAAAACCGTTGTTGCCAGATTGTGCTAATACGTTTCTTTAGATTGAAATGTTGAAGAAAAGGAATCATTACATAAGTATAAAGCAAAGTCGATTTCGCTGTCTGTCACTGTCTGTATGTCCCTATGTATGCTTAAATCTTCAAAACTACGCGACGGATTTTGAAACGCTTTTTTTTAATAGATAGAGTGATTCAAGAGGAAGGTTTATATGTATGATACTTGCATAATATTGTAGAGAAACACTGATTAATTTACAGGTTTCTTATGTGATGTCGTAAATAACTATGTATTTTCATAGTTTTGGTCCATGTCATAAGGCGCGAATTCGCGTATCACCCATGTTATTCTTACTGTAAGATAGGAAAATGATCCTTATGGTGTTGGTTGATGATGCGGGGCGATCGCAGTGAAATATCCAATAGTACCTAACAGAGATTTAAGTTCATATTTGGAGTGAAGTGAATACCGAAATTCACCGTCCAAACAGATATCACGTCATTGTTGCTTTGAAGCCAGTTACTGTGATCAAATTACGCTCCTCATTACCTTAGACTAGGGGGAGTCCGGGAGAGTTGACCCGCTCTGCACTAAAATACCCATATTTTTTTTAGGGTAACATATACCAAGTTTTTGTCGATTTCATTTGAAACTGCACTATTAAGCTACATTTTGTCCTAAGAACGACTAGTGTACCTCAAATAATTTGACAGTTATATGCGAATTCTCGCAAAAACAATTTTGGCTAATTTGTCCCGCCTAGGTGGGACACTCTACCCTCCTTATAGGGAGACATTACTCGAATTCAAAAATGGATGAAATAATGATTAAAATGATGACTTTTTCAAAAAAATATAATATTTTTGTTAAGGCACAAGTATAACGTAAAAAAGAAAAAATAGGAACCTATCTATATATATATAACTATAACTAACTATCCCTCAGATAATGTGTTTCTATCGGTTCCATATTTCATGGCAGCACCTCTAATGCCGGCCATACACGTTACGGTCTACCGGAGAGGTATACCTGCGCAGGCATGCCTGTGCAGGTCAACCGGAGCGTGTGTGGGATTAGACCTGTGCAGTTTTTTCAACCTGCACAGGTGACCGGTTACGGTCTACCGGAGAGGTATACCTGCGCAGGCATGCCTGTGCAGGTCAACCGGAGCGTGTGTGGGATTAGACCTGTGCAGTTTTCTCAACCTGTACAGGCGACCGGTGCAAGATCGAAAATCAATATTTTTGAGTGACACCGTACGATGTGCCTGTGCATGTGTGCATGTACAGGGTGGGCAAAATTGGTGCTACATGAACTAAAACATATGATACATTTCTGAAACGGGAAAAAAAGGCGATTCTTTCTAAGTCAGTTCCAACTACTGTTTCCATAAGAAAAAACACAACTTACGCCACTGGATTGCTATCAGAAAAGTGCCTGTATAATGTTTTTATTCCAACATCCTAGCATAAACAGAAACGGAGATAATGACCAAAATTGAAATCGCCAAAATTTCAATTTTGGCCTATTACTCGGAAACGAAAGAAGATAGAGGAATACAGTTGATGGCATTATCAGTTTCTTGAAAAAAGAGGACTATAACGTGCCATTCATTTTTCTCTATCTCCTCGGGTTAAAAAGTTTGAGTTCATATAGCAACAATTTTGCCCACCCTGTACACCGGTCGCCTGCGCAGGTCACGTCATTTGCTGTCATAAACGTTGTCGCCGTCAGTTGTCCCCACGTCGAGTAGTGAATGATATCGTATTGTCACCTGTATCAAAAATCAATACGCAAAAATGGCACCAACAGATTCTACTAAAAATTTCCTTGAAGATTTTATTGAAATATATAAAACGCATTCATGCCTATCGCAAGTCAAAAACAAAGCGTACCATGATCGAGACAAAAAAGAAGCTGCAGAGACACGACCGACGTCCGGTATACCTGCACAGGTATACCTGCGCAGGTATACCTCTCCGGTAGACCGTAACGTGTATGGCCGGCATTATAGATTTTCCCCTATCAATTTCATCTATAGCCTTTTTATGCATTTAAATTACTCCTCTGTCTTGTTTTTTTATATTTGAAGGGCATCTTGGGTGTTTGTTTATCTGAAAATGTAAAAAATCATTTTGAAAGCGAATTACAGGAGAGATTACGTTAAGTCTCCTTTCTACATATGACTAATGTCTCCCACCCCACATCTGTCTGTTGGTTGTTTAATTTTGAAAAAAATATATGCGACATTCATAAAAGCTTTATTCTGTTAGTGCTAGTAGGATACATACACTTACCATTTGCATAAGTTATTTGGGTGAATTTATAGATACAAGAAAACAGCAATGAAATTTCAAAAAACGAGAAAATTCACTTTCCAGACGCAAAATCACTATATCACTTCGCACTCCTAAATCTACCTGACGAACGCAATGGTGTCGCGGGAGAATGAAGGGGTGGCCAAAGGGCATCCAAGAAGTGGAGACCCCATCTTATACCTAGTGACACAAAGTATTAATTAGCCGTGGTTATAGTCTCCCCCCTGGTTAACTCTCCCGTTTTTGATAATAATTTAACTATTGATAATAATATTGATCGTCTATGGGCCGCTTTAAGCGGCCCATAGACGATCAATATTATTGTGCAATATCCCGGGTTGTACAATAAAACTGATCGTGTGTAGACGACATTGAAGGTTGTGCAATATATTGCGTGAAATTCAAATCCGTGAAAATATATTGTGCAAACGGAAAAGAATTGTGCCGTCTGTAGGCAACATTGCGCAATATCCCGTCAGTCTGTCTCATTGTACAACCGTCAATATCACCCCCACACGATTCAATTTATTGCACAAACCAACTTATTGTACAATAATATTGAGTGTCTGTGGGCGGCCGTCAAAGTATTGTGCAATCCAAATTGCACAATAATATTGATCGTCTATGGGCCGCTTAAGCTCATTACTGGTACGGAACAGTGACTACCTGTGACTTTGAGATAGCAGTGATTTATTAATCACAGTGAATAAAATATCGCTCATCCCTATATTCACTTGCTTATCAAATTATAATCAGAAAAAAAGTAAAAAAAACAATAACAATCCAACACTTAATACAGGGTGTTTCACCATAAACTGGACAAACATATATAGCCGTGTAGATGGCACCGAGGTAGTCATTTTTGCCTTATGACATATACCCCGTTTTCAACGCATAAGCGAAAGCGAGATACAGGGTGTTTAATGTCAACTTTGAGCAATATTCTGATAACTGTGGTGAGTTATGCGTGATTGCGTGACATTTGAAATAACGGTTACTGGTCACATCTTAGTATTGTTTAGGGCTCAATTCAATTGTAGTGTAGAATTCTGAAAAAAAATTTCAAAATGGCGGAAAGCCTGCAAAGTTTTATTTTTTTTTCTCGGTTGCTAATTTGAAAAGCACTATTTCAACGTACTCGATTTTCTTAGATTTTCCGTGAAAAAATGTTTTCAAAATTCGAACTCAACTTTTTTTTCACATGTCTCCAGTAAAAAAAAATTCGGCCGAAATTGTTGAAATTTTTGAAAGCAAAGTCGCTTTCGCTGTCTGTCCCTATTTCTTCAGCATATGAAATATCATATCATAGGCAGTAACATTATATTCTTGTTCCAGAAAGAAATTTTATAATCCTGATAACCCACAGGATGCTGAAGAGCTGATCAGTTTCATCAATGAAATATCTGATGATGATGAAAATTATAATACTTTATGGGAATGTGATCACCTCGACTTTGTTCTATTACCTCCAGATGATGGCCATGATACTGACAAAGAGGACGGTAAAAGTGATGAGGAAGAGTTTGAAATGAATGATTTAGGAAAGGGTATTCTGAAACAACCGGTTGAACTTTATGCTGTTCAAAATGGAGATAAAGAGAAAATTGAAAATGAACCAGGCCCCAAAAGTTCGACATTTACTTGTGATTACACAGATGAAGACGATATACCACACTCGCCCTCTTAGCTAAAAGAATAAAAAAAAGATGGTAAAGGCCATATACCTAGCAGCCAGAATGATCGTAAGAAATCAGTTACAAGAAGGGACAGAAGGTGGCAAACAAAATTACTGAACCCAATTGCAGAAAAACTGAAATTTTCCAAAGGTCCTCTGCCAATTATCACGGATAAAATAAAGAATGACGAATTTTCACCCATAGAGTTATTCAAACTTTTTTTTTCTGAAGAATTCGTTCAATTCATTTGCGATGAAACCATAAAATATGCTGCTTTCAAAGGTGACCATACCTTCCTCGTTTCAACTGGGGAAATGTACGTTTATTTTGGAATTCTAATTTTATCTGAGTACAACAAGTTGCCTTCCAGAAGAATGTATTGGGAGAGAAAGTCTGATTCCTACAATCATTTGGTGAGCAATAGTATATCAAGGGATCGGTTTGAGTTGATACATCGTTACTTACATTTATTTATTTTTGTATTTATTTATTTATTTAAATATGGAGAAGGGTTGAGGTTGAACCTATAAACCCAGGAAATTTGAATACACTGGAATGTGAACAACGAAACTAGAAAACACACAAAAAAACATAAGAATTCTGATATCAAACAAAGTAATGAAAACAGGTGAGAAACTAGCGATGTTGGGCTCTCCACGCATGGTATCTGTTCTTGAAGGTATTGACCGTAGGGGCTTCTACGACTGTGGATGGTAACCCATTCCAGAGGTGGAAAATCCTATTGGAGAGGAATTTCTGGCGTGTTGTTGTTTTGAATGGTTCCTTCAGAAGCTTCAAACGGTGGCCTCTCAGATTGTTGGAGTTTAACCGAAACATGTCCCTGAAATCCTCACCAAGATGACCGGCCATAGCTTGGTATGCAAAAATGAGGTCTCCCCGATCACGACGCTCGGCAAAGCTGTCCAGCCCAAAAATGCCCAATCGTTCTTCATAGGACGGTCTGGGGTAAGTGTAGGGTAAACGAGTGGCCCGACGCTGAACCGATTCAAGGGCATTCTCATCAAATCTGGTCGATGGCCACTAGACCTGTCCAGCGTATTCGATTATCGGGCGGATGTAGGTTTTATAGAGGAAACTGTAGACTCTACAATCAGAACCCCTGAAGGACTTTCCGAGGAGGAAAGTTATTTGCTTCGCCCTCCCAACCACAGTTGAAATGTGATCCGACCAGGTGAGATCTGAAGTTACAGTTATTCCAAGGTCTAGGTGGCTAGTTACCGATTGCAGTTGGTATCCGTCGATGTTGTAGGATATGCGTGGATTGTTTTTGCCAATATGGAGGACGCAACACTTTTCCCTGTTGAGAGGCAACAACCAGTCGTGACACCATCGTGAAAGTATATCCAAATCGGCTTGAAGAGTGTGAGAGGATAGAAGTGGCAAGTTGAAAAGTTTGGCATCGTCTGCAAACATGGAACAGCGCGACCTGAGGCAGGCCGGTAGATCTGAAATATATAACAGGAAGAGAACTGGGCCCAAAACAGAGCCCTGCGGTACACCAGATGACACAGCCCTTTCTGCAGTTGAGTACATTGTACCCACTCGTACTCGGAACTTTCGGTTCGATAGGAAAGCCTCGAGCCACTTCAACAATTTGCCTCTCAGTCCAAGATGTTCCAGCTTCGAGAGGAGTCGTCTGTGAGGAACTCGGTCAAATGCCCTCGCGAAGTCCAAGTAAATTACATCGACGGGATTTCCAGAGTCGAGCGCTCTGGTCCACTCAGCAAGGCACGACAGAAGGTTTGTAGTTGTCGAACGACGGGGAAGGAAACCATGTTGGGACTCAGGAATGATATTTTTTTCAGAGCAGAAGTTAATAACGTGGTCGCTTATGATTCTTTCAAGTATCTTGGAAACTGAGGAGAGGATGCTTATAGGTCGATAATTTTGGGGGTCAAGTTTGTCTCCCTTCTTGAATATTGGAGTTATCGATGACGAAAGCCAATCACTTGGGATGGATGATGACTTCAGTGACTCTGAGAAGATCATATGTAGAGAGGTCGCAAATGCTCCAGAACAAGTGTTTAGTAGGCGTGCAGTAACCCCATCGATTCCCGGAGCCGCATCAATCCTAAGCTCCGAGAGGTATTCTTTAATGACTTGTTCATCGAATACTACCTCAGATAGCTCCGCCTCAACACGCTGGACCTCAGGAGCAGGAATAGTACCAGGGGGTTCGATGGTGTAGGATGATGCGAAGACCTCAGCAAATATGTCGGCCGTCTCACCAGCGCCTCCACACGGGTCACCATTAGAGTTTCTCACTGTTGGAACAGCAACCTTGGAATTCATGCATGTTCTCACGTATTTGTACAGCCTCTTCCTGTTCCCAGACTCCACCAACCTTCTCTCGTATGATGACTTTGCCTCTTGAATAGACGACGTGACATAGTTGGAAAAAGAGCGATGATTTTGATAATCTGTGATCGATCCACTGCGGGAAAATCTACGCCATGATGCCCTCTTTTGTCTAACGAGCCTCATTAAACCTTCGTCTATCCAAGGTTTTAGTGGATTCTGCTTGACCGCCCTAGTTCGCTCGTTGGCAGTCACAGCTTCACGCGTAATGTCGAGAAATATTCTCCACATGGAGTTAATATCGCTAGCGCCCGTGAACGCTCCCCCCCAGTCAGTCCCATCAAGATATTCTGAAACTTTCTCGTAGTCAACAAATCGCAGAGTTTTCTCGCAGCTTCGAACCCCGGAAACAACCTGTATTTGAATCTCTGTGGTTAATACTGAATGATCGGACTTTCCGAAAGGAGGCATATAATTTAGGTCAGATATTAAGTTCGGGTCAGATACTATGAAGAGGTCCAGAAGAGAAGGGGTTTGACCAGTTCTATACCTTGTGGGGCGAGTAACAAGTTGATGGCATCCAGAATTGTGGACGAACTCAGCATAAGGACAGGATGAAGAACCCTGTGGAACCAATGACCAATCAACGTTGGGACAATTGAAATCTCCCGTGATCAGAATATTCCTGTGCCGCGCGATAATATCTGTGAGGAATTGGATGCATTCTGTGTCGGAGGGACAGGGGCGAGGTCTATATATGCATCCTACTAGAATGGAGTTATAATTATTCGTAATGTTGATGAACAAGTTGTCTATGTCCGGCCAATCCTGATGCTCAACCTGCAGGTTGAATTGTTTGGTGATCTCGTCACTTATGTAAATACAGACACCCCTGTGTCCCAAAGTCTCATAACTGTCGTGACGAAAAAGGGAATATCCTGGTATAGCAAAAATCGAATCACTTATGGTTGCTCTAAGCCATGTTTCTGTGATGAATACAATAAAAGGCTTCTGCATTTGTACGAAAGTTAATAGTTCCGGAAATTTTGGCGCGATCGACTGGATGTTAGTGTACAATATGGGCCATATACTCAGATCAATTAGTTTTTTGGGAGTTTAGGAGAACACCCATCACTGCGTACAATCGTTGGAACTTGCTCGATATATTTAATAGTGAGGTTCTGCTCTCCCCGCTCCCGCCTCAACGTAAGCTCCTCTCTGAGAGCCTTAAGCTTGATGATTTGGTCCTTCGTTTTATCCTCCTGGACTTTAATGTTTCTATAAAGCGGGTGCCCACGAAGAGAAGATCTATGGCGCAGAATGTTTGCAGCTGTGTTAGGATTAGAAAAAGACAACTTCGTCCATCTTGGTCGAGTCTTGTCTTTGGCCGGAAGTCTGACAACATTTGTTAGCGATCTACTGGAGGATTCTTGTATGTGTTCTATGATGGTGGAGACCTCTTCCCGGTCCACCTCCTCCTCACCCCCCTCTGGTAGATTGGTGATAATAATATTATGGGACCTGCGCAAACGATCCAAAATTTGAGGAGTGGAATCAGGAGAAACCGCAACAGATGGGAGAGCACCACTGAAAGTAGACTCGAGATGAGCAACCCTATACTGGCCACAGCGGATATCTCCCCGCACATAACAGACTGGTCCTTTCGAAGCTTTCCCATACTTTCCCCGTGAGATTTCAGCTCTGACTCATGTGCAGTAAGCAATAACGAGTGCTTATCGATTGCATCGGAGCAACTAGCTATCTGTGCAAAGAGATCATCCTGACGTCTCTCTATACGTGCTACACTGGTTGACAAATTTTTCATTTGCTCCATTAGAATTTCAAAGTGCTTCACCGTCAATGACTCCGCAGGAGAGCTCTCTGAGGAGGCTCCAACTGATGGTGATGGTGGGCGCTGACTTGACGAGTTACTTCGCAGTAATCGTTTTTCTGGAGGAGCATTGACGGATGGTGATATTGGATGTTGGCCTGCAGAGGAACTCCGCAGCAACCTCTCATTAGAGTTACACAAGGAACAAGACCATTTTTCTCCTCTTTCCTCCAAGAAACTAAGAAAGACACATCCGATTTCGTAAGGTTAACGCAACTATGATGGAAAATTTTATCGCATTTTGAACATGGGACCATAACAGTTGTAGTCGAGAATGGTCTGTTACAGACTGCACAGCTGCACGGCATTATGTATGTGCAAACGAGGTGAAAACCAGAGCAAAAGAGGATTGAAAACAAAGAGGACTTTTCACCTTCTTGGGTCTATAAGAAGGACTTGCACAGAAGTGGAAGACCACGGCAAGGAAAGGGACAGGGTGGGCGTGAGGATAAAATGTCGCACCCGTTGGCGCGGCGAGATCGGAATCGAAATATAAGTCGGATAGTGGGTGCTCGACCTAAAATTTGACAGTCTGAACGGAGAAACGCGAGCGCGCAGGATGTATCGAGCCCAAGGTCACGCGACTCCAGAAATCAAAATCGAAGAATCCTTGTAAACAATAATACAGTATTGTAATATTAGTAAATTCGCAAAGAGAGACAGTTATACTTGCGTAATGAGTAGGTCGATTCCAACAGTATTGAACAAATCAATTATCTTGAAAATTAATCGGTTTTACCACTTTTTCGAAACCAAAACAACGAAGCAGTTCACACACGTTCGCACGTCTCGCATTCACATTTGATGATAACACATTTCAATGATAACAACAAAATTGATCCTAGTAATAGTAATAGTAAACAAGCTATAATAAAAAAATCATTTTTAAAAAAGCTTTTATAATAACAACATTCATCCGCCATTTTGAAGCCGCCATCTTGAATTCCTCAATTTTGAAAAATCGTAATTTCCGACCCAGAAAACCCCCAGATACCAATTTTGAATAGAATCGGATCATAATTACAAAACTCGTCCGCCATATTTTAGCCGCCATCTTGAATTTTTCAATTTTGACGGAAGAATCATCATTGTCGAACCCAAAAACCCCCATATACTAATTTTGAATGGAATCGGATGATAATTACAAAACTCATCCGCCATTTTGGAGCCGCCATTTTGTTTTTTTCTATAAAAAATATTTCATGATGCATTGTCACCAGAATTATGTACACCTGCCAAATTTCAAATCAATCGGACGATTAGAAGTGTGTCATATTCAACTTGCAAGATTTGATTACAGATAGACAGACAGACAGACAGACAGACAGACACCGGGACAGGTGAAACTAAATAAAAGCTTTTAAAAAAGGGGTTACAGTTCACTGCGACCTTAAGGTCTATTGTGCCCCCTGACAGAGCTGTTATCATCGCGCCTCCTACAGCTCGCCTTCCAGTTCCAGAGATTTGATGAAATCCAGAATCTGGGACGGCTTCAAGGAGGATAACTCCCCACTTCTACAAGTTTCTTGTCCAAAGCACTCTTTCCTTTGGCTTGCAATGGCATAGCATTCCGTAACCAGGTGAATAGGAGTTTCTTCCTCCTCCCCACAGAATCTACACTCGTCAGTGTCTGATAAACCCATTCTCAACAGATGCTTTTTTAGGCGACAATGTCCTGTGAGAAAGCCAGTGAGTAGGTGAAGTTGGTTTTTACTGAGATCCAGATATTTTTTGGATCTAACAGTTTCAAAGTTCCGGAGGAACTTTTTGGAGTGATCCATCCCTGGGAGATTCCGCCAGAGTTTTTCTCTTTCGGTTTTCTCCTTCAGCATAAACTCCTTCTTATAGGTGCATTTTCCTATACCACAGAAGGGTTCTGGGCCAGTGAGTGGTGTCTGTGCGCCCTTTCTGGCCAGTGTATTGGCCTCTTCGTTTCCTACGATTCCCGAATGACCGGGAACCCAGATTAAAGAGACCTTATTCTTCTTGCCTACCTCATTGAGTTTGTTTCGGCACTCCCAAATCAGCTTTGAGTCAATGACGTAGGAGCTCAGTGCTTTGATAGCAGCTTGACTATCTGTATGAATAGCTATATCGCACTTCTGATAGTTTCTTTCTAGATTTATATCTAGACATCTTGCGATTGCAAGTATTTCCGTTTGAAGGACGCTTGTACAGGAGCCTAACGATAGTGCACACTTGGTACTTGTCCCGTATATCCCAGCGCCAGCTCCTGTAGCGGTTTTAGAACCATCTGTATACCATTTCATTGTATTTTCTTTGAGATTGTAGTTGGTGTATTCCCTTTCCCAATCCTCTCTTTTACTTAGAAGTGTACTGAAGTTCTTCTCAGTGCTTACTTTCTTGATCATAACATCACTAGGAAGGTTTGCAGATGAGGTGTAGTCATTCAGAGAGGACCAAGCTCTCTGAAACCTGACTTTCTCATTGCCTGCTCCTTCTTTAGATACTCTGAGGATGGCCTCATGGGCTACCCTATCAATCACTAGATGTAGAGGTGTGAGGTCTGTGATGATCTCAAGCGCCCTGGTTGGGCACGTTCTCATAGCTCCCGTGATGCACACACAGGCAAGCCTTTGTACTTTATCGAGCATTTTCCTCGTACTTGCCTGACTTGCCTTAGCAAACCAGGCTACTGCCCCATATGTGATTATAGGTCTTACAATCATGACGTACATCCATCGCAGTATTTTTGGGTTACAGCCCCAGTTCCTGCCGCATAGACGCCTGCATGCCATCAGAGCTCTTGTAGCTCTGCCAGTAGCATTATCAACATGCTTATTCCACAGAAGTTTGCTATCTAGTGTTATTCCTAGGTATTTGACTTCAGACCCCCACTCCAAGATATTTCCGTTTAATACTAACGTTTTCATGGCTGGAAGTTTCCTCTTCCGAGTGAACGGAATCAATGTGGTCTTGGTTGGGTTGATGTTAAGCCCCACTGACAAGCACCACTGCTCAATGATTCTAAGGCCCTTCTGCAATAGGTCGCAGAGAGTGCCTTCGAATTTGCCTCTAATTATTAATACTATGTCGTCAGCATAGCCTACACATTCGAAGCCAAGCTCCGTTAGCCTGTGGGTCCATAGGAGGGGGGATAACACCCCACCCTGAGGTGTTCCACGAGTAGCTTTGACGAAGACGGATTCCTCACCCATCGATGTCTCAGCTATTCTCGTCGTTAACACCTCATACATCCATTTTAAGATGGTATTATTCACTCCTCGCCTCTCAAGTGCATCTCTGACAGACACGTGTGTTGTGTTGTCAAAGGCCCCAGATACATCCAGGAAGGCACACATGGCGATTTCTTTGTTATTCAGAGTTCTCTGGATGACTTCAGTCAGCTGATACAAAGCGGTCTCCGTTGAACGTCCCGCTCTGTAAGCATGCTGAGAATTGTGAAGTGGTGTTTTTTCCAGATGCTCCGTTATTATGTAGTTATCTACGACTTTCTCCATCGTTTTAAGAAGAAACGATGTCAGGCAAATGGGTCTGAAGGAACGAGGGTCAGTCCCGTCCTTTTTCCCTGCTTTGGGAATGAAGGTTACTTTTGCCCTTCTCCACTTTTCAGGTATTTGACCCAATGCTAAGCTGCTTCTTGTGATCTTCAGTAGATGAGGTAGGATCTCCTCCACTCCTTTTTGCAGGAGTATCGGAAACACCCCATCTACTCCTGGGGATTTATACGGCTGAAAGGTGCTTATTGCCCATTCGAGTCGTTGCCTTGTGAATATACTCTTAGCAATGTCCCAGTCCTCCTTGCGGGAGTTCTTGGTGTGCTTCATTGCTATTACAGTATTACTTATTGGTTCACTACCCGGGAAGTGTGTTTCGAGAAGAAGACTGGATCGTTCCTTCTCTCCTTCAGTGTACGAACCGTCTGGCCTTTTAAGCGACATAGTGGGGTTAGTTCCCCCTTTTGCATTGACTTTCTGAAGTCTGGCTGCTGTGGGAGTGGAAGTGATGCTTTCACAAAAGGCTTGAAAATTAAGTCTTTTGGCCTTCCTGATTTCCTTGTTGTACTGAGTAAGTTTCTCAGTGTACCCTTCCCAGTTACTGTCCCGTTTGGCTTTATTAAAGAGCCGACGGACTTCCTTTCGGAGGTTTGACAGGTTGTCATTCCACCAAGGAGCTTCTTTACTTGATCGAGCTTTGGTCAATGGGCAGCTGGAGTGGAAAGCCTCCATCATTGCCTCGCTTGCCTGCTCAACATGTTGCTCCAAATCGTAACAAAGGTGTTTTTCCCGCCCTATTACGATTTGATCCAAATTATTCTTCAGATGGCTTCTATAAAGAAACCAATCTGTCTTTCTAGGATTTCGAATCACGGGTGGCAAGGTAGTATCTCCCTCCACCCTAAACTCGATAATTCTATGATCAGAGAGTGAAGGTTCATCCATCACTCTCCAGGAAGTGACATACTTCCTGGCAGCGACGTTGACAATTGTCACGTCCAGGACCTCTTCTCTTGCTCTCGTGACAAAAGTTGGTGTAGTCCCTACATTCAATGTCTCGAGATTGTTAGCCAAGAGATATTCAAGCAAGCACTCACCTCTGGTGTTATTGTTCGTGCTGCCCCAAATAGTATTGTGTGCGTTGGCATCACATCCAATTATGATTGGCAACTTTCTGCTGTTGCAGTAACGTACTAACCGCTGTACTTCCTCTGGCGGTGTTATTGGCCCATCTCCAGCGAAGTATGCGGATGCTATGACAATGTCTCGGTCAGTGCCCCCAACATTGAGGTGTACCATAATCGGAATTAGGTCCCGAGACATATATTCTGAAACACAAGTATACTTGATATTGCTTCTTATGAGCACACAGGCACGTGGAGACGTTTGCCTTTGGTCATAAACCAGTCTTGAGTCTTTGCATCCCAAGCCCAGGATTTGGCCTTCTTTGTTGATCCAGGGTTCCTGGATCAGAGCAATGTTCAATTGCAGTCTCGCAAATAACCTTGCCATCACCGCTGAAGATCCCTTCGCGTGATGCAGGTTTGCTTGTAATACTCTTGAGAAGATGATTATTGATATTTGGGGGAGGGATGGTGGGTACCCAGTCCCTTTACGCCCCAACCTTCATCTTCTCCTGTCCCTCCTCAGATTCCTTGTGGGGTATTTCCCTTCCGGAATCTGAGTCGGTACCTTCGGCCACCGGGCAGCTCAGCTCGGTTCCCCGGAAAGCAGAGAGAATCTCCGCTTCCATTGGCGTCCCGGTAAAGCCACCGGGTTGACCCAGACTTGCGTCTTCCTTTTCTCCCTGCGTTTTGGGTTCCCGGGATGTGGAGGGCATCTCCACGTCCACTGAACCCACCGCAGGGACAATTCTACTCTTCAGCCCTGAGACTGGGATGCGCCCAAACCGGAAGTTTAGGCTGCATTCCACTGCCTTCAGAGCTTCCTCTGATTGGGGATCGATCCCAATCGTGAGGACTGTTCCCTTGCCCTCTTTCTTGGAGTTCAGAACTCTCCATGCCCCAGTATTGAGGTTGGAGTTCTGAACTTCCACGAGTCTGAGGATTTTCTCAGACTCCATCTCTTGGCTTCTTGGAAAGAAGACCGTGATGTTGGTGGGCTTGGGGATGTCGTCTCCCTCTAGCACCACCAACTCAGGCCCCTTCCAAGATTTCAATTGCGGAACTGATCGCTTGATCCATTCCGCAGATCCCTGAGATCCACAGTCTACCAACATCATTCCATTTTTGAAATGAACGCCAGCAAAGTGGATCCCCCTTTCCTGGCTCTGGCACATCTCCTCCACTAAAATATCCTCTAGGGAGGAAAGTTGCTCGGCCTCCAGGGTAGCCTTGGGGTAGTCCTTAGGCATAATTCCTACCCTGGAGGTTTTCTTTGCTTTGACAGCTGCTGCATAACCGGTGGCTTGCCCAGTTTTTGCTGCAGCCGTCTTCAGCTTCTTTGCTGGAGGCCGCTGCGGAGGTGTCATAAGCTCCGGGCCTCTTTTGCTACTCAAAGGAGTGGTCTCCGGAGCCGGGCGCCGAAGGGCCTGCTCCCTAGCCTCCTCAGGTTTAATACCCTGGTGGAGGAGTCGCAGGTACCTCCGAACTCCCGCCCCACTAAGACCCCTCCTTAGCGGGTCGTCCCTGCCACCCGGTTGTCCCAGTTGGGGCAACTGGAATGGCAGTCGCGCTTTTTTCGGTCTATTGACCTTCCCCTGTGAAGGGTGCCCGGAAGAAGAGGCGGAGGATTTCTCCACCCCTTTTCCGGTGGTGTTTTTATTTTTTTTCAGATCCATGTTTGGTCCCACGAGAAGCAAGGGTCTGAACAGTCCACCTCTGCAGAGCCCCGCATGCAGAGGTAAGGGGTTTAATACAATGGAGTTCCCCCTGGTGCTCCAAGGTTGAAACCAGTGGAGACTAGTCCTCTATCTAGCCACGCATCCCTTGGCCTGGTTTCCCACCGTGGATTTAGAATTTTTAATGAGGTTGTTTCCTCTCGGTCT
The DNA here is from genome assembly GCA_910592335.1 of Adalia bipunctata. NCBI lineage: Eukaryota > Metazoa > Arthropoda > Insecta > Coleoptera > Coccinellidae > Adalia > Adalia bipunctata. The sequence continues at coordinate 18,341,292 of OU342957.1, forward strand.
AGGCGGTCAAGCCAAGACCCCCCCCATTCCATTGGCCCGCGAGACATGACCACAGACAGCCAAGGAATATTGGTATTACAGGATGGTCCCGAGGTGAGCTCGGGGTCCCACCTGGCATCGTAATCCTGGTGCAATCCCTAGGCCACGATACTACAGCCGGGACAGGAGAAGTTGGTCCGCGGCAAGGTATTAAAAGGCTACCAGTTGAGTTTTTAGGCACAACGAGCCGATTCTATTTCCCTGCAGGCCTCTTCCTCATATACAGTCATCGTTGGAGGCCACCTCCTATTCGCCACCTGGAGACGCGCCGGGTCGGTTCTTCACTCCGTCCATATATACGAGCATTTCACTGCTCGCACATGGAACCCGGAAATTGATCCTAACAACAAGCTGTACAAGATACAACCTCTCATAGATCGAATCAATAAAATATCACAAGAATTAGCAATACCTCTTGGCGAAAATTATTCTTTGGATGAGGCCATGGAGCTGTATTATGGCCACCACCATATGAAACAGTTCATACGGGGCAAACCAATAAGATATGGATTCAAGTTTTGGTGTCTCTCCACATCTGAAGGGTATTTACTGAAATTTGCTCCGTACTGCGGTGCTGGTGATAAGTCATTGGGATCGTCAGTAACAGAAAATTTATGCCTTCAGTACCTACCTCCAGGTAGCACAGTTTATATAGATAACTTTTTCAATTCACTCCCCCTTTTGGAAATTTTGAAAGCAGAGCAAATATCCTGTATCGGTACAATTCGATCGGATAGGGTGGAGAAGGCACCATTGAAGGACCTCAAGAAGGAACCACGTGGAAGTACTCACGTCTTGCAGCAAGATGATAAATCCATTTGATTGATAAGATGGCATGATAACAGCCAGGTAACTATCGGAACCAACGTTGATATCGATCAGGTCTGCCTTACCAAAGGCAAGTGTAAGCATTGGTCGAAAAAAGAAAGAGCCTATGTTCAGGTGGACCAACCTAGTCTTGTCAACTTGTACAACCAAGGAATGGGTGGACTTGATTTATTCGACAAACTAAGGGGCCTATATCGAATCCGAATACGCTCCAAAAAATGGTACTTGCCATTCGTCAGATTCTGTTTGAATGGAGCCTTGGTGAATATGTGGATTCTTTACAGGAACGTCCATCCGAAAGTTAGTTTATTGGAATTTACAAGGAAAATTGTTTTAACAATTTTGACCTCTCCCGATTACCTGTGGACCACTTAGTTTCTGCTAATGTCACACAAAGACAATGCGCATATTGCAACGTGGGACTCCATCCTAAGAATTGTTTCCAAATATACCATACTCCTTCCAAATGAACTTTTCAGTATGAAGGAACTGCATATGAAGCAGATTAGTCATGATCTCATATTTTATTTATCATACTGTACTTACTTTTATATTTAAACTGCGATGCCTATGATATGAAATATCACATGTCCAAAATGAGAGTGTTATGAAATATAATTTTCTGCTTCATCAATTTAGTTTCATTTTTCAAGTCTTTTAGACGATGTTTTCGACAAAATTATGAATTTTGCAAAAAAAATTTACTCAGGCACTAATGGGTTAAGTACGAAAAAGGATTTCCTTCACTCTAAGGCCGCCCAATATCGGCCTTTTTTTTTCTTTCCTTGGTTTGTGTTATCCCAGTATTCATCTCCTGTTGGCGTTTTGAATATAACGTAGAATATAAAGTGGGCTGACAACTGAGATTTTTGAATAACTCCTAACAACACCTTGGAGGTTGAATGTTACAGATTTCTGATTTGAGTTCCTGTTATTCCCGAGTTTGGACACTGGATTGGAAAACGGGGAAAGTTTGATCACATGATAATTCCAACCCTTCTTTATGTCAATTGGTATGTAGAGAACCATTGGCCAGTTTTTAATTGCTGATTCCAGTCAAGAATATCCCGGAGCAAAGTGAAGTTCATTTAGGTGACAATCAAGGAATTTTGAACTCTTTCAATATAGTGTTCATTTCTTGGCTCATATCTCGGAATTCAGATATAGTAGCTTTTTGTAATTTTTTTTTGTTGATTTTTTTTCTAACTTTTTGACATTTGACAAGTCTTAAATTCAAACATTTGTTCTGCATGAAGATTATATGAGAGTTCTGATTCGATGGTATGAATTGATATTATTCAATTATTTCGTTTCATGAATAAGATCGATACTATAAATTAATATTACTCAATTATTTTGTTTGATGAATGAGATCTAAAGAACATAAAAATTCGTGTAAATTCGGACATTTTCTTGTGGATGAAAATTTGTTAGCTGAACTTGATCAAGTGAGGTATCTCTTTGCTTTTTTTTTGTTTTTTTTTCAAATATAATTTACAGCTATTTCTGACATTTGATTCAGAATTATATACAGTTTGCACAGTGCGAATATAGAGAACAACTGAAGATCATTATTCGATCATTTTTCTTTCCCCTTATATCCCTGTATTTCTTTCTATATCTATTTTTGTTTTGTTTAATATTTCATTAGGTATTTACGTATTTAGCCGATGAAATATCTTTTCTTTTTGAGGATTACTCAATCAAATACGTTGGCGCCCCTTTTTAAGAAAAAAATATCATGAATCCACGCCGTCTTCACTGACAGCTGACCGAGGAAATCTTAGTGGAACTCTTCATCTTTATCTACATCAGTAAGTTCTTATATCTATATAAATATATTTTTTTTGAAACGAGAGTTAAGCTACAGCCTTCGAAAAAATGAGCTCAAAAATGGATAAAATGGAAGAAAATTCTCGAGAAATCAGTTTGAAATTGGAAGAGAACTCTCGAGAAATTAGCTCGAAATTGGAAGAAAATTCTCAGGAAATGAGTTCAAAAATGGATGAAATGGAAAATAAGGTGGTGAGTCAAATTGCAAGTACATTGGATGAGAGAATGGAAGCTATCAAGGAAATAATAATAGATGAAATTAACGAAAAACTTGAAGAAGTCAATGGAAAATTTGACAAAGTGGATGAGAAATTTGACGAAGTAGTTGATAAGGTTGACGAAAAATTTGAAGAAAATGTAATACCTGCGGGGTGTTTCTAAACACACCTGTTCCCGCAAATAAAATATGAGATATCTTACCGTTTAAAACCTGCACACTTTTCCAGCCGAAAGGGAATCTGGATTCGTGCCTTGAGCAAACGCAAGGTCTCATGAAAAATTAATCCTTTTCTGAGAGGGGATGAAATTAAAAAAAAAAAGACCTTCTCACTAACATCAACAATATATTAAATTACAAACAAAAAATTGTCTCTTCTACATTCAATGAAAAATAAAAGTGTTATTTCTCGACCTTTTCAAGAACCGAACAGTAAATGAAAAAAAAAACCAATAAAACAAAAACAAATAAAAAACATATCAGATGGAGAGTGACGTAGTACCTTTTTGTAACTTCCTACTCAAAATTGTCAAAAATTCCCATTTAGTTATAAAAAAGTTCTCTCTTACCAGACCAAACACTCGCGAAAACACTTGCTGTTAATCGCTTAAAACCAATTGATTTACTTCTGAATTACCTTTAAGTTACATTAAAATATTTTGGAGAACCGACCGAACTTTACTTCTACTCAACACAGGTACTTCCTACGATTCAATTCGCATTTTCCCTTCTCATGCACACGTCGCGTGCTTCTGTACTTCACGCCACTGTCGGAACTCCTTTTAATTCCCGAAAATTTCTCTATTTAAAGCGAAGTCTCCCCTGCCTCTTTGTCCCCTTGGAATATTCTAGAAGGAATTTGTTTGAAACGACGTGGTCTTACACTATTGGTTGAAAAACCATAAAATCTGATGATAAAAAAAAACCGTTGCTTGCTCTCCCGTGGATCACGACCCCTTGGAATACAAGACCCTTGAACTTGTTTATCAAAGCTCTTAACTGTTTCCGCCCGTCGAAATTTTTAATTTATGTGTCTGCCTCTATTCCACACGTTTGGAATATTCTTACATAGAATGATTTTAAAATTTTAATTTTAAGATGAACTAATTCATTTCCATTACCTAGGGTACTACAACACTCTCCCCAATAAAAAAATTTTGGCTCCACATCGCCAAAACTTTTCCCTCATACCCCTACATATAACATGTCACTATCCCACTTGACACGAAACAAACATCTTATTTCTATAGAAATTACTAAACTCACATGCATCCATTTCTTACCAGTTCAATAACATTATTATTGCCTGAAAATCAATAATAACAAGAAAAAACATTACGTGCACATAGCCATATGAGACATAAAATACCAATAATAAATAAAAAAAATCGCAAAACCTATGATCTACTATACTTTACAAAAATTTCCAAAATTGACGAACATATATTCTCGTTTGTCCATAACCACAACTTTCGAACAATTGTCTTGCGCGCACCTTCCCCGATCTTTTTGTAAGTTTTTCGCGTCCTCCCTCGGTTTTCACTACACATCACCTTCCACTGTAGCTTCTGGTCCTCTGTTTCGGAATAACCTTCGCTTCCACATCCCCAGCTTACCCAAAGCATCTCACGCTGTTGTTACGCCACTGCTCTACCTCTACTTATGTCGCACTTTCGGTAGCATTATTATAGTTTTATGCCCTTTCTCAGTCTGTCCAAATTCCAATTATGTCGACTTTGATGGCACCCCTGGAGCCGTGGTACATCGTTGCAGTAGGTATAGATAAAACCGCAGACGTATCGAATTTCTTCTGTTCTCGTTGATTGATGAGGGTGGTACTTAATTGTCTAGCGTCGTTGTTGTCGTACCCAATTTCGGAAGATGAAATTCGAACCATTTACCCTTCGAATTATACGATTTTCGTAATTTATTGTACCATGAATATCTTTCAACCAGCTAGGTTGTCAGTGTTTTCTTCCATAGACATCTCGCTGGCGTAACACCTGCGGAATCGTGTTTTTCACAATCGCCTAATAATCAGGTAAAGCGGAACAGGAAGGTTATTCGTCTGATGATGGCCTGATGATTTATTTCGCTTCTCGTCGATCACAGAACTTCCCGTTGATTGTCTTTATTGTCCTTATGCGCGCATTGTTCTAACGTTCACTTAAATTTCAAATATATACACGAATACACAAAAAAAAATTTGAATTTATTCATTATAACAAAAAACAATCACATCAAAATGATTGTATGATCAGTACAATCTGAAACTTATTGAAAAAAAAATGCAAGACATAAAAAATCATTCATCTAAACATCCTAAACACATCATCCATAACATGCAAGGCCTTGTGCTCGCGTTAACCAGCGACCAAAACACTTCCTTATAATCTGTTTCAGATTATCTTCATATGATATCCAATCCAATTTGAAAGAATAACTTCAAAATCCGCAATAATATACCGTTAAACTAACAGAACAAAATTCTATTCCCCTTTTTAAATTTTTTGAATAGAGGCCTCAAAAAAAATTAATCGTACCTAAACTGCTTCTTCTGAATAATGTACTCAAAATTCTGAAACACAGCTACATTGATTTTTCTCCAAAAATTTTACTAAAGTTAATTTCAACGGAAATGACCTTGGAACCTAAAAATTTTGAATCACAATTAGAAAATTGGGCTACTAAAACTAGAATTGCCCCTGTTAACTTCACTAAAAAAATTTCATAAATGAATGGAATGGCCTTTTCATGCTTAGGTACTTATTTATTAACTCGGAACGTGGGGTCGTCACTGCCCAATGGTTCTCAAACCACTCCGTGCGGAAAAGTATTTCCTCAATAGAATAGGTCCATCGGTCTGGTGGACGTGTAATTCTTCTGGATCTTCCCAAAGCTAGGAGAGTTTCTTCCATCCATTCTTCCTCCTCCTCTTCGCTATCGAGCTCCTCATCTGTGACGCCCCTAAATCTGAAAATCTCCTGAAGATAAAGAAAAAAAACCACACACAAATCAAAATGTGAATTCAGATTAATCAAAACTCAAAAATTTTCCACTGAAGACGAACCATTATTCCTGTAAAAAAAAACTTGTAAGTAACACGAACAAAACCAGAATTCAATAACATCCACAAAAAAAAATCTCCGACAAAAAAAAATTATAATATTTTCCGATGTACTAACGTCTCAACTCTCCCTTTTTTCCTTAGACCTATTTGCATGTCCTGCGTAATTTAATTCACTTTAAATCGCCAGTATACAAAATGAAAAATTTTTGAATTGAGTTTCCACTTTGTCCCTCTATCAAAATTTAAAAAAATGAACTGTAAAATACCCACTCTCAGAAAACAGATATATTCAATCCCACCGCTGTCACCAAATTGTAATACCTGCGGGGTGTTTCTAAACACACCTGTTCCCGCAAATAAAATATGAGATATCTTACCGTTTGAAACCTGCACACTTTTCCAGCCGAAAGGGAATCTGGATTCGTGCCTTGAGCAAACGCAAGGTCTAATGAAAAATTAATCCTTTTCTGAGAGGGGATGAAATTAAAAAAAAAGACCTTCTCACTAACATCAACAATATATTAAATTACAAACAAAAAATTGTCTCTTCTACATTCAATGAAAAATAAAAGTGTTATTTCTCGACCTTTTCAAGAACCGAACAGTAAATGAAAAAAAAAACCAATAAAACAAAAACAAATAAAAAACATATCAGATGGAGAGTGACGTAGTACCTTTTTGTAACTTCCTACTAAAAATTGTCAAAAATTCCGATTTAGTTATAAAAAAGTTCTCTCTTACCAGACCAAACACTCGCGAAAACACTTGCTGTTAATCGCTTAAAACCAATTGATTTACTTCTGAATTACCTTTAAGTTACATTAAAATATTTTGGAGAACCGACCGAACTTTACTTCTACTCAACACAGGTACTTCCTACGATTCAATTCGCATTTTCCCTTCTCATGCACACGTCGCGTGCTTCTGTACTTCACGCCACTGTCGGAACTCCTTTTAATTCCCGAAAATTTCTCTATTTAAAGCGAAGTCTCCCCTGCCTCTTTGTCCCCTTGGAATATTCTAGAAGGAATTTGTTTGAAACGACGTGGTCTTACACTATTGGTTGAAAAACCATAAAATCTGATGATAAAAAAAAACCGTTGCTTGCTCTCCCGTGGATCACGGCCCCTTGGAATACAAGACCCTTGAACTTGTTTATCAAAGCTCTTAACTGTTTCCGCCCGTCGAAATTTTTAATTTATGTGTCTGCCTCTATTCCACACGTTTGGAATATTCTTACATAGAATGATTTTAAAATTTTAATTTTAAGATGAACTAATTCATTTCCATTACCTAGGGTACTACAGTCAATGAAAAATTTGAGGAAATATCAGGAATGGTTGAACAGCATGCCAAGTTCATAGAGTCCCTGAGAGGAATGTCGAATAGGAAAGAAACTCAAGCGTCACCATCCTATAGCTTCGTGGAATCGGAAAACAACACAGAAAGTAGTAAAATGAAAATCAAGCCACCTACATTTGATGGAAAAGTTCCTTGGTCGACATATCAAAAACAATTTGAAGCTGGTGCGTTGGCAAACAGTTGGAGCGACAACGAAAAAGCCACAGCATTAATAATAGCTCTACGAGGAGATGCACTTACCATTCTGCAGACAATACCGGAGAGTCTACAGGCATGTTATGAAGTTTTAACATCCAAACTTCAGATGAGATATGGCGATGCTCACCTACAGCAAGTTAACCATGCTCAAATAAAGAACCGGGTGCAGAAAACAGGAGAAAATCTCCAGGATTTCGAGGCCGATGTTGCCAGATTAGTGAGGCTGGCTTATCCATCAGCTCCAGACAGCTTCCTTGAACAGCTATCAATTCAGACGTTTGTCGACGGTATCAAGGACAGCGAAATTCAACAAGCATTGAAACTTGCACGCCCTAAAACCATTGATGATGCCTTAGCTCAAGCTCTAGAATTCGAGGCAGCGAAACAGGCGTCGCATAGAGGACAATTTCGTCTGCGACAAGTCCAAGAAATAGACCGACCTGTGGAGGAAATCATCCGAGAAGAGGTTAGCAGATTATTGAATGCTAGGAAAAAGGATGTTGTGTGCTGGTACTGCAACAAAAGTGGGCATTTCAAGCGAAATTGCTCAAGGATTGAAAAAGAGCCACAGCATCAGGGAAACTAAAAAGGGTCGGTGATAAGGGGCATAAATCGACCCAGGCTAAAAATGCCCCCGAAGTGATAATCCGAGGAATCATGTCCACAGATTTAAAAAGCATATTTGTCCCCGTAAAGGTAAATGATCGCAGTGTAAAAATACTGGTGGACACAGAATCAACTAGAACCATTGTGCGTCCGGAAATAGCCGAAGGATTGAAGAGTCGTTCAGCTATGATCAAACTCCGAACTGCATCTGGACAAGAAATACTGACTTACGGATCAGTTATCTCCACCATTGAATAAGAAAGCACGATAGTCAAGCATGAAGTTCTCGTAGCCGAAATCACAGAAGAAGTTATCCTGGGATTGGACCTTGTAAAGAAACTTGGATGCCAACTGGATATGACGAAGGATGTTCTTCGGCTAGGAATTGAAGAGATTCCCTCAATGATGTAGATGACAAGATATATCAGATCCGACTGACCGAGGACATCACGTTGGCAGGGCGGACTGAAGGCATAGTGACTGGTGAATGTAATAATGTTACAAGAAATGGCTGCATTAGAATGATCGAGCCCTCAGATGATGGGATACTAGCTAACGGATTATTACTAGGGAAGACATTGGTAAGGTTGAGAGACAGCATACCCATCCGATTACTAAATGTAAACATGTTTCCAGTCACCCTGAAGAAGAACACCTTGATTGGACATGGGGTACCAGTGTACCATATTTCTGGTGGGATGGGCACTGCAGAAGTTCCGCAGATAAAGAAGAATACCGAAGAGCTGGTCGCCCTCCTCACTTCAAAATGTCAAGACCTTAACCAGTGTCAATTGGACGAAGTCAGAAAATTGATTAAGTCCTTCTCTGACGTCTTTGCCACTGGCGAAAGAACAGGAAAGACCGATGTTGTACAGTATAAAATCAATACAGGTGATGTACAACCCGTCAGACAACACCCCAGACGCCTTCCTCTGGCAAAGAGAGAAGAAGCCGAACGGTTCATTGAAGACATGTCGAGAGAAGGTGTCATTGAACCATCCAATAGTCCCTGGACATCGCCTGTAGTGCTGGTGAAGAAGAAGGATGGGTCCACCAGGTTCTGTGTAGACTATAGGCAGCTCAACCAAGTTACGAAAAAGGATAGCTATCCCTTACCAAGAATTGATGATACATTGGATACACTCTCGGGATCTCGTTGGTTCTCTACCTTGGATTTGAAGAGTGGATATTGGCAAGTTGGTTTGGATCCCAAAGACAAAGAGAAAACTGCCTTCAGTATTGGAACGGGCCTGTGGCAATTCAAGGTTATGCCTTTTGGAATATGCAAGGCTCCGGCCACATTTGAGCGTTTAATGGAAACTATATTAAGAGGACTCTCCTGGAAGACTTGCCTGGTGTATTTAGATGACGTGATAGTTGTGGGAAAATCATTCCAAGATCACCTGCACAACCTATCCGAGGTCTTCCAAAGACTACGTGGGGCCAATTTGAAGCGAAGTCCTAAGAAATGCCATCTATTTCGAGCAGAGGTGAAATATTTAGGACACGTAGTTTCTCGGAGGGGTGTGAAAGTTGACCCAGACAAGATCAAGGCGGTACAGGATTGGCCCATACCGAGAGACAAGACTGAGTTACGAAGTTTCCTAGGCTTGTGCACTTACTACAGAAGATTTGTGCCTGGATTCGCCAACGTTGCCAAACCACTGACAAAATTAACGGAAGATGGGCAGGAGTACATTTGGTCCGATGATTGCGCTGAAGCCTTCGATCGATTGAAAAAGGCTCTGGTCACAGCTCCAGTCTTGAGTTACGCAAGAACCGAAGGAAAATTCGTGCTCGATACCGAAGTTCAGGATGGACAAGAACGAGTCATCGGTTATTTCAGCAAGGTAATGTCGAAACCAGAAAGAAATTACTGTGTGACCAGAAGAGAACTCTTAGCAGTAATCAAGGCCGTAGAACATTTCTACAAATACTTATATGGTAGAAAATTCCTGCTAAGAACGGACCATGCTGCTTTGAAATAGCTCCTGAATTTTAAGAATCCAGAAGGACAAGTGGCCAGATGGATCGAGAGGCTGCAAGAATATGACTTCGACACTGAACACAGAGCTGGGGCTACACATCGAAACGCGGATGCGTTGTCAAGAAGACCTTGCCCCCAAAATTGTAGCCACTGCTCTCGTGTGGAAGATAAGGCCAATTTGATGCGGACCACAGTGATCGAAGATGACTGGCTACCCACAGAAATTCGACGAGCACAGGAGGAAGATCCAGATCTGAGAGTAATCCTAAGTTGGAAGGAGAGTGGCAGACGACCTACATTGGAATAAGTATCCAGACTGAGCCAAAATGTCAAGTCGTATTGGGCCCAATGGGAAACGTTGAAGATTAATGAAGGTCGTCTGAAACGTTGTTGGGAAAATGAAGATGGATCTCAGCAGAGGCTTCAGTTAATTGTGCCCAAGAGTAGGGTAACGGACATTTTGACCAGACTACATAATGGAACTTCGGGTGGCCATTTTGGGATTACTAAGACTCTGGAGAAGGTTAGGCAGCGATTTTATTGGATCACCTGTAAGCACGACGTTGAAGATTGGTGTAGAAAATGTAAAGTTTGTGCTGCGGCCAACGGACCCTACGGTAAAGGAAAGGCACCAATGAAGCAATATAACGTCGGATCCCCCATAAAACGAGTAGCTATCGACATCGCAGGCCCTTTTCCAGAAACAGGCAATGGAAACAAGTACATTTTGATAGCGATGGACTACTTTACCAAATGGGTGGAAGCGTACGGTATTCCTAACCAAGAGGCAAGCACAGTAGCTGCCAAATTAGTGAAAGAGTTCTTCTGCAGATTTGGAATCCCCCTTGAGCTGCATTGTGATCAAGGCCGAAACTTCGAGTCCAAGTTATTCCAGGAAGTTTGCAAAACATTGGGGATACGTAAGACCAGAACTACACCTCTGCATCCTCAGTCAGACGGCATGGTAGAACGAATGAACCGGACTATGGGAAAACACTTGGCCAAAGTTGTCTCTGACCATCAAAGGGACTGGGATGAATACTTGCATTTATTCACGATGGCCTATAGATCTTCGGTTCAAGAATCTACCAAGGAGACTCCATCCAATATAATGTTTGGCCGAGAAATAAGATTACCTTGCGACCTCGAGTTTGGGTGTAAGCCTGGAGAAGATGTAGCTGGGGAGGACTACGTTAGTAATCTCAGAAGCAAGCTAGACTACATCCATGATAAGGTGCGTAATCAAATGCAGCAAGCAAGTGACCGGATGAAAATGCGCTATGACATCAAGGCCATTGAAGGTAGGTTTACCGCAGGAGATCTGGTATGGTTGTATAACCCACAAAGAAGAAAAGGTTTTTCACCGAAGCTGCAGAGACATTGGGAAGGACCGTACGAAGTAATGAAAAGAATAAATGACGTAGTTTACCGAATTCAGAAGCCTCCCAGAGGAAAACCGAAAGTCGTCCATTTCAACCGATTGGCTCCGTATGCGTCCACGCAGGATGAAGAAGAAGTACGTCTCGTCGAGGTTCCGGCAAGGGAAAGCTGCGAATTCCAGGAATTTATGAACACCTATGGGGGAACACGCATTGCAAGGTTTGGCGTCACACAGGAAGTTTATCAGGACCTGTTCACAGTCCCCGAGGAATACTCGCTTGCTCATTGTGTAGCAGCCGATTTACGTATGAGTAAGGGAATAGCAAGAGTATTCAAAAACAAATTTGGTCGGCAAGAGGAACTAATGGGACAGCAGCCCAGAATCGGGAAATGTTTGAGATTGAAGTCTGGAGGTCGGTTTATTTACTATTTGGTTACCAAGCAGCACTCTTTCCAGAAGCCCACCTACCAGAACTTATGGACCTCGCTGCATGGCTTGAAAGAAGACCTTAAACGTTCCGGCGTTAGTAAAGTAGCAGTTCCCAAGCTTGGTTGTGGACTGGATCTACTGAATTGGAGTTGAAGTTATTTTCCAGAGGGCAGGTATACAGATCCTAGTATGCAGTTTTTACCCAAATCGTGTCGAGCTCCCCGGCAAAACTATAGAATGCTATTTCCATCAAAGGGGCTACTGTAGAGAAGGAGCCGACTGCAGAATTCGCCACGGTCCTCTGAAGAATCCATGCGATCTGTTCTGGGACAGAACAGGCTTAAGGAGGGGACAGTGTGACAAGTACGGTCCTTTGCGCTACGGCCCGATCGAGAAGTTTCTGGAAACGCGTGGACGAAATAGCGGCCGCGTATGATTCGCGAAGTTTCTAGACGGGCCTGGACTTAGCGAGAAACAATCGGCGTTATACATATAAGGAGCACATCGACGGATGAGGCATTCATTCAGTTAGAGACAAGCGACCAGTGAAAATAAATAGTGCCAAATAAATCAGCAGAAATAAATTGTACAGACTTTTGTTAGAATAAGTTCATTAGTTATTAATTATTAGTGTTATAAGTAGTGTGAATAAATAGTTTATTGAACCCGGACGTTTTACTAACGAAGAAAACGTTACAATATGGCCCTTTACAGCATGTAATTTAAATGAATATTACGGATTCAAAATGCAGGGACTTAGCGGTGCGGGCCGGCACTACCGTTGTTTATAAAGATTGCATTGCTTCCGTGCGAAGCCGAGGCGGGTCGCTAGTAAGCAAGTTAGTAAGAAATAAGAATTATCAAATTATACTGCGTGTTCAGGAATTGAAAGAGTAGTTTTTATTGGCAATTTATTGGAAGGTAACGCCCCCTGCAAATATCTTCCGCATTTTTCGAAGAAATTTGTCTTATTTTTTATTAATGAATTGTGTGCTATCGTTCATTAGGGATGAGTGAATCATAAAAATAAGAAGATTCAGAAAACACACTTTCAGTAAATTTTTAATCTATTGGCTACCGGTTTCGGCTTACGCCATCTTCAGGCCAGCTGAAATACAATATATTCTTACAATTCTTCGATGTCACATTATAACAAAAATTACAAATATATATTAACAACACTAAGGACTTTTCACATTTAGAAAATCATGAATTTGTAGGATGAATTAAATGATGATGTAACTCACCGTCTGATAAGTATATAAACTTTATCATCTAATATGTTCAAAATATTCAACAAACATCAACAAAATCTTTATATTGTAATTTTTTCTTTTTCGTGGTGTTTGTTTTTATTAAGTTGTAGTAACGAATATCTTTTTGGTTGTTCTTAATTATTATTAGTTTCGATCTTTCTTGAAGAGTTTATTCGTTCTGTCATAATATTAGATTGAAAGTTGATGTCTAGTCATGGGAAAGGACAACGTAGAGGGGGGAAGGAAGACAAACGTCATACATGTCAACTAATTTAAAATAATTTGAAGATGACAAATGACAAATGGAAATGTTTTCAAAGTGTTTCATAAAAATCAAAATAAAGGATACCAGAATCGAAATGACATAAAATGTCACAACTGCAACCAGAAAGGTCATATTGCAAAATTTTGTAGAAATAGTGAAAATAAAAGGTATGAAAATTTAGGATGAAGAGGAACAACTCAGGAACGAAGGAATTTTCGAGGTCAGAGATATGAAAATAACGAAAATCGTTATGTTAAATGTTCGATATGCAACAAAACTAATCATAAAGACTCAAATTGTTATTTCAGAAATAAGAGGGATGAAAGAACTTCTGAAAGCTCGATGTTGCATTTATGGCCAAAAATGATAAATGCAATGCGAATAAGTTCATAGTAGATAGTGGAGCCAGTTGTCATATGACTAATAATCTTGAGATATTAGAAGAAATGAAGGTGAAAAATATGAAATTTACTGTTGCTAATAATCAAGTTATGCATGGAACAGCGTTGGGAAATATCAGAGGAGAAAAATTTGATCTAAATGATGTAACATATGTGCCGGAACTAAGTGTAAATCTGATTTCAGTTAATAAAATCACCGAAAATGGAGGTGAAGTAATGTTTAAGAAAGATATTGTAGTTATATCTAAGGATTCAGAGGAGATTATAATAGGTCATAAAAATAAGAATGGTACTTTCGAAGTAGAAATTGAAAATAAAAATGACAATATATTACTTACACAAGAGGTTTGGCACAAAAGAATGGGTCATATATGTAATGCTCAGGCACGTAGCGAGGGGGGGGGGCCTTCATTTGAAAACAAAGAGCAGGTCCAGAAAGAAAATGGAGGAATTTATCGACTGAACAATGACGAATGTGAAAGTGGAGAAGAAGAAATAGATGAAGGAGATTTTGATGATAATAACGATGAGAACAGTGAACAAGAACAACTTGAAAGAGATTTCCATAATTATGAAGTACCAGAAGATGAAATCAATTCAGAAGACGAAATCGATATAATGTTTTATTTGGATTGATTTTTGGGTTCACCAAGTTCCTTTTTGTTGGTCAGAATAATACAAGAATTGTTTCTCTGTAAATCAAAGAATTTATTATTTTATACAAAAATACAATTACATACAAGAATGTTGATCTTACCTGTAAATCAAAGAAACAACATTCAATGTTATTATTCACAATGTTAAAATTTGGATTACACTCTTCTCAGTATGTCTTACGTACAAATGATCGATAGCGAATAAATTATGTCGACTCTGTCGATTTTCACATTCATACATTCATTGAACTGATTGACCTAATTACTCGCGCAAAGCCATTGAACTTGAACAAGAGATATACAGGTAGGTATTTCTTACATCTCCCCCCTTCGGAAAAAAATTTTTCCCCAAAAAATTTGATGTTAAATTACAATACATTACTTACAAAATTATATAAATTCTATATTACAAATTATACATTATATACATAATATTACACTTCGATTTCCATCTCTGATATATTAGGAGATGGAGTTAATTTTGAAATATGGAATAAATTTGATTCTAACTTTTTGTGGCCTATGTCTACTTCGTACATTGTGTTTGATATCTTTTTTAAAATCTTGTAAGGTCCGATTCTTATCATGTCCAATTTTTTCCTATTCATTCGGTTACCATTTTCAACGTATACCAAATCTCCTACTTTGAAGTCATATCCTTTTCTATTTTTGTCATATAATCTCTTATTGTATTCATGATATTTTATACTGTTTTCAAGTGCAGTCTTTCTATCGTTTTCCAGTTGATTATAATTTTTATCCTTTTTCAGTTCATTTGGTAATACTGAAGTATCTTCACCATTCAACAAATGTTTCGGACTAAATTTTGTTACTGTGTGCTCGGTCTCATTGTATTGATTTATACAATTATGTGCTATAGTTGTCCATCCATACTTATTTTTTTCTTCATTGATTGCGCATCTTATCTTATTTACCAAAGTTTGGTTCAGTCTTTCATTCAAACCATTCGAAAATGGTGCATTAACTCCTGTAAAAACCATTGTGACCCTTCTTTTTTCCAAGAAATTTTTGAAATCTTTTGAATTTATACCTGGATATTGGTCTGTTAGAAGTATTTGAATATCGTGATCTTTTAGTACATTATCTGTCAATTTAATGAAATCATTTGCATTTTGTGTTTTTGATGTTAGTATGTAAGCATACCTAGTGAAGTGATCAACTAGGAGATGTAAATATTTTTTTTGTGGATCTTGAGCCACCGAATCCACCTATTGTGTCTATGGAGACTATTTCAAAAGGTTTTCTTGCGGGACCCAGATGTGACATTAAACCAATTTTGTCTTGCCTTCTTGATTTATTTTGTATACATACTTCACAACATCTACAGGTTTTCTTTATATTTTCTGATATGTTTTCTGCTGTATAATACGGCAGTATTTTATTTTTCATTTGGTTTATTCCAATATGACAAAACTTCTCATGTGTGTCTTCTATCAATTTTTTACTGAATTCTTCTGATAAGATAATTTTATCTTTATTTCTGGCTTTTTTATAATACAAGTTATTCTTATGATTTAGACTGTTTTTGTTTGGTTCTATTTCTTTATTCTTCTTTTGATCCTCCAAAATATCTTCTAAACTAATTAAGTTTACAATTCTTAATTCATTATCTTCATCTTCTTTAGGCTCTAATACAGGATTTCTGCTTAAGCAGTCTGCCTCCAAATTATCTTAACCTGGACGGTATATTATTTCAAAATCAAACTGTGATAAACAGTAGGTGAGATCACCTAATTCTTCATCCGTTCTTGCTTTTATATTCATTTTTTCTAGCGGTTTGTGATCTGAAAATACTTTGAAATGTTTGCCTATAAGCCAGTGTTGCCAATACTTTACAGATTCCTTTATAGCTATACATTCTAAGTAAATTGCTTTTTTTCTTTTTTGTGATTCATTTAACTTCCTTGAAAAATATGCCACTGGTTTTTCAATTTTCGGATTTTCGTTAAGTTGTGGCTGTTTTAATACTGCACCTATGCCTTTTAAACTTGCGTCTGTGTATATGTGTATTGGTAAGTCTGGATCAAAGATAGCCAAAACTGGTTGAGTGCAGAGGAAATTTTTCATATACTCAAAGGCTTTCTGACAGTCTTCCGACCAAACGAATTCTTGTCCTTTCCTCAATAAGTTATGCAGTGGGTCCAGAATTAGTGAAATCTTCGGTACATATTCATTATAAAAATTGATTTTTCCTAAAAATTGTCGAACATTTTTCTTATTCTCGGGCACAGGAAAATTTCTTATGGAAATTAAATTATCTTTTAACGGAGAAATTGAGTTGTGTTTAATTATATGGCCTAAATATTTAACAGAGTCCAGTGCAAATGTACACTTAGACAGCTTCAATCTGAACCCTTCCCTCATAATTGCATCTAATAGTTTCGATAGATGGTCTATATGTTCTTCGAAAGATTTTGAAAATATTAATATGTCATCTATGTAATTGACTGTAAAGTTTGATAAATTATTTTTCCTTATTATATTGCTTAAAATTCTTTGGAAGATAGCCGGTGATGTTTTCAATCCAAATGGTAGGCAAGTCCATTGAAAATGGCCTTCTTGGGTCACAAAGCCTGTTTTTCTTCGATCTTCAATTCGAAGTGGAATGGACCAAAATGCGGAATTTATATCAAGTTTTGAAAAATATCTGCAATTTCTTGTTTTTATCACTAGATCTTCAATAAGTGGAAAAGGTTGCGATTGAGGGACTATTATCTTATTTAAGTCTCTGAAATCTACGCACAATCTCGATGTCTTGTTTTCATCTCTTTTATAAGCTAACGTTACTGGAGCAGCAAATGGGCTGTATGATTCCTCTATCAGGTTTCTTTTAAGTAATTCTGAAATCTGTTCTTCTATTTCTTTTTTATCTTCGATTGAACATCTATATGGTCTTTTACTGCAATGCTTATTTATTATAAGATCTATTCTGGCTTCGTAATCTTTTACAGTGCCTATATCATATTTATCTTTCGCAAATATATTTTTGTATCGGTCTATTAGATTCATAATTATTTTTTTTTCATGACGATTCAAGTGGTTTGTTGAGACATTGAAGGTATCTACTTCGATATGTTCATTGAAATTTATTTCATACTCATTTATTATTTTATTAGATTCGGAAACTTTTTGTTCTATCTCTAATTTTTCATTTTGTATCAATTTGAATTTCTTTATACAATCTAATCCTATAAGAAAGTCATGTTTGAAATTCTCGTTATTAATTATAAACACATTCATGTAATCTTCTGTATTTAAAATCTGGATTTTTATTTTAATTAACCCATCTGTTTCATAAACACCATTAATTGTTCTTAAATTTGTTTTCCTTATTTCATTACCTTTAGATTTTAAGTTTATCAGTTTTGAATTTATTAATGTAACTCTTAACGCCAGAATCGCTCATTCCGGAGCAAAGCCAAGGAAGAAGAAGAAATTCCCGTCGACCAGTCTATGATCGGGTCTAGAGGGGTAGAATGGTACCTGCAATGGGACCATTGTCATCGTCGTTCGCATTGCATTATCGTTGTCGTTCGAGTTGGGGCAGCACCGATCGCCCAACTTGAGTAACCAGCCCTTGAGACCACATGCTCTCAAGGCAGTTTCATCATTCTTCGTATCGTATCGTTATTATCGTCATTAGTCGTACTACAGTGTAAATATATGAACCAATATATCCTATTAAAATTGCCCGTGTCTGATTTATAAGACAAGGTTCTTAACATTTGGTTTAAGATTCTACATTTTGGTCCATCGTAACGGATTTATCGAACAACAGTGACATTTTTGGTTTTCCATTCGGATTTTATAGTGAACAATCGTGATTAACACTATCATCCATTGAAAAGAATAAAGTTTTTACAGTCCACCATTTCGTTATTGATTCGTCTAGTCGACATTTCGGAGTTTCGGACAAATTACAACAAAGTTAGAAGGAGCACGTGGCATCGAGTGCCACTAGAGTTTAGCAGGCAGCAAATGTGGATTATTCTCAACAAAGGTAAGTCGATTCAAAGCATAAGTAAGTACATTTCGTTTGGGTTATTAACTTATGTGTATCCTTTGATCCCTAAACCTCTTTGAGAATCCGCTCATGTTTAGTATTGTATCGTTCATATCCTTTTGAGTAAGTTATTCGGTTATAAGTTTAGCAAATTTCATTCATAGTTCTTTTATTTCTCTAACTGACGATGCACTCTAGAATTCATTACTCTTAAAAATAAATTCTCATGGCACTTACTCGGCATCCCATCTAACTTTTAATGCATTAATTTCGTATTAGTTTGATTTCGACAGACTTTAAATGTACCTACTTTCGAAGATAGTTTCATTCAATCCTTTGTGTGTTTTCGTTATTTGAATCATTTCGTGAACATGAATGCAATCGAGATTGCTATTCGAACTCGTGCGGGAGTCCAGGCAAAATTCAACATTTTGCGCAAAAGTTTCGTAAAGTTCGTCAAACAATGTCCGGAGGAATTACCTCTTAGTTGTAAGGACAGGTGTTATCTCATAACACTTGTTGAACGTGCGAAAGATTTAGAAAGACGCTTTGACGAAGTACAGACATCTATTGAATTACTAGAGTCGGAGGAACAATTGTCAGGTAGATGTCTTGAACGAAAGGAGTTCGAAACGCAGTTTTATGAGGTACTCCCGGAAATAGAGGGAAGATTGACCTCGTCGATGGAAGTTAAGCAGGTAGTCGCAACAAAGCTTACGCACTACATAGATCTATCGTCAAAAAATGTTTACGTTGATGTCCATCAGAGGGCAAAAGTTTGCGTAGATACGACAGAGGAGAAAAGTTCTTCTTTAATTCGTCCCAGTTGTCATAATGTAGAAGACATAGTCGATGAAGGTGTCAACGAGAACACACAAGAGCCACATTTAATAAACAGCGCCAAAGGTGACTGCGTTAGTTACCAACTCAATACGCAATTGAATGGTAGTTTTTCCGCCATCCGTCGATTTTCCTCAATCAGTCAATTTTCCTCGCGCATAGAAAGACCTCGCAGATATAAGGCTAGTTACTCCAATGGTTTTCTTTCACAGACAGGAAGAATCCAGGCATTTATCAAACAACATCTCAACGATATTATCGGGAATAAAGGCGTTCCTTTGCCATTCATGATACCCCCCTTACATCATGCTCGGTTTTCGCACCAACTATCGCGTCTTGCACGCAATACTTTTTCCACATGTCGTCAAGTTCACACCCCGTCCGACCAAATCGAAGGGATCCTCAATTCACGTCCCATACATGCCTTGTCCACACATCTCAAAGACCTTTACCCTCCTTACTCATCACATTTGGTAATTGGACGAGCTCTTGCGGCTCTACCGGACGACAATTTACTTGCTGTTGCAGAGAAACGACTCGAATTGTCCGAGAGAATCCAGCCACTCCTGACGCCCTTCTGCTCCATATGGTACCTGTTGCAGCTTGAGGGAAAACAGTACCACCAGAGCATCGCCGATATTTTACTTCGAGTCAAGTGGCAGAAAATTCAGAACATCGCCGATATTTTGCCTCAGGGCAAGTGGAAGAAGAACCAGTACATCGCCAAGATTCTACCTAGAGTCAAGTGGAAGAAGAAGCAGCGACAATTCCAGAAAGAAGACCCTAGGCGGATCAAAGAAGACAGACCATTCAAGATAGAAGATCCTAGGCTGATCAAAGACGTGAACCTTCCAGCACTCAGAAGGACATTGGACAGAATCGCGAACATATATCTCCATATCTCAAGACTCCGCATACACTCTGGCCCCCTCAAGCGTTCGACTATCAAATTTTTCGGACTGTAGAACTTGATGAGATGTTTGTTGAAGAACTCAGCTGGAGTTCTCCAAAAGGGGGAGGATGTTAACGCCAGAATCGCTCATTCCGGAGCAAAGCCAAGGAAGAAGAAGAAATTCCCGTCGACCAGTCTATGATCGGGTCTAGAGGGGTAGAATGGTACCTGCAATGGGACCATTGTTATCGTCGTTCGCATTGCATTATCGTTGTCGTTCGAGTTGGGGCAGCACCGATCGCCCAACTTGAGTAACCAGCCCTTGAGACCACATGCTCTCAAGGCAGTTTCATCATTCTTCGTATCGTATCGTTATTATCGTCATTAGTCGTACTACAGTGTAAATATATGAACAAATATATCCTATTAAAATTGCCCGTGTCTGATTTATAAGACAAGGTTCTTAACATTTGGTTTAAGATTCTACAGTAACATTTGAACCTGGGTCATAAATAGCAGGTATTTCTAAAGTATCATTTAATTTAACTTGGAGTTCAATTAATGGTGGCACAATTAGTTTTTTGGATCCTCATCACTTAGTTCTACATCTAAAGATAAATTGTTCACTTGCCTAACCCTATTACTTTTATCTCCCTGATTTTTGAACCAGCATTCATCCTCAGAATGAAAACGTGTTCCTTTTCCTTTTTCTTTACATATTTTACAAGGTATTTTATTCTCACTTCTCTCTTTTGTGGTTAGTCTACTTTTTTGCATTTCTGAATTTTTCTTATAAATTAAATGTTGTAATTTACTTATTTCATTATGTAGGTCTTCAGTCTTTCTTAATTTTTCCCTATCAATTCTATCAATGATGTAATTTGGCAAGCCCATAGCAATTAAATCTATTAATGTTTCATTATCAATAGTTTTCCTCACTTGTAATAAAAGTTTTTCTTTTTTTATAGAATATTCTACTAAGGAACCCATTTGATATCTAAAAGCTAACGCATATCTTATTGGAGACCAACCTTTACTAGCAAATGTGTTGCAAAAACTTTCTTTCCACGTTTCCCATTTTGTTTCAATTGTAAGCTTGAGGAGTGTACAACTATACCAATCTGCCGCTTCCTTTGCCATAAAAGATTTTAAAATTTCAATTTTTTTATTATCGCTTGTTAACTCGAATCGTTCACATTCTTTTTCAAAATCAGTTATCCATTGATCCGCGTTTGAATTTTTACCATTAAAATTTTCAATTGTGAATTCTTTAGCCAATTTTCCAATATTTTTTTCTTCTGATTTTACTTGTTTTTTTCCGAGTAGTTCTTCTAAAAGTTTGACTAATGGTTGTTCTGCTGCATTGGTAGCCACTCCACTAGTAGTATTTTGTTCCCCAATTACTTCTTCTAAATATTCTTCATTAAATTGCAAATTACCTTCTTCATCAAAATAAACGTCCTTTAATTCTTCAGTTAAACTAACCCATACTTGTCTCATTTGATTCCTTTGTTTTAGCACTTTCTTCACCTTATTGAACATAGGCGTCTTGATCAGCTCCTCGTGATATGCTGCCCTCGTGATATGCTGCCCTCATATATTCCTGTGGAATTCTATATGCATGTCCATCCTGTGTGATGACTCTCGTTACACATAATACGTTGGATTTTCCATCCGAGTCTTCTAGCATCTTGAATCTAAACAGCAGTTTGTCCATTGTGATTCACAACGAGAATGTTGTTTTATAATGTTTTATTTGGATTGATTTTTGGGTTCACCAAGTTCCTTTTTGTTGGTCAGAATAATACAAGAATTGTTTCTCTGTAAATCAAAGAATTTATTATTTTATACAAAAATACAATTACATACAAGAATGTTGATCTTACCTGTAAATCAAAGAAACAACATTCAATGTTATTATTCACAATGTTAAAATTTGGATTACACTCTTCTCAGTATGTCTTACGTACAAATGATCGATAGCGAATAAATTATGTCGACTCTGTCGATTTTCACATTCATACATTCATTGAACTGATTGACCTAATTACTCGCGCAAAGCCATTGAACTTGAACAAGAGATATACAGGTAGGTATTTCTTACATCGATAATGAAGAACGATTGGATGAACAAAGTAATCTGAGAAATCGAAATGAGTTGCGGCAGCCAAGCTATCTGGATGATTATGAATTAGATTTATCTTATCTAGATGAAGATGGTATTGCGATGATAACCTACCAAGAAGCAATTGAGTCAGAGGAAAAGGAGAAATGGATACGAGCTATAAATCAAGAGAAGAAATGGCTGAAAGACAATAATACATGGAAATTTGTGAAGGAAGATGAAGCAAATGGTCGAAAATTGTTAACTACAAAATGGGTTTTAGTTAAGAAAGAAAATGGAACATACAAAGCTAGACTGGTAGTGAGGGGATTTCAACAGATAAATGGAATTGATTATCAACAAACGTATAGTCCTGTAGTTGACATGACAAGTCTGCGAATATTATTCACTGTAGCATCTGCAAAGGAGTTTATATTCGAAACGTTTGATGTTGAAACCGCATATTTAAATAGTCAGTTAGAGGAAGATATATATATATATATATATAATACTAATAAAAAAAAAAAATAAAAAAAAAAAATACTTAAAGGAGTATTGCCGTATAATTTAGTAACGAAGTTATAGGTTCTCGGCAAGAAAAGGGGGCCACTACAATTGATACACAACCAATTTGTTGACTAAGTCTATATTTCGGACATCGATTATGTCCTTCCTCAGGACTCTACAAAAACATTCGAAATTTACAAAAACATCAATTTAAATCAAAACAATGTTTACACTTACAGCTAACTAGGCTGGAATTAAATTAACCACAACTGTGAATGTAGTGTGTGCAGGAGAAACGAGAAACGCAGCCAGTCCGCTCTTGCCATATTGAACACTCGAAGGGATTTCCTCTTAGTTGTGCTATCATCAGTGGAGTTGTCGATCTTAATCATATGTAATTGGAAAGACCCTGGATCCTGTATCACTGTCCACGTGCAATGGATAGTTAGGTCGCTGGAACATATCGCTAGGTCAGGGGGGCGCTGGGGTTATCCTGTGGTGGTGTAATCCTTGTTGGTGTACCGTCATTCAGCAATGTAACATTATTATCTCTCAAAAAGTCTTGTACAATATGGCCGTTATGATTCGACGTTCCTGATCCCCACTGGGGGTTTTGTGCATTGAGATCACCCATAATGATGCATCTTCTGGAAGTAAATGTGTTCATCTGATCAAAATGGGTGTCTGATAGGTAAACATCAGGTGGGACATATAGGTTTGAAATGGTGTACCCTGCACAACGGATACCCATTATCTGTGCTCTTGGTGGAAGATTCAGGTTGTTTAAATCTATGGGGTCATATGTAAGAGGTCTGCGTACAGCTATCGCGATTCCTCCATATCCGTCGGCCCTGTCCGATCTCTCCAAGGAGAAGCCGGAGATAAACACAATCTGATACATATGATGTCTGGGTTCAAGTCCTTGATAAGGATTTTGAGATCATTGAAATTGGAATACAATGATCTGATGTTTCACTGTAAGATTCTGATCATCAATTGGTTGAGTTCTGGGGGGGAGACGGATGTCTTCTTGAACTTGGGATGTGTCGTGAAGGAAGTACTAATATAAGCGAATATGACCTGGATCAGGTGAAGAAAAAAAAAGGTTGAAAAAATTACAAAAAAACAGAACATTTCAGTGGAGAGAATCTTCTTACTAATTTTGTGAGGGCTCCCTGAAACTCAGGTAGTC
This sequence comes from Adalia bipunctata, assembly GCA_910592335.1. Lineage (NCBI taxonomy): Eukaryota > Metazoa > Arthropoda > Insecta > Coleoptera > Coccinellidae > Adalia > Adalia bipunctata. The sequence goes on from OU342957.1 coordinate 18,365,379, forward strand.
CTCGTTGTAGATGATCATTGGTCTTTATTCGATAACGATGTCTTCTTCAATAATTGACGGTACGTTAGGGCTATATGCATATGAGCTGGCCTGAGAAAGGAGTTACTCAAATGAAGGGGAGTGAATCATTGCCTCGATAGTAATTTTATTTTGTGACGAGGATGCTAAGTGGGCATCCTGTGATTGTACAGGAGAGTTACCTCCCTTGGAAAATGAGGGCCTGTATTGCATCAGGCGTGAATCGTGTTCAGCTTTGTCGTATCCAATGGTGGGAGCTGCTTTGCGCTTACTACGTTGTCTGTTATCAGAATTCCCAGATTCCTGAGGTACGTATTTGGGGCGCGACAGTGCACTGACATAGGTATGGCCACGATTAGGAGCTAGTGAAGTAGCCTGGTCTATTTTTCTATCGGGCAGAGATGGGAAATCTGATGGGGAGGGGGCAATTTGATTTTTGCACGATTTATCTGCCTCGTAGAGCGATATGTTGTGTAACGCCATTATCTCTCTCATTCTGGACTGTCTTGAGTACTCCGGACATCGTCTATCTGTAGCCTCGTGGTTTTGCCTACAAAAGATGCAACAAGGTTCAACATCACAAGCGTTCTAATCTTCGTGATGAGAACCACACTTCCTACATCTAAATCTTCCCTTGCACAGGTTTCTCAACTGTCCGAATGTCAAACATTTGTTGCACTGTACAACGGGGGGAATGTACATTTCAACTTGTAGCCTGATGGTGTACAGTTCGAAGAATTTTGGGAGGGTAGTACCTTCAAAGGTAATAACACAAGTGGTAGTCTTGATATAAGCGTTACCACTTTCAGCGGTATTTTTTCTGTTGAATCTTCTTACCCGTGTTACCTTAACGTTTGGGTTCAGTCCTCTGACCATTCTTATTATTTCCTCATCAGTTATATGAGCCTATATCTCTCACAATACCCATTATAGAAACAAATCTACCAGGAATATAAATATCGTATACGCTTGGGTCGAATTCCATTGTACGTGACAAAGCTATTTGCTTGATTAGCGGACGTAAATCTAACACCTATATTTTTAATACCTTTTCAATTATATTAACAATTTTGTAATCCTGATAGTTTTTATTGTTATGGATTATTTTTCCAATACTGAGTAGGTTCAGGTTCTTTGTTTCCCTATCAGAACTTTCTATTATAACTTCAAATGGTCCTTTATCTTTACTGGAGTAGAAGCATTGCGTTTTCTTAATCTTAGAATGACCACCTTCAAGGAGGACGTCGATTCTCAAGACTATCTCCAACTTTTTGTGCGATACTGCCTGAGACCTGATCAGTGTCAGCTCTTCTTTTAGTAATCCTATATTAATTGAGTTCCACTCATCCCTGTCCAGTTGTGTGAAAGCAAGCTTCGCCCTAGGAGATAAAGCTGTTAGGCCAGCTTGGGGGCCGTTATTAGCAAAAATTGTTCAGCACTATATTCTAGGGGGGATTAAACTCACCGGGAAAGAAAAAACTTTCACAGACAATTCTTGCGAAATTGAATTGGTATCCAAGTTTTGAATCCATTCTTTCATTTCTCTTTCTGCCCCGACAAAGTTAGTTCCGTTATCAGTTCTGAATTCCTTTGGCTGTCCTCTTCTACACATAAATCTTCGGATGGCTAATATTATTATTACAAACTGAAAAGAGTTTATTGTTGAACTTGTATCCAGAGAAGCGGCTAATTCGATGTGTACTGCTCTTAGAGTAAGGCAGGTGGACAGTACACCGTATCTTTTTTCAATTCTTCGTCCGACTGCAACAGTCATGGGACCGAAAAAATCAATACCAACGAATGAAAATAGAAATGTGAATGCTTCTAGTCGTTCTGATGGCAACATTCCCATTTCAGGAGGTTGCGGTTTACATTTTCTATTTCTGCATTCTTGGCAATTCTTGAAACATCTCTTCACTGCTGCACGGATGTTAAGGATCCAATATTTCAATCTGATATTGTTAACAACTGTTTCTATTCCTATGTGCCTAGACTCTTGATGGTACTGATGAATCAACAAACAGGTAAATTTATGATTTGGGTCCAAAACAATTGGGTTTCTTGAATCAAACGGTATTCCGATTTTTTTATTTTCAGGAATTCTTCCTCCCAACCGTATTATCTTCTCCTCATCCAAGAATACAGAAAGTTTATAGAGTCGACTTGACTTGGAGACAGATCTTTCTTTCTTCAAAAATGAAATTTCATCTGAAAACGTTTCACTCTGACTCTTTTTGGTCCATAATTTCCTGGCATCTTCGATTTCTTCTGAGCCTACATTTGCTTCCAACGACCGAAGATATTTTGGAATTTTCATTACTTTCTTGAAATATAAAATCCATGCTGTGGTTCGGACGAGTCGCATCAATTTCGAAAATCTACTTATATCTGGAAATTCCATCTGGAGAGGTTCTTCCACATGTACAAGAATCTGCTCGTAATCGCAATGTGGTTCTTTTGGCCAGTTCGCTTCAGGTAACTTCAGAAAGTTTGGTCCCGAAAACCATTTTCCATCAGGTGAGAAATCAATATTTTTCATTTCCTTTGTAGCTTGATCTGCGACATTCAATTCTGATGGTAACCAGTGCCACTGTGAAATATCAGTATCTTCGTGAATTTCTCCAAGCCTGCAAGCTACAAAAATGGGAAATCTTCTAGATTCGGATCTAATTTGTTGCAAAACTACCATTGAGTCTGTCCAGAAGTGAACCTGCCCTATTTCATATTCAATTTCCCTTTTTATGGTTTTGGCCAATCTACATGAAAGTACTGCACCCTGCAGCTCGAGTTTTGGAATGGTTTGTTGATTCATAGGTGCCACTTTATATTTTGCCATCACAAATGCCGTGTAAATGCGATGCTAGTAGACTACAACTTTCTGGTACTGTCAAACCCCTCTGCTTTCAGTGGACAAATGAGATCACCCACTATGAAGACCAATCAAAAATGGTTTCCCTTGATATTGCTGCTGATAAAAGTGTTCCATTATTTTTTAAACTGAAACAAGTCAGAACTGTGAAAAATCTAAAACTTCCTGGACAAAAACTAAACGTAAAAGATATTTCAAGGAGGTTTCCCTATTTGGATTATAATATTTTGGAATCTATTAAAAATACGAAACCGGAGCTGTTGATTGGACAAGACAATTGTGGTCTTATTGTGCCAAGACATATCATCCAGCCCAAACTGAATCAACCTATAATGTCCTCATCAAAATTAGGTTGGACAATCCACGGACCTATTGATGAAACCCACGTAGAAACTTTCAATGCCCCTGTTAGTCTATGCTGCCGCCATGTTGGAGATGAAGAACTTCATCAATTGGTAAAAGAAAGCTTCCGTTTGGAAGCTTTTGGTGTTAAGATGCAGGATCGTGTCATCAAGTCAGTAGAAGACAACAGAGCTGTGGAGATCATGGAAAAAACTCTGAAGAAAGTTGGGAATCACTTTGAGGTTGGACATTTATGGAAGAAGGAAGATTCTTCATTACCACCAAGCAAAGCCAATGCCATGAAAAGATTGCATTGTATGGAAAGAAAAATGGACCGGGATTCCAAATTTGCTGCACAATATACCGCATAAATTGTCGAATACATTGAAAAAGGTTATGCGGAGAAGATGAGTCCAGAAAAAATACCAAATAATGAGAAAACTTGGTATCTCCCACAATTTGCCTTTTGGAATATCAATAAGCCTGGAAAGCTCAGACTCGTTTTCGATGCTGCATCAAAATCGCAAAGTTTTTGTCTCAATGATTTTCTCTACCAGGGTCCAGATTACGTCCCTTCTCTAATTTCCGTTTTGTGGCGATTTAGACAGAACAAAATTGCATTTGGCGGAGACATCAAGGAAATGTTCCACCAGGTCCCTATCATTGAAAAAGACAGATGTGCACAGCTGTTTCTTTGGCGCGGTATGGAGAGGAATAAAAACCCTGATGTCTATGTCATGAAAGCAATGGTGTTTGGCGCCATATCTTCACCGTCAGTGGCACAATTTCTTTGAAAAGTAGTTTGACACGTAATAAACTATTCAGGTGTCAAACTACTTTTCAAAGAACCCCATTATACCAAGAGACTTTTTCTAGAAATGTTGGCCATAACAACTTCTGAAAATACAATGAACACTAAGCAAGACACTAACAATCTAAATAATATATATTCATACTTAATTGAACTATCGAAGAAAACACATGCACCATTTCGTGATTTGACAATACAAGACAGCATGAATGAAGAATAAGAAAAATAAATATCTGTTTTTTAAATTCTAGAAATGACTAATAGTTGTCAAATGTGATTATCAATTGAATATTCGTGGAAGATCTTAACCATAATTCCACATATTTTATGTATAAGAGGCAACATAAAAATTTTGTATCTCAGTGAGAGTGAGATTACGAAATAATTCTGTAACTACTAGGATAAAAATCACACCATAATGTATGTATAAATTTTGTCTCTTTAGTCCTTTATGACATGTATATTTGTTACAGATCCTTGAGAAAGGTAATAAACATTACCGAAAGCTTGGATAATATATAAGTGTATTACTAATCCTTTGACCGAGAGATCCTAATAAACTTTCAAATTCTAACAATTACAGTCGATAGCTAATTTTCATATATATATATATTATATCAAATATTGATATATATATATATATATATATATATATATATCAAATATTGATTACAAAATTTATTGAAGACAGTTGAACCAAAAGGTTTTGTAAACACACCAGCAAGTTGTTCTGAAGTGTTAACAAACTTTACATTTACAATTCCTTCCTATATTTTGTCACAAACAAAATGTACTCGAATATCAATATGCTGCAAGCGCTTGTGATATTCCGGGTTCTTGCTCACTTTAATAGCAGATTGATTGTCCTCAAACATTATTATTACACACACATAATCATTATACAAACCAAAATCATAGAGTAAACACCGAAGCCAACATGCTTCACTGACAGCTTTACTTAAAGCAACATATTTGGCCTCGGTTGATGACAGGGCCACTTTTGATTGTTTTTGTGATCTCCAAGACACAGGGTTTTCAAATAGGTTGAAAATATAACCTCTAGTTGACTTACAATCAGTCCTGTCACCAGCCCAGACTGCTTCAACAAACTCTTCAATAAAATTTTTTGCATTTTCAGTAACTTCAGTTAAAAATAAGTTTTAAATCAAGAGTTCCCTTTATGTATCCAAGCACTCGTTCAACTGCCTTCCAAAGATCTTGGCTGGCACAAGTTTGGTATCTACTCAGAATGCTAATAGAAATACTCCAATCAGGTGCATAACATTGCATACATAATAGATCCTATGGAGTCTCTACATAGATGCCCTACTTCTGAACTTTCTGATCATTTCAATTGACCATATTCATAAGATAGCGGTGGCAGCTTTTTGAGCGTTCTTGGGTTGGCAGCAATAATAATAATATGTCATCACTGTCATAACTGATTTGAAATAAGCCCGCCAATTCATTAACATTTAGATTGCATTATATTCTTTATAAAATTTAGGTGTACACAAGATGTACTTACACCTTTTTAGCATCCATTTTTACCAAAAATTGTTTTTGCTCTATTAAAATTCAAATAGCACGTTTAAAACTTCAAAAATTGTTAACAATCAAAGACAATTGACATTAATGAGGTTTGACATTGAACATTGACAGTGATGACACATTGGTAGTATTGGTACCAACCCAAAGATGCTCAAAAAGCTGCAACCGATAGCTAATGAATATGGTCAATAATTCATGTTTAAAATTAAATTCCATTGGAGTTTTCAAAGAATTACAGTTTAACATATTGTACTTAGTTAACAAATTTTTAAGATAATGAGTCTGGTTCATGGAAATCTGTCTGTTTTCAATATTTTGTTCAATAACCATTCCTAGATATCTATTCACCACTCCCATATCATACATTTTGAAATGTTTGTGCAGAATATTTTTCAATTTTACAACTTGGCTTCTGAAGTTCCAGCAACTTTAATGTTGGAAACCATTAGGAGGAGATATGTAGACTTCCCCTTTAACATCACCATTCAAAAGAGTACTGCAAACATCCATTTGATACAATGGTAATTTAAAATGGTTGCATATTATTAGGAAAAACCTAACAGAAGGCAGTTTTGCAACAGGTGTATAACTATCCAAGATGTACTCACTTCTCTGTTGAAATCCTCTGGCTACTAACCTTGCTTTCAATCTCATGGTATTGCCAGCTTCATCTTTCTTTTTGATGACCCATTTGCTTTCGATTACCTCTTTGGAATTTTTCTCCACTGTCCATGTCTGATTTTCTTCCAAAGCACTTATTTCTTTTCCAATGGCTTCTTTCCATTTTTCACTGTGTTCACTTTCCATAGCTTCTTCAAAGGTTTCTGGTTCATCGTCATCTAGTGAACACGTTAACATCATGTCAGCATCAATCTCATATTCTTGAAAGTTGTCTTCTATTCTGTCTTAGGTTATACCTCCAATTTTGTATGGTATCACCAACTGAATTTCTGGAATATGATCATTGTCTGTTTCATGATCTGACTGAATTTCTTCCACCTCATCTTCTGTTTCTTCAAAATTTCCACTTTGAATAATTCCCTCTTCTCATTTGATAAAGTTTCTTTTTCCAGTTTCTTGCCTGGCAAAAATATCATGTCTCTATGAAATTATATGTTATTTTTCTCTGGAGAATAGATTCTGTATCCTAACTTCATCACTAAGACAATCAAACAATCCAATTCTGTTTTTGGGGTTCCACTCTGAACTTTTTCTTCTGGAACATGTACCGATACATTAGAACCAAATATTCTGAAATTTTTAAAACTGATCTTTCCGTTACACCACAGTTCATAAGGTGTCTTATTTTGCATTGAACTTTTAACAGAACGATTTAGGATTTAAGCTACAGTATTAACTGATTCAGCCCAAAATTTTTATCCATATCATTCATCATAGATCATGATGCTTCCACTAGTATTCTCATTTCACATTCAGCCTGTCCATTTTGTTGTGGGGTATAAACTACTGATCTTTGATGGCAATACCTTGCTTTTCTAATAGTTCTCTGATTTCTTCATTTATAAACTCCAAACCATTATTAGTTCAGAGTATTTTTATTTTATTGCCAGTTTCCTTTTCTGCTAATGCAATAAATTTGGCAAGAAATGTTTCAACTTCCAACTAGTGTTTCATGAAATATACTGCATGATAAGCTGAAAAATTGTCTTTTAATAAAAGAGAATATCTAGATTCACCAATTCATAAATTTCCCATCATACATTCATACCACATACATCAGCATGAACAAGTACTAATGTTTTCGAGGCCCTTGAGTTACTAACAGGATGAGGCATACTATGTTGTTTACCTGACGTAGACATTTTTCACAGATATGATCCTTTTCATCATCTATAAAGTTTATTCCTTCATATTTCAATAATTATTGTTTCAAATTAGGAATGTTCTGATGTGCAAAATATCGTGCCACTGAATTATGCTCTTGACCTTGACAGTTCTAACCAAATAACAAGGTACATCGGAACTACCATCATTTTTTCTGCACATATCCGCTGTGAGAGATGAATCGACTGAGAACAATTTCGAAGTATATGTATTGAAATCCATTTCATGCAGTTTGTTTACATGTTAGGCAATTGCTTGAACTTTACCTTTGAAATCCAATATTTCACATTTATTTTTATCTGATGTCATGTGAAAACCTTTATCTAGTGCACAACCAACAAAATAGATTAAACTTCAGTTCTAGAACCTTAGATGAATACATTAGATAAAGTAGTTCTTACTTGCTCAGTTCCATTGAATGCCCATAAATTCACTGTTCCATGCCTCCCATATTTAATAGATTTCCATCACCTACTTTGACTTTGCAGGATTTGTTCATTTTTGTGATGTTGCAGAATAGTACTTTATGCCAGCACATATGCTCGCTTGCACCAGTATTCATAGACCTTCAGTTTTTCAGAGTATCCAACATAAGCATTTGAATACACATCATTATTTTTGTCCTTATTTCCACAGAACCAACATTTTTCTACAACAAGTCCTGTCTTGATTCAATGAGAACATTTTTTCATGTCTTCTTTGAACTTCTTTTTCTTTAAGCAATTTTTTGCAAAATTACCTGTTTTGTCACAATTTGATTTAGCTTTGCTTGTGGCTAATGACATTTCTTTTTCATGGGATGTCGCTCTTTCTTCTTCTATAAGCAATCTTGAAGACAGCTTGTCTAGTTTGTTTATTTTCTGCAGGTTTTGTTCATTTTTGTGATGTTGCGGAATAGTACTTTATGCCAGCACATATATATGCTCGCTTGCACCAGTATTCATACACCATTCATCGACCTTCAGTTTTTCAGAGTATCCAGCATAAGCATTTGAATACGGATCATTATTTTTGTCCTTATTTCCACAGAACCAACATTTTTCTACAACAAGTCCTGCCTAGATTCAATGTGAACATTTCTTCATGTCTTCTTTGAACTTCTTTTTCTTGAAGCAATTTTTGGCAAAATGACCTGTTTTGTCACAATTTGATTTTCCACTACCTTTTGATTTATCCGTACTTGTGGCTAATGCCATTTCTTTTTCATGGGATGTCGCTCTTACTTCTTCTATCAGTAATCTTGAAGTCAGCTCGTCTAGTTTGTATATTGTTATTTTACATCGAAATCTTTTTTTTGGTACCATTTTTCGTCTATGTATTTCGATTGGTGTCTCGACTTGCAGGTTCTACTTTAACACCACTAACAATGTTGAAAAGTCCTTGTTTAATATAACTGACATATGGAACTTCAAAACTATACCCAGTTTTCAACTGTCAGTTTGACTCCAGAAAGGATTTTATTGTCCATTTTGGTTTCTACGCTTCAGCTCTTGAAAAGCACGTGTTCTATCTCTTACGGGAATTTCGAGATTTTTCTCTTTTTTAACACTGGACCAACCTGGGCTTGACGTAGAGAAGATAAACTTCTGGTTGGCTTTATTTTATTTCAATTTTAACACAAGCTTACAGTTTCTTTCTTATCATTTATTATAGTTCTTTAATTGTTTCTTGTTTCTTATTTTATATCTAACCTTCATCTACTAACTAACCTTAAACAAAAATTATTCTATGTTCTACGACATTTCATAGAATTTGATTTTCATTGGCCTCAACAGAATACAGATGCATTTAAACTCCTTTATGAACCAATTCATGACATTTTCTTAAGCAAAGATATTCTATAAGCGCGTTCGGCATTAGCATCCGAGAGCGGACGGATTTTTTAGTCACGTGATCACAGATTGTACAGATTTGTCAGATTTTTCTGTAATAAACGAACGGTACGGAGCTTTCAGATCGTTTTTTCTGTTTGTCAGATATTAAATTAGTGATTAAAGGTCTATTCGGCCGTAGAGGTAGTCTGGATTCTATTTCAATTCTTTCGTTATAGCTCTCAACACTTCTATCCCTTGGTTGAAATGATTCAATATTTTGAATCATTATTTTTTTATCAAACGACATTTTTTATTTATTACTACACAACAAATAACATAAGACACGAAATTTTAACAGACCGTTCAAGAATATTCGAAGCAGGAAACTCATAAATGCAGTTAAAATCCATTGACAAATGCAGAAAAGTAATTTCTGTTTCTGTTCTGTTGAAAAAATCCGTTTGCTCCGTCGAAATACAGCGAGCAAAAAGATCTACATCCGATTGATCAGATTTTTTTGCCGAACGGTCCAGATGTGTACTCCCCTCAATCTGGATGTAATAAACGAACGGTTCAGATCAATCCGACCAGTCGGATGTCATTGCCGAACGCGCTTTATATCTACAATATCATTGTTCTTAAAAATCTCAAAGATCTATTTTTATGAACGAAGGAGCAGATTTTCGAAATAAATAGATTCCGTATACTAGGTTACTTTGTTGAATTTTTGATAATTTAACCACGGATACTCAAATTAGAGAGTATCCGTGTAATTTAACTAAGATGAGAGAGTCTCTTCAGTCTTTTTAGTTGTTCTTAATTTCAACGTGATTTCAACGCAAACCAACTTGGTTGGCCTGTGATTCCCATTCTAACTTTTTCTCTCACTCCTCAGCAGTCATTTTTCACAGGTGTCATTTTTATAACAAGAAAGAAATATGCCGTATTGGATTACCGACGTGTAAACAGACGTCATATTATTTCGGCTTTAATTTTACCAAAGTGAATACCTAATTCTATTGCAAATTGCTTAGTTTTGGAAATAGAAATAGATATCAGTTGTGTTCTGTGAATATAATAACATTTTCTTTATCATCAACGGGTTGGACGTGGATATTATCCAAGCTATAACCATTGTTTAACTCTTTAAACAATGCTATAACTATATCATTGTTTCTCTTTAAACAATGACTATATGGATATCTAGGTTTCATTTCTCGTAGTAGGTTGCTGAGGAATATTGAATAATACCCTAGTCAAATTTAGATTAAAGAAAAATCCAAATATTTTTCAAAAGATAACCATCAGAACCATTACAAATATTTTATGACTTGTTGGATTAAGAAACTGACTGGACCGATGATAGTTATAGTGAAAAGGGGTTACAGTTCACTGCGACCTTAAGGTCTATTGTGCCCCCTATCAGAGCTGTTATCATCGCGCCTCCTACAGGCTCGCCCTCCAGTTCCAGAGATTTGATGAAATCCATTATCTGGGATGGCTTCAGGACCGATGATATTGATTCATCAAAATAATGTAGCAACATCACAATTATTACAAATAGTGTGGTATTTGCAATCTCTAGAGTCTAGACGAAACGATATTGAACAATTCGAATTTCGTGGAGTTCTGGATGCAGTTATTCCGATACTTGAAATCTTAATTTTTTAAATCTTTAGCAGTTGATCCAATCCCCTATTTCCATAGGATAAAATGTTTACTAATACTTTATTACTTATACTATTATATAATTCCATTGTCCTTAAATAATACAATAACTAACTATATTCTTGTTTGGTTTGGATGGAATAAAAAAGACCAACTCTGAGTGTTGCCATTATAACCATGGTGATTATATCAAAGACTAGACTATCCCACAGACTGCATATTCTATCCCATCATAGCTTAACTATTTGCAAAGACTATCTATTTGATTCTATGTCTAGGCAACTGGCGATCTTAGTTTTTTAGGTTAATTTACTTATCCCGCCAAAACGTGGTTTTCCTGTGTTCGCCGTTAATCGATTCGTTATTCTGTTTTCATTCTTGTCGCTTGACTCGCTTCTTGTAAAAGTTGTAAAAATGGAAGAACTTATAGAAATTCTTGCTTTCTTTTCATGGATAACAGCTGTTTTCTTAGTGTTCGCGCTAATAACTTTGAGAGTTTATTTGAGTATAAGGTGAGTCTTTCATTCAATGGTATAGATGAAAATATTGATAGTAAAAGTGTAAAACCTCGTAAGTCTCAATTTTTGAGATTATAAGGATTTTGGATAATATTTGAGCCGTTGATCCATCAGGTGAAGCCAAATTCCCCCACATTCGTTTCATATCTTCTCTGGCCACGTGCAATAACCTGTAAGCCGAAACCATGATGAAACTAGTATGTACTTTAATTCGTATCCTGAAATATTTCTTTTTTCGGACTTACAGGGATTAAAACTTCTACTATCGATACGTACCTTATAAAGAGTCTTAAATCCCTATCCAATTTTCGAGTCTAACGTTGGGTTTCTCAAAGCGTAATCACCGTTGATCCGAGCTTAATCTAGAATCAACTAGATTTGGCAGTTCATAATTCACAGAATCAAGCAGTTGATCTCGGATCACCGGTGATTACGCTTTGTGAAACCCACCGATCTTATGTTTTTGTAAGAACTATTTCCATCTTTCATATTTTCGCAAGAGTGAAATGAAGTGGATGAACCATTTATTTATATCTAACTAGCTGGCCCGGCGAACTTTGTTTTGCCTAAATGATACCTACTCACGGTGGATTCCACAAATCGTAATCATCAGTGATCGGAGATCAACGGCTTGGTTAGATTTTTGAAAAAAAAAAATAATTTACTGATTCTGTCTCTCTGACACATCGTAATATCGGTAATTATGCAGAACTAAAAGAACCGTTTTTGAGACGTGAAAAAATCAGTACTCACTAATTTTGGGTCCCAGAATACGAAAATGAAAACGAGAAGTCTGCAATTCTCTTAGTTTTTCCAAAAAAAAATCCCAAAGTTTCCGTTTGGAAGGTGAGGTTATATATAGTTCTAGCCAGTTTTATTGTGATTTCTCAATGAATACTCATTGGAAATGGTTTATTTAACAATCTCTGAGAGTTTCCAGCAAAATAAAGCTTTCATTTCGTCGAAATCGACGATTTTGTTCGTTGTTTACATTCGTTTGTGAGCGCCATATTTCGACCTTGAAACTGTCAATCGACGCGAATTCTGCAACGTTGCCAATGTTTCAAGCTCGTAGTTAAGTTTACGTTGAGTTCGAGATAATGACGTATGTTCTCATTTCGCGCCCCTTTTTTGTTGAAACACTTGGCAAGAGTTAAGCTTACTTCCCTCCAATTCTTGTTGGCTGAATTTTGATATTTCCAATTTGAAATGGCGGGGCCCCGCTCATTATTTTGTGTGTAAAATACACCAAGGCTCGGACCCCCTAAAAGCACATTATTGAAACGGCCTCGTTTTTTTTCTTTGGCCAAATTTTGCTTCGTCAATTTCAACAATTTGCCCGGCGCGCGCCGGGCAAATTGTTGAAATTGACGAAGCAAAATTTGGCAAAAGAAAATATGAATGAGGCCGTTTCAGTAATGAGCGTTTAGGGGGGCCGGGCCTTGGTGTATTACCGGGCCGGGCCGGCCCGTTAATACACCAAGGCCCGGCCCCCCTAAACGCTCATTATTTGTATGTAATACACCAAACATGAAATTTTGCTTCGTCAATTTCAACAATTTGCCCGGCGCGCGCCGGGCAAATTGTTGAAATTGACGAAGCAAAATTTGGCAGAAGGAAAAAAAACGACGCCGTTTCAATAATGAGCGTTCAGGGGGTCAGAGCCTTGGTGTATTACACACTCAGACCTTTGTAAAAGATTACACACAAAACAATGAGCGGGGCCCCGCCATTTCAAATTGGAAATAAAAAAAATAGCCCAACAAGAATTGGAGGGCTCTTTCTTGCCAAGTGTTTCAACAAAAAAGGGGCGCGAAATGAAAACATACGTCATTATCTCGAACTCTACGTAAATTTAACTAGGAGCTCGAAACATTGGCAACGTTGCAGAATTCGCGTCGATTGACAGTTTCAAGGTCGAAATATGGCGCTCAAAAACGAATGTAAACAACGAACAAAATCGTCGATTTCGATGAAATGAAAGCTTTATTTTGCTGGAAACTCTCAGAGATTGTTAAATAAACCATTTCCAATGAGTATTCATTGAGAAATCACAATAAAACTGGCTAGAACTATATATAACCTCACCTTCCAAACGGAAACTTTGGGAATTTTTTTTGGAAAAACTAAGAGGATTGCAGACTTCTCGTTTTCATTTTCGTATTCTGGGACCCAAAATTAGTGAGTACTAATTTTTTCAATGCGCTCAACCAGTTCTTTTAGTTCTGCATAATTACCGTAATATCTTGTGAATCGTATGTCATTCATAACTTCATGTGTTTCGATCATAACCTCACAATTTCTTGTCAAATGTCATCTGCCAACTGTCATCTTTTCCATGGATATGAGCTGTCACACAGAACAGATGGCATTTGACAGATGATAGTCGATTGATGACATTTGACAGTTGACATGAAATTGACATATTATGTCAATTACTAATAATGGGCAATTTTGGATTCAGTTATTTCCGGACATATATTTATCACCCAAACAGAAATTCAAAAACAATTTTTTTTTTACATGTCTTCAGTGAAAAAAACAATTTCGGCCGAAATTGTTGAAATTTTTCATGGTTGAACTATCTTTCATTCTGAATACTGAGGTAAAAACAGAATGAAATAATATCCATTGGTTTTATTTTTGTTGCCTTCCAAAGATTACGCTCGGAGAACTTTCATAATTTTTATTCAAAAAACTGGAGGCCGTACGAAGGTCAAATTTAGGCTAATGAGCTGCCAGAGTGACCCGGACGGAAATATGAATTTATAAACCAAAAAAATTTTTTTCAAAAAACTTTGGTGGGAATCGAACTCTCCACTTTCGATTTACTAGCGTCGCTTTGGTAACGAAATTTATAATTTATACTCGTAGAGAGTTCGAATCCTTCAGAAGTTTTTTGGAAAAAAATTTTTTGGTTTTAAAAATTCATATTTGGGTCCGGGTCATTCTGGCAGCCCATTAGCCCAATTTTGGCCTTCGCACGGCCTCCAGTTTTTCAAATGAAAATTATTGAAGTTCTCTGAGCGTAATATTGGAAGGCTACAAAAAGAAAACCAATAGATATGTTTTCATTCTGTCTTCACCTCAGCATTCAGAATGAAAGATAGTTCAACCATGAAAAATTTCAACAATTTCAGCCGAAATTTTTTTTTCACTGAAGACATGTAAAAAAATTTCCAGTTGACTCAAGCCTTACCAAAGATTTGGCTTCACTTTGTGAGTGTGATAAGCAGGGGTATAATCATATATCTACTAATACCAATATGGATTATACCCCTGCTTATCACACTGACAAAGTGAAGCCAACTCTTTGGTAAGGCTTGAGTTGTACTCTTGCGTCAGCTGGAAACAGCGGCGGCCTTACCCATTGCGAGGCTCCGGGCGGCAGGTCTTTGCGAGGCCCTTTGTCTTTCGTGAAAAGTATGTGATTCGAAATTAACTCGAGTCGTTTGGTTTAGGTATTTTGTCATGTTTGACGAAAACTGCCCGAGTTTTACAAATAAATAAATTTTGTGTTTTAAAATATTTTACCTAAAAAGATTCACAAATTCAACAAATTCGGAAAAGATGAATTTAAAAATTGATGTTACATTTCAAAAATTGATGTTTGCAGCTTTTTCCCAAACTAAAATCTTTAATTAGAGCACAATAATCCAACGAATGAGCTACGTCATTTTTATTGAAAGAAAAGCAAGTTCTGAAAGCAGATCTTGTTCCATCGAATTTCTCATATGAGTTTTAAGCCTCGGAAAACTCCTTTCAGCAGGCGCAACTATAACAGGTGTGGTGGCAATAATTCTCAGGAAAATTTCGATAGTTAATTTTTTTTCTCTTATGTATTTCAGCACCGAGATAATATCGTCGTTTCTGTCATACACACTGATGAACATATGCAGTTCTTCGTATAATTCATCTCCATCAATATCACATGATTCTCCTACTGTCATGGTGGACATTTGCAAGTCGCTGCATTGCATCAGAAGTCCACTATTATTGATTTCCTTTAATTTTTTTCCTTATATGAAACCAAATAAGCTCTCATGCTGTTTAAGTGCCAGGAACCTAGGATTGCAGCTTGTGCGCAAATTGTCGACAATGACATAAAAATAATTAATCTTAAAAATCTCTTCCACAGTCAATTCTTTAGCTTCATCTTCCCCTTCATAATCAGAATGCATTTGTCACAACGTCTTCTTACTTCTTTAAACTTTCTTTCAATATCATTTTCCTCAGCTATTTCTGTCGCTGTTACAAGGGATGACAAAGAGAGTGTACGAGTTTTGTAGCAACTCAAAAAAAGATTTTGCTTGGGCACAAGATGATGCTGCATCTCCTAAGATGAGATTCCAGCTATGACTCCCACAAGGTTAAAAATTAGCGAGTGGATTAATTTCAAGAATACATTTTTGGACACCACTTCATAGCATGTAGTACGACTGTTCGCAGCACAACACTACGCCAGTCGATAGATGGCCCGAACTTATAGCGAAATCATACTTCTTGAACAATTGGAATGAAAATTTTTACTGTGAAGAAAATTTGCTTGGGTTCTTGCGCGAGGCCCCTCCAAGAGCGAGGCCCCGGGCGATTGCCCCGTTCGCCACCCCCTAAGGCCGCCTCTGGCTGGAAATTCAAAAATTGCGATAAATTTAGAGGTTATGTTTATTCTGAAAGACAACAAGAAAATAGATATCCAGAATGAAAATATGTCACTAAAATACTTTCAGTTCAATTTTAGAATATGAATAGAAGTTAACAATGATATTAAGTACTTGAAGAAAACGGAATGAAGCGATTGAAAATTGAAACATTTCACATTAAATTGTGAAGTAACGATCGAAACTATTCACATGAATGACATACGTTTCACGACATAATACGATGTGTCAGAGAGAGATAGAATTAAAAAAATATTTTTATTCTCAATATTGCTGCACAAGTGCAGATCTGGATTGTTACCAAAGCCCAGCTTCAGTTTTGATTGGCTCATTCCCCATATAGGAATTATTAGATATATGGGTATAATCCATTCCATATTGGTAGATATTAGTAGATATGCAGAGTGTAACAGCCAAATGGAATAAATTCGATAACGAATAAATGAGGGCGTGGTGGTAAAAACGCTCGGACACGTCGATTTGTAATTTTAAATGCGCATATTTTTCAAGAAAATAATATTATATAGGGGCAATAGGGTGTTCCATGTGACTGTGGCCAATACCAACTTTCTTATTTCAAATGCAACCCCCTGTATATTATTTATTTTTTGGATTCTTCAGAGAATTCTAGACACAATTCATGCACAATGTCCTAAACCTATCTTTAACTATTTCGGAAGTATTGAGTGTTTTCAGATTTATTGCAAAAATCAACGTCTTAAATAAAAATTATTTTATTTCACAAATTCGGTACATTACACTCAAAACCCAATAAGTAATACTGATTATTTCTTAATTATTAAAAAAAAACATTAATTTCAATGTAGGAAATGTTCAAAATGCTCGCCGCGTTAACGTTACTCAACATTTCAGGCGTGACTGATCTAATCGCAAGCGTGATTCGGTTTTTTAGGTCGTCTAAGTTTAAGGGTTTCGTTTCGTATACAATACTTTTGACATATCCCCACAAAAAAAAGTCTAATGTAAAATTGAAAAAAATTGTAAAAAATCTGAAGACACTTAATATTTCCGAAAAAGTTGAAGATAGGTATAGGACATTGTACATGAATTATGTCTAGAATTTTCTGAAGAATCCAAAAGATAAATAATATACAGGGGGTTGCATTTGAAATAAGACAGTTGGTATTGGCCACGGTCGCATGGAACACCCTATATAATTTTATTTTCTTGAAAAATATGCGCATTTAAAATTACAAATCGACGTGTCCGAGCGTTTTTCCTAACACCCCCTGATTTATTCGTTATCGAATTTATTCCATTTGGCTCGTACACTCTGTATGTATGATACATGCATAATATTGTAGAATGTAGAGAAACACCTATGAATTTACAGGTTTTTAATGTGATGTCGTAAATAAACACATTTTTACAAGCTTTTATTAAAAGCTTTTATTTAGTTTCACCTGTCCCGGTGTCTGTCTGTCTGTCTGTCTGTCTGTCTGTCTGTAATCAAATCTTGCAAGTTGAATATGACACACTTCTAATCGTCCGATTGATTTGAAATTTGGCAGGTGTACATAATTCTGGTGACAATGCATCATGAAATATTTTTTATAGAAAAAAACAAAATGGCGGCTCCAAAATGGCGGATGAGTTTTGTAATTATCATCCGATTCCATTCAAAATTAGTATCTGGGGGTTTTTGGGTTCGACAAAGATGATTCTTTCGTCAAAATTGAAAAATTCAAGATGGCGGCTACAATATGGCGGACGAGTTTTGTAATTATGATCCGATTCTATTCAAAATTGGTATCTGGGTTGGAAATTACGATTTTTCAAAATTGAGGAATTCAAGATGGCGGCTTCAAAATGGCGGATGAGTATTGTTATTATAAAAGCTTGTTTTAAAAAATGATTTTTTTTTTATTATAGCTTGTTTAGTTTCACCTGTCCGGGTGTCTGTCTGTAATCAAAACTTGCTAGTTAAATATGACACACTTCTAATCGTCCGATAGATTTGAAAATTGGCAGGTGTACATAATTCTGGTGACAATGCATCATGAAATATTTTTCATAGAAAAAAACAAAATGGCGGATGAGTTTTGTAATTATCATCCGATTCCATTCAAAATTAGTATCTGGGGGTTTTTGGGTTCGACAATGATGATTCTCCTGTCAAAATTGAAAAATTCAAGATGGCGGCTACAATATGGCCGACGAATTTTGTAATTATGATCCGATTCTATTCAAAATTGGTATCTGGGGGTTTTCTGGGTCGGAAATTACGATTCTTCAAAATTGAGGAATTCAAGATGGCGGCTTCAATATGGCGGATGAGTGTTGTTATTATAAAAGCTTGTCTTAAAAAATGATTTTTTTATTATAGCTTGTTTTGCGCTTTCATTGCAAACGCTGACTGAAACCCACGAGATAAATCGAAATAATTCACTCTGTATTGTACTCCTAAAAAAGGTCAACAAAAAAGTCCGCGATGGTATATGTCTATCTCTCAAGGATAACCCACAATATACATTTTTTATCCTTCACATTTTACGGGAAAAAATGGCTTATTATTATTATTTCCTAAAGGAAGTTATTTTAAGCAATACAGCATCAATCCTTATCCAATTGAGTACCTTAAATACATTGTCCATTCAATATAGATGAATATGGCCCTTTACAGCATGTAATTTAAATGAATATTTCCGAAGATATTACAGATTCAAAATGCAAATGAAATATTTTTATGAAATTTGAGACAGGTTTTGAGCGTCAAGGAGCACTTTTTGCATATAATTTCTTTTCTATTCTACCAGTGGCGTCCGTACTGCAGCCAGACTGAATATTTTCAGATAAAAAAAATTATACGCCACTGGTTTTTCCGACAATAAAAATTACTATTCAAATCCTTATTATTTGGAGCAAATTCGGTCTCTTGACTTTTTGCTGTACGAGGCACCGTTTCCGGTTAAAAAAATAAAACACATTCTCATGCATGAAGAAATCGCCAAAATTTGATATGGTAGGTACATAATAATAATAAGACTATTTTTGTGAACGAAACGTGTAACTAAAAAGAAA
The DNA here is from genome assembly GCA_910592335.1 of Adalia bipunctata. Taxonomy (NCBI): domain Eukaryota; kingdom Metazoa; phylum Arthropoda; class Insecta; order Coleoptera; family Coccinellidae; genus Adalia; species Adalia bipunctata. The sequence goes on from OU342957.1 coordinate 18,384,518, forward strand.
TAAGCATTAACAACCACACTCAAAACGAACTTAAAGAAGAAGTTCGAAGTATGAACCATTTTGCTGAACACATAATTCACATCGACGTATAACAGATACGACAGCATTGAACAACACGAACCACGTCATAGAATTCGACTAAACCCAAGTGTTATGTACCACCACCGCTTATTACCCCAGGCTTTATAGAGAGGCTATTGAAATTCACAAACACCAAGATAACTTCAATAGATCAGAAGAAATCATTAAATAAATTGCACTCATTCATGAAATTCAAAAGTCTCACACATTACATGTTCAAATATTTTCGAAAAACTGGACAATATACTGACAGGCCTGTAGCTTTCAAGAGAAGTTTCTTCCCCTTTTTTATAAATGGGTTTTATTAGTGCTAGATTCAGATGTTTTGGAAATATTCCGAAATCAAGTGAATTGTTTATTATGTATGAAATGACAAACTATTTCATCTGCACAACATTTCATAAGATTGACTGGTATTCCGTCATCCCCACTAAAGTACTCATTCTTTATTTTTCTTAATATTATAACTACTCCCTCAGGATTTGTTAGTTGTAAATTAATAGATCTGGGGTTACTTGGTAAATTACAAGAATCATCTAAACATTCTGAACTATTTAACAGAATGGGAATTTTCTTGACTTAGAAATTGTTAGGTATATCTTTCAGCCAAATCACCAAAACCTTCCTGAAAATATTGAAACCGTTCTTATATTCTTAAATGCTGAAAACCATTGATACTATTTCCGATAGATTGTAGATTTTGATGGATAACACTATCATTTCTCTCACTGGAATTCTGATCAATTCTGATTATATGAGGTACTTGAGCTTGCAACTCCACATGGGCTCCAACAAGGCCTATGAAGAACCATGCCTTTTTTATTGGCCCACTAAACCTTTGAATCAACTACTGCCACCTTGTTTGTCCCAACCTAGTTGGTCTGGTATTTCTCCTTCTTTTCTGAATTGTTCTACATTTTCCCTCATTGTGCACAGTGGCATGGATATGTGATGATTTGTGAAATGTACCCCTATTTGTATGTTCTAGTTCTCTTGAAATACTTACTCCTCGCTTTTGTTATTGCTAGTAGAAACCTACGGAATGAACAAATTCATCTATCTTAATTGCAACATTGTAATGATACCTATATCTATTCATTTGGAGGAAAGTTCTTTACTAGCAGTCATTTGACTTCTCTTGTGTTCATTTAGTAGGAGGGGAGATGAATCGGGTTTTTCACCATAATTTGACCCCCCCTTTAACTTTGTTACTGAAAGAGGTACTAAAAAGTGTTTTTCACAAAAGTTTCACGAAATCGACTGATGTTTTTCGAAATGATTTCACAAATTGAAACATATACAAGGTGGGCAACATATTGATCATTTTCAAATGGAACACCGTGTATACTTTTCTATATTTGGCAAGCTCTTTTTCCCCTAATTTCGAATATATAACATATGTTTGGTCTTTCTCTCTTATTCTGAGTACCACATAGTTTCGAATTTTTAAAACCAATTTCTTTAGTTGATATTATTTATTCTATTCTACCATAGTTCATTATTTTTTTTATTTTTTATTGGATAGTTGTTAGGTGTTCAATGAAAAAATATTGCTTTTGAGTAAATTGTTTGAATATAAAGATTTTCTGAATAATTTCTCATTAGTATTTTTTCATTCCGTAGTTTCATTTCAGAACTTTGAAACTCTGGAAATAAAAGAGACAGGCCCACATACGCATATATATTCGATATCAGGAGAAAATAAACAATTAAAATATGGAAGAATATACAGGGTGTCCTATTTGAAAAAATGTAGTTGCATTCAATATTTTGTTCACCCTGTATATATCCCAATTGACATAATCATTTTCAAAAAAATTATTTGATTTCTTACAATTTTTGTATGAAGTATTTCTATGTATCTGTTTTTGTAACAGAGTTAGAAGGGGGGTAAATTTATAGTGAAAAACCCGGTACAACATTTCATTTGCTCATAATAATCATAATCTTTATTGCTGACCCTTAAATACAATACTAAATTTATTTATTATATTTGATCTGTTAACTGAAATTTTGATTCAATATGTTATTGCATTGAGGATCTTACTGAGTCTTGAGTACAGACAATCATGTTGGGGGAACTTCAAGAAGATGGGATTAATGACAGTTCATGGGCTATATGTTTTCAGGTGTGTATGTTTCATTCATGACCATCCCGAATGTTTTGAAAATTTTAAAAACCTGAATGACACCAGACGGATGATGCCTTATATCTTTCCGCTCTGTTCTCTTACAATGTCACAGAAGGGTGTGCATTACACTTGTATAAAATTATTAAACTCGCTCCCATCGACTCGTTTAAAAATGCGTGGAAGTAAGCAATTTGGAAATAATGTAAGAAAGTTTGTTATTGATTGTGAACCTTACAGTGTGTATGAATTTTTTGCTTACTGTAAGGTGTACAAGGAAAGGGTATGAGGCCTGTGCTGCAAAATTTGACTTGTTATTTTATTTGTGCATATACTACTTATGTATCAATAATTTCTGCAATAAATGTTATTCTATTGTCATTATTTTGTGTTCAAACAGGAGGTGTTTTCCAATACCTGTGAATTGTTGGTTCTGCAACAAATGGAGCTGGGTTCCATATGACAGCAGAAATTGTTTCGACTGTGTAAATTGCTCCCAGTACAATGGTTTCACAGAAGATGGTGGTTACAATAAGATCATTGAAGACCAACACAGATCAATTAAGACACCCATAACAAACTCTCCCGAAAAATCCAATGGGCTTTGCACATCTTGCAATATTAATCAGCAGCTGAAAATATCTCAACTGGCAATGTTCACTCCTTTAGTTGAAGAAAATTATAATGAAGAAATAGAACACTTCAGGTAATTTTTGTCTCACATATTTTTTGGAATGTTTGTGCCATTCATGTTTATTAATTGTTCTTAATTTCAGGATTCAACTGGAAAAAGCATATGAACTATGTCCACCTTGCAGCCGTTTTTTGAAAAACACCTTGCTAAGAGAGACGGCCAGTTTCTTTGGTAACCACATGATCAACATTCAGAGAAAAGGAATAAATATCTATGAAAAGCTTATGAAAAAATCGAATGCCAATAAAACAAGCTCACATTTTCTGAAGGTGCTTAAAAGGATTCAGGGTATCCTGGCTATATTAATTATTTTCGAAATATCATGTCGAATACTACCTGAATGGTTTCCTGAGTATTTACTGCCATATCTCGAATTTTATAATTATATATCAAAGACTCTACAAACAGTCTGCACTCAACTGATTTCTGCATCATGTTTTCCTTCAGCAGCTGTGGAATATATCAACCTCAAAGTTTTTTGTTTCATTGGTTTCTTTATGCAGATACTATTATTCCCAATGGAACAGACTCTAGCATGCATCAAGATCAATCAAATTTTATGTTGGAGCTTTTTAGCACTGGTATCTTGGACCAACAGCCAGGGAACGCTCATAAGTTCATTCCAAGTAAGTTTATCCCTTCTTCTGAAAGATTTTTATTTCATTTTGGCGTCTCAAAATTTCAATAAATTGGAATAATGTTTTTTCGTATCTACTATTGTAATTCAGAATAATCATGATGTTAACACAAAAAATATTTAAATATATTGAAAACCAAAACAATTTCACGAGGAAAATTGAAATATCAACACATTTATAAGAGCAACCTGAAGTTTGGAGCTTTTGCTAGCTTGTACAAATTTTCAACTGGAGCGATCTCCATCCAAGTACTGAATGCGAAAATTGCTAGCATAAAAACAACTTCCCAAATTTCTAATATCAAGAGGATTACGATTTTTATTGGGTAACTAGTTTAATTTTTCCATTGCTATACGCAAGAAATTTTGACCAAATAGGGAGATTAGGTCTGGAGATACGGAATTTTTATTGGATTTATTGATTCTTCTTCAGAGAATCCAACCTGATTGTTACTTTCTATTTCAGATAATTTGCGCTTGCCCAATATTCTACAATTCATTTTACGAATTCAAAACAAATCCTAGAATTAAAATAACGAAGAAAAAACTGCCAAGAAGCTGTGATAATAGTTATTATTGTGACGATATATCAGACAATGAAGATTTTACCTCGTCTTATAAAGACACTGTGATCAACAAGAATATGACTGCCAAATTCACTGCCAACCATATCTCGTTTTATGGAGACACTGTGATCAACAAGAAGATTACTGAAAAATTCACCGCCAACCATATTTCCAATAGAAAGACGGAAAATAATTGCAATGTGGGCTCATTTACACGATCTCACAAGGAAGACCCACATCCAAGTAAGTCCTTATTCAAGTTCAACAAAACAGATCCCCTGCCATTCAGTAGATCATCTCCAAACAAAAAACAAGGACAACCTCCTGCAAAGCTGAATTATCTGGACACAAATATGTGGGTTTCAGGAGGGTTTTGGAAATGTGCTAATGGAACAATCATACCTATGAACCAGGGTGCAAAAAAATCTGGTAGTCCAAGCTCCGGATTTTTCTCACAAGCAAAAAATGACTCTACTATAACTTTCAGTAATGACCGACATTATTCTCTATCAGCATCAGTTGAAACCTCCCTTTCTGGAGAATTTGAAAAGCTGTCTATAACCCCAAAATCTCCTTATGCTTCACCCTCTGGCTCTCCACCTGTGAGAACACCAAATTTGAGTTATCCAATGCCACCCTTTGGCTCTCCACCCTTGAGAACACCAAATTCGAGTTATATAATGCCACCCTTTGCCTCTACACCTGTGAGATCACCATATTCAAGTTATGCAATGTCACCCTCTGGCATTCCACAAGTGAGATCACCAAATTCAAGATATGCAATGTCACCCTCTGGCTTTCCACAAATGAGATCACCAAATTCAAGATATGCAATGTCACCCTCTGGCTTATTTCCACAAATGAGATCACCAAATTCAAGGTATGCAATGGCACACTCTGGATTACCACAAGTGAGATCACTAAATTCAAGTCATGCAATGTCACTCTCTGGCTTTTCGCAAGTGAGAACACCAAATTCAAGTTATGCAATGTCAAATATGTCAAGACCTTGTCAACCACTTCCTTCTTGGACTTCCAACATTCATTATATGGGATATAACAGGCCTATGGGAAACTTTAATTAGTTTAAATCCTATCGGAATTCCCCTGAGGCCGATTCCAGATCTACAATGAGTTTTGGAATGCCAAATCAATCTGTGATAATTTTTAATTTTCAAATCATATAAGGGTAAATGTTCTAGCATAGTAATCAAGGTGTCGTTGCTACATAGCTACTATACCACTTGCGAGTAGTTTCAGAAATACTTGTTGAAAACATGAATTATATTTTACAAATTAATTTAATCTGCGTATAGCTTTCTAACTGAGGCTTCACAAATTTACTACTTAACTGTGATGACTGAAATCGGATTGGTTCATAATATTTGCGACCTGTTGATTGGCAGAAAAATACTCAACAAATATAGTGGTTCTTTTTGTTACATTTTTATGATGCAGAAATGAGTATGACTTGTAAATACCACTGGATTCCCCAACTGGTCAATACTTTAGGGTTGTAGTTATTCGGAGATCCTTGAGAAGTGGGTATATTATAAAGAGTACTTTCACCAAATTTCCTGTATGTCTTCATCTTAATGAAATTCAATGCTTCTGAGGGGGTGGTACATTTAATGGCGAAGCTTGTGGATAGACTGAAGGATAAGAGCAGATGGATTGGTTATATCTTGTTGTAATCCTCCACTATCTCCACTAATAGATGAATTAAATTTAACAATTGGGTCTAGAAGCTTCAATGAGAGCGATGGAAAGTTGCAAGAATACTCAGAATTTCTGGTGAAAAGTTATCCTCACACGCAGATCTGGTTGAACTGTTCACAAACTAGTTGCTAGAAACAATTGATGAGTTGGATCTCTCTGATCACCAAATATATCAATGCCGATGAGACTGGTTTATATAGGAAACTGCTTCCTTATAAAACTTACGTCGCTCCTCATGAAAAAACAGCACTTGGTCTAAAAATATCGAAGAAAATAGTCACATTTCTGAGGGGGTAGTATACTTAATGGCGAAGCTTGTGTATCAACTGAGGGATAAGAGTATATAGGTGGATTGGTTATATCTTGTTGTCGTCCTCCACTATCTCCACTAATAGATGAGTGCTTTCATGCTGACCAACTGTTTGAAATATACAGTAGTCGCGCAATACTTTGAACTGACATGTTCATAATATTGAAATGTTCACACTATCGAGTCCACTTGATTAATAACAATATTTCAAGAAGAATAATTTTCAATTCAATTCGATATTTCGTATTAATGCATTAGGCATCCATAAATTGAACCCATTTTGAAATCAAAATGATGTTGACATAAGTGAAATTGTAAGTGTTCAGAAATTATAAGAAAAAGCTGCTTTCAAAGAAAACAAAATTAAATAACATATTTTTACAAATAAAATACCTTTAGATATTTTATGTTCCTAAATAAGTTCAACTGTAAATTTGCCATGAAAAAAAATCCATTTTTTCCTCCGGGTCTTCGTTTCCGAGATACAAGGTGTCAAAAATTATTTTATATATTTTTCTCAGTTTTTTTCAGGAACCGTTTGAATTACAGAATTGAGTTTTGGCACACAATAATCAGCTATTTTCTTGCACTTATCTCGGTTTTATTTGAGTGTCAGGGGCTGAGATATTGAATTTGAACACAAGTCTCACCCCCCAACTTCTACACCACTGGATAAATTTGCATCTGCACAGCATATTCTGATGCGCCAATATGTATGTGTTTATATATTGAAGGTTCATAACTCTAAAGTGAACCGTTTTCGAGAAAACTGCCATTTTAGATCAAAAACAATTTGCTAACGAATATTAATATCTTGTAATTGGAAAAATGAGCATCAGAATTTGCTGTGCAAATGCAAATTGGTCCAGTGGTGTAAAAGTTGGGGGGTGAAACCTTTGTCTAATAAAACCGAGTAAAGTGCAAGAAAGAGGTAGTGTTATTTTTTTATGAGAAATCTACAGTTGACAGTTAATACACTTACTTAGAAAAACCATTATTCTTCTCTATAATCAGTTATATGTATGTTTGTATTACATTTTGAATTAAATAGTGAAAAAAAAAATTATTTTTAACAAGTGGTGGAGAATGAGGTTCACAAGATCATCCATATATGTGTATTCATAATTCTTCCAGCAACGTTTCGGTTAATATGTAGAGCAATATAGTCATAAATTGCTAAAACAAATCAGAAAACAGCATTCACAATAACCAATCGATATGTTGCGATTTAATTACACAAATTAATCAATCTAACGGTTATCACTTTTGTTTCCAAACGTTCGACAACAACGTCATTACTAGACTGACAGATCACAGAGAAGTTCTATTTCTCCGCCTAGGCGGAGAAATAGTTGCTAGTTACTTTTCCCTCCGGCGCGGCGGCAGGAAAAGTGTTGTTATGCAAGGGACTAATTTTGCAAGACAACCGTAACTATACAAATGTTACATTTTTCACTCAATTATAACGATCGTAAATGTCAATATTATTCAGATTTCCAGGAATTTCAAGATGTTTGAAAATAAAATAACATATTTCATTCGAAGGAGAAGTGACTTTTCATGGCTTGCTTTCAATTACCCGCCGAACGTAGTGAGGCGGGCAAACTAAAGCTCGCCATGAAAAGTGACACTTCTCCTCCTCATAAAATAATATACTATTATCATGACAACATATTGACGCGGACATGTCGGTCTGATACACATTATTCTAAAAACAGAGAAGAGTGAAAATAATATATGAAGTGTCTGAATATTATTCTAAAGTAGGCGTTCATAAAGTGGGAGTGCTGATAGTTTTGCGTTTTCAGTGATTTCTCTATCATAGTGGTGTATTAGTGGTTGTATAATGTTTCTGTTGTTTTCTTTCTTGTTGTTCTTGAGTTCTTTCTGCTATTTCCAGGTTACTAAGTGAGGTTTTTGTTGAATTTGAGAATATTACTCGGTCGTAGTCCGATAGTGGTCTGCATATCATCTTGTAAATTGCACTGCTGTTTTGATGTTGATTCCTAGGTTTTTGTGTGTGACCGGATGTTGTGATGGTTGCTTTTTTCTGTTTCTTTATAATATGGTGTTCAAAACTAAGTTTGTTAGCGACATGGATTCCCGAATAATTGCACGTAGTTGAAGGTCTAATTGTGTCATTCCCAATTTTTATATATTTGAAGAGTTGTTCTTGATATTATGATGGAATATTGTTAGCTTAGATTTTTTTGGATTTGGTTGTATTCGCAGCATCTCATCCATGCTACAGTGCTATTTGTAAGTTTTTGTAATGTGTCATCAGCGAATTGTAGGGAGTATACTTCCTTTTATATGTGGTTTTCTGTTGAATAGTTGTGGCTATATATGTCGCAGCAGTATTTCTAAGAACATATATGTCTACTATTTTAATCTAATTTTATTTATTTAATTCAAATATGACGAATTGAGTCCATCCAAATCAGTCTTTTAATTTACAGTATTAGAAGTTCTTTTTTGTTTGAAATTCCTTCTGAACCAATTTTTCTCAATGTCTATTTCAACGTCCTCTGAATTAAAATCACGCTCGTGCTTGCGCTGATATTGCTGTTGAATCTTTTGAGCGAATATAATTTATAAAGGCAACAATGTCATTTGAAGAAGAGAAAAAATTCTATTCACTAAACTCCTGGGATATCTGTGATATAGGAGACCTGAAATGTATGTCATGGAAAGAAGGGTGACTCAAATTTAAAACTCTGTTTCTAACTGACTTAACCAATGCAGTCTTCTGTGACCTGGGATGCATCAATTGGTAGTTCATCAACCTGCCTGAGCAAGAAGGTTTTGAATAGAGATCGGTTATCATTCTATTAATATGACAAATTAGCCATACATCTAGAAATGGAATCCTATTTTCAACTTCCAATTCGTCAGTGAACTTCAACCTGTCATGAGAGCCATTAAACAAGTTCAGTGTCTCGGTTATTCTGTCGCGTGGAATGCACATTGTGATATCGTCAAAATACACACGCACGAAAGGTACCAGGAAATGTAATCCACAAAGGACATATCTTATCACGCCATCCATCACCATCTCAGCAATCACAGAAGAAGCTAGATTACCCATGGCGATACCTTTGATCTGTCCATACCACTCACCTTTGCATTGGAAATAATTATTAGCCAACAAAAACTCCAACATCTCCCTAGTAAGATCAACTCTAGATTCCAAATTCAACCAGTGATTATGGATCAACTGTAACAACACATGTGGAATATTTGTAAATAGTGAAGAAACATAAAAACTAATGAGCATATAGTTCGACGGAACAGTCAGATAACATGTTTGGGTGACAAGGGCAAAGGAATTCTGCACAGAATACTGGAATTTGTGTTTGAGGTTTTTCAGGACCGATGCCAGAAATTTCAACAAATTATAATAAGTAGGATCTCCACAACACGAAACAACAGGTCTAAGGGGTTTGTCGTTTTTATGGATTTTTACAAGTCAATAAATTTTATTATTCACTTTCAGTTGCAAGGAGTGCATGTTAGTGATGATCCTTGTTTTTGAGATCATGAATTAGCTTATTTGACTTCAACTGTATTCTTGAAGTACCTGTTCAATTTCTCATATGTAGTTTGATCGGCAGTAATATGTTCATTTTAACCTTGTAATCAGTATCTAACATTGGAACAGTTTTATTGCCTAGTTTCTCTATACCAATTAGACACCAGTGACATCACCCTAGTAACGTATTTCTAATACCGGTGTATGCTATTCCTACTCAGGAAATTTTGCACAATACCACACAATCGCAACCTTAAACCATTCTTACAATCCTGACCCACACCACCAAGGCCGTGTATGAACCCTTCAATATCGGAGATTACATTAACTGAAGGGAAACTCTTTCGATTCATAGGAAATGAGAATTTTTGACCCAGTGACAACAACTTGAGAACATTATCTGGTATTATCACATTGGCTACCATGAACCATGTGCACGATTAGGAACAACATTCGCATGACTCATCAAGGCATCAAACTTGCAGATATTGGCTTTCTTCTCATATGCTGGAGATCTAGCGAAAAATCTACTCTGGTTATTTCAAAACTGATGAACTGGTACTGAATCATATAAAATATTCTTGTGTTGACATATACTATTCTTCAGTCTACCTATCTTCCAATTTACGATCTACTAAAAGTGAACTATCAACTTTACGTGTAAAAAGGTCTCTTCCTTGATGTAAGGAATATACACATCCAACCTCATCGATAATGTGTCGAGGGAAAACTCCTACTTTCCTACATGTCAAGAGAAATATCCTGTTGTTGATTGCGGACGAAAGCTTCATATTATCATCAGCCGTTTGAAGAGACATACGATAACTATCCCAAACATCATCATCTGATTGTAAAAACCCATGCCTTCTGTATCTGACCACAGAGTCTATAATACAATTCTATATTTCGTTCGGAAATTTTCAACAAGAGTGGTGAATAACAGTCACAGGAACATACATACAGTATGGTGCAAATGAAAGGAATAAATTCATTATTTCGTAAACCGGCGACATTAAGGAAAAATCCTGAAACCCGTCGATTTTCATTTCAAAACGGGCTATTCGTAAGCATATGTTTTTGTTTTTGACGTCATCTATGCGAGCGTGATGACGTCATCGCTAAAATTTTTGAATGGAAATGTGGGTGTTGTAATACATTATTTGAAAGGTCTCCTAAATACCTATTTAGCCATATCAATATGTTCAGTACATAATTGATTTTTTTATTTGTTTGAAAAATTAATAAAATTTTATTATTACAATAAATATTTAATATGTATTATTCATTAGATACAACGAAACCTTAAGTGCTCAAATTGTTTACCTTCAGCTGAAATACAATGAGACATTTATTTTTGTGTGTCAATTAAAACACCATACCAATTCTCATTTATTAAGAAATCTGTTGAAATTTCATCAATGATATTTGTGACAATATGCAAATCAATTACTGTACATATTGATATGACTGAATGGTTATTTAAAAGACCTTTCAAGTAATGTATTACAACACCCACATTTATATTTAAAAATTATAGCGATGACATCATCACGCTCATATAGATGACGTCAAAAATAAAAAGGTTCCTTTACGAATAGCCTGTTTAAAAATAAAAATCGACGGGTTTCGGGATTTTTCCTTAAAGTTGTATGTAGGGTGCGTCAGCAAGGCGTACTGCTAAATTAACGCCTAAACTGTACCGTGTGGAAAAAAGCTTTTATGATATGGTTGTAAGGTTGACAAAAATCTACAAACTAAAAATAATTTCACATATACAGCTTCAAACAAAAGTTACAGAAAAATATTTAGTTTTTCCAAACGGAACACTTTCATTTCATGTCATAATTCTTTCGAGGACAACAAGAGCTTTACACTCACCTCATTTTTAAAATTTCGTTACAGCGTTGCCAGATAATTCGTATTTTCATGTTATTTTTAGTGTTTTGAGAGGTTCATCAAAATTCTTATAGCAACAGCTGTGTTCAATCTAGAAAAACGAAATTTTTACAATAGTTCGCTCAAGTATGAGCTTCATCATTCGGTAAACGTCTGAAGTTTTTTTATACAGAGTGTCTAATATAAATGTACCAATTTACTCACATTGAATAGGCCATAACTCGATTTCTTCAAATGGAACAACCTGTAATTTTTCTCTTTCATGAAATTTGTTTTCAAATGTCTCGAATATCTCAAGAACAAAGCTTCTTAGATATAGGGCGTTCGTGTTCGTGTAGGAAATCTAGACATTTGAAACCCAAATTCCATGAGAAAGAAAAATACACGGTGTTCCATTTGAAAAATTGGAGTTATCGCATATTTAATTGGAATAAATTGGTAAATTTAAATCAGACACTGTATGAAAAAAAACTTCAGACGTTTACCGAATGATGAAGCTGATACCTTAAGCTAAATACTGTAAAAATTTCGTTTATCTAGATTGAAAACAACGGTTGCTATAAGAATTTTGATGAACCCCTCAAAACACTTAAAATATTAAAATACGGCTGAAGGACCCTTGGTCGATGGCCATTTGTATTGTTGCAATAAAACACAGTTACTTCTATTAAAATACGAATTATCTGGAACACTGTAATGAAATTTGAAGGAAGAGTTATAAGTGTAAAGCTCTTGTCATCGAAAGATTCATGCCATGAAATACAGGGTGTGTGAAGGTTTGAAAAGATTACATATTTTTTTTGACGCCCCCCGTATATGTAAAATTATTTTTAGTTTGTAGATTTTTGTCAACCTCACAACCATATCATAAAAGTTTTTTCCACACCGTACAGTTTAGGCGCTATTTTAGCCGTACGACTTGCTTACGCAGCCAGTATATATGGATGTTCCTGTGACCGTTATTCTCCACCCCTTGTTGATAATTTCGGAACAAAATATCGAATTGGATTATAGGCTAGTGGTCAGATACAGAAGATACGATTTTCTACAAGCAGATGATGATGTTTGAGATTGTTATCGTGAATCTCTTCAAGCTATGGGCTGATGATAATATGAAGCTTTCGTCCGCAATCAACAAGAGGATATTTCTCTTGACATGTAGGAAAGTAGGAGTTTTCCCTCGACACATTATCGACGAGGTAATATGTGTATATTCCTTACACCAAGAAAGACCTCTTTACACGTAAAGTTGATAGTTAAGTAGATTGATTCACGAAACAAAAACTAAATTCAGAGATTGAGATTGTAAAGTGGAAGATAGGTAGACTGAAGAATAGTATATGACAACACAAGAATATTTTATATGATTCAGTACCAGTTCATTATGATAGAAGTTTTGAATTAATTACGAGTTGATTTTTCGGTAGATCTTCATGTAAGAAGATAGCCAATATCTGCAAGTTCGATGCTTTGTTGAGTCATGCGAATGTTGTTCCTAATCGTGTATGTACTTGGTTCATGGTTGACTGACTTGGCCAATGTGATAGTACCAGTTAATTTTCTCAAGTTGTTGTCACTAGGTCAAAAATTCCCACTTCCTATAAATCGAAAAAGTTTCCCTTCAGTTAATATAATCACTGATTTCGAAGGGTTCATACCCAGCCTTGGTGGTGTGGGTGAGGATTGAAGCAATGGTTTAAGGTTGCGATTGTGTGGTATTGTGCACGATTTCCTGAGTAGGAATAGTATACACCACCGATAAGAAGAAAGTTACTAGGGTGATTTCTGATTGGTATGGAGAAACCGTGCAGTTTTTAAATATCCATCCTAACATTATTGTAATCAAAGCAGATAAAGGCAATATAACTGCTCTAATGTTAGATACTGATTACAATGTTAAAATGAAATCACCACATATGAGAAATTGAACGGTTACTTCAAGAATACAATTGAAAGTCTAATGAGCTAATTTATCATCTCAAAAACAACGGTGTCATCCTCATCACTAACGAGCATTCCCTAAAGTTGAAAGTGCGGGTCCACCTGAAATTTATGGGCCCGCGACCACGCGCGCGTTTTAGGAATTCAGACAGCGCAATATACGCAAAAGTAGTCGGGTCCGGACCAAAGAGTAGATACAAGAGAGATCACTCAGGCTTGGCGCGAAATGTTGGTTCGTCGACCTTGAATCTTACTACAACAAAGAGGATCAATATAATACTATCAAATCTTGGAGTGTCATAAATGCGAATACTCTTTGATGGTGAAAAATAACCTCTCTAGAGAGATTCAAATTGTCAACAAAAGAAAACGTCGAAATCGGATTTCAAATGCAAGGAATCGTTTCATGATATCTGTTAATATTTAATAAAACTGGTCGCATTAATATTTAACTAATCCATAGTGACCCAAATGAGGAATTTTTGCAAGTTCTTATGTATATAAGACTTTCCGCTTGAAGAAATTATGTGCCCAGGTCAAAAGCACGATCTTAAAACATATTCTCACAACAATCAAATTACAGTGAGCTGAATGAGGTAAAAATGAAGTGAAAAATGTATGAACGAAATCTTGAAAAAGTATTTGTTTCAGGCAGAGTCTTTTATAATGGGAAAAATGGTTAATTTTGAAGTGAATAACTCGCACAACAAATTGGATTCTAGACAAGGAATACAGTAACAATCTCTTTCCCTAATGTTTTTGGAACCACAGCTGGACTTTCTTGTGTCGGTGTTTTCTTAATAAAAACCAGAAGACTTCACGATATTCTTTCTTACAAGCTACATGTGTATTTCAACTAATAGGAAGTGATACTGATATTCAGATATATATTGTAAAATAAATCATTTAATATGATCATCGGATCATCCTAAATATATATTACAAATCTGAAGTTTCTATTGCATGATCCAACAATTAAATGATCACTTGATGAACACAGTTATCACCTCATTGATTAACCTTCTTCAGAAGTTTAAATATAACTGAACATGCTAAATATTCAATAAAATGCAAGGACACCAAAGGTTTGTCAACATCTAAGATATCGATGTGAAAAGATCATATACCCGGAATTTTGGTAATCTGTTATTTGTCCCTTCCACAATCTTCTCGCCTAGTAAAAAAAGGATAGAGCGTTTACTCAAAAATAGATTCATCACTACCAAATGACAACACAGAAATAATTTACCAAATCGTAAACTGTATACATTCCCTTTGTTGCTTTAGCTTTGACAGTGCTACTCACATTGGCTTCTTCTGGGGCAACAAATCCCAAAACAAACCTGGGCATGAAAGTTTTCTGGGAATTTTATTTCAGAAATTCTTGAAAAGCAGTAAGAACAACTTCAATGTAACATGTTTATTAATTATATAGATTTTCCATTTGTTAACTTCATGTGTAAGTTACACGATATACATGTACCTAAAATACAAATTTAAAACATCTTGACATCTTCATTACCTTATCAAGTGTGATCATGAAAACAGTTTTTAGACTGAAAAACCTGTAACCTTAGTTGAACATAACTGCAGAAGATTATGCTCAAGCAATATACCTGAACAGGAAGACCTTTTTTGATAGGATTTTAGAAGTTTTATATTAATGAAATTGCTTTCTCTCCCTCTATATCTATTTTCACTGGAATAATATCAGTCAGTTTACTGGACATAAATTCTGTTGTTTTTTACCAGCAAAAGAGATACCTGAAAGATGTTCCGAAAATATAAAATATTTGTTGTCATAACATAACCTAATTGTTCCGTCAATTTCGTTCTTCTCGGACAGCTCGAATCTGATTGGACCAGAGAAAATACTGGGCTCCTATTGGCACCCCTCGATTAGACCTCGTCATTCACAAATGACTTTCAAGGTCAAACAAACGATGTTCGCGATTTCATTCATAAATAGGGGGAGTGAAGTCTCTTGTATTTACTCTTTGTCCGGACACTACTTTCGCGTATTTAGTATTGTTTAAATGAGTAAATCGCGCGCGTGGTCGCGCGACCGCTGCCTCGTAGAATATACCTGTTGTTTCGTGTTGTGGAGGTCCTACATAAATAAAATTTGTCGAAATTTCTGTCATCAGTCCTGAATAACTTCAGCCACAATTTTCAGTATTCTGTGCAGAATTCCTTTGCCCTTGTCACCCAATCAGGTGATCTGACTTCCGTCGAACTATATGCTCATTAGTTTCGATGTTTCTTCACTATTTACAAATATTCCACATGTGTTGTTGTTACATTTGATCCATAATCACTGGTTGAATTTGGAATCTAGAGTTGATCTTACTAGGGAGATGTTGGTGAATCTTGTAGAGTTTTTGTTGGGTATTAATTACTTATTTCCAATACAATGGTGAGTGGTATGGACAGATTGAAGTTATCACCGTGGGTAATCTAGCTCCTTCTGTGATTGCTGAGATGGTGATGGATGCCGCGATAAGATATGTCTTTGTAGTTTACATTTCCTGGTACCTTTCTTGCGTGTGTATCTTGACGATATCACAATGTGCATTCCACGCGACAGAATAACCGAGACACTGAACTTGTTTAATCGCTTTCATGACAGGTTGAAGTTCACTTACGAATTGGAAGTTGAAAATAGGATTCCATTTCTAGATGGATGGCTAATTCGTCATATCAATAATATGATAACCAATCTCTATTCGAAACCTAGATCCTCTGGCAGGTTGATGAACTACCAATTTATTGATGCATCCCAGGTCTCAGAAGACTACAATCTTTAAGCCCGTTAGTTTTAAATTTGAGTAACCCTTTTTCCATTACATAAATTTCAGATCTCAATATTATAGCTATCCCAAGAGTTGGGTAATAGAATTTTTTTCTCTTCTTCAAATGACATTGTTGCCCCTATGAATGGTCCACGGTCTTTCAGTGGTCAAGCTTGGTTCAGACTTTTGTAGATACCGGGATCTGGTGAGAGTATTGAGTTAATTTTTTTCTAATGTTTCACCCTATTGCCGCAACACTGTGTTCAAGATTTTCATTGAATTAAAAGAACCTTGTACTAGAGAGAAAGTCAGGTTGAATTTACAAATTAAATTGCAATGATTGTGTCTATGTTGGACAAACGGCACAATATTTTAAATGCAGGATTGTATTCGCTCAAAAGATTCAACAGCATTACCAGCGCATGCTCCAGCGTGTGAACATAATTTAAATTGTGAGGACGTTGAAATATTAGACTCCTAAATACTGTAAATTATAGGACTGATATAGGTGGACTTGGTTCGTTGTATTTGAATTTAATAAATAAAATTAGATTAAGCTGTAGGCATTATTGTTTTCAGAATATATGTATCAGACCGACCTGTCCGCGTCAATATGTTGTCATGATAAAATTGTTCAATGTTTGATTGGTTAATTTCTTTCAATCGCACCACATCGATTGGTTGTTTTCTGATTCGTTTCAGCAATTTATGACTATACAGGGTCTTTCACGAGGAACCTCACCCATATTTATACGGGAAACTACTGAACGTATTTTCATGAAATTCAGCACTTACAAGTATTTCACGATGCTGATGAAATCTAAAATATTTTCAAGGCATGAGCACCTCCGGTTTTTCCGGAAATGACGTCAACTTCCGTTTTTCAAATTAGAACACCATTTTTTTGTTTCAGAAATAGATTCCTTAGAAAATTTCAAGTTATTTTGATGTAACATTTTTCAGTTTTGCTTGGGAAATTCTCTCTGCGCGGGAAAATTCGAAAAAAAAATCGAAAATAGAGCTCCGCTGAAACAAGAATAACTTCGAGGTTTTTGGATGGAAAATTTTCATTTTTGGGATTTTTCAAGATGTAAGATTGATGTATCCACTTTTAAAATCGAAATCGCGATTCATGATACAGGGGGTGAAAAAATCGCTTTCAAAGTTAGGGACGACAAAATCGTGAGAAATATTTTTTTTCAAATTAGAACCCCATTTTTTATGGCAGATATTGAATCTACGTTAAAAAATAATGTGAGTGTATGCATCACACCCTTGCCCTAAAATGGATATTAACTCAAAAAATATCCATTCCTAAAATGGATATTAACCCAGAAAATATCCATTCCTAAAATGGATATTAACTCAGAAAATATCCATTTTAGGGCAAAGGTGTGATGCATACACTCACATTATTTTTTAACGTAGATTCAATATCTGCCATAAAAAAATGGGGTTCTGATTTGAAAAAATTGATTTTTCACGATTTTGTCATCCCTAACTTTGAAAGCGATTTTTTCACCCCCTGTATCATGAATCGCGATTTCGATTTTTAAAGTGGATACATCAATCTTACATCTTGAAAAATCCCAAAAATGAAAATTTCCCATCCAAAAACCTCGAAGTTATTCTTGTTTCAGCGGAGCTCTATTTTCGATTTTTTTTTTCGAATTTTCCGGCTCAGAGAGAATTTTCCAACCAAAACTGAAAAATGTTATATCAAAATAACTTGAAATTTTCTAAGGAATCTATTTCTGCAATAAAAAAATGGTGTTCTAATTTGAAAAACGGAAGTTGACGTCATTTCCGGAAAAACCGGAGGTGCTCATGCAAGGGCGTCGCCAGCCTTTGAGCTAGGGGGGGGCAAAAATCAATCAGAATAGAAAAAATGAACTGATTTTCGTATATTATGCTATTATTTCATAGGTTTTTAAGAGATTTTTGTGCTCTAGGGGGGGGCAGCTGCCCCTCCCTGCCCCCCCTTGGCGACGCCCTTGTGCTCATGCCTTGAAAATATTTTAGATTTCATCAGCATCGTGAAATACTTATAAGTGCTGAATTTCATGAAAATACGTTCAGTAGTTTCCCGTATAAATATGGGAGAGGTTCCTCGTGAAAGACCCTGTATTGTTCTACAATGTATTTTTATAGCTATGTAACTCTAAAGGTGAATCTCATCAATTTAATACGAACAGGCAAATACAAATAACTGATTATAGAGAAGAACAAGCATATATGTATATTTCATTTGAAAAAAGATATTATTTTATTTTGTTTTCTTTGGGATTGCTTCAAAGCAACAACATCTTCTTCTAATTTCCTAAGACTTACAATTTCACTTATGCCTAAACATCATTTTTATTTCAAAATGGGATCAATTTATGGGTGCCTAATGCATTAATACGCAATATGGAATTGGATTAAAAATCACATCTTCAAATATTGTTATTAATTAAGTTGACTCGATAGTGTGAAAATTTCAATATTATGAACATGTCTGTTCACACTATTGCGCGACTACTGTATATTTTAAACAGTTGGTCAGCATGAAGGCACTCATGTATTAGTGGGGATAGTGAAGGACGACAACAAGCTATAACCAATCCATCTATATGCTCTTATCCTTCAGACTATACACAAGCTTCGCCATTAAATGTACTACCCCCCTCAGAAATGTGGCTTTTTGCTTCGATATTTTTAGACCAGGTGTAGTTTTTTTCATGAAGAGCGACGTAATTTCCAAAAGGAAGCAGTTTCCAATATAAGTCCATCTCATCGCCATGATACAGGGTGTTTCTGAATTGATGTCGAATGGTGATTCCTTGTTCAAAATAAAGGGTAGTTAGTTATATAAATGTTGGGTCAAAATTTGAAGGTTGAGGAGATATCGCGCTTCAAAGATGGCGGAAAAATGATTTTATTTTGTATCTAAAAAACGAAAAGCGATAGAATGATGATTTAATGGAAGTATTTTTATTATGAAAACACACTTTCTTGACATTTTTTCATATTTTTAGAATAAATTGAAGGGGTTGAATTAGACTACCCCTATCATTTTTGTTGATTGAATTTGAAGGAAAACTTAGGCAACGACTTGAATAGAATTAAATTCGAATAGCCTGATTTGGTCCCAACCTTTTTCATCTCCTATATTTTTCTGGTGAAATGTACGGTTTTGAAATATAAAATGTAAATCAGTTCTAAAATAGGTGCATTGCCCTTTCCCGACACGTATTGATTTACATTTTATTTTATTTCAAAACGGTACATTTTACGAGAAAAATGAAGGAGATGAAAATGTTTCTAACTAAATCCGAATCTAATTCTATCCAAGTCGTTGCGTAAGTCTTTATTTATATTTCATTTTCCGCAATCTTTGACGTGCGGATGTTTTTCCACTTTTCTTGTTGAATAACGTATGCTTATTTTGAACATGATCATAACCTATTTTTATGTCGAACTTTGGTTTTCAAATTCTGACCATTTTCCGTCGTGTCCCACCGGTGGGTCACACAGAAATGATGTGTTAAAGTGATCAATGTCTTTTTTGAGTAAAAACCATTTGAGTCCTAACATTTTGTGAAGATTGTGACGGACAACCAAATCTGGGCACCCCTTGCTTCAATGAACTCCTCAAATAGCCCCACCTATATTTTCATTTTTATTTAGTTTTGAGAATCGAATTTTGTCTTTATGACAGTCGAACTTCGATAAATCGAATTTTTGATAACTCGAATCATACTGGTTGGCAATAGCGCCAAGATTTCATATTAGTGTGATTTTTATTCGATAAATCGAACTTCTATAACTCGAATGTCATGATACCTCGGACGAAATATTTGGCGGCACATTCGATTAGTCGAATTTTTTGGAGGAATTCCTCATTTAGGTGTGATTTTAACATGCACATGAAGTAAGCAGAACAACTCTCACGAATCACAATCGGAATAGCTAAAAATTTTGCCTTTTCTCATCCATAATTTATCCGGTGAAAAAATAAATTCGAGAGGTGTCGAAACAACTATCCGAAAAATGATTTTCAGCAAAAATCAAACCAGCTCATCTTTGACATCTGATCTTGTTTCGAGCATTTCGGCCGGCGTGGATTATTATAATAATAATAATAATCCACGCCGGCCGAAATGCTCGAAACAAGAACAGATGTCATCAAACGATGGCCGCGAAAGCCTTAACAAATTCAGCTCATCTTTTTCAGAGATTTATCCGTGAAGAAAAACATCACCACTCTTGTATTTTATAAATTCTTAAATATTCCGCTAACTTGATATGAACTTGGCGAAACAACTAGGTATTCAAAGAATGTTTTCAGCAAAAAACAAAATAGCTCATATGTTTCAATGATTTATCCGTAAATTATCCGTGGTGAAAGGATTTTGTAGAAAAATGACAAAATCTGATTGATCGATCTGTGGCCGTCGGTATAGGTATCAGGCATTTTTTCTCGAAAACTATGAATGCAATATTATTGAAATTTAGAAGAAATATGAAGCTTTCCATCCTCAATTTATCCTTGCAGAGAAAAATTCTGCCGTTTCTTAAAAAAAAATTTCACGTGCACTGGTAAGTACATATCAAATTACCAGCTCACATATTGAAAAATATTTTAGCATTCAACAGATATGTAATTTGATTTTTTTCAATGATAAATTACGGATAAAAAACGGCAAAAATTTGAGCTATCCCGAGTTTGAATCGCGAGAGTTGTTTTGCTAACTTGAGTTCCTTCATGATTTTAACAAATCGTTTCATATCTTAACCGTGCCGTGAAATCAGTTCAGTTCTTCAGTTGTAAGTTGTGAGGTTTCACGACAATATCGCTAACAATATGTCGTCAAAACGTACTTTGGAAACTTCATCTCTTGATGAAAAATATAGACTTTTAAATGAAACGGAAAGTGGTGCACGAAAGAAAGATGTAGCTTTAAAGTATGGCGTTCCGGAAAACACCGTATCTACTATTTAAAAAAAAGGAAATAATTATCAGTGCAATTGATATTGCTTGTGAGAGTTCCGAAAGGCTTGAAAAGCATGTAAGCTAGTTTCGACGAAGCAGTTTTGGATTGGTTTAAATGCTACATTATTCACCCATACAGGGTGAGTCTTTGACTTGTACATATATTTTAACTGTAGATTCTGGAGGCCTAAAGAAGCCTTTTTTTCATTTTCCATTTTTCCGAATTCGGCTCTGTTAAAGAGATATAGCCATTTGAAAAAAAAGTTGGGCTGAATACGCTCCTGAAACAATTCTCTGCAAACACCTCAAAGTTCATATTTTTCAATTGAAATTGATGTGATTATCAGATATTCTGGGTGATACATTTAGAAAATACTCAAGCACTAACCTTATTTGAATAAGAATGTTACAAACACGATATTTCCTAGCAAAAACGCTAAGTTTTGTTCCATAATTTCTGCAATTGAAATGCCATATTTCTCACACCAAAATAAGTTCCTTCTTCGATTTTCCTGAAGATTAGTTTGTAAACACTAATAATTTGTTCATATTTGCCTCGATACCCTGAAACTATCTTATAAAAATTAGTTTCTCACTAACCTATCCTAATTAATCAAAGTCATATGATTCGAGGTCAATGACCTAACCTAATCCATTCCTCTGTGATGATATATCATAGAATTCTAGAGAAGACGATGCCAGATTGACGATTTACTCTTCAACAATGGTATAGGCGAACTCAAGAAAGCAGAACGTCCCCTATCGTTAACGGAAGAACTATCACAGAGGCTTCTACGCATTGCTCTTTGGAAATGCCAAACGAGTAGTTCTGATTCTCGCCGATACAGCGCTACGATCTAAATTTAAGTGCGCTGCCGGCTGCGAGTGCGATGTAGCCGCCACGCAAGACAAGACAAGACGTTCTTCTGTGTCTCCACAGTACAGTCTGTGATTACAATGAACGACGCCGCGATAACCTTTCTACATGGATTCGTTTTATTATTTATTTATTTACTTGAAGTTTGCAGAGAATAAAGCAAACAGGTGATGAATGTGATGTGAAAACAGTGTAGGGTCGATTAAAAATTCCAAGAGGATATTGTTAAGAAGATGGATTTTCCTGAAGGACGGGTATCAATAAATTTTCAATAGAAACTTCTTATAAACTTTGTAATTTCATGCTTCTCGGAATTCAGTTGATAAACATTGACAACATTGTTAATTTGTTAAGAGACCAGAGAAGAAACAATATTCGATGATATTTAATCCAGGAAAGCATTCAGATTTTTTATGAAATTCATGATTTTTTCCTCAAATTTCTTCGTATACATTTAGGAATAACTCGAAAACGACGCGTTTTATTGAAAAAATATAAGAATACTTTTATTCTCTAAAATGGTTGATTCTTTCGAAAATATGAACCGTTTATCCTTTTCAAGTGATTTGATAGTGTTTTTGCATGAATTTATGAGTCGACCACCCTGTAACTTTTAAACTAGGAGAGATATTGAATAAGTTTCGATTGAGGAATATGCACCATGAATAGAGTAACCAATGGACCAAAATTCAGTTCATTTGAAATAACGGTTCCGGAGATATGAACAGGAAAGTGTTTTTTTCGTGGATTTTCGACACCCTGTATCTTCCAAACGAAACCGAATTTTGAAAAATGGTATGGGAAAAAAGTTTTTCGTTTGATGAGGGGAATCTACAGTTAAAATATATGTACAAGTCAAAGACTCACCCTGTATAAACAATACATAAAAAAAAATGTGTTTTATTTTTCAATAACTCGGAAGTCTTGATAACTCGAATTTTTTTTGGCAGACCGTGATTCGAGTTATCGAAGTTCGACTGTATTTTATTATAGAATAGAATGAGATTTATTCATTGCAAATGAATTCTTCCATCAGTGTGTCGACTAATCATATAAACGTAACAAATGAGAAACACACTATGTTTTTAGATTTTATTCTGTCGGCGATCGATTTCGGTCAGAAGACTATCATCAGGCCAGCTGAAATAATAGTTGACAGCCAAAAAATATATCATTCTCCTTATATTTTCCGTAAGAACATTGAACGGAACTGAATTTAGGTTATGAAATCGACTAGAAAAGGCAGAAATGTGCAACGTACCGTCAATCGAAGTAGTTACAGAAGACGGCGATTCTTTCATCAAAGAATAGGTATCAACAGTATTAAAATTTATCTCTATCCTTAAGTATCTTTATAATAATATCCAATTTTTTTCCCAATCAAAAACTATCTGAAGCTGACGATGTTGAAAGGAAAAGGGGGGGGGGGAAGGGAAGTGGGAATTGCATGAAAGACAAGATGTGATGTGTCAAAATTTCAGCGGGAATATTTAAACATTAAGTCGATAAGTAAAAGGGGGTTATGAGCTTGAAAATGTTTTTCGAAGTATTAAAATCCAATGAGTTATTTAAATGATGGTTGTCATTTTTTCTCTTCAATATCTCAAATTGTTCGAGAAGTGTTGTTTTAAAAGAATTACCTTCAGCATGTAAAATTTCAAGGTTTTCAAAACTTGTTTTATGTTTATGTTCTATTAGTGTTCTCCTTGAGCTGAGTGAGGTCTATTTTTCTGGTGTTCATCAAATCTTTTTTTTTCATGTTGCGGGTTGTCATACCTATATAAAAGGATTCGCAATCTGTACATGATATCTTATATACTCCGCTGATTTGTTCTTTACTAGTTTCAACTCTGCAGTTAACTAGCATATTTTCCAGGGTTTTATGTCGTTTATTTGACAAGTCGAAATAGTTATTTAATCAACTAGTTTATTAATGACAGCGGTGAATGGTCGAAATATTTTAACGCGTGAGCGGAGCGAGCGCGTTATTATTTGAGACCATTAATCGCTGAATTAATAAACGAGTTGATTACAAGATTTTTCCGTCGATCTCATCACGAATTGAATATGAATTCTAGATAGAAATGAATTTTTATTTTGCATAATAGACAAATTTGACATAATGTAAATTTCTATGTTCATTTCGATATATTAATATTTATGGAACAATTCGAAAAATTCATTGAGGGAATATTGGACATGTTGTGACATTCTGAATGTTTACATTCAGTTCACATCTATATAATTACCTATGATATCCGATAAGGAACGTGTGGAGAAAGTGGAGGTTGAAGTATTATTTACTTTGCAACTTGTATAACCTGAAATTTCTTCTGCAGTCTATTTTATTTTGAATGTTGTATGAGTTGTCAATTTACCCTTCTGTGACAGAAGTTGATTTCCAACCAAGCTCGATAGTGCTCTGACTGAATATTTCATGTTCGGTTGCCATGACAATCATGCATTAATAAGAAATCATGCATTAAAATAGGTCATTAATGGATGATTTCGAGAGCGTTAAAATGAGCTTTTATTCTATGGTCGACGGAAATTATATTTTTTAAGTGATATTGATAATTTATGGTTTAAGTTTACAAAAAAGGCTGTCGAAACGAAATGTCTTTCAGTCAGAATATGTGAGTAAATCCTGATAATAATTAATTTTCTTTTTATAGATCTTAAAATGTTGTCTAAAAATTCTTTCTTATAATGATTGTTGTTTCCAATTTGATAAATGGTTTTTAGTTCCTTGTTATAATTCTCTTCAGATAAAGGAACATTAAGTAGTTTTCTGAATAAAAATGTGAAGGCTGCTTTCTTTGCAGGGGGTGCATGGTATGAACTATATGAAATGATGGAAACAGTTTGTGTCGGTTTCCTGTAAATGTCGAACGAAAAAACATTATCATTGCTCAAGGTGTCAGTTAGATCGAGGAAATTGATAGAATTTGAATTTGATTTCTCCAAAGAGAATTTAACCTTAAATTTGGAATTTATGAGGTCGAAAAAGTTGGTAAGTTCCAAATTAGTGCCTGACCACACACAAAAGATGTCATCCACATATCTCCTCCATAAAATGATATTGTTACTACCCGGTAACTTCATGATTTGTTTTTCTACTTTGTCTATATATATGTCTGCTATAAGTTCACTGGATGGTAGACCCATTGGCAAGCCGTCTTTCATTGAATAGACTGAATCATTTAAAGTGAAAAAGTTCTGCTCTGTAACCAATTGACAAAGTTTCATAATATTATTTATGTCTGTAGAGTCTAGATGATTGTCAGATCCACTGTATTCAATCAAACATTCTTTTATCAAATTAAGTGATTCCACTATTGAAACATTGGTATACAAATTAACGATGTCAAATGAAACAAGAGTGTAAACTCTACAGGGATCTAGTTTAGTCGTTTCAATACTTTTTATCAACTCTAAAGAATTCTTAATCGAAAAAGTTAATTATTAACAGGATTTACCCACATATTCTGACTGAAAGACATTTCGTTTCGACACCCTTTTTTGTAAACTTAAACCATAAATTATCAATATCTCTTGAAAAATATAATTTCGACTTGTTAAATAAACGACATAAAACCCTGGAAAATATGCTAGTTAACTGCAGAGTTAAAACTTGTAAAGAACAAATCAGCGGAGTATATGAGATATCATGTACAGATTGCGAATCCTTTTATATAGGTATGACAACCCGCAACATGAAGAAAAGATTTGATGAACACCAGAAAAATAGACCTCACTCAGCTCTAGGAGAACACTTAATAGAACATAAACTTAAAACAAGTTTTGACAACCTTGAAATTTTACATGCTGAAGGTAATTATTTTAAAACAACACTTCTCGAACAATTTGAGATATTGAAGAGAAAAAATGACAACCATCTTTTAAATAACTCATTGGATTTTAATACTTCGAAAAACATTTTCAAGCTCATAACCCCCTTTTACTTATCGACTTAATGTTTAAATATTCCCGCTGAAATTTTGACACATCACATCTTGTCTTTCATGCAATTCCCACTTCCCTCCCCCCCCCCCCTTTTTTTTCCTTTCACCATCGTCAGATGAATTCACACCGCTTCAGATAGTTTTTGATTGGGAAAAAAATTGGATATTATTATAAAGATACTTAAGGATAGAGATAAATTTTAATACTGTTGATACCTATTCTTTGATGAAAGAATCGCCGTCTTCTGTAACTACTTCGATTGACGGTACATTGCACATTTCTGCCTTTTCTAGTCGATTTCATAACCTAAATTCAGTTCCGTTCAATGTTCTTACGGAAAATATAAGGAGAATGATATATTTTTTGGCTGTCAACTATTATTTCAGCTGGCCTGATGATGGTCTTCTGACTGAAATCGATCGCCGACAGAATAAAGTATAAAAACATAGTGTGTTTCTCTTTTGTTACGTTTATATGAGATTTATTCATTTATTATACTTGTGTCTGTTGTTTGGAAAATGAAACCTTTTTTCGGATTACGTCCATATTTTTTATCTAAATTTACCATTTCCAAAACCACACTACACACATTCATAAACTTCAGCTGCAGCCGTAGCTGCCATATCCAAAGTCTAACTAGAAAATTCGGCGATACATTTGGCCATATAAAATGCACACAGTGTGACCTACCTGTGGGATACGCACGTCCACTAGCAATAATCAGTGTGACCCCCGGTGGGTCACGACGTCGTGAACGTCTTAATTATGCCCTAGTCGTTGCGTAAGTTTTTCTTTAAATTTAATTTTTCTGCCATCTTTGAACCGCGATATCTCCCTAACGTTCGACTTTTGAGCCAAAATTCATACAACAAACTACCCTTTATTTTGAACAAGTAATCACCCTTCGAAATCTTTCGCGACAATTCAGAAACACTCTGTACATTGGGTGAACATAGACATCTAACTTATCAATTGTTTCTAGCAACTAGTTTGTGAACGGTTCAACCAGATCTGGTTGTGAAGATAACTTTTCACCAGAAATTTTGAGTATTCTTGCAACCATCCATCGCTCTCGTTGAAGCTTTTTGATCAATTGTTAACTTTAATTCATCTATTCGTGGAGATAGTGGTGGATTACAACAAGATATAACCAATCCATCTATATACTTTTATCCTTCATTCTAATCACAAGCCTCGCCTTTTAATGTACTACCCTCTCAGAACCACTGAATTTCATTTAGATGAAGACATAGGGTAAGCTGTTCAACCATTAACCACCTAAAGTTCTGGACGATACCACGCTCTCATTTCAAGTCGTAACTCATCTCTATCTGCGATTTTATTTTGGTATGTTATCAAGCTAAATGTTTGCATCAATAAAGAGTTCAATTTCCACATAGTTTTCGAGAAAAATTATGAATAAAAAAATTAGATATGGCTAACTGCGTCCATCCTATGGTACGCTATTAACAATGGGGGTAGGCCACAGTTAACCAGAGTGTACACCGTTAACCACAGCGTAAACATAAAACAATTAGGTACGTTTAGGAGTTATATCAACAGAAAAATATCATTAGAATATATTTAAAAAAATACTGATGACATGTAAAGACTATTTTATTAATAAAAAATATCATATCACAGAAAATACTTGACTATGCAAAAATAATATTTGTTTTATTAAATCAACAAAAAACGTTCTTCTCGGTAACATGGAAACAAAAAACACTTGTGGTCACTTTGGTGAACATGTTCAACGTTAATTTAATATTGACACGTCAAATTCGACCTCAAATTTGAGAGATGCTTGTCTCTTATCACTTTCAATTATTTTAGGATCTGGTAAAATTAGTTTTACATCTTTCAGTTGTATTCCTTCGCCACGTTGGTTCCTTTTCGTGCCAAAACCTAATTTGGTTTTTGCACTGTACTAGTGGAAGTCTCGTCTAAATTATATAAACGAGTTCCATTTGCGAAGCTTTCGTGTCTCCCCATAGCACTTCTAAGTTCCGATAAAATGATTCAACATTATTCTTGTTGAAAGCAGTTGCTTTTGCAAGACTGCAGGCCTCTGGCTTCCTAAGAGCAATTTCTGGATTTCTTTTCCTGAATGACCGTAGCCATTCTTTTCCCGCCATTTTCACGTTAATCCATGCTTGCGGAATTTTTTTTTATTGACTTTAGCCATTTGAAATGCTACACGCCGACAATCTTTAGCAGTAAGACCGTAGAATGATTGAGCACAATATTCTTCATAAGCTCTTGCTTTTCTTCTAAAGTAAAAACTTGATTGACTTCATAATTTGGTGTTGAACGTACTGGTCCTCCTACCTTCTCTTTACTTTGCACGTATAAACGGACAGTTGGATATTTGAGTTGACACTCCGTACTTGCTTTTCTAATACTCATACCAGCATTGATTAGTTCCAAAGCCTTTCTCATAGAATCTTCGGTGTGGGCATCCTTCCTCCTCTGCGCCATCTTAGTTCGGCCCATCTGAAATGAAATAAGTTACAAAACCAATCGGATCATTGTATGTAGTACACAATTAACCATGGTTAACTGTTGGACACACCATTTTGGTTAACTGTGGACCAAACAACCCCTAAATCAGTTTGGTTAGGATAACTTTGAATTGAAAAACAAAGCAGATCCACGCACACTTAGAAAGAAGAAAGTATATTACATGTTAATAATTGTACTTTTCAAAGTTTTCCTAATACTTCATCAAAAGATATGAAACGAAAACAAACTTACGATTTTTTTTCTACTTCTGGCACCGATTTTCATGAAACTACTCGCTTCTCGTGCACCCTCTATGCCAGCGCATCGCCGACTGGGGGATGAACTTAGCCACTGCTATGGCGTATACAGTGCTGTGTTGAAGCACGGGCAACGTTGCATTTCCGAATTATAGGGATGGTTAATAGTGTACAAGTGGCTAATTGTGGAACTGTTGACCCTACAGGAAATTTGGTGGAAGTAACGCTTTATAATATACCCACTTCTCAAGGATCTCCGAATGACTACACCCCTGCAGTATTGACCAGTTGGGTAATCCATGAGTTAATTTTGTATGCAATTCTAAATTATTTTGTTTTAGCATAGATGCATAGAGTACCTGGTGTAACGACTCCTTACTAGAAATCGTGACCAAAATTTGTAGATCAAAACGGAATTCTAGATTTCAGATTTTGGTCTAGTTCCGAAATAATCCGCAATATTTTGCGGTTGTGGCGCTATTGCGGCAGTCGAAAATAGCGCGACCCCTTTTGGGAGAAATGGAAAGCAGGACAAATTCTCAGATTTTTGATCGCCAAGAAAGTCTTGAACAGAATCTAATCAGTGCCAACACTGGCAATACCAGGTATTCTATGCATCTATGTTTTAGCATATCAATGCTCAAGTGAAATTGGAACAACAGAAAAAACCTATCCAAACACTCATTTGAATCACTACAGTCAAATATCATTAAAAACAACATAGAATTGAATACAAGAAGACACAACAGAAAGTTATCTGGGTACCGAAACCTTCATATTTCAACAAGTATTTCTGAAACGTACCAAAAGCCCTTTTTTTATTTTAGTCTGAACTGACCCTTATATGATTTGAAATCAGGAGATCTTTCATTTTTTATGTATAAGTTTTTTTATAGTTATTCGTTATTTTTATTCATGTTGAATATTTTTTTTGTTTCGTTTTTAGAGTGAATTTTTTTTTATTTATGTATAGAATTATTTTTTATTTGTTAGCATTGTGGACTTTTTTGTTTTTTATATAGAAGACTTTTATTTTGTGATACATTTAAAATACTTATTTTATATCTTTTGTGAAGCCTATTTTTTTTGAATAATAGAAATACTATTTTTATACAGTTATTGATGATAGTTAATTTACCAACATCATCCTTTTTCAATTTTTTTAGGGTTCAGTACAGGGTGGGTCTAGTTGGGAAAGTCCTATTAACAAGCTGGAAATACGAAACCTTATATCAGTGCCTAATGTTCGTTTTTCATAAAAACTCAAGGGTGAATGTGATAGGTGCCCTGAATAGTTATTTTATGTATATAATGTGTATATTATTCATTTTTTGGATTCTTCAGAAAATTCATGTACAATGTCCTATACCTATCTTCAACTTTTTTGGAAATATTAAGTGTTTTCAGATTTTTACAAAAATTGACATTTTAAATGAAAATCATTTTATTTCACAAATTCGATACATTACACTCAATACTCATTTCCCATTCACCTCTTGATATGAAGAAAGTAAGCAAAATGTTGAATCACGTTAGAAGACAATTCTACACCAGATTAGCATGTTGCCAAGACGTTCGCGGTGA
Organism: Adalia bipunctata; assembly: GCA_910592335.1. Taxonomy (NCBI): domain Eukaryota; kingdom Metazoa; phylum Arthropoda; class Insecta; order Coleoptera; family Coccinellidae; genus Adalia; species Adalia bipunctata. Next base: position 18,414,979 of record OU342957.1, read on the forward strand.
GCATTTTGAACATTTCCTACATTGACATCAATGTTTTTTTTAATAATTAAGAAATAATCAGTAATACTTATTAGGTTTTAAGTGTAATGTACCGAATTTGTGAAATAAAATATTTAATTTTTATTTAAAACGTTGATTTTTGCAATAAATCTGAGAACACTTAATACTTCCGAAATAGTTGAAAGATAGGTATAGGACATTGTGCATGAATTGTGTTTAGAATTCTCTGAAGAATCGAAAAAATAAATAATATACAGGGAGTTGCATTTGAAAAAAGAAAGTTGGTATTGGCCACGGTCTCATGGAACATCCTATATAATATTATTTTCTTGAAAAATATGCGCATTCAAAATTACAAATCGACGTGTCCGAGCGGTTTTCACAACACGCCCTCATTTGTTCGTTATCGAATTTATTCCATTTGGCTGTTACACTCTGTATACGTCTTACCTAAAGTTGAGAAAGTTGGTGTTTCAATAGGATGTTGGAGTTTATGCTTGAACTGTTTAGTTAGAGCATAGAAATACCAACGAGAAGAACTCCAACTCCCCTGCTAAATGTCGTTGACACAGCTCTACCGCAGCGCTCCTAATGCTGAGTCTGAATATTCTGCTCGGCGCACACTTCTTGCTCTCAGCCGGTCTTTTATTAAGCTCTCTTCGCTCACTTCACTCTGCATCGTGATCTTTTATTATCAGAGCGAGCAAGAAGATCAGATATATTCGCTCCCGCTCAGAAGCGAGAGCTCTTCCAAATGTCATTTATTTCTGACCAAAGACGCAAAGAGCACGGATATCCGTGCGCAAAGAGTAGATTTGGGGCTTCTGCTCGATGAGCGTTCTTTTATTATTTTCGCTCTACAACAAATGTGATGACGTCACAAATACTCTTGCTCGCTCCGCAGATCATATTTTCAGACTAAGCATAAATTATTACACCGGCAGAAATCGGAACTAATGCACTGGTGGCGGGAAATTTAAATTTTATTCCTTCTTGGAACTTTGTCGTAAAATTACCTACGACTTTACGCGTTTATTGTAAATGGAAACATTTAATTAATTTTGTTTTTAGATTGAAAGTAATGAAAAAACAATACTAAATTAATGTTCTCATTCACAATAAAAGCATAAATACTTTATCACTACTGATTAATCAAACAATAAAAATGGGAATAAAACAATCAATAGTAATTACTATTTTATTGACTTCAAAAAAGTGTAAATAATAATTATATTTTTCAATCCTTTGAGCCGTTACAATGCATAGGATAACTCAATTAAAAAAGGAAAAAATATTTTCATTCACAATGATACACTTGTCGTCCAGATGGCATACTAGACAAATTTCAAATTTAGGTGTTACATAAGATGGTGTATGCTCAAGGTTGCATCATTTCTCGATAATCAAGAAAACTAAATTTCTTGAATATTGTGAGGGCTAATAATTTTTCATTCAACATTCACCTTCTCCCTTTAGGTTTCTTGTCGGAAATTCTTAGCTGTGCCTTGAAAAAAGTTGCAGCTGTTGGTGTCAATTGCTTCAGGGACTTATTTATTTCTGAACTGCTGCTTAAATCATCCAGCACAGCTTTACCTGTAGAGTTTTTATGCTTTTTACGCAACCTCTGGATTTATCTTGCTTGTTTCTTCCAACACCTATGAAGAAACTGTGCACGTGGAGTAAGGTGGTAAACCCTTGTTGCATTCAATTCACGTAGAATAGATCTAGGCGCCAATTTCCGTTTAATAGAAGAAGTAAAAAGTGGTTCAGAGAAATGTGTAGAAAACTGCGGTATTACCACTTGTCGATGTCTGTGGAACAGGTTCTATTGATTCTGAAGCATAGTCAGGTGTGATCTCTAATGTCTATGAGGTTAAGTCTTCGTTACCTAGACAATCATCTATATCCTCAGGAAATGCATGCAAGTGTAGGTGGCGAACAGCATGTTCAGTAAAACAATCAGTTTTGAAATGAGCACTACAGATCACTCGACTGTTTTTGTGCAAGGCTTCTAAGGGTACGTACATGCCGGAGATGCAAGGATGAGCGCGGTGGAGGTCGGCGACGTATCGATTTAGAACTAGATCGCGACCGCGACCTCCACCGCGCTCATCCTTGCATCTCCGGCATGTACGTACCCTAAGGCTGCCTTATCATTCCAGTTTTCATGAGGGTAAGCCCAAACAGCCCATTTTCGGGCCCTGGAAAAAAACAAGCAATTATGTATGTGCAAATCGCATCCTGTTATAAAATTTTATAGATTCTGAGTGACTTGTGCTATTCGATGGGAATAAGAAGGATTCGAAGCTTAGAAAGAATGTTTTCAATGTAAAACTTAAATAAGTACCTGTCCATATTTCGTCCATCAGGTTTTGGGAACCGATGAAAGGAACGATTGGAATTTTTGCTACTGTGTCCAAATTTGGCACATTTACGCCTTGATTTAATAGAGAGCATGGTTGCAATCACCTGCGAGGAGGAAGAATACAAAAAAATAATTGGTATTACCAGAGGTTGTCTCTAGTATTACCAAAAAATAATACAGCTGAACAGCTCATTCACTTTCACTAGTTATGTAAGGTTATACCGGTTGACAAACGCGCAAATGTCAAACGTGAAACTGCGATACTAGCGCCCCTCTACTATTTCACCAGCAGAAGAGCGAACTAACACGGGTGCATTTCGCAGTCGGAAGTTGGAAGGGGTTGGTTAGAGCTCGATGGAGATAACTGAATTTCTTGTACAGATATGAATTTTATGTGCCTCTGTTGCCTTCTAATTGCTTGTCACGTGGGTTTGGATGTTTATTATAGTTATATCAAAGGGTTGGAGGTGTTCCTGGTGTTCAGTGCTCCGCGATCTTATGGTCTAATCACTAATGTTTGGTATTAATTGAGCTGTCGATACAAATGAAAGAAGCTGCGGGGCAGATGGCATTCCTATGAACTCAATTAAAGACAACATTGAAACAATAGCACCATTGGCAGTTATTATTAAAAACTCTTTGGACTACGATATCTTCCCGATGCAACTCGAAAGAAGCACTTGTCATATAGGGCCCCTACACGATCATTCGGAATGACAATCAGAACGAAGATTGACATTCCGATTGAAGGTGTAAGGTCTATACTGATGGAATGACGAATGGACTGACGGATTTCCAAATATTTTGAAATCCGAGGTTCAATCACGTTGAGTGGAGAGGAGACTGACAGTCTGAATGGTGGTGTAGTGATTCTATCATTCTTTTCCTCAGTCTTATTAATGCAATCATGGGCGGCGGATGCTCGCAAAACTTTAACGAGGATACGAGGATTTCGCTGAGTTGCCCCATAAGGTTGACGATCGAAACTGCCTTCAAAGGTTCATAAGTGTTTATGAATCTTTCCCCGAACTGTGGAATAAATCCCATCCCAATGTTTAAAAAAAAAACGAATAATTTAGGCAAAATAGAATTCTATTGGGTACCATCCCACTGCAATATACGGGGAAACGAAAAAGCAGACATATTAGCAAAAAAGGCAGCACAAAAAAAATCCAACTACGATTTCAGAATACCATATAGCGATCTACGACAACAGTTTAAACAAAGTTCATACAGTAAGACAAGAGAAAAAAATAAAAGCGACGGTAACTTAAAGGGTAAACTTTATTTCAAAAACTTCATTACACAAAGTACCAAACCATGGTTTTGGAAGAAGAATTTACCTAGAAAACCAGTAGTAACCATCAATCGTTACAGGAGTAACCATTACAACTTAGCTGCCTCATTAGCAAGAATTGATATTATCGCGAACTCATCATGCGAGTGCGGTCACACATTTCAAGACCTAGATCACGTACTTTGGCAATGCCCTTTGTACAATAACCAGAGGGTACTATTATACAATAATTTAAGAAAATCAAAACAGTATCCTCCCTTCTGCTCTAACTCTTTTTTATCAGAATTGAAAATAGACCAAATGAAACACATTTTTAAATTTTTTCTGGACTGTCATTTGAATGTATAAAAGAAAAATTTCAATTTGTTGTTACATAACTTACTGAGTGAATTTGTATCATACATATGTGCTAATATGAATGTAATTTAATTCATTACTGTATAGCTGTATAGTCCTGACAAGGACTCTGGTAAGCTTAAACAAAAAAAAAATCCCATCCCAGTTACATGAATAAATATAAAAAATGTTGCATTGGAAAAATTCCTCAACATATATAAAGAAATAAAGTGAATAACGTTTTATTGTCTTCTTGGTGCCCAACGCAAGGATATTGGCCAAACAAGCCTTATCTTTACTTTTTTTATTTGGAGACATTATACTAATAATAATTAGAAGCGTACTATTTGGTGTTTAAATTTCAACTGAGCTGAAGTCATTCCAATCAGACTGTCAGTTTGAATGATATGTGTAGGGGCTTCAAGATTGAAGGCAGGATTGACAATCTTATTGTTCAGTCAGACTGTCATTCATGATTGACCGTCTAGGGGCCACTATACTAATTTACGAAAGAGGAGCATCTGATGAATTTGAAAATTACAGACCAATCAGCTTTCTCTAAAATATTTGAACACAAAGTCGCAAAACAACTGATGAACTACTTCAAAGAAAACTGCTGTCGGCTAATCAACATGGATATACCCAAGGAAGATCTACACAAACAACAATCTATGCATTTTAAAATTATCTACACAAAGTACTTGAGAACTCGGTAAACTCAAGTAAAATTTGAACCAGGAGAAATTAAACTGGGAGTACCAAAAGATAGCACACTGGGACCTCTGATTTTTAATATCTTCATAAATGACCTTAACAAACTGTCCACAGGTGATCCTTCAGTATTACAGATGAACTATGAAGATGACACATGTATCACCGTTAAAGCCAAATCTTTTCCAGAAGCAACTGAAATCACGAACGCGATCATGCAGCAGACTGTCTCATGGTTTCAACAAAATAATCTGTTAGTGAATACTGATAAAACAAACATTGAATTGTTCAAAACAACAAATGTAGGATTTGAAGTTGAAACTCGAAGACTGCATCCTTCCTCTCAAGGGAGATGACAAGTTCTTGGGCATGACATTAGAAGATACCCAAAATTGGAGCAAACATATCTCCGAGTTGAGCAAGACCTTGAGCGCTACATGCTATTCACTGGGTGTATTGAGAAAATATCTCGTAAAACTTCCCTGAAAATGGTATATTAGGCCATATTTGAGTCTATGGCATCATTTTTCATGGTGTTGTAAGAGAAACCAATATAATTTCGATTTTCAGACAGAGCGCAGTGTGATTACACCTGCGAAATAGTTATTTCTCTGTTTCAGAATCGTAATGAGTTCATTACAATACTAAAAACAGTGCTGTAATGAACTCATCACAGCACCGTTTTTAGTTATATTTTTCGTTTTGTGGTTGCCAGCACTGTTTTTAGTTATATTTTTCGTTTTGTGGGTTTCCGCACTGGCTTCCGATCCTATCAATTTTCAACACACGTCAATTTGGAAATGTCAATTTCGTAACAGTCACCAACTGCCAAGATACAATACAAAAGTCACTAGGATGTATAATCTGAATTTTTCATTGAATTTCAACAGTATTTCACGAAATTTGACTGAAATAGAGAAAATATCGTCTAATACTCGTTGCAGAATGCAATTCCAACACTCAACGCTCCTTCGTCGCTCGTTCGAATTTCTCATTCGTATTGGAAAAAGAGCCCAGTCTGCAACTAGTTTCAGAATAAACTATTAATCAACTAGTTTATTAATGACAGCGATTAATGGTTGAAATATTTTAACGCGTGAGCGGATCGAGCGCGTTAAAATATTGTGTTTGGGACCTTTAATCGCTGAATTAATAAACGAGTTAATTAGATTTTTCGGTCGACCTCATCATGAATTCAAAATAAATTCTAGATTAAAAAAAATTTCATTTTGCGTAATGAGAATTTTGACATAATGCTAACTCCTATGTTCACATTTTTTTCATGAGAATAAGTTGGAATAACGATTGAATTGAGTTTTATTTTTACCTTCGACATCAACAAAATATTATCAGGAGCATTCGCTATGAACACTTCCACATGTTCTTTTTAGATTTTTTGGGAGCTATCCCACTTTTTGTTTGATAAAAATCCACACACTGAAGACATAAATATGTCCTCAAACCAAAATCGTTCTGTGTTTATGAGTAATAACGCAATGACTCAACAGAATCAAGTCGATTTTCCAGGATTCCAACGTATTGAACAAACACCAGGGGCAAGTCAAATAATAAACACAGTCATCAGTAATCTGAACAACACCATAACACAAGACAGACAACCGTACGAGGATTCAAGACACAAATGGCAGTGCGTTAAAAAACGAAAAAGGTTCCACTCGCCACATGAACAACATCCTCACCCAACACCAACAGAAAATCGCTTTTCACCGCTACAGTCTATGGAAATTGAAACTGAAGAAAACCAAAATTCTACCGAACCACAAAACAGCTGCACTCAAAGACAACCCTCACCGCCAAAACCACCGCCAATATTCATTTACGGGGTTAATGACTTCAATGCCATGATTACGAATCTGAACACAGTAACAGAACCCGATTCATATTTTACCAAGGCACTAAGAGATGAAACTATCAAATTGAGTATAATTGAAACATATAGGAAACTAATAAAGCACCCAAGGAATGAAAAAATTATACCCTATACATATCAAGCAAAGGAAGACCGAGCTTACAGAGTAGTTATTCGCAACCTTCACCATTCAGTACACTACTTTTAACACTAATAATTAACAACACTAATGAACTTATTCTAACAAAAGTCTGAACAATTTATTTCCACTGATTTATATGCGCTACTATTTATTTTCACTCGACGCTTGCCTCTGACTGACTGACTTACTCTCATCGTCGATGGGCCCCTTATATGTATCACGCCGATTGTTCTAGAAACACTCCATGCGCTTCCAGAAACTTCCAGATGACGCAAGCTGCAGCGCTGAATGCACAGGGCCGTACTTGTCACACTGTCCCCTTCTTAAGTCCGTTCTGTCCCAGAACAGATCGCATGGATTCTTCACAGGACCGTGGCGAAATCTGCAGTCGGCTCCTTTTCTGCAGTAGCCCCTTTGATTGAAATAGCATTTTATGGTTTTGCCGGGGAGTTCGATACGATTTGGGTAGAAACTGCATACTGGGATCTGTATACCTGCCCTCTGGAAAATTACTTCAAGCATGCTTCGCACTACCCTCCAATTCAGTAGATCCAGTCCACAATCAAGCTTGGGAACTGCCAGTTTCCTAACACCGAAGCGTTGAAGGTCATCTTTCAAGTCATGCAGCGAGGTCCATAAATTCTGCTAGGTGGGCTTCTGGAAAAAGTGTTGCTTGGAAACCAAATAGTAAATGAACCGACCTCCGGACTTCAATCTTAAACATTTGCCGACTCTGGGCTGCTGTCCCATTAGCTCCTCTTGCCGACCAAATTTGTTTTTGAATAGGTACTCTTGCTATTCCCTACTCATACGTAGATCTGCTGCTACACAATGAGCAAGCGAGTATACCTCGGGGACTGTGAACAGGTCCTGATGAACTTTCTGTGTGACGCCAAACCGTGCAATGCGTGTTTTCCCATAGGTGTTCATAAATTCCTGGAATTCGCAGCTTTCCTGTGCTGGAACCTCGACAAGACGTACTTCTTCATTCTGCGTGGACGCATATGGAGCCAACCGGTTGAAATGGATGACTTTCGGTTTTCCTCTGGAGAGCTTCCGTATTCGGTAAACCACATCATTTATTCTCTTCAAAACTTCATACGGTCCTTCTCAATGTCTCCGCAGCTTCGGTGAGAAACCTTTTCTTCTTTGGGGGTTATACAACCATACCAGGTATCCTGCGGTAAACCCTCCTTCAATGGCCTTGATGTCATAGCGCATTTTCATCCGATCACTTGCTTGCTGCATTTGATTACGCACCTTGTCATGGATGTTGTCTAGCTTGCGACTTAGATTACTCACGTAGTCCTCCCCAGCTACATCTTCTCCAGGCTTACACAGCTTACACCCAAACTCGAGGTCGCAAGAGGTAGTCTTATTTCACGGCCAAACATTATATTGGTGGATTCTTGAAGCGAAGATCTATAGGCCATCGGGAATAGATGCAAATATTCATCCCAGTCCCTTTGGTGGTCAGAAACTATACTTTGGCCAAATGTTTTCCCATAGTCCGGTTCATTCGTTCCACCATGTCGTCTGACTGAGGATGCAGTGGTGTAGTTCTGGGGTGCTATTCTTGAGCAATCGCAAAATTCAGATTCGTGCGCATCTCATGAACTACCTGGGATTTTGCGAATGATACCTTGTCTGGGTATTCTTGAGCGTTCGGAGCCTGTCCTGTGCGATTATACGCTTTTTGCAACGAGTGGTCATTGCCGTTCGCAGACAGGTTGACAGGTATACGAATGACAGTAAGCGTAAGTTCGAATATAATTGAAGTTTATTTTATAAATTTACATCTATAATTGGACAATATTTCATGAGGGGATTCGAGTCATATTGAAATAATCGATCACGCATCATTAAAATCCAAAATTTTATTGATACTCTCAACTCCCTACTTGCGGCTACAGATTTGAGCATAACAAGAAGAGTAAGTTAGTGTATTTATTCCATAGGTTTGGTAGCTTGTCAGTTTTTTGCTTCCGGGAGTTACCAGATAGACATTGGGAGAAATATATTTGTCTGTAAAAAATTAATTTAATCAAGTCATGTGTGATTGTACAATACATTCAAACTGGTAATCTTCTAACAACTTTGTAGAACATTCAATCACTTCACATTATTCTCAAAGAACCAATACTCACAATTTTCTGAATAAACTCGTCTTAAAACGCTATTTTTTATCGCAAAGTTTCATCAAAATGCACCTACCTGACTTTAAAATATTATCAACCTCTTTAACAAGGGTTTGTTTATCCCATCAACAGCTGATTTCTTCGCTGACCGTAGAGTCAGGTAGGTTTTCTTCAGAAATTGCGCTGTTGCCAAGATCATTTGAACATGCGAATGATAAAGTTCGAACGACTTTGCGAAGGGTTGCCAAGAATCGCATTTTTACGAAGTATTCGCAAATTGACCCGTCGCAGACCTGCGTATACGCAGAGTTGCGAATGATGTCAAGAATAGGGCCCCTGGTCTTATGTTTCCCCAATGTTTTGCAAACTTCTTGGAATAATTTTGACTCGAAGTTTTGGCCTTGATCACAATGCAGCTCTAGGGGTATTCCAAATCTGCAGAAAAATTCTTCGACCAATTTGTCAGCTATCGTGCTTGCCTCTTGATAAGGAATACCGTACGCTTCCACCCATTTGGTTAAGTAGTCCATCGCCGATCGCGACCAAAATGTACCTACTTGTTCCCACTGGCTGTTTCTGGAAAAGGGCCTGCGATGTCGATAGCAACTCGTTCCATGGGTGCTCCGACGTTATATTGCTTTATTGGAGCCTTTCCTTTGCCATAGGGTCCGTTGGCCGCAGCACAAACTTTTCGGCGACTGTTGGTAGATATCCGAGCTCTTTTACCATAATTTCCCTCTTCTCCTCCCATCTGGAACAAACATAGAAGACGTGCTCTGGTCCATCTTGAGTCCGGCATCTTACACATAAATCGTCTGTGGTCTTCCCGATTCTATGCGTGAAAGTTCCGAAAGAACCGTGCCCTGTAAGGAATTGAGTAAAAAATAGCAGGATGTTCTATGTTTGCATATTATCCACTGTTTTATTTTCACTATCAATTTCTTTGTCCAAGTGGCTTTGCCGGTGTCCTTTACCCATCTTTCCTGCCACTTCTTTCAGGTTCGTTCTCGAGCCATTCGCCTGTTGCCAGCTAGGTGACCTCCCACCTTATAAAGGAAGCTTCTTTCCGCCTTCATGAGGTCCAGGGGCGGGAAGCCCGAGATGACCTGCACTGCCTCCGTCGATACCGTCCTGTACGCGGACGCCGCCCGTAATACATAGTCCTTTTCTCTGTATCGATATAAGTTTATCGTGGTGGACCTTCGTTTTCAACACCTCCCTCCACACCGGTGAAGCGTACAGGGCGATACTGTGAATAACTCCGCATAGTAGTCTGCGCTTACCGTAGCTCGGCCCACTGATGTTCGGCATAATTTTCTGTAACTGGGCGCACTTCCTCGACGCCTTCTCGACCACATAACTCACGTGCTGTGCAAAGTTCAATTTTTTACTTAGAACTACACCCAGATACTTCAGGTGAGGTTTCGCTTCCACCTTTACCCCCTCCACCATTATACCAAAGGGTTCCTTGCGCCTGGGGCCTCTCATCACGGTCATCTCGGTCTTCTGAGGAGCGATCTCCAGTCCTCTGCCTTTCATCCAGCCCGCCGCTGCTCGCATTGTCCTCTCCGTTCTAACCCTCACCTCTGCCTCGTCTTCTCCCTCCACCAGGAAAAGGAGATCGTCGGCGTACGCCACCGCGGTCACCTCCGGATCGTACGGCACTCTCAAGACACCGTCGTACATGACGTTCCAAAGAATTGGGCCTTTAATGGAGCCCTGGGGAACCCCCATGGTGCACTTATGTGTCACGCTCCCAGTTCGGACAATTCTTCTCCTGAAGTACGTCTCCACGCACCTTATTAAGTAGCTGCTTATTCCTCCTGCAATTAGACTATTTATAATTTGGTCCCATCTTGCCGTATTAAAGGCGTTCCTTATATCAAGAGTTACCGCCAGACACCATCTTGACTTTTTCCTTCTTATTTTTTCTTTTACTTCCATGATGGCCGACACTGTTGATCTTCTTTTTCTGAATCCGTGTTGTCCATGGGATATCAGCTGTTTCTCTTCTAACTCAGCTTCCAGCCTATTCACGATCAGCCTCTCGTACAATTTGCCTATAGTACTTAGGAGGCAAGTAGGCCTTTAGGACGCGGACAGATTTTGGTCCTTGCCTTCTTTTGGGAGCAGCACCACTCTTGCTACCTACCAGGTGTCAGGGAAGTCCTGCTTCTTCAGTAAATCGTTTAATTTTGCTAGGAGTTTTTCAGGTATGATCTTACACGCCAATTTCAGCGCCTCGACTGTGTGTCCATCTGGACCTGGGGCCTTTCCGTTTTTCATGCTGTTATTTGCAAGTTTGAATTCTTCCATTGTGAAAGGCTCGGGGGTAGTTATGTGAATCCCCGTTCTCAGGCTCTTTCGCTTGTATTCGGGAACATAACTCGCAGAATCTTCCTCCTTTTAGCGGTTGGTATTTTGTGTGTTGTTCTGCCCTTCATAAAATGTCCGGTTATTAAGCGGTAGCCATCCCCCCAAATATCGTCCTCCAGGCATGTCAAGATGTTCTTCCAATTGTCTTTTTTCGACGTATTCATTCCTTTTTTCAACAGCTTGTCCCGCTCTTTCATTTTTCGCAGCCATTCCTGCCGCTCTTCCTCGCATCCACCGCACCGAGTGTATTGTCTCCTCAGTTTGACATAATCGCTTCGAATATTTTCGATCTCCGGGTTCCACCAATACGGTTTCTCTCTTGTTTCTCTCCTTTCTTCTGTCGTTGCGCTTCTAAAGGCTTTGATAATGCTTTTGTAAATATCTCTGGAGTTTTCCTCCTTTATCTCTCTTAGATGCTCGACATATTTACCGACATTCAGGAATAGCTTCCTTGGTTTTGTTCTATCTATTTTTCCGTCGATTTTTATGTCATATTTTATATGTCCGTGATGGGTAAAAAGGTTCACATAGTTCACTTGCCAGTTTTTGATATTTTTTGCCAGCCGCGCTGAGCATAGAGTCACGTCGATATGGCTCTTTGAATTATTACGTTCGAACGTATGCTTCCCATTGTTGCTGGCTAGCCATGTCAATTGTGATAGCCAGTTTTCTATGTACTCTCCACGCGCATCAGCATAAGGTGATCCCCAGAGTGGCGACTTTGCGTTAACATCTCCAACCATGATTGACTTATTCGGATGTAGTGATACCGCTTCGAAAACTTCGTCTATTTTTCCTTTAAAATCGTCCAGTGTAATGTTTGGAGATATACAGGGTGAGTCTTTGACTCGTACATATATATATATATAATATGTTGTTGAGTTGGTGGTCAAGAAAACTTCAAATGTTGCTCTGTAAATAGAGTTTTTTTATTTCAAACTCAATTTTAACAATAATAAAGCTAAATATTTACCTGTAAATAGAGAAACGACAATAAATGTTTTATCTTCCCACCAATTATCTGCTATTTACAGTTCAAATTAATTTAAAAATTTTTGAAAATTATGAAATTCTAATATTGACGTAAGTCAGTTATGGTTTCCACGGTCACTAATATCATGGATTGATAGATCGATATTATATCCCCCCTGGTTGGGGAGAAAATTAATTATAAAATTTTCTTATGTTACATTTTTCCATCCTTTTCTCTTACTTCACTTGTAGTTACTGGAATAAGCTTAACTATATGGAACAAATTAGACTCTGATTTTTTATGGCCCGTATTCACTCTATATATGGAATTCGAAATTTTTTCTGTGATTTGGTATGGTCCAATTCTCAACTCGTCCAACTTCTTTCTATTAAGTTTGTTGCCATTTTCAACGTATACCCAGTTTCCCACTTCAAGTTCGATATGTTTTCTATTTCTATCAAATAATCTCTTATTATAATCATGCGACTTGATAGTATTCTTCAAAGCCGTCTCTCTATCTCTGATCCAGTTATCTTCAGATATTTCATTTTTCAATTCATTTGGTACAATTGTAGTATCTACACCATACAATAAGTATTTTGGTGTGAAACCAGTGACTGAATGTATAGTCTCGTTGTATTTATCAACACACTCTTGAGCAATGGTTGTCCAAGCTCTCCTCTTATTTTTCTCGTGTATTCTGCATCTTATTTTATTAACTAATGTTTGATTCAACCTTTCGTTCAATCTATTAGAGAATGGCGCATTCACTGCAGTAAATATCATTGTAATTCCTTTTTTCTTCAAATACTCCTTGACTTCTGTTGAGTTTATTCCTGGATATTGGTCAGTAAGCAATAATCCAACATCTTCTGTTTCCGACAGGGCCGGATCAAGACCACTTGGCGCCCGGGGCACAATATATTTTTTCGCCCCCCACATTACAAAAATGATCATTTAATTAAAAGCGAACAGGGATATCTTCATGATGAAGTTTTTCTGGTCGAAAAGTAACAGCCAATAAAAAATATGAATAAATACGGATAGATATACAGGGTGGCCTACCCCAAACGCGGTTCTCATTTTGAGGCAGTAAATGAAGACATTTTGAAAATTTTTTTTTCGTGAAATGTGGAGGGCAATCAGATGCACAATTTAAAATTGTTTTCACATATACAGGGTGTTCGATAACAAAGATATAGACCATAGTTACACTTTTTTCAATGTAATACCCTATATATGAATTCAAAAATTGAATGGCAACCTCAAATAATGATGAGTTTATACAGACCATTTTGTGCCTTAGGAGAACCATTTAAGAGAAAATAGCGATAAATTGAAAAAAGGAATATTTTTAATTTGCAATAAATGAATAAACCCTTCAAGCCAACGAGACAGACAATGTTTTTTCGTGTAGAATATTGGCTACCCTTATGCAGAAGAAAATAATGTAACTCTGGAATATACTGAGTGGTCATAATTAATATTCAAACTTCAACAACAAATAATGGTCAAAAACTTGCATATTTCAAATGGCATACCCAGTATTTCTGTACCTTGTTGAACGTAAAAATTAATATCGAAACTATCTTCATTGGGTTTCCCTATACCTAAACCTAATAGTTTTCCAGTAATTTTCGATTTTTAATTCAATCACATACAACAAGCACAATTAAAAAAATATACATACAACAAGCACAATTAAAAAAATATAACAAGTGGGACACTTTAATGGGCTCTCTTTCTCGCCTTGAGCGAAATGAAGTTTTCAATGATACATGTCTCATCAAGAGAATTCAACAATTCAATTTCGATATTTAATAGTGAAATGTCACTCAATTTTTCATTTCCAATTGAGTTTCTCAAAAAACTTTTCATTCTCTCAAGGGTTGAGAATGATCTTTCACCGGAAGCATTCGTTGATGGCATACACAGATATATTCTCGAAATTGTATCTATATTTGGAAACAATGAAATAATTTTTTTCTCTTCGAATTAATTGAAAAATTGTTTCCAAATCGGTATTTTTACTTTCCGCCTCAAATTCCACCATGAATGTTATTTTCCTGGTCGAACATTTCTGGATTTTTCGAAACTTTCTGATTTTCGATGCCTCGGATAAAATATTTGAACTGAATGCATTCGTCTGGAAAATCAGGACTAAAATCAATCTTATATATATATCACGAAGTTGCTTGGCATTAGATATTATTTCATCATCATCTTTGCTTGATAAATTATTCAAAAATCCAAATTTATTAGACAGACTTGTATAGGCACATTGTCTTCTGCTCAACCCTGCAATCATGGTATCAATGATAGTGAAAAAAACAGTTATCTTCATTTGACTTGCGCCAGTAAATTCGACAGCATTTTTCCTCGTTTCACCACTAGGTAGTTTCACAATTTTTTTTCTTTCGATGTCGCTTTCATACACCCTCCAACAGGGGCGCAGCCAGGGGGGACGAGGCAAAAGCGTTTATTTCCACACAACAATTCGTTTTCGATGCGTGCGCTGTCTATTCACCATGTAATGACTAGTCACCCGAGTAGATTAGAATATGCGCGGAAGCTCGGACATCGAAGATGCGGCGGGGGGGCGACCGACGGTTCGTTTGGATGCGATGCAAAATGCGAGGAGCAGGCGCAAGTAAATGACGACTGATATCGGTCGAAGTCGAAGGAACGAAACCTATGTTTCTATTGTTTGGAATCGCTTTTCTCGATTTCAGTGATTTCCGTATGTAGTTAGTAACTTGATGAATTCGCCCCCAATTCTGAATTCGCCCTGGGCAATTGCCCTTTTTGCCCTGGGGTTAATCCGGCCCTGGTTTCCGATACTTTTCTCACTAGCTTAATAAAGTCATTAGAATTTTGTGATTTTGATGTTATTATAAATGCATATCTTGTGAAGTGATCTACTAAAAGATGTAAATATCTTTTTGTCGATCGTGAACCTCCGAAACCTCCAATCGTATCAATCGATATTATCTCGAACGGCTTTGCGGCTGGGCCTAAGTGCGCCATCAGACCAAATTTCTCTTGTCCTCTTTATTTGTTTTTAGTACAAATTTCGCAATTTCTGCAAATTGCCTTTATGTTTCTCGTCAAATTTTTTGCGGTGTATATTGTGCTGATTGATCTCTGCATTTGTTCGATACCAATATGACATAAGTCTTCATGTATCTTTTTTATTAATTCTATACTGAACTCCTCACTGAGAATAATTTTGTCCTTCCTTTTGCTTTTTCTGTAATATATATCATGGTTTTTTTTAATGTTTTTCATTCCCTTCCGTATTTCCTCATTTCTATTTTGGTCTTCAAGAATATCTTGTAGTTTTATAACATTTACAATTTTCAATTGCTCATGCTCGTTATCATTTATTTCCAAAACTGGGTTTCTACTCAAGCAATCTGCTTCTAAATTGTCTTTCCCAGGAGCATATTTTATTTTGAAATCATATTGAGATAAGTAGTATGTTAAGTCTCCTAATTCTTCGTCAGTTCTTGATTTCACATTCAAATTTTCAAGTGGTTTATGGTCACTCTATACTGTGAATGATCTTCCTAATAACCAGTATTGCCAGTATTTTATTGCCTCTTTTATTGCAAGACATTCTAAATATATCGCCTTCTTTTTCTTTTGCGACTCATTCAGTTTTTTTGAAAAATAGGCTACTGGTTTTTCCTTTCCATTAGGTTGAATTTGTTTCATTATAGCTCCGATTCCTTTTATTGATGCATCCGTGTATATATTTATTGGTAAATCTTTATCAAATATTTCCAACACTGGTTGTGAGCACAAACTGGTTTTTATTTTTTCGAAAGAATTTTGGCAATCTTTGGACCAGACAAATTGTTGGTTCTTTCTCAAAAGGTTATGCAAGGGTTCCAGTATCATTGCAATTCCTGGTATGTATTCATGATAAAAATTTACTTTTCCTAAGAACTGTCTTATATTTTTTTGTGATTTTGGAGTAGCAAAATTCTTAATTGAGATGAGATTATCATTTAATGGTCGAATTGAATTATTTTCAATTATATGACCCAGATATTTAACTTTATTCGATGCGAATGAACATTTTTTGAATTTCAATCTGAAACCTTCTTTCTTTATGGCTTCCAATAGTTGTGATAGATGGTCAATATGTTCACCAAACGATTTAGAAAATATTAAAATATCATCTATATAATTCACTGCGAATCCCGTAAGTTTATTTTTTCTCAATATACTGCTCAATATTCTCTGGAATATTGCTGGTGATGTTTTCAACCCAAAAGGTAAACATGTCCATTGGTAGTGTCCTTCTTGTGTCACAAATCCGGTCTTTTTTCTATCTTCTACACGCAGAGGAATAGACCAAAATGCTGAGTTTATGTCTAGTGTAGTGAAAAACTTACAATTTCTTGCTTTTATCATCAAGTCTTCAATCAACGGGAACGGTTGACTCTGGGGTACAACAATTTTGTTCAGATCCCGAAAATCTATACATAATCTCGACTTTTTTCCTTCTTCTTTCTTGAAAGCCAAGGTGACTGGAGCTGCAAAGGGACTATAGGATTCTTCTATTAAATTTCTATCTAGTAATTTCGAGATTTGTTCTTCAATTTCCATTTTGTCTTCAATCGAACATCTGTACGGTCTTTTACTACAGTATTGCTCATTTATTAGGTCAATTCTTGCTTCATATTCGTTCACAGTGCCTATATCATATTTATCTTTCGCGAAGATGGTTTTCTATTTTTCAATTAACTTTTCTATTTCTACTTGTTGATTGCAGGTCAAATTATCCATTTTCATATGGAAATCTGTTTCTTTTACATGCTCATTAAAATTCACTGCACAATTCATTAAGCAGTCATCTTTGATCGTTCTGTCTGTATATATTTTAACTGTAGATTTCTCTCATCAAACGAAACACTTTCTTCCTATACCATTTTTCAAAATTCGGTTTCGTTTGGATGATACAAGGTGTCGAAAATCCATGAAAAAAACACTTTTCTGTTTATATCTTCGGAACCGTTATTTCAAATGAACTGAATTTTAGTGAAGTATTCACTCCCTTTATAATGCATATTTCCAAATCAAAACTCATTAAATATTCCTCCAGGTATAGAAGTTACAGCGTAGCCAACTTATGAATCTACAAAAAAATACTATAAAACCAGTTGAAAAAGATAAACGGTTCATATTTTCGAAAGAACCAATCGGTTTAGAAAATAAAAGTACTCCTAAGTTTTTTCGATAAAACGCGTTGTTTTCGAGTTATTCCAAATTTTACCCGATAAAATTTGACGAAAAAATCAAAAATCATAGGAAAAATCTAGATGCAACCCTGGCCTTTCAATATCACAGAATGGCTTAAATCCATAAACTCTATACAAGGTAACAATGTTGTCAGAATGTTTATCAACTTCGTCAAGACTAAAAAAATCGGATATTACCTCGGATATTCCATACAAATCACGTATTAAATTGAAATTAATGAAAAATACTATGATAGCTACCTGGTAATCTGTTGCGATGTTTTTTCTATCTAAACAATATCCTCTTGGAATTTTATAAACTCACTACATGGTTATTATCACATTATAGTCAAAATTGATGGTATCGGTCAAGGAACAAAATCAAAGAATACTATTCCTTCAGCAACGTTTCGGCTCCTTTATTGGGCCTTCTTCAGGCTAAAATAGAGAAAAACTCATAAACCCCAATACAATATACAAATAATAAATTACTTTGATATAAATAACAAGCAAGGAAACACTAAAAAACAAATGAACAAAATAAAATACAGTAACAGGTCGGTGTTATGTGTTCGATAGCTCAAGTTTGGAGAGAAAGTGATGTAAATTCTCTCTCTGAATTCAAGGGAAGTAGCAAAATCTAATATGGCGATGGTAAATCGAAAACCCGCGAAATTGCATCAACGACTTACCGATGTTTCTTCTTTGGCTGTCGATGTAGATCGTCGATGCTGGTCAAAGGGCCCTTTGCCTGGTTGTCCAGCACGGGAGGAATCTTGAGCTGCTTCACTTCACACTCAATCCAGTTCAATAATTGTCTACTCACTCACAAGCGGAGGTATAATGAAAATAGTTATTTCCCGACAAAGGGGTAAAAGGAATCTAGGCAAACAAGGCCGATTAAAGAGAAAACTAAGGCGACTAAGGCACAAAAAGAATAAGGGTTTGATGGCGATATAAGCGATATTCACTCATCAACATTCGGAGGGAGATTCTTGATTAATTAATTTCCCATGTGTTTTCAGCTCACATGGAGAAAATGCGCACTTCAACAACTCAGTTCCACTCAGTCGAAGATGCAATTTAAATATATGAGAAAAAAAATATATACATATAAAATATTCGAGAGCTTCGGGTCTCGAACATCATCCCCCCCGAAAATGCATTTACGCATTTTAAGTAAAGGAAAAATTGAACAGTAAACTCTTCACTGCTGCGTGAATTGAAACAAAATAAAAATAAAAGGGAATAATACCATTAGATGAGATATAGAATCATCTATACACTCTTAGCCGAATCATATATCGGCAGGGGACATAATTTGACCAAAGAACGTTTCAAAGTTCCGGAAGAAGTCTTGAGTGTAGCCACTCTTATGACTCCATCACGACCGGGATGAACGTCAATTATGCGTCCTAAATTCCATTTGCATGGTGGAGCGTTGTCATCTTTTATGACCACAAGAGAACCTATTTCAGGAGAGGGGGATTTGGGTTCCAGCCATTTACCCCTCTGCTGAAGAGTATGGAGATATTCCCGGTGCCAACGCTTCCAGATATCTTGTTGTAATTTCTGTATTATCTGGAATCTAGATAATCTATTAACCGGAATATTTGTGAAATCAGGGGTTGGAAGTGTTGACACTGGTTCTAGCGTAAGAAAATGACCAGGGGTGAGCGCATTAACATCCTCAATGTCATTACTAAAAGCGCCTATAGGTCGGGAATTCAGAATAGATTCCACTATTGTTAAAAATGTATAAAATTCTTCATAGGTCAAAATTTGTTGGCCTATCACACGATTTATATGCGACTTGACAGATTTAATGCCACTTTCCCAAAGGCCACCAAAGTGAGGTGAACTCGGGGGAATAAAAGAGTGTTTGATACCTTCACGGCCGGCTGCAGTTTCCATCCAACTCATAATTTCTCTATTGGCACCAACAAAATTTGTGCCATGATCACTATACAAGTGAGATACACGGCCGCGACGTGCAATTAATCTTTGGAGAGCAGATAAAAATGTTTCGGAAGACATATCACTCGCTAATTCTAAGTGCAAGGCTTTAGTTACAAAGCACACGAAGAGACAAAGATATCCTTTGCATGTCTTAACTCCGCGGTGACGTGACATGGTTAGCATGAAAGGGCCGCCAAAATCAACACCAACATGACTAAACGGCTTGGCTTGTGTAATTCTGGTCATAGGCAAGTTACCCATAGGGGGTTGAAATGGTTTTGGATTTGTTTTCCAGCAACGAAAACATCTACTCAAAACTGAATTTACAGCCCGTTTCGACGATAAAATCCAAAATTGTTGGCAAATTAAAAATTGAGTAGTACGAAATCCTGCATGAAGGTACTTTTCATGAAAATGTTGAATAATCAACTGTGTTAATCTACTATTCCTTGGCAATAGTAGAGGGTGTTTTTTATCATGCAATAGTGATGAATACTCCAATCGACCTCCCACACGAAGTAAATTATTAGAATCAATGAAAGTATTTAATTTTCTCAATGATTTAGAAAATCTAGACGACTGAAATTCATCAGCGAAATGAATTTGTTGTGTTCTCCTCACTAGAGGATACACAGATTCAAAGATTTCAAAAGAAAGTAATGGTCCGAATCTCTTTTCAGAAGGATTACGACAATTAAAAATAAATCGTTGAATATATGCGATCACTCGCTGCAATTTAGAAAATGACGAAAATCTATCAAGTAATTCATCAAGTGTTGACGGTTCTTCAAATTTAGCATGAAAAACTAATTTTCGTTCCTCTTCAAGAGGTAGAGCAATGTTAAGGGTAGCCGATTGACTATGAAAAAATGAAATTTCAGGTAACCGCAAAAAATCAGAGCCCTGAAACCAATTACAACCTTGGTGTATTTCAGAAGGAAACACACCACGAGAAGCAACGTCCGCAGAATTATGTTTCGATTCAACATAAAACCAACGATCAGACGGTATTCGGTCTTGAATATATGTATGTTATTCTATTGGATACGAAGGTTTTATATTTATGAGGAGAATTTTTAATCCAATGTAACACAATTTGAGAATCACACCAAGCGTAAACATTGTGAATAATTACTTTCAAACGAAGTAAATCTAAAGAAAATTTAAATAATTTTGTAAGCAATACAGCTCCACAGAGTTCGAGTCGCGGAATGGAAATTTTCTTAAGTGGGGCGACTTTGGATTTCGCGCATAAAATTCGAGTTGAAATTTCATCATTACTCGTCAAACAGCGAACATACACGACGCCAGCACAGTATAAGGTAGTGACGCCAGCGTATCCCCTCTCACTCGCGTCACAAAAGCCGTGTAATTCGCACTGAATTATATTTGGGAGAAATAAATTACGATGAATTTTGAGATCCGAAATGCACTTCAATTCATCTTTGAATCGATTCCATGCACGAATTATTTCCGGTGTAGGTGAACCATCCCAGTCTAAACCAAGAGACCATAACGTCTGTATTAAATATTTTGCGAAAAATGTGACGGGAGCAAGAAACCCAAGAGGGTCATAAATCCTCGCTAAGTTTGATAACATTACTCTTTTCGTACAAGAATTTTCTATTATAGGATTTATTGAAAAATAAAAATAATCCATACTGGGATTCCAAAGCAAACCTAATACTTTTAGTATTGCAGTTTCTTGATCCGATTCAAATGACAATGAACTGACTGAACGATGTGACTCCGGAATATCAAGAAGCAAACGGGGGTCGTTACTTGACCACTTTCGTAGTTCAAAACCTCCGCGGTTCATCAGAGAAATGAGCTCGGAAATTAGAATGCGAGATTCTTCAAAAGTAGCGGCGCCGGCTATAAAGTCATCTACATATGATGCTGTGCGAATGGTTTCCGCAGCTAAAGGAAAATCTTTTCCCTCATCCTCGGCTAATTGTAATAACACCCTAAGAGCTAAATAAGGCGAACTAGAAATCCCGTATACAACGGTAGTTAATGTATAGTCCTGTATGGGCTCATCAGTTGAAAATCGCCACAAAATTCTCTGATATTTTCTATCGGAGGGATGCATCGATATCATTCGATACATACTTTTGATATCGGCGCAAATTACAAAGGCATGACATCTAAAATTAATTAAAATGGAAATGATATCCTGTTGAAGTTTGGGTCCACGATAAAGATAATCATTTAGGGATTTCTGATTTGGCAGTTTAGCCGAGGCGTTAAAAACAACTCTTAACTTGGTGGTCTGACTTTCGGGTTTCAAAACACAATGGTGAGGAATGTAGTACGAGTTTTTGAATATTTCGTCTTTAGGAACAACAGACATATGATTTTGATTGAGATATTCACGCATAAATTCAACGTATTGCGTATAAATATCAGGCTTTTTCAATAATCGACGTTCCAGTGAATAAAATTGATTCAAAGCCAATTCTCGAATTCCCGGAAATATCGGATTTGGTTCACGAAAAGGAAGACACACCATATAACGACCAGTGTCGTCCCTAGAGTGGGTGCTTAAAAAATGACTTTCACATTGTTCGTCTTCCGGTGATGATTTTAGTGGTGATGGAACTTCTTCCATTTCCCAAAATGATTTTATAATTCCGTCAATATCAACTGAATCGGTAGAGTTTATGAAAAATGATGACAATGAAGGAGAAGGAACGTCAATTTTTCCCATTAAAATATAACCAAAAATGGTATTGAGTGCGTAAGGTTCACTTTCATTTCCACTGATACGTCCATTCAAAAGAATTTTGGGAAAAATATCAGCACCAAGAAGTACGTCTATACTGCCTGGACTATTAAAATTATGATCTGCTAAATTCAAGTTAGTGAGATGTGACCATGAATCAGCGGAATATTTGTGCGAGGGTAAAGCATCACAAATTTTTGGAAGAATTACTGCATCCGTGTAAAGAAGAGGAAATTTCTGTTTTAGTGATCTGATTGACAGTGTAACTTTACCATTACTAAAACAAGACCTCATTTGGTTTATACCCTGAATTTCGACAGCAAAATTATTCTTCGGTAAACCTAGCTTATTAACAGCCTTTTGAGTGATAAATGACGTCATACTTCCGGAATCTAACAGACAACGAAAGGTCTGAAAGTTACCCTGGTTGTCACAAATTTCAACCAAAGCTGTGGACAAAAGTACACCCGTCGATTTATTTTCCATACCAACAAGGCAAGAGGTGCTTGTCGATGTGGTTGGTGATTGTTCTGCTGAATGAGAATTAGTAACTTGATTTTGATTTCTGACATGAGAAGAGGATTGCACAGGTTTATCTACATGAAGTAGGGTGTGATG
Source organism: Adalia bipunctata (assembly GCA_910592335.1). Classification (NCBI taxonomy): domain Eukaryota; kingdom Metazoa; phylum Arthropoda; class Insecta; order Coleoptera; family Coccinellidae; genus Adalia; species Adalia bipunctata. Next base: position 18,437,738 of record OU342957.1, read on the forward strand.
CGAATTGGATGAACACCTTTTACACTTGTAAGGAGAATTGCAAGAGCGAACATCATGCGAAGTACTCAAACAATTAAAACAAAGATGCGACGAACGGCAAAAATTATATTTTTCGGAAGGTGTTTTAGAAATAAATGCATTACAACGGTAAATAGAATGGTTCTCTTTACAATATAAACAAATTTTTGAATCTGTTCTACTGGCAAGAAATGCCGATGTTTTCGCAGTTCTGAAATGAGAACTATTATTATTGGCGAGAGGTTTGGTAACTTTATTGGTATCTTTAGAATTATACTGCTTCTGAATAGCAGAGGGAGAGAAACTGAGGGTTTCCAAAGTAGTACAATGGCGCTGTAAGAAATTAACTAATTCTTCAAATTTAGGTATATCAGCAGTTGGATATTCTAGTTCGAAACGAGTAACGATAGCATGATCTAGTCGCTTCAACAGCATCATAAATAATAAAAAATCCCAACTTTCGGTAGGAAAATTCATTTGTTTCAATGCAGCCAAATTTTCGGAAAATGTATCAAGCAATTTTCTAAGTTGCATCACATTATCAGAATTGACTTTAGGTGAATTATCCAACTCATGCCACAGAGCTTGAGCACGCATTCGAGGATTTGAATATCTTTTCAATAAGCTGTCATAAGCAATTATGTAATTATCAGAAGTTAAAGAAAGGGTTCTGACTAGAGACAACGGTGCACCATGCAAGGAGGAGATCAAATAATTGAACTTTTCAATTTCGGCCAACGCAGGATTATCATGAACCAGAGCATTAAACAAGTCAATGTAGGAAGGAAAGGATTTATAATCCCCATAAAATTTAGTCAATTCAATTTTTGGTAGTTGTATACGTGAGGACGAGATATTTGAAACATTCATACTTGAATTCACTCCAACCGGTAATGTTTCATTGGAATGGCATTCAAAAAGATCGGAAAAAGCACTTTTAATGAAATAGAATTCATTCAAAAATCCTTCACGGATGACACTCTCCGCATCTAAATCGGATGTTGATTCTGTTAGGAGTGCTCCGATAATATTATTGTGTTGTTTCAAAAACTCGTCCCGAATATTGTCTAATTCTGAATAACGTACCTTGAATAAGGAGCGAATTGTTTTATCCGTTTTAGCACGGACTGCTAAAGAGTGTATTATGCTTATGTCAGATAAGCATGTCTTTCTAAGAGTTTGAAATCTCCTGAACTTTTCCATTTCCAAAATGACTGAAAACTATTAAAACGTTCACTCAAAATGTAAACAATCACTATTGGAAATGCAACAGATGACAGACTAATGAATCGTCTCTTTGAAAATTGACAGAAAACCAGACACGAAGCAGATGCTAACCGGTTTTCCTTATGTTCAATTTTCAAAATGGTCAAATGAAATAATGATTTTATGAAATTAAATGATTCAAATTTTCAAATTGAAAATAGGGTCAATCTCACATTAAATTTTGAGGAAATATAAGAAAACTGAATGGATTGATGTGGATAGACAGAATTTGATGCTGTCTGGCACCAAATAAGCAGCAGTGAAGATATTTAGAATTTTTTTCGTTGATTTTTCGTAATTGAAAAATAGCAAAAACTACCCCTATGAAAACCAAAGTCAAACTCCGGCTATCCGGCCCGAAGGACCAAATGTTATGTGTTCGATAGCTCAAGTTTGGAGAGAAAGTGATGTAAATTCTCTCTTTGAATTCAAGGGAAGTAGCAAAATCTAATATGGCGATGGTAAATCGAAAACCCGCGAAATTGCATCAACGACTTACCGATGTTTCTTCTTTGGCTGTCGATGTAGATCGTCGATGCTGGTCAAAGGGCCCTTTGCCTGGTTGTCCAGCACGGGAGGAATCTTGAGCTGCTTCACTTCACACTCAATCCAGTTCAATAATTGTCTACTCACTCACAAGCGGAGGTATAATGAAAATAGTTATTTCCCGACAAAGGGGTAAAAGGAATCTAGGCAAACAAGGCCGATTAAAGAGAAAACTAAGGCGACTAAGGCACAAAAAGAATAAGGGTTTGATGGCGATATAAGCGATATTCACTCATCAACATTCGGAGGGAGATTCTTGATTAATTAATTTCCCATGTGTTTTCAGCTCACATGGAGAAAATGCGCACTTCAACAACTCAGTTCCACTCAGTCGAAGATGCAATTTAAATATATGAGAAAAAAAATATATACATATAAAATATTAGAGAGCTTCGGGTCTCGAACAGGTCGGCAAGAACAATCAAAAATAGACCTATACGACTTAAAAACAGAATGTGAACAAATAAATACAATCATGAATAAAATACACAGAAATGGCAATTCACAAAACTTACCATCGGAATACAAGAAAAAATTAAAAATTAAAAGATTGAATCTTTCCATTAAAGAAAATCGTCGATTACGTAAAATAGGTGTCTGCAACAAGGAGAAAAAACCATCGATGTACATGGAAACAACACAGCCGACACAAGAATGGAGACAATCCAGAGCGACAATTTAATACAGACATCACAAAAACGACACCCACACATGATAAAACAACACACGAAATAAACGTCGAAACAGTGGCGGATCAGACAAGCATCAACGATTAGGTTTCAACAGAATTTTTTGGATCAAATTTGAATAAACAACACTCAAGGAGCCAATGTCAGAACGAAAATTCACTGCGTTAGGATGTCTATTAATACAGATCATTTCATTGAATCCACGCCTAAACCAATTAGACTCCCGATTCAAGACATCAACATTCTCAAAATCAAAAATATGCCCAGATGATAGAGCATGACAAGCGAGAACTCGCTTCTGACATTGGCTCCTTGAGTGTTGTTTATTCAAATTTGATCCAAAAAATTCTGTTGAAACCTAATCGTTGATGCTTGTCTGATCCGCCACTGTTTCGACGTTTATTTCGTGTGTTGTTTTATCATGTGTGGGTGTCGTTTTTGTGATGTCTGTATTAAATTGTCGCTCTGGATTGTCTCCATTCTTGTGTCGGCTGTGTTGTTTCCATGTACATCGATGGTTTTTTCTCCTTGTTGCAGACACCTATTTTACGTAATCGACGATTTTCTTTAATGGAAAGATTCAATCTTTTAATTTTTAATTTTTTCTTGTATTCCGATGGTAAGTTTTGTGAATTGCCATTTCTGTGTATTTTATTCATGATTGTATTTATTTGTTCACATTCTGTTTTTAAGTCGTATAGGTCTATTTTTGATTGTTCTTGCCGACCTGTTACTGTATTTTATTTTGTTCATTTGTTTTTTAGTGTTTCCTTGCTTGTTATTTATATCAAAGTAATTTATTATTTGTATATTGTATTGGGGTTTATGAGTTTTTCTCTATTTTAGCCTGAAGAAGTGTTAATATATTCAGTGGTTCACAAACCTGTCTACTTTCTATGACAAGTTGAGTTTAATGGTTAAGTTAAGAGAGTCGATGAATGTTGAGTTAGATAGTTAGATTTGTAGAAGTTATAAATTCGTTGCTGTATTGATATATTATTACATTAAATAATTAAAAACGACTACCTGTGTATAAATTTCGTAACATTGGTTATGGGCCCAGCCCATAGGTAGAAGTTTTGGAAGTTCTAATAAAAAGAGGAGTTAACCTATATTTCACACGAGGTACCGAATCCCGGCTAGTAAAGGCAAAACGAAATTGAAATGAATTCTGCTGAGAATAAATATGGAATTCCACCATTTAATGGGAATGGATTCGACAACTGGAAATTCAGAATCAATGCAGTGTTGAGGGCTCTAGATTTAAACGATGTTCTGGAGGAAGTGCCCGCTACTTCGAAGGATGAGAATTGGAATAAAAAGAACAATAAGGCGTCTCTCGTAATCATTCAAAGCGTAGCAGATTCGCATTTAGAATATGTGAAAGATATAGTTGAAGCAAGAGATATGATAAATAAATTAGAAGATATATTCAGCAAGAAAGGTACGTGCTCGAAATTTTACTTATTGAAAGAGCTAATAAATCTGAAGTACTCATGTAAAGAGGATGTCCAAGAGCATTTCTCAAAGTGTGACAGAATATTCAGGGAACTTAAAAATTTAGGAAGCAATTTTGACGAGTCTGACATGTCATGTTTCCTGCTGTTGACAATGCCATTTGAATATGAAAATGTTGTCACTGCAATTAGGACACTTTCAGAGAAAAATTTAAAATTAGAGTTTGTGAAAAGCAGATTATTAGAGTTCTCAATGAATAGACATTCCTCAAAAATTATCAAGGATGAAAAACCACTATCGTTTGGTGCTGTTGCACGAAAAGACATAATTAAATGTTTCAAATGTGGAAAATTGGGGCATGTGAAGAGTGTTTGTGGAGTAAAATGTTTTAAATGTCACAAATTTGGACATAAATCAACGAATTGCCGAGCAACTAAAAATGAAGATCAGAATGAAAGAAAGGCTAACTATGCAACTGAAAATTTCAATTCTACAAGTACTACTGATGTTGCTTTTTGTGCCACTTCATATCGACAAGAGGAGATGGTATGGTATGCAGATTCTGGAGCAACACATCACTATATCAATGATGAAGATGTTTTGACGAACAAGAGGGTGTTTTCTAAACCGAGGGTGATCAAGCTGGCAGAAGAAGGCAAGAATATGGAGGCAGTTAGTATGGGTGATGTACATGTATTGAGTTATGTTGAAAATAAGTATGTATCTGTAACACTAAAAGATGTATTATGTGTGCCAAAATTAAGAGTCAATTTACTATCAGTTTCCACTATTGAAAAAGCAGGCTTTGATGTTATTTTCTCTCAAAATAAAATGATTATTAAAAGGGGTAAAAATAAGTTTGTTGAAGGTGAACGTATTGGGAGTCTATACAAGGTATTTTTCAAATTTAATGAAGAACCTATAGCAAGTTTGGCATATGATAATAATATGGAACTTTGGCACAGAAGATATGGACATTTAAATTTCAATTCACTTTTTAATAATATTAAGGTAGTAAATGGTTTAAAAATTTGCAAAAAACAGGAAAATAAAATTTGTGAAGTTTGTGTATTAAGTAAACAGAAATGTCTTCCATATAATTCGAAAAGTACAAGATCTACTAGAGTTTTAGAGTTAGTGCATACAGACATATGTGGTCCTATAACCCCTAGGTCATATAACAATAAAAGTTATTTCATAAGTTTTGTAGATGACTATTCAAGATTTGTTATTATTTATGCTGTTGAAACGAAAGATGAATTGTATGACTGTTTTAGGAATTATGTCAACAAAGTAACTTCCATGTTTTGTGATAAGAAGTTATCAAAAATACGATGTGACAATGGAGGTGAATATCGATCCAAGAACTTGAAAGAATTTTGCTCAAAGAAAGGTATACAAATTTCCTACACACCACCATATAGTCCACAGATGAATGGAGTTGCTGAAAGAATGAATCAGACATTGATGGATAAGGCAAGGTCCTTGATTTTACAAGCTGAAATAGGTAAGACCTATTGGGAAGATGCTTTATATGTAGCTGCTTATATAACGAATAGAACACAATCTTATCTAGTAAAGGATAAAACACCTTATGAACTGTGGTTTGACAAGGTACCAAATGTATCAAATATGCGTGTTTTTGGATGCATTGCATATGCAAGAATACCAGATGTTTTGAGAACCAAACTAGACAACAAAGGGGTTAAATGCAGATTCATTGGATATACAGAAAATGGGTATAGATTATGGAATGAAACTGAGAAGAAGTTAATACATAGTAGAAATGTTATATTTGATGAAGGTAATTTCAAAATGGAGAAAATATATAGTGACGATACAGATGATGACGAACGTGAGAATGATATTACTTATGAAGAAATTACAGAAGATGCAATTGATGTGACAGAGCCACGTATTGAAGATGAAAACAATAGACAGACAAATTCAAGACCAAGAAGAGATACAAGATTTCCAAAGAGATTTGATGATTATGAAGTAGAAATGAGCTGTTTAGCATTATTGAGTGAATTCTCAGATAATCCTAAATCATATTATGAAGCCAAACAGAGTGGATGTTGGAATGAATGGTTTAAAGCAATAGAAGAAGAATTAAATGCTTTGAAAGAAAATGAAACTTGGAAACTTGTTGATAGACCAGAAAATGAAGAAATAATTAGTAATAGATGGGTGTTCAAAGTAAAAGAAACTGAACCAGACAAACGCATTTATAAAGCAAGACTTGTGGCTAGAGGATTTGAACAAACAAATTTTGGTATGAGTTCACAAATTCATGCACCTGTTGCACGTTTATCTACACTGAGATTATTTCTATCAGTTTGTAACCACTATAGTTTAATCCTGGAACAATTTGATGTGAAGAATGCTTTTCTGAATAGTTACCTAAGAGAGAAGGTCTATATGAAAATACCAGAAGGACTGAAGATATCAGATGGTGATAAGAATAAGGTATGTTTGTTGAAGAGAGCAATCTATGGATTGAAACAATCTCCGAAAGCATGGAATGAAAGATTTAATGAGTTCATGATGAATTTGGATTTCAGACGTTCAAAATCTGATTACTGTCTTTACTCTTTTGCTGATAAAAGAAAACATTGCTATTTACTATTGTATGTAGATGATATTTTAATAGCTTCTGATTGTATTGATTTGTTGAAAAGTTTAAAGTCAAAATTAACTGAGACATTTAAAGTGAGACGATTAAGTAATAACTATAATTTTTTGGGAATTCAGATAGGTAGAAATATTGCAGAAAATATTATAACTCTTGATCAAAGTTCAGCAATTAAGAATTTGATAAAGAAATTTAATGTGGAAGATAGTAAAACTTTCAATACTCCTATTGAAAGAAATCTAGATCTCAAGAAGAATAATGATGATAATTTGAAAACTAAGTTGCCTTATAGAGAACTTTTAGGTAGCTTGATGTACATAATGTTGGGCAGTAGGCCAGATATTTGCTTTAGTATAGCATTTTTTGGAAGATTTCAGGATAATGCTACTGATGAACATTTCAAACATTTATTGAGAGTTTTAAAATATTTGAAATCAACTGTGAATTATAAATTATATTTTCGTCACTCGAATGAGAGTTTTACAGGATATGCTGATGCAGATTTTGCAAACGATTCAAATGATAGAAAATCTGTGAGTGGTTTTTGTTTTAGATTGTTTGATAATTTGATTTCATGGACTTCTAGAAAGCAAAGCATTGTAACTTTATCAAGTACAGAATCTGAGTTTGTATCTGTTTGCGAAGCTTCATGTGAACTTTTATACTTTAAAAATTTAATTACAGATTTTAACATTAAAATAAGTTTGCCCATTACTTTGTATGAAGATAATCAGAGCACAATAAAATTGTTGTATAATTTTGAAAATAACCGAAGATGTAAACACATTGATACAAAATGTCATTTTGTTGTAGATTTAATTAATAGAGGAATTATTGAAATGAAATATATTTGCACAACACAGCAATTGGCTGATATATTCACGAAGCCTTTAGGAGGCGAAAGATTTTGTGATCTTTCTAATGCGTTGTGTATTAAGGATTAAAATTTTTATGTTTAGTTAAGGTTTTTTGTCAGAAAGTCAGGTTTGGGGGAGGATGTTAATATATTCAGTGGTTCACAAACCTGTCTACTTTCTATGACAAGTTGAGTTTAATGGTTAAGTTAAGAGAGTCGATGAATGTTGAGTTAGATAGTTAGATTTGTAGAAGTTATAAATTCGTTGCTGTATTGATATATTATTACATTAAATAATTAAAAACGACTACCTGTGTATAAATTTCGTAACAAGAAGGCCCAATAAAGGAGCCGAAACGTTGCTGAAGGAATAGTATTCTTTGATTTTGTTCCTTGACCGATACCATCAATTTTGACTATATATTAAGTTTGGAACGATACTGAAAGTAATCATTATCACATTATTTCACTTTCACTGATAATCTTTTCACATCAACTTTTCCGTTTTCGCATTATCCACTGTGAATAAACAATAACAAATCGACAAATCTCCATCAAGCGGCTTCACGCATGCTTACTTCAACAACCACAGACCGTGTTCCACTGTTCGGTTCACGGAACAACTGTTGCGCATTAAGATCGTAGCGCTCTATCGGCGAGAATCAGAACATTTCCAAAGAGGCACGAAGACGCCATCAGCCAAAAGTAAACAAAACTAGTGGCTTTGCGTTAGTTCATCCGTTAATGATAGAGGACCTATTGCTTCCTTGTGGAGAAAATCAACACAATCTGGCATCGTCTGCTCAAACGTTCTATGCTCTAGAGTTCAAAGAATATGGTTCGATGGGTTAGGTTAGGTCATTGACCTCTAATCATTTGACCTAATTTTATGGAGTTATGTTCGATTAGTGTAAAAACAATTCTTTTTGAGATAGTTTTGGGAGAAAGAGGAAAATATGAGCAAGTTATTAGTGTTTACAAAATAATCTTCAGGAAAATCGAAGAAGGAACTTGATTCGATAGAAGACATAATGACTTTTCAATTGCAGAAATAATCCTTCTTAAATAACTGTTTTTGTTAAGAAATATCGTGTTTTAAACATTCTTATTCGAATAAGGTTAGTATTTGAGTATTTCCTAAATGTATCAACTCAATTTCTATCCAGAAATATGAACTTTGCATCAATTCCAGAAGATCGTTTCAGGACCGTAGTTGGCACAATTTTTTTTCTAAATGGCTATATCTTTTCAACAGAGCCGAATTCGGAAAAATGGAAAATGAGAAAAAGGTTTCTTTTGACCTCAAGAATCTCCAGTTAAAATATATATACAAGTCAAAGACTCACCCTGTATAAGTCGCGTAAGTATATGTGTATACCGTGTAGTTTTATGTGAACGTACCCATTCTTTCTATTCATCTCGTCTATTTCTTTATTTTTATTGCATATCACTATTGCGATGTCTCCTCTCCCGTCCGTTGGCCACCCTTTATGCGTACTCATCTTTTTGTTCCGCTCGGAGATTATCATGAGATCTTTTTTTCCTCTTATAGCTTCATCCCATGCTATATCGTGAGCTGCCTTTGCTCTGCCCAAATTTAATTGCAATATTCGAAGCATTTTTCAGAAGACACACACAGATAAGTTAAATAAATAAGATATGTGTAGATAGGTGTACAGGGTCTTTCACGAGGAACCTCACCCATATTTATACGGGAAACTACTGAACGTATTTTCATGAAATTCAGCACTTATAAGTATTTCACGATGCTGATGAAATCTAAAATATTTTCAAGGCATGAGCACCTCCGGTTTTTCCGGAAATGACGTCAACTTCCGTTTTTCAAATTAGAACACCATTTTTTTATTGCAGAAATAGATTCCTTAGAAAATTTCAAGTTATTTTGATGTAACATTTTTCAGTTTTGGTTGGAAAATTCTCTCTGAGCGGGAAAATTCGAAAAAAAAATCGAAAATAGAGCTCCGCTGAAACAAGAATAACTTCGAGGTTTTTGGATGGAAAATTTTCATTTTTGGGATTTTTCAAGATGTAAAATTGATGTATCCACTTTAAAAATCGAAATCGCGATTCATGATACAGGGGGTGAAAAAATCGCTTTCAAAGTTACGGATGACAAAATCGTGAAAAATCAATTTCAAATTAGAACCCCATTTTTTATGGCAGAAATTGAATCTACGTTAAAAAATAATGTGAGTGTATGCATCACACCCTTGCCCTAAAATGGATATTTTCTGAGTTAATATCCACTTTAGGGCAAGGGGGTTACCAACCGCAATTTCCACGTTCGCATACGTATCCTCTTGCCATTGTAGTTTAGCAAGTTACTGGAAACTACTGTAGTCAATATCGCTCTCTGGAAGTTTTGTCAGTACTTCACTTTCTCTAGTTTTCCATGGGGTTGCTCGAGTTGAAACTTTGTTTGTACTATAGATCTTTTCCTTCAGTAGAGTTATTTCTTTTTTGTGTCTCTCGTCCATTGCTATTGACCTCCTTTTAAGGTCTTCATTTTCCTGTAGTAATGACTTAATAATGTCCTGTTTGTCCTCCGCCCTCGCATATTCCTCAGTGAGCGTCTTAACTTTTCTTTTTATATCGACCATTGCATTACACAGTTACACAGGGTCTGTAAGACGCATTCACTATTTTTTCTAGGTTCTTGCTGCTTTTAACAATACTTTCGATTAGTGCGTTCACTGTGACCTCTTCTTTCTCGAAGACATCTACTCGCTTTCTTTTTGTTGACTGGGTGTCTATTTCAGTTCTTTCCCTTTCTCTTAAATTAGGCAAGGAGCTTGTACGCTCTCTTGGTGGCGTTCTCATCAAACAGCGTCTGGGTTTCAGACAATCTGCATCTTGTCTCTCGCCAGTAGTTCTATAATGCCGGCCATACACGTTACGGTCTACCGGAGAGGTATACCTGCGCAGGCATGCCTGTGCAGGTCAACCGGAGCGTGTGTGGGATTAGACCTGTGCAGTTTTTTGAACCTGCACAGGTGTCCGGTTACGGTCTACCGGAGAGGTATACCTGCGCAGGCATGCCTGTGCAGGTCAACCGGAGCGTGTGTGGGATTAGACCTGTGCAGTTTTCTCAACCTGTACAGGCGACCGGTGCAAGATCGAAAATCAATATTTTTGAGTGACACCGTACGATGTGCCTGTGCATGTGTGCATGTACAGGGTGGGCAAAATTGGTGCTACATGAACTAAAACATATGATACATTTCTGAAACGGGAAAAAAAAGGCGATTCTTTCTAAGTCAGTTCAAACTACTGTTTCCATAAGAAAAACACAACTTACGCCACTGGAATGCTATCAGAAAAGTGCCTGTATAATGTTTTTATTCCAATATCCTAGCATAAACAGAAACGGATATAATGACCAAAGTTGAAATCGCCAAAATTTCAATTTTGGCCTATAACTCGGAAACGAAAGAAGATAGAGGAATACAGTTGATGGCATTATCAGTTTCCCACACAGCACATGTACGTACAATGGACGAACAATGGATGTTTATTATGGATGTTCGAAACATCCATTGGATGTCCAGAATTGGTACATAGTACATCCAAAGGACGTTCATGGGACGTCCAGGACACCACTTTGGACGTACAATTCAAGTCCAGATAACGTCCAATGGATGTACATTGTGCCTATCTTGGACATCCATTGTACGTACATTGGATGCACATGTACGTACATTGGATGAACAATGGACATTTATTATGGATGTTCGAGACATCCATAGGATGTCCAGAATTGGTACATAGTACATCCAAAGGACGTTCATGGGACGTCCAGGACACCACTTTGGACGTACAATTCAAGTCCAGATAACGTCCAATGGATGTACATTGTGCCTATCTTGGACATCCATTGCATGTCATATGTACGTACATTGTATGAACAATGTTTATTATTATTGTTCATAATATAAAGAAATATTCAAAGCAATTTAAATCCAGTTAATTATTTAGTAACACTGAAATTAATCAGATACGGCGTTACTAGATAATATCTAGTGTTAAAGGTATATCTAGTAGTTAGTAGAGGTAGAAGGTAGATATACCTATAACATCATCAGTCATCACACGCCTTGGGATCTGACTCGTTCTAATCAGCTTGCCACAAGCCACAATGACAATGCCACACATCATCATCCAGGAACCTAGCGAATGTTCCAACAACATCATTTCATGATCTTGTACGGATGAACGGATCTATGCAGCGGAACGAAGGTCCTCTTAAAACAAAACGGAAGATCGTTCTGGGGGAAGACTACCGCATGGCGACATCTAGTTATGAATTAGACAAACAATTCGCTCTCGAAGTTACGCGGTCGAAGATAGATGGCATATCTCTCATTTTCTCCTTCCAGTGACTACATGGCAATAGAGTCACTGTATCTCCTCAGCAAGCAAGAATGTGAGTTTTCACATAAGAAACATGAAGGCGGGAGCGTGAGAATCGTACATAGTTATCGGTATGTCCGATAATAATAATTATCCAACGAAAGTTTATTCTAGAAGGAATTATTCCAAAAGGAAAAATTAATCAGTAAAACTGAGATTAATCAGATATCAGTTGTTGATATTTATATCAATGCACGCGGTATCTGATTTATTTCAGTTTTACTGATTTATTTTCTTTTTGGAATAATTTCTTCTAGAATTAACTTTCGTTTCGGTCTGAAACATGGCCGATATGGCGCTCATCACCACCCTCACCGACCGGTACTGGGGTATCCAGCCCCTGCACCGTAACCAATTTTTTATCTGTTGAACCTTCCATATTGAGAGAAAAAACAAGAGCAGTGCCTCGCACACATCTCTTCCTGATACTGCCATGTCGTGCCGTAATTCTATCCTGGGAGGGAGGAAAAAGAAAGGAGTTCCTCCTAGCCCTCGGTAAACCTAATAGCATCGGAGGGGGAAGAAAGGAGATGTAGCAGCACTGCTGCTGCTTCAGGTATGGGGGATATATGGAAGGACTATGTGTGGTCCTGGCATGAGGTGAAAAGTGGTCAGTCTTAGTTTCGCCGCTCCTCCCGAAGCTCATCGACATGGGTGGTGACCCAACCAGGAACCGGAGTTCCAGTCGCGGAGCTTCGGGGAATCGAACTTGTCCCACCATGTGATTGGATCAGTTGCATCGCAGTCGGATCTGGAGGTCATTATCACTGAGGATCTGTCCTGGTCGGAGCATATAGCAGCTGTTTCCAACAAAGCCAAGGGAATGTCGTTCCTTCTACAGAAAACCTTTGGACGTTGTGATCCTCGCACTTGCACCATACTCTACACCACATCTATTCGGCCCATCCTTGAAAATGCAGGTCCAGTATGGGCTCCGGTGCTGGCCCGGGATGTAAATCACCTTGAGTTCATCCAACGAAGAATTACCAGAATTCCATATGGAAGGAGAAGACCCACCTACGAGGAGAGACTTTCTATAATGCGTCTCACTCCATTTGCTAACCGCCGTCTGAGGGGTGACTTGATTACAACATATAGAGTCCTTCACGGCTTGTTCAACGTAGATGTGTCCCACCTCTTTCGCCTGAAAGCTGACACACGTCTGCGTGGCCACAACTTCAAGTTGGCAAAGGAGAGGTTCCGGTCCACCAGCAGAGAACACTTCCTCTCCAATAGGGTTTTTATCTCCTGGAATGGTCTGCCGACGGCGGCAGTGAATGCCCGCTCAGTGAACAGCTTCAAGAGTTCTCTGGACGGGTGGCTCGCGAGTGTTCCCTCGTAAAACTGTTTGAAATTTCGGGAGTGTGTTGTGTACACTAGTTGAATTCTTTTTTTTTCTCTTTTTTCATTCTTCCTAACAGTGACAATTCGAATTAATTTTATTTTCTATGTGAGTTTATAGATTTCGATCTCAACTCTTCTGTATTATCATAATAATAATAACCCAGTTCATAAAGTTAGGATGGTCGTACTAATCATAGGATGTCTCGGTGGAATGAGAGCCAACTACGTGGATGAACTGAAGATTATCCCGGCCTGTAGATCACTGGCCGAGGTATTGGCGCACAGAATGCAGAAAGCAGTGTTAGATAGATAGATAGATAGATAGATAGATAGATAGATAGATAGTTTATTCATTGTAAGGGGAAAAATTAGTCTTATCCTCACTTATTCATTCGCTTCATTTATTGTTCGGTCAAATACCTAACTACATGTTTCGGCGATATGCCATCTTCAGGTTATAAAATTGATCCGCTGTAAGCAAGGTTGTGTGAGCGAATTTTGTTAATTAAAGGTTGTTATTATTTACTTACAGCGTTGAAGCTTAGTCATAACAAGAAAATTAATCTAAGTTTTGAACGAAGTTCTCACATTAATGGTTATTTTAAAATCAAAACAGCAAAATTACATCAGACAGATTTACGATGGGAAAACAAATTGAAAAGTGAAATTGACGTCAATGAGATGATTTTAGGTTAAAAGATAAGGGGCATCGAACATTATTGTAAATCACAGAACTGCATGTAAATTATTAATTTGAGAAACTTAAGGTGGGCGTTCAATGTAGTGTGTTTTTATTTCAAGTTGCATTTGAAAATGGTTTCACTTTGAAAACTGAAATTTTGTGGGTAAACTCAGAAAGGATTGGAGTTCTTAATGAGATAATTGAGATTAATTGCATTCCAACAGTTAATTTTCTTCTTTGAAAAATAGAAGAAAATGATCCAACTCATGCTTCTGTTTTATTTCAAACGGAAGACCCATGAAAATAGTTCAACTTCCGATCAAAAGTGAATCTGCAGATAATTTCATTCAGAAAAACAACTTGAAATACGGAATTGACAGAGAATGGCCAAATTCAAATTTTAGCGGGAAAAAGTTCCTGCCTTACCCACATCTAGAAGCATAGAATGATTGGAGGGAAGGCTTCGCTACAAAAATGAACTGCCAAAAACGTCCGCACTTGTCAGTTCGCCGCAAGGTCATGAGATGGCGCCAACGTCGTTCGTGGCTCCAGCATGGCTATAACCATTGTTTAAGGAGAAGATAGTTAGTTACTCCAGTGTAAATTTTGTTGGAGGACGATGGGCATCATCAATAGATGGCGTTAGCCCGAGGCGCCCAAACGTATTTCAATTATTATTTCATACGTACGTCGTTTCTCAATTCGGCGAAGTATTCATTGCGTTGAATCTGGTTGTATTCAACAGATGTCTCTCATAATCAACACGTTTTGGTTATTTTGCCATCACGTAATACATATTGAAATCGTAAACGCATCTATCCTTTGTTACCATAAACAACTTTGCTCTATCAACAAAAAATGTTAAGTTGACAATTTTGAAAAATGCCTGATTTTTTTGAATTAAAGGATAAAAATCAATTTCAAATCTCGTTTGATTTATTCTGGATTTAATTTTCCTCTACATTAGTTGTCAGTGTGAATAAAAATAAGGTGTTCTTGATCTCTTGATCATGTCCATTATTTTCCTTGAGCAGTTGAAGTTGAGCATTTCAGATAAATTAATGTCATTCATTAGCATTAGCACTTTTATCACTTAACAAAGGAATAGAATAGATGGAAATAGAAGCTTGGTCAAAATAACTTCCTTTTTTTTTAATCAACATGAAAATCTCATTTCTTGTATAATATAGAATAACTAGATTTTTTCGAACTTAAAACCGCTATAACGTAGACGTTTTGATCAACACCAACTAATATAGATTCTAAATTTCACTGTGAGTTTATTGAGGAAATATGCGGCGACAATTATAGCAATGTTTAAATTTAATCAATGTTAAAAACCATATTATTCTTAGTAAATTCGTTATTGGTCGGAATCCATACTCCCAACAATGACGAATTTACTACCCACTGAAATCGAAAAATTGTCGATTACGTAAGATGAAAGATGAGTGGATTCCCAAGTTTGACGATGATACGTCTCTCTATACACTCCCTCACATATCCGTAAATTCTAGTCGAAGAATTATACGCGCTGACGGCTTAGGTGATAAGAAGGTTGTCTAGCAAGCAATCAGCGTAGGTTCGAACCTTGCTCGAGTTGTAACTTTTACCGGAATTAAAAAAATTTGCATGCCGATGATTCTCTTCCTATTTTCGTAAAAGACGTTGAAAACCATAATTATCTCCATATCCTTGTTTCCGCTCGGCTTAACAAATTCGTCCAGTCCGACCGAAATAAAAGTACCTGCAGAGACAACGTACCTGCATCGTCCCTAAACGTGAGATCGTTGGTGAAACCGGGAGTCACGTAATTATCAGCCCAAACAACTGTCGAATAAAACGATGGAGCCAAAAAAACATTTGGGATCAGTCGTTCTCCTCTAGACGCTAGACCAGGGGTCGGCAACCTGCGGCTCTTTGGAAGTGAAGCTGCGGCTGTGGTCCATTCGCCAGTATTATTTATTTTATCATTATCTAATAATGGTGTACAGGGTGTACAATTGGAGTACAAACAAAGAGGGGAGATTCCTTGTATATTTCAAGAAAAGATGTTTTGTTTTTGAAATACATGGAGTTAAAATTTAAAATTTTTTCAAGTTTTTTTCTCATACTATCTGCATTTCACAAGATATTCATATTACAGTTTAGAGTTCACAACATGTGATATGCCAATTTTGATTGCAAATCTACAGAGTGATATTTTTTTCTGCAACACCATCCTAATTTCCTCCAGAACTTTTTTTGGGTGAGCCACTGCAAGTTTGAGCTCTGTTGTTAGACTTAATTTCATGGTCTCTTATAGTTTCGTCGTATCTGCTACCGATTTAGAGAAAAACGATTCTCTCGAAAACCTGACATTGTCATAGCCCGCCAGATCCCCAGACTTAAATAGTTCTGATTTCTTTCTATACTAACTGGATTTTTATGATCATATTGATCTTTCTGAGTAATCGACTGGAATTTTTATTCGAAATCAGTAGCAGATACAACAAAACTACAAGAGATCATTAAGTTTTGTTTAACAGCCGAGCATCATTTCTACTATTCAATATTCATACATCAAACTAATAGTGACTCCAAAAAGAAAGGTTTTGGAGGAAACCAGGGGACAGTATCCCAGAAAAAATATCACCTAGTAGGTTTGCAATCGAAATTGGCATGCCATATAATGGTATTGTAGGGATCTATATCTCCCTAGCCGCTCCTCGTTCCCGCATAGATGTCGCGCGGTTCTACCTTCGTCCCAATAGAACGGCCGCATCGATTTTAAGTACCGAGTCCTTCGCTTGATCGATGCGGCGGGTGGAAACAATTCCCCCGCGCCCCCCACGTCTACAGCAGGCTCCTATCAAGCTGTATTGATAAGTTCAAAGATAGGAGCTGGAACGAAACGTGGAATGCCCTAATTAAGAGGTTTGTGGTACCTCACAAACATCCACGCCGAAAACCCACATTGGTGACCCCGACGTGATCTGATCACGCACATTGGTGACCCCGAGGACGGGTGTTTCACGCTGTCTCCTTAAAGGCGACAGCATCCTGCTAGACACTGGTGTGCATCGCAACCCGTCTCACTCACTTTGAGATGGTAGGCTGCCATCTTCTAGTGCAGAGACCGGCCACCTCAACGCAAGGCAACATGCCCATGCTGCGTAACATAGCCGCATTCGCGAGGTCTTGGCTGCGACCTCCCACGGCTACACCAGTATGTCCAAAGGTGAATAGGTGCACATCAGAGCCATAATTCCATCTTTACGACGACGATCTCGATTAATATCGTGACTTCGTCACTAGCAGGGGAGTGTTGTAGGGATCTATATCTCCCTAGCCGCTCCTCGTTCCCGCATAGATGTCGCGCGGTTCTACCTTCGTCCCAATAGAACGGCCGCATCGATTTTAAGTACCGAGTCCTTCGCTTGATCGATGCGGCGGGTGGAAACAATTCCCCCGCGCCCCCCACGTCTACAGCAGGCTCCTATCAAGCTGTATTGATAAGTTCAAAGATAGGAGCTGGAACGAAACGTGGAATGCCCTAATGAAGAGGTTTGTGGTACCTCACAAACATCCACGCCGAAAACCCACAGTATAAACTCTAAATTGTGATATCTATGCCGAATTTCAGTCGAATATCTTGTGACATGCAGATACTATGAGAAAAAACACCCTGTATCTCGAAAAGGAAACGTTTGCGGACACATTTTTATTATTACTTGAAATTATTCATGTAATCTCCCCTCTTCATTTGAATCTCCAATTAAGAAACACTCTGTATATTCGAATACTGTTTATTGGCGAGAAAAAAATTTGGAAATATTGTAAATTGTGATTTTTGACTCTTCCGACTCAAAAGTTTGCCGACCCCTGTGCTAGACGGTTACTTTCTTAGACACCTCCTTTGTCTGAGGTTACTTTAATTAAATACTATCATACAAATTTTTTATCAGCAATTAATAAAAATTACATATGAACCGTCTTCTTTTCTGAAACGTATTTCAATTTGCTAACTTGTGTATGTATTCCTGCATTCACTATTCATTTTGATTTGCGTTTACAAACATCTCAATAAAAATTTCGTTTCACACAAGGGATGTACTCGATGAATTCTGTTGCATACCTTAATAAAAATTTGAATTGGTATTTTATGCAATTTTTGAATATGGGAAAATGCAATTCCAAATTACAGAATGTAAAATAATGTATTATTTGGGGTGTTTCTTAATTGAACTTCGAACTCTATCTACAGAATCAATACAGGTCACAAGAAATTAGACTCAAAACATTTTCATATTTCAAAATTAACTCCAGTACCACAGTTTGAAGAAAAGGACTGATCTATACATAAAAATATTCTGCGAATATCTTCTCCTTAAACAATGCTATAACGATACATATTCAAAATGAAATTCGTTTTGACAAATTTATTTCCGATCATAGAATTTCCATATAATTGCGCATAAATAATTGATTAGAATGCGGTGATATGTCAACAATATTGTTATGATTAATATTTGGTGTTATTTTGAAGGGTGAGACTTAAAAAAATTCTTTTATTTAAGTAACGTACAGGTCTTCTTCTAGAAGCTGAAAAAAACGGAGATGGAATTGTCGAATTTTAATGTAGTAAGAATTTGTTTCGATTTCTTCATATGGAACAACCGGACGTCATTTCAAGTCAATCAGAAGGCGTGATTATTCTTTCTTCAGAAATTTTGAATGCGTCATGATCCCACCGAGGCCTTTTTGGCTAAAATAGGTAATAATGAAATTGTTCAATATGTTTTGATACTTGTCAATAAAAATTCAAACTGTTTACCTTGTTTTTTCATTCAATAATTATATAGTAGGTACATAGCATAATACATCACACTATATCAATTAAAAATATTATACTTAGCAACAAACGTTGAAATGAACAAAACCAACAGGTAAATTAGATAGTTGAAGCCGCAGAAATGTTTTTTTTTATCGAAGCCGATTCAATTCGTATATTATAGTAAATTCAAACAATATTCGAATTCAATACAATTTGTTTCGACCTCCTTTAGTCCTTTCAGTCAACAACAAAAAGTTTTATTATTCAATCACTTTGGTGTTGGTCGTAAAAATGTATCAATAAAAATGACAACCACATAATAATCTTTGCAACTGTAGCGCCACAGAACAAGACATATGTGACATATAGCCCTATTTGCGATCACAGCGTTATCTATCGGGCGCCACACGAAACTCTAACCTCCGCCGAAATTGGAAGTTCAAAATGATCTGTCGAGCGTATGAAGCCTTCCCTCCATTCATTCTATGCTCCTAGCCCACATATTCACTAATTTCATTGTTCAGCGAGTTTCGGTTAGAGAGCGCCATTGTACGTTTCATTCATGATTAGAGAGACATTCATAGAACTCATAGAGATAATGTAAGTTCTATGGAGATATTCCATAAAATGCACGGTGGCGCCTCTATCGGTTGACTTGTCCTACGCGCATCAAACGGCGACCTTAAAATTATACAAGGGGATAATGGAAACATCAACAATTTTTGAGAACTCTGAAAAGAGGTGGTACAGTGTTCATAGACATGATGTTTACGGGTTCTTCGTATCTGCTTTGGGAATGTTTGTATATTTCTAGTTCTTCCCAAGTTTCTTGTTTAAAACCATAGTCTGTCGGGTGAAGAAGTTCTACATCAGTGTTGGGGTCAAATTAATGGTTGGTGTCCTTGAGGTGTTTACCGAATGTTGATTTGTTGTTGGATATGATCCTTTGACTCATGTGGTGTTCTTTTCATGAGTTCATGAGTCAAAGGATCATATCCAACAACAAATCAACATTCGGTAAACACCTCAAGGACACCAACCATGAATTTGACCCCAACACTGATGTAGAACTTCTTCACCCGACAGACTATGGTTTTAAACAAGAAACTTGGGAAGAACTAGAAATATACAAACATTCCCAAAGCAGATACGAAGAACCCGTAAACATCATGTCTATGAACACTGTACCACCACTTTTCAAAGTTCTCAAAAATTGTTGATGTTTCCATTATCCCCTTGTATAATTTTAAGTTTCTCAAATTAATAATTTACATGCAGTTCTGTGATTTACAATAATGTTCGATGCCCCTTATCTTTTAACCTAAAATCATCTCATTGACGTCAATTTCACTTTTCAATTTGTTTTCCCATCGTAAATCTGTCTGATGTAATTTTGCTGTTTTGATTTTAAAATAACCATTAATGTGAGAACTTCGTTCAAAACTTAGATTAATTTTCTTGTTATGACTAAGCTTCAACGCTGTAAGTAAATAATAACAACCTTTAATTAACAAAATTCGCTCACACAACCTTGAGTTATACCTGCGGGGGTGTTTCTAAACACACCTGTAACCGCAAATAAAATTAGAAATCTTACCTTTCGAAGCCTGCACACTTTTCCAGCCGAAAGGGAAACTGGACTCGTGCCTTGAGCAAACGCAAGGTCTTATGAAAAATTAAATCCTTTTCTGAGAGGGGATGAAATAAAAAAAAGACCTTCTCATTAACATTAACAATATATTGAATTCCAAAAATATTCTCTTCTACATTCAATGAAAAATAAAAGTGTTATTTCTCGGCATTTTCAAGAACCGAACAGTAAATAAATTTTAAAAAATAGAACAAAAAAAAAACAAATCAAATGGAGAGTGACGTAGTACCTTTTTGTAACTTTCGACTCAAAATCGTCAAAAATTCCCATTTAGTTATAAAAAAAGTTCTCTCTTACCAGACCAAACACTCACGAAAACACTTGCTGTTAATCACAAAAAAAAATGAATTACTTACAAATTACCCTCAAGTTACATAACAAATTTTGAAGAACCGACCGAACTTTACTTCCACTCAACACAGGTACTTCCTACGATTCAATTCGCATTTTCCCTTCTCATGCACGACTCGTGCTTCTTCACTTCAAGCCACTGTCGGAACTCCTTTTAATTCCCGAAAATTTCCCTATTTAAAGCGAAGTCTCCCCTGCCTCTTCGTCCCCTTGGAATATTCTAGAAGGAATTTGTTTGAAACGACGTGGTCTTACACTATTAGTTGAAAAACCATAAAATCTGATGATAAAAAAAAACCGTTGCTTGCTCTCCCGTGGATCACGACCCCTTGGAATACAAGACCCTTGAACTTGTTTATCAAAGCTCTTAACTGTTTCCGCCCGTCGAAATTTTTAATTTATGTGTCTGCCTCTATTCCACACGTTTGGAATATTCTTACATAGAATGATTTTAAAATTTTAATTTTAAGATGAACTAATTCATTTCCATTATCCAGGGTACTACAACACTCTCCCCAATAAAAAAGTTTTGGCTCCACATCGCCAAAACTTTTCCTTCATACCCCTACTTATAACATGTCACTATCCCACTTGACACGAAACAAACATCTTATTTCTATAGAAATTACTAAACTCACATGCATCCATTTCTTACCAGTTCAATAACATTATTATTGCCTGAAAATCAATAATAACAAGAAAAAACATTACGTGCACATAGCCATATGAGACATAAAATACCAATAATAAAAAAAAAATCGCAAAACCTATGATCTACTATACTTTACAAAAATTTCCAAAATTGACGAACATATATTCTCGTTTGTCCATAACCACAACTTTCGAACAATTGTCTTGCGCGCACCTTTCCCGATCTTTCTGTAAGTTTTTCGCGTCCTCCCTCGGTTTTCACTACACATCACCTTCCGCTGTAGCTTCTGGTCCTCTGTTTCGGAATAACCTTCGCTTCCACATCTCCAGCTTACCCAAAGTCTCTCACGCTGTTGCTACGCCACTGCTCTACCTCTATACTTATGTCGCACTCCCAGTAGCATTATTATTGTTTACAGGGCCGGATTTAGAGGTGTGGGGGCCCCGGGGCAACAAATAAGTTGCCCCCTAGCCTCGAATTATTTTCAAAATAAAATGGATGATTTTTTAAAGTAGGGGTTTTCAATACATAATTTATCGAGAAACCAAGATTCTTCTATTATTTAACAAAAATAGTATGAAAAAACAATAATTGAGTGGCATTAAATGAACGGAACCTTCCGAGCTTTTTTGGCTGAAAAATCGTCAATTATTTCAGTAAAATCCAGTTCACGGAGTATATCGCTCTAAATGCTTAGGAGAGTAAGCTTTGAGAGACGATTTTGTCCCATAGTCGTTCTGAGTCTATTTTTGATGATTTTCATTTTCGAAAATGATCGCTCTCCAGTGCAATTGGATACCATAAGAACCAAATACATTCTCAACGCGATTTCGATGTTTGGGAATGTAGCTCGAAGATTTTGATCATCGAGAATTTGGTAATAGTACATTTCTAGAGATTGGTCTTTTCCAAAGTCTCTTTTATATGATTAAAAGAGACAAATTGAACTATGCCTAACGCTTCCCTTACGTAAAATTGAACAGTGGGCCGCCATACGCCTGCCTGAGCGTGAGCGCTTGCGCGGCACGTTTAATTCGTTTACGTTCACTCATCGAATACCACAACAGAAATTATTGTCCAGTAGAAGACTTTCTTTTTTTTTCATCATGATTTAATTATATTATAAATAATATTGAAGGAAAATTTTTTTACTAGTGTTTCCTAGTTGAAATTTAAAATTTTTCCGAATTTTCTTGAGTGGTGGCTCCTTTTTGTGGGGGCCCCTATTTTGTGGAGGCCCCCGGGCAATTGCCCCTGTTGCCCCCCCCTAAATCCGGCTCTGATTGTTTATGCCCTGTCAACGTTTGTCCAAATTTGTTGTCTCTAGCACCCCTGGTGGCATGTTACATTCCCGCAGTATAGATAAAACTGCAGACATATTGAATTTCTTCGGTTTTCGTTGATTGATCGATGAGGGTGGTACTTAATCGTCTAGCGTCGTTGTTGTCGTCCCCAATTTCGGAAGATGAAATTCGAACCATTTACTCTTCGAATTATCCGATTTTCGTAATTTATCATACCATGAATATCTTTCAAGCAGCTAGGTTGTCAGAGTTTTCTTCCATATAGACATCTCGCTGGCGTAACACCTGCGGAATCGCGTTTTTCATGATCGCCTAATAATCAGGTGGGGCTGGACAGGAAGGTTATTCGTCTGATGATGGCTTGATGATTATTTTCGCTTATTTTCTCGATCACAAAACTTCCCGTTGATTGTCTTTATTGTCCTTATGCGCGCATTGTTCTAACGTTCACTTAAATTTCAAATATATACACGAATACACAAAAAAAAATTAGAATTTATCCATTATAACAAAAAACGATCACATCAAAATTATTGCATGATCAGTACAATCTGAAACTTATTGAAAAAATGTAAAACAACAAAAAATAATCATCCATAACATGCAAGGCCTTGTGCTCGCGTTAACCAGCGACCAAAACGCTTCCTTATAATCTGTTTCAGATTATCTTCATATACCATCCAATCCAATTTGAAAGAATAACTTCAAAATCCGCAATAATATACCGTTAAACTAGCAAAACAAAATTCTATTCCCCTTTTTACATTTTTTGAATAGAGACCTCAAAAAAAAATTAATCGTACCTAAACTGCTTCTTCTTAATAATGTACTTAAAATTCTGAAACACAGCTACATTGATTTTTCTCCAAAAATTTTACTAAAATTAATTTCAACGGAAATGACCTTGGAACCTAAAAAATTGGAATCACAATTAAAAAAATTGAGCTACTAAAACTAGAACTGCCCCTGTTAACTTCACAAAAAAAATTAATAAATGAATGGAATGGCCTTTGCATGATTAGGTACTTAATAACTCGGAACGTGGGGTCGTCAACGTGCCCAATGGTTCTCAAACCACTCCGTGCGGAAATAGGGTTTCTTCAATAGTAGGTCCATCGGTCTGGTGGACGTGCAATTTTTCTGGACCTTCCCAAAGCCAAGACTGGCTCTTCCAGCCATTCTTCCTCATCACTATAGAGCTCCTCATCTGATTCGAAGTAAATTGTCAGCCTATCGACATGGACAACTTTTTCTTCAGTACCCCCGCATTCCTTTATCTTGCATGTCTCATTACTTCGAAATCTTGTTATTTGATATGGACCAATCCAGCTTTCCCCTATTTCCTTAGATGACCCACGCATTTCTCTCAAGAGTACTTTATCCCCCAACTCGAATTGATGATCGCCCCCAAAAACTCTCGATGATTTGTATTTTTCGCGATCCTTCCCCTCACATTTTTTCTTCTTTCTCCCTGGTTTCCCCAGCGTTTCTTCATTATATTGATCGGTCTGAGCCTCTGCATCCACACAAATTGTTTCGACCTTTGGTTTACCACTTTCTAAAATTTTCGATCCAGTTTCTATTCTTCCAAAATTTTCTTCCGTTTGTGTGTCTGCATTCACACAAATTATTTCAACTTTTGGTTTCCCACTCTCCACTGGTTTTTCCAAAATTTCAACGTCAGTATTGGCCCCCTTACTTTTAATTTGTATGAATGAATCCCTGTAAGTGCTTTTACCCCCAATTCTCAGTGTTTGTTCTTCCCGTCTGGCGATCTGTCCGATCTCTCTTACGTCCTGAAATGTACGTTCATCGAGAA
This sequence comes from Adalia bipunctata, assembly GCA_910592335.1. Lineage (NCBI taxonomy): Eukaryota > Metazoa > Arthropoda > Insecta > Coleoptera > Coccinellidae > Adalia > Adalia bipunctata. The sequence goes on from OU342957.1 coordinate 18,462,256, forward strand.
TTTCTTTGCCCAAAAGTTTGAAAACGGTCCCTCTTATGGTCACAGATGGATCATGTACATAGTCTATATGTGCATGATTCGCATACAAGAAATCCCTCCCCAAAATAACTTGGACATTCCCTGAAGTAATGTCATCACACACGACGGCTGTCCAGGTAGAAATCCATTCACCGTTTTCGGGTCCCCTTGAAATATGGGCCGTACCCCAAGATTTTATAGAGTGTCCTGACACACTCGAAAGCTGATATTTGTCGGCTTCATTCGGGTTGATTTCTCCCCTTGAAACCAAACCCCGCTGGATAAGTGTGACAGCCGCCCCTGTATCAACCAAACATCGGGTGAGTGTTCCATTCACCCTTGCTTCGATGATATGCGGTACATCTTCTCTCTCTTCGACATTCACTTCCGGAATAACCATAATACTTTGTTTCGTACAACCTCTTATTCCCTGATTTCGACACTCCCGGACGAAGTGTCCCTCCTGACCACAAGAAAAACATTTTTTTCTTCTTATTCTCCTCGGACCCTCTCTCCTACCTCTGTGACTACTTTCCCTTGCAAAAAACCCTTTTCTTCCGCATGAATTCCCAACACCCACTGTCGCAATCCTTACATTCGATGTGTACCCCTGTACCATCATTAAGATCGATTCCTGTAATTTGACAATTTCCTCTGCTTTTTCTAAGTTCAAGTTGTCTTCCCTCAACAACCAGATTCCAGTGTCCTTCATTAAATCCTTCCTTAGCCCCATTTTGAATTGGTTCGTAATCAGCTCCCTATTTTTCTTCTTTAATCCCGCTTCTTCTTCTGCTGTGGCCTTGGATAAATCCTGCTGCAATAAATTGTTACCAAGTATGCGCAACCTCGTACAAAACGAAGATACGTCTTCGTCTTGTCTCTGGAAACAACGATATAAGTTCCACAGATTTTCCCCTGGTAATTTAACTGGGGTGAACTTCTTCAACAGTCTTTCCCTAAGCTCAACATACGTAAGCTGGTCTAGCGTACGGTCTGACTTGAAATAGTTATAGGCGTCTCCAATCAATTTAAATTTAAGTAGTTTTAGAGTGTCTTCTTCCGACCAACCATCTAATTTTGATCTCAATTCCAATGTATCGAAATATTTTTCACAGTCTTCACCCGAAAAATCATCTAACGTCATTGATATAATTCCTAACATTGAGGTACCGGGAAATTTAGAAATAAGTGTTAAATTTGTGTTGGAATTTGGAAGCGACATTTTTATTTCGAGATATGATTATTTCTTCCGTGCAATAAAATATACTCTTCACCTACCTGTGACGCCTCTAAATCTGAAAAACTTTGATCTGCAGAGTACTACCATCTGAACCAGAAATATAGAATAGAATATCCTACCCTGAAAATAAAAAAAAATAGATCAATAAAAACTTAAAAGCTTTCCGCTCAAAACAAGTATTCCTGAAAAAGAAGAACTCGTAATTAGCACAAACAAAACCAGAATTCAATAACCTTCACAAAAAAATCTCTGACGAAAAAATTATATTTTCCGATGCACTAACGTCTCAACTCTCAATATTTGTTTTCTAAACAAACCTCTTTGCATGTCACGCTCAAATTAATTAATTCACTATGAATCGCCAGTAAACAGAAAGAAAAAAAATTCTCGAATTAGGTTTCCACTTATTCCCTCAATCAAAATTTAAAAAAATGAACTGTTGAATACCCACTCTCAGAAAAAAGATATATTCAATCCCACCGCTGTCACCAAATTGTTATACCTGCGGGGGTGTTTCTAAACACACCTGTAACCGCAAATAAAATTAGAAATCTTACCTTTCGAAGCCTGCACACTTTTCCAGCCGAAAGGGAAACTGGACTCGTGCCTTGAGCAAACGCAAGGTCTTATGAAAAATTAAATCCTTTTCTGAGAGGGGATGAAATAAAAAAAAGACCTTCTCATTAACATTAACAATATATTAAATTCCAAAAATATTCTCTTCTACATTCAATGAAAAATAAAAGTGTTATTTCTCGGCATTTTCAAGAACCGAACAGTAAATAAATTTAAAAAAATAGAACAAAAAAAAAACAAATCAAATGGAGAGTGACGTAGTACCTTTTTGTAACTTTCTACTCAAAATCGTCAAAAATTCCCATTTAGTTATAAAAAAAGTTCTCTCTTACCAGACCAAACACTCACGAAAACACTTGCTGTTAATCACAAAAAAAAATGAATTACTTACAAATTACCCTCAAGTTACATAACAAATTTTGAAGAACCGACCGAACTTTACTTCCACTCAACACAGGTACTTCCTACGATTCAATTCGCATTTTCCCTTCTCATGCACGACTCGTGCTTCTTCACTTCAAGCCACTGTCGGAACTCCTTTCGATTCCCGAAAATTTCCCTATTTAAAGCGAAGTCTCCCCTGCCTCTTCGTCCCCTTGGAATATTCTAGAAGGAATTTGTTTGAAACGACGTGGTCTTACACTATTAGTTGAAAAACCATAAAATCTGATGATAAAAAAAAAACCGTTGCTTGCTCTCCCGTGGATCACGACCCCTTGGAATACAAGACCCTTGAACTTGTTTATCAAAGCTCTTAACTGTTTCCGCCCGTCGAAATTTTTAATTTATGTGTCTGCCTCTATTCCACACGTTTGGAATATTCTTACATAGAATGATTTTAAAATTTTAATTTTAAGATGAACTAATTCATTTCCATTATCCAGGGTACTACAACACTCTCCCCAATAAAAAAGTTTTGGCTCCACATCGCCAAAACTTTTCCTTCATACCCCTACTTATAACATGTCACTATCCCACTTGACACGAAACAAACATATTATTTCTATAGAAATTACTAAACTCACATGCATCCATTTCTTACCAGTTCAATAACATTATTATTGCCTGAAAACCAATAATAACAAGAAAAAACATTACGTGCACATAGCCATATGAGACATAAAATACCAATAATAAAAAAAAAATCGCAAAACCTATGATCTACTATACTTTACAAAAATTTCCAAAATTGACGAACATATATTCTCGTTTGTCCATAACCACAACTTTCGAACAATTGTCTTGCGCGCACCTTTCCCGATCTTTCTGTAAGTTTTTCGCGTCCTCCCTCGGTTTTCACTACACATCCCCTTCCGCTGTAGCTTCTGGTCCTCTGTTTCGGAATAACCTTCGCTTCCACATCTCCAGCTTACCCAAAGTCTCTCACGCTGTTGCTACGCCACTGCTCTACCTCTATACTTATGTCGCACTCCCAGTAGCATTATTATTGTTTACAGGGCCGGATTTAGAGGTGTGGGGGCCCCGGGGCAACAAATAAGTTGCCCCCTAGCCTCGAATTATTTTCAAAATAAAATGGATGATTTTTTAAAGTAGGGGTTTTCAATACATAATTTATCGAGAAACCAAGATTCTTCTATTATTTAACAAAAATAGTATGAAAAAACAATAATTGAGTGGCATTAAATGAACGGAACCTTCCGAGCTTTTTTGGCTGAAAAATCGTCAATTATTTCAGTAAAATCCAGTTCACGGAGTATATCGCTCTAAATGCTTAGGAGAGTAAGCTTTGAGAGACGATTTTGTCCCATAGTCGTTCTGAGTCTATTTTTGATGATTTTCATTTTCGAAAATGATCGCTCTCCAGTGCAATTGGATACCATAAGAACCAAATACATTCTCAACGCGATTTCGATGTTTGGGAATGTAGCTCGAAGATTTTGATCATCGAGAATTTGGTAATAGTACATTTCTAGAGATTGGTCTTTTCCAAAGTCTCTTTTATATGATTAAAAGAGACAAATTGAACTATGCCTAACGCTTCCCTTACGTAAAATTGAACAGTGGGCCGCCATACGCCTGCCTGAGCGTGAGCGCTTGCGCGGCACGTTTAATTCGTTTACGTTCACTCATCGAATACCACAACAGAAATTATTGTCCAGTAGAAGACTTTCTTTTTTTTTTCATCATGATTTAATTATATTATAAATAATATTGAAGGAAAATTTTTTTACTAGTGTTTCCTAGTTGAAATTTAAAATTTTTCCGAATTTTCTTGAGTGGTGGCTCCTTTTTGTGGGGGCCCCTATTTTGTGGAGGCCCCCGGGCAATTGCCCCTGTTGCCCCCCCTAAATCCGGCCCTGATTGTTTATGCCCTGTCAACGTTTGTCCAAATTTGTTGTCTCTAGCACCCCTGGTGGCATGTTACATTCCCGCAGTATAGATAAAACTGCAGACATATTGAATTTCTTCGGTTTTCGTTGATTGATCGATGAGGGTGGTACTTAATCGTCTAGCGTCGTTGTTGTCGTCCCCAATTTCGGAAGATGAAATTCGAACCATTTACTCTTCGAATTATCCGATTTTCGTAATTTATCATACCATGAATATCTTTCAAGCAGCTAGGTTGTCAGAGTTTTCTTCCATATAGACATCTCGCTGGCGTAACACCTGCGGAATCGCGTTTTTCATGATCGCCTAATAATCAGGTGGGGCTGGACAGGAAGGTTATTCGTCTGATGATGGCTTGATGATTATTTTCGCTTATTTTCTCGATCACAAAACTTCCCGTTGATTGTCTTTATTGTCCTTATGCGCGCATTGTTCTAACGTTCACTTAAATTTCAAATATATACACGAATACACAAAAAAAAATTAGAATTTATCCATTATAACAAAAAACGATCACATCAAAATTATTGCATGATCAGTACAATCTGAAACTTATTGAAAAAATGTAAAACAACAAAAAATAATCATCCATAACATGCAAGGCCTTGTGCTCGCGTTAACCAGCGACCAAAACGCTTCCTTATAATCTGTTTCAGATTATCTTCATATACCATCCAATCCAATTTGAAAGAATAACTTCAAAATCCGCAATAATATACCGTTAAACTAGCAAAACAAAATTCTATTCCCCTTTTTACATTTTTTGAATAGAGACCTCAAAAAAAAATTAATCGTACCTAAACTGCTTCTTCTTAATAATGTACTTAAAATTCTGAAACACAGCTACATTGATTTTTCTCCAAAAATTTTACTAAAATTAATTTCAACGGAAATGACCTTGGAACCTAAAAAATTGGAATCACAATTAAAAAAATTGAGCTACTAAAACTAGAACTGCCCCTGTTAACTTCACAAAAAAAATTAATAAATGAATGGAATGGCCTTTGCATGATTAGGTACTTAATAACTCGGAACGTGGGGTCGTCAACGTGCCCAATGGTTCTCAAACCACTCCGTGCGGAAATAGGGTTTCTTCAATAGTAGGTCCATCGGTCTGGTGGACGTGCAATTTTTCTGGACCTTCCCAAAGCCAAGACTGGCTCTTCCAGCCATTCTTCCTCATCACTATAGAGCTCCTCATCTGATTCGAAGTAAATTGTCAGCCTATCGACATGGACAACTTTTTCTTCAGTACCCCCGCATTCCTTTATCTTGCATGTCTCATTACTTCGAAATCTTGTTATTTGATATGGACCAATCCAGCTTTCCCCTATTTCCTTAGATGACCCACGCATTTCTCTCAAGAGTACTTTATCCCCCAACTCGAATTGATGATCGCCCCCAAAAACTCTCGATGATTTGTATTTTTGGCGATCCTTCCCCTCACATTTTTTCTTCTTTCTCCCTGGTTTCCCTAGCGTTTCTTCATTATATTGATCGGTCTGAGCCTCTGCATCCACACAAATTGTTTCGACCTTTGGTTTACCACTTTCTAAAATTTTCGATCCAGTTTCTATTCTTCCAAAATTTTCTTCCGTTTGTGTGTCTGCATTCACACAAATTATTTCAACTTTTGGTTTCCCACTCTCCACTGGTTTTTCCAAAATTTCAACGTCAGTATTGGCCCCCTTACTTTTAATTTGTATGAATGAATCCCTGTAAGTGCTTTTACCCCCAATTCTCAGTGTTTGTTCTTCCCGTCTGGCGATCTGTCCGATCTCTCTTACGTCCTGAAATGTACGTTCATCGAGAATTTCTTTGCCCAAAAGTTTGAAAACGGTCCCTCTTATGGTCACAGATGGATCATGTACATAGTCTATATGTGCATGATTCGCATACAAGAAATCCCTCCCCAAAATAACTTGGACATTCCCTGAAGTAATGTCATCACACACGACGGCTGTCCAGGTAGAAATCCATTCACCGTTTTCGGGTCCCCTTGAAATATGGGCCGTACCCCAAGATTTTATAGAGTGTCCTGACACACTCGAAAGCTGATATTTGTCGGCTTCATTCGGGTTGATTTCTCCCCTTGAAACCAAACCCCGCTGGATAAGTGTGACAGCCGCCCCTGTATCAACCAAACATCGGGTGAGTGTTCCATTCACCCTTGCTTCGATGATATGCGGTACATCTTCTCTCTCTTCGACATTCACTTCCGGAATAACCATAATACTTTGTTTCGTACAACCTCTTATTCCCTGATTTCGACACTCCCGGACGAAGTGTCCCTCCTGACCACAAGAAAAACATTTTTTTCTTCTTATTCTCCTCGGACCCTCTCTCCTACCTCTGTGACTACTTTCCCTTGCAAAAAACCCTTTTCTTCCGCATGAATTCCCAACACCCACTGTCGCAATCCTTACATTCGATGTGTACCCCTGTACCATCATTAAGATCGATTCCTGTAATTTGACAATTTCCTCTGCTTTTTCTAAGTTCAAGTTGTCTTCCCTCAACAACCAGATTCCAGTGTCCTTCATTAAATCCTTCCTTAGCCCCATTTTGAATTGGTTCGTAATCAGCTCCCTATTTTTCTTCTTTAATCCCGCTTCTTCTTCTGCTGTGGCCTTGGATAAATCCTGCTGCAATAAATTGTTACCAAGTATGCGCAACCTCGTACAAAACGAAGATACGTCTTCGTCTTGTCTCTGGAAACAACGATATAAGTTCCACAGATTTTCCCCTGGTAATTTAACTGGGGTGAACTTCTTCAACAGTCTTTCCCTAAGCTCAACATACGTAAGCTGGTCTAGCGTACGGTCTGACTTGAAATAGTTATAGGCGTCTCCAATCAATTTAAATTTAAGTAGTTTTAGAGTGTCTTCTTCCGACCAACCATCTAATTTTGATCTCAATTCCAATGTATCGAAATATTTTTCACAGTCTTCACCCGAAAAATCATCTAACGTCATTGATATAATTCCTAACATTGAGGTACCGGGAAATTTAGAAATAAGTGTTAAATTTGTGTTGGAATTTGGAAGCGACATTTTTATTTCGAGATATGATTATTTCTTCCGTGCAATAAAATATACTCTTCACCTACCTGTGACGCCTCTAAATCTGAAAAACTTTGATCTGCAGAGTACTACCATCTGAACCAGAAATATAGAATAGAATATCCTACCCTGAAAATAAAAAAAAATAGATCAATAAAAACTTAAAAGCTTTCCGCTCAAAACAAGTATTCCTGAAAAAGAAGAACTCGTAATTAGCACAAACAAAACCAGAATTCAATAACCTTCACAAAAAAATCTCTGACGAAAAAATTATATTTTCCGATGCACTAACGTCTCAACTCTCAATATTTGTTTTCTAAACAAACCTCTTTGCATGTCACGCTCAAATTAATTAATTCACTATGAATCGCCAGTAAACAGAAAGAAAAAAAATTCTCGAATTAGGTTTCCACTTATTCCCTCAATCAAAATTTAAAAAAATGAACTGTTGAATACCCACTCTCAGAAAAAAGATATATTCAATCCCACCGCTGTCACCAAATTGTTATACCTGCGGGGGTGTTTCTAAACACACCTGTAACCGCAAATAAAATTAGAAATCTTACCTTTCGAAGCCTGCACACTTTTCCAGCCGAAAGGGAAACTGGACTCGTGCCTTGAGCAAACGCAAGGTCTTATGAAAAATTAAATCCTTTTCTGAGAGGGGATGAAATAAAAAAAAGACCTTCTCATTAACATTAACAATATATTAAATTCCAAAAATATTCTCTTCTACATTCAATGAAAAATAAAAGTGTTATTTCTCGGCATTTTCAAGAACCGAACAGTAAATAAATTTAAAAAAATAGAACAAAAAAAAAACAAATCAAATGGAGAGTGACGTAGTACCTTTTTGTAACTTTCTACTCAAAATCGTCAAAAATTCCCATTTAGTTATAAAAAAAGTTCTCTCTTACCAGACCAAACACTCACGAAAACACTTGCTGTTAATCACAAAAAAAAATGAATTACTTACAAATTACCCTCAAGTTACATAACAAATTTTGAAGAACCGACCGAACTTTACTTCCACTCAACACAGGTACTTCCTACGATTCAATTCGCATTTTCCCTTCTCATGCACGACTCGTGCTTCTTCACTTCAAGCCACTGTCGGAACTCCTTTCGATTCCCGAAAATTTCCCTATTTAAAGCGAAGTCTCCCCTGCCTCTTCGTCCCCTTGGAATATTCTAGAAGGAATTTGTTTGAAACGACGTGGTCTTACACTATTAGTTGAAAAACCATAAAATCTGATGATAAAAAAAAAACCGTTGCTTGCTCTCCCGTGGATCACGACCCCTTGGAATACAAGACCCTTGAACTTGTTTATCAAAGCTCTTAACTGTTTCCGCCCGTCGAAATTTTTAATTTATGTGTCTGCCTCTATTCCACATGTTTGGAATATTCTTACATAGAATGATTTTAAAATTTTAATTTTAAGATGAACTAATTCATTTCCATTATCCAGGGTACTACACTTGCTTACAGCGGATCAATTTTATAACCTGAAGATGGCATATCGCCGAAACATGTAGTTAGGTATTTGACCGAACAATAAATGAAGGGAATGAATAAGTGAGGATAAGACTAATTTTTTCCCCTTACATTGATTGAACACCTCACAATAGACTTCCGTCGAATTAGTTTATTCATGCTTATACACTTCTGCTTGCATTCGTCAATTTAAAATATCACATTTTGAAATAGTTGAGTCAAATACACATATACATCCACATATAAACAAATATATCAAAAATAATACAATATACACTTATAATATAACTGGTACATCAAAATTCAACTCAAAATACTCTTCTACCGAGTATATGGCATTGTTCGACAACACCGCTCTCAACTCCCTCCTGAACGCATCTATATTCAGAGATTTTATGCACCCAGGTAGGTAGTTATAGAATTTCAAAGCCCTATAATCAGGTCCTCTCTGCGATCTACTCAGCCTCAGAAAAGGTAAACGTACATCATCACACCGCCTAGTATCATGAGTATGAAAGTATCTATTTAATTTCCACTTATCAACATTTTTATGTGCATAAACAAGGCACTCAAACACATATAATCCCGGAAGCGTTAGTATGTCCCACCTCTTAAAAGATGTCCTACAACATGCCCGATAATCCAGGCCATCAATAATACGTAACGCTCTTCTCTGCAATCCAAAAATGCGACCAAATTCGCTACAGCTTCCCCATACAAGGAGCCCATACCTCAGATGCGATTCACACAGTGCAAAATAAGCCACACGTAAAACAGGCGCAGAAACCGAAAATGCTAAACTTCTCAAAACAAAAATATTCCTCGATAACTTGGCTGAAAGATAATTGATATGGTCACTCCAAGTTAGTTTCGAATCAAGATGCAATCCAAGAAATCGCACGGTCGAAGATTCAACGTTCCTTAAAGAGAAGTTCACCCTAACAGTTTTGTCCTCATTCATACTTAAGCCATTCCCCGAAAACCACCCCAACGCATCCGACCGCGCCGCCTCAAAATACTGCTCAGCCATCGAAGGATTGTTGCACTTAAGAGACACAGTAGAGTCATCAGCGAAGAGAAAACATGTATATTCACTAAGATAATCAGGTAAATCGTTTATAAATATCAGAAACAAAAGTGGACCCAGGACTGAGCCCTGTGGTACCCCAATCTTGACACTATTTTTAGTTGAGTATTCACCTCGCCAACAAACCACCTGATGTCCTGATATCTATCCTGAAAAAAAGATCTTATAAATCTCACACTTTGATCATCAAATCCATAATGTTTAATCTTGTCCAGCAGAACAGCTGATCCACGCAATCGAACGCCCTGGTGAGGTCCAGGAAAAGGCTCAAAGAGCATTCACCCTCCTCGAAACATGAAATCGTATGGTTTACAAAGTTCACCAATGCAAGTACTTCTGCCCCTACGAAAACCATACTGCTGAGTTGAGAATAATTTATTCTGTTCGAAATATTCAATAACTTGGTTCCCAATAGCCTTTTCCAATATTTTGGAAAATATAGGTACAAGAGAAATGGGCCGGTAGCTGGATACTTCACCTACCTCACCCTTCTTAAAAAGAGGTATTACTTTTGAAATTTTAAGGCAGTCAGGAAACACACATTCATCAATGCATCGGTTGATCAGAGAAGTAAGATGCTCAACAATACTACTAATATTTCTCTTTATCAGGGTGACAGTAAGACCATAATAATCCCTTGAACTACTATTCCTCAATGATTTCACTATGTCGCGAACCTCAACAAAAGTAACTGGCCTGAATGCAAACATACAGCCACGGGAAAGATTAGCAACAGACAAGTCATAAACAACTTTGTTATGGGAATCAAGGTGGATTTATACAGCAACTAAAATAAAATAAGAACTAAAATAAAATAAAATAAGAAATAAGAGCAGACAACATAGGTTTATAGAGATCACTGGAATAAAATAAGAAATAAGAATGAACCAATCAAATCGCAGATTTTTTGACAATGACTTCCGCCTTTTATTCAAGGCGATAATCGCAGTACTTGTCATCAATAACAACATCGCTCCCATTATGAATTCCTGGTCATCCATATCTATATTAATAAAAGAGGATCTATGGTTGGTTCAAAACTTCGAAATGCCTTATTGTTCAAACGATCGCACCAAATTGGACAATTCTTTTTTTGTTGTGTTTATTATTGTTAGGGCAAGGTTTATATAACAAAATATTTCCAAAAAAATTCTACAGAAACGAAAAAAAAGCCTTCCATTAAGCGCGTTCGGCATTAGCATCCGAGAGCGGACGGATTTTTTAGTCACGTGATCACAAATTGTACAGATTTGTCAGATTTTTCTGTAATAAACGAACGGTACGGAGCTTTCAGAGCGTTTTTTCTGTTTGCCAGATATTAAATTAGTGCTCAAAGGTCTATTCGGCCGTAGAGGTAGTCTGGGTTCTATTTTAATTCTTTTGTTATAGCTCTCAACACTTCTACCCCTTGGTTGAGATGATTCAATATTTTGAATAATTATTTTTTTATCAAATGACATTTTTCATTCATTACTACACAACAAATAACATAACACATAACAATTTTAACAGACTGTTCAAGAATATTCGAAGAAGGAAACTCATAAATGCAGATAAAATCCATTGACAAAGGCAGAAAAGTAATTTCTGTTTCTGTTCTGTGAAAAAAATCCGTTTGATCCGTCGAAATACATCGAGCAAAAAGATCTACATCCGATTGATCAGATTTTCTTGCCGAACGGTCCAGATGTGTACTCCCCTCAATCTGGATGTAATAAACGAACGGTTCAGATCAATCCGACCAGTCAGATGTCATTGCCGAACGCGCTTTTCTTCTTACCACCCATAGAATTATGTGATACCACCAATCGAGCAATCAAAGAGTACTTATATAGGTTTTGACATTTGGACAAAGGAGGTTAGTTTTTCTTCCACAGAATCGCATGTCAAGTGAATAGTTAAAAGTACAGTAGGTCTTACCAACGGTATAAGAATATTCCATGGGGATTAATAGTAGTAGAACGAAGTTCTACGGTATTCAATAGAAATGCAATAATAAAATAGAACGTTGTGAAGATATAAGCCATGAAGTAGTCTGGCAACGGTGCATTACATTTTCTTGAAGGGTAGGAAATTCAGAAATGGTATAGACTAGAGTATGAATGGCGATGTATACAATTATTGTGTAATTTGCCATCAACGTATCTAGCCTCAGTTTTCAGGGGGGGCCGCGGCCCCTGGTATATTTGTGATACCTATACGTAGTTTTTGAATTAGAATCTTTCAGGGGGGGCCAGAGGTACATCAGGGGGGGCCTGGCCCCCCCTGGCCCTCCCCTAAATACGCCAGTGTAATTTGCATAGAACTTATAATAACATGGAAGGCTATTATCAGATCGAAAGCGGGTAAAGATCTCAAGTTGGTGGAACAGTGAATTTTCACCGGAATGTAAAGTAAATGTGACGATCAGCATCAATCGTGAGTGGTCCATTTTCATCTTTTCTCTATATTTCTGAAATGTTTTTGATTTATGTTTGGGTAATAAATATATTTGCGGAAATAACTGAATTCAAAATTGCCCATAATTATTAATTGAATATTACGTTTGTATTTCTGTTTTGTGTGACAGCTCATATCTGTGGAAAAGATGACAGATGACGGTTGACAGATGACATTTGACAGATGACATCTGACAGATGCCATTTGACAGATGACGTTTGACAGATGACGTTTGATAGATGACATTTGACAGATGACATTTGAGAGATGACATTTGTCAGATGACATTCGACAGATGACATTTGACATATGACATTTGTCAGAAGACAGATGACTTTTGGCAGATGACATTTGACAGAACTTTTATTATTATTTATTATTTATCTCCTGCTTGAAAAAATAGCAATGGTGAGTTTATACAACTTAAACGGGGTTTCACAAAGCATATCACCGGTGATCGGAGCTTGATCTAGAATCAACTCGATTTGACAGTTCAGAAATCTAACCAAGCCGTTGATCTCCGATCACTGGTGATTACGATTTGTGAAATCCACAGTAAGTAGGCACGGCATTTAGGCGAAACAAAGTTCGCCGGGCCAGCTAGTTAAATATAATTATCAAAATTATTAAAAAAAATATTAGTTTTAGATTAGAAAACTAGAACTTGTCAAAAGTGTCAATACGGAAAAGATTGGGGAGTGGGTTTGGGTCATGCGCACTATCATTTTCCAAATAAAATAAGCGAAAAAGATAAGTTGACCATCTCTTATTCTTATTCCTTATTTCAGCTTATTTCCTGTATAAACGCTGATCAACTTTTATCTTTTTCGCTTATTTTATTTGGAAAATGATAGTGCGCATGACCCAAATCCACTCACCAATCTTTTCCGTATTGACACTTTTGACAAGTTCTAGTTTTCTAACCTAAAACTTAATGAATATTTTTTTAAATCATTGTTGATAATTATATGGATGACCAGGAAATCATGATGGGAGCGATGTTGTTATTGATGACAAGTACTGCGATTATCGCCTTGAATAAAAGGCGGAAGTCTTTGTCAAAAAATCTGCGATTTGATTGGTTCATTCTTATTTCTTATTTTATTCCAGTGATCTCTATAAACCTATGTTGTCTGCTCTTATTTCTTATTTTATTTTATTTTATTTCTTATTTTATTTTAGTTGCCGTATAAATCCACCTTAAATCCACCTTTTATGTTCTTAATTATATTATATGGAATCTCACTAAAATATGACCCAAAATCATCTGAAGTAATTGTTGTATTCGCAGTGATATCCGACTTATTCTTAGAGCTATTTATAATAGACCACATGGTTTTTTGCTTACTATCAGATTTTAGTATAATATTATCATTGTACAATATTTTTGCATTATTAATAGAGTTTCTGTATTCTAGCCTCAATTTAGTGTTGCTCGGGTCACTTCATATCATCAGGTCCCATGAACTCTAGAAGCCACTTGCAGCTCATCTCTTTTGTTAAGGGACGCTACGAGGGTAGGATGACGAACTCCTCCATTTAAGTGTGAGGGGTTTTTAGTGAGTAACCAAACAAGATCTTGGATTCTCACACTACCGACAGTGCGGACCCTCTCGGTGCCCATAAAGGGTTTTCCTCTCACACGGACGTAAAAAAAAATAATAATAATGCGGAACAATTGTATCCTGAAGCTGAGGGGTTTCTTACGGCTATCCAAGACCGAGTTATAAGAACTCGCAACTATGAGAAGCACTGTTTGAAGCTGAACGTGGAGGACAAATGCAGAAAGTGCGGCGCAGTTGGCGAGTCTATTGAACATATAATCGCAGGTTGTCGAGTTCTTGCCGACAACGCATATCTGGGCAGACACAACCAAGTGGCAAAAATTGTTCACCAGCATTGGGCTCTTAGACATGGTTTTTTGGATACTTGTCCGCCATATTATAAGTGTCAACCTGCAGCAGTGTTGGAAACAGACGCAGCGGTTCTCTATTGGGACAGACCCATAACAACAGATAGATCAGTGGACTACAATAGACCGGACCTTGTATTCATTGAGAAGGATCAGAAGTATGGGGATCACCCCATACAATTATCAAATTGATGTGGCAGTACCAATGACTCATAACATCGGAAGAACGGAGTCGGAAAAAATAACGAAGTACGAGAACTTGGCAATGGAACTGAAGAATATGTGGCAATTGTCGAAAGTCACTATTATACCATTGGTGATTTCGGCTGAGGGAGTCATGTCCAAATCATTTAAGAAAAATCTTCAAAAGATCGAAATATCCCGGAGGATCACGGGATATGCACAGCAGGCTGTAGCATTGCAAACCTGTCACATCGTGCGGAAATTCCTGAACTAGTGGGAGGAACTGTGTAACATTCGAAGTGTCCGCTTTATTTTAAATTCGAGATTTCAAATCTCCCGGTTAGGTCATGGATGTTGTATATGTCTGGTGGTGGTCACGTTTAAGAGTTTGAGAAAAAAGATTGTTGATTGTGTAGATGGTCCAAAGTGGCCAGGCACATTGTAAAAGGAGTAAAAAAAAAAAAAAAAATTTCAAATCTGCATTGTGTGTTGCCTATCGCTCGGTCCTCGAATATGCGATTTGAATGCAATATTTGTCGTCCTTTTTTTTTGTTACATGTGGTCGCCTTAAAAAGAAATCGGATCAATTACTCTCTGATGGTACATGTGAGAATATCGAGGAATAATTTGAATTTTCATAGTGAAAATCCGATATATTTCAGGAATAATTTTTCTCGGCTATTCAGTATTTTTTTTTTATGTTGTGATTTTCACGAAAAGGAATATCCTGTAATGTTCAGAGAACATCGTGAGAACCAAGGGCAAGCAGGTAGGAATTGGTGTTCTTCTTGAATTTCTGGAGGTTATATGCCTCAGGGAACACCTCCCTAGGCAATGTGTTCCAAATCCTCGCTGTTCGTTGAATGAACGAGTCTTTGAAGAGAGATGTTCTGCAGGTCTCCAAAGTTACCACGAAGGGGTGTGAAGACTAAACTTGACGGGTTAGTCTGGAAGAGACTGCCAGAGGGGGAACGATTGCTGATAATTCGTAAGAGCATCGCCCATGGAAATATCTATAAAATAGAGACAGATCGCCCACTTTTCTACGGTGTTCCAGAGAAGTGAGCGAGCTTGTAAGCGATGCATCACTGACGAGACGAATTGCCCTTTTTTGTACGGAATCCAAGAGTTTTAGGGTGTGTTTAGGTGCAGCACTTCAAACATGGGAACAGTATTCCAGGACAGGTTGAATCTGTGCCTTATAGATCATAAGCAGCTGACCTGAGGTGAAATAGCTCCTGGCACGAAACAGAAAACCAAGTTTTTGGGATGCACTTTTAGCAATGGATCTCACGTGATTCTCCCAGGAAAGGTTACTGCCGACAGTATAATGCCAAGCATCGAAATGGATGACTTCAATGGTATGGTCACTCCCGACAATTTTATGCTGGGCACAGTAAGATCAGCTTTTCTAGAGAAAAGACATGCTTGTGTTTTGTTTGCGTTGAATTCTACCAAGTTATTAGATCCCCATTCAAGAATTGTTGCCAAGTCCATATTCATGTTGTTTACATTTCTTCCTCGTTCGTTTTTGATTTGGCGGGCTGGTATTGGAGCCCTAGAAGAAAAGGCGGTATGGAGGGTACTATCATCCGCGAAGCTGTGCACTGGACACGAAGTTGCTTCCAGCAAATCGTTGATGTGAAGCAGAAACAGCGTTGGAGCCAGAACTGATCCCTGCGGAACACCAGCATTTATGGGTAGAGAGTCAGACGAAACTCCATCGACCACTACATGGAGAGATCTGTTAGAGAGAAAACTAGCTAGCAGAGAACATAGCTTTGGGGGCACGCCATAAGATGGAAGCTTGGCGAGGAGTCCCTGATGCCAGACTCGATCGAATGTCTTGGAGATATCCAGTGCTACGGCTATGGTTTCACCATATTTCTCGATAGATAGTTGCCATATTTGTGAGACGTAAGCGAGCAAGTCACCAGTGGATCTCTGATGACGGAAACCATATTGTCTATCGTTGATAATTCCTGAGTGTTCCAGATGTTTCATGAGTTTGAAGTTGATGGCTTTTTCCATGACCTTTGAAATAATAGATAACAGAGCGATAGGTCTGTAGTTGCTAGGTAGGGTCTTTTTGCCTTTTTTAGATACTGGTTGTACTCTTGCGGTTTTCCAGTTGGATGGAAAAACACCCAATTTGTAAGAGTGGTTGAACAATTTGCAGAGGACAGGTGTTAGTTCGGGGGCACATTTTTTGAGAACAATTGGTGGGATTCCGTCGGATCCACTGGCTTTGTTGGTGTTGAGACCAAACAGAATTATTCTGATAGTACGTGGGCGAAAGGTTATCTCGGGCATATGGCTGTCAATAGATGTAATATTCGGGGGTTGTTTTCCCGATGAATCTAGAGTGGAATTTTCAGCGAACAAATGCGCGAAGATGTTGGCTTTTTCCAGGGCAGTCGTTGCTAGTGTTCCATCTTCCTTGGTTAGAGGGGGAAACGAGCTGGAAGTGAAGTTTTTTCCTACAGCTTTGGCGAAGGACCAAAATGAACGGGATCCGTTAGGGCATTCAACCTGTCTAGATCTTATTTTTGCATTGTAAGCATCTTTTGAAGATTTGATTGTCTCATTGCATATGCCTCTAGCCTCCTCTAGTATATCGCTATTTGATTGTGTGGAAGAGCGATATATAACCCGTTTCGGGGATTATACATTACT
This sequence comes from Adalia bipunctata, assembly GCA_910592335.1. Classification (NCBI taxonomy): domain Eukaryota; kingdom Metazoa; phylum Arthropoda; class Insecta; order Coleoptera; family Coccinellidae; genus Adalia; species Adalia bipunctata. The sequence goes on from OU342957.1 coordinate 18,479,293, forward strand.
ATCAAGAAGTTTGTCCTAAAGGCCGCCCAACATCTAAGTAAGTCCTCTCATCTTTGAATTTGCCGATGTTCATTTGAAAATGAAGAAAAGAACGAATGTAAAATGCTTTCTATCTTTTAGGGCCTTTTATTTTACTATCTAAGATATTTGTGTTTCCTGAAAACACCATTTTCCGTTTGAAAATACTGGCGAACGATTAACATCTATCGAAACCTGAGAAATCGAACATTGGTACTTTTCAAAGGGGACATGCCCTCGGTCTACTACGGTAACAGAAGCTGAAGAAATTCTACTCGGATTGCAGATTTTGCAGTATTTCTAGTTTGAAATCTTCATTTGGTATGTAGAGGCCCAAAATATGATCATTGTTTCCTGAATATCAAGGAAATACCTGGAAAGACGATTTTAAATAGTTCAATCATCAGATTCAGCATTTTTGAATCATTATTGCTGTTATTTTTTTGCTCTCATATTGAAATTTGACTTGTTCCTGGTACATGTGAACTGAGCTTGATCAAGTAAGGTGATTTTATGTTTATTTTCTTTTCATTATTATTTCATGAAAATTTCTTTTACCTAGGCGCTGATTATTCAGTTTGAATTGTCGGATGTTGTATTGGTGATTTACAGCGCAATATAGGTGGAAGATACATTCGTGTTATTATTTTTTTTGCTTAAATTTGCTACCCACTAATATCATTAAAGTTTTTTTTTTCTTCAATCCTTTCGGCGTTTACGTATTCAACCGATTAGGATCAATTTTTGGAATAGTTGAATTATTATCTTTGTTAACGTAAGTACTGTTGGCCCAGTGTGGCAACAGACTTTGTTATTATGGCAACCTCGCACTCGGACAAATGCGTACCTCATGCGCAGAGGTAACCTAACATCTAGTCTATGGTTCTTAACTCCTAGTCTATGGTTGATGGTGGTAGTCCAGTTCTGTTTTAGACAAAGAGCAGATAGGTTTACACGCCAAGTGACCAGATAGTTCAAGTATCCGTTCTTACAAGTGTGTTTTATAAAATTGTTGCTGTATCAAAAACTGTAAATTATATTGTTCCAGCATTGAAATTAAAGTGCAATTAGTTATATAAGCTTACATGGTAGCAGAGTCGAAGAAAAAGTGAAGCGTCCTTTTCAGTCCGCCATTTTGATATTTGCTATTTTCATAAGAAGTCTTTTGTGTTGGATACTCCTCAAGAAAGAAGAACATGGATCCAATGAAAATTGATGACGAAACACATTCTGAAGGTTTTCCTAACCCGACGAGCGTAGCTGGACCATCCCAAAATCTGGATATGGAAAATCAGATTTTATCTCTGCTTACAAGCCAGCAGTTTCTAAATGTACTGACCGACAGAATAAGAGGTGAGATAACGTCATCCAACGTGTCGATACCAAACAGTGTGGATACGAACAGCGAGCAAGTTGAATTCCCTGTTAAAACTAAGAAGCAATTACCCACGTTCTCAATACCGTTAATAGACGTTGAGGACAAGTTAAAAGGTCGTGGAAACAACATATAGAAAGGGACCTAATAGCCCTAGGCAGGTTCGATTATTTGAAATATGCTTTAGGGGGTGACCAACAAGATTTCTCTCATGAAGAGAAGCGCATGTATGATGCTCAAGTGAGGCAGTACCTGGAGGCAACATTACAAAATGGACCACGTTCCCTAATCAAGAACGAAAAAACGGCAGCTGAAGCATTTGAAAAGCTAGAGCAGATGTTCGGGAAGAACGATATTCAGAAAATGGTGGAGCTCTTGGAGAACTTTGGGAAGATTGTTCTACACCCGAAGATGAATCCAATGGCATTCATCACTAAATTCGAGGATGCAGTAAGACAGTTTCAAGAGCTTGGTGTCCCTTTGGACAAGAAGATTATTGTCGCATATTTCCTGCACAAAGTCCGGCATCTGCGAGCTTTTAGTGGGTTCTATGCGACAGTAGCTACATTGCCAGAGGACACCAGGACCTATAAATTTGTTAGAAATGCATTCCTCGATGTAGCAAGTAACAATTATTATAACGTAGAAGTGGAACACAGTAAGTCCGATAATGATACTGTAGATATTGTTTGTTCAGAGTGTAATGATAATTTAGATTCCAGTTGCAGGACTGTTGATAGTGATATTATCACTATATGTTTGACATGTTTGGATTTTCCAAAGGAAACCATTCTCCTTAATAATGACTTGGTTTCAGTCTCTTGTGTACACTGTGGTAAAAGCAGTACTAATGTTTGTGATTTCTGTACAGGAAGTAGAAGTGAAAATAGTTCTTCAGAACCACCCAGAAAAAGGGAAAAGCTAATGAATTATTCCACAAAATCTGGGAAAAAGAAATCTAAATTTTTCCAGTATTCTCCCGAGCAACTGGAAAAATTGAAAAAAATGCCAAAAGAAGAAAAAAAGTCTGCCAGATGCAATAAATGCGGTCTGCTATTCCACAAAGCCTCTGATTGTAAGAGTGATGGCAGGGCCTGTTTTTACTGTTTTAAAACAGGTCATGAGAAGAAAGACTGTAAGAAATTACACAGCCAAAAATCGAGTAAGTGTGAGTTAGAGTCACACAAATTTGTTAATCTTGTTTCATTTCTTGTTGATTCTGGTGCATCACACCATGTAGTGAATGCACAAAATTTCCTGTTAGAGTACAAAGAGTATGAAAAGCCTAAATCAGTTGAACTTGCTCTGGAAACAGAGAATATTGTTGCTTCGGGAGAGGGTACTCTACCAATTCTTGTACAGTTTGGAAAAAGTTCACATGTCTTGAAGTTAGTAAATGTTCAGTATGTCCCTCAACTAAGGGAAAATATTTGAAGTGTTCGAGCATTTAATGCTCAATTTAGTACAAGTATCATAATGAAAGCTAATAATGGTTTCATCCTATCTAGAAAATTGAAACGAAAACTAAGTCTGCTGTATGTCTCCGATGGACTATACAAATTGGCGGTTCACGTACATGAAGATTCAGATAACAATCAGCAAACACCATCCAGCCAATCAGTTGAAGTTAATCTTGTAAATGTTTCTAATCAATTGTTAGATAAATCTAATTGTAAAATAAAACATACAATTCTTAATCCAGTTATTGAAAACAAACGTAAACAAACTCGTAAATTAAGAAATAAGCTCACACGTAATCAGTTACAAAAATTAGCTGAAGAAGGTTTAGTTTGGCACCGTAGGATGGGTCATATATCATCCTCTTACCTTGGGAAATTGTCAAGTGTGGCTCTTGGTGTCAAAGAACTTATATATAATTATACAACGGCCAGTTTTTCAGTTTGTTCAAAAGCAAAAATGAATCGAAAGCCTTGTGCAAAAGAACGTGAACGAGCAACTAGACCGTGTCAAATTCTGCATACTGATTTATTAAGTGTTAATCCTCCAACACAGTTTGGTAAGAAAAAATATATTTTGGTTCTTATTGATGACTATTCGCGATACGCTCAAATTTTTCTTATGAGACAAAAGTCAGAAACAACTAAATTTTTAACTTTTGGATTACAATTTTTGCAATCAATGTTCCCAGGACCTGGCCAATTTAGTAAGTTGAGATGTGACAAAGGAACAGAGTTCATAAACGAAACTTGTCAGGAAGTTTTGAATAAGTTTGGAGTAGAATTGCAGTGTGCCGAACCTTATCAACATGAACACAATGGTACAGCTGAAAGGTTTAATAGAACTATACAAGAAAGAGCTCGAGCTTTGCTCTTTGATTCAGGTTTTCCTGTTACTTTTTGGGGTTTTGCTTTTTCAACAGCTTGTTACTTGTACAATCGCACACCTCACTATTAAGTAGACTTCTTGACACTTTATGGAAAATTATTCGGTAAACAAGCTGATTTGCAAAACGTAAAAATTTTTGGCTCCCAAGCGGAAGTTAAAGTAGAGAATATACCAAAAGGCAAAAAGTTACTTCCACGTTCTAGTACAATGTATTTAGTAGGATATACAGATACAGGTTACATCTTATATGATCCAAATACACACAAAACTGTAAACTCGTGTAATGTATTGTTCAATGAAAAGTTTAATTATAAATCGTGTAAAACAAATCTGATCGTTGTTAGTGAGGAACTTCAGATATTATCAGAAAGTAATAATTTAACTGAACCGAATAATACAGTAGTCAACAGTCATAGTACAACACAAAGTGAAGAAGTCCATCAGTTAGTAAATAACCAAAATACAAATGAAATAGAAATAGAAGAGATCTCGCAGAACGAAAACATTCAAAACATCAATGAGATAGAATTTGAAGAAATTTCTTCCCAATTGTATAATCAGGAAGAAACAGTACCTAGTATTAGTATTAATTCATGTATTTTGAATCAGTTTGGTTTTGTTTCTGAAGATAAAATTTATAGTACAAGTGATTCACCTCAAAGTTATAAAGAAGCTATTACTTGCTTGAACAGCAGTAAATGGTTAACAGCTATTGAATCAGAACTATTCTCGTTAAAACAGCATACAGTTTGGGATATAGTAGAAAGAGAATCAAATATGAAAGTGATTCCTGTGAAATGGGTATTTAATGTTAAACATGATGGTAGCTTTAAGGCCCGTCTTGTTGTTGTTGGATGTAGAGACACAGAGAAATATACCTCTGAAGAAACAGCAGCCCCTACACCTGCTCTTTCGGCTGTGAAATTATTATTCGCATTATCTGTTACTAAAAACTGGCATATAGAACAGCTTGATGTTAAAACAGCTTTCTTATATGGAGAAATTGATAGACCCAAGTATGTAACAATTCCTGAAGGTATAAACATAGATAAAACAAAATTTGTCTGTAAATTACGTAAAGCTTTGTATGGGCTAGCAATTGCATCAAAATGTTGGTTTCTAACTATTGATAAATATCTACTAAAGTGTGGTTTTGAACCTAATTTACGTGAACCATGTCTGTACCTGAAAAAGAAGGAAGACAAAATAGTTTTGATATTGATATATGTAGATGATTTGTTAATAACTGGAAATAATCGTGAACTAATTCAAGACACTGTGAACATATTAAAATCTAGATTTGATATCAAACAGTTTGGTTTCCCAACCAAGTTCCTTGGTTTGGAAATCATAAGAACTGATAATCATTTGTTTCTTCACCAAACTCAGTTTGTGAAGAATGTGTTGAAAGAGTTTCGTATGGAGAACTCTAATTCTGTTGATACTCCTTTGGTACCTCAAGGGAAGCACAAAGCTCTTGAGAATTTAAATGAAGCGAATTTTCCTTACAAAAAAGCAATAGGCTCCTTGTTGTATTTGAGTCGTTTCACTAGACCTGATATTTCATTTGCAGTAAGTTATCTTGCGCGGTTTCAGTCAAATCCGCAACAATATCACTGGACATAAGTGAAAAGGTAATTAAGGTATTTAAAGGGAACCACAGAAATAGGTTTGAAATACAAACAGGGTTCGCCAAGCCTTTCTTGTTATTGTGATGCAGACTTTGCTGGTGATAATACAAGTCGAAAATCAACTACTGGCTTTGTGATTTTTGCCTTTGGTAATCCAGTTGTGTGGTGCTCAAAGCTTCAGGCTACAATAGCTCAAAGTTCAGCCGAAGCAGAGTTCATTGCACTAACACATGCAGTTAATGAAGTCTTATTTTTGGCCCAGTTGTTGGCAGAATCAGTAAATGAAGTTGTTTTTCCTGTACCAGTTTATGAAGATAATGAAGCTGCTAGACAAAATTGTCTGACAAGCACTAGTAAAAGTCGACTAAAATATATAGAACGAAGATATCTTCTCATTCGTCAACATGTACAAGAAAAAAAAAATCAATGTACTTAAAATAAATACTAATGATCAGATAGCAGATATACTCACGAAACCTTTAGGGCGGGTTGTAACTCAGTAGGTTAACCTCTGGTTTCCGTTGACTATTGGTTAACGTTGATTGGGTTGTTGTATGACAGAAATCTTGAAGTTAACCAGTCAGTGAACTGTCGAATTTCCAACTATCTAGTTTTGAGAGTTTAACCTATGGTCTAGACAAAAAAAGCACAGAAAATGCCTTTAGATTGACATACTACATGAATTTTCAAACGATCAACTTTCAAACTATCTAAACTGAAAATAATCTATCCCATGTGTGTACTGTGTTGATTAGAAATTGCTCTGCTTGTTTAGTTATTCGAAATGAATTTGCGAAGGGAGAATCTGCGTGAGTTGAATCTCACATGTGCTGATGTGCTTCACAATATTGCTTGTGAAAAAAATGAACCTGAACTACCCATCGATGAAGAAGTGGCAGCACTCATTGAAGAGGCACAAAATATAAATATACAAGTAACAGATATTTCTAGGTTCAATATGAACAATCTTATTAGATACAATATTATTACGCAATATTTCCAGGGACTCCTGTAACTCATTTAAACATTTTCAGGGCTCATATTTTTAATGTACAGAATGAAAATAAAACTTTTACCGAATTAATTGTTCATTTCATAGCTGAATTCTCATTATATGACTCGAGGAGAAAAGCTACATCTTGAATTTTATACTTGTGTTATGTTTATGTACTGAATAAACAGATAAACAGTCTCTGAATCTGAATTCTGAATAAAAACTTACAGTCAGAGTGTCACAGATTACAGTTAGATTATGACAGAATTATAAAATTATTCAATGGATTCTGTGATCTGGGTTCAGTGTGGCCAATGAAAAGACAAAAAAGAGACGTTTACTTGACCATCATCTGATGTTTCATGTTACAACAGAAATTGACTTAACCTTACTTGGCAGGTTAACCATTGGTTTCAAGACCAACTGGTTAACCAACTGAGTTACAACCCGCCCTTACTGTCAACAAAGTTTCGTAGTTTACGTGACCATCTAGTTACTTGTGACTATCTGATTCCCAGTTAGACTATGCATGCTAAATTGTAATAATACTGCAAATTCTTGCAGTTGTTGTTTTTTTCTCTCTGTTGGTGTTTGTCAATGTTAAATCGAGAAGGGTCTTCGGTCCCTGGAGATTTGATTTTGACAAATGTAAGTATCTCAAATTAGAAGGATCTTCGGTTCCTGGCGATGAGAGATGCGCTTTGTTATGGTATACAGGTAGGTCACACCTTTCCATAAATATTAGTTTATTTAGTTGAATCATTAATTATACATTCTATGTGTAAGGTGTATTGATTGATGATCATGTTTGTTGAGTTTATGTGCAAGAAGGGTCTTCGGTCCCTGAATGCATGTATAGACTCATGTTATGTCTGTTTCATGTAAACAACATAAAAATCTCGTTGATTATATCCTTGAGATATGATCATGTTTGTTGAGTTTATGTGCAAGAAGGGTCTCCGGTCCCTGAATGCATGAATAGACTCATGTTATGTCTGTTTCAAACAAAACGAAACGGAAACCTTGGATGACAGCAGAAATATTACAACTCATGGAAGAGAGACGTTTGTGCAAGGGAAATAATGCCAAATACAAAGACAAGCACAAAGAAGTGAGGAGAAAGATAAGAGAAGCGAAGGAAAGAGAACATAAAGAAAAATGCGAAGAGATAGAGTACTACGACAACAAGTACGACAGTTTCAATGTTCACAAGAAAGTCAGAGAAGTCACAGGGAAGAGAAAGAAGAATAACGGCGGTAAACTGATGGATGAAGAGGGAAACCTGATGATAACAACAGAAGAGAGAAAAGACGCCTGGAAGAAATACGTGGAAAAACTATTTGAAGACGAAAGAAATGAGCCAACACCAAGCACTACAGAGGCAGAAGGAGACGATATCCTGGAAGAAGAAATACAAGCAGCCATAGACCAAATCAAGGGTGATAAAGCAGCGGGGCCAGACGAAGTTGAGGCAGAATTCCTGAAACTATTCGATGAAAATAACATCAAACAGCTGACAAAGAGCTTCAATAGGATATACAGGACGGGAAACATCCCCCGAGAATGGCTGAAGTCAGAGTTTATAACGTTACCCAAGAAACAAAATGCAAAACAATGCGGGGACTACAGAACCATCAGTCTGATGAGCCATGTATTGAAGGTATTTCTGAAAATCGTCCACAAAAGAATATACAAACGCTGCGAGGAACAAATAGCACCAACCCAGTTTGGATTTATCAACGCTGTAGGAACACGAGAGGCACTATTCAGCGTTCAAGTGCTGTTTCAGAGGTGCAGAGATGTTAACAAGGACATATTTGTATGTTTAATTGACTACCAAAGAGCTTTTGATCGTGTGAAACACGATAAAATGGTGGAAATCTTGAGAAAAATCGGAATTGAGGAAAGAGACCTGCAAATTATCATCAACTTGTATTGGAACCAATCAGCAGTGCTGCGCGTGGACGGAGAACACACAGAAGCCTTCAAAATACTAAGAGGGGTACGTCAGGGCTGCATTTTGTCACCAACAATCTTTAATCTTTACTCAGAGTTCATATTCCGAGAGTCCCTAGACGAAATGGAAGAGGGAATCCCCATAAATGGAGTCAGACTTAACAACATACGATACGCTGATGACACGATCGTTTTTGCAGACAGCATAGAAGCACTACAAGCGCATATGAACAAAATAGTAGATGTGAGCAAGCAATACGGACTAGACATCAACACGGCGAAAACGAAGCTTATGATCATAAGTAAAACTAACATTACCGGTGCGCGCCTCACTATCAACCAGACAAACATAGAACGAGTCACTCAATATACTTACCTAGGAACCATAATCAATGAAGATTGGGACAACACACAGGAAATTAAATGTAGAATAGGGAAAGCCAGAAGCGCATTCAATCAGATGAGCGGACTATTCAAAAGTCACAATCTCAGCCTCAAGATCAAGCTGAGACTTTTAAAGTGCTATGTATTCTCTGTGTTGCTGTACGGAGTAGAAACCTGGACCTTAAAAGACGAAACAGAGAAGAGACTAGAAGCCTTCGAAATGTGGCTCTACCGACGTATCCTGAAAATATCCTGGACTGAGAGAGTGACTAACGCAGAGGTCCTGAGAAGAATGAAGACCAGCCCTCAATTCCCGAACATAGTGAAAGTCCGCAAACTGGAATATCTAGGACACATAATGAGGAATTCAGAACGGTACGACCTTCTCCATCAGATCTTGCAAGGAAAGATCAACAGCAAGCGGGGCCCGGGCAGGCGCAGGATATCCTGGCTTGCGAACCTCAGACAATGGTTCAACATGTCGTCAGCAGGACTGTTCCGAGCAGCTACCAACAAAATAAGAATTGCTATGATAATCGCCAACGTTCGGAATCGGACGGGCACCTGAAGAAGAAGAAGAATGTCTGTTTCAAGTAAACAACATAAAAATCTCGTTGATTATATCCTTAAGATATGATCATGTTTGTTGAGTTTATGTGCAAGAAGGGTCTTCGGTCCCTGGATGCATGTATAAACTCATGATATGTCTGTTGAAAGTGAAGTAAACGACATAAGATTTCTTGTTGATTATATCAGTACGATATGATCATTCTTGTTGAATAAGCGCGAGAAGGGTCTTCGGTCCCTGGAGCGAATATTCTGAGCATTTTCAGTTAAGTGTGGTTCGCTTTAAGAAACCTCTGCTCGTCAGCAGTAACAACTGCCCTTGTTAGTTCTACTGACTATCCTGTTAATTATAAGTTTTTCTCACAATGTATCATCTATGTTATAAAAATTACCTATTTTATTTATACCTATGTATTCAAGCCTAGCTTTAAGTCCAAATCAGTCAGAACTAAATATATATATATATACAGGGTGAGTCTTTGACTTGTACATATATTTTAACTGTAGATTCCTCTCATCAAACGAAACACTTTTTTCCCATGCCATTTTTCAAAATTCGGTTTGGTTTGGGAGATACAGGGTGTCAAAAATCCACGAAAAAAACACTTTGCTGTTCATATCTTCGGAACCGTTATTTCAAATGAACTGAATTTTGGTTGATTCTTTACTCTATTCATGGTGCATATTCCTCAATCGAAACTTATTCAATATCTCTCCTAGTTCGAAAGTTACAGGTTGGTCGACTCATAAATTCATGCAAAAACACTATCAAATCACTTGAAAAGGATAAACGGTTCATATTTTCGAAAGAATCAACCATTTTAGAGAATAAAAGTATTCCTATATTTTTTCAATAAAACGCGTCGTTTTCGAGTTATTCCTAAATGTGTACGAAGAAATTTGAGGAAAAAACCATGAATTTCATAAAAAATCTGAATGCTTCCCTGGACTAAATATCATCGAATATTGTTTCTTCTCTGGTCTCTTAACAAATTAACAATGTTGTCAATGTTTATCAACTGAATTCCGAGAAGCATGAAATTACACAGTTTATAAGCAAGTTTCTATTAAAAATTTATTGATACCAGTCCTTCAGGAAAATATCTATCTTCTTAACAATATCCTCTTGGAATTTTTAATCGACCCTACACGGTTTTCACATCACAAATCACAAGCATCACCTCACACCTGTTTGCTTTATTCTCTGCGAGTAAATAAATAAATGAATTGAATCCATGTAGAAAGGTTATCGCGTTTAGGCGTCGTTCATTTTATCACAGACTAGCTGGCCTGTGATAGTGTGATGAGACACAGAATAACGGCTTGTCTTGCGTGGCGGCTACATCGCAGCCGGCAGCGCACCACGACTGAAATTTAGATCGGCGAGAATCAGAACTACTCGTTTGGCATTTCCAAAGAGCAATGCGTAGAAGCCTTTAGCGAAAAGTAAACAAAACTAGTTCTTCCGTTAACGATAGGGGACGTTCTGCTTTCTTGAGTTCGCCTATACCATTTTTTACTGAGAAAATCAACACAATCTGGCATCGTCTTCTCTAGAATTCTGTGATCACTATCACAGAGGAATGGATTAGGTTAGGTCATTGACCTCGAATCATATGACTTTGATTAATGGAGTTAGGATAGGTTAGTGAGAAACTAATTTTTATAAGATAGTTTCAGGGTATCGAGGCAAATATGAACAAATTATTAGTGTTTACAAACTAATCTTCAGGATAATCGAAGAAGGAACTTATTTTGGTGTGAGAAATATGGGATTTCAATTGCAGAAATTATGGGACAAAACTTAGCTTTTTTGTTAGGAAATATCGTGTATGTAACATTCTTATTAAAATAAGGTTAGTGCTTGAGTATTTTCTAAATGTATCACCCAGAATATCTAATAATCACATCAATTTCAATTGAAAAATATGAACTTTGAGGTGTTTGTAGAGAATAATATCAGAGACGTAATTAGCCCAATTTTTTTTTTCAAATGGCTATATCTCTTTAACCGAGCCGAATTCGGAAAAATGGAAAATGAAAAAAAGGTTTCTTTAGGCCTCAAGAATCTACAGTTAAAATATATGTACAAGTCAAAGACTCACCCTGTATATATATATATATATATATATATATATATATATATATATATATATGTATATGAATCGGTCTTTTCGGGGACATTTCGATGCATGAATTGGTCCATTTGGGGACATTCGGCCCATTTGAGGACGGTCCTCAAATTGCTGATGCAACGATCGGTCTATTTGAGGACGGTCCTCAAATGGGACGGCTTTTTGGGGACGTTTGATAAAACTGAGGAATATGAATGTTTTTCATTTGGATCGCATAATATTGCTCGCCAAGCGGTTATTTCTCTCAAATTTCCATTCGACGCTTTTCTTTTCGCGGCATCTCGACTCCATCTTTCTTTTTCCACCTACCATTGACCACTGGCGGACACAGGGGGAAGGCCATGGGGGTCATGGCCACTCCCTTTGACCTTGAAATTGACAATAATCTCTTCATTAGTAGTCCTGTAAGGTAGGTAGGTTTACATTTTTTCACTTCGACGGCCATCAAAATAAAGTTTTTATGGTTTAAGTATACTTAATATATGTCCTTTTCAACTGAATTTTTTTTTGCGGCACAGCGACTCCATCTTGCATTTCATCACTTTATCAGTACCAGTGAGGGATTTTGATTTTTGTTCTGACATTTCGTTTCGACAGCCATCCGAGAAAGAATTTTTATGGTTTCGTCATACTGGATTCATGATCCTTGAAAGATTTTTCTTGCGGCTCCGCGACTCCATCTTGCGTTTTCCTGCCACCAGTGGCAGCTGAAACCTAGGTTTCTTTTTTTCTGGCAGTCCGACGGCTATCCGAAGAAATGTTTTTGTGGGTTCAGTGTACTGGAAGCATCATCATTTCAACTAAATTTTTGTAATGGGGGCACCGCGACGCCATCTTGCATTTTTCCACTAGCAGTGACAAATGTTATTTTCTGCTGCATTTCGACAGCCATAAAAAAAAGTTTTGTGGTTTCGGTATACTCGATTTATAATCTTTCCAACTAAATTTTTTTTCTTCGTGACACCGCGATTCCATTTTGCATTTTCCTACTATCGGTGACAAATTCAATTTTTTTTCTGACCATTCCAAAGATTTGTGGTTTAAGTATATTGGATTCATGATCCTTCCAACTAGCTTTTTTCACAGGGCTTGCGACCCTGTCGGTAATAAACTGAAGAATGCGTATATTAAAATCTTTGGGTGATTGTATTATTGAGTTTTCGATGCTGGGTGCATTAGTTGGTTGAAATAATACAATCGCCATAGAATAATCAATAGATAATCTAATCACTTAAATATTGGACTACTTAGATGATTTTTTTCCTTTTATTTCTGATAGCCAGCGTCATATGTATCGTCATCGAACCTAAAGCCATTCTTTCGTGTCAATCATGGTTCAAAATTATTTTGAAAAGTGCCAGTTCGTGCATCGCTAAAGAAAATGCCATAATTTCAAAACGGTGACGTCATCCTAGGAATGTCAATTCAATTTATAAATGTATAAGTAGAAACACGATACACGGACATAATTATAATAATAATAATATTTATAATTCTGGCGTATGTTTATTGTTATAATTTTTTTTTAGGATGAATAATCTATTTAAAAAGGATTCCAATCATTTTATTCATGATTCAAATGTTCTCGTCCTGATTAACGAGTTGCTCTTTGAATAATATGTGCAATATATTCATATTGGACCAATCAGAAGGGAGAATCAGCAATATATATTTTAAGAAATTCAACATACATTTTTGAAACTTTATAATACTTCAGAATTCTCGAATAAAATTCTGCTTCACCCGAAATGATTTATTCCTTGACATGTTACAATAACTTGCCATCTTCAGGCATGCAAAAAACAAAGCGGTCATATGTTAATAATATTTAAAATAAAAACGGTAAAATCAAATAACCAGTATTCTTCAATCAGCCGCACGCTTCACCATTTGGTGCGTGAGCGTGAGGTCATCAGTTCGGCGGAGAACACGAAAATTTCAAAACGAACGAAATAGTTATCAAGTATTGTCACGCGAAAATAAGGCTCAAGCCTGTACCTGACGCATATCGGATCTGCCTTCGGATTTTCGCTAAAGTACAAAAGAACCACCAGCAAAAAAATGAATGATCCATTGATATCACCCAAATCCGAATCGAAATTTGTCCAATGGTACCGTCACCGTCGTTATACTGTTCCAACAGATGTTCGTGGCCAAGACATTTTTCTTTGTTCATGGCGCGATTATATGAGGAACTTGGCTTCAATGTTTCGTATGACTCTTCTATCTTTACAGATTTCTCTGTCAGTATGGCAATTCAATGAAAGGCAGTCATCATTTACGGAAGTCTGTTCTATTATTGATCTAAAAATTCTAAATCAAGGCGAATTTTTTTTTCATTATTACGCCTGTTTCATAATATATCGCAACGAATAATATACCGCCAAATGCAGCTGATGAATTCTTCCACATTTTGGAATTCCAGAGATAACTTATGTTTTTCTTATGTCCCATATCCTACAAGAAGTTTCTCGTCATGTATTTTTCACGAAGTATTAATAATCACGAAAGATTAACCTGCATTTTCAATGATAAGTACGGAATCCACCTCAAGAGTCCAGATACCGCCAACCTCCCATTCACGTTTCGCTTTCAATCGAAAATGCAATAAAAAAGCCGACAAATATCTGCACGCGGCACGCGTCACACAGATGGCCTGATTGTCACAGCTGGACATCGTATCGTATTCGAATAGTAGTACTTCGCGGTCTTTTTGACCCGATTCGAAATATATTCGCCATAAACATTCTAGGAGATGCAGTAGGGAATGGATATTTAATTTCTATTTTCATTCCAGCTTCGTATTTATAATAAAATGAACCCTATATATTGATATTGAATCTTAGTTCCCTGATATCGAGGAGTTTGAAAAGGGTTGAATAACGATAATTCATAACCCTTTCACTTTTATAAAGTATCCAGGTTGGCCAAGATTTAGGTTTATCAAGTTTTTTCACTTAAAACTAACGCAGGTTGGCACTCGTGAAAGGCAAAATAATTTCAGAGACGTTGCCAATGTGACACAGGCTTCGATCTCTGTGGTCGTCCAGAATCGAATCGCGTAGAGAACGTCAAAAATTCACGTTTTCCAATTGCAATTTCTGGATATTCAGACCAGAGGAAATGCAGAAATGAATGGCGAGAACGTTACCTTGATGTCTGAAATAGAGTTACCGATCTACAATACTTTTTTTATTAATTTCGTGAGCAATTTCATTTTTCCTATTTGTATTTGAGTGAGTTCTTCTAACACGAAATATTTATTAGAGTGAGTTATAGGCGTGGGTTTTAGAACTCATGCACTCTCATGCTATTGGTTTATAGATACTATTACAGCCCAAAATCAGTCGAATAATGGATATATTATTCTATGGGAGTAGATAAATAAACATTTTGATAAATACGTAATTACTATGATCCCTATGTAGAAACGACCACGTTGCGTATATGGTCTGAAGGGTATAACCTAACAGTTTCAAAATAAACACGGTAAAATGTGTCAGAATGTCATGGCAAACCGGGATACTTTATGAAAGTGAATGAAGTATATACCATATTGAACTTTAAGCCATTTTTTCGAGCGAATCACAGAAAACTATTTGAAAAACATTTCGAAGTGAACGTCACCAGTTTGTGTATATTTCAAATGCTACAATTTCAAACAGCTGATTCCAGGAGCTCTCAAAAACGTTCGAACTTAGGTTCGAACTACCCCGATACCAGTTTTCAATTCGCTTCAAATTATTTCGAACCATTTGAGCCATTTTTTCGCGTGACGTCATCATAGAAATGTCAATTCAATTCTCGATGCAATTTTTAAATTAATGAGTCATGAACACGATACACGCACATAATTAAAAGATTTTATGCGTTTTCATTGTTATAATTTTCCTCCTTAGGATAAATCCGGTATTTTTAAAATGGATTCAAAGCAGCTTATGTATAATTCAAATGTTCTTGTCCTGATTAACGAGATGCTATTTGAAAAATATATGCAATATACCTATTCATATTGGTTGAATCAAGAGGAAGAACCAGTAATATCAATTTCAAGAATTTGAACATACATAATTATTTGAAACTAAATAATATTTCAGAATTCTCAAATAAATGCCTGCTCCACTCGAAATGATTAATTAATCCACAGGTTGTAATGCATTTCAGCGAGATAACGTATTATTTAGCAAAAAAGTTGCTATCCCAACCAAGGTTTGAACTCGAGAACCCCCGGGCAGCAAGACACCGCGTTGCCTATCAAGCACCCAAGATCAACATGTGCCAGTGCTATTTCTGAGTATATCACGATTCCGACCTTTCCGACGGCTTCGACCAAAATACAATATGAATAATATGATCGAAGATCCGACCGCTCGGACCCCAATACACTTTCAAATCCACAGAGGAATGATTTACATACATTTTTACTAATTTCTGTAGTGGAACATGAACCGAAAAGCGACATTTTCAATTTTGAATGAATGTTATGTCAAATTTTGTCACTTTAAATAGCCGCTGATATTTCTTCGTTTACCTGAATAGCCGATACCTAATATTCAATATCATGTATCTAAATTCGCGACTTTTCATTGGCGGAACCATTTGTGAATGAATTAATCATATATACCTACCTAATACCACTAGAGATGAAATTTTGCCGGCAAAATTTCTCGATTGTAAAATGAAAGTTTGTTGCTCGCCTGACGGCTCGTGATTTTGATACAAATGTCATTCGCGAAATTGCCGAGAAGCAACAAACTTGAATATTACAAGAGAGAAATTTTACCTGCTTAAATTTCATCTCGAGTGGTATTCGACATGACTATTTCTCGAGAAAATGTGTCTGAAGATGGTCACATTGGGCTTGTATTGCGCTATTTGACAAATAAGTATTCATCATAGATCAACTAAACGTTGTTTGTTTTCTCTATGGTATTCATTCCCGAAGCTATCTATGAATTTGAGAAACGTCAAAAATTTTGTCATAAGTAATATCATAAGTGCATCCAATTTTTCCGAAAAAAATCGAAAAAACACGTTGCTAAGTAATATTTTAACAAGAAGCATGAGTGCAGGTGGCAACAAAAATCCGAGTCGAAGACGAGGATTTTTGCACCTGCACGAATGGTTTTTGTTAAAAAAATATTACTTCGCACTGTGTTTTTTCGATTTTTTTCACAGGAAAAATTAGATGCACGAATGGTATTTGACAAGACTATTTCTTGAGTAACAGATTATTCTGGATGCATCTATGTATGTATTATTAATTTTCGTTGACAACAACTGTCAAGTTTTGCCGCGGGTAAACCCGAAAAAACTGCTGACAGCTGCTGCCAAACAATTTTTCCATCTAGAAACCATTTGTGATTCAAAATTGCGCGTTTCTGATTGGTGGAAATTAAGACGAGGGAAATAGTCGCTGAAAAACCAAGTTGTTGATTTTGCCCGTTACCATGTTTTATCGATGAAAAACAAGTGTTGCTAAGGAAAATTGCTCACTAAAAATGGAATGAGTGGAATAGTCGTTACAATTCTAGTTCAAACTATCCCACTTCCTGCTTTCATACCGATTCAAATTATTTCGAACCATTTTAACGGGATAATTCCTTCGCTGCAATTATACCTACCATAATTTTTCATCAAATAGAGATTCAATGGCTCAATATTGTACGAGTAGATATCGTAGTTGAAATTCAATGCTTAATTAAGTCAATGAATCAAAATCGGAACGCGTGTAAAAATTTTTGCAATTTTGCCTATTGACAAAACGATTTTCTATTCACGAGAGCTGAGTTAAAATTTATTGAAAACTTTCCGATTTTTTGGCAGATTGTAATGGATAATCTCATGGGGAATTCCTGCTAAAGAATTGCGGTATTCCATTTTCCCATGTTATATCGTCACCCCTAGAATGAGGCTTGATGAAACTGTACTCGTCCCATATTTATTATTTAAATGTTCCAGGAAAAATTATATTCAATTGCAATTTGCAATTCGTTAACGAAATTACATCAGGCAACCCTGAATACACCAGCAAAGGGCGCTAAACAATTTCTATCGGAAGCGCCGAAGCGGTCACATTTACGATCGTTTGAATTATTACGCTCAGAGGGTACCGCCAACCGCAACCAAGAGAACGAGAAATGGCCGTACCTAACACACATCTGTTACTTCATTATATTCGATTATGGTTCTTAATAACAATATTCAAATATTATTCGATTTGAATTAAACAAATGCAGGAATTATGATGCGTGATTTATGAGCGAAATAATTCTTTTCCCGTACTCACAGAAAGTTAACACAATTCGCAATGCCCGGCAAGATAGCACAATTTCGAATGAGAAATATTTTTTGAATGCACAAAAAAGGGGTTTTCCACTTATTCACATATAATTTGCAGTACCAAAAATGTGTGAGGTATTTGATGTGTGGCTCGTAACAAATGCATCGGAAAAAATTGAGTTCAAACGAACCGCCATCGATAAAATAAATAATCTATTGTGATTTCCAGATTGGATGCCTGATCCGCTATGAGGTTTGCCCGTGTGGTACGGCTTAATTTCTTTATTCTTTAAATTGGGAATGAATTCAACATATTTCCGCTATTTTTTTACAAGCTTTTATTTAGTTTCACCTGTCCCGGTGTCTGTCTGTCTGTCTGTCTATCTGTAATCAAATCTTGCAAGTGGAATATGACACACTTCTAATGGTCCGATTGATTTGAAATTTGGCAGGTGTACATAATTCTGGTGACAATGCATCATGAAATATTTGTTATAGAAAAAAACAAAATGGCGGCTTCAAAATGGCGGATGAGTTTTGTGATTATGATCCGATTCCATTCAAAATTAGTATCTGGGGGGTTTTGGGATTGACAATGATGATTCTTTGGTCAAAATTGGAAAATTCGAGATGGCGGCTACAAGATGGCGGACGATTTCTGTGATTATGATCCGATTCTATTCAAAATTGGTATCATGGAGTTTTCTGGTTCGGAAATTACGATACTTCAAAATTGAGGAATTCAAAATGGCGGCTTCAAAATGGCGGATGAGTGTTGCTATCATAAAAGCTTGTCTTGAAAAATGTTTTTTTCATTATAGCTTGTTTATTATTTCACTCATTCCATGACATTTTCGGATTATATTGATTTCTGGTGAGACGATTACAATACAACGGCGATGCGCGCAATATCATGAGGTATTAATTTTTTAGTGATTGCTATCCCTGATAAGCTAGCACATTTCTCAATACCTTATTTATTTATCCCTGGATTTCAAGTTAACGAATGATGGGAATTATGTACAAATCGTAATTTATGTGCGCAGTCAGCACTCTTCAGTAATTTGTTATTGACAAATAGAAAATTACGGATTAATTTATCATTCGATTTCAATAAAACTAAAGTGGGAATTATGTGTAAATAACGCGTGATTTTATCCGTTTTCCCGCACTTCTCAGGAATTTTTCATCGATAATTGTGTAAGCTCGCCTCCTTAAATTGAGTAGTTGACAGGGTAGCCCATGAGGTCTTCCTCAGAATAACCAGGGAAGGTACAGGCAATGACATAATTAAAACTCACGGAGCCTGGTCCCATCTGAACAATCTCATCAGCGAACCTTCCTAATTATGTAATTATCAACAAAGTCAGCCTTGGGAGTGCGCGAAACCTCCCTTTAAACTACCAAAGTGTTAAAAGAGACAGGAGGGTACAAGCAAAACCCTTGATAAAGTTGAGAGGACTTGCCTGTGTGTGCATCACTTGATATTTGAAAACGAGTCTCACTATAGGGCACTTCTTGAGATTATCACAGATCTAATACCCCTTCATCTAGTGATTGGCAGATACAGTTAGTGAGAGAACAAAGACTCAGACAGCCTAGTCCTTACTCTTCAATCAATATTATTTCATCAGTAAATCTTACGAGTGACAAAACTCTCTATAGAGGCTATCATCACAAAGCAAAGGAGAAAAGAGAACTCACCACCCATTACATATACCTATCATTTAATGGTACATAGATGGTTCAAAGGAGATTTTGCTTGCAATGTTTGGAGATATTGGGGGGGGTCTTTGATGATACCTTACATATTTCCATATGCAATGCAGCAAAACGGAAAGGGGTAAAACCCTCCTGTTAAGTGGATCTCAGCTATGTTGACAGGGCGAACCGTCAAGTCCTGCCTGGGGGAAAATGAAGTGACTGTGCTGACGAACAGGGCATGCCCTCAAAGAGGGGTGCTATCAGCCCTGTTGTGGAGTCTGGTCATGGACCGTCTTTTGGAGAAGCTTACGACCTATGGTTTTAACGCCCAGGCATATGCCGACGACATAGTGGTTACTGTTAGAGGCAAGCATGAAGGCTCATTAAGCAGCCGAATGCAACTTGTCCTCAGTATTATCGAAAAGTGGAGCTAGGAAGAGGGGCTAAATGTCAATCTTACGGAAATAACACTAACCCTGTTCATTAGAAGGAAGAATCTCGACCTTACAGCGCCGGTCCTAAATGGCTATACTCTGAACATCTCTAGTGAGTGTTAATACCTAGGTGTCATCCTGGACAGTAAACTCAACTGGAGGAAACACATAGAAAAGACTCTTTCCAGAGCCACGGCGGCCATATGTGGGCCTGCTAGAGACTCTTTGGAAAGACATGGGGCGTGAAACCAAAAATGGTTCTGTGGTTATACACAGCGGTGATACGTCCTATTGTCACCTATGCTTCCTCAGCATAGTGGACAAAAACCGAAGAGGTCACCATACGCAGCCGGTTGCAGAAACTACAAAGGCTTGCCTGTATTGGTGTCACGGGAGCTATGCGCACAGCTCCTACAGCAGCGCTTGGGGTCATACTCGATCTGTCTCCCTTATATCTACATGTGAGGAAATGCAGCCAGCTGGATGCAATAAGAATATCCCTTAACTAGAAACTCCTACATGGAAACTGGGTTGGAGACATGAGGATATTGAATCAACTGGATTCAAACCTCTTGGCAAAACCATCGGATGTTATGCCAATAATCTTTGATTTCAGAACGCCCTTTGAAACGTTCAGCTATGACAGTCCTAGAGCAATAAGTTTCGTAAATCGCTTGGACAGAGTCTTCCATATGGTTTACCGATGGATCAAAATCTGAAGAGGGCACTGGTAATGGGATATATGGACATAGATTGAGGATCTCTAAAGCCCTGGGAAGTGAACCCTCCATTACACTATTACACAGACCGAGATACTGGCTGTGTACATAGGCGCTCAGGAGTGTCTTGAAATGAATCTCGAAGGGGCGCATATCTTCATCACCACGGACAGCCAGGCCGCACTGAGGTCCCTGGAATCACACTGCCAGGGATCTCTGCTGACATAGGAATGCCGTTACACCATAAAGCAACTGGCCAGAGGCAATAAAGTGAGTCTACTATGGGTGCCAGGGCATTGTGGTGTTGAAGGAAATGAAGAAGCCGAAGGGCTTGTAAAAAGTGCATCAAGGCTAACACCTGCTTGTCCTGAGAGCCTTTCTGTGGGCTTGGAAAAGACCACTATAATACAGCGGTTCAACAATGGGAGTCGAACAACAGAATAACCCTCTGGAGAAACACTCTTGGACTTATTCAGTTCAATAAATTCGTGATGATTTCACCGACCTAAACCAGTAAACTCTTAAAGCTATCACGAGTTGAGCTTAGGGTGATGGTAGGTCTGCTGAGAGGACACTGTCGGTACAGACATCATTTGTACCGTATGGAGAAATCCACAGATGAGATTTGTAGACTCTGTGGATCAGAGGCAGAAACAGCTGCACACATGGTATGCAAGTTTCCAGAACTGGCTGGTCTGAGAACCATTCCTATGGGAAAACCAGTTTTGGATACCCACGAGGTAACGGCCAAGGCTCCTAAGGATGTTGTCGGTCTTATCAACACCATAGACGACGTCCTTGGGTTTCAATAACTGAGTAGACTAGTGAACAAAAAATCCATGTGGTCGCAGTTCCCGGAAGGCTAACTGAGCTATAATCGACCCCAGTTAAAATAATGATAATAATAATAATAGGCACGATAGACCTTGAGAACAATCTATCACGTTTTCAATTGTTATTTGCACTCAACCAAAAAAAAGGGTGGAAAGTGGTCTCATGGCAATTACATATACATATATTCGTGATCATGAGCATCGCCAGAGGGGCAGGGGGGCGGCTACCCCCCCTTCCTAGAGCTCCTCAGAAAAACTCATGAAAAATAATAGCATAATATACGAAAATCAGTTCATTATTTCTATTCTGATTTATTTTTGCCCCCCTCCTAGACCCATTTCCCCCCCCTAGCTCAAAGGCTGGCGACGCCCTTGTTCGTGATAATGAAGAAATCTTCCGAAGAGTGTAAAAGTGTAAAAAATGGTTTGTTTAGCAATATTTATCACGAAATGAGAAAAATATCCGACAGTTATGAAGAAAAATAAAAAAAAAATTATGTCCTCAAAAAGCTTCATACATGCATTTTTCCCTATAGATAGCAAAAAAATTCACATATGGGCAAATCGATCAAATTATATGGTTCAGAATCACCATTCGCATCTAACTATATCATGAAAGTTGATATATAAAAAATATATGAAATGTCCCCAAAAAGACCAATTCATATATATATATATATATATATATATATATATATATATATATATATATATATATATGGACGACCTGAAGCTTTACTCTGCTAACGCCGACCAGCTAAAGAGACTCCTAGAGATCGTGTCAACTTTCAGCGACTCCATAGGCATGAAGATGGGCATAGAGAAATGCGCTTTTCTAGAAGTGAGGAGAGGAAAGATTCAGGAGACCTGCAGGGGAACAACTTTGATGAACCAAATAACGATCCCCCCCTTAAACACGGATGACACCTACAAGTACCTGGGAATAAGACAGGCATTGGAAATCAAGACCTCGGAGATGAAGGAATTATTCAAACAAAGACTATACAAAAGAGTCAACCTTCTCCTAAAATCCAAACTCAACTCCAGGTCCCTATTTACGGCCATAAACATCTGGGCAATCCCGAGCATAACGTACTCCTTCGGCATCCTGACTTGGTCTCTGACTGAGCTGCGAGAAATGGACAGAGCAATAAGATCTATGCTCACAAAATACGGAATGCACCATCCCCATGCGTCGACAATCCGGCTCTACCTCCCACGACATCAGGGAGGCAGAGGCCTCGTGAACCTAGAAAATGTTCACGAAGGCAATCTAATCTCACTGAGGAACTACTTCCTCAGAGAAAACTCACCTCTGTTCCTGTCCATTCGTGAGGCTGATGATAAGATCACTGCACTAAACCTGTCCGCACCGGAACACCATGACACCAGACGGTCGCGGGAAGACATGATAGGAGAATGGAATGCGAAGGCCCTCCACGGAAGATATCCCAGTCACCTGAAAAATAATAATCATGTCAATGAGGTAGAATCACTAAACTACTTACGTGCGGGATACCTTTTTCCTGAGACTGAAGGTCGACTCATCGCCATTCAGGATCAGGTAGTGGCAACAAGAGCGTACATGAAAAACATTGCTCGGCTTGACATTCCTACAGACCGATGTCGCAGGTGTGCCCAAGCACTAGAATCCATCCAGCATATTACTTCGGCATGCCCAGTTCTCGCCCCAAGGGATTATCTTGAAAGGCACAACTCTATGGCGAGAATATACCATCAAAAGATTGCACTGAGACTTGGCCTGTTGCAGAATGAAACTCCATCGTACTGGTATCAGCCGAAGTCGCTGTTACAAAGCGAGGAATATAAATTATACTGGGATACCACCTTGGTAACGGACAGAGGTGTTGCCCACAACCGGCCGGATGTCGCTATCTTCGATTTAAAGAGGAAAACCTGTATGCTGCTGGATTTCACCATCCCGGCAGATGACAACATTTCCAGAGCCTACTCTGAAAAGGTCAGTAAGTATTCTGATCTGGCGTTCCAGCTACGGGAGCTTTACGACCTCCAGACAATAAGTGTACTACCGATGATTATATCGGTGAACGGTTTGGTTGAGAAGCACCTACCTGAAAACACCAAAAAACTGTGCTTGGACAACGACACAATTTCTTCCTCTCAGAAGCAGGTTACCCTGGGCACTATCAGAACCGTCAGAAAGTTTCTGCAGGGTCCGTAGCTGCAACACTTGCCTTGGCCAACAGCCCGGCAAGGGTTTTATCCCGTTTTTGAAAACGGTGGTGAAAAAAAAAAAAAAAAAAAAAAATATATATATATATATATATATATATATATATATATATATATATATATATATATATATATATATATATATATATATATATATATATATATATCAAGAAAATATAACTCCTGTCGTAATAACTCAACTCGTATAACGGCTTTGAAGGATTCAATAAAGGCAAACACTACATGTACCTCATTTATTCATTGTCAACGTTTCGGCTTAGATTTAAGCCTTCATCAGGACTCTACAAATTCAAACAGAATATTAATTTCCAAAATTTACAACAACATAAACTCACCGAAAGTTTGAGGTCGAATTGAAGCTTAACAACATTGAGGGACCAAAGTGGTCTTGAGATTCTTCTTAAACTAACATACATCAAACTATAGCAAAATTCTTTGTTAATATGTAATAACTCTCTCTCAAATTCCAAAACATAAGCATAAATTTTTATTTCAATAAAGCAAACGTATGCTGAGAGAATGTCAATTTTCAGGTTAGGACGACGAAACTGCCGCCAATAAACCGACAGCAATCTGTCACCTTGCTGACGGCCAATGACAATCAGCTTCTCTTCCTCTTTACTAAACTTAAATGTACACTAAACGTCAATTGATCTACCAGCACCCCGACCATGATTCAAATCATGATGAATCAAGAATGAATAGATATTACTGATTCCTTCTATATCCCTTCGATTATTCATTGCATTCGTACACTTCTTTATGTGGCACATTTCAAGAAACAATCTCTTGCTCAAATTATTCTCAAACTCAAGCACTTCCGCGCCTGAGAATTCGATCGAGTGACCAGTATCCCGACAATGTTCAGCCAAAGCACATCTCTTTTGTGGATTTTTTATATAACTTTTGTGCTGAATAATTCTTCTTTTGAGTTGTTGAGATGTTTGACCAACATACGCACCACCACACGACCCACAAACAACCTTGTATACCACACCACTAAGTTTATCCCTGTCAATTTTGGACTTTACAGATGAAAAAAGCAGTTTCAAATTGAACTGATTTCTAACAGCAATTTTGGTTCTATCATCTTTTAACAGATTTACAAGCTTGTTTGTTACATTGGGTATTGAAGGCAAGGAAGAATAATTCACTACCACATTCTCGCCACTATCTGATCCCCGACCCTGTTCCACATTATTCCCTTCCAGTCCCAACTCCTGAGATCTTGACTCAGAATTGAAAATTAGCCTGTTAAGCAGTGGCCTTGGGTAACCATTATTGAGCATAATATCCAAAAGTATTTTACTATTCTTTGAAACAAGGGATGGATGTGAAATTCTTTTTACTCTCTCCTTCATGGCTACCACTAAATTTATTTTCTGATGTAAAGGATGATTGGACAGAAAATTCAAATACCTGCCTGAACTCATTGGTTTTCTATACCAGTCAACAATTAATTTATTATCTTCTGTTCTCACAACCTTCGTATCTAGAAAGGGTACAGCATTATCTGTTTCCCTCTCAATGGTGAATTTTATATGCTCATTGTACTCATTGAACTTATTTAGAATGAACTGAGTCTGGTCTACAGGAACAGAGCATATAATATCGTCCACATATTTTTTAATGAAAGGTATTTCAAATTGTATATCTCCCAAAATTCTATCTAAAATGTAGTCCATCACCAATCTGGCAACTATTGGACTCAAGTTGGAGCCCATTGGTGAACCAAAGACTTGACTAAAGATCTTGTCATCAAACAAAAAATAGTTGGAACCGAAAAGGAATCTAAGAACTATTATAAAATCATTCTTTGGGATCAATGTGTTCTGTGAAATTAAATCCCATTTGTTCTCTATCGCTTCAATCGCCAACTCCAAGGGCACATTACTAAAAAGTGAAACGACATCAAGACTAACAAGGACATAATCTGGTGGCAACTGAAAACCATTAACAAATGAGGCAAATTCAAAAGAATCCTTAACATAGTATCTATCACTGATATTGTCTACCGACCTAGTTAAAATTTCTGCCATGAAAATGGACAATTTTGAATATACTAGATACTATGATAGATACTATGTTAAGGATTCTTTTGAATTTGCCTCATTTGTTAATGGTTTTCAGTTGCCACCAGATTATGTCCTTGTTAGTCTTGATGTCGTTTCACTTTTTAGTAATGTGCCCTTGGAGTTGGCGATTGAAGCGATAGAGAACAAATGGGATTTAATTTCACAGAACACATTGATCCCAAAGAATGATTTTATAATAGTTCTTAGATTCCTTTTCGGTTCCAACTATTTTTTGTTTGATGACAAGATCTTTAGTCAAGTCTTTGGTTCACCAATGGGCTCCAACTTGAGTCCAATAGTTGCCAGATTGGTGATGGACTACATTTTAGATAGAATTTTGGGAGATATACAATTTGAAATACCTTTCATTAAAAAATATGTGGACGATATTATATGCTCTGTTCCTGTAGACCAGACTCAGTTCATTCTAAATAAGTTCAATGAGTACAATGAGCATATAAAATTCACCATTGAGAGGGAAACAGATAATGCTGTACCCTTTCTAGATACGAAGGTTGTGAGAACAGAAGATAATAAATTAATTGTTGACTGGTATAGAAAACCAATGAGTTCAGGCAGGTATTTGAATTTTCTGTCCAATCATCCTTTACATCAGAAAATAAATTTAGTGGTAGCCATGAAGGAGAGAGTAAAAAGAATTTCACATCCATCCCTTGTTTCAAAGAATAGTAAAATACTTTTGGATATTAGGTATGCTCAATAATGGTTACCCAAGGCCACTGCTTAACAGGCTAATTTTCAATTCTGAGTCAAGATCTCAGGAGTTGGGACTGGAAGGGAATAATGTGGAACAGGGTCGGGGATCAGATAGTGGCGAGAATGTGGTAGTGAATTATTCTTCCTTGCCTTCAATACCCAATGTAACAAACAAGCTTGTAAATCTGTTAAAAGATGATAGAACCAAAATTGCTGTTAGAAATCAGTTCAATTTGAAACTGCTTTTTTCATCTGTAAAGTCCAAAATTGACAGGGATAAACTTAGTGGTGTGGTATACAAGGTTGTTTGTGGGTCGTGTGGTGGTGCGTATGTTGGTCAAACATCTCAACAACTCAAAAGAAGAATTATTCAGCACAAAAGTGATATAAAAAATCCACAAAAGAGATGTGCTTTGGCTGAACATTGTCGGGATACTGGTCACTCGATCGAATTCTCAGGCGCGGAAGTGCTTGAGTTTGAGAATAATTTGAGCAAGAGATTGTTTCTTGAAATGTGCCACATAAAGAAGTGTACGAATGCAATGAATAATCGAAGGGATATAGAAGGAATCAGTAATATCTATTCATTCTTGATTCATCATGATTTGAATCATGGTCGGGGTGCTGGTAGATCAATTGACGTTTAGTGTACATTTAAGTTTAGTAAAGAGGAAGAGAAGCTGATTGTCATTGGCCGTCAGCAAGGTGACAGATTGCTGTCGGTTTATTGGCGGCAGTTTCGTCGTCCTAACCTGAAAATTGACATTCTATCAGCATACGTTTGCTTTATTGAAATAAAAATTTATGCTTATGTTTTGGAATTTGAGAGAGAGTTATTACATATTAACAAAGAATTTTGCTATAGTTTGATGTATGTTAGTTTAAGAAGAATCTCAAGACCACTTTGGTCCCTCAATGTTGTTAAGCTTCAATTCGACCTCAAACTTTCGGTGAGTTTATGTTGTTGTAAATTTTGGAAATTAATATTCTGTTTGAATTTGTAGAGTCCTGATGAAGGCTTAAATCTAAGCCGAAACGTTGACAATGAATAAATGAGGTACATGTAGTGTTTGCCTTTATTGAATCCTTCAAAGCCGTTATACGAGTTGAGTTATATATATATATATATACATACATATGCAGGGGGGGTATAATGCCCTCGGGGAGTGACGACCCCGCATACCCGAGTCACCCAGCCCCCAGGTTAGCAGCCTGGGAAGCTGTAGATTAGAAGCTCCTGTCACTAGAAGCATGATGCAGGGCGGTAGAGGGCAGCGGGCTGGCCCTCTTCGGAGCCGTCTGGAAGTAGAGCCTGTTGGGGTCAGCTGTGGGGCAAGCGGCGCAGCCCCCCGAGATGGCACCGTAAGCCATAGCATCAGGAACATCAGAAGAGTCAGAAGAAGTATCAGTTTGGACGGAATCAGAAACCGTCCCGCTGAACCTCAGACAACACATGGAAGAACACGTTGGACGGAGGAAGAGAATATCCTCATTATGCGAGTTCATTTTATTGCTGAGGAACTACGCCAACAGAATACGGAACAAAGAACGTATCGACAAATCTTGACCACCACTTGGAATGAGATCAATCCGAGTAGGCTCTCATATCCGAATCTGCTGGCAAATAGGGTCAGATGGATATTGGAAAATGAAAAATTTTCAAGCGTCGAACTCGAATCCATCAGAAAAAGCGTGAGACCATACGCCCCAGCCCCAACTCATGGCGCTACCATCACTGAGGAGGCAAACCCCGAACAACAGGTTCAAGCGACGCTAGAATATAGGAAAACAGAGAAAGTTCTCAGAAGGTTCATACAGATGTATGCCAAGATCAATCCTCACGAGAGGCCAAGAATACCAAGACTCAAAGGATCACTGAAGATATTGGAAAGTGTTAGAAGAGCAAATGAAATAATGGAAAAAATCATGCCAGACAATATCAACATCGAGGAAGTCACTGACTATGTTTATGCCGGGGCTGCAACTGTGTGCGAGGAAAATAACGTGAGGCTAATTGTTACCAAAAGCCGAATACGAGAGAACAGAGCACCACCATGGAAAATCCGCCTGGAAAAAAAAATAGAGAGTATACGATCAAAAATAGGAGTGCTACATACTTACCTGAACTCCAACTCGCCATCCAGAAAAACAACTAAAAAGATCTCATGCATAGCATCAGAACACAATGTAAGAGGTAGAGATGGACCCTTCAAGCAAAAACTTATGGTAATATATGACACCCTGAAACAGAAAGCACAAGCATTAGGGAATAGGGTAAAACGATATAATGAAAGGGTAAAAAGGTACAAGAATAACCAGTTGTACTACAAAAACCAAAGACAGTTCTACCGACAACTAGAGGAAACAACTACAGCTGATGAGGATCTCCCAAAACCCGATGAAATGCGCACAACATGGGAAGAAATCTGGAGCGACAAGGGAGAGCATGATGATGGGGCGTCGTGGATACGGGAAGCAGAAGAGGAATCAAAAAATTATGTCATGGATCAGGTTACTATCACTGAGGATGATGTTAGAGCAACTTTAAAAAAAACGAGCAACTGGTCCGCACCGGGACCCGATGGACTCCATAATTACTGGTGGAAGCACTTCAGCTCCACACACAAAAAGATAACAAAGTTATTTCAGCAGGCCTTGGTGAATCCATCTCAATTACCGAACACCCTAACACTTGGCATAACTCACATGATTCCGAAGGGGCCGAGAAACAATAATCCCAAAAATTATAGGCCAATTACCTGCTTACCTGTCATATATAAAATCCTGACAGGAGTGATAACCCAAAAAATCTGGAAACATGTTGGAAAAAACAAAATTCTAGCACGTGAACAGAATGGATGCCTAAAAGATGCAAAGGGTAGCAAGGAGTTGCTTATTGTTGATTCGCTCATTACTCATTACAAGCGAAAAAGAAACAACGTAATATATCGATGGCATGGATTGATTATAGAAAAGCCTTCGATTCTATACCACATATATATATATATATATATACAGGGGGGTCGAAGACTCTCGGGGAGTGACGTCCCCGCATACCCGAGTCAACCGGTACCCAAAGGTTAGCACCCTTGGGTACTGAGAATGTATATCGCTCCTGTGACAAGAAGCCAAAAGCAACAGGGCGGTGAGGGGCTGCGGGCTGGCCCCTCTCGGAGCCGTCTGGAGGATCAGCCTGTGGGGAGGAAAGGTGGAGCGAGCGGCGCAGCCTCCCGAGATGGTACCGCAAGGCCCAGGCTCGATGAGGAAAGGGACCCAAGTTTGGTCGAGGCACGAACTCGACCCGCTCAGGTACCGAAACGAGACGGGAGAGCTCGCTGGTCTGAAGACGAAAATGTAATTCTTATGCGAGCTCACTTTGCAGCCAAATATATGGAAGAAACATCAGGGAACAACTATCGTATAACCTTGACAGAGACCTGGAACGACCTTCAACCGAACAGAACACTTTACACTAATCTACTGGCAAATCGGGTGAGAAGGATCATTGAAAATCAGAAGTTTTCTAGTGTGGAGATGATATCCAGGAGAGCATATGGCCACGGACAGTGCAACATAACAACGAACAAGAGACACATGAAGAACAAGAACTTATCCAGGAACAGCTACAGACGATGGATGCAAATAGCCTGCCGGACAAACGATCTGAACAGTCCCTCAAAAAGAACATACTTCTGTACGCGGGAATAAACCCAGAGGACAGACCGCAGATCCCCAGACTGAAGGGCTCGCGTGAGTTGTTGGAGAGGGTGCGCAATTTGAACGTTGTTATTGAGGGTAGCATAACGAATGCCTCAACCCTCGGTGACATCGTCGATCTGGTGTACGCAAGTGCGGTCACGGTGTGTGAAGAAATGAATAAACCGGTCACACAAATACACACAAGACCGCAGAAAAAACCACCCCCATGGAGGGCTCGCCTGGAAGGAAAAATAAATAAAATGAGAAAAGAAATCGGTTCATTACATACTTACCTCAATGAAGAGTCCGCTTCAAGAAAAGTCCATAAGGCAGTCCGGAAAATAGCGTCTGAATACCGCATTCCAGCTCGGTCGCCTGAACGCAGGGAGAAATTGCAGAAACTGTGTGACCAACTGAAACAGAAAATAAAAGCTTTTGGTAACCGCATAAAAAGGTACAACGAGAGAACGAAAAGATACCACAACAACCAGATCTTTTATAAGAACCAAAAACAATTTTTCAGAAGTCTGGAGCAAGAGACAACAGTAGAAGGTGAACCACCAAATAAAGAAGACATGTACAATTACTGGCAGACGATATGGGGAAAGGAAAAGAAGCACGATGATAAAGCAAACTGGATTAAGGAAGCCGAATCAGAAAGCTGGAAGTATAATATGGAGGACATAACAATCTCTAAAAGCGATGTTGAATGCGTGATCAAAAGAACAAACAACTGGGCAGCCCCGGGACCGGATAAAATTCAAAACTATTGGTGGAAGCACTTCACGAGCACCCATCAAGCCCTGGCGAGCCTTTTCCAGAAATCTTTGCGCGATCCGACAGTGATTCCGAGAACCTTCACACTTGGCACGACCCTTATGATACCGAAGGGAAACATAACAACGGATCCCAAAAACTTCCGCCCTATAACATGCCTGCCAACCATTTATAAGATACTGACTGGCACCCTCACTATGCACATCTGGAAACATGTGAGAGAACACAATATTTTGGCACCTGAACAGAAAGGCTGTTGCAAAGATGCGAGGGGATGCAGGGAACTGCTGATCATAGACCAGATTATAACTGGGCAGGTGAAAAATAAGCTCCGCAATATATCAATCGCATGGATAGATTATAAAAAGTCCTTCGATTCTGTGCCACACTCCTGGTTACTTAAAATACTGAAACTATATGGAATATCAGAAAACATTATAAACCTCCTTGAACACCTAATGAAAGAATGGAGGACAACACTAGTAACCGAGACAAAAAACGGAAAAAGTAAGACGGGAGAGATATCTATAAAGCGCGGAATCTTCCAGGGGGACACTCTCAGTCCGCTCTGGTTCTGCCTGGCGTTGAACGTCCTCAGCAGGCTACTTAACAGGTCCAAATATGGATATGTTCTGAATAAAACGAGGAAACTGAAAGTGAACCATCAACTATACATGGACGACTTGAAGTTATTAGCAGCCACTCAAGAAGAACTGAGAAGACTATTGGAAATTGTATCATCCTTCAGCCAGACGATAGGGATGGAGATGGGACTGAGTAAGTGTGCGGTTTTAAATGTGAAAAGGGGGAGAGTTGTAGAAGGGGATGAAATTAAGCTGTGGGATGACTCTATAATATCATGCTTAAAGCCACAAGAGGCCTACAAATACCTTGGCATAATGCAAACCTTAGACATCAGAACAGCCGATATGAAAGAATCTCTGAGAACCAAATATTTCACAAGACTCAGAAGTTTACTGAAAGCTAAATTAAATTCTAAGGCATTGTTCACATCGATAAATAAATGGGCCTTACCATGCATCAGTTATTCGTTTGGGATTGTACGCTGGACATACGCGGAACTGCAGGCCTTGGACATCCAGACGAGAAAGCTCCTAACTAGGTATGGCGTCCATCATCCCCATTCCTCCGTGAGCAGACTGTATCTGAGTAGACATGATGGAGGCAGAGGGCTCCAGAATATTCAGATAACCCATAACAAAATGGTGTCAGAGATGAGGGACTACTTTAGATCAAAAAACTCACCATTCTATAAAACAATATGCCAGGTGGATGAATCCTCAAGGCTACAGCTGGCAAAATCTTCAATCAACCTGAAGGAACTGTCATTGGAACAGCTCTCGGAGGAGTGGCACAGCAAAGCTCTGCACGGCAGATACCCTGGAAGCTTAAAATCAGATAACATCATCAAATCGGAATCGCTTACTTACCTCAAGGCAGGATACCTATTTCCTGAAACTGAGGGCAGAATCATAGCAATCCAGGATCAGGTAGTCCCAACCCGAGCATACGTAAAGAGGATCACAGGCCGCAACTTACCCACGGACGTCTGCCGCAAGTGCTCCAAATCCCTGGAAACAATTCAGCATGTTACATCCTCATGCCCAATATTGGCCCCAAAAGACTACATGGAGCGCCATAACGCGATGGCAAAAGTTTTCCACCGGGAGAGTGCGAAGAGAACAACGCTGATACGCGATAGAGGGACACTGTATACTTACCAGCCAAGCAGTGTTCTAGAAAACGAAAACTACAGATTATACTGGGACACAACTATCATCACGGACAGGGCAGTGCCGCATAACAGGCCAGACATAGTATTGCTCAATAAAATGGATAAGTCTGTACAGATTATAGATGTAACAGTACCAGCTGATGATAATATCGCCCGAGCATACACGGAGAAGCTCACAAAATACCACGACTTGGCTTTTGAGCTGAAGGAAATGTATGGTCTGAATAAAACAGCGATCCTCCCACTAATAATATCGGTGAATGGCCTCGTGGAGACACACATGATAGAGAACGTAAAACGTCTACAACTAGATACTCACCTGATAAGCCTAGCACAGAAGGAGGTCATTCTGGGAACCACGCGAATGGTCAGAAAGTTTCTTGTCAGCTCCTGAGAGTATCCTTGGCTGATGAAGCCCGGTGCACTTGGAAACCAACCCGCTTGTCGGTGGAAAAAAAAAAAAATAGGATTAATACATTTCGGCAATTACTTCCGTCCTCGTATATATATATATAATTATAAATTTTGAGTTGAAGACCTTGTTTTTAAAAAACAATTTATTTACTGAATACAACTTATGGTACAGACTAGTTAACACTTTATGAATAAATCTTAGAGAGCAAACAAGTCTAATTCTTAAGAGAGCAAACTTAATTCTTAATGAATAACATGGGTGAAGCCGTTTATAAAGGAACGGCTTATCTTCAATGAGACTCAGCATCGCAGGTGTCCGATGCTGACTTAGCAAGCTGCAACATGGTCATATGTGGAGCTTATGAAGAAGATAAGGAGGTTCATCCTATCAATATGGGGTGCGGCTACGTAATTATATATATATGAAAATAGCTGTCAGAAGAGAGGTCCGAGCATACAACACAAAAATGATTGAAAGGAAAATTGAGAAAAATATTAACATGAAAGTCCTGAGATCGAGATTGGGTAGAGGAAAAGAGAAAATTACGAGTATGAGGGATTCTGCTGGCAACACGAAGTACTTCAAGTCGGAAATTGAGAGCATTGTGCAGAGTTTTTACGAAAATCTTTACAAGACAAGTTTACCTGAACCAAGCCAGAGACGGATGGATAAAGTGCTGAATGTTGGATCCGAAGACTTGCCAGAGGTGACTAGAGAGGAGGTTCAAGCAGCCTTGAGAGAGATTAAAAATCGCAAAACCCCAGGGGAAGATCGCATTACTGCTGAAATGTTGAAAGGTGGAGGGACGCACTTGGAGGACACTCTATGCATTCTCTTTAATAAGTGTCTTGAAGACTGCGAAATTCCTAAAGCATGGCAAAATGCTGAAGTATCGATTCTCTTCAAAAAAGGCGACCCCAATTGCATAGAAAACTACCGGCCAATAAGCTTACTCAGCGTGCTGTATAAACTCCTCACCAAAATTATAACGAAGCGACTGACAAATAAGTTTGACATGTACCAACCTGACGAGCAGGCGGGTTTTCGAAAAGGCTTCAGCACCGTTGAGCACATACATGTGATGCGTTCTCTTATCGAAAAAAGCAGGGAGTACAACTTCCCACTATACTTGGCTTATGTCGACTACCAGAAGGCCTTCGACACGATAGAAACTTGGGCCGTACTTGCTGCAATGGATGATGCACGAATAGACCATCGATATTCAGCACTTATCAAAAGCATCTATCAAAAAGCCACATTACAAGTTAAATTTAATGGCGACTGGGCGACAGAAAGAATTGCTGTCGGTAGAGGTGTCAGACAAGGAGACACAATTTCACCTAAGCTCTTCACAGCTGCCCTCGAGCACGCGCTTAAGAACCTAGATTGGGAAGAGAAGGGTGTTAACGTCGACGGGAAATTCCTTAGCCACTTACGATTTGCTGATGACCTCGTACTCATCAGTAGCGACCCTGAGCAGCTCCGCGAAATGATCAAACAGCTGAATGAAGTCTCAAAATCCATCGGTCTACAAGAACCTCGCAAAAACAAAGATTATGGGCGAAGAAAACCAAATTATAGAAGTTGATGGTACCATTCTAGAAAACGTCACCGAATATGTTTACCTCGGTCACACCCTTAAACTTGGAAAAGAAAACCAAACTGCTGAACTAAGAAGGAGAATAACGCTTAGCTGGGCAGCATTCAGAAGGCTCAGCTACATCCCAAAAAGTAAGACTGTTCCCATAAACCTCAAAAGAAAAGTGTACGAGGCATGCGTGCTACCTGTGACGACATATGGACTCGAGACGGTGACTATGACGAAAAAAAGTGCTGAACAGCTGCGCGTTACTCAGCGATCAATGGAGAGGGCTATGCTCGGCATCAGTCTGCGGGACCGTATCCGGAACGAAGTGATTCGAGAAAAAACCAGGGTGACGGACGTAGTGCACAGATTTGCAACTCTGAAGTGGCGGTGGGCAGGACACGTTGCCAGGGCCCTTATTCTTGAAAACCAGGGAGTAGAACGATCGAGAGAACGGCGACGTGGCCCCACTGATTAGTAGGGCCACGTCACCGTTCTCTCGATCGTTCTACTCCCTGGTTTTCAAGAATAGAGGCCCTGAAGTCATGCTGACAGATGGTCGCTGAGGCTGCTGAACTGGAGGCCGCGCACGGCGAGCAGGAGCACCGGCAGACCACCCCTCCGATGGCGTGACGACATCAAGACACATGCGGGCGCCACCTGGATGCAGACTGCGCAAAACAGACGTTGATGGAAGCAGCTGGAGGAGGCCTTCGTCCAGGAGTGGACGGCAAACGGCTGAAGAAGAAGAAGAAGAAGAAAATACCTGAAGGATATGTACAGAAAAACGGATATATATGTAAATTGAATAAGAGTCTGTAAGGATTGAAACAATCTTCAAAAATGTGGAACAGTACTTTGGATAAGGCTTTGGAAAGTTGGGGATTGAAATCATTGAAGAAAGATCCTTGTGTGTACAAGAATGAGGAAAATACAGTTTATATTGCTATTTATGTTGATGATGGAATTGTTTTCGGAAAAGATAAGAAAACTATTAATATAATGCTGTCTAAAATTCAAGAAAAATTCAAGATAAAAGTTAATAAGATGGGAAATAAATTTTTAGGAATGAATATTACACAAAATTCTGATGGAATATATTTGGATCAACATGAATACTGTAGAAATTTATTGGAGAAATATGGAATGGCAAATTGTAGAACAGTAGATACACCTATTGCAAACACAAAAGGAGATGAACCGAACGAGTTGACACGTTCATACCCTTATCGAGAAATAATAGGGAGTTTATTATATCTTGCAACAAAAACAAGACCAGATATAAGTTTTTCTGTTGGATATGAATCAAGGGCCATGGAGAATCCAACAGACAATGACATAGTCAATGTAAAAAGGACATTGAGATATCTGAAAAAGACATGTCATTATGGATTATTTTTTTCTAAAAAGGCAGCGATATCAGAACTATGTATATATACAGATAGTGATTTTGCAATACAATAATAAATTGGATATCGAAGAAGCAACCTACAGTAAGTTTATTTTCGACTGAAGCGGAGTTTATTGCAGCTAATGAAGGTGCGAAGCAAGGACTCTACATAAGAGCAATTCTGGAGGAAATGGGAATTGTTATACCAACAAAATTAATGATCGATAACACGAGCACATTTAGTCTCATAAGAAACGGAAATTTTAGTGGTCGAACTAAACATATCGATGTCAAATATTTATTCATATGCGAGAAATTTAAAAAAGGAATAATAAACGTTGAATATTGTCCAACCAATGATCAATTGGCTGATATTTTTACGAAACCATTGATGGTTAATAAATTTCGAGGAATTATGGAGCAGTTACTTGTACCATTGTTATGAATTAATAATTAGGGGAGAATGTTGAGTGTTTAATTATTCAATTCATATAATATTATAATATTAACTAGTTACCTAAGATGGGATACATTGATTGACAGTTGTAATGTAATAATAAAAAAATAGAAGCGTCAAAAACGTGTCCGAAGTTTCATTAAAATAAAAAAGGTATAAACTTAATATAACAACATCAAGGGCGATTTTATGTTCATGTTCTTTCAAATGATTGCCTAACGATGAGGTGGGGCGATTCTTTTGGTGTTCTATGAATCTCTTTTTTGCGGATCTTGAAGTCATACCAATGTAAAAACCAGGACAATCTGCATTGATCATTTTCCATTTTAGGTTTATTGTTAACTAATATATTCTCTAATGTAGGGTGTCGGTGTCGTATGTTCGTTAAACTGTTATTATGTTTATTCAAGATTGAACGGATTTTTTGATTTTAATTATTATAGAATGTAATGGTGATGAAATGTTCTCTAATGGAGCAGTGGGGATAAATTTTTTTTATAATTATTTTTCTTTTTATGGAAGTATGAACATCGTCTATAAACTTTTTTGTGTACTGATTGTTTCTTCCTATCTGATAAATGACATTCAGTTCTTTCTCGTATTTTTCTGCAGATAAAGGAATGTTAACGAGTCTATTGAAGAGAAATCGAAAGCTTGTTCTTTTTACTGGGGTAGCATGGTAGGAATTAAAGGGGATTATAGAATCGGTTTGTGTGGGTTTTCTATATATCTCAAAGGAGAACATGCAATCTCTGTCTAATGATATTTTCAAATCTAAAAAGTTAATTGAAATAATTGAATTCAAAATGGATTTTTCAAGTGTAAATTGTATCTTAAACTTGGAATCCATTGTCTTGAAGAATATTTCTAATTCTTCATCTGTCCCAGACCATACAGAATATGTCATCAACGTATCTCCTCCACATAACTATTTTTTCACTGTTTGGTAAAAGCATGTTCTGTTTTTCTATGTGGTTAACATATATATCTGCTAATAATCCGCTGGTTGGGGAGCCCATCCTTCATATAATATACCGTATTATTCGAAGGTAAAGAAATTTTGTTCAGTACCTAACCAATTTGCAAAAGTTCATTATATTATCTATATCCGTATTTTCTAAGTCATAGTCATTACTAGAATTACTATATTCGCTTATATGGTCTTTTACTAAAGAGAGAGCATCTTTTATTGGCACATTATAATAATAATAATAATAATATAATAATAATATTTATTTTATCCTTTCAGACATTCAAGAAATGTATAGGACACGTCCAATATATAACTCATTTAAACTAGAGAGAAAAATGTGTGAACAAAAAAGAAAGCTATAATTAGAATTCGTACAAAAAATATTCATTTATGCTATAGAAGCATTCTTTTAGCAGTAATAACTTCACTTCATTCTTGAACTGCCTATCATTAAGATTTTTCAAGTTGTTGGGCAGTTTGTTATAAAGTTTGAGGCCTGTGAAAGAAGGTGACATTTCATATTTTGTAGTATTATGCCTCGGTATGCACAATATATTATTATGTCTCGTATTGTATTTGTGAAAATCTGAACATTTAATTAGAGACTTTGAATTTGAATGTATATACAAAAGACAATGTAAGATGTATATACAGGGAAGTGTTAAAATCTTGTGTTCCTTGAAAACAGGTCTACATGAATCCTGAGGTCTCAGGTTGAAAACGAGCCGAATGGTCTTCTTCTGGGCTCTGAAAGCACGAATGCTCATTGTTGAGTTACCCCATAAAACAACATTATAGCTCAAGTGACTGTAGACCATACTATAATAAATCCCCAGCAAAGCATCAGCTGGAAGTGCACTCTTAAGACGCAATATTGCATAGTATGAATTATTAATTTTTTTGCAGACGTGGTCCACATGATATTGCCATCTCAAATTAGCGTCCAGAAACAAGCCCAGAAATTTCACGCATTCGGCCGATTTCAAATTTACATTTTTGTGTTGAACAACAAAAGTTTCGGTGGATTGGTCACGTATTTGGAATTTGATTATCTCTGTCTTTTTCAAGTTTACGATCAGCGAATTTTTGTGACACCAATCAATAAAACTCTGAATTACAGTTTCCGAGAGCGTTTTGAGCTCTAGCAAATTGTCCGCCCTAACCGCAACTGAAGTATCGTCAGCAAAAATAGTTACAATAGAGGCTGTAAGACAATCCGGTAACTCATTAATAAAAAGTAAAAAGAGCAGCGGTCCCAGAACCGATCCTTGAGGTATTCCCAGATTGGTTACATATTCTTGAGATTCGATTATACATTATATACATTAGTGTATAAGTTAACTATGTCAAAAGAAAGAAGGACATGACTTTGATGGGGATTTAGTTTGATTGATTTGAGGTGTATGCGTTTACGGGAGACATTAAAACACTTGTGGAAACGAAGGAATATGTTTATTCATCAGGAGATCGGTTCTAGTTACAAGAATGTTTCGACTGTCGTCGATAACTGCTAACCAGTTTGAGTAACAACTGTCTGGTTTTACCTATCTGAGGTATTTATATACCTGCCCAATGGGCTCCGTGGACTTGCGCCTGCCAAATCTTTCTAGTCATTCTTGTACCTGAAAGTGGCTGATATTCTTTGAAGGTTTCATGTTATTGCAATTAAAGAATTTCCTTGACGGTAGAGAAAGTTGAGGGTCCAGTCCAAGAATGCCATTGTTACAATGTGCAGGTATCTTCTGAATTATGGGGATGACAAACTTGGTTCGGCACGTACACTGTGTCGAATCGCTTTTATCACCACATACCCCCTTACCAGTAATAACGTTACGATGAAAGATGAAACAATTTATATTTGTACATTATTACTCTGGAAAATTATGACAGAGAAAAAAAATTGTATTTTACATTATTGTGGAAAATTTTGAGAGAAGAAAAAAAATAGTATTAGATAAATGCTGAAAAAAAAAATATATATATATGGTGAATGTAATTGGCTTAATCTAATCCGACTTGTAATCTATCCGGGAAACGTACTCTTCTACCTGAACGTGTAGTGCAATGTTCGCGATTACTATTTCCTTCAGTATGTTCGGGTTGAAAAGTTTGATCGGGTACAACTACGGATTGAGAATTAAACTCGCTTTCGGGTTCGCAGTCTTTCGTCAAAAGAAAGGCTGGTTTTAGTCGGTCTAATGAGACGGTCGCTTTTTTGTCGCCTATTTTGATTACGAAATATTTATCATGGCGATGTACTACTTCGTATGGTCCGTCATACGGAGATTGTAAGGGCGCGCGAACTGCATCTCGCCGAACAAAAACGTGTTTAGCAGTAGACAGGTCTTTGAAAATGAAGGTTGGTTTAGAACCATGCCGAATAACGGCGTTTGGCTTGACATCGTTGAGCCGTACCTTCAATTTTTCTACGAAATCCGAATTTGCTTTCTGATTCGAAGGGGCAAAAAATTCGGCAGGTAGTCGAAGACTTGAACCGTAAATCATTTCGGCAGAAGTTGCATTCAAATCTTCTTTGATGCACGATCGAATTCCTAAAAGAACTATTGGTAACGTTTTCAACCAATTGTCCGTGGCGTGGCACTTTATTGCTGCCTTAAGTTGGCGGTGAAACCGTTCGACCATACCGTTAGCTTGAGGGTGGTAAGCTGTTGTACGTATGTGTTTTGTACCGAGTAGCTTGCATAGTTCCCTAAATAAATTGGATTCGAACTGTCGACCTTGATCCGATGTTATTCTGAGGGGAACACCGAAACGCGAAATCCAAGTAGACAAAAAGGCTGAGACAACAGTGGAGGCTTCCATATCTTCGATTGGCGCTACCTCCGGCCACCTTGAAAAACGGTCAATACATGTAAGGCAATATCGGTAGCCTTGTGAATATGGCATTGTGATAATGTCAATGTGGACATGTTCGAATCTACCAGCTAAATTGTCAAACTGTTTGATTGGCGTGGAAACATGACGAGTTATTTTATTTCGTTGACACGGGACACAACAGCGCGTCCACTCGCGACAGTCTTTATTCATCGATGGCCACACGAAACGCGAACTTATCAATTTGTTTGTGGCTTATAAGCCAGGGTGTGAAAGGTTGTGCAAAGAGTCGAAAATGTTTCGGCGAAATTGTTTTGGCACAAATGGTCTAACGCTTTCGTTGGTTAAATCGCAGTAAAGTTGGACATTGAAATCGGGAAAATAAACTTTCTTTATGTTGAGGGAGTATTCATTTCCGGA
This sequence comes from Adalia bipunctata, assembly GCA_910592335.1. Classification (NCBI taxonomy): domain Eukaryota; kingdom Metazoa; phylum Arthropoda; class Insecta; order Coleoptera; family Coccinellidae; genus Adalia; species Adalia bipunctata. The sequence goes on from OU342957.1 coordinate 18,520,005, forward strand.
TTCGAGGATTTTGCGTAATTCCTCGTCGATTTCTTGCGCGACTGCGAGAGTACGATGGTCAACTACCTCGGAAATTTCTTCGATTCGCGATAATGCGTCGGCTACACTGTTGTCCTGGCCTTTGATATACCGTATATCAGTAGTGAATTGGCCAATATAGTCGAGTTGCCGAAATTGTCGAGGGGAACATTTATCCAAATTTTGACTGAATGCGTATGTGAGTGGTTTGTGATCGGTGAATATCACGAAATTTCGACCTTCCACGGCGTATCTGAAACGTTTTACAGCGTAGTACATTGCTAATAGTTCTCTGTCGTATGCGCTATATTTACGTTGAGCTGTAGATAGAGATTTTGTATAAAACGCTAAAGGTTGCCATGCATGATTTGTTAATTGTTGTAAAGCGGCTCCTATCCATAGAAATCATAATATACTTACTCTAGAATGCTAATTCCTTCGAGTTCCGCTGCGAAAAACGTTCCGCATAGGCAACTGATGCACAATGTGCGCATGCTCACCATTAGGTTATTTCACGTAGAACGATGCCAAGTCCCTAAATATTTTGTCGATCCTATTTTGAGTTCAATATAATTAAACAATAAAAATATTCCCTTGAGTAACAAACTTATTTTATAGCTCATGCGCGACTTCCTACGACTATTAGACACATTAATATCATAAGTGAATTGCAATATTTGTGGAATTGCTGAGAAAATTATAGCAGTAATGTAGCAGGTTTTACTAAAAACATATAGACCGTACAACACCGCTTTTTCTTCCTCACGGCAAATGACTTTGAAATGACCTCAGTGAAAGTTAAGACAGGGACGGTTTCAGTCACAGTTTACTGGTGCTTTAGTTCCTGTATAACAGTATAAACACTGTTATCTTCGTGTTTGATATTCTTCGTGTGCATTTTGGTTTTGTTGTGTGTTGTGTTCGATTTGGATTTTTTCGTATCAGATAAACAATGAACTGTATATTGTTGTGGTGTGATAACAAAGGGAAGATTCCCGGAATTAATTATTTTGGGTACGTATTTAATAAGTTTTTGTATTTTTGTTGTATAAACTCTACGTTACTCAAGGAGCCTATCATTTTCAGCTTGACATAAAAGAGGCATGATGCTTGGATTTCGGCTTTGGGAAGGAATCCCATCGTAGAACATTTGAGTGAGAACTGAGAAGTATGTAATATGTTGCAAACTTTTTTCTTCAGAAGATATATGTAGAGAAGGCAAAAGAATCCAGTTGAGACCGAATGCAGTTCCAAAACTGTATTTACGAAAATGTGATCATATCACAAGGGCGGTCATATATCTTGATTCTGGGGGGGGGCCATTTTGTACAATTACATAAGGTGTCACAATAGTATCTACTATTCCAGAATTTATTCTAAGTGCATTGCCACCTTTGGGGGGGCCATGGCCCCCCCCTTATGACCGCCCTTGTCATATCATTCAACAAGGAAGGTAGGAAACTCACTATTGCTGAAAATATTCTGCCACTTGATCATTAGCTGAAAATAATTCATATTTGTAACTACAATCCCAATGATCCTTGAAGGGATCTGCAGAAGTGGAATAAATATGAATCAGACAATACCTATACATCCATTTTTTACTGTATAAGGTTTTGGATGATGCCCTAATTTGAAATATTCTGAGAAGTATGTAATTTTTTCTCATACACTGTAATTTTTTAAGGCCAGAATGTGTTCTAATTTTTTATTGTATAGTTCTAGGGTCCTACAAAAAATGCCTCAAAACAGAAATATCCCAATTAATGATTCCTCACAGGAAATTGCTGGAAGTATGGATGAAATGGAAGTATGTTTTTTTGATGGTAAGGAAAATACTCCTGGAGTTACTATTTCTTGCAATGCAGAAAGGTAAGACAATATGAATAATAGAGTCTAGGTTGTTTGAATTGAATTATTTCAGTTATTCCAGAAAGTATTTTTTGTGGAATAGCAATGTGTTTTTTGGAATATGTTGGGAATAAGACCTTCCACAACTTGAGAAATGAGTGTAGAAGGGCAAATAACTACTCTGCTCTCATAAGTTAGTGTCTACCATATTATTTTTCCTTTGTGGAAAAAAATCAGGAATTTGCTTTATACTGAACTTATTTATCTATTGATAAATATTTCTAGTTTTGTATGTAGATATTTCAGGTACTAACATCAATCCCCAGTTTCAAAACTTATATATTTTCCAGAACAATATTGAATTTTCAAACCAAAATCATTTCTATGAATTCAGTTACTAACTTCACAAATTGTAATATTACCTATGTCAACTTCTAAAGTAAAGTTCGAAGTTGTATGACTTTCACCAAATTATCAATATATCCAATTTGCTAACAGGAGTCTTCAGTATCAAATGACAAGTAATACTTTGAGATAAAAACAATCATTTTATTTCAGGTCACCCATTAGTTTCACCACTTCCTCTACAGATTCTCCTAGAAGTTTGAGAAGAACTCGAGAAGATACCTCAACTGATAGTGAGGGTAATAAGAGAGAAACAAAAATGATTATACGAGAGATCAAAATCCGACACAACTATTGGTTAGTATTATAATTAAATTAAATTTTGAACTCCAAATGTTCCCATAAAAATCTATATAAAACCTATTGAAAACCATATCTATTATCACACAGTATCAAAAAAAACATTCCTACCTGAAAATTTACATTTATGTATTAATTTAATATTATAGATGTGGAACACTGTAGGTTTTTTTTATGATAAGCTGGAGAACCTTATCACAACAAGAAATTTGATCCAAATCATTAGAGCTATTTTTAGAGATATATTTAATTATTAATTTTTCAGTGCATCACCTTCAAAACTTCTTCGTCAGCTAAAGGCTGCCAATGTTAGGAAAACTTTGGCCCAAAAAAAATTGAAATAGATTAAAGTGAAGGCTAGACGTTTGAAAAGAAGAGTTTCAAGTTTAAAACAAGTTTTATGGAATGTGAAGAAAAAAAATTTGCTTTCTGAGAATGGTATTCATCTCATGGAAAAATCGATCGCAGGAGTACAGTTATTCATATTGAAAAGGTCCATGGAAGTTAGGAAGAAAAAATCTCAAGGGAAACAATATAAACATACGTTTGGGAATGACATCAAAAATTTGCTATGACATTACAATTCCTATCATCAAAGGCTTATTTATATGTAAGAAATACTTTTGATGGTGCTCTTCCATATCTTTTGATGTACTCGTTGTAATTGTATGATGTGAAGGGCAATTTCGTTCTAAATTAAATACTGGGGATAAATAACGTATTAGGTTAGATGAGTATCAATACCCAATTAATAAAAACACACTCCCAATTAGTGCATAATTTTGGAAAACATCTGATTACCATAAACAGGTAATAGCAAGTCAATCTTGAGAGATAGATATATGCTATCGCTGACTTTTTTGTAGAACTACTTAAAAGGTACATTTCCGTCATACATTGTATCCATGTCCACTGTTTAGATTAGAATGAACTATGTATAAAATTGGATAATATATTTTTGTTTCCAATGCTGTAGTGTCCTTGTCTTGACCTGTTCATTTCCCACTTAAGTATGTAAACTATGTGCACCTTTTCATTCATCATGAACTGTTAAACATTTATGATTTACGCTTTGCTTTTCATTCGATTGACACATATCTATCCACTCGCACCATGAGATTGGTTCTTTATATAGAAAAAGAACGCAATTCATTATGAAAAATCATGAAATCTTGTGAGTAAACCATCTTTTACTGGATAATTCGAACTCAAAAATAAAATATATTGAAGTAAAACTTTGCAGTTTCATTCAGATATCAGATTGATTTTGGAATATACTCGGAACTCAAAAAGACAAATGACTTGAAGAATGAATGTAGGTATCAGAATTCACTCATGAAACGATTCAGAGTAATGCATTGGCAGATCTCCAATACATTTTCATGTTTCCACTATCTTCAGGAATACGAAGAATAGAACTGTCCTTTAGGGATATATTAGTATATTCTGCTCATTTGATTTTTCTTCTGTACTTTACCAAAAGATATTCGTTGTTTGTTAACCAGAATTTGTCTTCCTTGATCCTTGAATTATTTTTTTTACAAAAACCGAGTTTCTTCAACGCCTGAAGAGGTTTTGGAATAATGAAGGATTTTCAGTTTATTTTCCAGTCGCTGATGATTCCAAATTTACCATTCGAATAACTGTTGAAAATTATCAATATGTTCAAAACAACTAGTGTCGAATACTATTATGAATTGAATAAATTCAACTGCAACAATAACAGCATAAAATTTCATTGAAGCCGACCCTGTTCAGAAATAACCTAATGGCACACATGCGCATTATGGACCACACTGCAATTTTTACAACACTTTTGTTCAATTGATTAGCATTCTAGAGTAAGTATATATATTATGATTTCTATGCTCCTATCGCGTAATCGGAGGCATCTACCACAATGCTGATTGGTGCGCCAGGGATAGGGTGCGCTAACATAGTTGCGTCAACTAGAGCTTGCTTTACCAAGTTCAAAGCGTTAAGTGCGCTTTCATTCCACGATATCAGCGCGTTTCTTTTCATTTTACCTTTCAATAGGTCGGTTAGAGGTTGCAAGATTTCAGCTGCGTTGGAAATGAATCGTCGATAAAAATTTACCATGCCTAAGAATCTGCGAAGTTGTTTGATATTTTCTGGTTTGGGAAATTTCACGATAGCATCTACACGTTCTGCCAAAGGTTTTATGCCTTGTGAGTTGACAGTATATCCGAGAAAAGTTATTTCGTTAACTCCGAAAACACATTTCGCCGGATTGATTACAACGCCGTACTCATTTAAACGTTTGAACAAAATGTTCAGGTGTTCGTAATGCTGTGTCTCGTTATCCGAAGCAATTAAAAAATCGTCAATGTACGCATAAACAAAATCTAAGCCACGAATTATTTCATCGACAAATCTTTGACAGGTTTGAGCAGCATTACGTAATCCAAACATTGTGTTAACGGCCTCGAAAAGACCGAACGGGGTAATGATCGCGGTTTTTTCGATATCTTCTTCCGCGACAGGAATTTGATGGTAGGCTCTCACTAGGTCGATCTTAGAGAATACTGTCTTACCATACAATTTCTGGGAGAAATCCTCGATATGAGGTGGTGTGTACCTGTCGGGTATCGTCCTAGCGTTTAAGGCGCGATAGTCTCCACATGGACGTAGAGTGCCGTCTTTCTTGGAAACGCTGTGAAGTGGAGATGACCAGGGACTCTTCGATGGGCGAATGACTCCTTGTTCCATCATAACTTCAAATTCCGTCTGGATCTGCTTAAGACGGTCAGGGGCAAGTCGTCGTGCTTTACAATGGATTGGTGGACCAGGTGTCGTTTTTATATGGTGTTTGGTTCCATGCTTAATTGCTTCCTTTCTGAATACAGGTGGCCGAGTAAGTTCAGGGTATTCTTCTAGAAGTCGATGATACACTGATTCGCCATTTACCACTTTCACGGAAGAAACGTCTGTTTTCACTGGTTTACCGTTCGTTGAAAAGTTTGTTATTGAATCGATCAACCGTCGGTTTCTCGCGTCCACTAATAATCCATAATACGACAAGAAGTCTATACCGATAATAGGTGTGTTAACGTCCGCCACTACAAATTTCCACCCAAAACTTCGTCGAAGGGAAAGGTCCAATTTCAACGCGATAGTGCCGTATGTACTGATGCGTGTGCCGTTCGCTGCAGAAAGTTCGTACGTGTGTTTTTGCATCGGTCCCTTTAGGCGATTTCGCGGGTAAACACACAAGTCCGCACCCGTATCGGCAAGAAAAGATACTCTTGTCTGTCTGTCGGTAACGAAAATGCGGCGAGCTTTCGAGTCGTCATCGTGAGCCGCGTTTACGGACGACTTTTGTCGTTTCCCGACGACCAGTTGCACGGCGGGTTGCACTTTTTGGCCTTATTTCCAAATCTGGAGTGGTAAAAACAGAGACCATCCTGCTTTTGGTATTGACCACGGCATGAGCTCTGTTCGCGTTTTCGCCTGTTGGGCGACAATGTTTCAATCAGTGAACTCAATAGTCTTATTTCTTCCCGCAATTCACTAATTTCACTGCAATCTTGGGTCGCTTCCACATTGGTGAATTCGTCGGCGGATTCAGAAGCCATTTTCAACGCACACTTTCGTATCGAAATTTCGTAAACGCAAACCTCCTTTTTTTACACGCGGATCACGTCGGGGTCACCAGTTTGAGGTGTATGCGTTTACGGGAGACATTAAAACACTTGTGGAAACGAAGGAATATGTTTATTCATCAGGAGATCGGTTCTAGTTACAAGAATGTTTCGACTGTCGTCGATAACTGCTAACCAGTTTGAGTAACAACTGTCTGGTTTTACCTATCTGAGGTATTTATATACCTGCCCAATGGGCTCCGTGGACTTGCGCCTGCCAAATCTTTCTAGTCATTCTTGTACCTGAAAGTGGCTGATATTCTTTGAAGGTTTCATGTTATTGCAATTAAAGAATTTCCTTGACGGTAGAGAAAGTTGAGGGTCAAGTCCAAGAATTGTTACAATGTGCAGGTATCTTCTGAATTATGGGGATGACAAACTTGGTTCGGCACGTACACTGTGTCGAATCGCTTTTATCACCACAGATTTTAAGTTTTCTGGTAATTCTAGGGAGTTTTTATGAGAGAATGGGGACTTATATTTCAGCTTATTAACAAAGAGATCGTTTAGAAATTTAGAAATTTTATGAGTTGGGGAGCCTATAGCTTTTGCTTTTTGCTTTTGTTAGGTTTACGAAGTTTAATGAGACACTATAATTTCGGTAATTGTGGGTTTTTTTCTTTCAAAGTATGAATTGACTCGTTGAATTCATGTATAGTTGATAGAGCAGTTTTTAGAGTGCTAGTGACAATGTAGGTAAGTAAATTTTGACAATGGGTTGTTCTTACATTCATCTATATTATTTTCTGTGAAGAAATTGTGTGTCTCCTCCACATATGAATCTTTTTCCAAGATAGCCAGTCCAGCGTTTTTGTCTGCTTTCGTTATAATAAGGTTGTTATCGACAGTAGTATAGCAGGCGGGGTCCTGGGACTGAGGATGGCCATGTCCATCCGGAGCCGAAGAACTTTGAGGAAATTAGCTGAAGAATTGGTCAATGACCAGAAGGGGTTGTAGAAGAAGATGTCACCTATCGAGAGCGGTGAAAAAAAACCTTCGAGAGGTCAATGACCGGAAGAAGTAGTAGACGTGTAGATGACGTCAAAGCTGAAGAATTGGTCAATGACCAGAAGGGGTCGTAGAAGAAGATGTCGCCTAAACGTGATAAGGACCTATTGCCACCTGTCATACTGATGTCACGTGATGGACCTGTCAAATAGTACCTGTCAAAAATGACAGGTGTCAAAAATGACAGGTCTCAAACTTCAAAAGTGATGAAGGACCTATTGCCACCTGTCATACTGATGTCACGTGATGGACCTGTCAAATAGTACCTGTCAAATATTTTCCGATTAACCTGTCAAGACCTGTCAAATTTGGCCCGTCAAGACTGCCCAGATTTATCAAGACTTGCCACACCCTATGACGTAACAATGACCACACCCAATACAAATATGAAAAATCTATTCTTCATCGGGATTCGAACCCAGCTACCTTTAAATAAATAAAATCTAGAAGTCAACGATTGTCAGCATGACCCCACCAGAACTTATTAGATTTTAGCCGGAAAAATTGGTATAGATACAGTTGTTTCGAACTTGATATGAATCGCAGGTTCAAGGTTGAGAATTATGCAATTTTTGCTGACAATAGCAAATGCGAATATGACGGAGGTGAAAGAGTATCTTGCATTTTATTTTGACGAATTCGCAACACAATATGAATAATCAAGTTATTGGATATTATGTGATCGGAAATCAATTGAAATATTAGATATCCTATAGCATTCAATGGATTCATTCTTTTATTCGAATATAGGTACACATGGAGGAATTCAAAAGAAACTTCAATGTTGAAGAAATATTTTGTTTTATTTACATGTATGAATAAACGATAGGTGAGATAATAGGTACATTTTTGTGTGTATGTATGTGAGTGTTGAAACAATTCCATTAAATGATGGTCTGTTGGGGGAAAAGAATAAAAAACTATCTTTGATAAAAAATTTATTTTTTGTTCGAAAACATTGATTTTCTATTCTTTCTCAAATATTGATAAATAATACAATCACAACGACAATCTCCAAAGGATTCACATTTAGAACAGGCCATCCCATCAACAGAATCTTCAGTTGGTTTTTTTCCCATACATTTTAGTGGACAGCAGTAGTATGAACCATCGATGAAAAATTTTCTCTGATTACTCAATTTAATACATTTCGATTGAATATTATTCTTCAAACAATATACAGTCAACCCACAACTTGAACATTCAACATGATTTTTATGAAATATATATTTCTCGGCACCACCAACAACAGCAGATGATTTCTTAAGCAGATCATAATAACACTTCATCATTAAAACAAAAGTAAATGATACTATTGAACAGATGGTTATGAAAATATATACTTCCATATTATTTCACTCAAAGACTTCAAGAGAACGCGACATCTCTTAAAATTGATCCTAGTAGGTTTGTGAATTTCATCAACAACTTGTCTCTTGATACTATCAGCATCATTAACCACAACAGTTTGTTTTTCCTTCATTCTATAATACTAGCTTCTTTCAGTTCTTCTATAAGACTAATAATTTCATTCCTATTGTTACCGGGTTCGATTCAATCAGTCACGCAACCAAACAGGATAAGAATTTCCCTAAAAATGGTTCGGAATGCATCGAAGTGTATGATAAGGATCATATATGCAGTTTGATGCTCAAAAATATTCATTTTTGATTGTGAGAAATAACGAAATGAAAAACAAATATTCAACTCGATTAATTTTATTTTCTCAATATCAATCAATCAATGTCAATATAATTATAATACATCCTTTTTATCTATCCAACTATTGTGTGTAGAATTGAAACCCAACCATTTCACAAAGATCTTGTTTTTGCTTCTCTTGAGGACTTTTTCAACAAGGTACGCATCAGGATACTTGACTTTAAAAAGTTGTTCAGTATAGAATCCACCTTTTATGTTTTGCTTGTTGACATCTTCCAACAAATATGTTGTAGGATTCGTAAGATTAACCTTTTTTATGATGAAAATTTCGGTAGACCAATTAGGCATATATTTTTTATCAAATACACCTCTCATTTTCGATATTCTTACATAATCACCAATGTGAAACTTCGTTTGAACATCACTCTGCTTTATATGATTGTATGCAGTTTTCAATAATAGCTTTTCATGTTTCTTCTTCACTTGCGATGGTTTCATACCTATAGTTCTATGTTTTCTATTATTATATTTTTTAACCAAATCAGGTAAAAAGTCTATCCATCGATAATTTCCACGGTAGTTGAATTCCTTCCACATCCAATTTTTAATAGTTTTGTTTACTCTCTCTACGATTGATGCTTTCTTTTCACTGAAGCTTGAATAGTGGTTAACATTGTATTTTTTCATGAGATCTTGAAAGGTTTGATTGAAAAACTCTTTTCCCATATCTGTCTGCAGGTTTTCAGGTTTTTGTTCATTGAGAACCATTTCAAAGTTATTAGTCACTTCAGATGCAGTTTTATTTTTCAAAGGAAAAGCCCACAAATATTTCGAAAAGCAATTGATTACCATATAAGTATATATTTGAAACCCTTGTTTTCTTTTGCATAAGGAATCATTTCCACTAAATCTGCTTGAAATAAATCTTCAAAAGACTTCAAGAGAACACGACGTCTCTTAAAATTGATCCTAGTAGGTTTGTGAATTTCATCAACAACTTGTCTCTTGATACTATCAGCATCATTAACCACAACAGTTCGTTTTTTCTTCATTCTATAATACTAGCTTCTTTCAGTTCTTCTATAAGACTAATAATTTCATTCCTATGACTATTGTTACCAGCTTGTTCTGATGCAATCAACAATCGTAATCGATCAACAAGTTCGTTTACATCATCCCAGTAGACATAATCAATATTTTTATTAGTCACTTCTTTCTGAAATTGATCGTTATTCCAATTCTTATTCAAAAACCCATATCCAACTGATGAAGATCTAGGTCGAGTAATATCATCATTAATCATAGGATGTATGATTTTCTTGTATTTAGGTAATTTGCTTCCATCAATTTGCTGATTCTCCTTATAATATCTTTTATGTGCATTCGTTTTGAAAATAATTTCTCTATAAGCTTCCAAGTCCTCTTTCTTGAAACCCGTTGGAGCCTTTTTAAAGAGTAATTCGTATAAACCTATAGTTCCTCTATAACGTTTATTATTTAAGATGAAATCACTACCATCTATATAAATTCGAGAATCTCCAATGAAAAAGGTTTCAATTTCATTATCATGTCTTATGCCATATTTATGATCGAAAAGATTAGAAGTATCAGTTAAAAGTTCATTAATATACTTTCTAGGTAAAGGGTGGTATTGTTCTAGATATTCCCTAAATATTATTTTATTATCGATTGATTTGGATGCTTTATCCTCTTGTAAAATTTCATCAACTCCTGATAAATCTTCTTCATCGATTAAAAAACTTTCATCATCATCATCTGCATTGCTGCTGTTGTTCTTCTTCTTGAATGTTGGAACTTTTTTATTGGAGGATTCTGTTTTTTTGCCTGTATCATAATCAACAATTTCTATTTTCGGAGGCGGTGGTGGTGGTTGTGGTGATGTTGTTGAAAAAGATTCTTCTTTTATCGGTGTAATTTTTTCTTCAATAACTTTCAAATGTTTGGTTATTGGATTCAACATAGATTCTTGTAAAAAATCACCATGCTTCAATAAATTCAGCTTTCCTCTTATTATTTTTCTGTTTTCAATTAACCTCTTTTTCAGCTTCTTCTGTTTCTCAACATCGATCCTACTACCTCTCTCTGTCAAACTCTCCATTTCAAAATGGTTCTTCAATCAGCTCATCAACAACAACAGGTATTGAACAGGTTCTGAACAGGTATTAAACAGGTATTAAACAGGTATTGAACAGGTATTAAACAGGTATTGAACAGGTTCTGAACAGGTATTAAACAGGTATTAAACAGGTATTGAACAGGTACTGAACAGGTATTAAACAGGTATGAACAGCTTTTGATCAGATGCCGATCGAGATGTTCCATTTATAGCTGTTCCAAATGAATGAAATTATCAAAACCCACTCTATAACGGCCTTTATCAATATCACAGTCCTTCAAGATGAACAAAAATCCAAACGGATGTTTCCAGCATACAGAACAAATTTTTTTGAACTGTTCGAAAGTCATGTCAGCATTAACATGATCGTTACAGATGTGACGTAGATTAAGATCATCTTGTTTGAATACAGCAAGAGCATTAGCGTTGTCTCTTAAAAGATGTTTGAATATTCGAGCATAACTTTGCACTAGAAAGAAGCAATCGATTTGATTGTGTCTTCCCATACTGAAATAATCCCTTATAATATTCTGCTTTTCTGAAGCAACATCATCGAAAATGAAAATGGAAAATGGAAGAGCCTCAGAAGGTTTCATAAGTTCTTCTCCGTTACTGCAATCAAAGTATCCAATTTCATTGATTGGCTCCAAAAGATTTTTCAGATACACGTATTTAGGTTGATATAAGCTTTTCGAATAAATATAGATATTTTTAAATTTCAACCCATTAGGATGTTCAATGAGACTAATTATAAGGTTCGTTTTTCCACAATTTGATGGGCCAATCACTAAACACCGTAACGTTGTAGGAAACAAAACACTATGTCTTATGGTTTGCGATGGAACCAAATCATTATTTTCAATTTCAAGAGACGTTTTCTGTTTAACAATTTTCATCGTAAATTTTTTAATATTAGAACACAAACACGCGCGCGTAAAACCAAATAACAATAGTAAATGTTTTATAAAGAACCAATACATGACTATTTAAATCAGTCAGTATGATATTGTTCATGAAATAACAACAACAACAAAACATTAGTATGGAAAAAAAATTAACTTGTGGTGGGGGTTTCTTGGATAAAACTCTATTTGCTATTCCATATGAGTTACATCTTCCAGGATATCAGTTTTGTGGTCCTAATACAAAAGTAGAAGAACGTTTACATAGAGGGGAAAAGGGTATAAATGATTTGGATGAAGCATGTAGAGATCATGATATTGCATATTTCAATTCAAAAGACTTGGAAGCACGACATAGAGCAGATAAGATTTTAGCGAAGAGAGCTCTTGAACGGTTTCATTCTAGAAATTCTAGTGTTGGTGAAAAAATTGCATCTTTAGGTGTTGCAGGAGCTATGAAAACAAAAGTGAAGCTGGGAATGGGTTTATCACAAACACAACGACAACGACCCCCATCACAACGAATCGGATGTAAGAAATTATTGTGTCAGTGTAAAAAATATTTGGAAATATTAAGGCTACACTACAGAATACTTTACAGAGAATAATAGAATTTGAATCAGATAAAAATCAAATTGTAAGTAGAAAGAAAAGGATAATCACTGAAAAGAAGAAAACCTCATCCTCTTTGGAACCAATTGAAAATATTTTGATTGGAAATAACATGAATGTTAATGAAGTTGATGTTCATGATACTACCATTGGTGATGAATTTGAACCCACCAAACAAAATTAAATTTAATTAAAGAGAATACTTTTGAGTGTTCTCCTCAGTATACCTATTAATTTCACTCTGTGAAGAGGAAAAAGACATTATCATCATTAGTCCCACATAGCACAGATAAGATTAATATGAAAGTGAAACCTTCTAAATTGGGTGGTAGTGGTGGTGGTAAGAAGAGGAATAGAACTAAATCAAATAAAAAACTTAGTTTTCTAAGTATCAAAAAAAAAATTCGTGATGATTTGAAACGAATCAAACCTAAATCATTATATGGTGGTATATTAGCAGCATTGAAAACAGCTCATAGACATAAAAATAAAATCAAACATCCTACACGAATAGTGAAAATTCCTAAAACTGGAGGTGTCTTGCCACTCATTCCTATATTCGCTGGATTGAGTGCTCTGGGAGCTCTAGGTGGTGGAGCAGCAAATATCTTAAAAGCTGTAAATTCTGCAAAAGCTGCTAATAGAGAACTTGTTGAATCACAACGACACAATAAAACGATGGAAGCTATCGCAATAGGAAAAGGATTATACCTTAAACCTTATAAAAATGGAATGGGTCTTTTTTTAGACAAACGAAACAACCTTTAAAACTTCCTAATAGACCATTGAGCAACATTGATATTGAAACGGTTATGAGAGAGCAGAATGTTAAAGATTTTCGAGGAGTGTTTTCGCGAGATGCTCTTCCCCGAAAAATTAAAAAGAATGAATCGGGAGTTATCAATTTGAATGGGAAACATGAACCGGGATCACATTGGATTGCATACAGAAAGGAAGGTGGAAAAGTTCATTATTTTGATAGTTATGGAAATTTACAACCACCCAAAGAAGCAATAAAATATTTTCATTCAAATGGAACATGTAGAATATTGTACAATCATCATCGTTATCAAACATTCAACAACACCTACAACTGTGGTCATTTATGTATTGAATTTTTAATGTTGAAAACTGAATAAATTGAATATCCAATTATTTATATTTCTTTTACCTATGCTTCTTTAATAATTAGGATTCCTCATCGTCAGGGTTTTACAATGTTGTATTGATTAACTTTTAATGCAATCAATTTTTGTTGAAGTGGTATACAGATGCAGATGTGTATGATTAAGAATCCTATTGTTTTTTTTTCTTTTATGAAAACACTTTAGGAATCAAATCAATTGAAAGCATTTTGGCTTCTATATTTTGATTTATCATTATAATAATGAAGATGATGAGTATGTGGGAGGATATTTTTTTTTCAGTTTTATTTCAACCACTACAGTAACAACATGTCTTATTACTTTTTTTTCTCTGGTCAAGAAACAAATGATCTCTCAGTAGATTTCAATCCACCGATTGTTTTAAGTGAAAATTTTCCTTTTGAAATAGGTCTAACAAATCTTGCAGTGAATAATACTATACCTAATGTTGATGAAACGAACAACAAGTTTCATTTTGAAAATGGAAAAGTTTTAACGATACCAATGGGAAGTTATGAACTCTCTGATATAAGCAAGTTCCTAACAACAGCTCTTAAAAACCCTCAATCATCAATAGGGTTGAATAATAATAATATGAAAGAAGAGATTGTATTACGTTTGGATGCAAACTATAATACTTTGAAGTGCGAATTAAAGTGTACCGAAGGAATCGATTTTTCTGCTGAAAATTCTATAGGTCAACTATTAGGTTTTGAAAAGAAGAAACTTAAACCAAACAAGTTACATCAATCTGATTTTCCTGTGGATATAATGAAAATCAGTATGATCAGGGTGGAATGTAATATTGTTTCAAATTCATTTAATAACGGTAATGCTGTACATACTATACATGCTTTTTACCCCACTGTATCACCAGGTTATAAAATTGTTGAAAGTCCTCAAAATGTTATATATTTACCTATTAATACGCATGTTATTCATAATATTTCCCTTAAAATAGTTGATCAGAATGATAGACCAGTTAATTTTAGAAACGAAGTGATAAGTGTAACATTACATTTGAAAAAATCATCATAATGGTTCTTCGTTTCAACATCCCAAAGCACCATCTTCATCATGATAATCATCATCGTTGTGAACCATACAAATACCATCAACAAAAAAGGACAGAGCTTAGTGTCAAGAAGATTGTTACCGAGTTGACATCGGAAAATAAGACGTTTCTCAAGTCACTTGGTTTCAAACTAAAAAGAAATCATGAATGATGTATTGAATGTTAGGGAAAGTGCAAATCTTGAAAACACCATTACCAATATCGAGTATCATTCGTATCAGTCGTGTTAACGCCGAAAGGAGATTTCTTCAAATTTCAAATTTTCATTTTGATTAGTTTGTCGAATACATATGCAGATGCCGTGACATACACTGAATTTGAATTATTCTTATCGGTGTCGCGACAATGTGTTCAACTGAATAGAAAAAAATTAATATAATATAGATTTTGCTCTCGAATTTCGTAGATTTATTTCGCGTGAATTTCAAAGTTTTCCTTTGCTTCCTAATTGAATTAAATACTCAGTTTCCGAGTAATTTAGTGATTTTGAACTTCTAATAGTGAAGTGTCGCTATAGTTTATTTTGCTTCCGTTTGATGAGACATAAAGAACCATCAAGAACCATTGAGATAGGATATTTGGGCCCCCTCTCTGTACAAGGCTTTCCTCACAAGACTCCCGTCCTCTGGCCAGCTGGACTTCGGAGAATTGTAAGTTTCTTCACATCAGTCCTGACGTCTCAAGGTAAGAAATACATTCTCATTGATGGTTCTCTAATCTCAATTATAAATAAATTAAGCCTCCGAACCAGCCAAATATATAGTCCATTCAATTCTTAACATGGTCCTATCGTGCCAAATTTTGTAGTTTGAATTAATCTCCATTTTTTTGTTAAACGCGCCCTACATTTCATTTTCGTGCTCTCCATTTTGATTCCCGTGCGACGTTGCCTGCTTTTGAATAATTCCCTTCTGAAAGGGAAATCTGTCATCGCAAGTTGCCAGTTCTTATTTTTTTCGTGAATTCTAGGAAAGGTCAATAGGTTCAAGATGACTTCTAAGACGGAACCGATCGATCCTGAACTTAAGAAAGCTCTCAGTAAGCTGATAGCTCAGAGGGATAATCTTTTCGCGACCGTTTCATCCATTTATAATAAGTGCAAATCATATTCTTCTGAAAGTCTTGCCAAAGTTGTCTACTTCGTCCAACAACTTCCGAATTATTCTAGTAAATTTGAAGAAGTTCAAAGTAAAATAGAGGCTCTCAACGAGAATTTGCCTCAGAAGGATCAAATCGAGATCTCTCAAGTACAGGCTTCCTTTGAGGAAATACTAGCCTCCATTCATAGTGTTCGATGTAATTTAGCGAAACAAGATGCAGTTCTGACCACACCGAATACTAACCCTAGCACCAATCCAATATCACAGATGCTTCCCACTATTGCACTTCCTTCATTCGATGGTAAGATAGATAATTGGGTAGAGTTTATTTCCTTGTATAATTCATTAGTTCATAATAATTCGATGATAGACAAAACACAAAAATTTCAATATCTGAAAACCACTCTAAAAAATGAAGCTCTTGCTGTTATCAGTGGTCTTCAATTGATTCCTGATAACTACGATATAGCTTATGATGCTTTAGTTCAGCGATACCAAAATCCTAGACGCATTGCCTCCGTTTATTTTTCGAAATTAATTCAATTCAAGGCTCTTTCTCATTCTTCACTGTCATCGCTCAAAGATTTTTTACATAATCATGAAACAGCCGTAAATTCAATAAAATCTTTAAAGATTCCAGATCTTGCAGATTTCCTGTTATTTTCTTTGGCCTTGAATAACTTAGATTCGAATACCAAACGTGCCTTTGAAAATAAATTGCCTTCAGAAGGCATTCCCACTTATAGACAATTAATCGAGTTTATAACGCAACAAATTCGTGTAATGGAACTTTCCAAAACGTCTGATAGCAATGCACCGAGACCAAAATCGCACGGCTCAAATGTTCTTTTGGTGAACTCTAATGCTTCTTCTGCTTCTGATAATAGAACTTTCGCTTGCCCCTTGTGTAAAAGTTCGCATTTTTTGCATCAATGTTCGCGGTATCAAAATATGACATTGAATGATAAATACAAATATCTCAAAGAAAACTCGCGTTGTTTCAACTGCTTGGGTCGTCATCGGAGAGAAGACTGTAATTCTCGTTCTGTATGCCGCCACTGTAAAACAAATAGACATCATAGCTCCCTACACCCCTCTTCTGCTTCCGCATCTCCCTCGTCTACTCAAAATTCACTTAATGTGACTTACTCCCCTCATGGTCGTGACTCATCTGAACCCATTCAGTCTGTGTCATGCATCGCATCTTCCGGCAGTTCACCTATTCTTCTCGGTACTATAAGTCTTCTGGTTGGAGACGTTACAGGTGTAAAACATGTCCTCAGAGCTGTTTACGACCCAGGCTCTCATATTTCTGCCATCACTAAGTCAAGTGTTTCCTGCTTGGGTCTGAAAATTTGTCCATCAGCTTGTTCGGTCTCAGGTTTAGGTCAATCGAACTTGCGTATTTTTGGATCTGTTGATGTTTCTCTACATTCACGACATTCCGCCCTTGTGGTCAAGGCTCATGCAATCGTTCTCGATAGCATTTCGCATCCGCTTCCTCCTTCAGAACTCCCTGTGGAAGTACGTTCCAAATTCGCGAATTTGCAGCTGGCTGATGATAATTTTGACTCACCTTCGCCAGTAGATATTCTGATTGGAGCTGATTTGCTTCCTCAACTTATGGTTGAAGGAGTTCAATCTATTCCTGGCAACCCAACCGCCGTCAATACTGTCTTCGGATGGGTTCTAGTTGGTCCCACGTCCTCTCAACCTTCAGAATCCTTTGCCACCTCTCTTCATGTACATTGTGACATCAGTTCAGCCCTCCAAAAGTTCTGGGAAACAGAGGAAGTTTCACCTAGTTCCCCGCTCGATCCACTGGATGTGTTGGTCGAAGAACATTTTCTTAGTACCCATTCTCGGGACAAAGACGGGCGTTACATCGTGGCACTTCCTTTCAAACCAAACGCAACTCCCCTCGGATCGAATTGCTCTAGATCACACTCTTCATTCGAACGTCTTGAGCAAAGACTCTCGAAGCAACCAGAAAAATTTAGTTCTTATCAAAATTTCATGACAGAATATCTCCATCTTGGTCACATGTCCATAGCACCCTCTCCTTCTTCTTACATAATTCCACATCACGCTGTCATGAAAGAGGCAAGTTCCACCACAAAGTTGAGAGTAGTGTTCAATGCTTCCGATCCAGACTCGACAGGCATTTCTTTGAATGAGCGCCTTCTGAAGGGTCCAAAACTGCAGTCTGACATACAAGACATTATTTCCGAATTTCGCTTACAAGCCATTGCCTTATGTGCTGACATACAAAAAATGTATCGTCAGACCCTTCTTGTTCCTGATCATAGACGTTTCCAACATATTTATTGGCGCCCTCCTGGTTCAGATTCAATCGCAGAGTTTGAACTGAACACCGTTACCTACGGATTGACCCCTTCTGCGTACTTAGCTCAGCGAGTGCTGAAACAATTGGTGAAAGATGAAGGTGAATGCTTTCCTCTGGCCTCAAACGCCATTAAGAATCAGATATATATTGACGACGTGATAAGCGGCGCCAAAGATGTCGAGACTGCCGAATTATTGAAAAATGAGTTGCGTGAATTGCTGAGTAAAGCAGGTTACGAACTCAGAAAATGGTCAACAAACCATCCTGAACTTCTTTCGAGTCTACCAGCAGATCACAGAGAAAGTCCTATACAGTTCTCAGATGGTTGCGAATCGCTAAAGATATTAGGATTATCTTGGGAACCTTCAATGGATGCATTCACTTTTCATGCCCAACCCTTCAGTTCTTCATGTACTAAACGTAACATCTTATCTTTCATTGCGAAAACTTTTGATCCCTTAGGTTATTTGTCACCTATAACGTTTTTCATGAAGTCAGTACTTCAAAAGTTGTGGTTGCTCAGATTAGATTGGGATTCTCCTGTTCCTCCCTCTGTAGAAACCACTTGGTTGAAATTTGTGTCTTCAATACCTAATCTAAACCAATTAAAAATTCCTCGTTTTGTCACCCCCTTCGCTTATGATTCTGTTTCAATCGTCGGATTTTGTGATGCATCCGAAAGTGGCTACGCAGCAGTAGTTTATTTGTGTTTCGAATCAACTTGTTTCCGTCATTCCTGTTTGTGGCAAGCCAAAAGTAAGGTTGCCCCATTGAAAATCTTGAGCATTCCTCGTCTCGAACTGTCTGGGGCTTGTTTATTGGCTAAATTGGTCAATCGAATTTCAGACAGTGTAACCCTCTCAATTTCAGCCGTCAGGCTATTTTGTGATTCTCAAATTGTTTTGTCGTGGATCAGTACACCTCCCCACTTGTTGAAGACCTTCGTCGCCAACAGAGTGGCTCAAATTGTAGCAGATACAAAAGGCGCTGTTTGGTCTCATGTTCCCGGTCTGGAAAATCCAGCTGATGTAGCTTCCCGTGGTTGCTCTACTGATTATTTTTTGAATGAAGTCAATCTGAGGAATTGGCTGAACGGTTTCTCAATGATGATGGATTCAAACATAAACTGGCCTGAGCCCTTTCGTGTATCTGCAACTTTAGAAACCTTACCCGAAACAAAAGATATTTCAGTGTCCTTGACGACTAACAAAGTGGAACCCACTGAAATATACACGATGTTTGAGTCCAAGTTCTCCAGTTATCTTCGACTTCATCGGGTCATGGGATGGATAAATCGATTCATCCATAATTGCCGCTGTAGAAAAACTTCTTCCGTACTGAGGAAGGAAAGTCTGACTGTGGATGAACTGAACGAAGCCACAGTATCCCTGGTTCGTATTGTTCAACATGTTCATTTTTTTGCGGACTTGAATTCCCTTTCTAAAAAACATCCCCCTTCCAAACGACTGCAATCTCTCACTCCCTTTTTAGACTCACGCGGTCTTCTCAGGGTGGGCGGTAGATTGAAATTTGCTAAATTGGATTTTGATTCAAGGCATCCATTTTTGCTTCCTAAATCATGTTTTCTGTCAACCCTTCTATGTAAGCATTTTCACTTAGCCTCCCTCCATTCTGGACCCAACAATGTTCAGGCTCTGCTACGGAGAACATTCTGGATACTCTCCTCTCGTGCCCTCATTCGCAAGTGTATCCGACAGTGTAAAACCTGTTTCAGGTTCCGAGCGTCCTCTTTCCAACCATCTATGGCAGATCTTCCAGCATCGCGCGTCACTATCTCTCGTCCTTTCAACACTACCGGTGTTGACTTTGCCGGTCCCTTTATGGTTCGCGATACTAGACTCAGAAAATTTCGAACCACCAAAGGATATCTTGCATTATTTGTATGCGCATCAACCAAAGCAGTTCATCTGGAATTTGTTTCCGAACTCACTGCTTCCGCCTTTCTGGCTTGTCTTGCACGTTTCATTGCAAGACGCGGTTTACCCTCTGAAATTCTTTCTGACCAAGGCCGAAACTTTATCGCTGCTGCAAAGCAACTGAAAGAGGCCTATAGCTTCTTATTACAACATCGAAATGAAATTGCGGACTTTCTTGCTACACGAGAAGTACGATGGCGTTTCAATCCTCCCTACGCCCCCAATTTCGGCGGACTTTGGGAAGCTGGTGTGAAATCCGCCAAATCCCTTCTCTTACGCATGATTGGTAAGGAGCTTCACACGTTCGAAGAATATAGTACCATATTCTGCCAAATCGAGGCGGTGTTAAATAGCCGTCCATTGTGCCCTTTGTCTGATGACCCAGCAGAGTGTAATTACTTGTCTCCGGGACATTTTCTTGTTGGTACGCAGCTTTTGGCCGCGCCTGAATTTCCCTTACCTGAGAGAATGACTGTTCGTGATAGATGGACTCGTCTGAGACAGGTGGTACAAGCCTTTTGGACACGATGGTCAAAACAGTACCTGAATACTTTGATTCAGAGGCATAAGTGGACTAGTTCCACAATTCCTAAAATAGGTGATGTCGTTTACATCAGGGATGTCCATACTCATCCGTTAAGTTGGCCTATGGGTCGTATTTCAGAGTTAAATAACTCCCAAGATGGTATCCCCCGAGTAGCTGTGGTCAGAACTGCAACTTCGAGTATTTGTCGTCCTGTCAACTGTCTTATACCGTTAACAGGTGAATAGTTTCCATTTTAATTAAAACTATTGATTCCCCTTTTTTTTGATGTTTCTATTCAATTTCAATTCACTGCATCCATTGTTTTTTTTATCATTTTTATTAATTCTTTAAATTTATAATTATAAATTTGGTGGGCGGTATGTTAACGCCGAAAGGAGATTTCTTCAAATTTCAAATTTTCATTTTGATTAGTTTGTCGAATACATATGCAGATGCCGTGACATACACTGAATTTGAATTATTCTTATCGGTGTCGCGACAATGTGTTCAACTGAATAGAAAAAAATTAATATAATATAGATTTTGCTCTCGAATTTCGTAGATTTATTTCGCGTGAATTTCAAAGTTTTCCTTTGCTTCCTAATTGAATTAAATACTCAGTTTCCGAGTAATTCAGTGATTTTGAACTTCTAATAGTGAAGTGTCGCTATAGTTTATTTTGCTTCCGTTTGATGAGACATAAAGAACCATCAAGAACCATTGAGATAGGATATTTGGGCCCCCTCTCTGTACAAGGCTTTCCTCACAAGACTCCCGTCCTCTGGCCAGCTGGACTTCGGAGAATTGTAAGTTTCTTCACATCAGTCCTGACGTCTCAAGGTAAGAAATACATTCTCATTGATGGTTCTCTAATCTCAATTATAAATAAATTAAGCCTCCGAACCAGCCAAATATATAGTCCATTCAATTCTTAACAAGTCGTATACAGCAGGAGAAGTAAAATACAATGACGAGTGCAGAATAGTGATACAACAACAAGAATTACTAACAGTACCAGGTGAAAGTTATCTTCAAATTCAGGGTAAAATACTGAAATATGGAGGAACAACTGAGGAGACTTTGAAAACATGTCATTTGTCAAATAATTTTATTACATTCCTATTCGATGAAATACGTTTGGAATTGGGTGGTGTAATCGTGGATAGAGTAAAGAACCCTGGAATCACATCATCAATGAAAGGATATGTTTCTTATACACCAAACGAGAGTACGGCTCTTATGAACGCAAGTTGGTGTTGTAATAGGAGGGCTAACTTGAAAGTAATAAAATAAATATCCCTTTGAAAATTAGGACTTGAACGTTTCTTCTTTTCCGTAATAATTCAGTAATATTTTCAACACCCTTTATTTTACTCGGGAAATCTCCCGAGAGAAAGCCCAATGATTTAATTGATCGATTTAAACTTCGGGAACTCAATACCCCGGTGATAAAAAATTATTGAGACGGTTATCAAGGCCTATACAGGATATCTGGCGAGACGTTAACGATTAAAATTGTTACTTTTTCGGTTCAAATTTCGTCTGCAACAGTGAAGATAAGGAAATTATGGTTCCACGAACTCAGCGCTGAGAATATGCTACGTTGCTGGGAACCAAGGTATTTTTCGACACAGCATTTCCCAAACCGATGCATGGGAACTAAGAGGGGTAGGGAAGCAGAAAAGTCTTCAATTTGATTGGTTCATGAAAACAAAGATGGAAGAAATATTGATTTGATTGGTTTTGAAGCATTGACGGAAGAAAAACCTTTAATTTGACTGGTTTTTGGAGGAGACGAAGAGGGGAAAATCTTCGACTCGCTCGGGGGACGAAAACGACAGTTGCTGGTGGAACCTCGAGGCGGAAAGGTTTCCAGTACTCGCGAATATGGTTACGAAAAAAATTTAGGTTGATATGGAAGTTGCGGAGTGGAGTAACTGCAGAAGTCTCAAACGGGGAGATTCTGAGTTGACTCGTTTGATATGTTTTTAGTACGGTTTTAAGGAAGGTTTTAGGTTAATTTTTGTGAAAAACGTGTGGGTGCCGTGTCTTCGTACCTAATCTGTCTGTTTCAGGAAAGAAGCAACGTCGTAGAACATCCTCCTAGGTTCATCATTTTTGGGATTATTGGTCCAGGAAAAAGGTCAGATAAATTGTTTATGCTTAGCTTGTCCGCCCAAATTATATGTTTAGTCCAGAGTCCTGAAATCTTCTAAAAGTCATAGTTTCATATTTTTCGTATATTCTTTGGAGCGTATTATTATTTTTGTAATCACCCTTAAAAAGTCGAAGGTTTAAGTGGAGTTTTTTTTTCTGTTGAGAAAACTCAGGTTTATTTGAAAGATTCCGGGGAAACTATTGTTGAGTTTCCCCTTTTCTATGTGAAGTTTAAGAGGGATTATTTTCCGTTTTCTTGTTTGGGTATAGAAAGTTTTGTAAATTCTGGTGGTTATTATTTTTGGGGTTATTTTGAGAAGCCCTTTTATTTCTGTCGATAACATGGATATAATAATTTGATATTTGGAATTCACACTGATGTTGATTTAATTTCGATGAATAGATCTGCCTTTGTAATTTAAAGCTAATTCAACAGTTATACTTGATGGGATTATTTACTTTTGAATTAAGAAATATCTGAACATTTGATAATTTGAATCATTTGATTTAAGTAACACATATCTAATTTGGTGAGAATTTGTTTAAGTTTGATTTGGTTTAATATACGTCTTAAATTTAATCTAAAAGGTTTTCATTTACCATCCCTCTCCCTAGAAAATAATTTTAAACACTAAGACCCGACCCAAGTGCGTTGGGCCGATCCCACACTTTCTTCCGTCGGAAGAAAGAACTTCAAAATTTTAATTAACATCTTTTATTTTTCTTTAAGTAATAACACCCTTGATTGGCGGAAAGCCGCTCTTCTGTCCAATCACCAAGAGGGTGCTTTTTACATATGGTGACAGCGGTGGGATTGTGTTTAATTTTCCGGGGGAGAGTTTTTCTTTTGTAATACGTTGGATTTTCCGGCAGATAAAAAGTCTTTTTGGTTTTGTGTATGTTGCATCAGTGTGAATATAAAGATTACTAGAGTTACATGTGTTAAATTTTTCAAGGGAGGTTTTTAGAGAGATTTTTGAGAAATTTAGAGAAATTTTGAGGTATAAGGAAATTTTATCTTGTTGTTTTTATGGGTGATCGACGCAGTGTGTATTGACTTGTTGGAAGATTTCCGGATGAAGGTTTTCAGGCACTTATTGATTTTAATTTGAATTGAATTATTTTCTTTTGAATATATACTTATGCCTACGAATTCGAGTTTATGTTTTAAAAATTGCGATTGGTAGGAACAGAGTTCAGGTTTGAATTAAAGTGAAGTAAAATTATTGATCTAAAGATTTTTGTTTTGAGATATTGAAGAATTGAGTAGATACAGTTGGTTTTTCTTCGAATAAATTCAAGTTTTCTTTTTTTTGGAACTATTATAGAACAGTTCATATTTCTGTGATGTTCTATCATTTTATGTGAAGGATTTTTGATAGAGCCAAGTTGATATCGAGGTTTTAAGACTTTAAAGAAGTATTAGATTCATTGCGGTTTTATAAGGGAAGAAGGCATAAGTTTTTCTCTTCCAGGACGTTTCTTTTTTTTTTCAGGACATTGTTTTTCTTTCAGGACATTGTTTTTCTTTTTCAGGACGTTGAATTTTCTGATTATTGAATGTGTACGATCAAGTTTTCTGTTTCAGGAGGGTTATGAATTATTTTTTTTGAATTTTGCTTTAATTGATTGCTTTCAGTGAAAATATTGATTGAAATTTTTGATTGATTTTATTTCAGGGAGTATTATATGAAAATTTTTCTTTTGGTTATTCTATCCATTTATTTGATTTTGTTTGAAGGTGTTGGTTTTTCTATTTGCGATATAGCGGATCAAATTTTGTTTCAGGAGGGTTATTTTTGTTATTTTTTGAAAATTATTGTGCTTTTATCGATTGATTGAAATTTTTGATTGATTTTCTTTCAGGGCGTATTGCGTGAAAATTTTTGGTTATTCTATCCACTGTTCCGATTATTCGCGACTTCGTTTGACGATCGAAAAATTTTGCTTTTATAAAATAATATCACTCGGTTTTGTTTTGAGTTTGACTTGGAGAATAAGTGAACTTGGCTTTCCTTGCTCTAAGTCGACTTTGAAATTTTGGGAAACATTTTGATAGAAGGAAAATTTTTAATTTTTTTTTTCAAGTTGGGTTATTTTGAAGGTTCAAGAATCGGGAAAAGTTTAAATTTGGTTAAGACTTTAGTAAAAGAGCCGCTGATCGTGACCTTTTGAGTTCCAGAAAAGTTAAATAGAATTATTCTTTATTTCAGGAGGTTTTGTGTATTTTTCTTTTTCAGGAATCCGACACTTGGTAATTTTCTCGTTTTTTTGGGGTTGCGTCAATTTTTTTTTTTTTTCTTTCAGAGTTTTCTTTTTCTTTTGAATTTTTGGTGTGTTGGTCTGTTTTTGAACTCGTTTTCAGGTGATTTGTTTTATTTTGGGTGTTTCGAGTAAGACTGTATGAATCGGAATTATTAGGGTATCATTTTGCTATTTTTTTTTTATTCGAGAAATTTAAAGTCATAATCTTGAGCGTATTTCAGTCCTGTTGAAATTGAAAGTTGAAAATCTGAAATTATTCATTGCTTTGGAAAGTAAATAATTTATTGAGTACATTGAAAAATCATATTTTGGTTACGATAATTGGGTTCTGGTTAAATTTTTGAAAAATGGCTTAACCAGTTGGTGCATCCAACATGAATGTTCCCGCGGGTCACATAATACCTAGGTACTCGCCAGGTATGCTATCGACTACTTTAGAGTGTTTTTATGGGAAAGACGCAACGAGGTATTTTGAACAATTAGAGTTGCTGGGAAAATTATACGGATGGGATGAAAAGGTCTTGCTTATCCTTCTCAAACTTAAGCTCGAAGGCGAGGCTTATAACTTTTTCAAATCCGATGCCACCTTTGACATCCTGAATTATAATGATTTAAAGAATAGGTTTGTTAAGAAATTTACGAAGATAAGGTTGCCGGGAGAAAATCAATGGATTTTGAGTCAATGCTATCAGCGTCAGGACGAGGATGTGTCCTCGTTCTGCACTAGATTACGCACGGTGGGAGCAAATTTATTGAGCGAGGATCTGGCCGGAGCGTTAAGGGATGAAGAACCTGGAATAAGGAAGAAGAACCGGGACTTAATATTGAATCAGTTCAAGATAGGACTGAGAAGGGACGTAATGAGGGAAATTGGGATTTACTTATTGAATGAGGAAAACTTGGACCTGGAAAGGGCAGAGGAATTAGTTAGGCTACAAGAGACCACCAGTAGAATGTTGCAAGGGAGGTCGGTAAATATGAGGGTATCGACAGTTGACACCGAAAAAGTGTGTCAACTGTGCGATAAAGAAGGTCACACCGCGAAGGGGTGTGGAAGTATTAGGCAGAACCGAAGAAATGGGGAAAGAGACAGCTGGAGGACATGCCATTCTTGTGGCCAAACAGGCCATTTCGCGAGGGATTGCTGGAATATCAATCAAGAAGGAAAATTGACACAGGGAGTGTGTCATAATTGTAACAAGCAGGGACATTGGGCAAGGGAGTGCCCTAACAAAAGTACGGATAGAGGACAGGAGCCAAAAACGTACTTTGGCATCCAATTAGGGAGGAAGAAAGATAAAGAGGAACAAACCTGTATGGAAGGTGAGGAAATAGAGGAGATTACCGAAGTGGTACAACGAGGAAGTACAAGTTTAGGAGACCACTATCCCAGGGAAGTCTCTCACGAGGACAGTGGGAAAATGGAACGTTTTGACGTGCAAGGGAAAGTCCGGGAGGACATTAAGGAAAAAGTAGTAAAGGTCGAAGCATTTAGGGAGTCCGGTACCCAGATCGAAGGTCCCTATGAAGTTAGGGATCTCATTAGGACTGGAAGGAGGAATACCAGTGTTAGCACCCAGACGGAGGGTGCCGAGGGAGCCGACAGCAATGGGCTGTCGAAGGGTGACACCATAAGGGAATGGAATGGTGACGTCACCAGGACGAAGGAGGATAACGAAGGGGAGCTTCGTTGGAATCGAAATTCACTTTCGACACTGGGTACCGATGGGAACAGGAAGAAAGGCGGAGACTGCGCCGATGGTTTAGGAACTAAGGAACATGTTAGAAGGGAATTAACCATAGAGGAAGATCGTACCTGGGAAACCGACGTTGTGTTGATATCTGCGTTTAATATCTCCACGCGTTCGGAATTGGTGGTAAAGGCCAAACTGAGGAAGGAGATAAAGGGGACGGACATAGTCTGCGAACCCATGGAGTTGGGTATCGCTCAAGTATATGTCGCAACCTGTCCCACGAAAAACAGGGAAAATACGGTGAGGAAGAAACAGAAACTCGTAAAAACAGTGAGTTACGAGAAGAAACGATCGGTAATGGAAACCATACCATTACGACGATCTTCGAGGGCAAGGCGCCCTCCGGACCCAGGGAAAAACTGTCCAGGAATACGGGTAGCGAGAAGGCAACTCTTCAACAGCCTTCCAGGAGAAGTGAATCGACTCCTGCCCATTTCGTTAGATTCTAGGGACTCACTAGTCAGGAATTCGGGTAGCGAGAAGGCAACTCTTCAACAGCCTTCCAGGAGAAGCGAATCGACTCCTGCCCATTTCGTTAGATTCCATGGATAAATTGGACCGGAATTCGGGTAGCGAGAAGGCAAGTCACCGACGGCCTTCTAGGAGACATGAATCAACTCCTGCCCATTTCGTAGATTCCAGGGGCTCACTGGCCCGGAGAGCCATCGTCTGAAAAGGGTCCCTGTTCTGGGTTACGAACACCCCCCCAAATAATTTTTAATTTTCGAATTTCGCAACAGTTGAATTAAGTCTTTAAGTTTTTATATATTTTTTCGAAATCTTTCTCTTCTAACAGATTTTAGTGATATTCAATAGATTTGAGGAATGAGCTGAAGTGTAAAGTACGGGTTGCGGAAATTATTTTTGAGATCATAATTTTCTTGATAAAATGTTGCGTTTTGTGTTCCACAACAAAAGGCAAATATGTGTGAAAAATTCGTGGTATTCTTCCTCGGATGATTAGGAATGAATCATGTAACTTATCATAGGAGGACGAATAGGGAAGAAAAAGGGATTCATATTTATGTTAAGTTATGTCTTGAGTTGTGAAAAGGATTCCGTAATACTAATTAGAAAAATTGTGGAAGTTTTAATTTTTGTTGATGTTGTTGTATTTGTAAATTTTATGTAAAACAGGTTTCAAGAGGATCCAAATCAATTAGCAGTATGAAAAAGGTACTGACCTAAGCCAGAGGAATGACCTTATTCGCAAACGTAAACAGTGCTGAAACGCTAATCGCGTACGCGTGTGCGAAGATAAACATTGAGATAATGTGTCGAGATAACTTGAGTGATTACGCATTGCGGGATGCATAGACGTAGCTTAATTGTGGCCGAGGGTATAATTAACTTCATTTACCGATTGAAAGCCGTGGAAAATATTATCGTCAGACGAGTAGCAGGCTGCAGGATTGGAGACCACTGACCAAGGCTTCTCAACGATTCACGTGTTCAACCCGGAAGAAATGAAGGAATTGGCCCACAATACAGCCAGACAATTATGGGGTTGGTTCACCGATATCGGCATGTTTATGAGCGGACTCATGGGTTTCTATGCGATATTCCGAATCATAAAGTATGGAATAGGGGTTGTATTAAATGGATTACACCTATATGAGATTTTTGGATGCGGGATAACATTGCTGGCCAGTTTATGGAACACATTAACCATGTGGATTATGAGTCGACACAGAAATCGACAAGAAAACGCGACAAGAAGTACCGATACCGAGGCGAACTTAACAACAACAACAGGGAGATCACCCGGGTTGTACCCTGTTTTGAATACGAACGGCGCGCATTGGACAGAGGGAGCAAACGAAGGTCGCGAACCGGGTATGTGTTCAGTGTAATTGACATTCCGCGCAGCATAGTAAACATTGACATCAACACCAAAGTGCGGTACGCTAGTTACGAGAGACTAGGTCGTCGAGTATCTTCGAAAGGTCGTTCTCGAGGTGAAGGTCAGTCCCTATCTCTGGAGGAAATAAACATAGGGAGATGGTCAGAGCCGGACTAAGGAGATTTTGTTGTGACCGCGGGTGAAATTTTGAAATTCGAGAAATAGACACTTATAGACTCCATTTAGGAGAAGTGAAAGGTGAAAGGCAGGATTTGCTTAATTTTCTTTTTTTTTTGGACTTGATTTATGAGCATTATGTTTTGCTGTATCGAACCATGTATTTTTTTTCGATATTGTTTATCTTAGACTTGGACTAAGTAGTTGAGTCAGAATGATGTTTAGTTCTAAGGCATGTTGCATGAGAGTTAAGAGTTCTAAGTTTGGTATATTCAAGTTGTATAACTGTTAGAATGTTTTTAATGGAAGGCAATGGACTATTGGACTATTGAGGAATGAGGGTAAGGGAAAAGTTATGGCAACCGATGCCAAAACTTTTTCAAAGGGGAGGATATTTGTAATAGGAGGGCTAACTTGAAAGTAATAAAATAAATATCCCTTTGAAAATTAGGACTTGAACGTTTCTTCTTTTCCGTAATAATTCAGTAATATTTTCAACACCCTTTATTTTACTCGGGAAATCTCCCGAGAGAAAGCCCAATGATTTAATTGATCGATTTAAACTTCGGGAACTCAATACCCCGGTGATAAAAAATTATTGAGACGGTTATCAAGGCCTATACAGGATATCTGGCGAGACGTTAACGATTAAAATTGTTACTTTTTCGGTTCAAATTTCGTCTGCAACAGTGAAGATAAGGAAATTATGGTTCCACGAACTCAGCGCTGAGAATATGCTACGTTGCTGGGAACCAAGGTATTTTTCGACACAGCATTTCCCAAACCGATGCATGGGAACTAAGAGGGGTAGGGAAGCAGAAAAGTCTTCAATTTGATTGGTTCATGAAAACAAAGATGGAAGAAATATTGATTTGATTGGTTTTGAAGCATTGACGGAAGAAAAACCTTTAATTTGACTGGTTTTTGGAGGAGACGAAGAGGGGAAAATCTTCGACTCGCTCGGGGGACGAAAACGACAGTTGCTGGTGGAACCTCGAGGCGGAAAGGTTTCCAGTACTCGCGAATATGGTTACGAAAAAAATTTAGGTTGATATGGAAGTTGCGGAGTGGAGTAACTGCAGAAGTCTCAAACGGGGAGATTCTGAGTTGACTCGTTTGATATGTTTTTAGTACGGTTTTAAGGAAGGTTTTAGGTTAATTTTTGTGAAAAACGTGTGGGTGCCGTGTCTTCGTACCTAATCTGTCTGTTTCAGGAAAGAAGCAACGTCGTAGAACATCCTCCTAGGTTCATCATTTTTGGGATTATTGGTCCAGGAAAAAGGTCAGATAAATTGTTTATGCTTAGCTTGTCCGCCCAAATTATATGTTTAGTCCAGAGTCCTGAAATCTTCTAAAAGTCATAGTTTCATATTTTTCGTATATTCTTTGGAGCGTATTATTATTTTTGTAATCACCCTTAAAAAGTCGAAGGTTTAAGTGGAGTTTTTTTTTCTGTTGAGAAAACTCAGGTTTATTTGAAAGATTCCGGGGAAACTATTGTTGAGTTTCCCCTTTTCTATGTGAAGTTTAAGAGGGATTATTTTCCGTTTTCTTGTTTGGGTATAGAAAGTTTACTTGGTATTGTAAATTCTGGTGGTTATTATTTTTGGGGTTATTTTGAGAAGCCCTTTTATTTCTGTCGATAACATGGATATAATAATTTGATATTTGGAATTCACACTGATGTTGATTTAATTTCGATGAATAGATCTGCCTTTGTAATTTAAAGCTAATTCAACAGTTATACTTGATGGGATTATTTACTTTTGAATTAAGAAATATCTGAACATTTGATAATTTGAATCATTTGATTTAAGTAACACATATCTAATTTGGTGAGAATTTGTTTAAGTTTGATTTGGTTTAATATACGTCTTAAATTTAATCTAAAAGGTTTTCATTTACCATCCCTCTCCCTAGAAAATAATTTTAAACACTAAGACCCGACCCAAGTGCGTTGGGCCGATCCCACACTTTCTTCCGTCGGAAGAAAGAACTTCAAAATTTTAATTAACATCTTTTATTTTTCTTTAAGTAATAACACCCTTGATTGGCGGAAAGCCGCTCTTCTGTCCAATCACCAAGAGGGTGCTTTTTACAGTGTCCATTCGATGATGTTAAAGGTTATGATAAAACCACTGGCATGTTTGATGTTTGTTTGCCTTTATCCTCAGTTCTTGGATTTGCTGAAGATTTCAAAAAAGTTTTATTAAATGTACGACAAGAACTTGTTTTGATCAGAACAAGTGATGATTTTAATTGTATGTTGGAACCTGCTGGTCTTGAAAAAGGAAAAATAACACTAAACAAAATAGTTTGGCGAGTGCCTCACTATACAGTTTCTGATTATGAAAAATTGAAATTGCTTGAAATAATTGAGAAAAATATACCACTCTCCATTTCACACAGACGTTGGGAATTGTTCACTTATCCTGCTTTACCTCTGAATCATAATTTTACTTGGGTATTGAAATCTTCAACATTTTTAGAAAAACCTAGATTTATTATTTTTGGGTTCCAAACGGAAAGAAAAAATAATCTTAAAAAAGATGCGAGCAAATTCGATCATTGCAAATTGCAAAACATCAAATTATTCTTAAACTCTCAGTCGTATCCATATGAAAACTTGAACTTGGATTTCAAAAAAGAACAATATGCTATTGCTTATGATATGTATACCAAATTCCAAACATCATATTATTCCAACAAGAAAATGCTCTGTGAACCTTTGTTGAATCCTAATCAATTCAGGGATGATGCTCCTCTCATTGTAATCGATTGCTCTCACCAATCGGAAATTATCAAACAAGGAACTATCGATGCACGTCTTGAGTTTGAAACGAAGGGTGATGTCCCACCCAACACATCAGCTTATTGTTTAGTCTTACACGAACAGTTCACAAGTTACGAACCGCTCACTGGACGTGTCAGAATTGCCTAACAAATTAACAAAAATGTTGCTGGTTGATGTACAAGGATTCCATTATGGAAGTTGTGGAGAGTTTTTGTGCAAGGAAATTGCTGTTTTAAATACAGAAAATGATGGGTATGCATTTGCACTTGTTAAACTTCCATTTTCTCTTGAAAACCTCTCCAAACGACTAAAGAAAATAATGGAATGGCAAACTAATACTATTCATGGATTGGAATGGAAAAACGATCAAGAATCTATATCTCTGGAAGAAGTGGCACAATTCATACAAAATTGCATCGATATGAATCAACAGCAACAACGTCCTCACTCTGATGAATTTTATGATCATACAAGAATAACTATAGGTGTGAATGAAAAATGGAAAGTTGATTGGTTAAAGAAGATATTGAAAGACAGTGCTCCAATATGTAACTTGAAGGAAGAAGGATGTTTTTCATTTGATAAATCAAGAGAAATCTTTAAATCCAACCATTGTTTATTACATTTAGATAACAATTTGAATTGTGCTCTTGAGAATGTTTCTCATTTGAAATGTTGGTATTTGCATTGTAGGTCATAAAAAGGGAAATAAATTAAAAAAATTGAAAATAAAGTTGTTTTTTATTATTTTTTCTGTTTTTTAAAATAATTTTCAGTATCTGATATAATGTATTCCTCTACATCTTCTAATGAAATCTGTGTTGGCTCCAGTGTCAGCATTCTTTTAGTAGAAGTGGACAGTTCTAAGGTAGCCGCAGCATCCTCCTCATCCTCCTCGATACGGAATCGGTATCGTCGTATCGCCTTTTCTAAAATGTTGAATTCTTCTTCGTTCTCCATCTTCGTCCGGAAGTATTTTACAGGTAAATTCCCGAATTTCGAACGAAGAGTCTTTGTTCTTGGTGTGTATGATAGGTGAACAAATACTTTGCTCCCTATCGTCTTGATTTTCTTGACACCGTATCTATAAAAAAAAATTATTATTTAGAAACGAATGAAATTGTATAGATTATCAATATCATGTGGATGAGGATACTTACTGAAAAAGATGCTTCAGTAGAACTTCCACCATTCTCAAAGGACAATTGTCTCTATCGGTGGAGAATACAACCAATGTACTAGGAATAGTGGCCATTTTTTATCACTTGATGATGTTGTTGATTATGATGACTTAAGAAGAAGCAGTTAGATACTGAATTAGAACACGGATTTCGCCTCCATTTATTTGAAATTTTAATCTGTCAAATTGCACAAATTCATATCCCTATTCATTTAGGATATAATTGCAATTAGCAAAATTTACATTGTTGCAGAGATTGAATTTCAATTAATTAATTATACCTGTTCGATATATTCAAACGCTGTTGCTGGGCCAGCAAATTTTGATGACTTGTTCATTTAGGATATTTCGAACATCAACTTAGTTCTCAAGCATTCTCGTGATTGCGTGTGTGTATACCTCTTGATAAAAAAAAAGGTAATGATTATTTTTCACTTAGGATCTAAAATATTGGTATTTCTATTCTCATAGATCTAAATATTATTCGTTCTTTCATAGAGAGAGAGATGGATTTGAAAAAACTCGATCATTGGTCTACTGAGGCTGTGAAAACTCTCGAAATGGTGAGTAGGTTAATAAAAAGAAAAGAGGAATATAGAAAATATATAAACTATTCTAAAAAATTTATTACTTTAATCTCTCGATCGATTAGAAGAAAATATGATTGTGTTGATAATTTTTTGAAATTAGAATCAAATTTAAGTATCCTTAAAAATTTTCGACAAACCTTTCAAATTAGAATGAATCAAGTGAAAAATAAGCGGAAGGAAATTATTTGGCAAAATATCGAATCATGTTTCAAAAACAGAATCAAATCCGGAATAATTACTAATTTGAAAATAAAAGACCCTCATGAATTTCTAAGGAAATGTTTCAGAAGCTTCTCTATTCACGTTAAAAAGGAATTGAAAGAATCTCTGATTAAGGTGAACACAACTTTTGCTGGTTTGTTTGTTAAACCGCAAACATTAGAAAAATCGTTTAAATTTTTTTCCACTCAGAATGAAATAATTGATCAGGTAACAAATTTGAAAAAATGGTATGAGGAGAATGTTTCAGATAAAGTTTTGAAAAAATTGGAATCATTTCAAGAAGTAGATAGTGGATGGAGCTTGTATGAGATTTTATATTTGAAGGTTAATATTAACAAATTCAATCCTATCGGTGTTGGTATATCTACTTTTGTTGAGTTGCCTGCATTCATCAAAAACACAAAGAGTGTAATAAATATCCGAAATGACGATGTTTATTGTTTTCTCTGGTCCATCATGGCTGCACTTTTTCCTGCACCAAATTATAAAAAAGTAGACCGTATATCATCATATCCCGATTTTAGAAATCATTTAAAATTTGAAAATATAAATTTTCCTATTCGATTGAATGATATACCAAAATAATCAAACACGGTACTTCAGTGTGGGTATTTATTTATGTAGAAACCGAGCGCTTTCGACAAATTGTCATCATCAGGGTTTCCTGGAAGGGTAGCAATGGTTATTACAAAGCAAGTAAAAGAAAATTAGATAATTACCCGTCCAGGAGTAGTACTACAGGCGGCATGCGAAAGGGTCAAGTGTACAACAAATATGTATGGTGTTAAACAACAGATCAGATTAAATAAATAATTTACAAATCCAGTTTACGCCAAAAGGGAACATACGATATGAATATATCTGTCACCCACTGTCACGACATCGAGATGTCAACATGAAGTATGACAGACGAGTGATAGGCAAATATGGTGGAGTCGCCCTACAAAGGCAGAGGCGCAACGTGGATGCGGACGTCACAAAATAAATAAAATAAAATACAACGCGAAAAGCGCAGAACAAACACAACGCTGACAGAACGCTACAATTGCACATGCCGAAATAAAAGAACACCGTCTTTATCGTTAAAGGATTTTTCTTTGTCCGAAAATAGACTACCGTGGGAGTAACCTCTTGAACAGTGGGGTGAACACGTTATTGAGGTTGACTTGGGTATTCACGCAGTTGTTGTTGGACTGCATCTCCCTACATATCTCGAGATCTTCGAATAGGTTCATCTTGACGTTGTAACCATTGCTCGTGATGTTGTGCAGAATTTCGGAGTTAGAACTTGGGCTGAATTGGTGACGAGAAAAGGCGAGATGATGTCCAAACGTTGACAGTTGGGGTCTGCTCAGATGTTCCTTTATTCTAGTGGTGAGTTTCCTCCTGGTTTGGCCAACGTAGGAAGTGTTGCAGTCACCGCAGTTGAGTCTATACACACCGCTTCGGTCCAATTTCTCGACGGTATCCTTCGAGTTCACTAGCAGGGATCCCAACGAACGTACATTCGAGCAGGAGATCTTAAATCCATCAGCTGATCGCTCGAGGATGTGGGATATCGCCTCCGATAAGTGGCCCATGTATGGCAGAGAGCAGTACTTCAGATTGTTGTCGACATCTGATCTGTATGCTAGAGCTCTTCTCTGTCTTGTCAGAATACTGCTCTTGATCGTGTCGACCACCTCTGGGTCATAGCCATTATTCAGTGCTATTTGTCTTATTACATTGAGCTCTTTCTCTCTGTTAACATGAGACAATGGGATGTTGAGGGCTCTGTGAACGTAGCAGCGTAATGCTGCCATCTTATGGTTTCTGGGGTGGCATGACTGGGCAGGTATTACATGGTCGGTCTGGGTGGTCTTCCTATATATCTCGAACGTCAAAGAGCTATCGTTCGATCTCGATATAGTGAGATCGAGGAAATTTAATGTTTTGTCGACTTCCAGTTCCAGAGTAAATTTGATCTTAGGGTGGATTGCATTGATGAAATCCAACAAGGTACGGGCATCATCAGCAACGCCGTCCAAAATGACGAATATGTCGTCTACGTACCTGTACCAGCGCACTATTGTCTTCCATCTAGGCAGTATGGAGGCCTCAAGCTTCTCGAGAAAGCGGTCCGCCAGGAGGGAGGATAGAGGGGAGCCCATGGCCAATCCATCAACCTGTTTATACACGGTCTTGTTGAAAACGAAGAAATCCTGGGAAAGGGCGAGCTTCAACAGAGTAAGAGTGTCTACGATCCTGGAATCGGGGACGTCATGCTCGCGGAGCAATTCGGAGACCAGAGGGATGCACTCCTCTCTAGGCACCGATGTAAACAAATTGCAAACGTCAAAGGATAACATGATGTGAGTGTCCTTCATTTCGAGGTCTTGTAGTTTCCGTGTCAGGTCCATGGAATTGAGAACGGAATATCTAGGTCTGTAATTAGTGGCTGATTTTATAAAGGAGTTCAAAAAGGCGGAGAGATCGTGCATTGGGGTATTGCAGAATGACACTACTGGTCTTATTGGGATATCCAATTTGTGGATTTTTGGGAGCCCGTACAGTCTGGGCATTGCCGGGTTACTGGGCAAAATGTGCAGTTTGCCATGTTCTGTGAGAAAATCCTTGCACATACGTAGGTGTTCTTTAGCTTTCTTGATGAAGCAGTTCAAAGGGTTATTATTGAGCTCTTGGAAGTTGTTTTGTGAAAGAAAGGTCTCGACCTTAGCAAAATAATCCCCTCTGTTCATAATCACTAAGCAATTACCTTTGTCTGCCTTAGAAATGATCAGATTGTGATCATTGATTTTCTTTTTTATATCTCTCAACACTCGAAATATACCAAAGTTTGAAGTGCAAAACAATTTGGCTATTAATGTTTTCACTATTGCAGAGGAACGTAATGAAATCGTCCCATTAATTTTATCTAAAAATAAATTTTTCAAGACGATCAATTTACTTCTTCTCTCTTGTCCGCATTTAGATCATGAAACTTTCTTTGAAAAATATGATGATGATGATGATGCTGAAGAAGGGATAAATCTATCTGAATATAAATTGAAGAGAGATGTTTATTTTCATTTTGCATATATTAGTAGTTTATCACGTTTATTGAATTCTCAGGTTGGTAATAAAAGAAATCGAAAATATTTTTGTGAAAGATGTTTGAATCATTTCATTTCAGAGGAAAATTTACAAAATCATTTGAAGGATTGTATGAATTTAAATTCGAGTAAAATTAAATTTCCTAGAAAGGATGATCAAATTATGAGTTTTAGAAATTTCCATCACAAACTCTCTGTTCCATTTGTAATTTATGCTGATATAGAAAGTTTGCTTGTTGATTGTGAAGAAGAACGTTATCATGGAACTAAAAAAACGGTTAAATATCAAAAACATGAAGCATTCAGCATTGCTTTTTATTTAAAATGCTGGTTCAATGACTCACTTTCTCAATTTTCAATGTTTTCTGGGAAAGATTGTATTTCTCGATTTGTGAAAAAACTCGAAGAGATTGGTAATCAGTTGCATACTATTTGTAAAGAGCCTATCAAAATGAAACCCTTATCAAACGATGAAATTCATTCGTTTTCATTAGCTGATATTTGCATTTGCTGTGAAAAGAAAATATTACCTAATGAAGAAAAAGTTAGAGATCATTGTCATTTGACAGGGAATTATCGAGGTGCAGCTCATCAGGTATGTAATCTAAATTTTCAAGATTCCCGCGTTGTTCCTGTAATTTGTCATAATATGACTAATTATGATAGTCATTTTCTAATTAAAGCCTTGGCAACGGAAATAAAAGGAAAAATGGAGTTATTACCACAAAATAAAGAGAAATATATTTCTTTTACGAAATTCATTGAAGGTACAGGAGTGAGTTTCAGATTTTTAGATTCCTTTCGATTCATGCCATGTAGTTTAGATGAATTAGCATCTTATCTTACCAACGATAACAAAATTATAACTAGAAAATTTTATCAAAATAATAATATTTACTTTGATCTTGTTACTAGGAAGGGGGTTTTTCCTTATGATTATTTCAATAATTGGAATAGGTTGGAAGAAACTTGTTTACCTACCAAAGACAAATTTTTCAATAAAATGAAAAATGAAGGTATTTCAGGAGAAGAATACGATCATGCACGTACGGTTTGGAATACTTTCAAAATCAAAAACCTAAGGGAATATGCTGAATTATATCTTAAAACAGATGTACTTCTTTTGGCTGATGTTTTTGAAAATTTTCGATCAACATGCAAAGAAACATATGGCTTGGATTGTCTTCATTATTACACTGCTCCTGGTCTGGCTTTCGATGCAATGTTGAAAATATCAGGAGTTCGATTGGAGTTGTTAGACGATATTGAAATGGTTAATTTTATAGAAAAAGGGGTACGGGGGGGTATTTCGCAATGCTCTCATAGACATGGAAGAGCCAATAATAAATATATGAAAGAATATGATCCTGAACAACCTTCATCATTTCTTATGTATTTTGATGTCAATAATCTTTATGGTACTGCTATGACTCTACCTTTACCTATAGGAGAGTTTCAGTGGATAAAACCTGAGGATATTCATAAGGAAGAGTATAACCTTTTTTCTGGAAATACGAATGATCAAGTTGAAGATTACGGGTATATATTGGAAGTTGATCTTCACTATCCGAGAAATCTTTTTGAACAACAAAAAGATTTACCCTTGTGTCCTCATCATTTAGTTCCTCCTGTTTCTTCATCAAACATTGCGAAATTACTTACCACACTCTATGATAAGAATGAATATGTTATTCATTACAAACATTTACAGCTAGTCCTTAAATTAGGTTTGAAAATCAAGAAAATTCGTAGATGTCTTAAATTCAAACAATCTCCATTCATGAAAAACTATATTGAAATGAATACGGAATTAAGGAAAAAAAGCAGGAATGAATTTGAAAAAATGTTTTATAAACTAATGAATAATTCTCCCTTTGGTAAAACAATTGAAAATGTTAGAAATTATAGAGACATCAAATTGGTGACGAGATGGTCGGGTAGATATGGTGCAAACTATTACATTTCTCAACCTAATTTTCATAGTTGCGTTATATTTTCTGAAGACATGGTTATTATAGAGATGAAGAGGTTAATAGTGAAATTCAACAAACCGATATACCTAGGGATGAGTATATTGGATTTATCCAAAATTTATCTTTATAATTTTCATTATAACTATATTTCTAAAAAGTTTGGTTCAAACTCAAAATTACTATACACGGACACTGATAGCCTCATCTATCATTTTCATGTGGATGATATTTATACCCATATAAAAAATGATATTGATTATTTCGATACTTCTGATTATGCACCTGATAATATCTTTGAAATTCCTCTTAGAAACAAGAAGGTGTTAGGTCTTATGAAGGATGAAAATAATGGGAAAATCATGACCGACTTCATTGGTCTAAGATCTAAATTATATACATGATATATATATGAACATTAGAGTTCAAGTTGATGATTCGGAAAAAAATAAAGAAGAAGAAATTTTGAAATCTAAACGAATTGATGAGGAAGATATTAGAAACTTCATTTCTAATATGGGTATTTTCAAAAAAGCGAAAGGTATTAGAAAGGCTGCTATGAAACATATTACGTTCGATGATTATTTGAATAGTTTGTTCCATAACAACCAACTCGCTGTTCAACAACGTAGCATAATTTCGAAAAAACATGAGGTTTATACAATAAGTCAAGAAAAAGTTGCTCTTAATCCTTATGATGACAAGAGAATGCTTATTCCAACAAAAACTGATACCCTACCATGGGGCTTTTTAGATTGATTTCCTCTTTTATTTTTTGTTAATCTATTCCATCTATCATATTCATCATCTGAATGATCTCGAATGTATGTATTATTTTTTCTCTTTCAAACGTGAATTTTTTATTTTTCTTTCCTCATTTTCTAGACTCTATTGTCAGCGGATGAATACCTGAGGTGGAAGAAGATATTTACGGATAGAAAAAGATTTAGGAATTTGAGTGGAGAAGGAAAAGGAAGAGGAGAAAAAAGGTACATTACCCCTCACAGTCTAGAAAACAATAACCCAAACAACATCAGCAACCCAAACAACGAACGAAAGCCTACAATCGGATCTCAGTGGTGTAACAATTGTATGAAATTCTTTTGTTTTTGTGAAGAATCCATCAACACTCATCAACACCAAGAGCTTCAATTACCTCTAAACTCGTCTGCATCTTCATCAGAATGGTAAAGTTGATTGAAGATTCTTGGGAACAGAGGATGAAAAAATTGGTTACCTATTTCAAAAAAAGACCAGTTATCAGAAGGAACTTTCTCATGATGTGTAAGGTTTGCAATAATCCACGGCTATTAAGTGTCAATGATGTTAATAGAATTCTGGAAAAAACACCGCTTCCAACTCATGTGAGAAGTTTAATTAGAACGATGTATAGTCTTCCTGAAGAAATCGTTGAGAGTGATTATGACAGTGATGAAACCCTTGATGATGATGAAAATTGATTTAATTTCAAGAATAAAAAATGTACCTATTATCTCACCTATCGTTTATTCATACATGTAGGTAAATAAAACAAAATATTTCTTCAACATTGAAGTTTCTTTTGAATTCCTCCATGTGTACCTATATTCGAATAAAAGAATGAATCCATTGAATGCTATAGGATATCTAATATTTCAATTGATTTCCGATCACATAATATCCAATAACTTGATTATTCATATTGTGTTGCGAATTCGTCAAAATAAAATGCAAGATACTCTTTCACCTCCGTCATATTCGCATTTGCTATTGTCAGCAAAAATTGCATAATTCTCAACCTTGAACCTGCGATTCATATCAAGTTCGAAACAACGGTATCTATACCAATTTTTCCGGCTAAAATCTAATAAGTTCTGGTGGGGTCATGCTGACAATCGTTGACTTCTAGATTTTATTTATTTAAAGGTAGCTGGGTTCGAATCCCGATGAAGAATAGATTTTTCATATTTGTATTGGGTGTGGTCATTGTTACGTCATAGGGTGTGGCAAGTCTTGATAAATCTGGGCAGTCTTGACGGGCCAAATTTGACAGGTCTTGACAGGTTAATCGGAAAATATTTGACAGGTACTATTTGACAGGTCCATCACGTGACATCAGTATGACAGGTGGCAATAGGTCCTTCATCACTTTTGAAGTTTGAGACCTGTCATTTTTGACACCTGTCATTTTTGACACCTGTCATTTTTGACAGGTACTATTTGACAGGTCCATCACGTGACATCAGTATGACAGGTGGCAATAGGTCCTTATCACTTTTAGGCGACATCTTCTTCTACGACCCCTTCTGGTCATTGACCAATTCTTCAGCTTTGACGTCATCTACACGTCTACTACTTCTTCCGGTCATTGACCTCTCGAAGGTTTTTTTTCACCGCACTCGATAGGTGACATCTTCTTCTACAACCCCTTCTGGTCATTGACCAATTCTTCAGCTAATTTCCTCAAAGTTCTTCGGCTCCGGATGGACATGGCCATCCTCAGTCCCAGGACCCCGCCTGCTATACTACTATCGACTATTCTCTTTTGAATATTTTCTATTGATTTTCGAATATGTTTATTGATTTCAAGCTGTTCATGGTTGCATTTCTCCACTTCTTTGTTCTTGAAAGTTTTCAAAACTCCGGCGACTTCTTCAGCTATGATGTTGAAATTGGGGTTTCTCTTGATCTGCAGTTCTACGTCAATGGCGGTTCATAAACATTTAGTGTTCTCGGGATTGGTGCAAACTTGTGTCCCATATTTAGTGTTCTCACCTCATCGTCATTGAAGTTTACCCTTGATAAGTTCGTGAATCTACTATGGAAATTGTGTTCTGCTATATTGAAACTCTCATGTGTATCTGTGTCACTCGTGTGTTCGACTATCTGCGGTAATAGGGTTTTGTTAGAGCAAAGAGGAACAAGAGAGTCCACTCTCGATATTTAGTTCCCGCAACCTAGCGCACGAGCTGTTGGCCTTGCCTTACACCATAGATTAAAGAAGTATATAGATTCGACACTCCCTTCTAATAGGCGGAATATAGTTCGGTGCTATTTTCGTAGCGGTTGCGATCCGAACTTTTGCAGTATATAAATAGAGATATAGAAAACTGCATTACCGATGAATGGCGCGAAAATTTGAATTTGCTTTTGGGTTCTTGGAGGTGAAAAAATATCTTGAAGTTCGTAGAAATTCATTTTCAATGTAATCAACAATCTCCGACAATTTTGTAAAAATTTTGTTGAAGTTGTCTAAATTACATTGAGAATGAATTTCTGAACGTATAGGTGGAATTTTGAATAGTAAAGAAAATTTCTGTTAAAAATATAATTATTTATTCATTCATAAGGACACACATCGAAAACAAAATTATGCTTTTCACCTATATATTATGTATACATACAAATTTCTGCAGTAACGGTCGCCTTTATTTGAAATAATATATAAATATTGGAAATGAATATCTGATACATATAATTTACCGCCATAATGGTGATTAAAAAAAATAATAATAATTTACTGTATTAAGAACATTCTCAGAACAAACTTTCTCATCTTAGTTTATAAATCCCTAGCTGAATCAATACTTGGATATTATTAGACTTTTGTAATGAGGACTTTACAACAAGACACTATATAAATTAGTAGTTGAACATGAATACCCTTTAAAAATAATATATGATGTTGACAGATTATATCGTACAAGACTTCTATACTCATCAAAGGCAAGTACAAAATGTGTATATTTATATTGAAAATCTGCCCCTATGTTCATTAAAATATAGGAATCATCAGTTTTATATGTATGT
Organism: Adalia bipunctata; assembly: GCA_910592335.1. Lineage (NCBI taxonomy): Eukaryota > Metazoa > Arthropoda > Insecta > Coleoptera > Coccinellidae > Adalia > Adalia bipunctata. The sequence goes on from OU342957.1 coordinate 18,562,525, forward strand.
CATGAACAAACTACAAGAAGTCAAACAAACAAGAAATTGAACTACCTGTCAATTTGAAAAACATAGCTCTAAGAAATTTTACATACGTAGCACCAAAAATCTAAAAGATTCCATCAAGTCCATTTCTAGAACTGCGGTTTTTTTCATAATTAAAATTACACTACTTTCATATATCTGTTTCAATGATTATGTTTATTATTCAAGTAACTTTCTAAGTAGCCTCTGTAAAGCTCTGCTAGAAGGGAGGACAAATATCTTGCCAAGTAATCGGTAGCCCTTCAGGTGATGGCGCGCCAATCAAAATACAGATAGGGAAAACGAGGAAACACGAGAGAAGATCCCTCGTGCTTTATCGGGTTTGATTCGTAAACGAGGGATCTTCTCTCGTGTTTCTTCGGTTTGGTTTCAAAAGGTCACTCAGAAGTGTCATCATCAGAAATGTTTGTTTACTAACATCAAAGCTTACATTTTTGATTTTATCACGCACTATGTAACCAAATAGTTCACTTAATCGTTTTTCATCAAAATGGATGCTAATTTTGGAAGATATTCAATTGCTAAAATTCAAAACCAGGTAGGAACCACATTAATTTCATCTGAAAATAACTTTTCATTTTCAGCATTTCTTGCATTTAAATTTATCGCCCATATTCGCATTCAGTCTTTGGTTAGAGTATCCGTGATCCGTGCCCACAAAGTAAGCTCACGCGCATATCGTCTGCTATCTCTCTCGTACAACGCCTACGTCATCGCGAGACAAACATTCAAATTCGCTTTGTTTTTGTCCGTGTTCAGTGACGGGCCGAAGCCAGATTTTTGGGAGGGGATAGCTTCGAAAATTTTCCAACTGAGCATTGAAGGATTAGAAAACCCATGGTGGAAGGGTGGGGTGGTATTTTGGAATGCGAGTCAATGTTTTTCCCCGAGATCATTGAGAATAATTAGAAAATTTCGTAGTGTAGTTTTTTAATTCTGCATTACCAGATTAACACACTCCAGACTCTACAGGATTACACAGCATCTTTTATCATTTGTATGTTTCGATTTTCAAGTTCAATTCCGAAAAAAAATTAATGATTTATTCAAGTGTACTGAAAAAAATACATAGGTGAAAATAGAACATGTAATCAGTCATATAAGAATATAAGATGTATCACAATAAGGGCCGGTTTTATAAAGGGCAACCGAGGATTCAACCGTTGCGTCAACAACCAAATTCCTCACTATCTGGTAGTTGGCGCACGGTTCAACTGTCGGTTCGCCTTTTATAAAACCGACCCTAACGCCCGTTTGCACCGACTTTTTTTAAGGGTCAGTTAGGCTAATGGTCCTTTAAAACACACTCAAGTGGTCAATGTGTGTTGCACCGACTTTAAGAGACTGTTGAAACACCCTTTAAATCAACCTCACCTAACTGACCAAATTTCGTCCCTTAAAGGTGCTTAAAGCATCTTTAGCTATTCCTTAACCTCAAATATCGAAGAACATGAACAATCTAGTCAGCTGATTCAGATTATGCACAAGTACTTATTTGTAATCAGAAGCAAGATGGAACTTTTTGATGATATACTGGTGGAGGATTATCTTGAGGACGATTTAGAGGTCCTCGAATTTATTGAAATGGGTTTTCCAAGGCGTAATTTCATCAGGCCCAATTACTATGAGGAGATGTCGCAAATGGACTTCTTCAGAAGGTTCAGGCTAACGAAGCCTACAGTAATGAACCTCCTTATTGAGATGGAGGAGCAATTAGAATATCCAATATTTCAAATTCTGCTTTTATTACGTTTTTATTTTTTTCTGGGAGTGGTGAAGAATACATCGATATGGCGTCTTCTAATTCATATTCGCTGTTAAAATTCTGGGGTAGCAGACCAGATAAGGTTGATTTTAAATTGGGGGTTGGAACATTCAACCCCCCCCCCCCTGGCTACGCCCTTGACACTGCCACTTAATCTCAAACTCTCAAAAAAACTCAAACGAACCAAATACTTTAAAGTTTGAACGAACGCTGTCTACCCGCCTCTTCGACATAGACACAGAACAAAATAAAAGTGTTGCGTCGTGAACGTTGTGTTGCCTACGTGACTTGATTCGGGATTCTTCGACCCCGAGAGCTAGCGCCCCCAGGTGACGGTCCGCGAGAGCATTTTCTCGCGATTGCGTACGACAGATTGAATAATGTCGTTATTGTTGACATAGCGTACATCTAATCAAATTCGAGTCAGTTAAAAAACTAATTTTTAATCTTAGTGCCTTCTGAAGTAGACAAAATCTGTTTTGAATACTTTCATCTCGAAAGCTTAAAGTCGTCTGATCATATCGCCATCATATTCGTACCATCCTCTGATGAACAATTTCGCCTGAAGTTGAGCAACTTGGAAGTGAAGTGCCCTTAGCGGCTTAGCACCTTGAATCACAAGGGAATTGGTCGCTACAAGCCCACGGCCACGATAGTGCAAAGGAAAGGTATTCCCTGTTTCCATCCAATATAACCCCTTCTGCTGCTAACTTAGTGGTTGATCACATACGATCGACGTTAACTTCTACCTCTAAGGTAAGTAAGTACCTTCATTTAATTGGTTGCTCAATTATCGAACGCACTTCATCTGAAGTCGATTCGCAGTAATTTACTTACTGCAATCGTCTATTGTTGTCGTAAACCAGGGACCTTTAGATCTTAAATTCTTATTTAATTCATCTTTCACCTTTCCTTGTAGTCATTTCATTCGGAAAATTTAACAGTGGAATTCTTTATTTGTTTTTTGTTATCGCTCATCATCTGTTTGTCATCTTCGCATTCATCGTCTGTTCATTCCGGTAAAATATTCGGAATTCATTTTAGTTACCGGGGTTGTTCGCGAAGTAAAAATGCCGTCGATAGACAAATTGAAAGCTACGAGTACGATCAACGAGTTCATCATCAAGCGAGAAAATGCTTTCGCCGCGGCTTCAACCTTGTTCAAATAGATTAAAGGACTGACCAATGAAGCGGATGTGGTCAATATGTGCCTGGCTGAGCTGTTTAAAATAGAGAAGGCCTTCAAAGAAGCTGATGAGTTAATAGTTAAACTCAACTCTCAGTTGGAGGAGCCAGATCGGGACGGGTCGCCATCGAAATTCGCGGCATTTTTCGAGATCTGTCTGCAGATCCGCGCTGCTCATAGTCAGCTGACTGCATCTGCGTCGGTCGCAAAGACTGGGTCATCCCCTGTTGACCTTCCAATTCCTCGGGTCGAGTTGCCATGTTTTCATGGCAAAATCGAAAAATGGCCTGGCTTCATCGCACTTTTCGATGCTCTTGTGCATCTGAACAATTCTCTGGCGCCTGTTCAGAAATTTCACCTGTTAACTTCTGCTTCATCAGGTGAAGCGGCTTCTGTCATCTCCGGCTTCGAACTGAATTCCCTGAACTACCCTTTGGCTTATCAGGCCCTTTACGCTCGGTACCAAAATCCCCGTCGGCTGGCTGACTTGTATGTGAACCAGATATTGGATTCGCGGCCTGCGTCTGTTTCTTCCTTGCCCCAATTGCAACAATTCGCCACCACTCATCAAAATGCCATCAACGCCCTCAAGGCATTGCCCATTCCAGATCTGGCAGATCACCTTCTGTTTTCTCTTGCCTTGCGCAACCTGGACATACCATCTCGCCAGCTGTTCGAAGGGCAGTTATCCTCTGATGAGTTTCCTAATCTTGCACAATTGCTCGAATTCACCAATCGACAATTGCGAGTGTTGGAAAGCACTTCCATCACCTCATCCCGTGCGTCTGCGCCAAAGAGGCCGTCCAGAACCCAATCACCAGCGGGGTTAGCGTCTGCTCCTTCATCGTCTGCTCCCTCCTCAGCTGGTCCGTCCTCTCGTCGTCATGCCTATACAGGGGTACGTCCTCCTCAAGCTTCTAGCTCGTCGTCTGTATGTGTGTTCTGCTCGGCAAATCACTCCATTCGCCAGTGTCGTGAATTCAAAGCCATGACCATCCATCAGCGAAGAGCTTCCGTAACTGAGGGGCGATTATGCAGAAATTGCATATCATCGTTCCACGCCACTGTTGATTGTGGTTCGGATCATTGCTGCCACACATGCGGGGGACGTCACCATACGATACTCCATCTGGCATCTGCTGGCCCTACGCCCTCTTCTGGTACCCAACCGGAGAAGAAACCCTCGAATCAGCCTCCTTCTCAATCTTCTGTTACATCGGAGCCGCCAGCCCGTGCCTCCACCTCTCGGATCACCGCCGTAAGGGGTGGATTGCGCAAGATACCTTCATCGGCAGGCTCAGCTTCTCATCGGGCTTCGCCCGCTACATCTTCCCGTCATTCTTGCAACTACTCCGGAAGTGGTACCGAATGACTGCGAGTATGGTCAACTCGCCGTCATCTAACCCTGCCAAATAAACATCTGTCGTCGTCTTCTCGTCTGTTCTCTTCTAGTCATCTGTTTTCATCTCCGCGATCTTCCTTGCGCCAGACCAAAGATCCTGGCCTCCTTATGCCTACCGCTTGGATCCGCTTAGATAACCAGCGGAATGTTGTATTCGGCCGAGCTCTTCTCGATTCAGGCTGCCAACACACACTAATCACCCGCGCTTGGGCCACCAAGCTTCGTCTGCGCATTCACCCTGAAGTTGTTCAACTTCGCACCCTCAGTAACGCAGATCAGTTTCGCATCCAAGGATACGCATACGTTAGTCTCTGTCACCAAGGGGATCCCCCTCATCTTATAATCAAGGCCTACGTCGTTGACAGCCCCATAGATCCTCTCCCTGTCCAAGCGTTTAATGGCCGATTGCCCGAGTTTCTGCAATTCAACCGAGCTGACCCACTCTTCTATCTGCCTAGTATCATAGGGATGTTGATTGGATCGGATGTGCTCCCTCATCTTATTCTTCCTGGCACGCTGTGCCCATCGTCTGAACTTCCGGGGACGTTGTCTACCACCTTAGGCTGGGTGCTTTATGGGCCCTACGCTCGCCATCGCAAGAAGACTAAACATGTTTCCTTCTCACCTGACACTGCCAATGGTCGCGCTCGACATGTCCCCAGTTGTCATCGGGTCTCACGGCAGCACGCTTCTCCCTCGTCTTCTGCAGGGTCATCATCTGCTGTGCGGTCTCCGCCGGAATCCCCTCTCTCAGTGGTCACCTATCAATCTTCCTCTGACAGCGCTAACTCTGACATGAAATCTCCTACTGCTGCCGACCCTCAAACCATGGCTACGAGCCCCTGGCAGCGGTCGGACCAGGAACTTGTCAACATCGTTCGGCGCTTCTGGGAACTTGATAAGGTACCTGACGTGCTTCCGCTGACCCCTGCCGAGAGGGATGTGAGATGACATACTGCGCTGATGTCACCCGCGACTCCAATGGAAGGTACACTGTTGGTTTGCCCTTGGCATTGTCTCGGCTGGGCACCTCCGTCAACGTGGCGACTAGACAATTCATTCGGCTGGAACAGCGTCTGGACAATAACCATACTCTTCGTGTCGCTTATCATGAGTTCATGCGAGATTATCCAACATAGGTGCCATAGGTGTATTGGGCCAGCATACGAGAATCGGAGACGGCGACCAGTGGACCAGCGGTGGGAGGTACGTCAAATTCGCCGCAACTTTGCCTGACTGGGCAATTATTCCTGTATTTGAAGGATAGATCATTGTTTTATTTCCTTCATTAGCACTTCGAGTGTTTATATTGTTTTTTCATCAAGTGGGATCTGGGCCAAGGTGAGTGGTCCGTCAAATTCGCCGCAACGTTGCCAGATTGGGCAATCATTTCGGTATTTGAAGAATAGGTCAATAGTTGATCCGAGTACATATAAGATTCATAAATTTTAGTAGAAACAGAATCCTTCTATCTAAAGCCAATTTCATGAATACCCAGATTTGCTGAAATCAAAATTCACTTCGAAAATATTGGACGGAGTGGACTCAGTTCAGTTATTTCAAAATTTGGATACAGCCACAGAAATATAATAAACATATAAATAAATAAATATTTTATCATATTTCTGTGGATACAGCGCACCATCTCGTATTTGCCTTGCCAACATCCTCCCATAATTTGAAGGTATTCGTATTTTTAGTTTAGACCAGGGAGCCGATTGTTCGTTTCACGACGCTAATTTTCGAGAGAAATTGGAATCGTGGAAAGTACTTCTATTATTAATTTCTAATGAATCTATTGCATGACTATTTTCCTTCATATGTGTAGATCATTTAATGCAAAAGAACAATTACATAATTGTATTTCGTCATCTACTGTCGGTGATTAGTTAGGTTAGGTGACTCACACCGGGAGAATAACGCGCAGCTGTAGCGGGGTAATTCTTCAATAATATTTTTTGTACCTATTCATGGCAATTTGTTTAATTTACATTGTAGTTGGTTATTACCTAAATAATAACATATTTTTTCGAGTTTCTCAGCTGTTCAATATATGCGCATAATCATACCATCGCATGCGCGGTATTACCCAGTACGTGGGGGAATACCGCGAAAAGACAGGTTTCAGAATTATTTTTTTTTCTAAATTGGTATAGGTAGTTGAACCTTTTCCTTGTGATGAAAAAGTTCCAAATGGGTTCATGATTCAGCAGTTAAATTATGAAAGTTTGTGTGTGTTAATTATGGATTACTGGTTTAATAATAAGATCAACTTTTGAATCACTTTTATTCTTGAACTCTCGACTACAACCTGCTTGACGCTTGACATCTCATTGAATGGCTGTCTTCAATGGGATCTTGTCGAAGCCGACTTACAGAGCCTGCGCATACAATTGTCACAGTCACAGTGTTCCCAACATTAAATGTTCACTATCGTAACATCCCCCCCTTCAAAAATTTAAAAGTACCTATCTGCAAGGTAAGTATGAATATATACAATATTACAAAATACATATAACTATTCATAAAGCTACATGATCAAACTGCCTTATGCTACTATATACAATTTTTTCTTAATCCTAAATTATGTAAGTATGACAGGAGTTAAAATGATTTAATGTTCACTTGGATCACCAAATCTTATGGGTTGCTTTAAAATCCTACCAAATTTAGATTTTTTCAACTCATTATGTGTACCAGATAATTCGGAAGAACTTTCCTGATTTATATTACAATTTTCAGTTTCATTCTGAATAGAAATACTGGGTTCAAAGAAATGGAAAGGTTGGATTTGGACAGGCTCATGTTTCTCTGTATCATTCTCCGACAATGAATTATTGAATTCACGAATATGTTTTCTATTTCTACGGTAGTATTGACCATTATTATTTTTGACTTTGTATGATCTATTTTTCAAACATTTGTCAACAATTGCTTGCATCCAAGGATCCGACTTAGACTTTTTGAAAAGAACTTTCTGACCAACTTTTAATTTAGAAAAAGGTGTTTTACTACAATGATAAAATTTTCTCATTTTTGACTGACTCTTTCTCATACCTTTGCGATATTCTTGAAATTTGATTATTCTAGGTTTTAATTTAGCTTCAGTGACTGGAAGTGTACAACGTAGTTGTCTAGACATCAATAACTGAGCAGGTGATGGCAAATTTTCCTTAAGAGTATTCCTATAATGCAACAATGCGATGTAAGGATCAGAATTCGTGTCATGACATTTTCTTAAGATATTTTTGATTATTTTTACAGAACTTTCTGCTTGCCCATTCGACTGGGGATAATTAGGACTAGAAGTAACATGTTCTATCTCCCAATTTTGGGTGAAATTTTTAAATTCTAAGGAATCAAAGGGAGGACCATTGTCAGTTACTATTTGCTGTGGAATCCCATGCCTCGCAAATATAGACTTCAAATGCAATGTGACGTTCTTAGCATTACAATTTGAATGAAGTAATGAAATTTCAATATATTTTGAATAATAGTCTGTAACTACAAGGTAATGCAATTTGTTGAAATATAAAAAATCCACACCGACACGCTGCCATGGATATTTGCATATTGAATATGGTTGCAACGGTTCGTTTATATTCATAGGCTTAAATTTGTTACAAATTTCACATGCATCGACCACATTTTTAATGTCTGAATTTATGTTGGGCCAATAGACAACATTTTTCAATAAACTTTTTGATTTCCCCACTCCCATATGACTTTCATGAGCTTTTTTCAAAATCTCTGATCGTAATGACTTTGGAATGATCAATTTATCATTAAAAAACAACAGGTCTCCTTTAGAAAATATTGATCCTTGAAGAGGCCAATATGGTTTCAATAAGTTCTCAATAATATTTTTATTTGATGGCCAACCTTGCTGGTAATACTTCCTCAATAAAATCATTTCTTGATCATATTTGCTGGCGAATTTCACTTTATCCAAAGTTTCTCTAGCCATGGATAAATTTGATGTGACTAAATTGACATACATATTGATTTCATTTTCAAATTCCAAAGTTTCAGTATCGGGAAGTGGTGCTCTAGACAATGTATCAGGAATGTACATATTTTTTCCTGGAATGTATTCAACATTTAAATCATACATCTGCAAGGACATCATTAATCTTTGTAACCGCGGAGGTATGTCGTTTAAGGATTTTTTGAACAGTGGGACAAGAGGCTTGTGATCAGTGTGAACCAACAATTTTTTACCGTACACATATTGATGAAACTTCTGACATCCAAATAATATTGCATATAGTTCTTTTTCAATTTGAGCATATCTCTGCTGTGACTCGGTTAAAGTTTTTGAAGCAAAGGCTATGGGTCTTTTGTTTTGTGCAATGAAGGCACCGACAGCAAATTGTGAGGCATCAACTGCCAAGGTGACAGGTTTTTCTGAATCATAATGTGCAAGAACTGGCACTGACGTTATACATTTTTTCAAAGATACAAATTCTTTTTCATAATTTTCATCCCAAATCCATTCTGAATTTTTCTTCAATAGAGTTCTTAAAAGTTGAGTTTTTTCTGACAAGTTATTAATGAAAGCCGATAAATAGTTAATCATTCCTAGGAATCTTTGAAGATCCTTGACATTTTGTGGTCTTGGCATTTCTTCAATTGGTTTTATTTTATTATAATCTGGCTGAATACCCGAAGCAGAAAATTCATGACCTACGATGACCGTTGTGAAGTTAGCCACATCCACACATACACTCAAAGACAAACAATGGCTCATGAAAACAAAATTCATAACTCACTCAAATGAGATCGCATCGCATTCAAATTTCGAAGTGGGCTTGATGGGTCGATGACAAATTGAATCCCCCTTCATTTAGAGACTTTTGAGCCTCAGGGAGGGAGTTATGGGGGTTTTTGGGGGTGATTTCTGACTAAAATCATAACTCGACGAAATTGGAGTGTTCCACAATGAGCTTCGAATATATGTTTCTTCAATGCCGAAAGAATGATATGCAATACCCCTCATAGTTTGTTAGCCCCCACGTTTGGAGATTTGGGGGGTTGTTTATGCAAAATGATGAAAAAAATTCATATCTCGGAAAACTGAGAGTGTTCCACGATCAGATTCGAATATGTGGTTCCTGGATGCCGAAAGAATGAAATACTGAAAACTCCATAGTTTGTTAGCCCCCACGTTTGGAGATTTGGGGGGTTGTTTATGCAAAATGATGAAAAAAATTCATATCTCGGAAAACTGAGAGTGTTCCACGATCAGATTCGAATATGTGGTTCCTGAATGCCGAAAGAATGAAATACTGAAAACCCCATAGTTTGTTAACCCCCACGTTTGGAGATTTGGGGGGTTGTTTATGCAAAATGATGAAAAAAATTGATATCTCGGAAAACTGAGAGTGTTCCACGATCAGATTCGAATATGTGGTTCCTGAATGCCGAAAGAATGAAATACTGAAAACCCCATAGTTTGTTAGCCCCCACGTTTGGAGATTTGGGGGGTTGTTTATGCAAAATGATGAAAAAAATTCATATCTCGGAAAACTGAGAGTGTTCCACGATCAGATTCGAATATGTGGTTCCTGAATGCCGAAAGAATGAAATATTGAAAACCCCATAGTTTGTTAGCCCCCACGTTTGGAGATTTGGGGGGTTGTTTATGCAAAATGATGAAAAAAATTCATATCTCGGAAAACTGAGAGTGTTCCACGATCAGACTCGAATATGTTGTTCTTGAATGCCGAAAGAATGAAATACTGAAAATCCCATAGTTTGTTAGCCCCCACGTTTGGAGATTTGGGGGGTTGTTTATGCAAAATGATGAAAAAAATTCATATCTCGGAAAACTGAGAGTGTTCCACGATCAGATTCGAATATGTGGTTCCTGAATGCCGAAAGAATGAAATACTGAAAACCCCATAGTTTGTTAACCCCCACGTTTGGAGATTTGGGGGGTTGTTTATGCAAAATGATGAAAAAAATTCATATCTCGGAAAATTGAGAGTGTTCCACGATCAGATTCGAATATGTGGTTCCTGAATGCCGAAAGAATGAAATACTGAAAACCCCATAGTTTGTTAGCCCCCACGTTTGGAGATTTGGGGGGTTGTTTATGCAAAATGATGAAAAAAATTCATATCTCGGAAAACTGAGAGTGTTCCACGATCAGACTCGAATATGTTGTTCTTGAATGCCGAAAGAATGAAATACTGAAAATCCCATAGTTTGTTAGCCCCCACGTTTGGAGATTTGGGGGGTTGTTTATGCAAAATGATGAAAAAAATTCATGTCTCGGAAAACTGAGAGTGTTCCATGATCAGATTCGAATATGTGGTTCTTGAATGCCGAAAGAATAAAAAAGTAAAAACCCCATAGTTTGTTAGCCCCCACGTTTGGAGATTTGGGGGGTTGTTCATGCAAAATGATGAAAAAAATTCATATCTCGGAAAACTGAGAGTGTTCCACGATCAGATTCGAATATGTGGTTCTTGAATTCCGAAACAATTAAATACTGAAAACCCCATAGTTTGTTAGCCTCCACGTTTGGAGATTTGGGGGGTTGTTTATGCAAAATGATGAAAAAAATTCATATCTCGATGAAATACCAATATGTGTTTATTGAATGACTCCATCAATCTAAACTGGGTCTGAATAGCAATAATTATATATTTATATATAATCATTCAGAAAGAGATCACTGACAAAAACGAATATCAACTCTATTCTATATTTCAGAAATTATCCAACATTTGGTGTAAACGTATTGTGACAAGTACGGCCCTGTGCGCTACGGCCCGATCGAAAAGTTTCTGGAAACGCGTGCACGACATAGAAGCCGCCAGTGCTTCGCGAAGTTTCTAGACGGGCCCGGACTTAGCGAGAAACAATCGGCGTGATGCATATAAGGGGCCCATCGACGATGAGAGCATTCATTCAGTTAGAGACGAGTGCCGAGTGAAAATAAATAATGCCAGATAAATCAGTAGAAATAAATTGTACAGACTTTTTGTTAGAATAAGTTCATTAGTTGTTAATTATTAGTGTTATAAGTAGTGTAAATAAATAGTTTATTGAACCCGGACGTTTTAATAACGAAGAAAACGTTACATTGGTGTCAGTGTGGAGTGGATTTGAATGCCGATAACCAGATCGCAAAAAGAGAAAATGGACCAGGCGAGTATGGAATTCCTCAAGCAAGCCTTTGAAAGATTGGAAGAAAATTCTCGGGTACTGAGCTTAAAAATGGAAGAAAATTCTCAAAAAATCAATTTGAAAATGGAAGAAAACTCTCGAGAACTGAGCTCGAAATTGGAAGAAAAAATGGATAATTTGGAAGAGAATTCTCGAGAAATGAGCTTGAAAATGGATGAAATGGAAAACAAGGTGGTGAGTCAAATTGCAAGTACATTGGACGAGAGAATGGAAGCTATCAAAGAAGTAATAATAGATGAAGTTGATGAAAAACTTGAAGAAGTCAATGGGAAAATTGATAAGGTTGACGGAAAAATTGAAGAAGTAGTTGATGAGGTTAATGGAAAATTCGAAGTGATATCAGGAATAATTGAACAACATGCCAAGTTGATAGAGTCCCTAAAAATAACGTCGAATAGAAAAGAAACTCTAGCTACACCATCCTATAGCTTCGTGAAATCGGAAAACAACTCAGAATGAAGATCAAGCCACCAACATTCGATGGAAAAGTTCCTTGGTCGACATATCAAAAACAATTTGAAGCTGCTGCGTTGGCAAACAGTTGGAGCGACAACGAAAAAGCCACAGCATTAATAATAGCTCTACGAGGAGATGCACTTAACATTCTGCAGACAATACCGGACAGTCAACAGGCCTGTTATGAAGTTTTAACATCCAAACTTCAGATGAGATATGGCGATGCACACCTACAGCAAGTTTACCATGCTCAAATAAGGAACCGGGTGCAGAAAACAGGAGAAAATCTCCAGGAATTCGAGGCCGATGTTGCCAGATTAGTGAGGCTGGCTTATCCATCAGCTCCAGAGAGCTTCCTCGAACTGCTATCAATCCAGACGTTTGTCGACGGGATCAAGGACAGCGAAACTCAACAAGCCTTGAGACTTGCACGCCCTAAGACCATTGATGATGTCTTGGCTCAAGCTCTAGAATTTGAGGCAGCGAAACAGGCGTCGCATATAGGACAATTTCGTATGAGACGAGTCCAAGAAATAGACCGACCTGTGGAGGAAATCATCCGAGAAGAGATTAGCAAATTATTGAATGCTAAGGAAAAGGATGCTGTGTGCTGGTATTGCAACAAGAGTGGGCATTTTAAGAGAAATGGCCCAAGGATTGGAAAAAGAGACACAGCAGATAAACTAAAAAGGGTTGGTGATAAGGTGCATAAACCGGCCCAGGTTAAAAATGCCTCTGACGTGATAATCCGTAGAATCACGTCCGAAGATTTGACAAGAAGTCCTTGCCCCGATATTGGCAGCCACTGCTCTCGTGTGGAAGATAAGGCCAATTTGAGGCGGACCACTGTGATCGAAGATGACTGGCTACCATCAGAAATTCGACGAGCACAGGAGGAGGATCCAGATCTGAGAGTAATCCTAAGTTGGAAGAAGAGTGGCAGACGACCTTCTTGGGAAGAAGTATCCAGACTGAGCCAAAATGTCAAGTCGTATTGGGCCCAATGGGAAACGTTGAAGATTGATGAAGGTCTTCTGAAACGTTGTTGGGAAAATGAAGATGGATCTCAGCAGAGGCTTCAGTTAATTGTGCCCAAGAGTAGGGTAACGGACATTTTGACCAGACTACATAATGGAACTTCGGGTGGCCATTTTGGGATTACTAAGACTCTGGAGAAGGTAAGGCAGCGATTTTATTGGATCAACTGTAAGAACGACGTTAAAGATTGGTGTAGAAAATGTAAAGTTTGTGCTGCGGCAAACGGACCCTACGGTAAAGGAAAGGCACCAATGAAACAATATAACGTCGGATCCCCCATGGAACGAGTAGCTATCGACATCGCAGGCCCTTTTCCAGAAACAGGCAATGGAAATAAGTACATTTTGGTAGCGATGGACTACTTTACCAAATGGGTGGAAGCGTACGGTATTCCTAACCAAGAGGCAAGTACAGTAGCTGACAAACTGGTGAAAGAGTTCTTCTGCAGATTTGGAATCCCCCTTGAGCTGCATTGTGATCAAGGCCGAAACTTCGAATCGAAGTTATTCCAGGAAGTTTGCAAAACATTGGGGATACGTAAGACGAGAACTACACCTCTGCATCCTCAGTCAGACGGCATGGTAGAACGAATGAACCGGACTATGGGAAAACACTTGGCCAAAGTTGTCTCTGACCATCAAAGGGACTGGGATGAATACTTGCATTTATTCACGATGGCCTATAGATCTTCGGTTCAAGAATCTACCAAGGAGACTCCATCCAATATAATGTTTGGCCGAGAAATAAGATTACCTTGCGACCTCGAGTTTGGGTGTAAGCCTGGAGAAGATGTAGCTGGGGAGGACTACGTTAGTAATCTCAGAAGCAAGCTAGACTACATCCATGATAAGGTGCGTAATCAAATGCAGCAAGCAAGTGACCGGATGAAAATGCGCTATGACATCAAGGCCATTGAAGGTGGGTTTACCGCAGGAGATCTGGTATGGTTGTATAACCCACAAAGAAGAAAAGGTTTTTCACCGAAGCTGCAGAGACATTGGGAAGGACCGTACGAAGTTGTGAAGAGAATAAATGATGTAGTTTACTGAATACGGAAGCTTCCCAGAGGAAAACCGAAAGTCGTCCATTTCAACCGATTGGCTCCGTATGCGTCCACGCAGGATGAAGAAGAAGTACGTCTCGTCGAGGTTCCGGCAAGGGAAAGCTGCGAATTCCAGGAATTTATGTGCACCTATGGGGGAACACGCATTGCAAGGTTTGGCGTCACACAGGAAGTTCATCAGGACCTGTTCACAGTCCCCGAGGAATACTCGCTTGCTCATTGTGTAGCAGCCGATTTACGCATGAGTAAGGGAATAGCAAGAGTATTCAAAAACAAATTTGGTCGGCAAGAGGAACTAATGGTACAGCAGCCCAGAATCGGGAAATGTTTGAGATTGAAGTCTGGAGGTCGGTTCATTTACTATTTGGTTACCAAGCAGCACTCTTTCCAGAAGCCCACCTACCAGAACTTATGGACCTCGCTGCATGGCTTGAAAGAAGATCTTCAGCGTTCCGGCGTTAGGAAACTAGCAGTTCCCAAACTTGGTTGTGGACTGGATCTACTGAATTGGAGGGTAGTACGAAGCATGCTTGAAGTAATTTTCCAGAAGGCAGGCATACAGATCCTAGTATGCAGTTTCTACCCAAATCGTGTCGAGCTCCCCGGCAAAACTGTAGAATGCTATTTCCATCAAAGGGGCTACTGTAGAGAAGGAGCCGACTGCAGATTTCGCCACGGTCCTCTGAAGAATCCATGCGATCTGTTTTGGGACAGAACAGGCTTAAGGAGGGGACAGTGTGACAAGTACGGCCCTGTGCGCTACGGCCCGGTCGAGAAGTTTCTGGAAACGCGTGCACGACATAGAAGCCGCCAGTGCTTCGCGAAGTTTCTAGACGGGACCGGACTTAGCGAGAAACAATCGGCGTGATGCATATAAGGGGCCCATCGACGATGAGAGCATTCATTCAGTTAGAGACGAGCGCCGAGTGAAAATAAATAGTGCCAGATAAATCAGTAGAAATAAATTGTACAGACTTTTTGTTAGAATAAGTTCATTAGTTGTTAATTATTAGTGTTATAAGTAGTGTAAATAAATAGTTTATTGAACCCGGACGTTTTAATAACGAAGAAAACGTTACAGTATAATGAATGCACCAATAAATAGATCAAGATTATATACCAAAGATTTCGTTAAGGCTTATGTGGAAATAAAAAGAATGACAGAAAACCAAATTTATTTGAGGCATGTTACAAAAAATAAAATGAATATGTGACCATAAATTCAGTTGAATTCTTGGGATGCAGAGTCCTTCGAAAATTCTTCAGAATATTCAGTACATAATGCACATACTTCTTCATCCAATTTGAAGCAGATTTCATGGAATGGTCTCTTACAGTATTTGCAGGCTTGAATCTTATTCAATTCAGAATCTCCACAGACTAAACACGTTGTGGACATGTTTTCCGAATGTTGTAGCAAAAGATGTTTCAGTTTATTTCGGTAATCCTCAATATTCACAGGCTGTGTGAGGGATACGGAAGACACGTATTGTGCCACAAAGTAAATTATGAAAACACCACAATTATAAGTATCCGATTATTTGAGATGTTGGACAGACTTCTTTTTCAATTCAAGTTTGCTTATACAAGTGTCTTTATGTATGTCGTAGATCCTCAAGAACTTTTTGAACAGATTGAAATACTTATCTGCACTTTCTGTAGAAGAACCTCGAGGATCTATAAATGTTATTTGTTGTTCCTTGATATCAACCAGCAGAAGGCACCAATGATTCCTGTTTATATGAAGGGGTATGATTATTTTACTTTCCTTCGTAAAAACAGGCAGATCGTCGAAAAACGATTCCCCCAACTACATATTGAATATGGCGAATGAATTCTCGACAGAGATCACCTCGAAAGTATTCGTATCGTTAGCATCAACAATAACCCTAATAGCAAAATTTATAACGAAATCTGTCAGCCACTGCTTTCCAGATAATGTTTCATAGTCATCTATTTTTAGCTCGTTGCAGAGAGTGTTCTTATATTTTGCAACGGTATAATTACCGAAAGAAGAGCACTTTTTATAATAGTCTGGATTCCTGACCAAACCGTTTTCATACCAAAATATTCTTTTATGGTTTGATCCTGTTCCTGGTATATGAAAATCTTCCCTTACCTTTCTCCAAATCCTCTTCTCTATCTTTTGGGGATAGACTGGATCCACAATTTCTGGCAGGAGATATTGGAAGAAGAAAATTTCAAGTTTTTTCAACATCTCAAACCATAAATCCCCGTTTCTGATGATTCTCTGTACGTGAATTCCCTTAGGTGTGTAGATAACGAAATCACACCATTCCCTTTTCGTGATTGCCAGTGTTCCTTGAATTTGGTAGTAATAATTGTGATTCCTTTTTAAATTTCCATTTTTTTCTGCGTATTGGAATTTTCGCGATTCGATCGCCTCGTCAAAGCTCATTGTCCTCACGGAAATCGGAATAGGGGCACTTTATTTCGAGAATTCCAAATTCATCGACCAGTGCATCTGGAGAAGCACCTAGGAAAGGATGGTCACTGTCAATCACAAGTCCAGTTCTTGTTATTATACGATTAGGATTTTCGTATTTGTACATACTAATTGCTTCACGTTCACAGGTTTGTCCGTATTTCGTAGCTGTAGTTGAAATTGGCTTAGAGTACAACAAGTTCTTCACTTTATTGCCAAGAGTTTCTTCATCCTTGGTTTTACATATGGAACCAAAATTTGAGGCCGTTATCCTTTTAGCCCTTTCCACAAACCAAAGTTCTGACTTATGCTGTTCAATAGTTTTTTGAGCTATTTTTTCGATTTCATTCGGACCGACATTAATAGACTGCAAGAAATTTTCACACATATGGGTCAGATCTTTGATCGAAACGTTTTGAGTTTGTTCCATTTCTCTTAATGTTTTTTTAAGTTCTGCCCCTTTGAAATTCGTGCTGGAGAGTTTCAGCTTCTTTTGCCATTGCTCCTCTTCAAGAAATATGGATCCATGATCTTCAGAATCCGTGAGGCAAATCGCTTTTCGTTTCGTGCATCGACTCTTCGGAATACCCAACATTATTTCCTTATGCAGAGCCAAAACCCGTTTTCTTATTTGTCTTATAACGCGGCTGCATTTTTGATTAAATTTTCCCTCCATTATGAGGTTTTTAACCACTGAAAACCAATTTTCAACCGGGGCATTACTCAGTCGTTTTGCAGACAGTAATAAACCACTCCACAATGGTAGGTAAGCGAAGTACTTCCTCATACATATTTCGGTGAAAAAAGTGGGATTGTAATAAGGATTTCTCTGACGCTCAGTACCACTGAATTTTGTTGTCTCCTGACTTACAGCAACATATATTGCATTGAAGTGTTTGTAGAAAGGGCTTGCTTTATATATTGGTTAATCATCTTCATACAACACTTCTTCGTTCTCCGAACACTCGCCTTCTAAATCCTTCAAATTGATCGAAGTTTTTAATAACCGCTTCATTGCAGTTTTAACCGATTCTGTCATATATTTACAATTCATGAGAACCACGAAGTCCTTAAACCATGAACATATAACCTGAAACTCATTTATATTGAATAAAGCAGCTAGTAATTCCTTTATCAGTTTATGTGTTGTAAGATCACTGAAGGATGCTTTGATGTCATTACACATGATTTAAAAAAAGTGAGAACAACATATATGAAGGTGCGTTACATTATTCAAATCATTTTCCATATCGAATATAGATCGATAGGTCAATTCCAAATATTGCTTCAACGTCATATTGTTCCAAAATAAACAAACTCCATGTATTAAAGGAAAACTGAAATCAGTCACGGACTTTTTGAACAAGGGCCACTTCAATTTATTCTCTAAAGCGAAATGTCGAAATTTCGCTAGCCACGAGCCAATTGATACTGCATCATGATCACAGCTCACCATTTCTAAGACTGGGAAGATTCTGTTGTTGAAAGCAGTTGTGATCACTGCTGCATAATAAAAAATTTTTTTGGTAGCAGTTGGTGGTTTTCTGATGATGCTGCCAGTTGCATCTAGATGAATAACCAATTCTTCGTTGATTTTGATGTTCTGCGAAACTACTTCCAACTGTTGCAAACTAAACATATATACATGAAGAGGCTGTCCAACAACTTTCATGTAGCTGTAGTTCTCTCTTTGCATCAGAATTAGATCAATGAGATCATCTTTTTCACGATCATATGATGCAAACTTTTCGGATCGGACTTTCCGGAAGACTGCATCTGACTTTATGTGCTGTAAATTACCAGCTCTGATCAACACAGTAGGTGAATTTTGGACAGCTTTCTCTCTCAATTTAGAAGGTTTCATCGATACAGCAATTTTTTTGAAAACGGCTCTCTCAGTTCCTTTTATGTGCCTTGTTATTTCATCAATGTGATTAAAATTCAATGATGAACTGAAAACGGTCACCTGATGATCGCTTAGAGCAGAAACTTTGTCGATTATAAGAATGAAGACTTTGCAATTATGAGCACAATAGGCATATATTTTGAATTTATCCGTTGATGATATATACCTTTTATGTTTGAAATTTAGAAGGCAAACGTTATTGACCGATTGGAATTTTTTGGCGATAATATAACGCCAAGTGCCACCTCCATCGAGTTCTTTACCTTTGCACATGTTGCCGAACTCACTTTCGCTCAAAACAAAAGTTCCTTCAAGGACTCTACAGTTCTTGTATTTTGGCCTTCGCCAGTTTGAAATCTTTAAATTTTTCGAATTTTTTGGTAAAATTGCAATCTTTTTTGTTTTGGGATCAATCAAATTTGAATAATATGAAGGCTGAGGAATATTTGCTCTTTCATCGGTTGTGACGTTATCGGCACTAAATCGCTTGTCAGAATTTTCCGAAATCTCTGTACATATTATATCGTTTGTTAGTTCTGCTGGGATAACGCGATCTGAATTTTCAATAATATCTTCAACTTCGAAATTATGTCCAATTTCAGGCAATGATGCAGGTGTAATTGATGATTCGGGCAGTTCTGCAACAATTTCGTCCTGATATTCTTTTGGGGTTGAAAATGTGACCCTCATTTCCTTAGGAATAACGTAATTTTCATGGATTGTTATTTTCTGTTCATTTTCTGGTGAAATTTGGATAACAGGAGATACGTTTACATCAGTATCAGTAATTGCTGAATCACATATTTCCCCGAATTCAATTTTCTCATCAACAGGAGTGGATGTTTGTATTTTCTGGTGATTAGAACAGAACCGTTTAAGATACATTTTGACCTTTTTTCTATTGGTTCTTGAATTTTCAATGCACAAAGTCGAACATATTTCAGAAAGTATCGAAGCTTTCACACAAGGATGGACACTGCCCACATCAGCTAATTTGATATTTTCCATCATTGCAATTTTTTCCACTCGCGAAGACAATGAATCTTTTTTTTTATAATTCTACCACAACTTTCAACACTGTCTTTGTTGTTATCGAAGAAAAAAGATTTGTTTCTTTGAAGGCTCAAGAGTATTAATTGACGTTTGGTGTAATCCGTACTGCCAAATATAAACTGGCAAGCCTTAATTATTTCAGCACTAGAAGGTGTCAAAGAGCCTATTTCTTTTTTGAATGAATGTTCCTTCACATATCTTCTGAGGAGTTTCTTGTCGAATGAAGTAGGGCGAACCATTTTGTTAATATCTATAAAAATAAAGGTAACTCATTATAATCTTCAGTGCAGCTTGCTCGAAGCTCCAATTTTTTTTTTTCAGCGCAAATATCCATTTTCAATGAGCATGAGTTTCTGAATCAAAAGTTGTTCAATGTTTTCTTTCAGCTGAATTTTGGTCGCACTGTTGCGTCAGTCCTGATATTTTTCGAAATATTAGGAAAAAACAGAAAAAAAATGGAAAAATGCTCAGTGATCATAAGGTATATCATTTGAAGAATGTGAGAATGCCGTGCATCTTTTGAATTCTCATCGCAGGATGTTTTGAATGCAGTGTTAAAAATTGTGAACACAATTCGACCATAACACCAACTTTCTTATTTCAAATGCAACCCCCTGTATATTATTTATTTTTTGGATTCTTCAGAGAATTCTAGACACAATTCATGCACAATGTCCTATCTTTAACTATTTCGGAAGTATTAAGTGTTTTCAGATTTATTGCAAAAATCAACGTTTCAAAAAATAGTATATTATATTATAAGGATTAAAAGTGCAATTTTTTTTACGAGCGATATTAGTTACGAGTCTGAGCGCAGCGCAGCCGAGCGAATGCAAAATTGCGAGTAAAAATAGGCAGTTTTAGTCTGTATGATATATACTATTTTTTCTCAACTCAAATATCTGGTATTGTGATTGTTGAGTAGACGTCAGTTGACTTCAAATTTCAATTAGAGAGCTCAAATGCAATTACTTTAAGTCCTAGGATTAAAAGTAGCGTTTTTAATCCTAGGATTAAAAGTGTTGCTAAGAAACGAGCAAATTTTTGTACGGTAAGGGAATTGATGGCTTTTGCACCTGAAAATAGTACAAAAATGTCAACATTTTTTGATGGTTGGAGAAAAAAATTATTTTATTTCACAAATTCGGTACATTACACCTAAAACCTAATAAGTTATACTGATTATTTCTTAATTATTAAAAAAACACAAAAAAACATTAATGTCAATGTAGGAAATGTTCAAATTGCTCGCCGCGAACGTCTTGGCAACATGCTAATCTGGTGTAGAATTGTCTTCTAACGGTTACTCAACATTTCAGGCGTGACTGATCTAATCGCAAGCGTGATTCGGTTTTTTAGGTCGTCTAAGTTTAAGGGTTTCGTTTCGTATACAATACTTTTGATATATCCCCACAAAAAGAAGTCTAATACTGTCAGATCAGGAGATCGTGCTGGCAATTCTATCGATCCGCGCCACCCTATCCACCGATTTCGAAAAATTTGGTTCAAGTACTGGACATTGATTTGGTAATGGGGCGGTACTCCATCATGAGAATAAACAAATCTGATTTTGTTTTTTTTAATTTCTTCTCAGTAATGGTTTTTGCTTACTTTCTTCATATCAAGAGGTGAATGAAGATCATTTTTATTCAAAATGTTAATTTTTGTAAAAAATCTGAAAACACTTAATATTTCCGAAAAAGTTGAAGATAGGAATAGGACATTGTACCTGAATTATGTCTAGAATTTTCTGAAGAATCGAAAAAATAAAAAATATACAGGTGGTTGCATTTGAAATAAGAAAGTTGGTATTGGCCACGGTCACATGGAACAACCTAAAAAATTTTATTTTCTTGAAAAATATACGCATTTAAAATTACAAATCGACGTGTTCGAGCGTTTTTCCTAATACCCCCTCATGTATTCGTTATCGAATTTATTCCATTTAGCTGTTACACTCTGTATGTATGTTTGTTCGGGTGGAATTTTGCTACTCAATTTTGAAGCAGATATCTTCATTCGATTGGGCTGGAATTTTGTAAGCAAGTTTAATTTGAATGACAATACATGATTAACTGTGTGACGTCAATCTATATCCAATATGGCGAACCATCTAAGATGGCGGAATAGTTATTTGTAATGCATATATATAATATCGGTATCAAATGAAAGGGCTTGTTGAGAGTAACTCGAAAAATGATGTTGACGTCATTCTTAATCCAATATGGCAGAACATCCAAGACTGCGGAATAATTATGTTATATACAGGGTCTTTCACGAGGAACCTCACCCATATTTATACGGGAAACTACTGAACGTATTTTCATGAAATTCAGCACTTATAAGTATTTCACGATGCTGATGAAATCTAAAATATTTTCAAGGCATGAGCACCTCCGGTTTTTCCGGAAATGACGTCAACTTCCGTTTTCCAAATTAGAACACCATTTTTTTATTGCAGAAATAGATTCCTTAGAAAATTTCAAGTTATTCTGATGTAACATTTTTCAGTTTGGGTTGGAAAATTCTCTCCGAGCGGGAAAATTCGAAAAAAAAAACGAAAATAGAGCTCCGCTGAAACAAGAATAACTTCGAGGTTTTTGGATGGAAAATTTTCATTTTTGGGATTTTTCAAGATGTAAGATTGATGTATCCACTATAAAAATCGAAATCGCGATTCATGATACAGGGGGTGAAAAAATCGCTTTCAAAGTTAGGGATGACAAAATCGTGAAAAATCAATTTTTTCAAATTAGAACCCCATTTTTTTATGGCAGATATTGAATCTACGTTAAAAAATAATGTGAGTGTATGCTTCACACCCTTGCCCTAAAGTGGATATTAACTCAGAAAATATCCATTTTAGGGCAAGGGTGTGATGCATACACTCACATTATTTTTTAACGTAGATTCAATATCTGCCATAAAAAAATGGGGTTCTAATTTGAAAAAATTGATTTTTCACGATTTTGTCATCCCTAACTTTGAAAGCGATTTCTTCACCCCCTGTATCATGAATCGCGATTTCGATTTTTATAGTGGATACATCAATCTTACATCTTGAAAAATCCCAAAAATGAAAATTTTCCATCCAAAAACCTCGAAGTTATTCTTGTTTCAGCGGAGCTCTATTTTCGATTTTTTTTTCGAATTTTCCCGCTCAGAGAGAATTTTCCAACCAAAACTGAAAAATGTTACATCAAAATAACTTGAAATTTTCTAAGGAATCTATTTCTGCAATAAAAAAATGGTGTTTTAATTTGAAAAACGGAAGTTGACGTCATTTCCGGAAAAACCGGAGGTGCTCATGCCTTGAAAATATTTTAGATTTCATCAGCATCGTGAAATACTTATAAGTGCTGAATTTCATGAAAATACGTTCAGTAGTTTCCCGTATAAATATGGGTGAGGTTCCTCGTGAAAGACCCTGTATATTGTATGCACTTCTGCAATAAGGGTATCAAATGAAAGGACTAGCCGAGAATAACTCAGAAACCTAGCCGGCGATAACTTGAAAGTAGAAAATGAATTGAAAGCAAACAACACCATTTTTTGGGAAGAGCTTTCATTCAAATGCTGCTAAAAAACGGAAATAAAATTTTCCTTTGAAATTTCAACTATCAACTTATAACCTCATTATACACAATTTATATAATCGTAAAAGCTTGTCGCGAGGTTTAAGTATGTGCCTATAAGTATTTACTTGAACTGAAATTTAATAAAAATTATAAACACAGCGAATTGAGTTAATCAATAAAATAGGTAGGTACTAGTTTATTTACACAGGTAAATCGCGCGACAAGCTCTTATGATCATAAAAATTGTGTATAATGAGGTTATAAGTTGATTGTTGAAATTTTGAAGAAAAATTTCATTTTGTTCGTTTTGGAACATGTAAATAGAACCTTTTTTCAAAAAATTATTTTTTTGCTTTTAATTTTATGATAGCGTTGGATTCGACGAAGCAACGACTCTGCTTATAAATTCGATAATTTGGAAATTATTATCGATTTTGACACAATTTATGTTATACGTAGAGTCAATTTCATCCAATCTTCTTCTAGAATGCGCGTAAGAACAATATTCTGTGGTAAAAAAAATAACCAATCATTAATAGATAACTTCCTTGATTAATTTATTTAAAGTAGTTGACAGGAACTAGGAATCGGGAATGATTAACAGACCTTAGCTAATACCGACGTTTCGCACATATATTTTTGCTTCCTCAGGGCTAAAATATTATTTATTTATTTTTGTGTTTTTTTAAATGATCTTGTCTCTATTTTAGCCCTGAAGAAGCAAAAATATATGTGCGAAACGTCGGTATTAGCTAAGGTCTGTTAATCATTCCCGATTCCTAGTTCCTGTCAACTACTTTGAATATCCAATCAATTCACAAGTGACAGGTCTAATTATTGTAATGCAGTTTGATTTCACGAAGATAATGTTATCTATTCAAATGATGAAATTATAAATCTATTTCATTTATCTCCATTTACCCTCTGATAAAAAAGATATTTCGACAGTTTGTTTTTTTTTTAGTTTTGGTGGACTGAATGCACCTAGAGAATGCGAAATGAGGGTGGAAGATATTGAAAATGGTGACCGTCACTTCGAAGCAACTTCGAGGGTAAATGGGGATAGTACTCATTGAAAGCTCGGCATCTTCTATTTACTTTTATCTTGCAGAAACCGAAATGAAATGTTACAGTATGAAAAATATCCTGAATTTTATTATTTGTATAACGAAGATTCATTCACTTGTGAAGTAATTTATTATTGAGTATATTCTGGTAACAGATTGAATGAAATTGACTCTACGTATAACATAAATTAACAATACTCCAAGTTATTAAATTTAGAAGCATAATCGTCTGAGAAAACTATCAGTTTCCTTTATAAAATCCATGGCGGTCATGAAAAATAGGGTTCTCGTTTGAAATACAAAAGTTATGGTAGAAATCTGGGCACAATTTTTGCCACAATATTAGAAACATCTTGTGTTGATATTCCTCAAATTCAAAAGGGCAAGGCATTCCCGAATTCTTCTACTGTGAAGACAGATTGCTCCGCGAGTATCGAGATTTCAAATAATATACATACATGATAGTTTCCACTTTTTCTCTGTTTTTTTCTAATATCTTAAAAACTGATAGGACCGAAGAAAAGGTTTCAACGTCTGTGATTAAGAATGGGAAAGATAATTAACGGCAAGCAGACAATCTTTTGAAGTTCCCGAAAAACTCGGTGTGTAACTTTTTCCGGAATTTGAACACATTGTCTGTTTGCCGTTCATTTTTTTTCTCATTAGAACTGAAGCAACAGTCCGACCAGAAAAACAACAAAAATTGAAATCGTATTACAGAAGAAAATATCAAAAAAAATTGTCTGGGGAAATTTATTTTCATTTCCGGTAAAACTGGATGAGCGGAAGCTCCA
The DNA here is from genome assembly GCA_910592335.1 of Adalia bipunctata. NCBI lineage: Eukaryota > Metazoa > Arthropoda > Insecta > Coleoptera > Coccinellidae > Adalia > Adalia bipunctata. Next base: position 18,587,512 of record OU342957.1, read on the forward strand.
AAAATATTTCAGCCGAATAGTGAATTTTAAGCAATCCCATAATTCAAATTTTAGGATTTCGAAAAGGACCTGTTCTCCGAAGTCGTTTTATAGACACCCCAACTTGAAACACTGAGAGATTTCGTTGAGAATTGTTTCAACTGAATTTTCAATTACTATTCTATATTGAATGGTGCTAATTCTAGGAACAACTTTAACGCATATTGTATAGAAATATTTCCGAATTCCGTGAAAAAAATCATTGAACAGTCATTAATAAGATTTCAAATAATCAATTTAAACTTGTCAAAAGATTGGGCGAAAAAATATGACAAACAAGAAAAAATCATATGGATATTATCAGCCGTTAGACAATTCAAAATGATTAAAAAAAATATCTTACCTGATGAACCAAATTTGAAGCAGATCAACACTAACACAATATATCAAACCAATTAAGCACAGCAAATTATATTCAAAAACAAGAATATTTCCACAGTGAGGTTTCAACGAAGATTCTTTCAGCAGATTATCAGATCACAGTGAATGCTATCGAACTTGATAATTTTTTTTTAAATCTTTCCTTAAATAGTTCAAACAGGTAAAGAATAGTTGAGAGGGTTTAGGGAGGTTTTGAACAATATTTTGGGAATTCCAACAGCAATAAAAGCCATACCAGCAATAAAACAATCTATTGATATTTCCAAAATTATTGGAGTTGTAAAAAGTTCTACCTCAACAATCATGTGAATATTGTGTTTATTTATTGAATGGGGGAAAATAGCATCAGAATTCTTGAAATGTTTTTTTTGCATAATCTAGTGACATTTAAAAAATTTGAACACAGAGGTGCAATTAATTGATTTAATTCAAGATCCGAATCCGCGCTGAAAATTCAAAGTCTCTAAGTTCGTACATTTGAGAGGCATCTCGTTTACGAACGGACGGATAAAATTGAATTTGACTACGGATTCGTGAATCGAATCGAATTATTTCACACCATTCTCGGCCAAAATTTCAATAATACATCCATGGTGACGAAATTATAGGGCTCCTTAGTAGAACGAGCGCTTAAAAAGGGATGCTATCAAAACACATAAACGTCTATTACCATACGATATCTGATTGGAAAAAATGTAGACTAAAAACAATCGATTACACGAAAAACATTAAGCTCACTTTCTTGCTGGGACACACTGTACGTCCAATTCGTCTTTCAATACCTGGTAGCACGTTCTCACTTGGTGAATCATTCATTTCGTAAATATTCCAACAGAAGGATAAAGGTACTCGTAATTAGACCTTCCGTTTGTCGGTGAATCATAAAAAAATATCAGGCCCTTAAAGATTTTATTTTTGAGTCCGTTCGGGATCATAATAACTGGGAAAACCATGAATTGTGTAAATGCGTCTTATCTTATTCCTGAAAGCACTGGCATAAACGTGATTATGAGACAGAAAATTTTGGGGAATTCCATTATCCCAAATAGGCAAATTCGATCGAAACAATCGAGATACAAGTAAAATAGATCCGCTGAATAGTTGTTACGCAGTATTCGAATCTTTCGAACAACCTCCAAATCTCCAAACGTAGGGGCTAACAAACTATTAGGGGTATTGCATTTCATTCTTTCGGCATTCAAAAAACACATATTCGAATCTGATCGTGGAACACTCTCAGTTTTCCGAGATATGAATTTTTTTCATCATTTTGCATAAACAACCCCCCAAATCTCCAAACGTGGGGGCTAACAAACTATGGGGTTTTCAGTATTTCATTCTTTCGGCATTCAGGAACCACATATTCGAATCTGATCGTGGAACACTCTCAGTTTTCCGAGATATGAATTTTTTTCATCATTTTGCATAAACAACGCCCCAAATCTCCAAACGTGGGGGCTAACAAACTATGGGGTTTTTAGTATTTAATTGTTTCGGCATTCAAGAACCACATATTCGAATCTGATCGTGGAACACTCTCAGTTTTCCGAGATATGAATTTTTTTCATCATTTTGCATAAACAACCCCTCAAATCTCCAAACGTGGGGGCTAACAAACTATGGGGTTTTCAGTATTTCATTCTTTCGGCATTCAAGAACCACATATTCGAATCCGATCGTGGAACACTCTCAGTTTTCCGAGATATGATTTTTTTTCATCATTTTGCATAAACAACCCCCCAAATCTCCAAACGTGGGGGCTAACAAACTATGGGGTTTTTAGTATTCAATTGTTTCGGCATTCAAGAACCACATATTCGAATCTGATCGTGGAACACTCTCAGTTTTCCGAGATATGAATTTTTTTCATCATTTTGCATAAACAACCCTCCAAATCTCCAAACGTGGGGGCTAACAAACTATGGGGTTTTTACTTTTTTATTCTTTCGGCATTCAAGAACAACATATTCGAATCTGATCGTGGAACACTCTCAGTTTTCCGAGATATGAATTTTTTTCATCATTTTGCATAAATAACCCCCCAAATCTCCAAACGTGGGGGCTAACAAACTATGGGGTTTTTACTTTTTTATTCTTTCGGCATTCAAGAACAACATATTCGAGTCTGATCGTGGAACACCCTCATTTTTCCGAGATATGAATTTTTTTCATCATTTTGCATAAACAACCCCCCAAATCTCCAAACGTGGGGGCTAACAAACTATGGGGTTTTCAGTATTTCATTCTTTCGGCATTCAGGAACCACATATTCGAATCTGATCGTGGAACACTCTCAGTTTTCCGAGATATGAATTTTTTTCATCATTTTGCATAAACAACCCCCCAAATCTCCAAACGTGGGGGCTAACAAACTATGAGGGGTATTGCATATCATTCTTTCGGCATTGAAGAAACATATATTCGAAGCTCATTGTGGAACACTCCAATTTCGTCGAGTTATGATTTTAGTCAGAAATCACCCCCAAAAACCCCCATAACTCCCTCCCTGAGGCTCAAAAGTCTCCAAATGAAGGGGGATTCCATTTGTCATCGACCCATCAAGCCCACTTCGAAATTTGAATGCGATGCGATCTCATTTGAGTGAGTTATGAATTTTGTTTTCATGAGCCATTGTTTGTCTTTGAGTGTATGTGTGGATGTGGCTAACTTCACAACGGTCCGATGTACGTCGTGTGTAGGTGATATAATTCTTTATTTATGGGTGAGATGCTGTCTACCATGTTTGTTGTATTCGCGCAATTATGGCCGAAAATTTGGAGAATCTGATTTGCATTATCGTACAATATTTAAAAACAATTTGTTTTTCTTTGCTGACATCAGAAGAAAAATGAAAAATCAAAAGCGCCGGTCGTCCAAAACTGAATTTATCGATCACGCATGTAACAAAATGTAGAACACGCGATCATAAAAGGACCTTTAGGATAGACACTTATGAAAAAGCCGAATCGTTATGTGGTTGTGAAATTAGTAACAGTCTTTATTGTTTTCCTTGTTTGTTATTTGCTGGTGATGATCAAACAAAAAGTAAAAAAGAACAGATACATAATATTATCGAATATCATAAACTGTATTGAATTTTGTGGTGCTTTCGAATTAGCATTCCGTGGCCATTATGAAGGAAATGATTCGATAAATCCTGGTATATTTAAAGGTCATATCAATTTTTCGGCCGAATACGATTTAGCACTCAGAGATCATTTGAATGAATCCACGGTATTTAAATATAAAGATGATGAAACAAGTGAAATGTCAAACATTTTCCAAATGGTTATAGTTTTCCGTTATACTTTAACAGACCGTACCCCTTGTACTTACAATTTCAGATTTTTGCGCTAACCCCTTTTCTGAATATTATCCCAAGTTAAGGCGAAAAAACGTCACAAACTGCTCTAAAATGCGAGTGTTGAAGGTTAGTTTTCAAATTCTTTTCCTCCGCCGAACTCCCACATGTGCACTCCCAAAATAAAAATCCACGCGCCGCCACTGTATATGACAAGTGAGGTGATTTATAAACAACGGCAGTCACAAAGGATATTCCATTATATTGAATTTTGACAAATAACTGTTCTATATTAGAGTTGTTAGGAACATCAAGCAGTTCAAACCGAAATCTGTTGTGAATATATAACGAGACTCCTACGCCCCTTGCATCAGTATTTCTATCTACCCTGACAAAATTAAAATTTGAAATCATTAATCCTTTCGTATCAACTGAATCATTCAACCAAGTCTCAGACAGTGCAAGTATGTCAAATTTATTCCGCTCAATAAAAAGTTTCAATTCATGAAATTTAGGAACCAAAGATTGTGCATTCAAATGACCCAACAAAAGCATACGCTAAAGGAAACTTGTCACCGTATTTTAAAACAAAAATGTTCTTTCTAAAGTAAGTATTCTTAAGATATAATAATAAAAAATAAAGATATAAATAATTGGATGAAGCTGGGTCCATTCTGTCATTCCTGTCCAATATTTTCGAAGTGAATTTTGATTTTAGCAAATCTGGGTTTTCATGAAATTGGCTTTAGATAGAAGAATTCAGTTTTTACTAAAATTCATGAATCTTATATGTACTTAGATCAACTCTCATCGGATGAAGCTGAGTCCATTCTGTCCAATATTTTCTAAGCGAATTTTTATTTTACTAAATCTGGGTTTTCATGAAATTGGTTTGAGATAGAAAGATTCTGTTTTCACTAAAATTCAGGAATCTTATATGTACCTACCAAGGGCGGATATAGTTCTTTTTCATGGGAGGGGTAATAACGATCATGGGGGGGGTAATAACGATTGAAAACCATTAAATCAGGTACACAAACCACCTTTTTCTAAGGTTTTGGATACTCATGGGGGGGGTAGTTACCACCAGTACCCCCCCCGTAAATCCGCCCTTGGTACCTACTCGGAGTAAACATCATCAGAAGAAGCTGAGTCCACCCCTTCCAATATTTTCGAAGAGAATTTTTATTTTACCAAATCCGAGTATTCTCGAAATTGGCTTGAGATAGAAGGATTATGTTTTTATTAAAATTCATGAATCTTATATGTAGGGGAGGACGGGGGAATTCCACGCACCTTAGGGAAAATGCTCACAAAAACCTTCATATACAGGGTCTTTCACGAGGAACCTCACCCATATTTATACGGGAAACTACTGAACGTATTTTCATGAAATTCAGCACTAATAAGTATTTCACGATGCTGATGAAATCTAAAATATTTTCAAGGCATGAGCACCTCCGGTTTTTCCGGAAATGACGTCAACTTCAGTTTTTCAAATTAGAACACCATTTTTTTATTGCAGAAATAGATTCCTTAAAAAATTTCAAGTTATTTTGATGTAACATTTTTCAGTTTTGGTTGGAAAATTCTCTCTGAGCGGGAAAATTCGTAAAAAAATCGAAAATAGAGCTCCGCTGAAACAAGAATAACTTCGAGGTTTTTGGATGGAAAATTTTCATTTTTGGGATTTTTCAAGATGTAAGATTGATGTATCCACTTTAAAAATCGAAATTGCGATTCATGATACAGGGGGTGAAAAAATCGCTTTCAAAGTTAGGGATGACAAAATCGTGAAAAATCAATTTTTTCAAATTGGAACCCCATTTTTTTATGGCAGATATTGAATCTACGTTAAAAAATAATGTGAGTGTATGCATCACACCCTTGCCCTAAAGTGGATATTATCTCAGAAAATATCCATTTTAGGGCATCGTAGCACCGTAGTTTTAGCCTACGCGTACACATTCTGCATGTGTACCTGTGTCTGCTAAATCTTGTGGACTGTAGCGGGACGTTTGGGGCGCGAGGGGTAGCTCCAGCTCCAATCAAGGCTCACTTCGGATGTGCAGTGTACCGACTGCCGTCTAGCGTCTACGACTCTACGCGTATTATTTGCTTTGGCGTTCGAAGTTCGCTTGCCGTCTGGAGTCACAGAACCGTGAACCGGAACATCGGAAATGAAAAATTAAATTGAATACCCAAATATAAAACGTTACGTTTACGTCAACCACAAAAGTAAATTCCTTTAGATTAGATGAAGATATTAGTTGGGGGTACACGTGCACATGTGCACTTATTGAGCAGCCGCCATTGGTCATATAAACTTTTTATTGATGCTATGGAAACTAGTTTAACTCACCCACTGTCTTATTGTTAGGATGTTATTTGTTTGGGCGATGTTAACGTTAACTTTCTTGATGCTAATTTACCCTCGGTGAAATATTTCGGTTTTATGCTTTCCTCTGTTGGTATGAAGCAACTTATTCAGGGGCCAACTCATATAACGCCTACTTCGGAATCTCTTATTGATGTGATATATTGAGCAATGAAAATGGCATTGTTTCTTCGGCCTTCTCGTGTCCATCCAACTTTTCTTTGCACGAATGTATAGCATGTAAGGTGAGAGTACAGAAGCCGAGGATTGAACCACGAATCTTCACTATCAGAGATTGTAAAGGGTTCGATGAGCGATTACTTTTTGATAATATTGCGGGTGCAGATTTTTCGAGGTTGTTTCGCATGCACGATGTTGATGAGAAGGTGAAGTTTTTTACGGATACTCTAGCGGATTTACTCAATAAACATTTTCCTGCAAGTGTTATCAGAACAGCGAAAAGGCATGCTCCGTGGATAACTGACGGAATAAGGGGTTTGATGAGGGAGAGAGACAGGGCTAAGGCACGGCATAAAAAATATAAAACACAAGCTCTGTGGGACGAATACAAACGTTTGCGAAATACGGTGAATCATGCCATAACTCGAGAAAAGCGATTATATTTTCAATATATCTCCATGAATGATTCTAGTAGGGAACAGTGGAAAGCACTCAAATCTTAAGGAATATCGAACAAAATACGGTCAGATCTCAATTTTGATGATCCTGATGAAATCAATGACTATTTTCTGAAAAATCCATCCTCAGGTTCGGATAGTTCGGTACTCAATTATTATAGAGATAATCTCATTTGCTCTGAACAGTTCAGTTTTCGTCTTGTTGATGAAGAAACTATCCTGAATTACCTGAGGAGCATCAAAAATAGTGCTCCTGGTTGCGATAATATTTCGGTATCGTTTATTAAGATCTGTTGTCCTCATATCCTACCATTTATTGTGAACATCTTCAATTCTATTTTGCTCAGTTCCAAATTTCCTGCTTCCTGGAAACAGGCTCAGATTACGCCTATTCCCAAAACCGGCGATCCTAGGGAGCTATCCGATCTGAGACCCATCAGCATTTTGTCTGGTTTATCCAAACTGCTGGAGAAAATAATGGCTGACCAACTTACCGAATATCTCGAAGATAATTCGATTTTGCCTGCAGTCCAGTCAGGTTTTCGTCCGGGATATAGCTCTACTGGCGCTCTGCTGGGGGTAACTGATTGTATCCTGCGCTCTCTTGATGACTCGAGGTGTGTTGCCTTGTTTCTGCTAGACTTCAGCAGGGCCTTCAATACGGTTAAACATGATATTCTGTTGGCTATTTTAAGATCTTGTGGAATCCGCGGGGATGCTCTCCGACTCTTCGAGTCATATCTTGCGGGACGTTCTCAGAGTGTAAAGCTGGGTGAGAAAGTCTCCCTTGCTAGAGATGTTCTGGATGGTGTTCCTCAGGGCTCAGTCCTTGGTCCGCTCCTCTTTTTGGTTTACACCAGCCAATTCACTAAGTTCATCCGATATTGTAGGGTTCATATGTACGCTGATGACTTTCAGCTTTACCATGATTTCATCGTAGGGGATCTAAATGAGCAGCATTTAAAATGAATAATGATCTAAATCGGCTGGCGGACATCGCAGCAAAACATTCATTGAAACTGAATCCGAAAAAATCGCCTGCCCTGGTGTTTGGCTCGAACAAGAATAAAAAAATTGTTAAAGACATCTACAAGCCAACAATAAATAATGATGCCATTCGCAAGAGATTTGGGATTGATCCTGGACGATTCTCTGAGATTTCGTGAACACGTAGTGAGTGTGGTTCCGAGAGCGTACGGGGCGTTGAGAATGCTGTATCCTCATAGGTCGTGCCTGCCCCTGCACACTAAAAAGGTTCTATGCGAGACTTTGGTCTTGTCACAGTTCACTTATTGTTTTCCTGTGTATGGTTTTTGTCTCGATCAAGAAACGTTGGGACGGATCCAGCGTGTGCAGAACTCCTGTATCAGATTTATTTATGGAATAAGGAAGTATGATCATGTCTCGCATAAGTTGTGGGAATTGAGTTGGCTTCCAATGGGGATTTGTTTTGAATTTTACTCTCTCTGTTTATTTCATAAAATCATTTCAAAGAGAAGCCCACCATATCTCTTCAATAGATTGGTTTACAGAGCTGACGTTCATAATATCAACATACGCCGTAGGAATATATTGTCATGTCCCCGTCACAGAACATCTACTTTTGAAAGAAGTTTCAGCTACAATATTTGCAGGTTGTACAACGGTATTCCTGATAATTTTAAGCTGTTGAATCCGAATAGTTTTAAGAAAAAGATTATGGCCTATCTCCTCGGTTCCTTGTTTATGTGATTTCTTGGCAGTTTATGGGATTTGTTTATTGATATGCTCATTTTTTTTCTTTGTTTTTTTTATATTTTCTTTTGTTGTTCAATTTTGTATACATATTTTCATTTTTGTATAAGTTATGTTCAAATGTAATTGTTCTGTACTACAAGGGTTAAGTGATAGAGCACCTCTGGGTGAACTTCCCCTTGGGATTTCAAGTGAAATAAAGACGTTATTATTATTATTATTTTATTGTAAGTTCAAATGCAAATAAATGTTGGTAATATTCACATGTGGTGTTATCATTTCCAATGTCTCTGATGGTGTAAATTTTTTGTCTTTTCTTTTGTTTTAGTTCTTTGGGCATCATTGTTCAATATTCATTTTAATTTTGATTTTGTTGATGCTGAGGGAGTTGAGACCAGAGAATACGAGTCCGTCAATGCCTTGAAGGCAGATAATGTAGTGAATGAGCGCTCGTTGAATGTCATACATGTAAACATTAGAAGTTTGAATCGTTATCTTGATGAATTTTTGATATATTTGGAGGATATTGGGGAACAAAATGTTGATATAGTCGTTCTCTCTGAAACGTGGAACTTGAAGAATGTTGATGGTTTTAATATTCCGAACTTTAATATTTTGTATAACAACTCCCAGACTAATCAAAATGATGGTGTAGAGGCATACATATACATCAGGGACACTATTGTTTATGAAAGTAGTATTTTTGAAGCTCACAGAGACTAAACTTCTTAGGTTCACATTCGTTGTGGATGATGTTGCTTTCGGCCTCGTATAGGCCACCGTCTACAGGGTCTTTCACGAGGAACCTCACCCATATTTATACGTGAAACTACTGAACGTATTTTCATGAAATTCAATGACGTCAACTTCCGTTTTTCAAATTAGAACACCATTTTTTTATTGCAGAAATAGATTCCTTAGAAAATTTCAAGTTATTTTGATCATTTTTCAGTTTTGGTTGGAAAATTCTCTCTGAGCGGGAAAATTCGAAAATAGAGCTCCGCTGAAACAAGAATAACTTCGAGGTTTTTGGATGGAAAATTTTCATTTTTGGGATTTTTCAAGATGTAAGATTGATGTAGGTATCCACTTTAAAGGATCCCCCACACCGACGCGGGACAGCGGGAACGACGCGGGATCAAAACATGTGGCGGGATATAGAAGTACTCACTACGCCTGAGTGCGAGTACTTCTATATCCCGCCACATGTTTTGATCCCGCGTCGTTCCCGCTACCGCTCCCGCTCCCGCAGTACCGCGTTGGTGTGGGGGATCCTTAAATCGCTTTCGAAGTTAGGGATGACAAAATCGTGAAAAATCAATTTTTTCAAATTAGAACCCCATTTTTTTATGGCAGATATTGAATCTACGTTAAAAAATAATGTGAGTGTATGCATCACACCCTTGCCCTAAAGTGGATATTAACTCAGAAAATATCCATTTTAGGGCAAGGGTGTGATGCATACACTCACATTATTTTTTAACGTAGATTCAATATCTGCCATAAAAAAATGGGGTTCTAATTTGAAAAAATTGATTTTTCACGATTTTGTCATCCCTAACTTTGAAAGCGATTTTTTCACCCCATGTATCATGAATCGCGATTTCGATTTTTAAAGTGGATACATCAATCTTACATCTTGAAAAATCCCAAAAATGAAAATTTTCCATCCAAAAACCTCGAAGTTATTCTTGTTTCAGCGGAGCTCTATTTTCGATTTTTTTTTCGAATTTTCCCGCTCAGAGAGAATTTTCCAACCAAAACTGAAAAATGTTACATCAAAATAACTTGAAATTTTCTAAGGAATCTATTTCTGCAATAAAAATATGATGTTCTAATTTGAAAAACGGAAGTTGACGTCATTTCCGGAAAAAACCGGAGGTGCTCATGCCTTGAAAATATTTTAGATTTCATGAGCATCGTGAAATACTTATAAGTGCTGAATTTCATGAAAATACGTCCAGTAGTTTCCCGTATAAATATGGGTGAGGTTCCTCGTGAAAGACCCTGTATAAATAAGAACTTATATGTTACGGAACTAGCTGATTATTTTTCAGATTTTCGTAACCGGGGACAGGTGGTGGAACTCTTCATTGGGGATATTAACATAGACCCCTTGGCGAGAGATGATATGAGTGCGGTTAACTGTTTGAGTGATAACTTAGGTTTTCTCGGTGAGTTGGGTTTTCGTTGGTACATAAATAGGCCTACAAGGAAAATTGAATCACAGAAGGGGTCAATTATAGATCATGCGTTCATCAAAGTTGATCGAAACAGTATTGACATTACCCCAGCTATCATAAAGTCAAATTTGACTGACCATTATATGATATTATTAAGTTTTAATTCCATTCAGAGAGTAAAGATAACAAATTCGCAACCTTCCCGACTCAGTAGAGTGGATTTCGGTAGTTTGAAAGCGGTGTTAGCCAACGAAAATTGGAGCGATATTCTCAATGAGGCGGACCCTGAGGTGGGCTACGAAAGGTTCATACGTAAATTTAAATCATATATAAAATGTCACACTGCGTCCATAATTATTTCTAACAAGAATCGTAAATTGAAGCCGTGGATAGCACAGGGATTAATTAACTCTATACGTCATCGCGATTTCTTGAGGAGGCAACTGAATAAACATAAAATTATTGAAAAACTTGCAGAATATAAAACTTACAGAAATTGTCTCACTCATTAATCAAAATCACTAAAAACAACTATTTTAAAGGCCTCTTGCAACGACAGAGAATTCTCTAGAGAATTACACCAAGAATTTGGCAGTAAATTCTCTGCAAAAAATGTTTTGGGGTATATGCAACAGTAGAGAATTTAGGATAAAATTCTCAGTACGCGTTTGCGCTTTGTCACCGATTTTGGATTCGATGTTTATTCTAGCCCTTTATAACATAATTAGTTTATGTAGAAAATATTAGATATAATAAATAGATACTCAATATTATATTAGCGATCCCTTAAAAAAATGGATTACCTATACTGATTCATTATTAACAATGGCAGTGGGAATCAATATTGCTGTCCTCATGGCTGCTACAGCTTCAAAATTAAAAAAAGTGAAAAAAAAAAAAAAGAGAAATCCGTGTAGGCAGTGGTTTTCAAGTAGAGTATCACATGGTGTAGGTCTATTCGAAATGGAAGATATGGAAGATTTTTTCAGTTTTTTTTTTCAGTTTTTTAAAAATAGTTTATTTTCTTACAGTTACACACAGGAATTTATCTAAAATAAAATCCTCTGTAACTTACAATGTTTATTTGTGTATCATATTATTTGATTTGATGAATAAACATCATTATTATCGAAAGTAATAAGACACAAATCATTTGCCACTATAAATAATGACAAATGAAATGTGAATACGAACTAGGTATCCGATACTGTTCATCCCATCAGACCGAATGATCCAACGTCAACTGAGAATCGCACCGACTGCAGTTTCGTCCTATTTAGGACTCATCAGGGTGGAATATCCCAAAACTCGACGCTGGATGGAAAATCTTTTCGTCAAGATATGGATATCTGTCGTGCATTATATCGGATGACTATTAATGAGCGACATCTACCCACCTTCAGAAAAGACCCCCCCTCGGTGACTGAATGAACAATAAAGGAAACTTTATCCAAAATGCAACACCAGATTAAGAATTTCAACGTTAGAGAACGCTATAATCAATTCACCTGGGAAGCGCGGAGACGTTCGCAGTTTGTAGGTTTTTCAAAACCCAAAAAAGTAGAAATAAATAATGATATAAAATCACATAAGCGGTAAGGCGCTACCTATTCAATTGAAAGTAATAAGACACAAATCTGATTTGTGTGATTTTGTTACGTCCGTGTGAGGGGAAAACTCTTTATGGGCACCGAGAGGATCCGCACTCTCGGTAGTGTGAGAATCCAAGATGTGTGGTTACTCACTAAAAACCCCTCACACTTAAATGGAGGAGTTCTTCATCCTGCCCTCGTAGCGTCCCTTAACAGAAGGGATGAGCTGCAAGTGGCTTCTAGACTTCATGGGACCTGATGATATGAAGTGACCCGAGCAACACTGCTTTCTGCATTCTGTGCGCCAATACCTCGGCCAGTGATCTACAGGCCGGGATAATCTTCAGTTCATCCACGTAGTTGGCTCTCATTCCGCCGAGACATCCTATGATTAGGTCGACCATCCTAACTTTATGACCTGGGTATAAAAATTATCATTATTTATTATTATTATTATTATTATTATTATAATGAGTAAAGAAAAGTTGGACTCAAAGTGATCTAAACTCAAATTGGTTCATTGCGCATATTTACTGTCATATTCTCGGTCTATTTAGAACAATTTCGAAATGACAGGAATTCCACAGAGAATTCCACCGAAAGTATACTCCACTCACTTTTATAAAGTATCGCGGTTTGCCATGAAATTTTGACACATTTCACCGCGTATATTTTGAAAATGTTAGGTTATGGTCATTGCACTGTCAGATACGCCCACAACGTTGTCGTTTCTGCTAAAAGATCGTAGTAATAACGTATTTATCAAAAAGTTCATTTACTTTTGGAAATTAATGAATTTGAGAAAATATTATGTTAATTCAGAAGATATTCAACTACATTTTTGCACAACCTGAAATACTCCAGCATGAAAATGTAGTAGATCTATGAAACCTGCGCCACAGTTAAATCTTCGAAGAACTAACTCCATTTACAAAGTTGAAAAGGAGTAAATTGAAAGTAGACTTGGCAATGTCGCTTGATTTTCACGAGTGCCAACCTGCGTCTGTTGTAAGTGAAAAAACTAGATAAATCTAAATCATGGCCAACCGCGATACTTTATAAAAGAGAATGGAGTATAGTAGTATGCAACGGCAGAGAATTTTCGGTCAGTGAATTTGACAGAGAATTCACGCAAGAATTCTCTGTCGTTGCAAGAGGCCTTATAACAAGAATCGAGAGTGCGCAAAAAAATGTAAAAAAATATGGCAAACAATAAATGATGCTACATCTGATATTGGAAGGAATAACAAAAACTCGAAAATTGTTTTAACGAACGAACAAGATGAGATTTTAGAGGATGAAGGAGAGGTAGCTAATTGCTTCGGCGAATTTTTTGCTAGCATAGGCAAGAAAATGACTAGTAAAATAACAAAACAGGAAAGGGACCCAACTAGCAATATGATTATAGGTGATTCCCTCTTTCTCAGTCCGGTTACTGAGAGTGAGCTCGTAACCATAATAAATGATCTGAGATCCAACTCTGCTGCCGGTCCTGATCGTATTTCGGTATAGTCCAAGATCCCAGAGCAATCAGACATAACTTATTTTCACACGGATGAAACCTGAAGTTTTCAGTAGCGTCTCGTGTGCCTTGAATACCTACGCGCTTTGTGGAACTTGCCGAGTGACACCTCGGCAGGTACCAGGTGAGAAAGGTAACTAAAAATAAGAATTATTTGACTAAAATTCACATGGCTGATTTTTATATATGTCATGTAGAATATTATTTTAAAGTAATATCATAAGTGTCAGACACTTTTGATGGGCCAGAGCTTTTGTCAGACGCTTTTAAGCTACCCAAAAAATAAATGAACTTTACTTATTTTTACATGTCTGATTTTTCAATATGTTATTGAAGTATTTATTTAAAAGTTATATTCAATCAGTCAGACAAATTAGAGTGACCAAACATCCCCTAGGACAAAAATTATTCGGCCAGAAGTATCAGGGCGAGAGCACTATGCATGCGCTTCAGATTGAGTGAGACATCCATAATAACTCGGTTCCCCTTCTTAAACTCACCATCTGTTTCAATCTTCTGTGTATGTGCTGTTTGCGTGTAATATATACAGAGTGTAACAGCCAAATGGAATAAATTCGATAACGAATAAATGAGAGCGTGTTGGGAAAAACGCTCGGACACACATTTTTTATTGTTAACATGCGCATATTTTTCAAAAAATAATATTATATGTGGTGTTCCATGTGACCGTGGCCAATACCAACTTTCTTATTTCAAATGCAAACCCCTGTATATTATTTAGTTTTTGGATTCTTCAGAGAATTCCAGACACAATTCATGCACAATGTCCTATACCTATCTTCAACTTTTTCGGAAATATTAAGTGTTTTCAGATTTTTTACAAAAATTAACATTTTGAATGAAAATTATTTTATTTCACAAATTCGATACATTACACTCAATACTTATTTCCCATTTACCTCTTGATATGAAGAAAGTAAGCAAAAACCATTACTGAGAAGAAATGTTGAGTAACGTTAGAAGACAATTCTACACCAGATTAGCATGTTGCCAAGACGTTCGCGGCGAGCATTTTGAACATTTCCTACATTGACATCAATGTTTTTTATTGCTTTTTTTTAATACTTAAGAAATAATCAATATTACTCATTAGGTTTTAAGTGTAATGTACCGAATTTGTGAAATAAAATAATTTTCATTTTAAACGTTGATTTTTGCAATAAATCTGAAAACACTCAATACTTCCGAAATAGTTAAAGATATGTATAGGACGTTGTGCATGAATTGTGTCTATAATTCTCTGAAGAATCCAAAAAATAAATAATATACAGGAAGATGCATTTGAAATAAGAAAGTTGGTATTGGCGCCGGTCACATGGAACACCCTATATAATATCATTTTCTTGAAAAATATGCGCATTTAAAATTACAAATCGACGTGTCCGAGCGTTTTTCCCAACACGCCCTCATTTATTCGTTATCGAATTTATTCCATTTGGCTGTAACACTCTGTATACATAAATATAAGTTATATTACACGCAAACAGCACATACACAGTAGATTGAAACAGATGGTGAGTTCAAGAAAGGGAACCGAGTCATTATGGACGTCTCACTCACTCTGAAGCGCATGCATAGTGCCCTCGCCCTCATACTTCTGGCCGAATAATTTTTGTCTTAGGGGATGTTTGGTCACTCTAATTTGTCTGACTGATTGAATATAACTTGTGAATAAATACTTCAATAACATATTAAAAAATCAGACATGTAAAAATAAGTAAAGTTCATTTATTTTTTGGGTAGCTTAAAAGCGTCTGACAAAAGCTCTGGTCCATCAAAAGTGTCTGACACTTCATGATATTACTTTAAAATGATTTTCTACATGACATATGTAAAAATCAGCCATGTCAATTTAAGTTAAATAATTCTTATTTTTAGTTACCTTTCTCACCTGGTACCTGCCCAGGTGTCACTCGGCAAGTTCCACAAAGCGCGTAGGTATTCAAGGCACACAGGACGCTACTGAAAACTTCAGGTTTCATCCGTGTGAAAATAAGTTATGTCTGATTGCTCTGGGATCTTACTCTATTATGTCTGATTGCTCTGGGATCTTACTCTAGTAGGTTTGATAAAGCACTGTCACGTCTATCTCTTGGAACCTCTCGCACATATCATAAACTTATGTTTCTCGAACGGCACGACTCCAAAGCAGTTCAAGGAATCAGTAACAGTTCCTGTTCATAAAACCGGTAGCAAAAAAGAACCAACCAACTACAGACCCATCACACTTATTAACAACTTTGCGAAGATCACCGAGCATAGTCTCAAAGCTCGACTTACAGCCTTTCTCTTGAAAAATAATATATTGAATAGAAGTCAGTACGGTTTCCAGAAAAATCTCAGTACTGAGGATGCCATTTGTGATCTCATGAAATTCGTTTATACCGCAAATAACAACAATAAGAAATGCCTGGCTGTTTTCCTGGATTTGGCTAAAGCGTTCGACACTGTCAATTTCGAAATTTTGTTGGAGACTGTTGGAATTCGTGGGGTGGCTCTGAGTGTTTTTCGAAGTTACGTTGAGGTTGATTCTCTGTCTAAGAAGCTCAGAGTTCTAGTTTACAAATTTTATATATTAAGGGACATACTGAATAGAAGACACTTGCTCTTCACCTATAATGCTCTCGTTGAGTCCATTCTCAGATAGTCGAGGCTATTCACTAAGCAAAGTTGTTATGGATAGCAACTGTAAATCGTCGTTATCCCATGTAATATCCATAACAACTTTGCTTAGTGAATAGCCCCGATTGTGTCATTGCATGGGGAGGTTGCTATAGTAATGCTTTGAATAGGGATGTTGACTATTTTTTGGAAATAATTTTAATTTGTAGATAAGCCCTATACAAACACGAAAAAAATATTTTCATGGAAAAAATATAGCAAATACCAAGAAAAAATGCGTAAATAAAAATAGTTTTCAAAATTGCCGCTGAAACGAAGTGATTATGATGACGTCACCATACGGTAAACAGACTTCGCCGTCTGTCAAAGCGAACTGATCTTGCGTGATTTCTCGCGAACAAATCGTTTGCATAATAACAAATAATTGTGAAATAGTTCGCTGGTCAGTGGCGTACCCACGGGGGGGGATAAGGGGGATATATCCCCCCCCAGGAAGATCCGTTGTTAGGTCCAAAAGTGTGTAATTTGATGAAAGCGAATTCTCGGTAAAATCCAAGAGAGTTGTAAAGTTCCTGACAATATAATATATTCGCTTCGGTGACTATATACCAAATTATTAATAAAAAATTTAAGACATATGAAGCCTTCCGAGTGCCGCAACTATCACAGCGATTGGCGGCACATCAAAACAAGCGATTTAAGTGTGCATAAATCTTATCGAGAGATGACGTTTTCGGCTCCAGATCCCTTTGTCGGCCGATAATACTGCGTTAAATTCGCACTTGGATCAGTAGGGTGATATTTTGTTTACTGGTATGAAGTAGATGAGTAGACATTTTTCTATTTCATTCCTTGAGACAACCTGTAGGAATTTGTCCTGAGTTGACATTGCCTTCCATTCATCATAATTCGTTTCATTGTTACAAAGGTGTGTTGTACAGGGTGGGCAAAATTGGTGCTACATGAACGAAAACTTTTTAACCCGAGGAGATAGAGAAAAATGAAGGGCACCTTATATTCTTTTTTTTCCAGAAACTTATAATACCATCAACTGCATTCCTCTATCTTCTTTCGTTTCCGAGATATAGGCCAAAATTGAAATTTGGGCGATTTCAACTTTGGTCATTATCTCCGTTTCTGTTTATGCTAGGATGTTGAAATAAAAACATTATACAGGCACTTTTCTGATAGAAATCCAGTGGCGTACTCTGATTTTTTCTGAGAGGTTTATTTGCTGAGTTATAACATAAAGTTGTGTTTTTTCTTATGGAAACAGTAGTTTGAAATGACTTAGAAAGAATCGCCATTTTTTTCCCGTTTCAAAAATGTATCATATGTTTTAGTTAATGTAGCACCAATTTTGCCCACCCTGTATGTATTTTCAAACGAAGGAAATTTGATGAATGCGAAACAAAATCGACAAGTTCGGCTGCTGGAATCCGCTAGCCATGATGTCTATACACAGGGAATTGCCAAGTTCCGAGAATGAAATTATTGATAATATAGCAAAAAGACCAAGGCGACTTTACTTTGTTTTATGATAGCAAACCAAAATTTCTGATAATAGTATATTATTCAATGAGCGGTAATGTAAGTCATAACACACGCAGATGAATTTTGCAGCACGAGCCGTCAGGCGAGTGGTGTAATTCATTAAGTACTATTCTTTATCTTCGACTTCTTCAAAATTGACAACAGAGTTGTCAAAAGCGATCTCTGTGGTCGAGAATCGAATCACGTAAAAAACATCAAAAATTCACGGTTTCCAATTGCGATTTTTGGATATTCAGACCGAAGGAAATGTAAAAACGAATGGCGAAAACGTTACCTTGATATCTGAAATAGTGTTCCCGATCGATCCGACTTTTTTTATTCATTTGGTAAACTGTTTTTCCTATCTGTATTAGAGTGAGTTATATAGACGTGAGTTATCATAACTATGGGGGTTGGTTTATAGATACTATTACAGCTCGAAATCAGTAGAATAATGGACACATTATTCTATGGGAGAAGATAAAAATTTATTCTTGTTTTGCAATTAAGAAAAATATTATTATTATTTGTTTCATATCCCCCCCCAAGACGAATGTCTGGGTACGCCACTGTCGCTGGTGATACGTTTTACTCTCTTCTGTTCTTCCTAAGTTCGTACTCGTGATGACAGTAAGGTTATAGGTTAGCTTGTTCACCGAAAAGTGACGTCACGTATTCTCATTCGTGTTTGCAGTCACGTGATAAACTGTAATAGATTACACATTTTGAATCGATTTTATTTAATTTAATTAGAGTAATCAGATCACTAAAATATTGTTTCAGTATTTCAAAAACTACCTTCAAAGTGGAAAACCTCAATTTTTATGAATTTGTAACATGTGTCAACATCCCTATTCATTAGAAAAAGCGCAGAATAATATTCTTAGGGTGATCTTGAAATTTGAAAAAGGATCGGCTGTATCCTACTGACTCTCTTTATAAAGAAGCGAACGTGTTAACTATTAGAAAGATTTATGTGCACCAGTCCATTCTATGGATGAGGAAACGGAATGAAGGAAAAGATTCTAATCACGGAACCAGACAAGCAGACTTCCCTGAAATTCCTTTATGCAGGAGAAACTTCACTCAGGGGAGCGTATTTTATTTCGCGCCCAGGCTTTATCATCTTATGCCTAGAGAGATTAGTCGTTTAACATCTATCAGGTCGTTCACATTAAAATTGAAAGATTACATCCATTCGAATGGGGAGAAATTGTTGAGAGTTTTTCAGTGAGTGAACAAATTTTTGGCTCCCAAAGATAGATAAAAAAAAATGATAATAGTAATGATAGTGGTCAAAAATAATAATAATGAAAAAAAAAGTAATTAAAATGGAAAGAAGGGGAAGAAGGTAGTGAAAAAAAAGATAAAAAAAAAATTTAAAAAGGAAATAAAAAAAAAATTATATATATATCCCATTTGCGCTCTGGTCTCGTCTCTTTTCAGCGTTCATACATGGGTTGATTATTTTCTTTATGGCTTACTGTGGAAGTGTGTATTGATTCATTTAATTTTTGGTTCATTTCATTCAGCGCAGGTAAATATTACACAAATTGGCTCAATACTGGAATTTCGTTCACACACGAACGCCAAGTTCAGGTGACGAATTAAACTAGTCTCCCAAGAAAGGAAAATGATGAAATTAAAAGTAAATTCTTGTCCATTTTTGAGCAAAACAATTTTAATAGTTGAATTTGTGAATTGGTAAAATTCGTTGTATAATTCTGATTGTAAGAACTTCTTCAAATAAAGATTATGTTATGTTTATATGTAAAGTTGATATTTTTATTGATATATGTGAATATTGTATTAAATAATACAAATATTTTGAAGTTGTATTTTTATTCTCCTGTATTCTACATAACAGTTTTCTAATTTTCAATTATCCATTTACGTGAGCGTCTTACATGACATAGAATAAAAAATATTGACTTACCAACATAACCTATATTTAATCATAGAACTTCATTGTAAACTAAATAAACTCTTATTCTTAACATTAAAGTACATTATTCCAACATCCTCCCTTACTTTAATGTTACATCATTTAGGTATCATAAACTAAACTAACTTAAAATTAAGTCTATGCTCTTCATATTTTAACCGAGGTAATGCTTTAGTAAGTAAATCGGCTTTATTATATTTTCCAAGAATTTTTTCCACAGATATAATTTTCTTTTCTACAAGATCGTGAACAAAGTGGAGTGATACTAAAATATGTCTTGAATTCTTAGAAAAATTCCCGAACTTTGCTAATGCTAAAGCACCTGCATTGTCTTCAAAAATAGGAATTGGACACAACAAATCTTCAGTAAAGCCCATGTCTACCAAAAGATTTTTCAAACATAGGACCTCTTCCACACACTCAGCCAGCGCATAGTATTCTGCGTGTGTAGAAGCTCTAGAGACGGTTTTCTGTTTCTGAGTCTTCCACATAACTGGACAACTGAAAACCTCAACGACATACCCTGTTGTTGATTTACAATCTGTAAGATCCGCTGCCCAATCAGAATCTACAAATGCCTGTATATGTTTACAATCTATCCTCCCTTCGAAAAGTAGTTTGATATTTCTTGAATGGTAAACATATATCAAAATTCGAAGTGCATACTTGAAGTGTGACACGTTATAACAACTTTGAAATCTACTCAGAAAATTTACAGGATAGGCGATATCAGGCCTTGTACCATTCGCAATATATAAAAGAGCTCCCAATAAATTTCTATACTTCAAAGATGATTCCGACAACTGATTTGATTCGATTTTAAGGCCAGCCTCCATAGGTGTATATTTACAGTGAGAATCCAACACCTGGTATCTTTGAGCCAACATCTCAATGTAACCAGTTTGATTAAGAGACATCATTCCTCTCCTTTCATCATAATCCACTTCAATACCCAAGTATTTGGATATTTTCCCCAAATCCTTTATAGGAAACCTTTCAGCCAATTTAAATTTAACTTTCTTGATCCCCATCTCATTAGGACCAGAAATCAAAATATCATCGACAAAAATAATCAAATAGATATCCTCTTCATAATTGATATATAGACACTGATCACTTCTTGATTTTCGGAAACCTAACTCCTTAATATATTCATCAAAGCAAGTATACCAGCATCTTGGAGATTCTCTCAAACCATACAAAGCCTTCTTAAGAAGAAATACCCCGTCACCTACCACAAAACCATCCGGTTGCTGCACAAAAACTTCAGATTTCAAAGTACCATTTAGAAAGGCTGCTTCAACATCTAATTGATCTAAGATAAACCCCCTTCTGCAAACTACAGCAAGCAATGTTTTTATTGTACTCATACGGGCTACTGGTGAATAGACATCTTCTCTCACTTCCTCCTGTTGAAAACCTCTAACTACAATTCTAGCCTTATACATCCCATTACCTTTAACTGTAAAAACCCATTTCAAGTCTTATACCCTTTTATCTACTGGACAACTCCTTAACTCCCAAGTATCTGCCTTCTCCAAATTTTGCATCTCCTTTTCCATTGCCTGCAACCACATCTTTGAGTCTGGCCGTATCATTGCCTCCTCATATGACTTAGGAACATCAACATCACAAATACCTGCATACATCTCATACTCATTATACTTATTCGGGACCTTCCTTGGTCTATTTGATCTCCTCAAATTTGGCTCCTCATTTTCTCCCCTATCACCTTCTTCCCTTGTACTATCTTCATCACCTAAATTAATACAAAATTTGTCCTTATCCACGAACTGAACATTTCTTGCAACAAACACCCTACCATTACTCAAAATCCGATGACCAACATCTGAAAAACCAACTAACACACCTTCCTTAGATTTATCATCTTGAGTTTTTCTAAGCTCATCCGGAATTTTAACGAAAACCTTACTCCCATACAAATTCAAATTTTCAATCGAAGGTTTTTTTCCAAAAAAAATTTCAAATGGTGACAAAGGAATACGAGTTGATGAAGAAATCAATCTGTTCCCTATGTAAGCTGCAGCCTGCACTATTTCTGGCCAATATTTCTTTTCTAACCCTGACTCCTTCCTCAAACACCTTACTCTATCCATCAAAGTCCTGTTATAGCGCTCTGCTGTACCGTTTAACTCATGATCATAAGGTGGTGATGGACGTAACCTAAAACCAAGTTGTTGGGCCAAGTTATAAAATTTCTGATTCAGATATTCGGTGCCATTATCACACCTAACTTCACAAATTTTCTTTTTCGTTAGATTCATGACATATTTGCAGTATTTCTCAAAACAATCAAATACTTGAGATTTAGTTTTAATACAATACACTAGAGCAATATGACTATAGTCGTCTATAAATGATACGTAGTATTTAGAACCATCAAAACCTTCTACATCAAATGGTCCTTTAACGTCTGTATGAATAATTTGAAGTATTGAATCAGCTCTAGTTCTACCATTGTTGAAAGCTTTCTTTGTCATTTTACATTTAAGGCAAATTTCACAATTTATATAAGAAGAATTTAAATGTTTTGGTAAGCCATCCAAAATCTGTTTTTCACACATTATAGCCAAATCTTTAAAATTTACGTGACCGAGTATTCTATGCAATTTTTCTTTATTGGACCATATACTATGAGAATTAAGGTTAATTTCTTTTTCTACATTACAAGTGATTGCAAACAAACCATTTTCCATTTTGGCAGTTGTTAATAATTCATCTTTAGTATTGTAAATTTCTGCATTCTTATTTCTAAATAAAATAGTGTTCCCATTTTTCATAATACATGAAGCACTAAGCAAATTTTTATCTATTCCGAATAATAAACATCATTTATGAAAACAACTTTTCCACCAAAATTACACTTTATATTTCCTATCTTAGTAGCTATTTCCTTCTGACCATTTCCTACTTTAATAAATACTTTATTTTCTAAATCTACAGATTCAAAGAAGTAAGAATTATCATTTACTAAATGACTTGTACAGCCACTATCTAAAATCCACTTTAAATAACGATTTTGACTTACAGTTTTCTGCTGATTTATCTGAACCATGAAATTGTTGACATTGACTTCGCTGTTATCGTCTACCTCTGAATTATAGTTCCTTGAATACACATGTCTTCTGTTTTCTTGATGTCCTCTGTAACTTTGTCTGCCTCCTCTGTAACTACCTTGATGATTACCTCCATTTCCAAAATTTCTATCTCCATTCCTTCTGTAGTTGTCCCTCGTTCTATTCCTATTCAGATCTTCCTTATGTCTACAATCCCTAGCTATGTGCCCCTTTTGATGACATCGATAACAAGTTTTGTCTACAGTGGCTTGCAAAACCTGACTTTCATGCTTCTGCTCTGTTCCTGATTTATTTTCTTCCTTCTTGACTTCTCTTCTTAAAAGCAATTTTTCCCTTACATAGTCAACGTTACGATTCTCTTCGGGTAGAAGATCTAATGTTTCGGTTATATGATCTAAGCTCTCAGGCAAAGCCATCACTAGATATCCCAGTTTCCTTTTTCGATCTACAGTTGCTCCTGCGTTTTTTAGGTCTTTGATTAATCTTTCAAATGTTTCAAAGAAACTTTCAGGATTTTCTTCATTTTCATTGAAACGTAATCTGCTCAATTTTCTTTCAACCAGGGCCTGTCTAGTTTCACTCTGTTTGAGATATAGATTGTCCAACTTTCTCATCATGTCATATGCAGTTCCACATTCCATTATTAATTCTACATCTACTGCGGACGCCAGCAACATTTTTGTCTTTACCTCCATTCTCAACCAGTCTTCAGCTGTGATTGTCTCCGGTTTAGTTCTACATTCAACGCATCTTTTACAATTTTTCATCTCCAGCAGCAGCATAAATTTATATTTCCATGAATCATACGGCTCACCTCCATGTGGCTTGAACATCGGAATTGGAATTTGTGTATCCATGGCTATCCAGCTCCAAATTTTTTATCCCTTACCACGTAACCACGCTCTGCTACCATATTAAATAATACAAATACATATTTTGAAGTTGTATTTTTATTCTCCTGTATTCTACATAACAGTTTTCTAATTTTCAATTATCCATTTACGTGAGCGTCTTACATGACATAGAATAAAAAATATTGACTTACCAACATAACCTATATTTAATCATAGAACTTCATTGTAAACTAAATAAACTCTTATTCTTAACATTAAAGTACATTATTCCAACATATTGTTATGAAAGTATTCTGTTTTTTGTAATATCTGTGTCACTAATTGCCAAATTTTTTCATTTTTAGCTCGAAGAAGGCACAATAAAGTGCCGAAACGTTGTGAGAGAATAGTTTTTATTATTTTGTTCCTCGGACCGATATTTTTTCAACTGTGACTACCTTATTAAGCTATACAGAAAGTAGGAAAACTTTATTGATAATTTGCAATTTGTCCCACCGGCACCCAGACTAAAAGAAGCAGATATTCATTGAAATTCCAAGCAGCCGTTATCTTTCTTCCCTGAAAATTTTTTTTTTTCAATATCCACGTTTTAGCCTACTGTTCATTATGGACTACTTTTTGATGCACCCAGAAGTGAAAATTAAATGAGAAATTCATTCCGCATCCATGAACAACACAATGAATAATGGAATAAGAACGGGTAGAGAATTCAGAACACATATGATTATGAATATAAATCGTTTGGAGGCAATATTTTTCGTTCTATATGTTAAGCATGTTCCCCTAACAAACTCAAAGATAACAGATTTTTTCCTGTGTTGTCGAATTAATAGTTTTACGAACTTTGCTCGCGATTAATTCAGATTCTCCGGTGAAAGATCAGATAGAGAATACATAACGTGAATCTGTTGCATGGAAAAAGTGAAAATGAGCTTGTCTGAAAGTTACGATGATTCTGGATTGAAGTTATCCTTTGACGAAGGACGCATCTAAATAGAATTTTCCGTCAGGATGTTCTACAACACAAAAGAAATTCGATATTAACTTCAAAGTCGACGTGATTCTCACGCCCAGGACTGAATGCGAGCGTTACATGAAATAGAGATGCTGAAAGAAATTGTGTGGCTTCCGGAAAAACCACATGAAAGAACTAATATTGCCGTTTTTACGTTCTCCACTGTAGTGTAAAGGAGTATTTTTGCACTTATTGTGATTTCGAATTCCGTAGTTGCTAAGAACGATGGCACTTCTTGAATCAGGTCAAACATCAAGTAGATTAACCAACTACTTGCTGACAGAACAGGAATAATTGGGAATGAATTCAACAATTGCAACAACGGATTCGAAAAAAAACCTTCTAAATTTCGAAATATAAGTCACTAAAGAAAACATGAATGAAGTAGTGACCGAAATAACTATGACACCAACAGTCGGTGAAAAAGTGGTTCTATTTTTTCAGAGTGAAGTACCCAACGAACACACAAACGTAGAAAATTTCACGCACTTTAGTAAGGTGCATGGTGGCCCTTTTCCTCGAAACCGGCAACGTTGCCCCGAGACCGGTGTCTGGTCGACCCAGAGTAACATCTGCAAGGAAAGACTATTATATTGCACTCGGAGGAATCGAACGGTATCTGTAACAGCCCTTCGAAGTCATTTTTGGAGGACCTACAGAAGGGTAGTCTCAACCAGTACCATGAGGAGACGGTTGAATTACTCAAATTTGAGGGCAAGAAGACCTTCAAGAGTAACTCGTTCAACCCATACAAATCACCTGGTCCTGACGGAATATTCCCAATACTACTACAGCAGGGAATTGAAGATCTAGCACCAGAACTATGCAGACTATACAGGCTGAGTCTAGCACTAGGATGGCTACCTCAAACCTGGAAAACTGTGAATGTGGTCTTTATCCCGAAACCTGGACGAGACTCCTACGACCAGGCCAAAGCATACAGACCAATAAGCCTATCTTCCTTCCTCCTGAAAGGCTTAGAAAAACTGATATATAGAGACTCAAGGGAAACAGCTCTCATAGAGCGGCCTTTACATCAAAACCAACATGCTTATCTAACAGGAAAATCCTGCGTGACAGCTCTTCACCATCTCGTTTCAAGGATTGAAGAGTCTCTGGTAAACAAGAAATCGCACGTTGCGTTTTCCTAGATATCGAAGGAGCTTTCGATAACACCCCTTTCGAAAGCATGGTCTCTGGGGCTACTCGACGAGGCATTGATGAGACCACTTGCACGTGGATACGCTCAATGCTTCACAACAGACTGGTCCAAGCCAACATGCTCGAGGAAAAACTGCGGGTCGAAAATGCCAGGGGTACCCCACATGGGGGTATACTATCCCCTTTTCTGTGGAACATGGTGGTGGATGAACTGCTTACCTCCCTGAATAACCAAGGGTATTATTTTTAAGGATACGCAGATGACATAGTCATACTCGTCAAGGGAAAATACACCGGAATAACCTCAGAACTTATGCGAAACGCACTGAGGACCGTAGAGGAATGGTACAACAGAGAGAGCCTAAGGGCTAATCCGAACAAAACAGCACTCATTCCCTCCACTCGCAAAAGAAACATGGTAGATCTCATATCTCCCAGATTCTTCGGCGAAACATTACAAGTTGTAGAACAGGTGAAATACCTTGGGTTGATTCTCGATAAGAAACTAACCTGGAATCCGCATCTACATCATGTAACCAACAAAAGTAGAACGACACTTATGCTGTGCAAGAGAGCTTTTGGAAAAACTTGGGGACTGAAACCGAAAGCCATATACTGGCTTTACACAGCGGTTATAAGACCCAGAATCACTTACGGTACGGCTAACTCCTGTGGTGACCAAAAACAAATCAGAGACAGGCAAAAACCAACCTTGGGAAAATCCAGAGGCTTGCCTGTCTCTGCATCACGGGTGCAATAAATAGCAGTCCGACAGCTGCTAAAGAGGTCATCCTTAACCTCTCACCCCTTGACATTCAGGTCCAGGGAGAGTCCAGGATGGGTGCATACAGACTGATCCAAACAAAAAACTGGAGAACCCGCACAACTGGGCAAACCAGAATCACTCATGTAGCTGACGTAGTCGAGCTGGATATGATTTCAGACTAAATGCAACCCCTATACTCATTCGATAAACCATTCAAAACACAGCTCGACTGGAACAGATGGGACTCGCACAATCATCTGCAGAAATAGTCTGGTACACAGACGGTTCGAAGACAGATGAAGGAACAGGAGCGGAAATACATGGAGTGAGGCCAAGAAGGGATTACATGATACCTCTCGGCAAACACGCCACGATATTTCAAGCTGAAACACATGCCATTAGGACATGCATACAGAAGAACCTGGAAAGTGGCTACCAAAGAAAACACATCCACATTCTCTCATTTCTCTCTGACAGCCAGAGCGCCATCAAAGCCCTCAACTCGATACAGATAAAGTCAAGACTTGTCTGGGATTGCCTCCAGGAGCTGGTAAAACACAAGGTCACTTTGATGTGGGTTCCAGGTCACAAGGGAATAGCGGGCAATGAAAAAGCGGACCAGTTAGCAAGACAAGCATCTGAAACGCCATTCACAGGGCCACAAATCTTGGAGTCAGCAAAAACCGATGCAGGATCCTGATTGAAGAGTGGATAAAACAAAGACACCGACAACACTGGGAACAGAGCGACGGGCAAAGGCACAGCAAAGTCATGGTAGAACATATAAGCCAAACCTGGAAGGCTGACTTTTTGAATCTGAACAGAACAAAGGCACGTATAATAGTAGGTCTGCTGACGGGAAACTGCGGCCTCAGAAAACATCTGAACACCATAGGAATACTTGGAGAACTTGTGGATTGTAGACTTTGCGGTGAAGAGGAAGAAACAGCCTCTCACATCATCTTTGAATGCGACGCCCTAGGAACCTCATAAATAGGCTACTGAACCTGATAAAGGATACGAACCTGTTCTCGTGAGGAACCACTGACGAAAGAGTGAAACAGGGTGCGGCACGGAGGATGGATGGTTTTAAAAAAATAATAAAAGCGTTAATTTTTACTCAAAAACACATTTATTGACGGAATCAGATTCTCAAGGAAATAGCATTTGAGACAGTCAAGTGTGGAAAATCACATCAGGCATGTGGTGGCCGAAATCGGTGATGCAGTGCTGGAGGCGCTCTTGGAAGTTCGCGTTCGCTTGGAAGTTCGCGACGGACTGCGAAGAATGGCTTGTCGAACGCGTTCAACATTTTCAGGCGTTCGAACTGTTCGCACAGGTCCTCTTGGTCTTCTGTTGATCAGTTCACCACGTCTGCGAAGTGATTCAACCCAACGAAGGATGGTGTTTCGAGAGGAAATAGCTCTATTCCGATGAATGTGGAAATGGCGACGAAACTCACGCTGCACGACCGTGACTGACTCATTATTTCGGACGAAACTATCATAGGCGAAAACACGATGCTCCACCGTCCAAGGCTCCATGACGACAAGTGGTAAATAAATGCTAGGAACACACGAGTCTAACGGCACCTTCCCCACTTCTCTCGTCCTCAGTGGGGGAAAGTTATGCCCATCTGAAAAACGTCCGCCCTCCGTGCCGCACCTTGTACAATAGACCCAAGTTGGTCGCAGTGTCACAGGGAGGCCAAGCGCTAACCCGGTCTCTTGTTCGTCAGTAAAGCAATCAATCAATCAACTCGGCTATCACCTGGACATCCATTCTATCGGCAATGGGCAGAACACCGCTAAGACTGGCTTTCACCACAATGGCGCAACTCATTTTTTTCGGAAGCGTCACGATTCACTTTACAATGATAGTCGACGAGAAAGTGTTTTGAGAGGTCCAGGCAGACTAGAGCGACTCAATTTCGCCCCATTCAAGGCGGATCAATAATGTGCTAGATGGGTCTAATGTTCGGTCGCCATAGCCTACTCATTATAGTTTAACGAACAATGACTGGTGTCATATAACTAGAAAGAATCATTGAACCAATCATTGTTTCTCTGCGCAACAAATTTGGGGATAATTTCATTTATCAGGATGATGACGTCCCACTACACCGCACACGAAAGGGTTCAAAAGATTCTTCAAGATCACAATATCTAGAGAATGAACTGGCCAGCAAACTCACTGGACATGCATCCAATTGAGCACTAACGGGATTACTTAGGGAGAGCAATATCCAATCGCCACAACCCATCTTCATCTTTTCAGGAATTGAGGTTAGCCTCTCTCTCAGGAAGAATGGAACGATATGCCTGAAAATTTCATTAATGACTTGATTCGTGGGATGCCTAGGCATATTGGGCAGTTGATTAAAAGAACGAGTGGTAATACGGACTATGAATTTGGATTCAGTTGTGGAATAACTATAATAAATCATAAATGAATAATCGGTAAATTTAAATTTGCCTCTTTTTACAAGCTTTTATTTAGTTTCACCTGTCCCGGTGTCTGTATCTCTGTCTGTCTGTAATCAAATCTTGCAAGTTGAATATGACACACTTTCTAATGGTCCGATTGATTTGAAATTTGGCATGTGTACATAATTCTGGTCATCATGATATATTTATTATAGGAAAACAAAATGGCGGCTCCAAAATGGCGGATGAGTTTTGTAATTATGATCCGATTCCTTTCAAAATAAGTATCTGGGGGTTTTTGGGTACCTACGACAATGATGATTCTTCTGTCAAAATTAAAAAATTTAAGATGGCGGCTACAATATGGCGGACGAGTTTTTGTATTTCTTTGTACTGCACATTTTATACAGAGAATTAAATTTATATATTTTGACAACCTATGGAAAATCTTGATGGGTTAAAATTATTCACATGTACTTATGAATCAATTGATGTGAAAACCATAGCTAGAACTGCTTTTTACCACTTATGCGATGTCAAGATGGCCGGCGATGAAGATGGTAATGGAAATCGTTCCGATGAAGTTGATTGTTTTCATTGCAAAAGACCCGTAGTAAATAATGTTAAATGTGCTGATTGTAAACGGGAATTTCATCCGGCTTGTTTGGAACATTGGAACAAGCAGCAAAGTTGAAAAGTGCCGTTACTACAGTGTAGTATTACATTGTACTCAGTAGTTCCTACTAGAGAGTAATAAAAGTTCTGCCGTTTCATTTGGTTGCTACCGTATGAGGGGATATGTGACACTGATGACGGCAAAAAAGCCAGAAACCGGTCTGTCATTTTCCTTCTGCGGTGGCGGCACGTTCCGGCGATTTACTTCTTGAATTAGATCTTTGCTAGTCCATTTCTCTCATTTATTGTATGTCCCTAGTGGATGGTCCTAACGGACGTGAATTTCTTATTTTGAGTAAAAATAACGTGTTGCAAAAGTTTTGTGGATTTCTGGAGGACAGAAATACATACTTGGAGCATTCACTACAATCGTCGATGAATCACGTCGAACACCATAACAAGATGGGAAATGCGAAAACACCGATCACGACAACATGGGGGTCAAAGAGATCTGAACCATCAAAGAACACCGAAATGAACAACATTATTTCTGAAAATACAGTTAGAAATGATGAAAACAAGGAACACACTGGTAAACAAATCGACCTAACCTCACTTTTGCATCCAGTGTAAACAATGCTAATACGGTAATTGAAAAGAAGCCTAGCAGCCAACAAAGTGAATGAAAACAGAGGTTGAAGAAGAAGGCGAATAGAAAGTGTGGTACTAATGAAAATTCAACAGAACTAGTATCTGGTAAGGTTCATAACAAAAACAAAAAAATTTGGATTTACTTGT
The DNA here is from genome assembly GCA_910592335.1 of Adalia bipunctata. Classification (NCBI taxonomy): domain Eukaryota; kingdom Metazoa; phylum Arthropoda; class Insecta; order Coleoptera; family Coccinellidae; genus Adalia; species Adalia bipunctata. The sequence continues at coordinate 18,618,133 of OU342957.1, forward strand.
CAAAAGTGGAGCAAACAATTTCTGAGAATGTTGTTAAGAAGTAGATCGAAAAGACTCTGATGTAGAAGTTAAATTATGCCAACCAGAAAACGAGAACACCAAGTATCGAAACTTTATGATTGGAGTCAACCCAGATCTACACGATATTGTATATGGTGAGGAATATTGGCCAAAGGGAATATGTTTTGAACGTTTCGATTTTGCGCTTGGTAGTAATTTTTTAGACAAAAAAAAACCGTTAAGATCACAAATGTAGTAAAAAAATGTAATTTTGCTTTATTTCACCAAAATATTCGTAGTATCAACAATAAAGTGCAGCCCATAATTGTTTTACTTTCCGAGGTGAACCCAATTATTTTTATGGTATGTGAACATTGGATGCTCAATAACGAAATCAGCCAGGTACACCTGGAAGAATATATAAGCTTGTTGTCCATTTTTTCTAGATCCGCGAATAGGGGTGGCGGAACAGCGATTTTTGTTGGAAATAGAGCAGAGAAGGCTTGTTTGGTACAAACAAAAACAGTACCCATTGAAAGAATATGTGAGTTCTGTGTCATTAAGTTTTATCTAATGGGTAAAGGCACAGTATAGACACCAACCAGTAGTCGCACTCCGTGGATTTCCTTACTCCATTCCGGACTCGGGCATACCTCATTCGTCATAACCTCAAATCATCCAGCATTACTCGGAAACATGTCAGGTCCCCGCATATTGCTAGAGATAGCCTGCTGTTATAGTCATCCTTATCATATTATTTACAACTATGTTGCCGCTTTTTCTGATAAATTGAACCCAACTTTCCGAGACGGGTTATTTTCTGAATTAAATTCCATTTTAAGAGTTCAGAGACGACAAAACTTTCTTCAAGAGGATTATACTGATTTTCCAATTGATATTGCTGTGCTTCGGTTGGAGCTATCAAATTATATACAAAGTTTTTTTGAGAGCCAAGGATATTATTTCGGTAAATTTGACGATAATTCTGTGGCTTTGGCAACAACTGAATGCATATCCTGATGCGCGCAGAGGTATGCGCCAAATCCCGTTGGAGTAAAAATTTCAGTTCATTTTAGCGTGAGTGCGACTACTGGTTGGTGTCTATACTGTGGTTACACCGTCACAAAACTGGTTTGATATTTTTCGCCAAGAGGGGATTCGATTCACTATCGGTGCTGGTAAGACAGGACCATAAATCGATTCCAATATCTGAACATGTGAAGTTCTTGGGTCTTCATTTGGACCCACAGCTGAATTGGGATGCCCACATTTTAAGTCTCAATGCACGACTAAACAGCGCATGTGCGGTAATCAGACGACTGAGAGATTGTGTTTCTCTGGCATGCATGCGACAATATTACTTCGCATATATACAGGCAATTATGGTTTACGGGATTGGTTTTTGGGGATCTTCTAGTAATGCGGTTAAGATTTTCATAACTCAGAAAAGAATTATCAGATGTACGCTGAGATTACACCCGAGGGTATCTTGTAGACCTTACTATTCAATTTTGAACATCATGAGTGCACCATCGTTGTATTTTGTGTCTCTGGTAATGCTGGTGAGGAGGAATCCCAACTTATTTATATCAAATGACCAGAGTTACGATAACTTGCAAATGATAACCAGAAACCGAGAGGATCTACGTATTCCAGCTCATAGCAGCTCTTTTTATGAAATAGGATGCCATTACATGGCGGTTCGGGCCTATCGCTCACTTCCTTCAGAAATTAAGGAAATTTCAAATATTGTGAAATTCAGAAAGGCAGTGGTCCAATATTCAAGGGATAAATGTTTTTATTTTTTCAAGTTAGATTAATTATCTAGTTTGTATTATGTAGCTTGGTGTCGAATAGAATTTGCTTCAATTTTGTAATTGTAGTTTTAATATTGAAGGAAGCTAGCTCTTCTAATGTATGACGTTGCTTTGTTTCTGTAAAGGGATTTTGTTAGCAAATAGAGGATATTATTATTATTATTTTTTTTTATTTTTTTTTCTTTTACGTCCGTGTGAGGGGAAAACCCTTTATGGGCGCCGAGAGGGTCCGCGCTCTCGGTAGTGTGAGAATCCAAGATCTTGTTTGGTTACTCACTAAAAACCCCTCACACTCAAATGGAGGAGTTCTTCATCCTGCCCTCGTAGCGAGATGAGCTGCAAGTTGCTTCTAGAGTTCATGGGACCTGATGATATGAAGTGACCCGAGCAAGACTGCTTTCTGCATTCTGTGCGCCAATACCTCGGCCAGTGATCTACAGGCCGGGATAATCTTCAGTTCATCCACGTAGTTGGCTCTCATTCCACCGAGACATCCTATGATAAGTACGACCATCCTAACTTTATGACCTGGATATTAAGTTCCAAGCTCGAACATACGATCTTTGTACTTTTGCCTCTTCTATTTTTCTTTCATCACAACATTATTTTCAGCAGGGGAGGAGAATTCCACGACAAATAACTCTTTCAGCTTCTTGTCCAGAAGTATGTCTGGCTTAACAGCATTGATCTGTCGTGTTGTTGTGACAGGATAGTTCCAGCATATGCGAGCCCTTTCGTTCTGGACCACCGCTTCAATCTCCAGAGACACATATGGTAGCACCGGTTCCTTGTCTATCTCATACGCGGCTCTCAAATGGAAGTATAGATTTCGGAGAGCCGCGTTGTGTCTCTCTACATACCCTGATGGAGCATGGACTCTGCAGGCGGAAAGGATGTGCATAATCGTTTCCTGTTGCCTATGGCAAGCCCTGCAAGTTGTTGGGGTGTCCATTTTCATGATGTTCTTTTTATACCATCTTGTATTTAGTACTCCATCTTGACACGCCATCACAAATCCCTCCGTCTCTGACTTGAGGCTAGCTGACTTCAGAAAGGCGAAAGACAACTCCTCAGACAGGTCCTGGTCTTTTAAACTCCTGAAATATATGGAGTGCAAGTTTTTACTCATATGATGTTCGAGTAATTTATCCGCCTGAGACTTTCGGATCAGTCTCGCTAGGCTTCTTTGTTCCGCCTCAGTGATCGATGCTCCAGCGACACCTCACGATTGATCGATACGCCGGTTATGCTGAGCTTCTCCACGGCCCTTTGTACAGCTCGGAAAAGGAAGGCAACAAATTTCAGGAGCGGATCTTCACTTCTTAGAATCCTTACTGCCATTTCCAATGTTTGTTGATAGTGTTGATATTCCAAACATTGCAATCCTCTACCCCCTGGCTTCTGGAAAGGTATATCCTCTGTGTTGAACTGTTGGGATGTAGGCTACGATTCATGTTCATCGTTTTTCTTGTTGACCTATCAAGATCGAGGAGTTCGTTCACCGTCCAGTTCACCACCCCGAAAGAGTAGGTGAGAATCGGGATGGCTAGCATATTTGTGGCAGATACTTTGTTCTTTCCCGACAGCTGCGATTTCCAAATGTCCCTCAGCTTCTTTTTGTAGCTGGCTGTTAAGGCATCCTTTATCTGGGTTGTCTCCAGTACACCCCTCTGTTTCATCCCAAGAAACTTGTAAGTTTCTCCGTCTTCGAGGTGTCGAAAAGTTATTCCATCTTCCAGTCGAATATCTTCTCCTGCGTCTTCAGCTTTTCCCCTGCGCAGATGAAAAACAGCACACTTGTCCAAACCGAATGACATTCCCATTGCTGAGGTGTGGTCTGAAACGATATTCAGTAGTTGCCGTAGTGCGGACTCGGAGGGAGCGTAGAGCTTCAAGTCGTCCATGTACAAGAGATGCGAGATCAGGTGGTTTCTTCTGCCTGGTGGTCCGGCCTTGTATCCTATCTTGCTCTCTCTTAACCCCATTGTTAGTAGTATTAGAGTTATGCAGAATAATAACGGGCTCAGCGAATCTCCCTGGAAAACTCCATTATTATTATAATTGTGTTTGAATGAAGGATTTATTTCAATATAATTTTTCAGTTAAATTTCAACACTAGATGTTTTATTTCCGTACAAATGTAGCATATCTGAATATTCCAACCATTTTTACTGGTATATACGTGAAATATTTCCAGTATTAACAGAGAGAACAGTTTCTTCAACATTCGCCAGATCTTTGGAATTATTGAATTCGCATAATATTTCCTCGAATTCATTAATTTTCCAAAGTAAATAAACATATTGATGCATGCGTGATTACTGCGACCTATGTAGAGAGGACAACGTTGCGAAGTTATCTGACAGGAAATTGACCTAACATTTCCAAAATATACACTGTAAAATGTGTTAGGATGTCATGGGGCAAATCGGTATACTTTTTAAAAGTGGATGTAGCATATGTGTCTATGTATACAGGGTTGGGATAAAGTATGGAACCAAGTTAATATCTTTTAAACGAAGACAATTATCTTTATGAAAACTTCCAGGTAAGTGCAATGGAACAAAATTCATCTGATGTACATTTCTTTGTTGATAATATACTTCCGGTCTAACCGGAAATGCCATCAACTTCTTCAATTTGAATGGGACACCCCAAATATTTTCACAGATTTTGAAAGAGCTCGTTATTTTGAATTCATACATACTGAGTTTAGTGTAAAAAAAATGTAAAAACTGTTAGTTGTACGATAGGTGTACATTTCATTCCAGAATAATGAGAAACAAAATTACTTCAAATGCTCTTTCCAAGACTTCTCCACGTATAAGTTCACATTAATCAATAATTCTTCGTTCCAACTCCTCGTTTTCACAAATTTTTTCACACTTAACTTAGTTTTTATAAATCAAGAATAACAAGCTCTATTAAAATCTGTGAAAATGGGTGTCCCATTTGAATTAAAAAAGTTGATGGCATTTCCGATCAAACCGGAAGTATATTATTAACAAGAAAATGTACATCAGATGCATTTTGTTCCATTTCACTCACCTGCAAATTTTCATAAATATCGTTCTTTTCGTTTGAAAGATATTTACTTGGTTCCATACTTTATCCCAACCGTGTATAAAGGGTGTTTTCAAATTGGAGGTACAAACGAAGAGGTGAAAAACTTTCAAGAAAAAAGTTGATACCTCAAACGTTTCGGTTTCGAGATACATGGTGTTGGAGTATGAATTTTTTTCGAAGTTTCTTCTCATGACACAAGATAGTCAACTGAATTTTTGCGTGGATATAACAATTTAGAGATTACACCACATGACATGCCTTTTTCGATTGGAAATATTCAGGGTGACATTTTTTTCTTCAACACTGTCTCCTATTTCACTCCAGATATTTTTGTGGTTAGTCACCTCCAGTTTGAAAACTTGTGAAAAAAAGCTCTGCTGTTATACTGAATCTGCATGTGGTCCTTTAGTTTAGTCATATTTGCTAGCGAGATCGAGGAAAAAAATTAACCATTCTCTCGAACTCCTCAGAAAAATCGAATTGAACTCTTGAGTTATGAAGATCTTATGAGAAAAAACTTGGAAAAAATTCAAACTTCAAATCCCGATATCGCAAAAAACTAACGTTTTCGTTCAAATGTTCATGCAACTTTTTTTCTTTTTGTTTTAATTTTGCACTCAACTGTGGCGTTCAAGAACTGAATCCAGCCTGAAAATTCAAAGCTTCTAGGTTTATCCGTTCGAGAGTTATCATGTTCGAAGACGATTCGTGATAAGGGAGTCGAACCGAGTATATTGAGACCACACCTGGTCTAGAATTCCAAAATAAAGACATTGTTACGAAATTATAAATCCAATTGTTCCACTTTAATGGACGTGTTTCGTATGGCACTAAATTCGTTATGTTGGTATTTTCGAAGATATAATGTGAAATTTAAAGTTTGAAGTGACCTATCGGCTTATCTTTTGACTCATGATTTTGATGTTCTGACTTTGACTGAGACTTGGCTTTCTTGTAGCGTTGATAGTGATATTCTGCACATACCAGGTTATTCCTTTGTGAGAAATGATAGAGAGGGAAGGGGAGGTGGAGTTGCTGCTTATATAAAGCAAAATCTTAAATATAAGATTGTTCCAATTGGACAGCAGGTGAGTGATAAAACTGAGTACTTGCTTATAGAATTGAAAGTCGGGCCTCGCAAGATTATCATCGCAACATTTTATCGTCCTCCTCGTTATAGTTTGAATAGTTTTATAAATGATGTTGACATCGTATTTCCTTGTATTGCTCCCACTGCGGGCGAGATTCTGTGTCTTGGTGACATGAATGTTGATTTTTTGGGACCAGAAAGTCTTTTGTCGACATGTCTAGAGTCATATGGCTTGAGACAATTCTTGAAGGAACCAACAAGAATAACTCGGACCACAGCTAAGTTACTTGATCCCATATTTTTGACTGGAGAGGATTTGGTTGTGCGTGTTGGTACCGTGGATGCGTCGGAAATTTCTGATCACCGATTGGGTTACGGTGAGTTTAATTTGAAGAGTGTGAAAATGAAACCTAAATTAGTAAAATACCGGGACTTTCGTGGTTTCGATCTGAAAGGTTTTCATAGAGATCTGGAAGGTCTTGCATGGCATCGTTTGATTGCGGAGAATGATATTGACAAAAAGGTTGAGATTTTTAATTGCTTGATTATTGGAGTTTTTGATAAGCATGCACCACTCATTGAGAGAAGGGTGACTAAATCTCCTGCACCATGGCTGACATTTAATCTTAAACTATCAATGAGACAGAGGGACATAGCACTGCAGAAATTCAAGAGAACACGTTCACCGGGTGACTGGGAAAGTTACAAACAGATTCGTAATCGCACAGTTTCTATGGTCAGAAATGAGAAGAAGAAATATTTGGAATCAATAAGTGTTCAGAACAATCCTGCAAAATCGTGGAAAGCTTTGCGTGACCTCAAAATTTGTTCATCGAATGTTGGTAATTTACCAGCATCCCTCTCTGATGCTGATGCCATAGGTAATTATTTTTCGTCTGTTTCCAATGGTAGCAGCCTTTGTTGTGATTCCAAGATAAGGTTCTATAGTGGGGGCTCACGCTTCTCTAACACCTTTGCTTTTTCCCTTGCCACTGTTGAGCAGGTTGAGGATATCTTGAATGAGATGAGAAGTAACGCTGTTGGGGTGGATGAGGTGTCGCTGCGGATGATTCAGTTCTGTAGACCATTCATTGTTAAATATATTGTTCATATCGTGAATGTTTGTGTTGAATCTGGATATTTTCCTTGTCTCTGGAAAGTTGCCCTTGAAAAGCCGATTCCGAAAGTTTAAAACCCCTCGTCTCTTTCTGAACTCAGAATCATAAGTATATTACCATTCTTATCGAAGATTCTAGAGAAGGTACTTCATGATCAGATCATCAATTATTTGAAATCGAACAATTTACTGCCAGACACACAGTGTGGATTCAGAAAAAAACTATGAATAAATAAATAAATAAATACTTTTATTTTCCTCTCCGACAAAATTAATTTTGTATAGGAATAGTCAAATACGTCAAAACGGTTACATAACTTGAAAAAATGAGTCTACAGAGTAAAAACATTTTTCGATTAATATGATCTTCAATCTAGCCTTGAATATCTTCAAGTTAGGTGATTCGACTACATTTTTCGGCAATTTGTTAAAAAAATTTGGCCCCAAGGAATCAGGCGACTTACATCCTACCTTATATTTATTAAAAGGAACATACAAATTATTCTGCTGGCGAGTATTAACAGAATGTTTGTCCCTCACCAAGTTAAAATTTTCTTTATTTTTAAAAACATACACACACATTTCAAAAACAAATAAGCTTGGAAGTGTTAGTATTCCAAATTTTTTAAAGAGATTCTTACAAGAATATGTACTGGGAACACGAGCCATACATAATCAATCTTTTCTGTGATAAAAAAACCTGCGAGAGATGACCAACCCCAGAAAACGACACCATACCTCAATCGTGATTCTGCATGGGCATAATAAAGCCAATTCCTTTCCGTTCAGAACAAAGAACAAAGCGTAGGTTTCTAAACATATAAACTACACAGGTATTTAGTCGACCGATCTGGTCTATTCGGATATAGGGGCTATTTGGGTGGCAGTCAGATAAAAAGAAAAAAGAGTACGCAATTGTAATTATTGACTGCCACCCAAATAGCCCCTATATCCATATAAACTACACTATTCAGTTTTCCCGAAACATACAAGGTGAATTGTCGTGATTGTGATGAATGTTATGTCGGTCAAACGAAGCAATACCTCAAGAACAGAATGAGCCAACACGATAGAGATTGCGTTAAATTGTCACAGTCTACAGCCCTTTCCTCCCATTCAGTGCTCAAAGATCATGTGTTTGATTTTGAAAATGTTCAGGTGTTATGTAGAGAACAAAATTTTTTAAAAAGATCCATCAAAGAAATGATATTTATAAGACGAACACCTCGAACGGTCAATTTCAGGACGGATGTAGATTCGTTGAGTACCTACGGTTTATTGTAATCTATCTCTGCTAGTCAGTTTGTCAACACATGATTTACATTTCTCTCCAGAAAAAACCTCAATTAATGCGGAAATAGTGTCTTTTTCGGCTACTAAATTGTGTCACTGAGGACATAGGGTACAGTACAACCAATTTATTGTAGTAATATAAGCCATAGTTGTTTTTGTTCGACAAATTGATTTCCATTCGAACAGGGAAATATTTCGAATTCATTGCACGGGAATCGGTGAATTGGCGTCACCTTAAGCTGCGTACAGATGTGCGAGCCGAACCTATCGCGAACCGCTCGCGAAGGGTTCGTGTCATGTTCGTTAATTTCACGTACACACTTGCGATCCGCTCGCGAACCAATACCAACGACGGCTTACGAATTTACACTGGGCTCGCGTTGTGTTCGTGAAAAGCTGTGTCTACATGTGCGAGCCGAACCTATCGCGAACCGTTCGCGAAGTGTTCGTGTCATGTTCGTTAATTTCACGTACACACTTGCGATCCGCTCGCGAACCAATACCGACGGATTAACGAAGTAACACTGGGCTCGCGTTGGGTTCGTGAAAGGATCCGACCATCGATGGATCGGCGCGAACGGTTTGCGAGCGGCTCTATAGAGGTTCGACATGCCGTCCAAATAATTGTCGCTATTGGTTCGCGAGCGGTTCGCGATGGGTTCGGCTTGCACATGTATACGCAGCTACAGAATCCGACTATCGATGGTTCGGCGTGAACGGTTTGCGAGCGGCTCTATAGAGGTTCGACATGCCGTCCAAATAATTGTCGCTATTGGTTCGCGAGCGGTTCGCAATAGGTTCGGCTCGCACATCTGTACGCAGCTTTAAGCTGCGTACAGATGTGCGAGCCGAACCTATTGCGAACCGCTCGCGAACCAATAGCGACAATTATTTGGACGGCATGTCGAACCTCTATAGAGCCGCTCGCAAACCGTTCACGCCGAACCATCGATAGTCGGATTCTGTAGCTGCGTATACATGTGCAAGCCGAACCCATCGCGAACCGCTCGCGAACCAATAGCGACAATTATTTGGACGGCATGTCGAACCTCTATAGAGCCGCTCGCAAACCGTTCGCGCCGATCCATCGATAGTCGGATCCTTTCACGAACACAACGCGAGCCCAGTGTTACTTCGTTAATCCGTCGGTGTTGGTTCGCGAGCGGATCGCAAGTTTGTACGTGAAATTAACGAACATGACACGAACACTTCGCGAACGGTTCGCGATAGGTTCGGCTCGCACATGTATACGCAGCTTTTCACGAACACAACGCGAGCCCAGTGTAAATTCGTAAGCCGTCGTTGGTATTGGTTCGCGAGCGGATCGCAAGTGTGTACGTGAAATTAACGAACATGACACGAACACTTCGCGAGCGGTTCGCGATAGGTTCGGCTCGCACATCTGTACGCAGCTTTATGTTTCGGGTGTGAGCGATTGCATCTGTTATCTTTCACGTGTTGCGGAGGAGATAATAAAAATATTCGTTACTTTCAATTTCGTTCACAAGGACTGAAATATCCGAGATATCTGTTCGCCGAATCCTTTCTTTTTTTTCACTCTTCCTTGATCCCGGTGTTTCCGTGGTCTACCCAAATTATCTGTATCAAGTCTTCCCTATCGACCCAGGGAAGTGAAAAGTCTCTTTGTACATCCTTTTCCTGTTTAAATCTCAACAATGCCGATCAACTGTTCTTGTTGTAATAAGACAATTTCTGCCTCCCACCTTAAAATTTCTTGCGCTATATGCTCTAAGCATTTCCATGCGACATGCATGAATCTTACTCCGAGCGACGTGGATTATCTTTTTGAAAAGAATGAAAAATGGAGCTGTCCGGTTTGACATTCTGAGGAGCGGCGGCTCAGAAGTGGTTCATCGGGTTCTCGCTTGCTTTCTTCCGATGCTGGTACTGCGAGATCGTCGCCAGCAACAGCTGTCAGCGGCCAGGCTGTCCCCGGTGCCCCCTAACCCTGGAACACTTTCATCAAATGATGAATAGAATCAGTGAGGTCGCTGCCAGTATTCTTCGAATAGAAGAGCGTCAAAATGACATTCTCAGCCAATTATCTGCTTGCTCCACTTCCATTAGCAAGCATGCCTAATTACTATCTAACCATCAGGAATCCTTAACTGTGCTCGGAACTAATCTAAACAACTTGAATGATTCCCACCTGCAGCTTTCCGCTGTGGTGAAAGATGCCTCTTCGAGAATTGCCTCCCTCGAGTCGACATTGGATAGTGTGCCCACTGATCCAGGATCTGACCTTATACCGGAAATCGTTAATCGGGTGGCTAAATCCCACAACATCATAATTGCTAATTTACCAGAGAGTCCGGATGATATGGAGAATGCGAGTGCCGTTGTGGAACACATCCATCGGTCTGCGAGTGAGTTTATCAACAATATTTCTCGTATTCCTGGAAATCAGACCAACAAGCCTAGATGGCTTAAGGTTTCGTTCTAGAACGCTGAAATGGCCGGCAGGATCCTCCGAGGCAGAAAGTCTTTGCACGGGAGTTCACGTTTCCGAGCTGTAGTGATTCATGATGATAAAACTAGGAGTCAGGTGGCTGAACTGAATGCACTCCGTGAGGTTTTGAGGGGGAGACTGGATGCTGGTGAGAGGAACCTCACTATAAAATACGAGAAAGGTCGACCAACCATAGTATCGACGGAAAGCACTCAGCGGGAAGCTCCGCCAAAAAACCGGCAACTCTGAACTCTTGGCCTATCATCTACACCAACGCCCAATCTTTGCTTTCCAAACTGAATGAATTGATCACCATCGTTCAAACTCAGCAGCCGTCCATCATTTGCATAACTGAAACCTGGCTCCAATCTTCTATTCCGGATGGCTCTTGCTGTATACCAGGCTATATAATTTTTCGTCAGGACAGCGTCCGAACCATCGGCTATTGTGGTGTCTGCATCTATTTGAGGAAAAGCATTGTTGATTCCTTCAACATTAGTGTATCAAATCACGACTGGCGTGGTGTGGATAATATATTCATGAATATATCTGATAAACATGTTGCCTTCACTTTGGCTTGCATCTATAGACCATATCCTTGCGCGGAGGATAGAGTTCTTGTCGAATTTCTAGAGAGGATGTCGATTTCACATCGTAACTTAATAATAACTGGTGATTTCAACTGTTCGGATGTGAAATGGCCCATCACCACGCTTCCTTCACAAAACTCTCCATCACTTCCATATGCAGAACTCGTTCTCAACTCAGGACTTCAGCAGATTGTGCTGAAGCCCACAAGGTACAGACATGGACAGATACCCAAAACATTAGATCTCATAATTACGTCCGACGATAACCTTTTGACTGAGGTGTCATATCTGCCACCACTTGGCAAATCAGACCATGTCGTCTTGAGGTCTGAACTGCAGTTCTACTATCCATCCAGCAGGCAAGTTAAGGTCTTCAAGAGGGTGGATTACGAGGCATTGGCTTCATATACTTGGTCAAACCTATTTTCCGATGACGAAAGCGTCGACGTCCTCTGGGATAGGTTCCTCCGGGTGGTCCGGGTTGCTGTTTCTTCGAATACTTCCACCACATCAACTAAGTACAATCCGAGGAGGCCGTGGGTTACGGGGGATCTCCTGAGGTCCATCAAAGTGAATAAGTCCTTGTGGCAGCGTTATACTAGGAGTAGATCGTATACCGATTTCATGAACCACCGCAGTTACTCCAATCATGTGACTTTTTTGATTCGTGCCGCGAAGATAAAATACGAAAATGGCCTGGCGTCGCCGGGGAGCAGGAAGCGTTTCTTCAAGTACGTCAGAGATTCTTTCGACAGTAAGGTATCCGTTCCACTCGTGGTGGACTCTTCCGGAAGATTGTGCAGTGACTACGCCGAGTCCGCCGATGTTCTGGCTGCAACATTTGCTGCTCACTTCATTAATGAACCAATATCTGTTTTTCCACCCTTGCACACCTCTCGTTGTCTCCAATTTATTGGTGATGTACCTCTGACAGTGAGCCTCGTGAAGAGGCATCTCTCTGTCCTGAATGTCTCTGCAGCTCCCGGTAGTGATGGGATCACATGTCTCCTTCTCTCGCGATGCTCCACTGCACTCGCAGAACCACTTTTCCTCCTGTTTGAGAAATCTCTGCTCTCATCATCCATCCCTTCACAGTGGCGTTCAGCGATTGTTACACCTATCCACAAGAATGGAGATAAAACTTCCCCTTCTAATTACCGTCCTATCAGCCTCGTATCCACGGTCTCCAAAGTCTTGGAGAGAATCATTGCTGACCATATTCTGGAATTCGCTTTGTCCAATAAATTAATTCCTGACGAACAACACGGTTTCCTTCCGGGTCGCTCAACCCTCAGCAACCTCTTGGTGGCGACTGGAGACTGGAGTAAGTCGTTGGACGCGGGTATTCCGGTGGACGTCGTTTACTTGGATTTCGCTAAGGCCTTCGACCGAGTTCCCCACCGTCGCCTCATTTACAAGTTGGAGCACTTGGGTATTCGGGGGAGCTTGCTTTCTTGGATCGAGTCGTTCCTCAGCGATAGAAGGTTCAGGGTAAGGGTTGGTGATGCTTTTTCCACTCAAGATGGACGGGTCAGGAGTGGAGTGCCACAGGGATTGGTTCTCGGGCCGCTCCTTCTCTTGCTGTATACGTCTGAACTTCCCGGTTTGATCCGCTCCAAATGCCTTCTGTTCGCTGATGACGCCAAGTTGTACGACTTCCCATCCCTGACTACAAACAGGCTGCAAGCTGATTTGGATGAAATTTCTCGATGGACTAAGGAGTGGTTGTTGCCTCTCAACTTGGAGAAGTGTTGCGTGCTGCATATTGGTAGGAATAACCCTCAGTATTCGTACTCGCTTATGGGGAGATCCCTTGCCGTGGTCAAGAGCCATCGCAACCTTGGCGTGGTGGTTAATTGTGAGCTGGACTGGTCGGATCACATCTCAGCTATTTGCAATAAGGCCAGGAGGACCACATATCTCATTCGGCGATCTTTCGGTGGTTGTGATATCCGGACCGCTAAGTTGCTGTATGAAATTTACGTGAGGCCAATTTTGGAATACGCGGGACCGGCTTGGTGGGTCGCCTTAAGATCCGAATCCCACCTTCTCGAGTCCGTGCAGAGATGGTGCACCAGAGTTCCGTTCCCGACTCGCTCTCGACCTGACTACCCTACGAGATTGGCACTGTTTGGACTGACTAGCTTCGAGGACCGGCGTACCAGGGGTGACTTGATCGTGGCTCATCGGGCGATGCACGGGTTCTTCGGTGTGGACCTTAGGCACTTGTTTGTTTTGAACCGGAATAACCTTCGGGGTCACGAGTTCAAACTTGCTAAGGAACCATTTCGCACTTCCTGCCGCATGAACTTCTTGGCGAACCGAGTTTTCAATGTTTGGAATCGCCTCCCCGTTGAAGTAGTGAATGCAAGTTCAGTTAACGGGTGCAAGAACTCATATGATAGACTGAGGTGAAGTGTTTAATGTGAAGACATTTTTTTTTTGCAGATATTTTGTTTATCGCAAAGTACTTTCAATTTTTGTTTGTAATTGAGTGCATAGGTGTACCTCCACTCTTATCAACATTTAATAATAATAATAATAATATGCACACAACGCACGGGTGTGGTTTGGTTTCTCCCACGCCACATGGGGGGTGACGTCCCCACGGCCCGAGTTACCTGGGCCACCAAGGGTAAATGGTGGCGAACCCATGAAAATGGGGAAAATGCCAGCAACGAGAAGTGGAAACCGATATCATGGCAGAAGATCTAAATGCCACTCCACCTGCTGGCTCGACCACCGTGAGGAGGACTGTCCGCAGGGGAGCTCGCAACGCACGTATCAAGTGGAGCCGCGAAATGAATATTGAAGTAATGCGAGCTTTTTATTACGTGAACAATTGCGAGGACAAACCACTTCCTGGATGGAGATACTCCCTCTATAACGAGTTCACCGGAATGCATCCGGAACTTCAGCTGACGGAAGGGAATCATTCAAGAGAAAGATCGAATTATCCCAGAGGATCGCGGGATATGCACCACGGGCTGTAGTATTGCAAACCTGTCACATCGTGCGGAAATTCCTGAACTAGTGGGAGGAACTGAATTGTTTTTTCACTGGTTCATAGAAATAATACCAGCTTAAGCTGAGACCGGGAGACCGATGAGGAATAATAATTTAATAAATCAAATAAGGCTGTGATAAATAACCATGTGGGGGAGGTTTAATGATGAGAACGGATCTCGGTCATTCATTGTTGTTGTTCGCTTGACTGAGAAATATTTGTGGAATCAATTGTCTTAATATCCTTTTCAGTTTTATGATATCTTTGTGTAAATTTAAAAGCTATTCTCAGGGTGAGTTTTATAGTGTACATGTACAGATGCATATATGACTTTAACTAGTGTTTTTAAATATTTTATATTTTTATATGTCTGTTTTTTATTCGATGTTTCATTTTTGACACGATTTATTTATAAAAATATTTTAGTTCCTTCTGTTTTAGTCATTCGGTTGTTCACATCTGATTGAAAATCAGTTTTTATATTTTTGACTTTTAGTCCTGACCATTTTGTTCTTTTTGGACCCAACCTGAATGTTTCGTAACATGTTACTTTTTGTTGTAGCCTGATGAAGGAAATAAAATTTCCGAAACGTCGCTGATAGAATAAGTGTTTTTAATTTGATGTTCCTTGTGCCGATATTCACATTTTAATGTTATTGTTGGAACGATAAACATAATACTAATCATATTCACAGTGGTCTCTAAAACTGAGACATTCATCCATAAGGATACCTAAAAATTTTACGTGACCACTTAGCTCAAGCAGATCCTTCCCTGCACGGACATTAATTCTAGAACACTTCCTTTGATAGTTATGGAACCGAACAAGAGATGTCTTATTGCTGTTCAGGAATAAAGAATTGCTACCAAACCATCTGTTCGCCGCATCATATACTTCATTGCACTTGCGTTCCAAACTTCCATCCAATTTATCAGACACCAAAAAGGAGGTATCATCAGCATAAACAGTCATTGCGTCTGCGGAAATACAGCTAATGTCATTTAAATAAATAACAAATAAAATAGGACCCAATATGGAACCTTGCGGGACACCTATGCTTTTACTTGTAAATCTGGAATTCATATGTCGTTCAGTATTTTCATCTCTATAAAAAATGCTCGCATATTGTTTTCTGTTTTCCAAAAAAGTTCTTATCCAACTCAGAGCAAAATCACCAATCCCACTTCTCGACAACTTAGCCAATAATATCGTGTGATCGACGCAGTCGAACGCCCTGCTGAGATCACAAAAAATCCCAACAGGACACTCGGCTGCCTCTATCTGTTTTATTACTCTATCATAAAATGAGTTTATGGCTGTGATTGTCGATTTTTGCTCCATGAAACCATGCTGGTCCAAATTTAAAATCTTGTTTCTGTGTAAAAAACTATTTAATCTTTCCAGAAATGGGTATTCAAAAACCCCGGACAAACTCATCGGGACAGTAACTGGCCTATAATTGGACATATTCATGATATCACCTTTTTTGTATAGCGGTGTCACCTTACCTGTTTTCAACATAGAAGGAAATGTTCCAGAGCAAAACGAAAGATTGACCAAAAATGTGATGGGTTTAATTATAAAGCGCAAAACCTTCCTAACCAGGAAACTTGGCACATGATCAGCGCCCGATGAATGTTTATTCTTAAGTTTGCTAAACAACAAATTGTAAAGCTCTTCCTCGGTAAATGGGCATAGGGAAAAAGTGCACTCCACAGGTGGCATGACAGACGCATCCATTCCACTATTCTGGGGTATTTTATTCAAAATATCATACGGAACACTCTCAAAATAATCATTGAACAAATTAGAAATAGAAAAAGGATCCGTGATGCTAACATTATCGTGTTTTATTGAAAGGTTCATCTTATGTTTTTTCTTTTTTTCAACTAATTCAGAAATAACATTCCAGGTTGTTTTATTTTTGTCTGAACTGTTCTCTATTCTGTTCCGATAGAATTCTCGTTTCGTTCGTTCAACTAGTTTATTATGATCTCTTTTCGCACTTAGATAACGCTGCTCCAGCTCAGGAAATTTATACTTTAATGAGTGAAGGTTCTTTAGCTGAGAACTTGACCTCCTGACTTCCTGATTCACCCAACCCTTCCGGTTTTCATTGATAAAATGTTTTTTCAGGGGAAAATTCGCATTGAAATGGTAAATAAACAAATCGTAAAATATTTCAAAAGCCGCGTTGAGGTCATGTGTGGTCGTATACAGGTCACACCAACTCTGTGAAGAAAGATCTCTTTGGAAATTGTCAATATTCTCGCCAGAGAATAACCTTTTATATTTCGACGTACATGAATTCATTGACTGAGAGATATTCATCTCATAAAACACTGTTCGGTGATCGGAGACATTATTATCCAAAACACAGACGATACCGTTCTCCTTAAAATTATCAAATATGTGATCCAAAGTAGAGATACTGGTGTCAGCGACCCGGGTCGGCCATCTCACTCTAGAAATCAGATCGAAATTAGACATCAACTCGCAAAGATTCTTAAAATCTGTGCCCCCCTTACGTGAATACAAATTAAAGTCACCACACACTAAAATGTTCCTACCCGGTCTATATAGAAAATCCAGTACATCTAAAATTCTGTTAAAAAATAATTCAATGTTACCCGAAGGTGAACGATAAACAGCAAGAATAAAAATTTCGTCATATTTTCCACCGCTCTTAATAGGCTTATAACTTATTCCACAAACCTCCACATCTTTCTCGACACAAAACTTCTCAAGATTAACAATCGAAAAAGATAGTCCATTTCTCAGATGAATACTTATTCCACCCCGCTTATAGTCAGATCTACAATAAAAATGTGCTAAATAATAGCCGTCAATAACATAACTATCAACAGATTCTCCAGTACACCACCCTGAATGTTCAAAGACATCAACTTTGGGTCGAATACTAAGTCCGTGGATTTTCCTTCATCCTGAATTGTAAAAAACGTTTAATACAGGCATTCTCCGGCCATACAGAAGGATTCATTGCTTTTTTGAAATTTATTAGATTGATGCACTGCGACCGCACTCGCGACTGTAACCAGTGATATCACAGTATAGATACTTTTGTTGGTGTCTATACTGTGGTGATATCAACCCCTTCCAACTCCCTACTTCGAAATGCACCCGTGTTAGTTCGCTCTTCTGCCGGTGAAATAATAGTTGAGCGCTAGTATCGCAGTTTCACGTTTGACGTTTGCGCGTTTGTCAACCGGTATAACCTTACCTAACTAGTGAAAGTGTATTATTTTTTGGTAATACCTCTGGTAATACCAATTATTTTTTTGTATTCTTCCTCCTCGCAGGTGATTGCAACCATGCTCTGTGTTAAATAAAGGCGTAAGTGTGCCAAATGTGGACACAGTAGCAAAAATTCCAATCGTTCCTTTCATCGGTTCCCAAAACCTGATGACGAAATATAGACAGGTACTTATTTAAGTTTCACATTGAAAACATTCTTTCTAAGCTTCGAATCCTTCTTATTCCCATCGAAAAGCACAAGTCACGCAGAATCTATAAAATTTTATAACAGGATGCGATTTGCACATACATAATTGTTTGTTTTTTTCCAGGACCCGAAAATGGGCTGTTTGGGCTTACCCTAATGAAAACTGGGATGATAAGGCAGCCTTAGAAGTCTTGCACAAAAACAGTCGAGTGATCTGTAGTGCTCATTTTAAAACTGATTGTTTTACTGAACATGCTGGTCGCCACCTACACTTGCATGCATTTCCTGAGGATATAGATGATTGTCTAGGTAACGAAGACTTAACCTCATAGACATCAGAGATCACACCTGACTATGCTTCAGAATCAATAGAACCTGTTCAAGAGACATCGACAAGTGGATATACTGCATAGTTTTCTACACATTTCTCTGAACCACTTTGTACTTCTTCTACTAAACGGAAATTGGCGCCTAGATCTATTCTACGTGAAATGAAGGCAACAAGAGTTTTCCATCTTACTCCACGTGAACAGTTTCTTCATAGGTGTTGGAAGAAACGAGCAAGAGAAATCCAGAGGTTGCGTAAAAAGCATAAAAAACAGGTAAAGCTGTTCTGGATGATTTAAGCAGCAGTTCAGAAATAAATAAGTTCCTGAAGCAAATGACACCAGCAGCTGCAACTTTTTTCAAGGCACAGCTAAGAGTTTCCGACAAAAAACCTAAAGGGAGAAGGTGAATGTTGGATGAAAAATTATTAGCCCTCATAATATTCAAGAAATTTAGTTTTCTTGATTATCGAGAAATGATGCAACCTTGAGCATACACCATCTTATGTAGCATCTGAATTTGAAATTTCTCCAGTGTGCCATCTGGACGACAAGTGTATCATTGTGAATGAAAATGTTATTTCCTTTTTTAATTGAGTTATCCTATGCATTGTAATGGCTCAAAGGATTGAAAAATATAATTGTTATTTACTCTTTTTTGAAGTCAATAAAATAGTAATTACTATTGATTGTTTTATTCTCATTTTTATTGTTTGATTAATCAGAAGTGATATAGTATTTATGCTTTTATTGTGAATGAGAACATTAATTTAGTTTTGTTTTTTCATTACTTTCAATCTAAAAACAAAATTAATTAAATGTTTCCATTTACAATAAACGCGTAAAGTCGTAAGTAATTTTACGACAAAGTTCGAAGAAGGAATAAAATTTAAATTTCCCGCCACTAGTGCATTAGTTCCGATTTCTGCCGGTGAAATAATTTAGGAGCGCTGCGGTAGAACTGTGTCAACGACATTTAGCAGGGGAGTTGGAGTTCTTCTCGTTGGTATTTCTATGAGTGATATCATAGAGGCTAAAGATGCGGGATTGGCTAGTACATATTCTCATATTGCTCGACTATTCGAAGGCCTTCGATACCATTAACCATGAATTGTTGATTGCTAAAATGAAGTATTATGGCTTCGACTTTTCTTCACTGCAATTGATCAGATCTTACTTGAGTGATAGAATTCAGTATATTATATCCGTCAATAATGTGTTATCATCTCCGATTGAAATTATTGCTGGCGTACCCCAGGGTTCTGTTCTTGGACCATTGCTATTTATTATCTATACAGCTGATATAATAATAACGTCTATAAAAAATTGTAAATTACTAGCTTACGCAGATGATTTTCAACTTTATTATCATTTTCCAAAAGAATTGTATGAGGAGGCATTTCGTACTATCAGCAGTGTCTTACAGCTTGTTCATGAGTTGTCTATTGAACACAACGTGGTCATTAATCCTGACAAGTCAAAGGTGATGTGTTTTGCCAGCAAAAATTCTGCTACTTTCTTAAGATCGAATATGACCATCAAACTGAATAATAATGGCCTGGTGTTCACAGATATTGCTAGAGATTTGGGTTTGCTGCTGGATACTGATTTTCGCTTCTCCGAACATTTAAAAATTCTAATTTCGAGGGCATATTCCAACCTGAGACTCATTTACCCCAACTGGCATATACTGGACGTGAAGACAAAGAAAACTTTTTGCGAGTCTCTTGTCTTATCCCAATTGACATATTGTGATTTTATCTATGGGCCTTGTTTGACTAAGATTAATCATAAGGATACAGAAGGTGGAGAAAGCATGTTATAGGTTGATACATGGCATAAGAAAGTATGGTCCAGTCACTTATAAAATAAGGGAAGATGGGGTCCTCTTAATGGAGTCGAGGAGAAATTATCATTTGGGTTCATTCATGCATAAACTTATTATAAATGCTGTTGCTCCACCATTCCTTAGGAGAAAATTCGTTCGTCATAGTAACGTTCACTCGAGGCTTACTGGATTTCAAGATGAGTTCGTGGTGCCAAGGCATAGAACATTTTTTGATCCATTAAATTTTACAATTCCCTTCTAAGTGACTTCAAGTTGTTGAACATAAATAAGTTTAAGTTCAAAATTAGGGGGTATTTAATTTGTGAACAATAATATTTGTAATCCCAATATTTATATGCTAAATGCTGCATGCTGTGAGATTCGGGTGCTCATTGGGTATATTTCATTTGGTATATTTTGTGCTGACTAGATGTTATTTTAGATATATTGTTGTACATATATAAGCTCGTTGCCGGTCAGTTAGAGGTTGAGTATGACTAGCAGTTTGCTAGACTTCGCCTTTGCTGACTTGGTCATGAGTGTATGCATGTTTTTCCTTTTGTGGATTTCTGTTTAATAAAGACGTATTATTATTATTATGATCGTGGACTTATTCACTACCTCGGCACCCGGCCGGACAAATTCACCTTTCCCAGATATAATAATCAAAGGCAATAGGCTCGATCACGATACACTTGACAAAAATTTACGAACAATTCTACACGTATTGAGAATAACAGCTTTTTGCATTTCAATGTAGCTGTTCACATTTAATTCTAATTTGTTCAGACTATTGTGTAAGCTCTTAGGTACCAATCCAGTCGACGAGATGATCACTGGAACGATATCAACCTTCTCTAGGTGCCACATTTCCTTGATCTCGAAAGCCAGGTCTGTGCACTTGCATATCTTCTCCTGGTACTTATTCAACATGTTGTTGTTGTTGGGCACAGCTACGTCCACCAAAATTGCCTTTCTAACCCTCTTGTCGTAAACCACTATATCCGGCCTGTTATTCGTCACCGTTCTGTCAGTGATAATAGGCCTATCGTAGTATAGTCTAAAAGAGTCATTTTCCAACACAGGCAGCGCTGATACTTATAATACGGCTTGTAGGAGTTGAGAAGTCCGAACTTGAGCGCCAATTTCTGGTGTATGATGTTGCACACTTGGTTATGTCGGTGGAGGTGATCAGTGTTGGCCAGCTGTTCGCAGCCAGAAGTTACATGCTGAATTGTTTCAGGTTTTTGGTGACACTTCCTACACATATCTGTTGGCACTGTACGGTCCTTCATGATGTATTTCTTGTAGTTGTTGGTGGAGATGACTTGATCTTGTATAGCCATCATAAAACCTTCCGTCTCAGGAAACAGTTCACCCTTCGACAACCATTTGTTGGATGATGTTTTGTCAATATGGTGATGCCGTCCATGGAGTTCTTTTCTTGACCATTGTTCTAGCTTGTCAGTTTCAGAAAGGGATGGCAGATCCAGCAATTCATCTGCAGTAGCCATAGTTAAAGGTGTGAACTTCTTATCAACCAAAGTAACAACTTTGTGTAGATTGGAATTATTCGCCTTCTCAAAGAAGAATTCCCTGAGGTTTTTAATCTGGCGAGTGTGAAGGTTGACAATATCCGCAAGTCCTCGTCCTCCTCATTATTATTATTATCATTTCACATCTTCTTCTGAACCATAGGATACGTATAAGTATAACAAATGACATGAATTCTGAATGATCCTATTTGATTGAATGTGTCAAAATTGAGATAGTTTACTGAATGCTATCCATTATAATGTAACACATGAATAAAGATAATTAATATTTTCTAGTACGTTATCTCAGTACCCAGAAATCCATTAGTTTGTTGGCATTCTTCTTTTATCAGATTATCATTTGAATTCTGAGCGCATAACATAAACATGTAAAGAACTTCGGAAATGACACCTTTCAATCATGGCTTGCGATATCTTATCTTAGCTGCTTAGCCATTCGAAAGAACTCCATATCAACAAATCCTCCTGATGGTGGGTGATAGTTCAACATTTTGTTATTGAGCAATAATTCATTCGTTGGCGGATTATGATCAATGTAAAGTATCTTTCGCCAAGAGTTGAGTCGATGTACAACGTGCCAAAAAAGTAACTTAACTCGTCAATAATTCTTGTAGGAAGAATTATTAAGGACAATCCTTGCAATCAGACCATTGTTTTTTACTAATTAAACTGCTCCACATGAGTAAGGGATATTGACTCAAATCGCAAAATAATATAGTTAAAATAAGATTTTTGTGATGAAAATTCATATTAATATGATTTCAAGTTGCAATTTAATTTTAGCCTGCAGCTCTGCAGCGTATACAGGGTGGTTAAGAAAAATCGAGTGAAATAACGATATTGTATTCCCAAAGAATTCATTGCATTTCAAGACTATCAATACAATGTATGGCCTCCACGGGCATCAATAACAGCTTGACATCTTCTTTGCATACTAAACACGAGGTTGTTGAACATTTCTTGAGGAATTTGGTTCCATAAACGGGGCAGGAGCTCTCTCAGATCATTTAAGGATTCTGGGGTAGGTTGATGATTATCCCATGCATGTTCTATGCAATTCAAATCTGGTGAGTGCGGAGGTATGTTATTGGTAAATGTGGAATACCAAGCTCCTCGCGCGCATTCTCAACTATGGCTGCACGGTGCGGTCTAGCGTTATCGTCTAGAAACTGAAAAGTTTCACCAATAGCAGCGTGAAAATTTGGCACAACATTGTCAATAACATGCTCCCTATAGTGTAAGGCGGTCATATTCCCAGGACAAATGTGTAGATCTGTGCGCCCGTTGAAACATATCCCGGCCCATAACATAACACTACCCCCTTGGAATGGATGGACTTCTTGGACATAGCGACGATTACGAGGTATGCGTGGGATTGTTTATACCCTTATTCTTCGAAAATCTGAACATCGTCCCTAGCTGGATTCATCAGTGACTACGCCATGGATCGTTCCAATTGATATGTTGCCTTGCCCATTCCATTCTTTGACGCTTATGGTCACGTGTTGATGGAACTCCTCTTAATGGACGTCTTAAACCTAGATTCACCTCTCTCAAACGTCGTCTGATGGTTTCGATGGAAACTTGGACCCCATCTGCATTTTGAAGAGTATTCCGTAGCATTCTACACGTAGATGTAGGTTTCTTCTCGCCGAAACGGTGATGAAACGATCCTGAGCAGGTGTCGTTTTTCGTCGCCCACCAAGCCTGGGTCTTTCCAACACGGAACCTGTCTTCCTGAACCCATTCCAAAGTCGAGATATCACACTTTGGCTTACTTGGAGCCTTTCCGCTACAACAACCTGAGTTAGGCCACTCTGTAGCATTCCGATAGAGCTATTAGCCTCAGCGTTTGTTAATTTACGTCTTGGCATTTTCAAAAAACTCGTTTCAAATCGAAGCCGTTGATAAATGGACTTCATTTCAAAATAAGAACATTCATGAAGCCTATGCAAAGAACCGAACTTCAGAAAAAAGGCGACCAGATTGACGAAATGTCTCATACTGATTTTTATTGGATCGATTCAAGTTGTTGTTGAGTTTTAAATGATTTTACAGCGATTTTCTCGAAGATTACATACTTTTAAAAACGATTGAATACGATATCCCTAACTCTTGTGGAGCAGTTTATTATCAATAAGGGAAATCCACGAATACATGAATTTCGTGGGGGCCACAACTCAGTATCTGCTTTGTCTGATGTGATTTCGAATATTTTTGCTCTTGAAGATAAGGGTTACTTGGTTGCTTTGATGCTTTCAGACTTCAGCAAAGCCTTTGATACGTTGGATCATGAACTGTCTAAATTGGGATACTACGGCTTCGATCAAGGAGCTCTTAGGTTGTTTGAAACATACGTGTCCAATCGTTCTCAAGGATTGTGGTTGAAAAACAGGCTCTCTGAGCCGCATTATCTTTCTGCTGGTGTAACTCAGAGGTCCATCCTTGGACCTCTTCTATTTATAATATATACATTCGACGTGTTCATGAATAGCTCATTCTGTAAGATGCACTGTTATGCGGATGGCACACAGTTATACCAAAGTTTTCTACCTGATAATTATTTGGATGCAGCTGATGGTGCACTGCTAATAACATGAAATTCAGTTCGGAGAAATATAAACTCCTATTTTTTTGGTCCAAAGGGACGCATTAACTTCCTCAAGACAAATTGTACTATATCGATCAATGAAACTGCTATTTTTATTTTATTGTGGAGGGATCAAAAAATTTGAGTGAAATTGTTGATAATAAGCTCAAGTTCATGGATTACGTCAATTCCCTGTTGAAGAGGTCATTTTCTGCTTCGAGACTTCTCTATCTGAATCGTGAATTTCTTGGGGCCGGTTTTATAAAAGAATTTCAATCCTCGATTGAGCCCAAATCTGCCGTCGAATGTCAATTTCCGTATTATAAACATCCAACCTCGGGTTCAACCCTGGATTGAATCAACCGGTGAATATAGCTCCTTTTGAGATTTGAATCGAGGATTGAAACGTTTGACGTTTCTAGATGGCCGACAACTAACCTCACTTTATGTTAAAAACAAAACAAAGCATTTTGTTTTGGCACATTGAAGTTGCTTGGAATGAAAATATTATATGAAATTATATTGATATAATGCCTGATATTAATCACAGTCTTCTGTGAGTTTGCTATGTATTAATAATTCATCTTTGGTGTTTGGAAAAATATTCCTAAATTGAAACTGAATTTTTGTGCCTTATCTTCGAGGGATAGAACTGCCAGGATCCTGTGTGAATATAATATAGAAAATGACTCTAGTTATGATAATAATGAAATAACTGCAAGGCATTCAAAAGATAGTAACGATAGTGAATAAGAAAGATACCAATCAAATGATTTCACATTTCCTTTCGACCTCCTCGAAGATGGCACGAAGAAGAGATTTTGGTCAAATAAAAAAACTCTTTTATCAGGTGGATGAAATTACTCTGAATAAGCTGAATCTTTTCAGAGTTGTTAACATTTTCGAGGATTTTTGTGGTATACATAAATCAACACCAGAAAAAAGTCAGAAAGTTGTGAAATGTCTAGAACTTTGGTCATTATCAAAAAGTATTCTAGTGCTTATTTTATCATTCTATCAAAATGCCAAGCAATCAACGGAATAGCAACTAACAAGGGGAAGGTTGTATTGACTGACCAAATTTCGGTGTATTAGAACCATGTTGCTGGAGCGCACTCACGTTCTAGAAGGATTTCTTGATTATTATTACATACAGTTGCATGCTTATTTTAATGGGTTGTGAAAATGCTGAATGCTACAGATGTGAAAAGGATTACTCTCCTTCAAATTTCCAAGTTGCTCAGCTTATAAATTTGGTAATTCTCATCATAGTACACAGAACACAACTGCTTACTCCGAACTCGGCACAAGTTACAAGCTTCGAAGCTTGTAGTTTCAGAGGGGCTCCTCAGGAGACCTAGGAGTAATCAGTATAAACAATATATCAATATCAATCAATATCGATAGAAAATGACACCGATCCCATCTCGCAGATCAATGGATGATCAATTATTCAATGAAGCTGACATATGAATTATGAATTCAATTTAAAGACTTTCTGGCATGTAAAAGAACATTTTCCATTCTTTTATTCAGGATCTGATTACATTTGAAAACAACTATTATCTTTGTGACTTGCGGAGTCCTGCATAATATTGCTAGACTGATTCTATTCATGACTCTCCACCTGAAAAAAGCGAAAGTTAATAATAAATGCTATCTTTAAATTTAATGTATAATTTCATGTACTAAATCAAACAAGATCAAGAATGATTTGTTCCTATTCTAGATATAACTCTACATCCTTGTACGACTAAATGTTAATGCAATTTCATTGGATGTTTTGTATTGTCCTAGCTTTTATTTGGTTACTTGGCATAAGAGTTTGAGATAAGACTTTTCAGAATATCAAAATATTTATTTATTTATTCATTATA
This sequence comes from Adalia bipunctata, assembly GCA_910592335.1. Classification (NCBI taxonomy): domain Eukaryota; kingdom Metazoa; phylum Arthropoda; class Insecta; order Coleoptera; family Coccinellidae; genus Adalia; species Adalia bipunctata. Next base: position 18,644,224 of record OU342957.1, read on the forward strand.
CGGGATCAACCCCATTACAAACTTAATTACATAATATGAAAATACCAACCAACTTATCTACTGTAAAATAGATCCAGGTATAAACAGAAATACACATAGGTATACAGGGTCTTCCACGAGGAACCTCACCCATATTTATACGGGAAACTACTGAACGTATTTTCATGAAATTCAGCACTTATAAGTATTTCACGATGCTGATGAAATCTAAAATATTTTCAAGGCATGAGCACCTCCGGTTTTTCCGGAAATGACGTCAACTTCCGTTTTCAAATTAGAGCACCATTTTTTTATTGCAGAAATAGATTCCTTAGAAAATTTCAAATTATTTTGATGTAACATTTTTCAGTTTTGGTTGGAAAATTCTCTCTGAGCGGGAAAATTCGAAAAAAAAATCGAAAATAGAGCTCCGCTGAAACAAGAATAACTTCGAGGTTTTTGGATGGAAAATTTTCATTTATGGGATTTTTCAAGATGTAAGATTGATGTATCCACTTTAAAAATCGAAATCGCGATTCATGATACAGGGGGTGAAAAAATCGCTTTCAAAGTTAGGGATGACAAAATCGTGAAAAATCAATTTTTTCAAATTAGAACCCCATTTTTTTATGGCAGATATTGAATCTACGTTAAAAAATAATGTGAGTGTATGCATCACACCCTTGACCTAAAGTGGAAATTAACTCAGAAAATATCCATTTTAGGGCAAGGGTGTGATGCATACACTCACATTATTTTTAAACGTAGATTCAATATCTGCCATAAAAAAATGGGGTTCTAATTTGAAAAAATTGATTTTTCACGATTTTGTCATCCCTAACTTTGAAAGCGATTTTTTCACCCCCTGTATCATGAATCGCGATTTCGATTTTTAAAGTGGATACATCAATCTTACATCTTGAAAAATCCCAAAAATGAAAATTTTCCATCCAAAAACCTCGAAGTTATTCTTGTTTCAGCGGAGCTCTATTTTCGATTTTTTTTTCGAATTTTCCCGCTCAGAGAGAATTTTCCAACCAAAACTGAAAAATGTTACACCAAAATAACTTGAAATTTTCTAAGGAATCTATTTCTGCAATAAAAAAATGGTGTTCTAATTTGAAAAACGGAAGTTGACGTCATTTCCGGAAAAACCGGAGGTGCTCATGCCTTGAAAATATTTTAGATTTCATCAGCATCGTGAAATACTTATAAGTGCTGAATTTCATGAAAATACGTTCAGTAGTTTTCCGTATAAATATGGGTGAGGTTCCTCGTGAAAGACCCTGTATATATATAAACAAAATAATATCAACGGCCAACTATGGCTTTCACAGTCCAAAAATAACAATTATTCAGTACAAAAACTAAAACTAACATTATACATCAAAGAATAATATGCCTAATTAAATTCTTAAATTGTGACAAGGAAATGCCCAAAATTTCAATACCCTTATAATTAATCAGTCTCAATGTTCTCTCAATAGGCAAGTGCATAGCAAATAGATACGAATTAAGATCATTCGAGTCAAATAAGTTGACAAAAGTGATAAAGACTAGAGCGTATTTGGCAATAGCTTCGGAGGGAAAAAATTCGAACGAAGTCTGTCCTCATTTCATAAATTACAAATTTTTTTATTACATAATTTGTTTTGATTTAGGAAATCAGATTTCTCTGAATTATCTCCCGTGACCGTCACAAAACACGCGAATATTCGAATTAGCTTCTTGTTTTGTCTTTATTAGACTACGATTGTTGAATTTATCCGAACATGGTATAAAAAAAACGTGCCAAAATACTTCGAGAAATAAGATTCAGGTAAGCCAACCCAAAAAAGCGATCTCAATCCGAGGTTGTTCAACCGAGGCTGCAAAGACGTTTATAATACCGAACTTTTTTCAACCGAGGGTTGACTTTCAATCCTCGTTTGAGTAACCTCGGATTGAACGTGCCCTTTATAAAACCGGCCCTTAATCGAAGTCTTCGAGTTAGATTGGTTGAGTCACTCGTATTGTCCCACTTTAACTATGGTGACAATGTGTATGGTTTCTGTCAAGACAGAGCCTGGGACAGAGGACGGATTCAAAGGGACAAAACTATTATGTATTGCAGATTCATTTTTGATCTACCAAAGTACACACAACCAAAGTTATATTTTTAAAGTGGATACATCAATCTTACATCTTGAAAAATCCCAAAAATGAAAATTTTCCATCCAAAAACCTCGAAGTTATTCTTGTTTCAGCGGAGCTCTATTTTCGATTTTTTTTCGAATTTTCCCGCTCAGAGAGAATTTTCCAACCAAAACTGGAAAATGTTACATCAAAATACCTTGAAATTTTCTAAGGAATCTATTTCTGCAATAAAAAAATGGTGTTCTAATTTGAAAAACGGAAGTTGACGTCATTTCCGGAAAAACCGGAGGTGCTCATGCCTTGAAAATATTTTAGATTTCATCAGCATCGTGAAATGCTTATAAGTGCTGAATTTCATGAAAATACGTTCAGTAGTTTCCCGTATAAATTTGGGTGAGGTTCCTCGTGAAAGACCCTGTTATGAGCTTTATATAGTACGAATTAAATGATAGATAGATAGATAGATAATTTTCTTTATTTCAAATTTTACATAAATTACATAAGAAGTGAAATGACGTCAACAAAAAAAAACAACTCAAGTTACCCTATTGAAATAATCCCCTAAGCTATAAGGTTCTAGCTTAATTAACATATCTTTTACGTCCTTTTTATATCTCGAAAGGCTTTTACAACATTTGATAGGATTAGGTAATTTATTGAATACTTTGATACACATATAATATGGACCTTTTTCACTCAAAGTTAACCTATGATATGGATATAATAAATCTTCAGTTCTGGTATTATAATTATGTCTTTCTCCATTATCAAACTTTTCTCTATTCTTGAACACAAATAACAAACATTCATAAATATATAATGCATATATCGTCATTATGTACAAATTCCTAAATTTAGTCCTGCAGGAGTCTCTAAAGCTCATTTTACATATAGTTCTTATAATTCTTTTTTGTGCTATGAAGACTGACTGGATCTTGGAATTGCCCCCCCAAAAAATTATTCCAAATCTCATAACTGATTCACAATTTGCATGATATAAGATTTTAATAGTATCAGTATTCATATATTTCGCAACTATTTTTATTCCAAAACCCACACTGGACAGTTTCAAACAAACTTTATTTATGTGTGTATCCCATTTCAAGAACTCGTCAATCTGTAATCCCAGGAACCTAGTGCATGACACAGGTTTAACAGAGTTATTTTGGAGAGTAATACCGTTGTTAGTAGAAATTTGTGTTTGTTGAGTACGAAACAACATTATATTAGTTTTTGATTGGTTTATTACTAATTTATTCATCGAAAACCAGTTACTGGCTTCATAAAGGCATTGTTGTGTTTTTTCCATTATTTCTGTTGGGTTGTTACCTGGTATTAATATGTTGGTGTCATCAACATAGTTTGTGATGCAGTAATTATTCACTGTCAATGGGAGATCATTAATATAAATTATGAACAGTATCGGTCCTGCAATGCTGCCCTGTGCAATACCAGTTTTTACTAATTGTGTACTAGATTTTACTCCATTAACAACAACTTGTTGCTGCCTATTAGACAAATAAGAACGAATCCAATCGTTGGCGGTTCCTCTTATTCCATAACTATTCAGTTTCGATAGTAAAACCTCATGATTCACACAGTCGTAGGCTTTGGTAAGATCAATAAAAAGACCCAAAGCCAAATTTTTGTTTTCTAAATATTCCAACACTGCTGTTATGAACTGAAAAATGGCAGAATTAGTGGATCTACCTTGCAAATAGCCATGTTGGAACTGGGAGAAAAGGCTTTGCTGGTTCATAAACTGAAGCAATCTCGAAGTCATAACCATTTCAAAGATTTTTGAGAATGCCGGTAACAAGCTTATGGGCCTATAGTTCCCAAGATCTTCTGGATCCCCTTTTTTGAACATGGGTTTGATTATTGCATGTTTCAGCTGATTTGGAAACACCGAATACCTCATAGAATTATTAATTATATAGCAGAGAATAGTTGGTATTACTCTGATTGAAGACTTCATAATACTAACGGGAACATCGTCATAGCCACTGCAGTGTTTATTTTTCAATTGATCAGTCAATTGAAGTAGTTCGGTCACATTTATAGGTCTCAGAAACATCGACCTATCATTTTCTGGGATTCTACTAACAAAAGGTGTATAACATTGACTGTCCTGAATGTTTTGTACAATTTCTAAAAGGTATTTATTGAAGTCATTTGATAGTTTCAATGCATCATCACAAATAAATTGTTTGTGACTTATATTCTTTCCCGTTACTTCATTACATATTGCCCACATTGACTTAATTTTACAATCCGATTTTTCTATTCTTTCGTGATATAATTTACATTTTTCTACTCTAAGCAATTCATCATAATCTTTTTTCACTTTACTATACTGATTTTTATAACCAGCATTACATTGTGATAAAAGCAGCAAATTATCTAATTGTGTTTTCATTTTCATTATTTCCTTATTATTTCGTGAAACTCTACTTTTCGAATTCTTGTAAACTGTTTTCATTGGGAAACATTCATTGAACAGATACAGGAATTCCTCCATAAAAATATGCCATTGTTCATTTACACTAGATTCATATACCAAATAAATGTTATCCCACGTTTTTGTTTTTAACTTTCTCAAGAAATCAGTCTTATTTTTCTCATTGAAGAATCTTTTACAAATGAGTTCTTTTTTATTATTGATGTTGATAAGAAAGCTACATATTTGGGCCTTATGATCAGACACATGATATTCCAGAACTTTTGATGTTAAATTACCAGTTAAGTTTGTGAAAATATTATCTAGACAGCTCTTAGAGTGGTCAGTTATTCTGGTGTATTCATGAATCTGAGCTTTGATTGAAAAATGATTAAAGAGTGTGAATAATCTGTTTTTAACATTATTATCTTCCTTCATTTCGATATTAAAATCCCCTGCTATAAATATACTAACATTTGATGCAATTTTCTCCGATAATATTTTTTCCATTAAATCGAAAAATACCTCAATGATTCCACTCGGCGGCCTATAAACAGAAAGAACCATGATTTTCGTTTTATTCATAACGAATTCCGCAGCACTGCACTCGAAATCACCAATAACTGAAAGGTCACTAATATTCTTGCACTCACTTGTTTTGAAGAGATTACTGATGTAGATTGCCGATCCTCCATGTTTACCCTCTTCTCGACATTTATTTGCTGCCAAATGGAAATTTTTAAAGGCCATCTGACAGAGTTGATCCTGCGATTTCCAGTGTTCTGTGATACATAAAATAATACAATCTGATATATCTATTAGAAGTTGTTCCATCTTGTCGATACTGTTTCCCAGCGACTGCACATTTTGATGTATTATGCTAACTTTCTGAAGTGTATTGTGAGATTTTAGTCTTGAGGGTCCCTTTTTTGTGATAGTACCCTCCTTTTCGTAAAAAACTTCGAAATCAAAGAACCCATGGGCCAAATTTCTTTTTTCCAAGCATCTTTCAGATTTTCTTGGCGAATATTAACTTTCATAGACACATATTTGTCTGGATGTCTGGATTCATGATTCTCACAACTGACATCAGGAAATTGATTTTTCAACATATCCACTAAATCATTTGTTGTAGTTTTTGGATGTAGTCTGGTTACATGTAGAGACACAAACTTGGGAACTGTTTGAATATTCCCAAGATTATCGTTGCGTCCTACCATAACACGACGATTTCTCCTACTTTTAGCGTATTGCCAATCGTTGTTAGTTTGGCTTACGTTTGTGTTTGAAATCTCCTTCATGCGATTAATCAATTGGGCTTCCTCTATTGCTGATTTAACTTGCTCCTTTCGGAAAACAGTTGATTTGTTATTGTCTACTCTTTTGAGGTTATGAGTTGTAATCTGTTCCGTTTGACGATTCTGATTTTGTTCAATCGATCTTGTATCGTATGAATTAACTCTGTCTCTCTCTACCACTCTGGCGTATGAATTAACATCTTGACTGTCATTCCTTATCTTTGGTGTTTTTTGTTGTTGTTTATCCGTTATTCTTAATTTTTCACTCAAAATTTCGATTTTCTCCTTGAGAAGTATGATGTTCTCTTCTAGGACTGAATTTTTGGAACCCTTTTCTTCCACTAGCTGTCGCAATAAAGTATTTTCCGAAGACAATATCCCACCATCTCTACCTGTCTCCTTGTTTTTCGACTGTACTTCCTTACAAGTTTCACAAGTCCAGAAAATGTTGGGATTTTCATTCAGAATTTTCTGCCAATTATCCTTAATGGCAACACAATTCAAGTGAAACTTATTTTGACAGAAGAAGCACTTTATAAACTTGCTCGAAACAATAAAATTCACGGAGCATTTTCCACATACGTCTATACTCGGAGCCATCTTCACACAAATGAATTTGGAATCAAATTATTGAAAATTTAAATTTTGATTAATTAATTAAACTCACTCATAAAAGATTAGAGCTCCTTAGTTGGTTCTTCTTGTTCTTCCCGGGTTCATAACGCAGTCTCGTTTACTTCTGAGAGATTGACGTCTATGAATGGCCAGAAAATGATGAGCACTTCCAATGATCAATTGTTGGATGTGACAGTGTTTTGTTTATCTTCTGTTTATCGACTTTTTTCGCGATTATTTAATTCAATTTTCCCTTTATTTTCCCCCAATATCTTTCTGACTTTTCTCTTGATTTTCAATCTTTTTCATCTTCCTGGTTTCCATCCTTCAAACATCTTATACCTCCTTGATTTTCCTAATCTTATTCCTACTATACAAAATCTATGGTCTATGTCCAAATTTCAAATAATTCATCTAAATCTTTCATTTTCAATGTGGCCTCAATAGTTCGGAATGAATTTTGAATGATATTTTGGACCATAACAGTACTTACCTACCCAAACCTCGCAACAAGCTTTTATGATCATATAAATTGTGTATGATGAGATTATGAGTTGATAGTTAGAATTTTAATGAAAAATTTCATTTTTGTTAGAGCATTCAAAAATAAAAGCTTTCTTCAAAAAAAGTTTTTTCGCTTTTAATTTATTTTTAACTTTTTAGTTTTCACAAATTCCCAGCGAATTTCTCCATTTGAACCCATACTATAGGAAAGCATAAAAACTTGGAAAGTCCGCCTCATTGAATGCCATCTTGCATGTTCGACCATATTGAATTAAGAATGACGTCACATTATTCTTCGAGTTACTCTCAACAAGCTCTTTAATTTGATACCTTTAATATAGAAATGCATTACAAATAATTATTCCGCCATCTTGGATGGTCCGCCATATTGGATATAAAATGACGTCACACAGCTTATCGTGTATTGTCATCCAAATTAAACGAGTATACAAAATTTCAGCTCAATCGGTTGAATATATCTGCTTCAAAATTGAGTAGCAAGATTCCACACGTACATACATAAAAACATTGCAAGTTAAATAAAAGCTTTGAAAAATCGACGGCTGCAAGGAATTTCCTTAATAATTCTTCGTACAAGAATTATTGACGAGGTACGTTAATTTTTTGGCATGGTTTAGGGTGTCATATTGAAACGGAAACAGAGATCTTCCTCTGTAGAAAAATCAAAATTTGGAAAATCGCTCGGACTCGTCAATTTCGTTCTTGAGGGGGAGAATTTTTTACATATAATTAATTAAGGTTGTTGATGTGGAAATGTCAAATATCATGATTGTGATGCACGAAAAAGTAAATTCTGATGATATATTTCCATTTGCTAGATTAAAGTAGAGCATTCGATACTGTGAGGCATGATATTCTTTTGTGGCAATTTCATAATCTTGTGATGTGTCAGGTGGAGATCTGAACCATTCGGGCCGGTATCTCACTGGGCGTTCGCAGTTTGTGAAGTTGGATACAAAAGTTTTCGGTGTGAAATATGTGCTTAATGGGGCTTAATTCTACAGAGTGTAACAGCCAAATGGAATAAATTCGATACGAGTAAATGAGGGAGTGTTGGGAAAAACGCTCGGACATGTCGATTTGTAATTTTAAATGCGCATATTCTTCGAGAAAATAATATTATATAGGGTGTTCCATGTGACCGTGACCAATACCAACTTCCTTATTTCAAATGCAACCCCCTGTATATTATTTATTTTATGGATTCTTCAGAGAATTCTAGACACAATTCATGCACAATGTTCTTTACCTATCTTTAACTATTTCGGAAGTATTAAGTTTCCAGATTTATTGCAAAAATCGACGTTTTGAATAAAAATTATTTTATTTCACAAATTCGGTACATTACATTCAAAACCTAATAAGTAATAGTGATTATTTCTTAATTATTAAAAAAAACGAAAAAAACATTAATGTCAATGTAGGAAATGTTCAAAATGCTCGCCGCGTTAGAAGACAATTCTACACCATATTAGCATGTTGCCAAGACGTTCGCGGCGAGCATTTTGAACATTTCCTACATTGACATCAATGTTTTTTTTTGTGTTTTTTTTAATAATTTAGAAATAATCAGTATACTTATTAGGTTTTAAGTGTAATGTAGGTACCGAATTTGTGAGATAAAATAATTTGTATTCAAAACGTGATTTTTGAAATAAATCTGAGTACACTTAATATTTCCGAGAAAGTTGAGTATAGTTATAGGACATTGTACATGAATTATGTCTAGAATTTTCTGAAGAATTCAAAAAATAAATAATATACAGGGGATTGCATTTAAAATAAGAAAGTTGGTATTGGCCACGGTCGCATGGAACACCCTATATAATTTTATTTTCTTGAAAAATATGCGCATTTAAAATTACAAATCGACGTTTCCGAACGTTTTTCCTAACACTCCCTCATTTATTCGTTATCGAATTTATTCCATTTGGCTGTTACACTCTGTATAATATGCACAAGCCAATTCAACAAATTTATCTTGCACGGCGGGGTTCACATGTATACTGACGATTTCTTTATGATTGATATGAACAAACAAATGAAGATCTGGGCAGTTTGGCTCTTAAGCAGGTCGAAATTTTGTTGGAGGTTATTTCAGGCCTGTGATTTAGGGTGACACCATGAATTTTGTAGAGAATGCTTGTTTGGTTCGGAGAGCTCATTGGGACTCGAGGATGATGTATCAGCATAGGTCTCATTTACGAATCACAACAAAAAGGCTCCTATGCGAGATCCTGGTCTTGTCGAAATTTAATTACTGCTCTCCTGTCTACAGTTTATGTCTTGACCAGAAGACACCAAATCGAATTCAACGTGTTCAAAACATGTATGTATTGGATTTATACATCTCGAAAGATCCACTGAACTCCCTGGGAAGGGCCTGGATAAAAAATGTTTTAAATGAAAGTTTCTCAGTTTTCAGAGGGACATCGAATGCAGGCGTTTAATACAGTGGCGTACTGACATAGTCGGAGGCCTGGGGCGGCCATAGATGAAGGGGGCCCTTTATATATGGATTATATATATTATTAAATATATATTATATATACATAAGTATGCCAAACTATCACTTTGGGGACATATTATATGTCAAACTATCATTTCGGGGACAAAATGCAACTTTGGGGACTGTCATACTATAAGTTTGGGGACATTATCATTTCGGGGACAGCAAATGAGTTTTTGAGGACAGCAAATACAAGTTTGGGGACAGTGACGCAAGTTTGGGGACTTGAAATGTCCCCGAAGTTGATGTCCCCAAACTTGCATCACTGTCCCCAAACTTGTGAAATGATTTCACAAGTTTGGAGACACCTATTTCGATCATATTAAACTTTATTTCCATCCAATAAGTTATTCAGTTTCTGAACACTTTCTTGGTTTACTTGGAATGGTTGATTATGGCTATTATTTAATATGAGGATTCACATAAATTTACTTCGTCTCGTCAGGTAAACCTCATCCGCGTGACTTATATCAGCTATTTTTTTTTCGAATAATACACGAAAAGCAACATATGTATTTATAACGTGAGCACATGAAAAGTCGGATGACGTCATTTTCTCCGAACCAGAAACTTGTTCTAAAAAACGTCTGAACTTAGGTTGCAGCTAGAAGCATAGAATGAATGGAGGGAAGGCTCCGCTACAAAAATGAACTGCCAAAAACGTCCGCACTTGTCAGTTCGCCGCAAGGTTATGAGATGGCGCCAACGTCGTTCGTGGCTCCAGCATGGCTATAACGATACATATTCAAAATGAAATTCGTTTTGACAAATTTATTTCCGATCATAGAATTTCCATATAATTGCGCATAAATAATTGATTAGAATGCGGTGATATGTCAACAATATTGTTATGATTAATATTTGGTGTTATTTTGAAGGAAGGTGAGACTTAAAAAAATTATTTTATTTAAGTAACGTACAGGTCTTCTTCTAGAAGCTGAAAAAAACGGAGATGGAATTGTCGAATTTTAATGTAGTAAGAATTTGTTTCGATTTCTTCATATGGAACAACCGGACGTCATTTCAAGTCAATCAGAAGGCGTGATTATTCTTTCTTCAGAAATTTTGAATGCGTCATGATCCCACCGAGGCCTTTTTGGCTAAAATAGGTAATAATAAAATTGTTCAATATGTTTTGATACTTGTCAATAAAAATTCAAACTGTTTATCTTGTTTTTTCATTCAATAATTATATAGTAGGTACATAGCATAATAAATCACACTATATCAATTAAAAATATTATACTTAGCAACAAACGTTGAAATGCACAAAACCAACAGGTAAATTAGATAGTTGAAGCCGCAGAAATGTTTTTTTTTATTGAAGCCGATTCAATTCGTATATTATAGTAACTTCAAGCAATATTCGAATTCAATACAATTTGTTTCGACCTCCTTTAGTCCTTTCAGTCAACAACAAAAAGTTTTATTATTCAATCACTTTGGTGTTGGTCGTAAAAATGTATCAATAAAAATGACAACCACATAATATTCTTTGCAACTGTAGCGCCACAGAACAAGACATATGTGACATATAGCCCTATTTGCGATCACAGCGTTATCTATCGGGCGCCACACGAAACTCTAACCTCCGCCGAAGTTGGAAGTTCAAAATGATCTGTCGAGCGTATGAAGCCTTCCCTCCATTTATTCTATGCTCCTAGGTTGCAGTTCGCGCGAAGACTGAGAGCAAAGACAGAGTCTGTAGGCCGAATTCACTTCTTAACCATGAGCTTTCCTCAAGGTGCCTGTCCGCACTGCGACAGAGACAGGAGACTGAGACCAGTGAGGCCTGAGACCGGGGCAAGTGTTAGATACCGCAGAAATCGATCTCCGCGCGAACCGAACACCATACACCATAGACAAACTAAGCCGAATACGAAATTATTTGGTCAAATAGTGGTCAGTGGATTCCGTCTCCAGTCTCTGTTTCTGGTCTCGTATCACTCGGTGACAGAATAGTCTGTATTCACCTTTACTTATATCCGTTGATCAAGCTTACTCTCAGCAAGAATAACGTTGAGTTTATGTGTATGAAAATTTTCAATTCCCATCCAGTATTATTAATTCAGTCAGTTGATTCATTAAAAAATTCAAGAAACTGACTTTAGAGTTTCTGTTTAATTTAGAGCCATACAACTTGAATGAATATTTTGTTTACACTTCTAGATAAGGTGTAATTACTATGACGTGTTCTCTTCTCATTGTATCTAACTTACTTGGTATATAAGAACCCGTTTACGACAAATAAAAATCATTAGGCGTATTGAAATTCAGATTTTTACTGAAATTTGCCGATAGTTCATAAATTTTGTCTAAAACATTTTTAGTTCTCATAACCTTGCAATAACTCCATTCCGCAAAGTTCTATTATTATCATGTCGATATTCAGTTCAATGAATAGTTATTAATACATAATTGATATGCTCATTTGCCTCATTTAGAACCATCGCCATAATATCAGATTTCCGAAGTGCCCATCTTGAAACCGGCACATTACCGCAGAACAGAAATGACATGGTACGAAAATCTTAACCAATAAGCGATGTGTAGTTTTCTCCACATTCAATTTCCAATAACGCGAACTTTTACCTGACGAAATTGAACCCAGACAAAGACAATTATTTATATCTAGTTGGAATTCGGAAGGTCCACAAATTAGCAAAGTGGAATAAATTCACCAGGAAATTTTCGTCGTGTAAAATCAAAGATGCGGTGTCGACTGTCGGTACGACCTTATGTTTTATGATGTTAAAAACACATGCGAACGAAGCAGCTGCAATACTCCGCACACGTGGCCGTTTGCCGCCACTGCATTGTTGCCGCGTCCAACGTTTCAGCCGGAGATATACCGTTCTAAACCTACCGTCTCCCACGTAATTTTCTGCCGCTAATAATAACGATATGATTAAATTATTAACATGATATTGTAGACGATGGTTGAAACTTCCAATGTAGATATATAACAATATTGACATGAAGGGTTTAACGACTCAAGACTTCAGGAAAAGAACTACTCTTTTTCTAACCAAGCTTTCGCAATAGTGCAATACTGTATATGTATAACTATTCCAAATTATTCTTTTGTTTCGACACTACATCAAACAAAACCAATTATGTATTGTTACCGCGTTCGTAATGAAAACTAAATGAAGGGAATATTTATTCACAAATAATATTGTTCTTTTGATGAATTGAAAAAAATATGCGGAGAGTGAATGTTTCAATTTGAAAATTGACCAATAATTGTTATCATATCATATGTACAAAAAATCGGAGCCGTTGAGCCCGTTGATTCTGAATAGGAGGTACCTCTACCGGCTCTACCTTTCTATTTTGAATCTTTTATTTTGTATTAGGTATGCAATAGATCAATTGATATTTTTTTTGAATGAAAATAGGGTTTTCTTTTACTCTTATTTCAGATTCTATGTACAGCTGTACTTATAACATATCTACCATTTTATTTTCCAATCCACTCTTTTTTCGGTCATGTCAACCGCTTTCAACCCGACAACGACAACACCGGCCGCAACCACGCCAATAGGAAAATTGATTCATAGATTCTGAAGATTCATCGAATAATTTGTAATGATAAATGTTCATATTTCTAATTGTAATAATATTCTTAAACAATATTCCTAATTCAACATTCACTTTTATAAAGTTTGCCATGAAATTCTGACAAATTTCACTGCGAATATTTTGAAAATGTTAGGTTATGGTTATTCTGTCAGATACGCCCACAACGTTGTCGTTTCTGCTAAAAAATCATAGTATGTAATTACGTATTTATCAAAATGTTCATTTACTTTGGGAAATTAATGAATATATTATATGAATTCAGTAATTTCAAAGATCTGGCGAATGCTGAAGAGAATTTTTCTCTGTTAAAACTGGAAATATTTCACGTAATACGAAAATGGTTGGAAGATTCAGTTATGCTATATTCTTAAACGGAAATCAAGAAACGAGTGTTGAAATGTTACTGAAAAATAATGGACAGAATAGTTCGTTACTTTGTGATAGTTCATTCGGAAAAAGAATAAAAGTACTCGAATAACCCAGAAAAACGAACGGAACAGACGAACCTATGGAATTCTCCACTTTTCAAAATTCTCAAGAAATACCTACAGAAGCCATTTGAATACCTCTTTGCACAACTTGAAATACTCCAGTATGAAAATGTAGTAGTTCTATTCTACGAAACCTGAGTCACAGTTAAAACTCAGAAGAACTTACTCCATTCACAAAGCTAAAAAAGATTAAATAGAAAGTAGACTTGGCAATGTCGCTTGATTTTCACGACTACCAACCTGCGTCAGTTTTAAAAGAAAGAACTTGATAAACCCAGTGAACTACCTAATCATGGCTAATCGAGATACTTTATGAAAGTGAATGGGGAGCTGACGCAACTACTCTTCGTACAGCAGCCCTTGCCCTGATTTTTTCCACCGCTGAATATTGTTGCCCTGTTTGGCTGAATAGTGTTCATGTTCAGAAAATCGACGCACAGCTGAATTTATCAATGAGGATCATTACTGGAACCATCCGATCTACACCTACTCAGTGGCTACCAGTGCTATCAAATATAGTCCCACCCCATATTCGTAGGCAGACTGCAGCTTTGAATTCTTGGAATAAATTCAATTTATTTCCAAATTCTTTTTCGTTACTTTCCTACGTGCCAGAAAATAGAATTCCACGACTGAAATCCCGTAAACCTATATGGTCGAATAACTTTCTTAGTTCGAACTACAACGTTAAAGAAATCTGGAAATCCGAATGGGATGCATGTTTTTTGTCTAATAAAGATCTAATATCTGATCCATCGAATAAAGTTCCTGGTTTTGATCTTCCCAGGAGAATATGGTCCCTTCTTAATCGAATAAGAACAGGTCATGGTCGTTGCAATAGTATGCTTTTCAAGTGGAATTCGGTTGAGAGTCCTAATTGTGAATGTGGTGAAGCAGAGGAAACTATTGATCACCTAATTAATAGTTGTTCGATTTATAAATTTCAAGATGGCATTAGAGCCATACACAATGTAACAATTTCATTTTTGCAATGGATTGAAAATTTTAGATCAATTTGATGAAATTCATTATGTTATAAATTGCATTCTTTTGTCTGCTTCTGCTTTTTTTATTTCAGATTGGAGTTTTTTTCGGGTATTTGGAAATCCTACCTCCGAAGAGCCGTTTGGATAAACGAGATGTCCTTCAATATGTTATATTCAGATATTTTCGCACTACACAATTTTATTTTATTTTTTTTACGGGGAGACAGGGTTTTTTCGGCTGAGGTTTTTCCCTGAGCTCTAGTATCATACGCAGAATGTTATGGTACCCCGTTTTTTTTTAACCTCAGCTAGGACCTTTTTGTTTCACTATATATTGTATTATTTTAGCTCTCTAATTCAAAAGAATATATATATATTTGATTATATAATTCATTCGAAGTGTAATTTTTTGACCGTCTGACTAAAAGTAAAATTTTTACAGCCTCGGATTTGAACTTGGACTTCCCGGTTGGTAGTATTGTCTCCTTCCTTCTAGGCTACTGGTAATCATGTTAATTTGCTAATAGATTCATCTGAATAGCAAATTTTATATAGGAGAGGTCGAAATATCTTATAATTAATAGCTGAGTGACGACTCAAGTTGACGTGAATATACGTATGTACATCTCATTCGATAGTAGAATTTTTTGAACGTCCGACTAAAAAAATTTTCTTCCAAGCCCCGGGATTGAACTCGGATTTTCCGGACACAAGTATCCTAGTTCCTAACTTTTACGCTAGTGGCAATCATTTTGTTTACCTAATAGTTTCATTGGAATAGGAATTTTATATAGGAGAAGGCAAAATATAATAACTGAATGCCGCTTTAGTGGATCACGTGAATATATGGAATTCAAACATTACAGCTATTTGATATATAATTTAGTCAAAAGTAGAATTATTATTAACTGATTAAAGACCGAATATGATTGTGCGCAATGAAATTTCACAGAACACTATCTGTGACATCTCACCAGTGGCGGATTTAGGGGGGGGGCGAAGGTGGTTTCGCCCCCCCCTCGGGATTATAATTCGTTCTGTGATAATATAATTTTTGCTGGTTTATCCGAGAATTATTACTGTGTTACTTTGGAATCGCCCCCCCCCTCAAAAAATTTCTAGATCCGCCCCTGCATCTCACGGCACACAACTTTTTAGGTATACTCCATAGACTTAGGATAATATGTCTATGGTATACTCTATTCAATTTTATGAATTATCCCGGTTGGCCATGAAATTCTGACACATTTCACCGTGTATATTTTGAAAATGTTAGGTTATAGTCATTTTCCTGTCAGATACATGCGCAACGTTGTCGTTCCTACATAGATATCGGAGTATCATAATGTTCATTTACTTTGGGAAAAATAATGAATTTGAGAAAATATTAGGTATGTGGATTCAATCATTCCCAAGAACTGGCGCTGTTGAAGAAACTCGTTGATTCTCTGTTAATACCAGAAATATTTCACGTATATTAACATGGTTGGAAGATTCAGTTATGACAGTTATGCTAGTTTCTTGTACGGAAATCAAGAATCGAGTGTTGGAATTTTACTGAAATAATGGTCAGAATAGTCTGTTTCACTTTGTGATAGTTCATTCTGAAAAAGAATGGAAGAACTCGAATAACCCAACCAGAAATACTTATGAGCGAACAGTGGAACTCCCCACTTTTCAAAATTCTCAAGAAATAAGCCTACAGAAAGAAGACATTTAAATACCTTTTTGCACAACTTGAAATACTCCAGTATGAAAATGTAGTAGTACCTAGTACGAAACCTGTGTCACAGTTAATGAGTTAAACCTTAAAGAGACTAAATCCATTCACAAAGTTGAAAAAGAGAAAATAGAAAATAGCATCGGCAACATCTCTCAGAATTATTTGACTTTCACGAGTGCCAACCTTCGTCAATATTAAGTAAAAGAATTTGTTAAACTTAAATCATGGCCAACCGCCTCCTACTTTATGAAAGTGAATGGAGTGTATGTAACTACATACTCAATTTATTCGATACTCGTTATAAGAACAATGGAACTACTCTTATGCTTGAAAGAAGTTGATTTAGAAATATCAAGATGAATCATTTGATAACAAATTTTCATTACAAAATTTTTTTCATTATTTCCTAATCTCACATCGTCAATTGGAAATCTGTTACATTCACTTCAGTTCTTAATTTTGTATAATTCTTGATCAATGAAACAAAATGGTGTAATGTACCCAATACGAATTGTTAAATATTTATTAATTATTATTTGTACTAAGAGGGAGTTCTACCACGTGATTGAAACTGCCGAATTGTACTTAAAATAAGAATATAAGCACAAATTCTGAACAATGCTCAAGATTCCAAAATATTTAGTGCCCATTCTTGCCGTTCAAATAGCACCCCTATCAATTGTAACTAACTTGGTATATAAGAACGCGTTTACGATAAATAAAAATCATTTAGCTTATTGAAATTCAGATTTTGACTGAAATTTTCCACCCGATAGTTAGTAGGTATCCTAAATTTTGTCTAAAACATTGTTAGTTCTCTTAACCTGGCAACAACCCCATTCCGCAAAATTCTATTGTCATCATGTCGAGATTCAGTTCAATGAATAATTAATATGCTCTTTTTGAACCATCGCTATGATAATATGAGATTTCCGAAGTGACCATCTTGAAAACGGCACATTACCGCAAAACAAAAATGACATGGCACGAAAATCTTAACCAACATGGGATGTGTAGTTTTTTCCATATTCGATTTCCAATATCGTGTACTTGTCGAAATTGATTTCGAAGTTCGTACACGACAATTTGGTATACCTAGTTGCCTAGTTCGATTTGATTTCAATGAATTCGGAAAGTCCACAAATTAACAAAGTTAATTCACTAGGATAGGATATTTTCGTGGTCTCAAATCGAAGATGCGATATCAGAACGACCTTTAAATAAAAAACACACGCAAACGAAGCCAGCTGCTAGATACCAACCGGGCAACCGCACACGTGTGTTTATTGTTTATATTCTCTTTGATAATGGCCGACGCGCCGACGGCCGTTTAGCGCCCCTACTCCACTACAAGTCCAGCGTTTTAGCGGTAGATATACCTATTACCTACTGTTGTTGTATCAGCTACCGTTTTCCATGTAATTTTCTACCGCTAAATAGTACACGATATGATTAATTGAATTTATTAAAATGATATTGTAGACGATTCTTGAAAATAACTCCCAATGTAGATATGTATAACTATTCCAAATCATTTTATTGTTTTGAAACTACATACATCCAACAATACCAAATACCTACATATGTATTATGACCGCGTTCGTAATGAAAACTGAATGAAGAAAATATTTATTCACAAATAGTAGGTATTGTTCGTGTGATGACTTATATATGGAGAGTAAATCTTTCAATTTGAAAATTGACCAACAATTGTTATCAAATCATATGTACAAAAAATCGGAGAAGTTGATTCTGAATGAGTACCTCTAACTTTCAATTTTGAATCTACTTTTATTTTGTATTATGCACTCAATTAAATTGTTTGATAGTTTTTTGTTAATTTGAAATAGGGTTTTGTTTTACTCTTATTTCGGATTCTATGTACAGCTGTATTTTCGGCTCAAATAGAGTAAGGGCATTATTTTATATCGTCTAAGGGCATATCTACCGTTTCATTTTTAAATCTACTATTTTTTGGTCATGCCAGAAATCAGAGAGACCCAAAGTTTCAGGGTAATTCGCCAAAATCTCCGAACAATAGGGAATTAGATCAATGAGCTGAAATAGCATCAGAAAACCCCGACTGCAGTTTCCTCCCTTCGACATAGTACTGGAAATATCAGGAAGAACTACAAAATATCGAAATACCCAACTTCAAATTAGCAACTAGCTAGTGCCGTGAAAAAGGAGAACATGGAGGCGTAACCATCTTCATTGAAGAAAATCTACAATTTTCTATCTTTCATAATGTAGAAAAATTGACAATTGAAGGTGAATGTAAATTTGCATCAACATGCATGTGGTGAATTTCTAATGAAATAAATGTGAATGAAGGAATTTTTCATTATAAGATATACGTTTTTTTCATTTCAAGTTTCGTCTATTTCAATAATTCGAGTGGATTTTATGAATATCTTTGGAGCTGGATAAGGGCAAAAAGAGCTCTACATGAATTATTAACCCTTTCACTGCTGAGTTAGGAAACGTAAATATACGATTACAGTGCTTCAGGTTACAAAAAAAGTGTCGTACTTATATAGACGTTTTCAGAAATTTTAGAATTTAGCCTTAATACTTTATGGGCAAAATGGTCTATGCTGAAAAGCTGCTTGGAAATGAAAGAAAATGCCCCTGTTCGCAGGTTTGTTTTCCTTAAAAAATTTGTTGAAAAATATGACGTTTAGTTGTAATTTGCAGATTTCAAAAGGTAATAGCGTTTCTGAAACGAAAAAATGAGCGTTATACGCCAAAAAAGGCCAAGGTATTAAGTAAAGAAGAGGCTGAACAATTTCTTTTACATGCTCCTGATGACCAGTGGTTGCTGGCGAAAATTGTAACAATATTTGGGATTTTTGGATGTTGTCGATGTGATGAAATTCTCTCCTCAAATATGAATGATGTAGAAGATATGGAAAAATACGTTATTGTGACATTGCGGCAAACAAAAAATTCAACAACAAGAAGATTCATCATAACCGATGATGGCTGCAGCTTCAAGCCCTGCATGTTATACAGAAAATATATAAATCTTCGGCCTCCTGGAACAGAAAGCCTGAGATTTTTTTTGGCATACCGACATGGAAAGTGCATTTCCCTTAATGCTGGCCAGCACACTATTGGTGGTGTCCCAAAGCAAATAGCGAAATATTTAGGTTTAAAAGACCCAGAGTTATACACCGGCCACTCTTTTCGCAGAACTGGAGCCACTGTGGTTGCGGATTCGGGTGGAGATATTTTAGCACTAAAACAGGCATGCATGGGCAACCTACGGCCCGCAGGCCACATGCGGCCCGCGAATAGAATTTTCTTGGCCCGCCAATAAATGTTTGCACACACGACGTACCACGCGCCCCCAAATCTGCTGTCCAAATATCAAAAGAAAAAATAATATTCAAGATTTCATTTCTAGCATGCGACCTCTAGCGGCTTCTTCGAACATTTCCGCGTGTATGCGATTGAGTTCAAAGCGGACGATGTTCTGAAAAATTTCTATCGTGAGTTATCTTTGCGAGATTTTTATGTGAGATGTGTTTCTGAAGACAAGTATCCAAAATTAGTCAATTTCTGTTCACGCCAAAAGTGAACGCTTCAAATAAATATTCTGAATTTTCAAAATTCGAATAATTAAATTAATTTCTCCAAATTAAGGAATTCCCATGTGGATCATCCTTTATGTATAAGAACAATTCGTCAGCTGTGGAGTGCAGCATATGTCGTATATTTGTTTCGTTTCCATTTTTTTAATTCAGTTCATTGATTGACTTCATGAAATATTCTGCTTCCGTATTGAAATTCTCTGCTTCCTTTTCGTGAGTTCGGAAAAGTTTAGTTTCCAGTGATTCGCAATTTTAGTGAGTTCGATTCAATCGAATTACATTCTTTTAAAACTTTAATTTGTGCGAATTATTTCAAACAAAAAGACTGTTACCAGTGGCTATTTTATAATACCACAAGGATAAGTGTGCACAATTTGACATTTTTAGCAACGGATTTTCACGTCAGCTCCATTCCATATACTATTGTCGAGCTCGATCAATCTTATTGGAATAGAAATCATCGACAGGATCCTGTTTGCTGATATATAGGTAACTATATTTCATTTGTTATTTTTGAGTGCATTTATCCTTTCATTTGTGTTGGGTTTCAATTAATTACATATATATTATACAGTCCACAGCTCTATCTCTTTCTCACTCAAAAATTATATTTCGAAAAATAAAACTAAAATAATTGAACCACACTTCAGTTGGTTAACTGAAACTCGCCCCAACAATTTCATATGTCGATTCATGTCTCTTTTCGGCGGTACTCATTGCTGTGAGCAATTTTTCTTAAAAATGAATAATCAGAAAATCAAAGAACCCATCAAGGATTATGGATTCTAATTTGGAAAATACCTTACGTGTAGCAACAACATCAGTCCCACCTAATATTGATGCTCTTGTGAAGAAAACGCAATCCCAGGTGTCTCATTAGTTAAAAACTAGTGATAGATGAGTTACGGAAAGGTTTTTTTTGTTGAATTATATCCATTTGAATATTTTTTCATTTTTTCTATTGTAAGGAACGTAAGGTTCATTTCAATTTTGTTGTATAATAGTATATTGTTCTATGAGAGGTAATGTAAGTCATAACCACACGCAGATGAATTTTGCAGCCCGAGCCGTCAGGCGAGGGGTGTAATTCATCAAGTGTGTTATGACCATTACCGCGAATTGAACACTATACTTTATCTTCGACTTCTTCAGTGAAATTCGAATTAATCTGCATTTTCAAAATTGACAACAGTTGTCAAAAGCGATTTCTGTGGTCGAAAATCGAATCGATATCGAATCCCGTAGAAAACGTAAAAAATTCACGTTTTCCAAATGCAATTTTTGGATATTCAGACCTAAGAAAATGTAGAAATGGATGGCGAGAACGTTACCTTGATGTCTGAAATAGAGTTTTCCATTGACCCGACGTTTTTATTCACTTCGTAAGCTACATTTTTCCTATTTGTATTAGAGTGAGTTATAGGCGTGAGTTATTATTACCTCACACTATTGGTTTATAGAGACTACTACAGATCAAATTCAGTTGAATAATGGATATCTTATTCTATGGGAGTAGATAAATTTTATTACTGTTAGAAATTTCATTTTGGCCCGTGGTCTACTAAAAAAATTTTCTATTTTGCCCTCTCCAAAAAAAGGTTGCCCATGCCTGCGACTAAAGCGTGCAGGAGGGTGGAAGAGCACCGAAATTGCGATGAGTTATGTCGATGATTCGGTCAACAAAAAAATCGAAATGTCTAGCAATTACGGTAGTAAGGAGAGTACAAATGTTCTGCTGTCCTCGAGTTCAGCAGTTTCTGAGTCAACAGATGGTTCATCATCATCAGTATCAACTCTTTCATCATCAAAAATCTGTGTTACTGGAAATAACAATTGTACCATGATTTTCAACATATATGACGATAAAACAAAATTTTTTAATGTAATTAATACTACTAACTTGTAAAAATTTTGCCAGTTAACTGTCAGTTTTACAAGTTAGTGACTTGATAAAATAAACTTTCTTGATTAATATTGTGTTTTTGGAAACTGACGTTCACAAATGAGAAACAAATAAAACTTTGATGGTGTAATTGGTAGCACAGTGGACCGGTTATCTGAAGATGCGTGGTTCGACTCCCGGTCGAAGTGAAAACTTTTTCTGGAATTAAAGATTCGTCATCGATGAAATATATGAAAATAGTCACACAAAAAACCGTTAGCATCGTGTCATTATAAGATCAAGAAAAAGAGTTCAAAACCAGCATGTGAACGCTACTGCTAAAAAATTGAAGAACGCGTGAGATGGCTCCTTTTAATTTTTCTGTTATATCGCTACGAGATAAAAGGAGAGTTCTACCTTGAAGACTTGTAGTTTAGGTCGAGTGAATACATCTAAGATGGAATTCCGAATGAACTATTGTAGCAAATTTTCCCTATGAAGAATTGAAAATAACTTCACCTTTTCTTTGTGCTAGACCGATAACGAGATAAAGATTCTAATGTTGAAAGTATATTCAGTTCTCACAGAATTGAATCGGTCTATATTGAACCGAAACATATTGGGTCCAAGTTAGGCAAACAAAATTATTTAATGTTGGCAAATATTGATTCTCGTTCGAAGAGTTCATTTAAGTCGGGGAGAGATCATCCAATTCGAGAAAATTGCAACAACAGATCTAATCAGATCTTCATACAATATAATCAACAAATATTCCAGAGGGAAATTCAATGTGCGACCTTTTTTTAGGTCAATATTCACTAGTAGAGGCCCTAGATCTACCTAGTAGTAGTTACCCTCATCGGTAGATCTCTGCAAATCGGGTGATTTTATAGGTGAAATGTCAACGATTGTTCAATTATTCTGAAGAAAGGGGAAAGTAATGGAAAATTTGAATATCTAGCTATTTTTATTTATTTATTTATTTCCACAGAGATACCATTTCAGTATAATATGGAAATAATTAGTATACAGGGTCTTTCACGAGGAACCTCACCCATATTTATACGGGAAACTACTGAACGTATTTTCATGAAATTCAGCACTTTCAGTATTTCACGATGCTGATGAAATCTAAAATATTTTCAAGGCATGAGCACCTCCGGTTTTTCCGGAAATTACGTCAACTTCCGTTTTTCAAATTAGAACACCATTTTTTTATTGCAGAAATAGATTCCTCAGAAGATTTCAAGTTATTTTGATGTAACATTTTTCAGTTTTGGTTGGAAAATTCTCTCTGAGCGGGAAAATTCGAAAAAAAAATCGAAAATAGAGCTCCGCTGAAACAAGAATAACTTCGAGGTTTTTGGATGGAAAATTTTCATTTTTGGGATTTTTCAAGATGTAAGATTGATGTATCCACTTTAGATATCGGAATCGCGATTCATGATACAGGGGGTGAAAAAATCGCTTTCAAAGTTAGGGATGACAAAATCGTGAAAAATCAATTTTTTCAAATTAGAACCCCATTTTTATGGCAGATATTGAATCTACGTTAAAAAATAATGTGAGTGTATGCATCACACCCTTGCCCTAAAATGGATATTTTCTGAGTTAATATCCAAAAACCTCGAAGTTATTCTTGTTTCAGCGGAGCTCTATTTTCGATTTTTTTTTCGAATTTTCCCGCTCAGAGAGAATTTTCCAAGCAAAACTGAAAAATGTTACATCAAAATAACTTGAAATTTTCTAAGGAATCTATTTCTGCAATAAAAAAATAGTGTTCTAATTTGAAAAACGGAAGTTGACGTCATTTCCGGAAAAACCGGAGGTGCTCATGCCTTGAAAATATTTCAGATTTCATCAGCATCGTGAAATACTCATAAGTGCTAAATTTCATGAAAATACGTTCAGTAGTTTCCCGTATAAATATGGGTGAGGTTCCTCGTGAAAGACCCTGTATAGTAGGGTGGAGCGAAAACGGCAAAAAAAAAATATTTTTTTGTTTCTGATTTCTAATAGTTATAAAAAGTTGCTTCGTTGTATGGTCTTAAAAACAAGATTTGAAAATAAAAAAAATAAAAATTTTTTAAGGGTCCGCCAGCGGTTTGAAAAATCATATATTGGGAAAAAAAGGTTATTTCTTTTCGGACGAAATAAAACATGTTTTTACTTATTTTTGTTTTTTAATAGTAGAAAACCCATAGAAAATGAACATCGCTACATAGCAAAATTAGAGTTTTAAAGAAACATTAACATCCACAGGGTCCGCCAAAAGTAACAATATTCATGAAAATAGCTATTTTACATGTCCCCTTATAATTTTTATTCTCTTTGGGTTTCAAAAGTTGGCATTAAAATTTGGGACTTCAGTTTGGCTTTGATTTAGCACTTCATAACATCGAAATATGTGGGCAAAACGCGTTCATCAAAGTCTTTGCCTGGTCCAAAGATAGGACACAAAATTTTGGTTCGAGTTTTTACCGCACCAGCCATTTTCACTTTGAAATGTCACTAATTTTTGGCAACAATCGATACACCTCAAGTACGTAAACAGCAGAAAATGAAACATACGAGATCTTCACAACACGGAAAGCTAATCGGTACTAATGAAAATAGAAGACAAGACAGGGTCCCTTGCAGTCAACAAGACAATCAATGGTAATATCCAGGGATCCTGTCAGATGCAAATTGGTAGTCGATAATGCAACAATACAGCAGATATCAAGATTCAATTACCTGGGAGTGAATATATCTAGTGAAAGAAACCTGACTGAGGAGGCACGAACACAAGCGATGAAAGCATCAAGAGTCAGCGGCAGTCTGAGAGATATAGTGTGGAGGAATTAACCTATGAGTTCACTGAGCAAGACCAGAATCTATAAAACGTGTGTGAGACATATTCTCACATATGTCTTAGAAACTAGAGCCGAGACATCAACGACAAAAAGAATGATGAGAACCACAGAGATGAAAATACTGCAAACCATCAAGAGAGTCACCCTCAGGGATCAAATAAGGAGTAATGACATAAAAGAAGAACTGGGCGTGCAGGATGTGGACGTGGTGAGATGGGTCAGGGCACGAAAAAGATTCTGGAGGGACCACGTCGAAAGAATGCCAGAAGACAGATGGGCAAAGTGGGCTAAAACTCAGAGACCGAACACACGCAGACCTGTAGGCAGACCACCAAAGAGATGGTACGAGAGCTGGAGTTCAGCTTTTCATCAATATTAATCAGGGTCTGGCGGACCCTGTAGAATTGAAGCGATTGCAATAAAAATTGGTATAGTTAATATGCGATTCCTAACACAACTTTTTGAAACTATTACATTATGCAATTGAAAAGAAATTCAAGGCATATAAAAATTTGAAAAAGTTCAAATTTTTAGCTTTTCATCAAGATTAATGGGTCTGGCGGACCCTGAATAATCAAAGCGATAACAATAAAAATTGGTATGGTTAATATGCGATTCTAAACACAACTTTTTGTTACCATTACATTATGGAAATAAAAATTTTTTTTTTCACTCCACCCTACTGTATAGTATTGAAAGATCGAAATCATTCTATATCACAACTACAGTGTGGGGCATAATGGAGGGGCGTTTTTAAAATTACAATAACTCCGCTGTTTTTGAATGAAAAAAAAATTATTTGAAAAAAGTTGAAGTACACATCTTACCATTTGACAACTGGAATGTGAAATTATGTTTTGAAAATAATGTCAGAAAATGACGACCGTTTTCGGCAATGCACTGCTGTAGTCGTTTCTCAATGTTTCGCATCACCCTCGCATACAAGTCGATTGCAATTTTTGACTTTATATTCTTGACCATTTTGTTCTTTTTGGACCCAACCTGAATGTTTCGTAACGTGTTACTTTTTGTTGTAGCCTAATGAAGGAAATAAAATTTCCGAAACGTCGCTGATAGAATAAATATTTTTAATTTGATGTTCCTTGTGCCGATATTCACATTTTAATGTTATTGTTGGAACAATAAACATATTACTGACAGAAGATAAATTGGAGTTACCTCAAGACATGCTTCAACTTCAAAAAAAAAAAGTAAGTCTTCAGGTGGAAAATTTAAAGCCTGAACTTGGAAAAATGTGTGCCGTCGGCCGGAGTATAACGTCCCTCAGATAACTTCAGGCAGTGGTGAGCACAAAGCAGAGTGCAATTCTTCTGCCCAATTTTTTCATAGCTTATTCCTTATACTGGGTGGGGCATAATGGACGGGCGTTTTTTGAGTGGCTAGTACCTACACCCGAACGGGTGGGGGTAGAGGGCCGCGGTTGACATCGTTCGATTAAAAACTTACCGTTTGTTAGTCACAGTGGTTAACTCATTTTTATTTGTGCGGTTCTGTTAACAAGCAGAACTGCCGATATTGGACAGCAGAAAATCCCCGTGAACGCTCACTTCGCAGTGAAAAAGTCACCGTTTGGTGTGCAGTGAGTCATCTTGGGGTAATCGGCCTTCATTTCTTCGAGGATGCACAAGGAGCAACCGCATCTGTAAACTCCGAGCATTTTCCCTGGATACGTAATCTCCCAGCTCGGTGATGTGCCATGGCCCCCTAGTTCCCCTGATCTTCCAGCTGCTGATTATTTTGTTGAAAGTTGAAAGAAGCAATTACACAAATTGGGACAATTGACATCGACTTGTATGCGAGGGTGATGCGAAACATTGAGAAACGACTACAGCAGTGCATTGCCGAAAACGGTCGTCATTTTCTGACATTATTTTCAAAACATAATTTCACATTCCAGTTGTCAAATGGTAAGATGTGTTCTTCAACTTTTCTCAAATAATTTTTTTTTCATTCAAAAACAGCGGAGTTATTGTTATTTTAAAAACTCCCCTCCATTATGCCCCACACTGTAGTTGTGATATAGAATGATTTCGATCTTTCAATACTATACAGGGTCTTTCACGAGGAACCTCACCCATATTTATACGGGAAACTACTGAACGTATTTTCATGAAATTCAGCACTTATAAGTATTTCACGATGCTGATGAAATCTAAAATATTTTCAAGGCATGAGCACCTCCGGTTTTTCCGGAAATGACGTCAACTTCCGTTTTTCAAATCAGAACACTATTTTTTTATTGCAGAAATAGATTCCTTAGAAAATTTCAAGTTATTTTGATGTAACATTTTTCAGTTTTGGTTGGAAAATTCTCTCTGAGCGGGAAAATTCGAAAAAAAAAATCGAAAATAACAAGAATAACTTCGAGGTTTTTGGATATTAACTCAGAAAATATCCATTTTAGGGCAAGGGTGTGATGCATACACTCACATTATTTTTTAACGTAGATTCAATATCTGCCATAAAAAATGGGGTTCTAATTTGAAAAAATTTATTTTTCACGATTTTGTCATCACTAACTTTGAAAGCAATTTTTTCACCCCCTGTATCATGAATCGCG
The DNA here is from genome assembly GCA_910592335.1 of Adalia bipunctata. Lineage (NCBI taxonomy): Eukaryota > Metazoa > Arthropoda > Insecta > Coleoptera > Coccinellidae > Adalia > Adalia bipunctata. The sequence continues at coordinate 18,671,425 of OU342957.1, forward strand.
ATTCCTATATCTAAAGTGGATACATCAATCTTACATCTTGAAAAATCCCAAAAATGAAAATTTTCCATCCAAAAACCTCGAAGTTATTCTTGTTTCAGCGGAGCTCTATTTTCGATTTTTTTTTTCGAATTTTCCCGCTCAGAGAGAATTTTCCAACCGAAACTGAAAAATGTTACATCAAAATAACTTGAAATCTTCTGAGGAATCTATTTCTGCAATAAAAAAATGGTGTTCTAATTTGAAAAACGGAAGTTGACGTCATTTCCGGAAAAACCGGAGGTGCTCATACCTTGAAAATATTTTAGATTTCATCAGCATCGTGAAATACTGAAAGTGCTGAATTTCATGAAAATACGTTCAGTAGTTTCCCGTATAAATATGGGTGAGGTTCCTCGTGAAAGACCCTGTATACACTTTGTCAAAAGATTTTCCAACACAATACACCTTTCACAACAAAATCTATAAACACTTCGACCATCTAGACCTTCACAGTAGCTCTAGGTATTTTAACTGGTCCGGTCAATTGACAACTTCGATATTTATGCAAATCAAGATGGCTTTAATTCATTAAGGGAAAAGACTCAAACCTGGTGTTTCCCGGAATCACCTTGTCGGAATCTTGAGCAGCCGACAGAGAGTTTAGTACAAAATAATATAAAATTATCAACTGAAACTAAATATATTTCGGATACTACAAGTCCATTATAAATTCGAACAGATCTTTTTCGAGTCTTGTCAATTGAAAACTTCGATATTTATGCAAATCAAAATGGCTTTCACTCATTAGGGAAAAGGACCCAAATCTGGTGTTTCACTGAATTATTTTGTCGGAATCTTGCAAGATTCTGACCCAAATCTCTACAACTCTGGTGTTTCCTCGAGCATCTGAAAAAGAAATTACATATTTAGTAGATAATAATATAAAAACAAAACAAATTAAAAGAATAGGGTACATCGGATATAAAATGTTTATGATAGTTGCAAATCATAACAGAAATTTTGCACTAGAGTTTCTGAGGAAAAAAGTTTTAATGTGGGAATTGCTGACTCAAATTATTGAATCATTTCTATCCAGTACCATCCACAGTCCGAGTACGATCCTGGCAGTCTCTCAGGGCGGTCGAAGGGAGCGTCGTTATGATGGGTTGACCAATAGGAGCTCTATTGTGCGCAAACCAGACGATTCTGTTTGTTTACAAAGCTCCTGCCTATATTTGAACGGACTATAGCTCATCGGGTCTCAGAGATCCCCTCACTAGACAACGAATTCGGGACACCCGACACAGTGCGAACTGGAGAAAATATCGCAGCTGTATCGGCCAGTGTTAGTGATGACCATCAATTATCGATTCGGCGCCGTTCGCAGTAATTGGGCCTGTAACTCAACAACGCGAAAAATTTCGCGGAAGGATTTAGGTGTAAGGCCTTCAAAAAAACATCTGGTGCACGAGTTGAAGCTGTTGACCTACCACAACGCAGAATTTTCGATGGATGGGATCTTGAAAAGTTGGCGGAAGCTCCACTTTCTTATAAAAAAAATTGTGTTCAGCGACGAAGCTCATTTTGGGCTCAATGGATACGTGAATAAACAGAATTGTCGATTTTGGAGTGAAGATCAGCCAGAAGCATCGCTAGATCCACCAATGCATCTAGAAAAGGGTACTGTTTGGTGCGGATTATGGGCTGGTGACATCCTTGAACCATATTTCTTCAAAGACGATGCAAATCGCAACCTAACTGTGAATGGTGGTCGCTACCATGATATGACATCCAACTTTGTTTCTTCTCAAAATGGAAGAGCTTGACTAGCATGACATGTAGTTTCATCTAGACGGTGCCACATGCCACACAGCACACGAAACAATGAACCAATTCTGAGGCAACTTCAGTGAACAGTTCATTTCACGTTTGGGCACTTATTCGTGAGATACCGACCGAAATGGGACTAAGCGGATGGACCATTTGAGGCGCAGCTGCGGTCAAAGTTTGCATGAAACAATTTTCAAACATTAGATTATATGGACTTTACTATCGATTCAAATAAAGATTGCATGCATTTATCTGAATTTCATGAGTTTTTTTTTCAGATTTCCTATAGCTCTTGAGAAATCACCATTTATTTCAAATAGGTACAACTCGACAGAGATCGATCAAACGACTGTCGGAAAGTTCACATCGGGACTACAATGCAGAGTGTTACAGCCAAATGGAATGTATTCGATAACGAATAAATGAGGGGCGTGTTGGGAAAAACGCTCGGACACGTCCATTTGTAATTCTAAATGAGCATATTTTTCAAGAAAATAATATTATATAGGGTGTTCCATGTGACCGTGGCCAATACCAACTTTCTTATTTCGAATGCACCCTGTATATTATTTATTTTTTAGATTCTTCAGAGAATTCTTGACACAATTCATGCACAATGTCCTAAACCTATCTTCAACTATTTCGGAAGTATTATGTGTTTTCAGGTTTATTCCAAAAATCAACGTTTTGAATAAAAATTATTTTATTTCACAAATTCGATACATTACACTTGAACCCTAATAGGTAATACTGATTATTCATTAATTATTAAAAAAAACAAAAAAAAAACATTGATGTCAATGTAGGAAATGTTCAAAATGCTCGCCGCGAACGTCTGGTGTAGAATTGTCTTCTAACGTTACTCAACATTTCAGGCGTGACTGATCTAATCGCGAGCGTGATTCGGTTTTTTAGGTCGTCTGAGTTTGAGGGTTTCGTTTCGTATACAATATCTCTGACATATCCACACAAAAAAAAGACTAATGGTGTCAGATCAGGAGATCGTGCTGGCCATTCTATCGATCCGCGCCTCCCTATCCACCGATTTGGAAAAATCGGTTGGTTCAAGTACTGCCGGACATTGATTTGGTAATGGGGCGGTGCTCCATCTTGCTGAAACCATATTATATTGGCAGGAACTTGTGGATTTGCTGGATCAGGATATAAGTTTATCAAAGTTGGTACGACATTATTTTGGAATATTTCTCTCCATTCAAGTTGCCGTCAATGAAAAAGGGACCTACGATATGATTTCCAACAATTCCTACTCAGACATTAACATTTTCCGAGACATTTTCAGGTTTCAGGATATTGCGTATGTTCTTCTCTCATCCAGTGAGGATTCCCATTAGACCAATAGCGGCAATTTTGACCATTAACCTGACCGTGTAGTAGTAGTGTCAATGTGCTCTCACCAGAAAACAAAACATTTTCTGATTGGATCACATTGTTATCTAACATTGCCATCATTCGCTCACAAAAATGCGTTCTCCTATCGACATCGTCTTCTATGAGCTCCTGGGTTGCCATCATTCTATAGGGATGCATCTCACTTTCCTTTAATATTCGAAATATTGACGTGTGGCTGACAATGAACAGCGGGGCTACTTTAAGAACAGAATTATGTGGACATTCTTGAAACTCAAGCATAATATCCAATTTCGTATCATCACTTACTGCATTGGCAGCAATTTTTTTTATTTGTCTTACATGACCAAGCTCCCGAAACTGCTTTTCTATTTTGCTAATTGTTCCTTGGGATATAGGCGGCAAACTTGAAAATTTTTCGTGAAATAAGCGAGAAACTGCCATTTGTGTCCGTGTGTAATCTCCATAACCAATCATTTGAAGAATGGTTATTTTGTGCATTTCTGTTAAAACTTATTGTCATGCAAACAGACAACGTGTTACTAAGGCTATGAGGAAAAACAAATCTGTTCTTGTTTTTTTTTTAATTTCTTCTAGGTAATGGTTTTTGCTTACTTTCTTCATTTCAAGAGGTAAATGGGAAATAAGTATTGAGTGTAATGTATCGAATTTGTGAAATAAAAAAAATTTCATTCAAAATGTTAATTTTTGTAGAAAATCTGAAAACGCCTAATATTTCCGAAAGAGTTTAAGATAGGGATAGGACATTGTACATGAATTATGTCTAGAATTTTCTGACGAATCCAAAAAATAAATAATATTCAGGGGGTTGCATTTGAAATAAGAAAGTTGGTATTGGCCACAGTCACATGGAACACCCTATATAATATTATTTTCTTGAAAAATATGCGCATTTGAAATTACAAATCGACGTGTCCGAGCGTTTTTCCCAACACGCCCTCATTTATTCGTTATCGAATTTATTCCATTTGGCTGTTACACTCTGTATGGAGCATTCTACACGGATCGCAGAGCACGAACGATGTTGTTGATTCTGTCAAACTCGCGGAACATGCTTTAATGGATGGTCAACTTGCCATCAATTCAACAAACTGTTTGAAAAAATCTTATAGGAGGTAAGAAACGAATAAGGTGACCTAAATCTTTCCAAATTCTGGTACCATAGACAAAGGAAAAAGTTGTGAGAAGTTATATCTACCCTCTCTGATAAGAATATGTTTCCAGGAGAAGAACTTTTTGCAAAATGTCATCGCATTCCATAAATATTCGAAGTTACTAATGCAGAAAATTTTTTATGTTCATGTTGGACATCCTGCAGTTCTCGCAATTTACATTCGATTCAAACGTTTCGTTTTGAAAGTGGCCTTATTTTGATCATTCACAAATTGCGAATTGGTCTGCTGAATGAGGGTATTCTACAGGGTCTTTCACGAGGAACCTCACCCATATTTATACGGAAAACTACTGAACGTATTTTCATGAAATGCAGCACTTATAAGTATTTCACGATGCTGATGAAATCTAAAATATTTTCAAGGCATGAGCACCTCCGGTTTTTCCGGAAATGACGTCAACTTCCTTTTTTCAAATTAGAACACCATTTTTTTATTGCAGAAATAGATTCCTTAGAAAATTTCAAGTTATTTTGATGTAACGTTTTTCAGTTTTGGTTGGAAAATTCTCTCTGAGCGGGAAAATTCGAAAAAAAAATCAAAAATAGAGCTCCGCTGAAACAAGAATAACTTCGAGGTTTTTGGATGGAAAATTTTCATTTTTGGGATTTTTCAAGATGTAAGATTGATGTATTCACTTTAAAAATCGAAATCGCGATTCATGATACAGGGGGTGAAAAAATCGCTTTCAAAGTTAGGGATGACAAAATCGTGAAAAATAATTTTTTCAAATTAGAACCCCATTTTTTATGGCAGATATTGAATCTACGTTAAAAAATAATGTGAGTGTATGCATCACACCCTTGCCCTAAAATGGATATTTTCTGAGTTAATATCCACTTTAGGGCAAGGGTGTGATGCATACACTCACATTATTTTTTAACGTAGATTCAATATCTGCCATAAAAAAATGAAGTTCTAATTTGAAAAAATTGATTTTTCACGATTTTGTCATCCCTAACTCTGAAAGCGATTTTTTCACTCCCTGTATCATGAATCGCGATTTCGATTTTTAAAGTGGATACATCAATCTTACATCTTGAAAAATCCCAAAAATGAAAATTTTCCATCCAAAAACCTCGAAGTTATTCTTGTTTCAGCGGAGCTCTATTTTCGATTTTTTTTTCGAATTTTCCCGCTCAGAGAGAATTTTCCAACCAAAACTGAAAAATGTTACATCAAAATATTTAATCCGAAAGAACCCTGTATAAATAATGACATTTTGATCTATCTATTCTACCGTATTACACATGATGTTTTAGACCCTCAGTTGATAAAGCTTGGAGCAAATTTGATGACGAAGAATCGATCGGTTATGACGCTCATTCGTCCGGTGTTTCTTACATTTATATTACCTACTCTCCAAACCCTCATATATTGCTCACGTATTAGTTTTCTTTCGCTTGTATTCGAATTACACCCCTTTGTGTTGATCCAGACCCTCTGAGAACTGAGACATTATTTGATGTTCATCCAAAAAGTTTTGCTTGATGGCACAAAAGTTCTCTGAATTGTATTGAATTCGAATAAACTATGATTTATGAGACGACATCAATTGAAAAATGTTCTTAAGTTATGAGAGGTTGGTGGTTGTTCTACAATTAAAAGGTTCGAATGGGGAAATTGTATCCCGATCTATTTGAGAGAATGCGATTTTTGTCAGAACACATCCTGGATGAATGAAACTTTTACGGTATAAGAAGGGACATTTTGCGCAAGTGTGGAGGGAGTAAAATGCAGTAGGCGCTCTTTCAACGTATATAAGAATTCAACTTCAGCGCTCACATTTATTGTGAAGTTTTGGTGCAATTTAATTCTGCCTCAGCTACATCCATAAGGTAACATTTTTCATTCGAAAATTCGAATTTGGGTTTAATCCCCAAATATCTGAAACACTGGAAAAATTGTTTTTTGTAGAAATTCACCTGCGTTACGTTGAAAGTTGAAAAAATACGATGTGGAACTTGTAAAGGTAACTTTTCGGAGATAGGATGAGACAACTGCGTCAGACAACAAGAGAAAAAAATCAGAATTCAACTTGTTTACTAGTTATTCAGCATAATTTTTGTTCTAACTTCAGCGATTTTACATAACGTCAATTTTGACAAACACATTTCTGAATAAGAAGTAAACGAGTATATAATTCAGAAGATTCTCCATGTTTTCTGATGAAGGAGTCTTATCGAAACTTCGGAACGTTACTTTACGTTTTTCTTGTTTCAGTTTGTTTGAAAAAATTGTTCCTGACAAATGGTGTACTATCATAACGCAGGGCCATTTCCTACAAAATTGAATTTTTCATTAAATGTGTTTCAGATTTCGGGAAAGAAATCTCAAAAAATTACAAGATATCGAAATGGAATTTTGTACAGAATAAATTTATAGATTTTGATATACAGACAGCGCTGCTAAATGTGAAAAACTATAAATGGTAACAACATCATGAATTATCCTTTTTTAATGCTAATTAAAAGAGGAACAGATAGCTTGAAAGTAATTTTTTGTGGAGAAATAGTATGTTTTCTTGATACTTTTTTGGATAGTGTTATCCAAGTGTGGAAAGGCAAATAATTTTTTCATTCCGAACAGTTTCTGCGTTAACAAAATGAAGGAACAACCCAAAAATTAATTATTAATGATTCTAGAACCACTAAAAACAAGTATCATTGAAACTTATTCGGAATTTCTTGCATATTCTTCCTTCATTTAATTTTGTGTTAGTTTAACTGGAACTTGCTGTGAATGAGAAATATTCATTTTCAATCAATTTCTTCATAGACATTCAATATTTGATAATCGTGAAGTGGGTAAAAGCCAGAAACTTTATGTACAATGCTCTGACCTGTTTATCCACCTATACATGGTGTTCCACAAGGAACTCCACTTACTCCTCCCATATGAAGGGTCTACAATCAGCATCACGAGATGGACACTGAAAAATGTCTCCCATTTTTCCTTACCAATGAACAGGATGATTTATTCATTCAGATCGAAATTTCATTCGACTATATTTCTGGTTCTGTACCTATATCAGAATTGAATGATTTCTTCAGAATTTTTAACACTCTATAGCATTTGTTGGATTATCTATACTGAATATCATATTTTCAGTGCCGTACCCAGAAAATTAGTCGTGACTGCTGATGTGAAAATGACCACCCACCCTTAGGGCCACTCTTTGAAATTTTTATTACACTTAGTTGTAATGCATAAGCACAGGAATAGAACCCATTCATTCAAATTTCGAACTTCTGAACGTTTCATAATAATTTAACAAATCTAAAAAAGTAGTGAATTTATCGAAAAAAATGTGTGATATAGTTACATAATTTTGAATGAAACAGTTGATGGAAGCTGAAGAAAACTGTGGGGAAACTGTAAGTAATCTTCTGTGAGTCAAAAACATGTTGTGACCTGTTTGTAAACCATCCTCACTTTTTTCAAACAATTATTAATCATGTGTTTTTTGAGTAATTGATTCGAATATTGATTTTGTCTATTCAATTTTTTTTGTACAGAATTTTATTGAATTCATTCTTTAAAAATCGACGACATACAATGAATTATTGCCATTCTCTATTGCGAGATGTAATACGATGGGAAAATGTCAAATGAAAAAAAATCGAACAGTTATTTTTGATTTGCTTGATAATTATAAAATGTTCCTTGAACATGTTATGATGATAAAAGAATTCTGAAGATACAGGAACATTATAAGAATTTATCAATATCATTCAAACCTGGGAAGCTCGTATCCAAGAAATTCCTTCGAGAAAAATTTTAAAATGATCGAGCAAATCAAAAATTACTGTTCGATATTTTTTCATTTGACATTTTTTTATCATATTAGGTACTTCTTGCAATAGAGAATGGCATGAATTTATAGTATATCGTCCGATTTTCAAAAAATGCATCCAAGAAAATTCTGTTCAAAATAAATATACAGAGTGTAACAGCCAAATGGAATAAATTCGATAACGAATAAATGAGGGCGTGTTGGGAAAAACGCTCGGACACATCGATTTGTAATTTCAAATGCGCATATTTTTCAAGAGGAAATATTATATAGGGTGTTCCATGTGACCGTAACCAATACCAACTTTCTTATTTCAAATGCAACCCCCTGTATATTATTTATTTTTTGGTTTCTTCAGAGAATTTTAGACACAATTCATGCACAATGTCCTATACCTATCCTTAACTATTTCGGAAGTATTAAGTGTTTTCAGATTTTTTGCAAAAATCAACGTTTTAAATAAAAATTGCAGAATTGTCTTTTAACGTTACTCAACTTTTCTTCTCAGTAATGGTTTTTGCTTACTTTCTTCATATTAAGAGATAAATGGGAAATAAGTATTGAGTATAATGTATCGAATTTCTGAAATAAAATAATTTTCATTTAAAATGTTAATTTTCGTGAAAAATCTGAAAACACTTAATATTTCCGAAAAAGTTGAAGATAGGTATAGGATATTGTACATGAACTATGTCTAGAATTTTCTGAAAAATCCAAAAAATAAATAATATACAGGGGGTTCCATTTGAAATAAGAAAGTTGGTATTGGCCACGGTCGCATGGAACACCCTGGAAAAATATGCGCATTTAAAATTACGGATCGACGTGTCCGAGCGTTTTTCCTGACACCCCCCTCATTTATTCGTTATCGAATGCATTCTATTTGGCTGTTACACTCTGTATAGATAAAATCAATATTCGAATAAATTACTCAATAAACACAAGGATTGATAATTGTTGTAAAAAGGTGAGAATGGTTTACAAACAATTTACCACATGATTTTGAATCACATAAAATGACTTACAGTTTCCACACATTTTTCTACTGGTTCCATCAACTGGCCCATTCAAAATTATATAATTTTATGAGAACATTATTTTCGATAAATCCACTTTTTATTTAGATTTGGTAGATCATTATGAAACGTTCAGAAGTGTGACAAAAATTCGAATGAATGAGTTAATGCAAATAAATGTAATAAGAATTTCAGAGAGTGCCCTACAGGGTGCGTCAGGTGGGTGGTCATTTCCAGATCAGCAGTCAAAATTGATTTTTATGACTACGGCACTGAATTATGATATTCGGTATACATAATCTCACACATACTATGAAGTGTCACAAATTTCGAAAAAATCATTCAGCAGTACCGGAAATTCCGGTCAGAATGACTACATCATCCTGTTTATCGATAAGGATAGATAGGAGACATTCTAAGTGGATTCTGATGATGGACTCTATATAATAGTAAAAGTATGTGAAGTCCCTGTATAAACAGGATGTTCCTAAATTGGCGGTACAAACGAAAAGGGCTGGTTTCTTCTACAATTTCAACGGGAAAAAGTTTTCGAGATACAGGGTGTTAATGTTTGAATTTTTTCGAGTGTTTTCTCATAGTATTTGCAATTCACGAGTTATTAAACTGAAATGTGGAATTGATATCACAATTTAGAGTGGACACCATATGACGTGCCAATTAAGATTGCAAATATACAGTGTGTTATTTTTACCGTATCATCGTCCCCTTTTTCACTCCAGAAGTTTATTTTTTGGTGAAAATTGTGAAAAGAAGCTTTGTCGTTAAAATAAAATTTGAAACGTTTCTTTCGAAAATCAAAATTGTCATAAAATCCAGTTGGTAAGCTTTGGTGAATGAATTTATTGATATGAAGTTCAACGTCTGTGAAATAAATAAAACAAATAATTCTAAGTCGGTATTCAGACGAATTTGGAATTCAGGAAAAAGTTTTCACTTCGAGTGGGAGTCGAACCAGGCATCTTCGGATTACCGGTCCGATGTGTTTCCAATTACACCATCACTTTAATTCATGAACGTTTAAACCATATTCCAATATAAAAACTGATAAGCCATGAACTCCGTCTACAGAATAGACGGCATTTTCGGCGATAGACCAGAATATCTTCTTGAATAAATATGAAGTGATGATATAGAAAAAAAATTGAAGAAAATTTATATTCATTTCTGGTATGGACAGAAAAGTGACTCTGTATCATTCACACCGAACCAAATTTTGAAACAAGTGGTTTCGCTCGATAACATATTCAATCTATACAGGGTCTTTCACGAGGAACCTCACCCATATTTATACGGGAAACTACTGAACGTATTTTCATGAAATTCAGCATTTATAAGTATTCCACGATGCTGATGAAATCTAAAATATTTTCAAGGCATGAGCACCTCCAGTTTTTCCGGAAATGACGTCAACTTCCGTTTTTCAAATTAGAACACCATTTTTTTCATTGCAGAAATAGATTCCTTAGAAAATTTCAAGTTATTTTGATGTAACATTTTTCAGTTTTGGTTGGAAAATTCTCTCTGAGCGGGAAAATTCGAAAAAAAAAATCGAAAATAGAGCTCCGCTGAAACAAGAATAACTTCGAGGTTTTTGGATGGAAAATTTTCATTTTTGGGATTTTTCAAGATTTGAAAATCGAAATCGCGATTCATGATACAGGGGGTGAAAAAATCGCTTTCAAAGTTAGGGATGACAAAATCGTGAAAAATCAATTTTTTCAAATTAGAACCCCATTTTTTATGGCAGATATTGAATCTACGTTAAAAAATAATGTGAGTGTATGCATCACCCCCTTGCCCTAAAGTGGATATTAACTCAGAAAATATCCATTTTAGGGCGAGGGTGTGATGCATACACTCACATTATTTTTTAACGTAGATTCAATATCTGCCATAAAAAAATGGGGTTCTAATTTGAAAAAATTGATTTTTCACGATTTTGTCATCCCTAACTTTGAAAGCGATTTTTTCACCCCCTGTATCATGAATCGCGATTTTGATTTTTAAAGTGGATACATCAATCTTACATCTTGAAAAATCCCAAAAATGAAAATTTTCCATCCAAAAACCTCGAAGTTATTCTTGTTTCAGCGGAGCTCTATTCGATTTTTTTTTCGAATTTTCCCGCTCAGAGAGAATTTTCCAACCAAAACTGAAAAATGTTACATCAAAAAAACTTGAAATTTTCTAAGGAATCTATTTCTGCAATAAAAAAAATGGTGTTCTAATTCGAAAAACGGAAGTTGACGTCATTTCCGGAAAAACCGGAGGTGCTCATGCCTTGAAAATATTTTAGATTTCATCAGCATCGTGAAATACTTATAAGTGCTGAATTTCATGAAAATACGTTCAGTAGTTTCCCGTATAAATATGGGTGAGGTTCCTCGTGAAAGACCCTGTATAATAATAGGCTTTATTGATCCATTAAGACACAAGAAAAAATATACATATATACACAAAATTGAATATAATTCAAGATTAAAATACGAAAGGATTAGAAAATTTTTTTGATATACGTATTGTGGTTACAAGAACACAAATCCTCTTTTCTTTTTGGTTATAAGGACCTGGATTCCTTGAGTTTCTCATTCGATGAGGAACATGTGTACCAGAAATAAAATGAATGTAGTAGTTCGAAAGTTATGACCCCAAAAAGAAATCGATTAATCGATTTAGCTGGGAAACAAAGAACATCAGGCCAATGATTTAAGTATGTCCATAACGGCCTTGGTAATCTCTATCTGCCGTTCAAATATGCTCTTCTCCAATGCAACATGCTGTATATTTGTTATATAATATTCTTCAGTCATTTGATGTGGATCACCTTCCTTCGGATAATTCTTCATACCCTTCTTTGATCCTCTTATTTCATTACATATCACCGACATCATTTTCTGTTTGTTGTCCGAATCCATTAGTCTCTTCTCAAAGAAGCCATATCTCGCCTTTATGAGTCGTCTGTCACAATTTTCATCTTCGAGATCCTGACTATAATGTTTCGAGGTTAGCAAAATATCCAGTCTGTTCTTACAAAATTATACACAGTACAAAATTCATTGTGTCAACGTATCAACTTTCTTGGGGAACAGTCTTTGAATAGCAGGCCGAAAAGGACCCCGCACTTTTTGTATCTAAAGTGGCGACCGGTCAAATTTTCGGAAAGTTTGTTATGTTGTTGTACCCGACTCGGCCGACTCAGTGACCAAAAAAAGTCAATGGGTCCAACCCAATCCTATGGCTAGTTTTCTAAATACGGGGTGTTAAAGTTTAAAACTGCTCGAATTTTCGGATTTATTTTTTAATTATTAAGAGTTCGATTGAATTTCTGTTGCATACACAGGTTTACTACATGTTCTAGTAATGAAATAAGTGGATACGTATAATCAAAAATATTTATATTCACAGGGTGATTCACGAATACATGAAGGTAGTTTTTTGCCAAAATTCACTTTTTCTACTGTGACGTCAGGGAGGCATATTTTTGAAATGGTCTTTTCGATTAAGTATTATGACGACAAAATATTGCACAGTGCATATTTTCCATACAGGGTGTTTCACAGAGAGAACCACTAGACCTAATTATTTTTTTCAGGATTGATTCGAAACCCTGTCTTTTTGAATTGATTTTTGGGAAAAGTAATACCACAAAAATATGTGTGTCTCTAATCTTCGAAATATTCATGGTGGTCTATTCTTGAGATTAAGAAGGTATTCTATTTTGGGAAAAGTACAAAAACATGAACACCCTGTATTGAAAAGCCGGATTGATTTTATGTTGCGCCCATGAATTCAGTATGAGTACAGATCAGATGCGCAAAGGAAGGTTCAGTTAAAATATTTACTGTTACAGGGTGATTCAAGAATAAATGACAATAGCTTTTGCAAACACTCGATAATTCTACAGTTTCGTCACAGAGAAATTATTCCATGAAGTTAATATACCTGGTCGTTCACAATTTTCAGTCTGAAATACTTCATTATGATTACTTTTCATATAGGGTGAGCCATACAGCCAACCATACCAAAAATACTCATGCTTTGAATTGATTGAATTGAAAACTTTTTGGTGAATTTTGGGTATCTTCATGAGGGCGCTCACTAACGGCGCTATCACCCGAAAAAAAGACGATAAACCATCTTCTTGTGTAGGTAGAATACGAACCTATTTTTATAGGTAGGTTCTCCACAGTCCACAATATTCGTGCAGAGCGAGTTATAAGTAGGTATGTATATTGAAAAGTTTCAATATTATTTTAGTCATAACCTCGGTTATTATTTTATGAATACCTATATTTTTTTCAGCAAAAAAAAATTAAGGATGATCTACGCATGCAAGAAATGTAATATTTTGGGTATTTGATTATTTATAAATCACCTTGTATATTTATTCATATAAAAATTCTTACGGTTATGCTTACTTGATATAATGTTAGACAGTTATTCAAAATTCACCAGAAAAGTTCTCTTTTCAATTATTTCGACGCATATTATTTATGGCTCAACCGCCTCAACCTATATGAAAAGTAATCATAATGAAGTATTTCAGACTGAAAATTGTGAACGACTAGATATTTACTTCATGGAATAATTTCTCTGTGACGAAACTGTAGAATTATCGAGTGTTTGCAAAAGCTATTGTCATTTATTCTTGAATCACCCTGTAACAGTAAATATTTTAACTGAACCTTTCTTTGCGCATCTGATCTGTTCTCATACTGAATTCATGGGCGCACTTCAACGCCCTGTATCTCGAAAACTGGTCATAATATCGGATTTAGAATTCATACCTCTGGAGATCTTGAGGGAATGAATATATAGTGAAAAAATAGTTGCATTTGACCGAGGAAATTTTCCAATACAGGGTGTTCATGTTTTTGTAGTTTTCCCAAAATAGAAAACCTTCCTATGAATAAACCACCATGAATATTTTGGAGATTAGAGACGCACATATGTTTGTGGTATTACTTTTCCCAAAAATCAATTCAAAAAGACAGGGTTTCCAATTAATCCTTAAAAAATGATTAGGTCTAGTGGTTCTCTCTGTGAAACACTCTATATAGAAAATATGCACTGTGCAATATTTTGTCGTCATAATACTAAATCGAAAAGAACATTTCAAAAATATGCCTCCCTGACGTCACAGTAGAAAAAGTGAATTTTGGCAAAAAACTACCGTCATATATTCGTGAATCACCCTGTAAATATAAATATTGTTGATTATACGTATCCATTAATTTCATTATCAGAACATGTAGTTAACGTGTGTATGCAACAGAAATCCAATCTTACTCTTGATAATTGAAAAATAAATCCGAAATTTGGAGCAATTTTCAACTTTAACACCCCGTATTTAGAAAACTAGCCATAGGATTGGGTTGGACTCATTGACTTTTTTGGTCACTGAGTCGGGTACAACAACATGACAAACTTTCAGAAAATTTGACACTTTACATACAAAAAGTGCGGGATCCTTTACACAAGTTGTCGCCAATGTTCCTAACCATCTTTTTTTTTTTTTTTTTTTGTAATGTAAATTTGTGTTTTAATGTTCAGAGAACATCGTGAGAACCAAGGGCAAGCAGGTAGGAATTGGTGTTCTTCTTGAATTTCTGGAGGTTATATGCCTCGGGGAACACCTCCCTAGGCAATGTGTTCCAAAGCCTCGCTGTTCGTTGGATGAACGAGTCTTTGAAGAGAGATGTTCTGCAGGTCTCCAAAGTTACCACGAAGGGGTGTGAAGACTTAACTTGACGGGTTAGTCTGGAAGAGACTGCCAAAGGGGGAACGATTGCTGACAATTCAGAAGAGCATCGCCCATGGATTATTCACACTGTTTTTTCGCATTTTCAGCCGAGAATGGACTCAATCGACTAGGTTCGACTGATTGATATTGAATCCGTGGTCAAATCCAATTCTGTCCGTCCGTCTCTCCGACCGACTCTAAACGTACTAACTCTCGAGCAGAAAAACATAGAGACTTGAAATTTTCGTTTTGTATTCAGATGGATAATTAAAGCTACAAGTAGAATTTTGTTCAGATCGTTACCAGAACCATATAAAATTTCAGCGAATTACTGAAAAAAAATTCAATATATTCGAAATGAGATTTCGATATTGGTTGATTCACTGTACCTATGTTTGAAATTGAACTATCAATAAAACCATATTTAGGTTTATCAAGCTTTTTACTTTTTTACTTGAAGCTGATGCAGGTTGGTACTCGTTCAATGTCAAATGATTCCCCGAGACGTTGCCAATGCTTATTTCTATTCACTCTCTTTGGGCTCTGTAAATGGAGTTAGTTCTTTTAAGGTTTAACTGTGACACAGGTTTCGTAGTCCTACTACTACATGACTTCCTGTAGGCCCATTTCTTGAGTATTTTGAAAAGTGGTCAATTTCAATGTTCGTTTATGAGTTTTTCGGTCGGGTTATTCTTTTTTCGAATTTTTCATTTTCATACTGAAGTATTTCTAGTTGCGCAAAAAGGTATTCAAATATCTTCTGTAGGCTCATTTCTTGATGAGAATTTTGAAAATTGGTCAATTTAAATCTTCGTTTATGAGTTTTTCTGTCAAGTTATTCGAGTACTCTTATTCTTTTTCAACAGAATCTTAGAACCATGTTTCTTCACGTGAAATATTTCCAGTATTAACAGAGAAAAAAGTTTCTTCAACATTCACCAGGTCTTTAGAATTATTGAATTCACATATTTTCTCAAATTCATTATTTTCCCAAAGTAAATAAACATTTCTATAAATACGTAATTACTACGACCTCTAGTTTGAAAGGACAACGTTGCTCATTCATCTGACAGGAAAATGACTATAACCTAATATTTTCAAAATATACACGGTGAAATGTGTCAGAATGTCATGGCCAACCGGGATACATTATAAAAGTGAGTATAATATATCCTTAAATATCCTTCAAAGCGTCCTGATTTTGCGGGAGGAGCTGTCATACAGTTTGTACCACCAAAGGAAGGGAATTGCAGAATGGTATCTTTTTTTTTGTTTGGAACAGAATGATTTATGGATCTTCTTTTTGAACCACCTTGCAATCCTTAATCAACAAATAAGCAGGGTGTTTTGCGGGTATCTCGAACACTCTTAAGCTGTCAAATTTTCTATTTTTTTTTTCAACGCAAAATCATCAAGGCCAATTGGAGCTATACTTTGAAATGTATCACATAAACTCAAAGAGTTGAGTTGGCTCCCAATGAGGCTTCGTTCCGATTATTACGCCCTTTGTACTTTCCATAATATAATTTTAAAGAGAAGTCCACCTTATCTCTTACTCTTCAACTAGCTGAGGTGCAGATCTGATGTTCACAACGCCGACATAAGATATATAAATTCATTGTCATGTCATCACCACAGGACAGCAACATTTGAGAGAAGTTTTAGATATAATATATACAAA
Source organism: Adalia bipunctata (assembly GCA_910592335.1). Taxonomy (NCBI): domain Eukaryota; kingdom Metazoa; phylum Arthropoda; class Insecta; order Coleoptera; family Coccinellidae; genus Adalia; species Adalia bipunctata. The sequence continues at coordinate 18,688,052 of OU342957.1, forward strand.
TTGTACAACGTTGTTCCCCATGAATTTAAAGCAGCTCAAGAATGAATAAAAAAGATCAAAGATTTCCTTCTCAGCCGCTGCTAACTTGGATTGTTTTGAAATCTACAGGGTGTCTCAGGAAAGAGTTATACTTCTTCTTCTTCTGTGAGTTATACAGACACGAATTATTTTGGCTCTGGTACAAAACGATTGACGTAATGCAGAAGGTAGTAAGTTCTTGCACGATCGTAAAAAAAATAAAAAAATTTTTTACTTATCCACTTTCCATATCGCTTACAAAAATGAACATAACGAAGATTAAAACTGAAAATTATAGACTGCACGATGTGCATTTCATAAGATGAATAATACTTGATGAGATTCCGAAAATTATTTTTCCATGCTATAACACTTGACCTGAAAATTGTATTGGCAAATTTTGTAATCGAGAAAAATTATATCGTTACACATACAGGGTGTATCTGAATAACACCGAAAAAATTAAAGGGGTGATTCTTTGAGGAAAATTAAAAAGGGTATTTGGTAAAATACCGAATATCGAAAAAACAAGGTCTTCTTTTTTATTTTTGCTGTATATTGAGCTGAGGAAATTATCATTTGTCAATGAAATTACACATTTTTCAAACCTAAAATATGCTCAGAGAGGGTTGAAATAGTAACCCTCTGAGATATCTTTTCCCACACCTTTTTTTTGTTGAAAATTTCCGTTTTGAATTATCATAGCTGAAAAGCCCAAGTAATACACAAACTTTTGTGTTCCCACAATTTTTCTCGAAAACTCAAGGATTTACGAGAAAAAAATTCAAAGCGTTTTCAGAATATGAGCTGACGCGAGAGTATTCTGCCTCAATGTAGTTTGTGCAGGGCCCCCGCAAGGGCTTCTGGCGCCTGTGTGCAAAAAAGAATTTTGGCGCCCCTTAAGGCATTTTGGATTTTTTTATTTATTAGGTGGGTAGGTAGCTATAGGTGCTTGAAATTAATCGAAAAACTGAACTTTAGAAGTCAAAAATTAGATATTTCTTTGTAGACTGAAATATAAAACAAACGAAACACAAAAAAACAGAATAAAATCAAACGAAATAAATAACTCGAAATAAATTCTTGGTCACAACCACTTTGAAGTATTTCCTTGACTAGTAGGGTACAGATACTCTGTTGATAAATACTATAATAATAACCAAAAACTAAAAATCACATCTTTAAGGAACACAAAACAGAAATATTGGCTAATGTATACATACAGAGTGTAACAGCCAAATGGATTAAATTCGATAACGAATAAATGAGGGGGTGTTAGGAAAAAAGCTCAGACAAGTCGATTTGTAATTTTAAATGCGCATATTTTTCAAGAGAATAAAATTATATAGGGTGTTCCATGCGACCGTAGCCAATACCAACTTTCTTATTTCGAATGCAACCCCCTGTATATTATTTTTTTTTTGGATTCTTCAGAAAATTCTAGACATAATTCATGTACAATGTCCTATACCTTTCTTCAACTTTTTCGGAAATATTAAGTGTTTTCAGATTTTTTACAAAAATCAACATTTTAAATGAAAATTATTTTATTTCACAAATTCGATACATTACACTCAATACTTATTTCCCATTTACCTCTTGATATGAAGACAGTGAGCAAAAACCATTACTGAGAAGAAATGTTGAGTAACGTTAGAAGAAAACTCTACACCAGATTTGCGTGTTGCTAAGACGTTAGCGGCGAGCATTTTGAACATTTCCTACATTGACATTAATGTTTTTTTTGTTTTTTTTTAATAATTAAGAAATAATCAGTATTACTTATTAGATTTCAAGTGTAATGTATCGAATTCATGAAATAAAATAATTTTTATTCAAAACGTTGATTTTTGCAATAAATCTGAAAACACTCAACACTTCCAAAATAGTTAAAGATAGGTATAGGTCATTGTGCATGAATTGTGTCTGAAATTTTCTGAAGAATCCAAGAAAAAAATAATATACAGGTGGTTGCATTTGAAATAAGAAAGTTGGTATTGGCCACGGTCACATGGAACACCCTATATAATATTATTTTCTTGAAAAATATGCGCATTTGAAATTACAAATCGACGTGTCCGAGCGTTTTTCCCAACACGCCCTCATTTATTCGTTATCGAATTTATTCCATTTGGCTGTTACACTCTATTCATATAAAAGTAGGTATCACTTTCTACTTATACTTAGGTATTTTGAAAAATATGCAGGTACTTCTTTAAAAAATACCCAGTTAACTTCCTCATGAAATCAAAAATGAAAGCTAGGTACAGTAGAAAAATAAAAATAGCTATTATAATATCAATATTTTCCTAGACTTGGCTGTTGCAAATTCCTCAATTACATCGCTTAAATTGATACCATCAAGAATTTCTTGTGCAATTGCTAATATTGCTAGTCCAGACAATATTTCTTGAAGCATTGTCGATCTTAAATAATTTTTAATGATTTTTAATTTTGAGAAAGATCGTTCGCCAGAAGCTAGATACAGGCAATGTCAGAAGAATTCTTAGTGAAATGCTTAGGTTTAAAAGGGTCGAGATTAAATTGTTTTCAAATATATATGGTAAAATACTTAACGGGGCAGTATCATCAGGTAATGAGAACAACTACATTGGTTGGATAAATTCGTAGAAACGAGATTGACGGCGTGGATGCGGCGTTCGACGTCCAGTCCGAAAAAAGCGTACCTGTGCGTTGAAGAACGTTTACAGAGACGCATCAAATACAAGCATTTTTATTTTAGCATTAATTTTTGTTTTTTTTTTATCCGCGAAAATTTTATTGCGATTTTTGACCCAGGATTTTGGCGCCCCTAAAAGGATGGCGCCCGTGTGCATTGCACACTTTGCACACATGGTAGCGGGGGCCCTGAGTTTGTGCTTTGTAATGACAATTTTAAAAATAATATTACCGATACCAGGATGGTCCACTGTCATTCAGCTTAATATACAGGGAAAATAAAAAAGAAAAACAATTGCTTTTGTTGATCTTCGGAGGAGCGTAACTTCTTCGGGAGGAGACTGTTCGAAAAATTTCATACCAAATACCCACTTCAATTTTCAACAAAGAGTCACTCCTTTCATTTTTTCGGTGTTATTCAGATACACCCTGTACTTCATTTTCAATTTAGTATATTACTTCAATGAATTTTAAATGTGTCGTGAATTTTTTGACCCATAGCAAGAGAAAGAAATTTTGAAGCAGTTTCTCGAACTGAAACCGGAAAAAAACTGAATCCGTCGCAAGATAAAGTTCCAAGTCACCACGAATCAGTTGGAATAGAACTGAATTCAATTTAAATCCTCCGCTCAAGAAAATCGGATATCCTGAGGCAACTTAGTTGATAAAGACTAATTGTTTGGACGTGTGGGTTTACTTTGAATCCCCTCCAAACGTTCCACTAATCGATCTTAATGTTTCGATTTTGGAATAATGTGATTTTGTTCGTTTTTCCACTGTTGACAATGGAAGAATAGAATCGATCTTTTTAATTTTCACCTTTCGACGTAAACGATGTAATATCCATAATTAAGTTGCGGATATATCATCATCGTTTCTATTTGGTTTTATCGTATCGGGTGTTTTTTTTGAAGTGATAGAATTTTCGATAGGGATAACTGTTATTTGATAGAAGGTGGAAGCCATGTTGTTTTGATATTTCTGTTCAGTAAGCATTGGCAAATTATTATGGAAAGACTCACGCCGCAACGACGTTTACAAATTGTTGAAATTTATTTTCGAAACCAGTTTACTATTCGCCAAACTTATAAAGCACTTCGTGAAATTTATGGTTTACTGAATCGTCCATCAAAGCAGCTGATTCGTCGAACTATAGATGGATTTCGGTCATAATTTTCTCTACTCGATGCAGACAAGACAAAGAACTGTACGTACAGAACAAATTATCGCTGCTGTGAGTGATAGTGTTGATGAAGATCCAGATTTGTCTTTTCGTCGACGTTCACAACGAGTTGACATATTCAGAGCCTACCAGACCATATTCGGATTCCCATCAGCCAGCGACAACCACCCGATGAATAACACCTTCCACCAACATGTCAGTATCTACAGCCCGATTGAACAGAAGATAATCGCTGAGTTCATTGGAAAAACTGACAAGTCTGCACCGGGAACAGATGGAATCTCCATCGATGCACTTAAAGCCATTCCTCCTAACAAAATAGAACTGCTCTTCAACTGCATCTTGTATGTGCAATATTTCCCAGTCATCCTGAGGAAATGCCGTACGACTCTTATACCCAAGACAAAGGAGAACTTGAAAAAAGTCGACAACTGGAGGCCAATAACCGTCACCTCCCTCCTCCTTCGGCTGATGAACCGGATAATGGCATCTCGCCTCCAATCCAGCCTCTCCGTTAACGAATTACAGAGGTGCTTCTCTTCGATTGACGGATGTTTCCTTGACAACCTCACTCTTCAAACTGTCATCAAACTGAGAAGAAGCCAAGGAGGAGGACTATGATATGATATGATGATGATATATTGTTTATCCTGATAACTCCTAGGTCTCCTGAGTAGACCCCTCTGAAACTACAAGCTTCGAAGCTTGTAACTTGTGCCGAGTAAGCAGTTGTGTTCTGTGTAGGCTTTGTTACTGTGTCCTTACGCCACCTTAGGCACAGCACTGTTAATTGACCCAACAGAGGAATGGTGGCCCCTACCGAGACTAGAAAATTTCTTTCTCGGGATTGAACTCGAACTTGCCGGGTCTTAATCCAATGCTCTACCATTGAGCCAAGGGCACTCATCCATAATATCTCTGGATCCCAGAAAGGCCTTCGACAACATCTCTCATGAGTCCGTGGCAAGATCTTTCGAAAGGTTGAAGTTAGACAGAAACTCGGCTAAATACCTTATTTCTAACCTGAGGAATGGCAACACCCCCATCTTCTGCGAGGGTGAGGCGGTGAGCGATGTACCCATCAACAGAGGAGTTAAATAGGGCGATCTAGTCTCTCCTAAAATATTCAATATGGTGTATTGGTGATGGATGAATTAGTTGAGACAATTGGCTTCAAACTTAATTTGAATGTGTTTTAATTCAATTTGAAGTTTTATCTCTCTAAAAATTACCCTATATTTCCTTTTCCGTCTAGCTATTTACTATTTAATTGAGACCTTAGAGTTATCAGTATAATCATTACCATAATTAAGTACCTCTCACACTGAAAACTATTTGCAATTTGCAACTTCTAAAACGAATAATACAGGGAAGACGATGACTAGAAGGATAGCGAGGCGGTTCTAGATAAATTATTATTATTGGCCTGGCCGTCTTGTTTCCGAGATACAGGGTGCTCCCTGGATTTTGATTCTTGTCACATAAATTCCATATATTTCGTTGTTACTTGGTGTCGGATAGAGTTTCAGTTAACCAACTGAAGTGTGGTTCAATATTATTTAAGTTTAATTTTTCGAAATATATTCTTCCGAATGAAAATAAAAATAAGACTAGTGGACTGTATATGTATATGAAATTAATTGAAACCCAACACAAATGAAAGGATAAATGTACCCAACATAACAGAAGAAATATAGTCTTACCTATATCAGCAAAACAATCAACAGGATCCTGTCGATGACTCCTATTCCAATGTAAAGATTGATCGAGCTCGACAAACGAACATGGAATGAAGCTGACGTGAAAATCCGTTGCTAAAAATGTCAAATTGTGTACACTTATCCTTGTGGTATTATAAAATAACCACGCCACTGGTAACAGTTTTTTTGTTCGAAATAATTCGCACAAATGAAAGTTCTAAATGAATGTAATTCGATTGAATCGAAATCACTACAAACTGCGAATCACAGGAAAAACTGAAATTTTCCGAATTCACGAAAAGGAAGCAGAAAATTATCAATTAACGGAAGCAGAATTATTCACGATCAAGTAAATCAATGAACTAACGAAAAATATGAAGATGAAACAAATATGCGACAGACATATGATGCGATCTACAGCTGACACAAGTTCTTTTCGCACCTAAACAATGACAACTCCATATGGGAATTCCCTAGTATGGAGAAATTAATTTAAAAGAAATCAGAATTTTGAAAATTGAGAATAATTAATTTGAACCGTTCACTTGGCGTGAACACTTGGTATACATATTTTTCATTCGGATCAGTGTGATTTTTCAAACTTCTTAATCAATTAAATGTGCTGAAATGATTTTTATGGAACAGAATATGTTAACCGACAGAAGGCTTCGTGTTTTTGTTGATGGTGACAGACGCAATATCAACAGCCCCAAAGAAGCCATACAAATGGCTGCGATATGTGGATGTTTCCTTCGTGATTTGGAGTCCCGGTGCCTTAAGGACAACTGAATGTCTTCCTTCAACACCTCAAAAGCAGACTGCAGACTCCCAAACATTAAGTTCACTATGGAAGTAGAAAAAGACGGTACATTACCTTTTCTGGATGTATTGGTCACTAGGAACCCTGATGGCAAACTAGAACACAAGGTTTATAGAAAACCTGCCCACACAAGGAGTCCCATCACCATCCCCACCAAAAGCAGGGTGTGATCTCAACACTTGTTGAGAGAGATCGATGTATACAGGGTGATTCCGGAGGAGACCGTCAGATTTTAGGAGAAGTTTACAATGTTTGGTTTATGGTTGGGGACCTTTGGTATGGCTTGATCAATATTGATGAAATTTTCAGTGTAGAACAATATGATTGTCTACATTCAATAATTCCAACACTTTTTAAAAATTACAGGGTGAGAATCATGATGAGTTCAGATTAAATTTTCAGCTTGAAAAAACCCACTTTACATTCCGTTTCAAAAAGCTCGCTTCCTGCTTCAGATTCTACCATAAGTTCACATTACTGAAGCCTTTTTTTTTTGGCACACGTCCAGTTTTTCAAGTAGAAATTTTTAAAGGAGAACAATATCGTTATTTCGCTCCAAGGCAGTGAGGATATTCTGAACTGGATAGTAAAGCACTGCCTTGGAGCGAGATGACGATATTGTTCATCTTTCAAAAATTTTTCTAGGAAAAGTGGACGTGTGCCAAAAAAAATAAAAACGCTCCAGTAATGAAAACTTATGGTAGAATCTGAAGAAGGTAGCGAATTTTCAAAAACGGAATGTACAGGGTGTTTTTTCAACCTGCACATTTCATCTGAACTTATCATAATTCTCACCTTGTATTTTTGAAAAATTTGAAGAATTATTGAAAGTAGACAATCGTATTGTTCTACACTGAAAATTTCACAAATATTGATCAAGCCATACCAAAGTTATGAATAAAAGAAAAATCTGTCGAATCGGACAAATCACCCTGTAGACTCTCAATGAAGGCCTCCAACCAAAAACCAAACATTGTTTCGAAACTGCCTTGACTAGTGTTAACTTCTCCTAAAATCTGACGGTCTCCTCCGAAATCACCCTGTAGTGCAACAGCATATTTGCCAGGCAAGTTGGAACATTTGCGACAAGCATTCATTTCAAATGGGTACAACTCGAATGAGATCGATCGAGCCCGGAGTTCCAAATCATTTCCAAGAAAAAGGACTACTTTTCATTCCATGGATGACGGACTAAAATGGCAAACTTCTGAAAAAACATATCAAAACAGTCTATAAACCAACATTAAACCTGAGACAGGTCCTAAGGTGTGCCAAAGACCAAACTGATCCGCTTTCTCAAGCTGGTGTTCGTAGAATACCTTGCGACTGCAGGAAAGTTTACATCTGAACTACAAAAAGGAGCATTCATACACGGATCAAAGAACACGAACGGTATTGTCGACTGTATCCAACGGAGAAGTCTGCACTAGCGAAACATGCTTTGATGGATGGACCATCATGTCTCGGGGTACAACCTCCGACCGAGGAATCTGAATATGCCCATCCCAGTGGTAGGTGAAACGTTAGATAAAATTCCTATTGGACCAAGGCTAGAAAACCCTGAATACTCTAGATTTGAAATTATTGAAATTGCTCTAGGAAAAGATGAAGAATTCAAGGAAATATTTTCTGGAGAGATGTTTATGCCTAAGTCACAATAAAAAAGGAGTGTTTAATTTTCATTTGAATAATCAGCAAAAACATAAAACATTCAGAGTCAGTCGATAACAGAGCTGTGCCAAAGCATTGTGCTTTGTGCTCGGGAAAGTACTTGGAGCCCTTTTGTGCTCCCGAGCACTGTGCTCTCAAGCACTTCTCAAAAGCAGTGCTTAGTGCTTAGTAATTGCAGTGCTTCGGCCAAAGGCTTAGTGTTTAGTAATCCCAAAAGTCTCCCGAGCACTCTTGCGGATTAAGCACTAAGCCCTGTGGCCAATATTGTACGAATTCATTTTTACATTAATGAAATCTAAAATCAACATTTCATTACATGACAGTAACATCCCAAAACTGTTTGGATTGCAATCACCATGAGATGATAATGAGGAAACTTGATCATTATGAAAGGAGAATTGAAGGGCCCATGTGTATTTTGTTGAATGGTGATTTGTGCGTTGAAAACTACATATCAATAGAAAAAGCAAAAGCCACGATTCTGATTTTTTTTACGTTTTCATCTGACCAAAGAGTCTTATATAGACAACATCAAAACGTTACACAGTTCATTGAGTTCTAATTTTGATACTTCTTCGTTATTCATCACGCAACAATGTTTTGCCACTGGTTCGCTCCTGACAAATCAGTGCAAGAATTGACAGAAGAACATATCCATTTTCAATTTAATTTTGTTTCAAGGACTGGGAGTTTTCAGAAAAAAAATAACTTCAGTATATTTATGAATATTATCAAACAGAGAAATCCAGGAGCCAGGAGCGGATAGCATTTTTCTCTTTCATCAGCAATAAGAATTTATTAGGTATATAAGTATTATATTGAATCGAATTCGAAATTTTCAAATCACATACCTATGCCAACTTACAATTTCTTTTCCGATTGAACAGATTGAACTAACCTCACTTTCAATATTTCCTAAAAAGTGCTTAGGGCTTAGTGCTCGAAATGTCGAATTACTTCCACAAAGTGCTTAGTATTTGCGAGCCTTTTGTGAAAATAAGTGCTTTGTGCTTCAGACTCGGGAGCCTTTTTATTCAAGAGCTTAGTGCTTAGTGCTCGAAGCACTTTTCTTCAGTGCCCGTCACAGCTCTGGTCGATAATACAGTTTTAAATCATAATTTCAAGGTAATTAGTACAATCTCTGCACTGAATTTTAACATCAATAATATTTGATACATACATGATTGAAAGAAGATATTTTAAATATGCAGGTGCATCAAAATAACCATGTATTTTTAATATTGTCAATATTAAGCATTGCTATACTCGAAATATTTACGAGCAGACGTTTAAGAGGATACTTGATTATATCTTATAGGGCTCCACATGGTCTGTTTGATGTGGATTTGTCGGTGATCTTCACTCTCAATCTTATAACCCCTTTAAGAGGACATAATTCAAAACTGGCAAAAGAAAAATTCGAGTTTGCCAGTAGAGAACACTTTTTTTTTATTCTAGAAGAGGTAAATCTCACATAAGAAACCCAGTCTTTCTGGGTAGTGTTGGATTCTTACCGACTAAACACCTCTCCTGTGGTCGGTTCCGGGCATAAGCCTATAAACCTTCCATCATCTTTCTGTTATTTTCTCTTTCGCATTCTTTTATGCTGAGTGTTTGTGTTCATCCTTCCATTGGATATCTCTTAATAACTGAGGAGTTCTTCATTTTCGCAATTGGTCTCTACTAGGTCTTTTGCGTTAAATACTCGCTGTTTTTTCATCTTCAGCGAAGTCATAGTCAACTGACCTTCTAAGGTCGTCATTCGGATGTTCACTAGCTCTTTCATAGTCTTTTGTAGCTTTTCTTTTGATAAATATAATAATGGACTCCCATTTTATGTCTTTTCGGATTGGTTCATTCCTAACAAACCAGGGGGCGTCTAATGCCCATCTCCAAAATTTGTTTTCTGTACCTTGTATCCTCTATATATGTTTTCTCGCTATACATATCCTCATGCTGTTGATCCACATGTAAGCTGCGGTCTGGCCACTGCTTTCATGATCCTCAATTTCGTGTTTCTGTTCATTTGGCTTCTTCTGCCTATAATCGGGTGTAATCTTTTCATTGCTACATTCATTTTATCCACTGCATACTTAATTTGCTGTTTCTACGTTAGTCCTTTGTCTAATATTACTCCTAGGTATTTAGCACCATTCTTCCATTCAATTCCATTATTGCCTATGGATATCTTCGATTCTATCTTCAGTTTTCTCTTTTGAAGGAGTAGTGCTTGACTCTTCTCTCCATTGATTTTGATTTTTCATCTGATACACCATTGACTGATATCATCTGCAGCTTCTTGAAGTCTTTTGTGAATTATTTTTGTATTTGTGTGCCTTATTGCTATGCCCGTATCGTCTGCGTATAGAGCAAGCAGGCATCTTGGATTTCTTGGTATATCGGGTATGTATATGTTGCGGTCCTAGTATGGATCCTTGAGGAACTTCTGCTTCTGAATATCTGAGTGTGGAATGAACATCATCTATTTTCACACAAAAGTTCATATTCCTCAAATAATTTCTTATTGTTCTGCATAACTTGGGTGAATAACCTGCGGTTATCATTTTATATGCTAGTCCTTCATGCCATACTGTATCGAAAGCTCTGGTTACATCTAGTAGTAGTAGTCCTGAGGCTTGTTTATTCTGAAACCCTTCTGTGATATACTCATTCTTAGGAGCTGTTGTTCAGTTGAATGTTGTTTTGGGAACCCAAATTGTTCACTCGGTATCGTCGCCAGGGCTTCTGTTTCTTCATTGAGTCGTCTAGCTAAGACTCTCTCTACAATTTTTCCTAAGGCTGGGAGCAGGCTTATCGGTCTATAGTTCTGTGGGAAAACAATCACTTCGGCAGTTTTCCATCTTTTTGGAAAGTGCTCTGTAGAGATCACTTCTTGACCAAACGGATTTTTAGCTCTTGGAATGAACTACCAGTAGTTAACGCTTTTTCGGTGAACGCCTTCAAGAATTCTTTGGATAGATGATTCGCAAGTTACGCCTAGTGGGAGTTCTTTAATTGTGCTGTGCTGTGTGATAAAAAATTTATCTACACCCGATAAATGATGAAGATTTATAAATATTATATTTATTCCGTTTCAAGGCTATACCTAGTCTGAAATGTAAACAACTCGGTCTTGCTTCCAAAAATGATTTATCGGGCTGGAATTGTAAATGAAAAGTAAGAATATACGTTAATCTTCGATAATCGATTAAATTTGGAAAATATGCATCTTGAATTACGTCAGACCTCGGACATATCGACCTTCAACGCGATAATTCGAATTGTCTGGCCAGCTCTATGACGCCGATGATTTTGCGGCGAAATTCGGGATTTTCGCGAAATTTTTCAAAATACTTCCCGACATCGCAGAGGAAATCCAAAAGCATCACCGTGGAGCTCCGTTCTTCCTCTTTCCGACGCCCCCTTCCCTAAGCGGACGGGGGCCGCTTGATTGAAAAATAATGGATTTCTATTGATTAAAAATCTGTATCGTAATGAGAATCTGTATCGTACTGAAAATCCGTATCGTAATGGATATCATTGCGATACAAATTATGGACATATATAACTATTAGTATAGTACGGGTGTAGATAAAAAAATATATGTTATATATGATGGCGGCTCCAATTGACGTTGAATATAGATTTCTCAATTTGCTGAAACCTTAAGATTGCTGAAAAGTGTCATATTAAACGTTCATGTAACGTTTCAGAGTTCAGGTAATCAATTTACAGACGAACCTCTCTTTCCGACGACCAATGTCCCGGTATATGCGGTGGAGAATATCCGCAGAGGCTACTCTGGCAAACACATATACAATGTGTCCATTTAGTGCGTAATTCTTCGACATCTCGAAATCCATTATCACAAGAGAAAAACATTTGGGAACAAATTTCTTCTGTTACTAAAGGTACCAATTTCAAAATTTTTTTCAACAATAGATACTGGGTGTTTTATGAAAGCGGGACGACTCGGAAACGAGTTTTCTCGAATAGAACACCCAGTACTTTTTATTCGAAATTTTTTCCGCTAAGGTTAAGCTCTACATCGCTGTAAAAAAATTGAATTTGGTTGCGGCGTTGCCAAGTTATAATTGATAAACCCATTTTAACCACTATTGAAGGATCATGTTGAATTGGGCATGGCATATTCATTTATTCAAATTTTGAATTTTTTTCAGGCATACAGTAGTTGCAAGTTCTCACGTACACCAATCCAGTAATTTTGTGAGATGATCCTTCACAGGGTGCTAAAATTTTCATTTTGAATATTGTAAGATTCAGACGACGTTCATAAAAAATTTTCAAATGGAACACCCTGTATTTTCCATCACACATTAATTTCGACATCTTTCGCATTTTCATCGCTGAAAAAATCAAAATCGGTTGCGGCGTTTTCAAGTTATGAGTAATTTCCTTAAGTTTCAGGGAGGGGTTGAGGAAAATTTCAAATCTATTCAAGATATTTTGATGTTTGACGGGTCATTACACGAATAATGGAAGTGTATTTCGAAAAATCAATTCATAGTCTGCAGAAAATCTGTGAAAGTAGCATTTTGGATCAATTTGTTTGTTTCGAATTCAAACTTGGAGAGCCTGTGAAGTGTGAATGGTCCTATTGTAAAAAAATGAATGGTCAATGAAGAATTTCGATTATACCCTAGCAACGCAATATTTCCACAACATAAATAAATGAACTATGACGTACAAATTACCCCGAAATAGTAGTAAAAATAAAGAAATCATTCATAACTTGACAGCGCCTCAAGCGATTTTGGTTTGTTTTTCAGCGATAAAAAGGTGAAAGCTATCGGAAAAAATTTGTGGATAAAATACCTGGTGTTCCATTTGAAAAATTCTAATGAATGTCATCTGAATCTCGCAAAATCCTAAATGCAAAATGGAGCACCCTGTTAAAGAACATGTCGCAAAATTACTGGATTGGTGTATGTGAGACTCTGATACTTAATACGCCAAAAATATTTTCAAAATATGAATAAATGAATAAACCAACATGACTCTCCAATAGTGGTAAAAACAGATTTATTAATTATATATTGAGAACGCCGCAACCGATTCCAATTTTTTAAAGCGATGGGAAAGTAAACCTCGGCAGAATGAATTCCGAATGACCAATACTGGGTGTTCCATTTAAAAAAACTCGTCGTCCCGCTTTTATAAAACACCCAGTTATGTTGAAAATATTTTTGACAAAAGCAACTTCAGTACTTAAAAAGTTTATCACTTCAAAGTTTTCCTCTATAGGTTATGGCGACGAATTACGCACTCAATGGATTTCACATATGTTGCGACAGCTGGGGTACACCGAAATCCCTCTCTGAAACAAAAGTCATCTCAAACTTATTTAATGAATGCAGAGAGGCTCTGCGCGCGCTTGCGTCCGGCGCATGCGTCTATATCTGGTAACATAAAACTCATAAAAGCATATAACTTAGACTGCTCGACTTTTTGGGCCGGAACCCTCGCTCAAAAATTCGAAACTTCTTCAGGAGATGGATTGCTGAGAAATTTTCCTCTGAATCTTGGAACACGCGAACTGATCTCAGGCAGTCGAGATTCCTTAGATTAGATTAAATGAGGGGCGGAAGATCATCCGATGCTTGCACCTTGACTTAAAGATCTATTGTGCATCCCCTCGCTGTTTACCAGTCAGGCAATAGTGTCTCAATGAACTTTATCACCTTTTTGGGGACTACTACCATCACTTTCAAACCCAGGAGCTAAGGTGTTGTAGCCTTTTCCGACAATCAGCTTCACAATCGCATAGCAAGTGCTTGGCTGTTTCAGTGGCTTCTTGACAGAAGCGGCACGTGTCTTCTGACGACTTCCCCGTGTTCTTCAGAACCTTTGATCGTTCGCCAGAACGAAAGTTTTCTCTATTGTTCCCAATCCTAAAATGCCATCGCTTGATGACTGGCTGGGAAGTCACCCAAAGGCTGTGGCCCGGTGAAGGGAATTGACCCTCTCTTCCCTGGCCAGTCGGTCTGCCACTTTATTGCGAGCTATCCCAGAGTGGTTGACCTGGTTTTTTTCTCCGAGTAGGTTGACGTACCTTTCACATTTCCAGACTATAACTTTGACTTAACTAGTTCCGATTTAAGCCCCCACGTTTTTCCGACCATTCTCTGGCATGTGAAAAGAGCTCGCTGGCCCTTACTGATCACAGCCTCGAGGTGCGGACTCCAAGAGAGTCTTCGATCGAATATAACACCTAGATATTTGGTCTGGTTAGTTAGGGCAGTCCCGTTCATTATTAATGCCTTGAGAGAAAATTTCTCTCTCCTGGTAAATGGCACCAGTGGTGTCTTTTTGTGATTTTTATTGAGATCTTCTCGGAGACACCACTCGTGAGTTAGGGTTTGAGCAGCTTGCATCTAGACATCTTATCAAGGGGCCTTCTCCAAAATACAATTGCCTCTGGCCTCTGGTGACAACTTATCGCACGGGGCATCTTCCCTATTCAAATTTAAATGATATGATGATGTAAAAAATGTCCCTATCATGAACAGAATTGACAAGTCCAAGCGATTTTCCAAAATCTTGATTTTTCTACTGAAAAAGACCCCTTTTCTCTTTCAATGTGACGCCCTGTATAATGAACATTATGAGCTCGATACGTAGATATAACAGTCGTTTTCATTGGAAATCACGTATAATTTCATTTCTAGATGAACCCACGAGCATAAATACACCTGGTGTATTTGTATGGATTACCTACAAGAATACCCTGAAATCCAGTCACGAACTCAATGTAACGGAAAATAGCGCAATTTATTGCTTTTATTTGAATTGACAAAAAATGGAAATCCTCATCATGAACACAGGGATAACAAAGGGCGATTATTTCCATTCGAAATATGAAATAGGGTTCTCGAACACAAAACAATAAGAGGAATTACAGATAATAAGAAATTGTCAAATAAAAGTAGCTAGGTGTGCATCTATACTTCATTCACTTTCATAAAGTATCCCGGTTGGCCAAGATTTAGGTTTATCACGTTTTTTCACCTAAACCTGAAGGTTGGCAATGCTTAATGATCTCACTCTGAATATAATTATCACGCTTAAAATGCCGAAGGTAGTTTTGAAAAAAGCAGAGACAACGTATCAGGAAGTGCTATGTATAATTGAAATGTGCTTATTCTGATAGTAACTCTGATAATTTGAAATCAACGATTTATCACTCGCTATACAACATTTTCGAGGTATGTAAGTAAAAACCAAGGTATTATATTCTATATGAGTAAATGTTTATTCTTTAGCTACACATGAGCACAATAAGAAAGATTTTGAATGAAAGAGACGACAAAGAATTTCCTTCTATTGGTACACCCAAAAAGTCACTGACTGAAGACTTCATTTTGAAAAAAGGTCTGCAACGATAACTGACTCTTACAACCATATATGTTTATAAACGTGAAATATTTCCAGTATTAACAGATGAAAAAGTTTCTTCAACAATCGCCAGGTCTATGGAATTATTGAATTCACATAATATTTTCTCAAACTCATTATTTTTCCAAAGTAAATAAACATTTGATAAGTGATTACTACGACCAATATGTAGAGAGAACAACGTTGCTTGTAATCTGACAGGAAAATGTTTATAACCTAACAACCTAACATTTTCAAAATATGCAAGGTGAAATGTGTCAGAATATCATGGCCAACCGAGATACTTCATAAAAGTGAATGGAGTATAGATTATATTTGCTGGTGACACTGATTTTATTTGAATCTGATGATTTATGTGGGATAATATTCAGAGTGTAACAGTCAAATGGAATAAATTCGATGACGAATAAATAAGGGCGTGTTGGGAAAAACGCTCGGACACATCGATTTTTAATTTAGAATGCGCATATTTTTCAAAAAAATAATATTATATAGGGTGTTCCATGTGGCCGTGGCCAATACTAACTTTCTTATTTCAAATGCAACCCCCTGTATATTATTTATTTTTTGGATTCTTCAGAGAATTCTAGACACAATTCATGCACAATGTCCTATACCTATCTTCAACTATTTCGGAAGTATTGAGTGTTTTCAGATTTATTGCAAAAATCAACGTTTTGAATAGAAATTATTTTATTTCACAAATTCGGTACATTACACTTTAAAACCTTATAAGTAATACTGATTATTACCTTATTATTAAAAAAAAACAAAAAAACATTAATTTCAATGTAGAATATGTTCAAAATGCTCGCCGCGAACGTCTTGGCAACATGCTAATCTGGTGTAGAATTGTCTTCTAACGTTACTCAACATTTCAGGCGTGATTGATCTAATCGCAAGCGTGATTCGGTTTTTTTGATCGTCTGAGTTGAAGGGTTTCGTTTCGTATACAATACTTTTGACATATCTCCACAAAAAGAAGTCTAATGTAAAATTGTGAAAAATTGTGAAAAATCTGAAAACACTTAATATTTCCGAAAAAGTTGAAGATAGGTATAGGACATTGTACATGAATTATGCCGCTAAAATCTTTCCTTCTAATTAAGATCACAGACGATAAAATCATTCATTATATATTAATTCTCGGCTTATTATTTCATCATTGGTCGGAATCCAACATCCGACCTAAAAGTGAAATCGAAGAAATTCGATGAAGTAAAGTGAAGGATAAAGGAGTCCTCTGGCTAATGATGACGAATCAGTGCTCCCCACCTAGGAACCCCCCTCTCTCACTACATATGAGGGGAACCTCATGATATTGAATTCTGGAAAAAGTATCATACACACAGTTAGCTCAGTTGGTAAGAGCCCCGACCCGGAATGTAGGAGACGCAGGTTCAATTCCTACACAGTGTGTAACTTTTTCCGGAATTTCAAAAAATTGTTTGCATGCCGCTAAAATCTTTCCTTTTTATGTCTAGAATTTTCTGAAGAATCCAAAAAAAAAAATTCTATTAAAAATAAATAACATTCAGGGAGTTGCATTTGAAATAAGAAAGTTGGTTTTGGCCACGGTCGCATGGAACACCCTATATAATTTTATTTTCTTGAAAAATATGCGCATTTAAAATTACAAATCGACGAGTCCAGGCGTTTTTCCTAACACCCCCTCATTTATTCGTTATCGAATTTACTCCATTTGGCTGTTACACTCTGTATTGTATATTCTGATGAAAGAGCAGTGGATACATTTTGTTTTTGAAGAACCAAAAATCAAACCTCATGGCATGTGTAATGAAAAGGCTACAAGAAATAGATCATTCAACAAACAGATTGATTTATTCCCTGCTCCATATCTGAGTATTAGCAGATGAAATGTTAAACGGGGCACCATACAGTTCTACGTATGAAGAGCACAGATTGAGATCTCAGCAAAAACTCTGTCTCCCCGTATAAGTGTAGGGACATTGGATTTGTTTACAGAACAAACTGATATTTATATTGAATTGGCATCTTCTTCTTAGAATACAATTAATTTTTTATTTTTCCAAGTGGGTT
This sequence comes from Adalia bipunctata, assembly GCA_910592335.1. Classification (NCBI taxonomy): domain Eukaryota; kingdom Metazoa; phylum Arthropoda; class Insecta; order Coleoptera; family Coccinellidae; genus Adalia; species Adalia bipunctata. The sequence continues at coordinate 18,705,600 of OU342957.1, forward strand.
GACAAAAGCATTTTGCAACAATCTGAAACAAATGGGCAATAGTTTGTTCTTCATGTCCACACTCACATCTCGGGCTATCAATGGCATCCCATTTGAAAGCATACTATTACAAATACCATGGCCTGTCCTAAGACGATTTAATACAAACCAATTTTTCCTAGACAGATGAAAACCAGGAACTTTTTTCAGAAGGATCAAATATTAAACTTTTCATGAAGAAGTCCATAACTCAAAATGAAGTGTAATTATAAACATTAAAAATTACACAAAATCTTACTCCACACTTTATTGTTAAAAATCTGAGGACATGTTTCGGATCTATACAGGGTCTTTCACGAGGAACCTCACCCATATTTATACGGGAAACTACTGAACGTATTTTCATGAAATTCAGCACTTATAAGTATTTCACGATGCTGATGAAATCTAAAATATTTTCAAGGCATGAGCACCTCCGGTTTTTCCGGAAATGACGTCAACTTCCGTTTTTCAAATTAAAACACCATTTTTTTATTGCAGAAATAGATTCCTTGGAAAATTTCAAGTTATTTTGATGTAACATTTTTCAGTTTTGGTTGGAAAATTTTCTCTGAGTGGGAAAATTCGAAAAAAAAATCGAAAATAGAGCTCCGCTGAAACAAGAATAACTTTGAGGCTTTTGGTTGGAAAATTTTCATTTTTGGGATTTTTCAGGATGTAAGATTGATGTATCCACTTTAAAAATCGAGATCGCGATTCATGATACAGGGGGTGAAAAAATCAAAAGCATAAACACAAAATGCTACTGAATAAAGAGGAATTTGGCAGATGTAATTAATGATATCTATCATAAAAAAAAAGAATGTAAAACATAGTTAGTTTTTGCATATGGTTCATAAGGAATTATTTATTTATCACTGGAGAGAAAACCGATGGCCGATTAGTTGAAATAAAGAGGTTTCCGATACAAATTCGAATCCAAATTCGCCATCTATTTAGGAACAACCTGTAACTTTTTTCTCTTGCATATTAGGGTAGTAAAATCTAAAACATGGTTTAAGTAACAGTTCCTGAAAATTTCATCTTTTTGGCGTGAAGGGAAAAGAAATAGCTGAAAATTCAAGACGAAAAACAGTTTTTTGTGAATAACTCAGAAAATATCCACTTTAGGGCAAGGGTGTGATGCATACACTCACATTATTTTTTAACGTAGATTCAATATCTGCCATAAAAAAATGGGGTTCTAATTTAAAAAAATTGATTTTTCACGATTTTGTCATCCCTAACTTTGAAAGCGATTTTTTCACCCCCTGTATCATGAATCGCGATTTCGATTTTTAAAGTGGATACATCAATCCTACATCTTGAAAAATCCCAAAAATTAAAATTTTCCATCCAAAAACCTCGAAGTTATTCTTGTTTCAGCGGAGCTCTATTTTCGATTTTTTTTTCGAATTTTGCCGCTCAGAGAGAATTTTCCAACCAAAACTGAAAAATGTTACATCAAAATAACTTGAAATTTTCTAAGGAATCTATTTCTGCAATAAAAAAATGGTGTTCTAATTTGAAAAACGGAAGTCGACGTCATTTCCGGAAAAACCGGAGGTGCTCATGCCTTGAAAATATTTTAGATTTCATCAGCATCGTGAAATACTTATAAGTGCTGAATTTCATGAAAATACGTTCAGTAGTTTCCCGTATAAATATGGGTGAGGTTCCTCGTGAAAGACCCTGTATAGCATTCAAGTTTTGTTTCAAAGATGCAGAGACATTAACTGTAGCGTTGTTTGGACTTAAAAAAAAAATCGACCAAGGGAACGAAATGGCGAAGGTGCTGGTTGCAGTTGGGAGTAATTTCCGACCTATTGGGACTAAGGGAAATTATGAATGACCACCATCCGGACCTAGGAATTTTCAATCTGCACAAAATGGTGGGGGAGCCGGGTGGTCCTAATTAACATTCGAACTGTATTCACATTATACATAGAAATCATACAATTGGTGATTCGGCAAATTGATTTATTCCTCGATTTATTCATAAATTATTCAAATCGCGACAGTTTTGAGATTGAATTTATCTCTTCTTCAGGCTGAAAAAAGTAACAAAACATTGTAAAAACAAATATGACAAACCACACACGCAATAAAGCTTACCGAAATAAACACTGCTACAAAAATATGGATTATGAAAATGTTTCGACATCACACAGACATTGGAAAACGGATCAGACCTAAGATTGTCACCTAAATAAAACTCTCTAGAACAATACATAAAAAGGAAAACAATTAACCACATTTACATCTCTCAACAACAAGGTCAGCGGTCATAATCCTATCTTCCGTGTTCGCATTGCTTGTACACCACATTGGCCTACTGCAAACAACATACAAACCAGCAATCAAACTAGGAAAAACGAAGCATTTAACAGTTAGAAATTAAACTAGTGTGCCAGCAGATCAACCTTGTAGATAGATCCATCTTTTAGGTAGATTAGCATTTTTAAATTCAATTACCACATAGGAAAAAATTGGCAGCTGTGAAAATTGGAAAAAAATTACAGCAACTGCCGATAAAATTCGTTCAATAATGCTGACCATTAAATCCGAATTCATAGTGGATTCGCATTTCAGGTAATTCGAAATATGGGTCATCGCTAAAATTTTTGAATGGAAATTTGGGTGTTGTAATACATTATTTGAAAGGTCTTTTGAATACCTATTCAGCCATATCAATATGTATAGTAATCGATTTTTGTATTTGTTTGAAACATTAATTGAATAGTATTATTAGGTACAATAAATTTTCAATGTTTTATTCATTGAATACAACGAAACCTGAATAAAGTGCTCAAATTGTTCACCTTCAGCTAAAATACCATGAGAAATTTATTTTTGTGTGTCAATAAATACATCATACTAATACTTAATACATTTTATTAAGAAATCTGTTAAAATTTCATCAATAATATATACGCAAATCAAATATATATTGATATGGCTGAATAGGTATTGAAAAGACCTTTCAAATAATGTATCTATTACAACACCGACATTTACATTTAAAAATTTTAGCAATGACGTCATCACGCTCGCAAAGATGACGTCAAAAATAAAAAGGTATCCTCACGAATAGCCCGTGTTGAAATAAAAATCGACGGTTTCAGGATTTTTGCTCAAAGTCACCGGTTTACGAAATAACGAATTTATTCCTTTCATTTGCACCACACTGTCGGATCGTCATGTTTGTATGTTTTGTTGACTACCAGAAGGCTTTTGATAGAGTAAAACATCGGAAAATGGTAGAGATTCTGAAAAAGGTAGGCTGGGATGGAAGAGACATCAACATAATTGTTTGTTCTCGGGTTAATTCCCTGATGAGTGGACTGTAATTTCGAATAAGGTTCGCACCGGTTTTTGAGAGCTTTGACAATTTCTCTGGAGGACACAATAAAGAGATTTCGTACAAGGGACACAAAGGCAAAGTATGTTCTGACTCACCTGTGGTATGCTGCGTGCTGGATATGATAAGGCCTCAATTGGCTGAAGTAGGTTTTCTGGCTGCACTATAGGTTTGCGGCGCGCGGGTTTCGTTAAGGGCCTTACTTGACCGTACTAGGTAGGTGTCGCGCTGTTCGTAGTTGAACTAGTTGTGTCTAGGTTGAGACTGGTTATGGTTTGTTATGCCGGCCATACACGTTACGGTCTACCGGAGAGGTATACCTGCGCAGGTATACCTGTGCAGGTATACCGGACGTCGGTCGTGTCTCTGCAGCTTCTTTTTTGTCTCGATCATGGTACGCTTTGTTTTTGACTTGCGATAGGCATGAAAGCGTTTTATATATTTCAATAAAATCTTCAAGGACTTTTTTAGTAGAATCTGTTGGTGCCATTTTTGCGTATTGATTTTTGATACAGGTGACAATACGATATCATTCACTACTCGACGTGGAGACAACTGACGGCGACAACGTTTATGACAGCAAATGACGTGACCTGCGCAGGCGACTGGTGTACAGGGTGGGCAAAATTGTTGCTACATGAACTAAAACTTTTTAACCCGAGGAGATATAGAAAAATGAATGGCACCTTATAGTCCTCTTTTTTCGAGAAACTGATAATGCCATCAACTGTATTCCTGTATCTTCTTTCGTTTCCGAGTTATAGGCCAAAATTGAAATTTTGGCGATTTCAACTTTGGTCATTATCTCCGTTTCTGTTTATGCTAGGATGTTGGAATAAAAACATTATACAGGCACTTTTCTGATTCAGAAATGTATCATATGTTTTAGTTCATGTAGCACCAATTTTGCCCACCCTGTACATTCACACACACACACAGGCACAACGTACGATGTCACTCAAAAATATTGATTTTCGATCTTGCACCGGTCGCCTGTACAGGTTGAAAAAACTGCACAGGTCTAATCCCACACACTCTCCGGTTGACCTGCACAGGCATGCCTGCGCAGGTATACCTCTCCGGTAGACCGTAACCGGTTGCCTGTACAGGTTGAAAAAACTGCACAGATCTAATCCCACACACGCTTCGGTTGACCTGCACAGGCATACCTGCGCAGGTATACCTCTCCGGTAGACCGTAACGTGTATGGCCGGCATTAGTCTGTGTCTCCCCTGAGGTAGCTGTTCGAGTTTTCCACCCCGTGGTGGGGGCATTTGACTGTTTTGCTTCAGAATAAGCCAAAACATAGAGTTGCATCATGCCGCCTTGAGTTGCATTGCGTACAAGGAACAAAGCAGACATAATGCAAAGCCAATTCGATATTTACATATATACAAGAATATAAAGGGAATATATACAATTATTTAAATGGGGACCGAACAATAATAGTTAACCTGTACTGGAATCAATCAGCTTTTGTCAGAGCCGGAAATCAGACAACGGAGAAAATTAAAATACTTAGGCGTGTATTGTTCAATATTTATTCAGAATTCATATTTAGGGAAGCCCAAGAACACACACATTCTGGAATATCCCTGAATGGAAAACAATGTTCGTTATGCAGACGATACAGTCGTTTTTGCCGACAGCATGGAGGAGTTACAAAATCTCATGAATAGAATAACACAAGGCAGTCAACTTCATGGTCTGGAGATTAGTAACAAAAAGACAAAACTAATGATTATAGCAAAGGGTCATAAAATTAGGATGGTCGTACTAATCATAGGATGTCTCGGTGGAATGAGAGCTAACTATGTAGATGAACTCAAGATTATCCCGGTCTGTAGACCACTGGCCGAGGTATTGGCGCACAGAATGCAGAAAGCAGTGTTGCTCGGGTCACTCCATATCATCAGGTCCCACGAACTCTAGAAGCCACTTGCAGCTCATCTCTTTTGTTAAGGGACGCTACGAGGGCAGGATGAAGAACACCTCCATTGAATGTGTGAGGGGTTTTTAGTGAGTAGCCAAACAAGATCTTGGATTCTCACACTACCGAGAGTGCGGCCCCTCTCGGCGCCCATAAAGGGTTTTCCCCTCACACGGACGTGAAGAAAAAAGAAAAAAAAAATAGCAAAGGCAACATTTCTAACTGTCAGCTTGTTATCAAAGACGGATAGAACGAGTGAGCAGTATTACTTATCTCGGAACTCTGGTGAACGAGCGATGGGATCATTCGCAGGAAATACGAAGCAGAATTCAAAGGCCAGAGCTGCATTCAGCAAGATGAGACTCAGCACAAAAGATCTTTAGGTCAAGGTGTTTGCGAAGCTTAGCTAAGTGTAAACGCCCCTCCCCAAATCAAATCAAGATAAGACGTAACAGTACGTCTTCTCTGTTCTGTTTCACGGGGTGGAAGCATGGATGCTCACTGAGGCCACAACAAAGAAATTGGAAGCATTCGAGTTATGGTTATACCGTAGGATATTGAAAATACTATGGACGGACCACATAACAAATGACGAAGTTCTCAGCCGAATGAATAGTTGGGACACGCAATGAAAAATGAAAACAGTATTGTGTTTTACCTTTTACCGAAATGTTGCGTAAACCAAGTATAATTTGGAATCATTTTGAGATAAAAGAAGACTCCAGTAGTATTGGAATATGTGAATATAACAAACAAAATGTTTCCAGCAAATCGTCTTCAGGGGACTTGAAATCTCATTTGAACAGAGATCACACGCATCTGCATTTTTGGCCACCAAACAAAATAGTGCAGGAAACAGTGCCCAAAAACAAACAAGACCAGCTGAGCAGATTCCATTACCTGGAACATCGAGGGATACAAGCAATGTGATTGTTTCAAGTGATTCCTAAGGGAATATAGTAATCGTGCCACCTGCAAAAAGACCGAAAATGTTGTCAAAAACAATCCTGGTTATACACTACCTAAAGAAAGAGTATTTCATCTTCAATGATTCCGGCGTTGTACGAAGAGACTCTGAGTGCAGGAAACAGTGCTCAAAAACAAAAAAGACCAGCGGAGAAGAATCCATTACCAGGAACATCGAAGGATTCAAGCAATGTGATTGTTTCAAGTGATTCCAAAGAGAATATAGTGATCGTGCCACCTGCAAAAAGACCGAAAACCATTTCAAATTATCTAGATAATGAAGAAAAAATGACCCCAGAAGAGCGAAGAGGTGTTGATCGCGATTTGCTGGAATTATTCATCGCCGATTATCAACCATTCCGAATCGTAGAAGATGAAGGAATCGAAAATATTGTCAAAAACAATCCTGGTTATACACTACCTAAAGAAAGAGTATTTCATCTTCAATGATTCCGGCGTTGTACGAAGAGACTCTGAGTGCAGGAAACAGTGCTCAAAAACAAAAAAGACCAGCGGAGAAGAATCCATTACCAGGAACATCGAAGGATTCAAGCAATGTGATTGTTTCAAGTGATTCCAAAGAGAATATAGTGATCGTGCCACCTGCAAAAAGACCGAAAACCATTTCAAATTATCTAGATAATGAAAAAAAAATGACCCCAGAAGAGCGAAGACGTGTTGATCGCGATTTGCTGGAATTATTCATCGCCGATTATCAACCATTCCGAATCGTAGAAGATGAAGGAATCGAAAATGTTGTCAAAAACAATCCTGGTTATACACTACCTAAAGAAAGAGTATTTCATCTTCAATGATTCCGGCGTTGTACGAAGAGACTCTGAGTGCAGGAAACAGTGCTCAAAAACAAACAAGACCAGCGGAGAAGAATCCATTACCAGGAACATCGAAGGATTCAAGCAATGTGATTGTTTCAAGTGATTCCAAAGAGAATATAGTGATCGTGCCACCTGCAAAAAGACCGAAAACCATTTCAAATTATCTAGATAATGAAAAAAAAATGACCCCAGAAGAGCGAAGAGGTGTTGATCGCGATTTGCTGGAATTATTCATCGCCGATTATCAACCATTCCGAATCGTAGAAGATGAAGGAATCGAAAATATTGTCAAAAACAATCCTGGTTATACACTACCTAAAGAAAGAGTATTTCATCTTCAATGATTCCGGCGTTGTACGAAGAGACTCTGAGTGCAGGAAACAGTGCTCAAAAACAAACAAGACCAGCGGAGAAGAATCCATTACCAGGAACATCGAAGGATTCAAGCAATGTGATTGTTTCAAGTGATTCCAAAAAGAAAATATAGAGATCGTGCCACCTGCAAAAAGACCGAAAACCATTTCAAATTATCTAGATAATGAAAAAAAAATGACCCCAGAAGAGCGAAGACGTGTTGATCGCGATTTGCTGGAATCGTTCATTGCCGATTATCAACCATTCCGAATCGTAGAAGATGAAGGAATCGAAAATGTTGTCAAAAACAATCCTGGTTATACACTACCTAAAGAAAGAGTATTTCATCTTCAATGATTCCGGCGTTGTACGAAGAGACTCTGAGTGCAGGAAACAGTGCTCAAAAACAAACAAGACCAGCGGAGAAGAATCCATTACCAGGAACATCGAAGGATTCAAGCAATGTGATTGTTTCAAGTGATTCCAAAAAGAAAATGTAGAGATCGTGCCACCTGCAAAAAGACCGAAAACCATTTCAAATTATCTATATAATTAAAAAATGACCCCAGAAGACGAAGACGTGTTAATCGCGATCTGCTGGAATTATTCATCGCCGATTATCAACCATTCCGAATCGTAGAAGATGAAGGAATCGAAAATGTTGTCAAAAACAATCCTGGTTATACACTACCTAAAGAAAGAGTATTTCAATTTCATCTTCAATGATTCCGGCGTTGTACGAAGAGACTCTGAGTGCAGGAAACAGTGCTCAAAAACAAACAAGACCAGCGGAGAAGAATCCATTACCAGGAACATCGAAGGATTCAAGCAATGTGATTGTTTCAAGTGATTCCAAAGAGAATATAGTGATCGTGCCACCTGCAAAAAGACCGAAAACCATTTCAAATTATCTAGATAATGAAAAAAAAATGACCCCAGAAGAGCGAAGACGTGTTGATCGCGATTTGCTGGAATTATTCATCGCCGATTATCAACCATTCCGAATCGTAGAAGATGAAGGAATCGAAAATGTTGTCAAAAACAATCCTGGTTATACACTACCTAAAGAAAGAGTATTTCATCTTCAATGATTCCGGCGTTGTACGAAGAGACTCTGAGTGCAGGAAACAGTGCTCAAAAACAAACAAGACCAGCGGAGAAGAATCCATTACCAGGAACATCGAAGGATTCAAGCAATGTGATTGTTTCAAGTGATTCCAAAGAGAATATAGTGATCGTGCCACCTGCAAAAAGACCGAAAACCATTTCAAATTATCTAGATAATGAAAAAAAAATGACCCCAGAAGAGCGAAGAGGTGTTGATCGCGATTTGCTGGAATTATTCATCGCCGATTATCAACCATTCCGAATCGTAGAAGATGAAGGAATCGAAAATATTGTCAAAAACAATCCTGGTTATACACTACCTAAAGAAAGAGTATTTCATCTTCAATGATTCCGGCGTTGTACGAAGAGACTCTGAGTGCAGGAAACAGTGCTCAAAAACAAACAAGACCAGCGGAGAAGAATCCATTACCAGGAACATCGAAGGATTCAAGCAATGTGATTGTTTCAAGTGATTCCAAAAAGAAAATGTAGAGATCGTGCCACCTGCAAAAAGACCGAAAACCATTTCAAATTATCTATATAATTAAAAAATGACCCCAGAAGACGAAGACGTGTTAATCGCGATCTGCTGGAATTATTCATCGCCGATTATCAACCATTCCGAATCGTAGAAGATGAAGGAATCGAAAATGTTGTCAAAAACAATCCTGGTTATACACTACCTAAAGAAAGAGTTTTTGATCTTCAATGATTCCGGCGTTGTACGAAGAGACTCTGAGTGCAGGAAACAGTGCTCAAAAACAAACAAGACCAGCGGAGAAGAATCCATTACCAGGAACATCGAAGGATTCAAGCAATGTGATTGTTTCAAGTGATTCCAAAAAGAAAATGTAGAGATCGTGCCACCTGCAAAAAGACCGAAAACCATTTCAAATTATCTATATAATTAAAAAATGACCCCAGAAGACGAAGACGTGTTAATCGCGATCTGCTGGAATTATTCATCGCCGATTATCAACCATTCCGAATCGTAGAAGATGAAGGAATCGAAAATGTTGTCAAAAACAATCCTGGTTATACACTACCTAAAGAAAGAGTATTTCAATTTCATCTTCAATGATTCCGGCGTTGTACGAAGAGACTCTGAGTGCAGGAAACAGTGCTCAAAAACAAACAAGACCAGCGGAGAAGAATCCATTACCAGGAACATCGAAGGATTCAAGCAATGTGATTGTTTCAAGTGATTCCAAAGAGAATATAGTGATCGTGCCACCTGCAAAAAGACCGAAAACCATTTCAAATTATCTATATAATGAAAAAATGACCCCAGAAGAGCGAAGACGTGTTAATCGCGATCTGCTGGAATTATTCATTGCCGATTATCAACCATTCCGAATCGTAGAAGATGAAGGAATCGAAAATGTTGTCAAAAACAATCCTGGTTATACACTACCTAAAGAAAGAGTATTTCAATTTCATCTTCAATGATTCCGGCGTTGTACGAAGAGACTCTGAGTGCAGGAAACAGTGCTCAAAAACAAACAAGACCAGCGGAGAAGAATCCATTACCAGGAACATCGAAGGATTCAAGCAATGTGATTGTTTCAAGTGATTCCAAAGAGAATATAGTGATCGTGCCACCTGCAAAAAGACCGAAAACCATTTCAAATTATCTATATAATGAAAAAATGACCCCAGAAGAGCGAAGACGTGTCAATCGCGATCTGCTGGAATTATTCATTGCCGATTATCAACCATTCCGAATCGTAGAAGATGAAGGAATCGAAAATGTTGTCAAAAACAATCCTGGTTATACACTACCTACAGAAAGAGTATTTCATCTTCAATGATTCCGGCGTTTTACGAAGAGACTGTGAGTGATGTGAAATGGGCGTTTCCAGTGATTTTCAGAAAAAATCATTTCGGTAATATTTGACTCTCAGAATCTCGTATCAATTTTTCTTTTTTTTTTCTGTTGTCTATTTTTCGAGGAAAAAATTATTGAAAATACCAAAACGAACGTCAAATTCAAACGAGTATAAATGGCGGCAATCATAATTTGATTGGTTGGAACAGTACAGCGTTGTCAGGTCGCCATCCTCCAAACTATCCGTTCTTCTCTATCACGGAAGATTCAACCTTATCATGGTTCTAATTCTGTGATCACAGTTCATTTAAGCGGCTGATGGTGATACCCATCGAATTTATCAAGAAGCCATGTATGCTTCATAAGTTTCTGTTGTTTTATTTCTCCTATTTCAGACGACAAAATAGAGTTAGCGGCAACTACGCCTTCTTGATAGCTGCCATCACAAATTAGATTGGTCAAGGATGTGTACGTCATCACGGCAGTGTCCAATGAGGTTCCGAGGATAGCTACGTCATAATGGCGCTAATTCGAATTTCAATATTTCATCAATGATAATAATAGAAAAAATGCGCAAAGTTGAAAGTGGAAATTTGGTTAGGATTATGTTTTGGACTACTCTTAATATATTTATGTAAAAAAAATGGATTTTTTAATGTACTGGAAACGCCCATTGCGAGTATCTCAAGAAGTAAATTCCGTGTGTTAAACTACGGACTGTTGGGCATTGTCCCAAACGGAAAATTATATAGGTGGTAAAATACACTGAATTGATGAAAATTTTGAGTCAAAACAAATACTCCTGGAGTGCAAGTCTCTCCCACAAAGTCATACCAGAGTAAATTTGGCAAAGGTACTAAAAAGAGTCACGGACGATTTCAACGTAACTGAAACAGTAAATTTGCCCGTCTCAAATAAGGCGAGGAATATAGTTAAGACAAGCGAAGCTGAATTGGGGTGGAAGCATTTTGGTTGCTTTCCTCATTCTGTAAATTTAATTGCCACAGCTGCTCTCAAGCCTTCAGAACCGCTGAGAGTCAATGTCAGAAAGATAACCGCTCATTTTAAGAGAAGCACCACTGCCACTGACATGCTCCTGAAATTGACAATTGACGAACATGTCACAATGTGGTGAACCGAAGAAGCTCATACAAGAAGGGCCGCCGAGGTGGAATTCTACAATTTTCATGTTTCGCCGATTCATTTTATTGAAGGAAGCCGTCAAACATTGTATGGCACTCATCGAAAGAAAATGGCCCATCCTCAGCTTTGAAGATTGGACCATAATGGGGGATTTATGTAAGGTGTTACAGCCCTTCGAAGAAGTCACGTCGTCCATTACCGGTGAGCAATACTTTACAGGCAGCTTAGTAATAGTCATGTCTAACTGCCTCAAGGATATATGCGAAGATTCCCTGAATAAAAATGAATACAGCGCAATGAATGACACTGTATTGGGGATTGTGCGTGACCTAAAAGCTGCACTGAGGGACAGATTTCGAGGTATTGAATTCAGCAGAACCTTCGGCATGTGCATCTTATTAGAACCGCGATTCGAACTCGTGTGTTTTAAGAATGACACTGCAGTGACAGAATTGAAAAAACACGTGCACTCTTCAATAATAGGTTTGATCGAAAACAATAAATTGATGGAGGCATGCAGTGTTGCGACTTTGTCGTTATAAGGGACGACCCTTTTCCATGTCTTAGCGACAAGAAAAATTTTTAACGACAGAAATAATTAAACAGCTTTCGGGGTAAAATCAGAACCGGTTTAGGTACGGTAAGGTCGTCTCTAGGATCCATTCAGTTCGCTATTATCATTAGATTATTTGTGGTTCGCTATTTCGTAACTTTTAAAAGCTCCCTATTTTATCATTCGCTATTTCGTAAGCTAACTTACCTAACCTCTAAAAAGCTCTCGTCTTGTGGTCTTGTTTTGTTAGTTTTTAGTTCAGTTTCAGTAGACAGTAACAGTTAGTTGTTTGCCGATTCATTTTAAGCAGTTAGTAGGTATTATATGTCTATGATTTTAAGTGATTAAAAAGTTATCAGATTTGTTTTATTGTGCTTCGAACAATGGATTCGAAAAGAAACAATACCTTCAGAAATATCAGGAGGTGTGGAAAGCTGATCCTGGGATGGCTGAAACCAGCGATTGGCGATTCTACTAAGGCAAGATGTATACAGGGTCTTTCACGAGGAACCTCACCCATATTTATACGGGAAACTACTGAACGTATTTTCATGAAATTCAGCACTTATAAGTATTTCACGATGCTAATGAAATCTAAAATATTTTCAAGGCATGAGCACCTCCGGTTTTTCCGAAAATGACGTCAACTTCCATTTTTCAAATTAGAACACCATTTTTTTATTGCAGAAATAGATTCCTTAAAAAATTTCAAGTTATTCTGATGTAACATTTTTCAGTTTTGGTTGAAAAATTCTCTCTGAGCGGGAAAATTCGAAAAAAAAATCGAAAATAGAGCTCCGATGAAACAAGAATAACTTCGAGGTTTTTAGATGGAAAATTTTCATTTTTGGAATGTTCAAGATGTAAGATTGATGTATCCACTTTGAAAATCGAAATCGCGATTCATGGTACAGGGGGTGAAAAAATCGCTTTCAAAGTTAGGGATGACAAAATCGTGAAAAATCAATTTTTTCAAATTAGAACCCCATTTTTGTATGGCAGATATTGAATCTACGTTAAAAAATAATGTGAGTGTATGCATCACACCCTTGCCCTAAAATGGATATTTTCTGAGTTATTCACAAAAAACTGTTTTTCGTCTTGAATTTTCAGCTATTTCTTTTCCCTTCACGCCAAACGCCAAAAAGATGAAATTTTCAGGAACTGTTATTTGAACCATGCTGTAGATTTTTCACCCCCTCTTGAAACCGACTTCAAGTTACTATTAGGAGAACCATGACAAACTCTCGCAGTTATAACTAGAGAAGATGCTCAAAGTTTTGACCGTTAATTTCTAGACATTTATTTATACGTCTCAGGAATGCTTCGTGCGTTGCTCTTCTTATTTCATCGGGAGGAAGAGATCTGCAAAAGTGTTCAAAAACCAAATTGAGTTTCAAAACTATGAATCTTAAAATCTAAACAAACCTGAACGCATTTCAGCATCACACCCTTGCCCTGAAATGGATATTTTCTGAGTTAATATCCACTTTAGGGCAAGGGTGTGATGCATACACTCACATTATTTTTTAACGTAGATTCAATATCTGCCATAAAAAATGGGGTTCTAATTTGAAAAAATTGATTTTTCACGATTTTGTCATCCCTAAATTTGAAAGCGATTTTTTCACCCCCTGTATCATGAATCGCGATTTCGATTTTTAAAGTGGATACATCAATCTTACATCTTGAAAAATCCCAAAAATGAAAATTTTCCATCCAAAAACCTCGAAGTTATTCTTGTTTCAGCGGAGCTCTATTTTCGATTTTTTTTCGAATTTTCCCGCTCAGAGAGAATTTTCCAACCAAAACTGAAAAATGTTACATCAAAATAACTTGAAATTTTCTAAGGAATCTATTTCTGCAATAAAAAAATGGTGTTCTAATTTGAAAAACGGAAGTTGGCGTCATTTCCGGAAAAACCGGAGGTGCTCATGCCTTGAAAATATTTTAGATTTCATCAGCATCGTGAAATACTTTATAAGTGCTGAATTTCATGAAAATACGTTCAGTAGTTTCCCGTATAAATATGGGTGAGGTTCCTCGTGGAAGACCCTGTATTATGTGCAACGGAGTTTCATGCTAAATTGAGTGATATCAGAAAACATGAAGAAACTAATAAACATAACCAGGAAGTGAATTAAAAAAAACGAAGACCACATTACCAGTGAAAATAGTTCCAAAAACTACAGTTAGGATATCAAGCAGAGCAGAAGGTGGCTGAACATTGTACTATTTTAGCTGCAGATCATTCAAATACTTTGTTGTACTTTGTGTAAAACCGTGTTTTCCAGTGATGAGGGGGCTAAAAACATGCAATTGCATCGTACGATATGTACTAACATTATAACCGAAGTTTTAGCTCCATATTCCACAAATTCTTTGATAGGAGATATAGGTAACCAGAAATATAGTGTGCTTATAGATGAATTTACGAATGTATCGGTATCAAGGACACTAGGAATCGTTATATGGTATTACAGTGTCAAAAACCAAAACATTAGGTCAACATTTCTCAAGCTAGCTTCATTAGAAACTTCAGATGCAAAAAATCTAGTAATTGTCCTTGTGAATTCTTCGGAAGATCTCAAAATCCCAATCACCATTATGGTTGGAATCGGCACAGACAATGCCTCCGTGATGGTCGGCGTAAATAATTGTGTTTTTGAATTACTCAAGAGAAAACATGGTTTGAAAAATTTGGTGTTAATTCTAGTTTCTTGTACAGGAAACTCACAATTGGTTTTCAATTTCTCCAAAAAGGCAAGAAGAATATGAAAAGATTTACGAGACCATAAATTGTGGAAAAGGACCACTCAACATTTTGAAAGTATGTGCAACCTGTTGGCTTTCAATTGAACCTGCTGTTCGCAGGATTCTGGAGCAATGGGAGGAACTGAACCTGCATTTTTCACTCTCAATGAACCAAGATAATTGCTACACAGCTGATCTTTTGTACAGAATGTACTGTGATGACTCAAACGAGCTTTATATGATTCACCTCGACCATACCTTGGAAGACGTACAAATAGCACTAAGAGCATTCGAAGGTGAAGACAATGACCCCCACAAAATTACTGGATACTTTAGTTGATTTGTTGACAACGCCAGTGCCGAACGAATGCATGTACGCAAACCCCCACCTTGATTATATGTTTTTCTCCGATCGTGGGAAAAGTGACACTATTTTGACCTGTTTTCTATGCGCAAAGCTCAAAATTCCAGAACAGTGGGCAGTTGCTAAGCAATTAGAAAATAACAGTGCGTTAATAATTACCGCACTGCTGTTGCATGCGGTTATGTTACAAATGGATTATTACAATAAAATGAAACAAAGTATTGTTTTAATTTTGATGTTGATAAATTTGGTATAAAAGAAATGAAAGAAACATCTAATTTATAACGATATTCTTGAACACAAATTAATTGTTTTTAATATTTACATTTATTGTACAGTTTGTACAATTTGTAAATTGTACTGGAGGGCAACGAGAATTTATAGACGTTGAAGCTGCATGGCTAGTTGTTTGGTTTATCTCGTTTCGATCATTTTCATTTGAAGTCGAGGCAGGGGTGTTGAATATTTTATTAGCCACTTCTACTTTATTATTAAGTGATTCGTCAACATATTCTTCCGCCACATGGGAAGATTTCCATCCATCCTGCTGATCTTCGGAAACAATGTCCTGTATATTCTGTCGGATTTGGCAACTGTAAATAACTTGCAACAATTTGCGGCATTTTTCCAAATTGATTTATTCCAATGACGGTCTTCCATCCTTTTCCCTTGTTGAATTTAAAAAAAAAATCTAGGATATTCAAAATCATTAGGCCTGAATGATACGTACTGTTATGGTTCAAAATATCTTTCACAAAATTCAAAGTTAATTTCGATTTAATGAGGCCAAATTAAAGTTGAAAATGAAAGATTTTTAGATATAAATTCGTTTTGAAGTTTTAAAGTTTGTACATAGAAATAGATTCTGTGATAGTTCGAATAAGCTTAGGGAATCAAGGATGTAGAAGTTTTTTGAAGTATGGAAACCGAGGAGACGAAAAATTGGAATTAGAGAAGAAACATCAAGAAGAAAAGTCAAGAAGTTAAATTGAGAAATCAGAAAGAAAAGCCAAGAAGTTAAATTGAGAAATCAGAAAGAAAAGCCAAGAAGTAAAATTGAGAAATCAGAAAGAAAAGCCAAGAAGTAAATTTGAGAAATCAGAAAGAGGAGCCAGGAAGATGAATGGAAAAATGGGAAGGAAAACTCAGAAGAGAAGTTGGGGAAAATAAAGGAAGTCAAGAAGGAAATTGGAAAGAAATAATATAAACCAAAAATATAGTGAAAGGACAATTATCATAGAAATAAGTGAGTTAAATTTTAATTGAGGGATAGAATAAGTGTTTATATTTTTGTATTACATAAGTTATTTTGAAATAGATATTTATGTTAATTTATATCTAAATTTATCAATTTTGATTTGGACCCTCAATTGGGATAGAGAATTACCGGGAAAAAAGCAAAATTTAAATTTTTAATTGATTTGTTAGATTCAAAATTCAATTTATTCGGAATATAAAGTTATAATAAAAGAGAATCATAACAGTACTTTCTATGAACATTTAAATGGGTTTCGGTGATAAACGATCTAGGTCTGTTTGTTTTTGTTTCTGGTATTTTTACCAGTATTTTTGAACCGAAATTAAATCCTGAACTTTTATTCGGACAAGCTCATCTAGTCGACAGGCTCCTGCTATTTGGCTATTCCAAATATTAGAGCCACCTAAAAATTAATCGAACATTGTATATTTCGTATTTTATTTTATTCAAGTAATACTATTTTATCTACTTACTTTCGTCGATAAAAATATGTCATCTGAGGCCTCTAAAATGAATTTCTGAACTTGTTCCTGGGTTGAAATTTTAGATTATTTCGGTTTGTATCCTGTAGCTTGACGTTTTCTAACAAAGCTGGGTAATCCCGTTGTTTAATCAAGTGAGATTTGGAGGCTGATTTGCGCATGCGCGAACAGTGTCATAAGCGGATTTTGTTGCCAGATTGTGCAAATCCGTTTCTTTATACTCTTCCAGTGTGAATTGTTATGTGATAGAAAAGGAATGAGAATCATCAACTTCGTTCAGGAATGGGGAGAGTAATTTTTATTGGCGATTCATTGGAAGGTACTGCTACCTAGAAATATCTTTTTGATGAAATTTGTCTTAATGAACGAACTGCATTTGAAAAAAAAATATGAGTAGGTATTAATAAATATTGGCCCAGTTGTCGAACTGTTAGCTTTTTTGTGTGTAAATGAATCTATTTAAGTCTTAATTTTAAAATTAGTGGTTTTAAATTTTTTTCACTTCTTAAGGCCTCTTGCAACGACTGAGAATTCCCGCGAGAATTTTCTGTCAAATTCACTGACCGAAAATTCTCTGTCGTTGCATACTAATTTCGGTAGAATTCTTTGTGGAATTCCTGTTATTTCAAAATTGTTCTAAAAGACCGAGAATATGACAGTGAATATGCGCAAGGAACCACTTTGAGTTCAGATCACTTTGTGTCTAACTTTTTTTACTCATTCTGAAAAAATCACTATCTTCCATATCGACCATTTCTAATACACCTAAACCATGTGATACTCTTCTTGAAAACCACTGCCTACACGGATTTCTCTTTTTTTGGGTTTTTCACTTTTTTTAATTTTAAAGCTGTAGCAGCCATGAGGACAGCAATATTGATTCCCGCTGCCATTGTTGATAATGAATCAGTGTAATCCATTGTTTGAGCGCTAATAATTAGGGTAAGAATAAATATCCAATCCAAAATCGGTGACAAAGCGCAAACGCGTACTGAGAATTTCATGCTAAATTCTCTACCGTTGCATACACCCCAAAAAATTTTCTGCAGAGAATTTACTGCCAAATTCTTGGTATAATTCTCAAGAGAATTCTCGCGAGAATTCTCTGTCGTTGCGAGAGGCCTTTAGACAATCTATTTTTTTGCCATTTGTTCTTTGAAATACACTTCGGCGTGAAATAAAATGCAAAGCCGCAAAGGAAAAATACATTCAATTCAATTGCACATCTCATCATATCTATTGTCAGTTGTCACGTAATAAAGATATTAAGGAAATTCTGATTTAATCAATTGGAATTGTTTTGGAAGAGTTGTCTGATTGAACCATATTTTTATTGGAAAGAAATGCTATGAAGAAGAGAACTATGTCCTATTCTTCAAATACCGGAATAATTTGCTCGATCTGGCAACGTTGCGGTGAATTTGACGGACCGCTTACCGCGGCCCAGATCTCACTTGATTAAACAACAGGATTACCCAAAGCTGATCGAAGCATGGAATAATGTGCCCACAACGTCGAAGATTTCATTGTTTTAGCCAATTCAGCAACTTACGCCATCAGTAAATTCTCAGAAAAGGATACTGTTCAAAATTCATATCTTTTATTTTATTATACCACAAAGTTTTCTACTGGAATGGGCTTTCCCGGTCGGTTGCAAAGAAGAACAGGTCTATGACTCTACCCACTTCTTCTGTGGTTCACCGAAAAACCCGGAATCTTTCCTCTTTCTACCTGCTCAAGTGCTCAGTGCTAATTCACCCACTGCCCCCGTCGCAACCTAGATACGAAGTTCGCATATACTCTAGTTTTCTTCCCAAGTCGGACCTCTTTACATTCGTACCTAAAAGTGTACAAGTGAGATAAGGACTCTACGCGGTACAACACCTACGAAAGCAGACAGAAGCAGATACGTAACTTTAAATCTGAACAACCGTGAGTACCATTTTCTACAGTGTTCACTTTGTGGTATTTATTTCTATTTCATACATCCATTTTATTTCTTTAATTCTCGTGGTGATAAGATTGGTACAAGCAGTCCATTCTTCTCTCCAAGAGAGCTCCCGTATTTTATCCAGATACACTGTTGTTTTTTCTGCAAAAATCCATGAAGCGTTGGTACGCAAGATCATACATCTCTATGGATTTTGCCGGAAGTAAATTAAGTGAAGCCGCGTTCGCTGCTTCTACAAGTTCAGGAGGCGTGCAAGGTAACAAATAATCACCATCAGTGTCCATGTTTACTACTGCTTTTTTAATTCCTTACAAAATACAACGAATCCAACAAAACCGGCTTGAAAATTATTTTACTTCTGTCATAACAAAGTAATTTCCATAGTTACCACTTCTATATTTCAATATGAACATAGAGAAACCTATTCAAACTTACTTGAATCTTGAATGAAATATTTTTTAATAAATTTTTCAAATGTAAATCGACGATCGGAGAAAAAATAGTATGTATAATTCGTGGGAAAAGCATATTCCCAAACTCCTGTGTACGCTCCTCGTCTGGTAATTATCACAGTCGTTCGGGAATATTATGCTTTTCCCACTAATTATACAATATACTATTGGGGAAAAAATGTCTGAATCAAATTTGTCTAAAGAAAATAAAAATTTCTTGAAAAGCGATGAATTGATTTCAACCTAAATTCATAAGGGACATTCAACAAAGACTACCGAGTAACATCGCCATCCTCAGGAAAATGTCAATGCTGAATGTTGACGAAACATTGAATGCCAATAGAAATGATGCTTTAGCAGACGTAGCCAAAGAGTTTGGCTTCAGTAGCGACTTCATAAATGGTATGATGCAAGAATGGCAAAACATAAACTTTATAAAGTGGAATAACACCACTAACACTGTTCGTTTCTGGAGTGAGGTTTCGCAGTATAAAAATGCTGCCGGAAAGAATTCCTTTTCTTCGATTACTGAACTTGCAATTACTGTTTTTTCGTTACCACATTCTAATGCTGAAGTCGATAGAGTATTCTGTATTTAGCTCTATGAATATTATAAAAACCAAACAAAGAAATAGGATGTCGTTGAAAACTATGAATGCCTTGATCCTGTTGAAAGATCAATTGAAAAAACAAGGAAAAGATTGTGCATCTTTTGAAATACCAACAGAAGTGCTACAACTAATCGGAACAAACAAAGGTTACCCTTAGACAACGAGAAGCGTAGAACAACATGAACTTCAACGTCTTCAACCCTCAGCTTCAACTGCAACTGTGTCAGATGAGACCACAGAATTATTCGATTTATTAAGCGATAACGATGAATAGCTCCAATATGCCGTCATATATTTCTGGTATTTTTAGGATTTCTTCTTTGTGTGATAATTATTCTGATTGTTGTATTCGATGTTATACTTATTTGATTACTGGTTACTGTTTGTTTGCTCAATTATAATTTCGTATGTATAATCACAATTTTTTTATTGATTTCTTTTCACTCCCTGCTCCCGGCCGCAATGTCCTCTTTTTCAAACCGCTATAGGCCATACACTTGTGACTCTCACAGAGTCACAGACCAATATTCCAGATCTGCCCCTGGAAGAATCAGTTAGCGACTTTTGTGGTCGAATCTAGGAACACGCAATTTTTGGAGTTGGTACCACTGGAGGCATGTGCTGCAACTGAAGATGACAGCGAACAGCCGAAAAAATCTACTCTGAGCGCTCGGGGAAAATTTGATGAGATTTTGAGGAAGACGAGGCCACTTGGAAATGCACATGCAAGGGCAATTAGGGCGTTGCAAATTATCTCGCAGACGAGATGTTGCCTCGTATGAATTTTGAGGGAAAGTGGAATAATCACAGTGGTGGCGGGATCACAAAATTATTTACCCCCATTTATCGAGACTGTATCGGTTGAAATGTAATATACAGGATGGGGCAGAAGAACCTATCCGATTTCAAATCCCTTTTTCTCAGAAGAGAGAGCAGGTAGAGTAGTGGGGTAAAAACCGTTAGAAAGCTGGTTTTATGCCATTTGTCAGTAGTCAACATGCCTTGGTCTGGTGAACATCGTGCTTTTGTTATTGAGCGGTTTATCGAATGCGGCGGTTCGATAATTGCTACACAACGTGCTTTTCGAATTCATTTCGGACTCGGGCGTCATGATCCTGTTCCACATCACGCTACGATTAAAGTGTGGGTGTCAAATTTTAGACAGACGAGTTCAGCATTGAAAAAGAAGTCGCCTGGACGTCCCAGGACAGCAACAGGACCTGAAAACGTGGCCAATGTGAGAGCCGCGATTGAACGTTCCCCGCGTCGTTCGGCGCGAAAACATTCGCTCGCTTTGGGGATTCCCAACCGCAGTATTCGGCGAATTTTGCACCGGGACCTCAAAATGCATCCCCTTCAAAATGGTTGTTGCACAGAAATTAAGTGAAAGGGATTTTGAAACCCGTACGAACCTGTGTCGCGATCTCCGAGAACTGCCAAACGACGATGTTGTGCTCTTCACGGACGAAGCCCATTTTCACCTTGAGTGATGTGCTTTTCAAAACTTAAATTTAAAAATGGCATAAAATTTGCGATATGTTAATAAAAAAAATTTTTTGACAAGCTGAGTGGTTTTAATTTTATAACGTTTTGAAATCGGATAGGTTTTTCTGCCCCACCCTGTAGTAGCAACAGTTCCGTGCGAATGACTTTTTTCGAAGACAGGACTTATAGTGAATGAAAAAAGATGTCTTTTGAAGCCGGAGGGAGCCCCAGTCCATAATCCGCATCGAACAGTACATTTTTCTATATGCATTGGTAGATATTGCAATGCTTCCGGCGGATCTTAACTCCAAAATCGACAATTCTGCTTATTCAAGTATGCATTGAGCCAATGAGCTTCGTCGATGAACACAATTTTTAAATAAAGAAGTGGAGCTTCCGCCAACTTTTCAAGAGCCCATTCATCAAAAATTCTGCGTTGTGGTAGGTCGTACAGCTTCAATTCGTGCACCAGCTGTATTTTGACAGGCTTCACACCTAAATCCTTCCGCATAATTTTTCAGGTTGTTGGGTAACAGAGGCTCAATTGCTGCGAACGGCGTCGAATCGATAATTGATGGTCATCACTAACACTGGCCGATACGGCTGCGATATTCTCTTCAGTTCGCACTATACGTTAGCGTGTTGGTATCAATGTATAACAATGTAAAATCGGTGCGAAATTTAGCCACAATAGCCCGAATAGCCTATTCAGTGGGTCGATTAAACTGACCATAAAATGGAAGAAGCGTGCGATGAACTTTCCTCACAGAGCACGCATTTTGAAAAATGAAATTCAATGATTTGCAAGCGTTGTTCGTTTTCAAGACGAGCCATGGTTAAATTATAGACCAAACTGAGGATGTTTGACAGTGCTACAAAACACGAAACGAGCGTGAGCTGTCGAAATCAGTGTTGCGAGAACAATAGTTAAATAGTTATTTGTTATTTCCCACAGAATTGATTGTAGTTTCCACATCTACCAGCCGAAAACAAAACTGATCTGAACACATAAGCTTGTCCTCGTAAAAACACCATTCGCAAAACCCAGAAAGAATCATGTATTTCATCGGGGTTCACAGATTTTTGTTCGATATCAACATGCGATTTATTCGAATTACCCAATGATTAAATTGCCTTCCACATATGTTTATGTCCCAATTTGTCTCAATTGATGGTAGTCGATCTAACACATCAGGTGTTCCCCAGGGTTCGCATCTGGGTCCGCTTCTCTTTATCATTTGTTTGAACGACATTGGAATGTGTTTCAAAAATTGTTTCTTTCTGCTTTATGCTGACGATCTTAAGTTTTTCAGAGCGGTCAGTAGCTTGGAGGATTGTGGTCTGATTCGGGAAGACCTCGATAGATTGAAAGATTACTATATAGAAAACAGCCTGTTCCTCAATTTTCGTAAGTGCCAGAAAATAACTTTCAGTAGAAATGTTCATCTGATTCATTGTCAATATGGTGTGGATGGACGCCCTATTATTGAGGTGGATGGTGTTTCCGACCTTGGAGTTTTTTTTTGATAGTAAGCTCATGTTTGATCAGCATATTGATCGATCAATTAGAGATGTCAATAGGCTGCTTGGGTGGGTCCTCCGCCATAGCAAGTCCTTCCAAAATAATAAAACGTACTTGGCATTGGATTTTTCATTTGTTTATAGCCGTTTAAATTTTGCGTCAATAATCTGGAGTCCACATTATAGCTGTTATATAACCAGAATTGAAAGGATACAAAATACATTTCTGAGGTTTTTGGCTTCTGAAAATAACATTGCTTATAACAATCATGAATATTCCCATACACGAGTGAAATTTGGTTTGTTGGAGTAGGAGAATCGTCGACGGATGACTGATGTTGTACTGCTGTTCAAATTACTCAACGGATTTTTAGATGCACCTAGTATTTTGGAGTCTATACCATTAAGGGTCGGTTTTATGAAAGAATTTCAATCCTCGGGATTGACTCAACCGGTGAATATAGCTCCGTTTGAGATTTGAACCGAGGATTGAAACGTTTGACGTTTCTAGAAGGCCGACAACTAACCTCACTCTATGTTAAAAACAAAACATTTTGTTTTGGCACATTGAAATTGCTTGGAATGAAAATATTATATGATATTATATATTGATAGAATGATATTAATCACAGTGTTCTGTAGGTTTGCTATGTAAAAAATAATTCATCTTTGGTGTTTGGAAAGATATTCCTAAATTCAAACTGAATTTTTGTGCCTTATCTTCGAGAGATAGAACTGGCAGGTTCCTGTGTGAATATAATATCGAAAATGACTCTTGTTATGATAATAATGAAATAACTGCAAGGCATTCGATAGATAGTAATGATAGTGTATAAGAAAGATACCAATCGAATGATTTCACATTTCCTTTCGATCACTTCGAAAATGGCACGAATAAGAAATTTTGGTCAATTAAAAAAACTCTTTTATCGGGTGAATGAAATTAGGTACTCTGAATAAGCTGAATCTATTGTTAACATATTCGAATATTTTTGTGGTATATACATAAATTAACATCAGAAAAAAGTCCGAAAGTTGTGAAATGTCAAGAAATTTTGACATTATCAAAAAGTATTCTATAGTATATTATATAGTGCTTATTTTATCATTGTATCAAAATGCCAAGCAATCAACAGGAATAGCAACCAACAAGGGAAAGGTTGTATTGACTGATCAAATTTCGGTGTATTAGAACCGTGTTGCTGGAGCTCACTCACCGTTCTAGAAGGATTTTTTGATTATTATTACCTAGTCCAGGTGTATGCTTATTTTAATGGTTTGTGAAAATGCTGAATGCTTCAGATGTGAAAAGGATTATTTTTCTTCAAATTTCAAAGTTGCTACGCTTATAAATTTGGTAATTGTCATCATAGAAGATTTTTAATATAGGTACTCTAAAGAAATGATTGATGACACTGATCCCATCTCGCAGATCAATGGATGATCAGTTATTCAATGAAGCTCACATATGAACTATGAATTGAATTCAAAGACTCTCTGGCCTGTAAAAAAAACATTTCCTATTCTTTTATTCGGGATCTGATTACATTTGAAAACAACTATTATTTTTGCGGAGTCCTGCATAATATTGCTGGACTGATTCTATTCATGACTCTCAACCTGAATAAAGCGAAAGTTAACCAAGAAATGACTACTATCTTTAAATTTAATGTGTATTTTATGTACTCAATCAAACAAGATCAAGAATGATTAGTTCCTATCCTAAATATAACTACATCAGAAAAAATTATTAATCGGTAAACAGACAATTTTCGAATTCCGGAAAAGTTTTTCACCTCAGGCGCCTGAGGTGAAAAACTTTTCCGGAATTCGAAAATTGTCTGTTTACCGATTAATAATTTTCTCTTATATACATTTCACAGACGCTAATTTCCAATTTATAACTACATCCTTGTACGACTAAATGTTAATGCAATTTCATTGGATGTTTTGTATTGTCCTAGCTTTTATTTGGTTACTTGGCATAAGAGTTTGAGATAAGACTTTTCAGAATATCAAAATAGTACAAACTTAGATGGCAATAGCTTCGAATGGAAAAAATTCGTACGAAGTCTGTCTTCATTTCATGAATTACATAATTTGTTTTGATGTAGGAAATCAGATTTCTCAAAATTCTCTGCCGTGACCGTCACCAAACACAGGAATATTCGTATTAGCTTTTTGTTTTTGTCTTTATAAGACTACGATTATTGACTTTATCCAAATATGGAGAAAAAAAACCTGCCAAATTACTTCGAGAAATAAGATTAAGGTTAGCCAACACAAAAAAAGCGATCTCAATCCGAGGTTGTTCAACCGAGGGTTGACTTCCAATCCTCGTTTGAGTAACCTCGGGTTGAACGTGCTCTTTATAAAACCGGCCCTTAAGGTTCCTGATATGAGAACAGCCAGTGGACAAAATGCTCCTATTTATGGAATGATTATTACATGCGATAATCACTGTTCCGATTTAGATCACTTCAGTATATCACTGGCCAAGTTGAAACGCTACCTTAGGAGTATTTTCTCATGAGTTGAATAT
Source organism: Adalia bipunctata (assembly GCA_910592335.1). Lineage (NCBI taxonomy): Eukaryota > Metazoa > Arthropoda > Insecta > Coleoptera > Coccinellidae > Adalia > Adalia bipunctata. The sequence goes on from OU342957.1 coordinate 18,731,116, forward strand.
TGGTATGTATCAGAGTGTATATTTTATTTCATATATTTGTTTGATCTGTTCAAATGTAATGATATATTTGTTTTAAAACTAGGTGAATACTGTATTCTGGGCTCGTCCTGTTGTATTCCATACCGAGTTATTAAATGAATAAATAAATAAATTTGTGTGCGTAGTAACATATCTACATATAAAAACCAAAGTTTTTGGTTACACCATTTATTACTCGAGATCGGATGGACTGTTTGTTATGAAACTTCATTTATGGATTCGTCTACATTAGAACTCTTCAAAAAATCCGATGAAAAATTTGCTTATGAAAGAAAATTCTTTTCCTTCACAAGATCGAACATTTTGGTGTCAGGGGAGGACTCCTTCGATGGACTGAATCTTTCCTTCGGGATCGCCAGTTTCAGGTGAGGGTGGCTGACGTTACTTCCCGAATTTTCGCAGTTGGTAGTGGCGTGCCTCAGGGATCTGTCCTCGACCCAATCCTATTCCTGGCCATCTTTTTTGGTTCGTCGTGCGTGAGGCGATCTCATAGTAACTTATCGCGCCCTCCATGGGCTTTTCGGTTGTGATATGTGTGGACTATTTGTGCGGGATCGTGCAGGATGCCGTGGTCATCATCTTAAGCTCTACCGTGAAAATTTCAAATGTACCATTCGATAGCATTTTTCCTCTTATCATGTATTCCACGCTTGGAACGCCCTGCCTAGTGAAGTTGTATGCGGGCGTCAATAAACTCTTTCAAAAATCGTTTTGATCATCACTTGAATATATCGTGATTTCCAATGTTTATTTATCTGTTTTTTTCTGCTATCCCTTTTTGATTGTATTATTTTGAACCCTCCGCCCAGTAGCAATTCATTTCTTTCTTTTTATACAGGGTGGGCCATCCAATACTTTCCACCCCGAATTCTGAGCTCTGGGATGGAATAACGAAAAAACGCTCGGACAGGTCAAATTTTGTTGAAAGGGGGACAAATAGGGGTGTTCAAATGAGTTTAACATTGGGATAGAAGTTTATGGATTGAACAGGGGAACTCTCGCACTTGTATTGATCATATTTTTGTCAAATGTAGTAGCCAAATGTGTAGTAATCTGAATCCAGTAGTTTTGAGACGAGACTTTACAGACCATGACCCAGTTCTGCTAAATATTAAGCTAGATACAATCAGCCAAAAATCAGTCGAGGAAAGATTTATAAGAAAAATTGATTATGGAGTATTGAAGAAATTCTTGATCGAAGCAAATTGGGGAGATGTTGTTGAACATAGGGATGTTAATGTAGCAGCTTGTAATTTTGTTACTAAACTTAAATTTTATATGGACTCAAGTACCAGTCAACGTAAATGTAGTAGTAAAGAGGTCAAATTGAAGCCATGGATAACAGCTGGACTGCTTACCTCCATAAGAAAAAGAGATTGGTTGAAAAAGCAGTGTACTATGAACCCAGATAATCCGAATAAAGTAGCTAAATATAGAGAATATAGAAGTAGTCTGTCTAAGTTGATTAAGAAATGTAAATATCAATACTTTAGAACGCAATTTGAACAAAATGCCCATAGTCCGAAACATGTGTGGAAGGTGATAAGGCAGGCTACTGATGACCAACAAAATAAATCAATTATAGAAAGTATAGTGGACGAAGATGGCACAGAAATAGATGAAGCAAATCAGATCGCAGACAAATTCAATACCAAATTTTGTAATGTTGGAAAAAGTCAAGCAGCAACATTGAGGAGGAAAAATACAAACTCTTCCCTGAGGAGCCGAAAATGTGGTCCACGGGATTCCTTCTTCTTCACACCAGTTTCTGAACAGGAACTAATAGGTCACATCCATACTCTAAAGAACAATGTCAGTAGTGGTGAAGACGGAATAACGACAGAAGTACTGAAATATAACCATGAAGTACTGTTAGAACCACTAATGCATATCATAAATAATATTTTTGATGCCGGGGTTTATCCCGACATCCTAAAGTCCGCTATTATAGTTCCTCTACATAAACAAGGAAATAGAAAACAGATGTCAAACTATAGGCCTATCTCCCTAATAAGTACACTCAGCAAGTTGATAGAAAAATGTATAAAACATAAGATCATGATGTACTTAGAGAAGCATACAATCCTATCAGGGAACCAATATGCATTCAAAAAAGGGACAGGTACTGATGATATACTGTGTAGCGTGACTGAACATATTATGACAGGCCTAAATGCTGGTGATAAGGTGATAGGGATATTTCTGGATTTGGCCAAAGCGTTTGACACTGTGGCGCACCCAATTCTCTTGAGGAGACTACATGATGTTGGAATTAGAGGGATGGCGAATAAACTGTTTGAGTCTTACCTGTCCGGCAGAACACATAGTGTCCGAATAGATGACACAAGGGTTCCTTGGGGTTCCTTGGCGAGCGGCGTGCCGCAAGGTACGGTGCTTGGTCCCTTTTTATTTATAATATATGTGAATGAGATGCTGTCACTGTTGGACGAAGGTGGAGTCTACTGTTTTGCAGATGATACGACAATTATAGTTAGAGATAAAACATGGCAGGAGGTTACACTGAGAGCAGAGAGAGCATTACACATTTTGAGGACATGGCTTGAACAGAGTTTGCTTTCTCTCAACATCGAAAAGACCCATTTTATGGCCTTTAGTCTAACAAAGAGATGTAGTCCAACCTTAAAACATCTGAGGATACATGATGGCGATTGTGATGTGACAAATTGCAAATGTACACGGACCATTGCTAGAAAGGATTCACTAAAATACTTGGGTATATTTATTGACGAAACCCTGACATGGAAGGCGCACATCAGTTATGTAACAAACAAGTGCAGAAAACTCATATATAAATTTCGAGAGTTAAGACACGTTTTGAGATGGGAAACACTGAAGAGGGTTTATTTGGCATTGGTTGAGTCAGTAATTGCATATGGGATAGTTGTGTGGGGAGGTGCCTGTAAAACAAATTTGGAGAAGCTTTTCATTGCACAGAAATTTATTATTAAAGTTATGCTGTTCAAGGAAAAGAGATTTCCAACTGAACTTTTATTCCAGGAAAGCCAATTGTTGACCTTGGAACAGCTATATGTAAAATTTGTTATAAGATATATGACGGTTAAGCCTTATTACAGAAGCCCTGTTATGTCAAATACCAGGGGTTCACTCAGATGTGATCTATCAAAACCATATAGAAAGTTCTCACTTACACAGAGACATATTTGCTTTGTTGGTCCTGGTCTTTATAATGCCTTGCCTGTTCAGTTGAGGAGAACATACAGAAAGGTCAAGGATCAGATAAGGAAATGGATCATGCAGGGGGGATACATTGGACATTTATAGTGTTTATTTTATTATTTTATTTTTTGCCATAAAGATTGCCAAAGAGGATAGAATTTTGTTTAAGTTTATTGTTGTTTTTTTGTATTTTTTATATTTCATTTTGCCCTTCATAACCTAGAGTAAAATGTTTATTTAATGAAGGAGATGTGCACACACAGGCCTCAAAGCCAATTGTGCAGTCTCTGCATGTTAGCTTAGGTGTAAAGTTGAATATATTTTGAAAATATCAATGTAAATGTAACCTGGCTGAATAAATTATTATTATTATTATTAAATACTGTTTCATCCTGTTTTATAGTTAAGCGATGGAGGAAAAAAATAATACGCTTATGCAGGTAATTGAATTACCTTTTCAACAAAGCTACTCGACCTATTATCTCTATTCAAAAATAAGTGGTAGCTTCTAGAGGGGTAGTGATATCGAATTCATTTTTTGACCCGTCCGAGCGTTTTTTCCATCTCAAAGATCCAAATTCGGCGTGTGAAAGTTATTGATGGAATACTGAGTCACTCTGTATAATAATAAAGCGATGAAAAAAAATTGAATTACCTTCTCAACAAGGTGCTGCTCGACTCCTTTTCCCTATTCAAAAATGAGAGCTGTTAGGGATTGCAGCTAGAGTAGTAGTGATATCAAACTCATTTCAACACCCTTATTTGTCCCCCTTTCAACAAAATTTGACCTGTCCCAGCGTTTTTTCGTTATTCTATCCCAAAGCTCAAAATTCGGGGTGGAAAGTTATGGATGGATGGCCCACCCTGAGATGTATAGGCTTTTACCTCCTTTCTTATTTTCATTAAATAATATTTATTATTAAGAGGGAATTATTGGTTAGAGGACTTATAGAAAAAACTCTGTACTTTCAACTATGTCGACGTTTCATCAGTCTTTGCTGATTTCTTCAGGACTGCAAACAAAATTTATTTCTAAGTTTCAATTTATAATCATGTATCTGAAATCTTACCTAGTTAGGTTACAGTAAGGTGTTATAAACTATAAAAGCGAAAATCAAGTTCATGAAGTCATACAATCAATTAACTAAAAACATTCAAGGGGATCCGGAAACTCATATGCCTGTTACGTTGAATTAAGGTTGGGACATAGAACCAAAAAAAAAAAAAAGTGAGCACGATCATAAACTCAAATACAACAAACAATAAATAAACAAATCAACTCGACCGCAGCGCCGCATGGGAGGGATGAAGCAACCATAATGTTCATGATGTTATCTACTATCTTTTGTTTTTGTAAGTTTGCAGTAGATTAGTATAAATTGAGCTTAAATTATTCGTATCAGACCTATGGTTAACTGTGTCATTAATTTTGATTTGTATCATCTCTCCCACGCTCCGCCTTAACCAGTCACGAGCATAATCCAACACAGCAACATTATCAAAGTCAAAATTGTGGTTTTCGGTGAAATGGTGATCAGCCAAAGCAGTCCTGTCCTTTTTATCTTTGTGTTTTGGATTACAATCATAAATGTGTTGTTTTTTCCTAGTCGACAGGTACTGCTTCGTCTGACCAACATAGCACTTTGGACATGACAAACAAGGGATCTTATAAATAACATTTGAACGCCATGAAATTTGCGTCTCATCTTTCAAGCGTGAAAAGAAGATCTTTGTGGATTCACCACTATAATAAGTCACACACACATCAGGCATTCGGTTCTTAATTAGTTTGACAATCTTAAGAGATGCCTGCGGCAAGAAAGGCAATCTGAAATACATTGGTGAGTTATTTACAACTTCTATAGGCAACAACGAGGTTGATCTTTTTAGATTCACTTCATTTACTATTCTATTCACAAAATTAGTAGGGTAGTTGTTTTTTCTCAACAAAGTCTTAACTTCTAAAATTGATTGTTCAACAAACACAGGACTACACAAATTAAAAACCCTACACAACAAAGATTTAACAGTAGCAACCTTCTGTGACCTACTACATGATGAGTCATAATTCAGCAAGCGGCCGGAATTAGTAGGCTTCGAATACCATCGTGTCGTCAGAGAGCCATCATCGCTTCTGACCACCAGAACATCCAGAAATGACAACATATGACCACTCTCACGTTCTAAGGTGAACTGCAACTTATCGTGGAAACCGTTGAAGACTGTCAGTAATTCGTGGGTCTTATCAGCTGGGACAGCCAAAAAGGTGTCATCAACATATAATTTTACCACTGGCACATCAAAGCTCAGTTTACGGACGGAAACCTCTATTAATTCATTCATGACAAAGTTAGCAAGGCTAGGGCTAGCTGGATTTCCCATTGCTGTACCGTCACATTGTAGATATAGACTATCATTAAAGGAGAAATAACTCGATTCAAAGATGAAGCTCACTGCTTCTAAAAATAACTGTTTTGGCATTTCGGTGTAGGCAGATAATATTGACCATTTCCTCTTAAGAATATCAAGGACCAATGTTTTAGGGATATTTGTGAAAAGAGAAACCACATCCAGGGAAACTAAAATATATCCCTCAGGAATAGTAACCCCCTGGATGGACTTAACAAATTCAAATGAGTTTCTCACATTGTGATGGAATGTCGATATGGTCAATGACAAAATGTCATGTAAATACCTCGATATATTGTAAGCTGGTGAGCCTATACAGCTCCGCGCATTACTGAGTTTGGGTCCAGGATTCAGCATGCCCACACGAGACCCAGTGAGGTTAATTCCTACCCTTGTTAAGGATTTAGAATACATATTTACAACACTAAGGTTGCCGGAGGAAGATACTAATAGACTTAGATCTCAATGTGTGAATGTGGTCACTAATGAGTGCCATGCAAACCATAATGTTGAGAAGAACAGCATGCTACAGAAAATGTTTAAAACCACACGACAGTTTGTGAAGGATAATCCCGATCTACTCGTAATGCGATCCGACAAAGGGAACTCGACAGTACTTATGTACAAGAACGAGTATATAAGTTACCTTGAAGACATGTTATCTGATACCAGCGTATATTTTAAAATTGATAAAGATCCAACCTCCAAGTTTCAAACTAGGGCGAATGAATTGGTGAAGGCATTAAGAATAACCAAAGTCATTGATGATGAAAGGGCTAAAATAATGAGGAGACATAATTCAGTTTCTCCCAAACTGTATGGCCTGCGAAAGACCCATAAGACCGCACTTAGTCTTAGACCAATTGTGAGCTGTATAGGCTCACCAGCTTACAATATATCGAGGTATTTACATGACATTTTGTCATTGACCATATCGACATTCCATCACAATGTGAGAAACTCATTTGAATTTGTTAAGTCCATCCAGGGGGTTACTATTCCTGAGGGATATATTTTAGTTTCCCTGGATGTGGTTTCTCTTTTCACAAATATCCCTAAAACATTGGTCCTTGATATTCTTAAGAGGAAATGGTCAATATTATCTGCCTACACCGAAATGCCAAAACAGTTATTTTTAGAAGCAGTGAGCTTCATCTTTGAATCGAGTTATTTCTCCTTTAATGATAGTCTATATCTACAATGTGACGGTACAGCAATGGGAAATCCAGCTAGCCCTAGCCTTGCTAACTTTGTCATGAATGAATTAATAGAGGTTTCCGTCCGTAAACTGAGCTTTGATGTGCCAGTGGTAAAATTATATGTTGATGACACCTTTTTGGCTGTCCCAGCTGATAAGACCCACGAATTACTGACAGTCTTCAACGGTTTCCACGATAAGTTGCAGTTCACCTTAGAACGTGAGAGTGGTCATATGTTGTCATTTCTGGATGTTCTGGTGGTCAGAAGCGATGATGGCTCTCTGACGACACGATGGTATTCGAAGCCTACTAATTCCGGCCGCTTGCTGAATTATGACTCATCATGTAGCAGGTCACAGAAGGTTGCTACTGTTAAATCTTTGTTGTGTAGGGTTTTTAATTTGTGTAGTCCTGTGTTTGTTGAACAATCAATTTTAGAAGTTAAGACTTTGTTGAGAAAAAACAACTACCCTACTAATTTTGTGAATAGAATAGTAAATGAAGTGAATCTAAAAAGATCAACCTCGTTGTTGCCTATAGAAGTTGTAAATAACTCACCAATGTATTTCAGATTGCCTTTCTTGCCGCAGGCATCTCTTAAGATTGTCAAACTAATTAAGAACCGAATGCCTGATGTGTGTGTGACTTATTATAGTGGTGAATCCACAAAGATCTTCTTTTCACGCTTGAAAGATGAGACGCAAATTTCATGGCGTTCAAATGTTATTTATAAGATCCCTTGTTTGTCATGTCCAAAGTGCTATGTTGGTCAGACGAAGCAGTACCTGTCGACTAGGAAAAAACAACACATTTATGATTGTAATCCAAAACACAAAGATAAAAAGGACAGGACTGCTTTGGCTGATCACCATTTCACCGAAAACCACAATTTTGACTTTGATAATGTTGCTGTGTTGGATTATGCTCGTGACTGGTTAAGGCGGAGCGTGGGAGAGATGATACAAATCAAAATTAATGACACAGTTAACCATAGGTCTGATACGAATAATTTAAGCTCAATTTATACTAATCTACTGCAAACTTACAAAAACAAAAGATAGTAGATAACATCATGAACATTATGGTTGCTTCATCCCTCCCATGCGGCGCTGCGGTCGAGTTGATTTGTTTATTTATTGTTTGTTGTATTTGAGTTTATGATCGTGCTCACTTTTTTAGTTCTATGTCCCAACCTTAATTCAACGTAACAGGCATATGAGTTTCCGGATCCCCTTGAATGTTTTTAGTTAATTGATTGTATGACTTCATGAACTTGATTTTCGCTTTTATAGTTTATAACACCTTACTGTAACCTAACTAGGTAAGATTTCAGATACATGATTATAAATTGAAACTTAGAAATAAATTTTGTTTGCAGTCCTGAAGAAATCAGCAAAGACTGATGAAACGTCGACATAGTTGAAAGTACAGAGTTTTTTCTATAAGTCCTCTAACCAATAATTCCCTCTTAATATTAGAATATACGGACATAAGAATAAATCCTAAATATCGATCAAAGATTTAGAGTTAGCTGTTATAAAGGGTGTATTTTAAGTTGAGGCTTTTCTTTTGATGGTAGAACTCATCAAAATGAGTCAATCAACAAAATTTTTTTATATGAATTATGCCTCTGTTTCGAGAAGATGAAGCTAGAATATTTTCTAGTTTCTAGGTGAATCTGAAAATTCCCCAGCCCCTCGCCTCTCCACCGTAGATATCAATATCTCTTGTTTTTTGTCTTCTTATCTAACAAATTTGCAAAATTTTCTAGTCCATAGAATATATATCATTTTGCCATAATCTGCTTTTTTATAAATTTTTCAAATTGAACATATCATATAAGAAATTTTCGGTAGAATGACTTATTTTGATGAGTTCTATCACCTGTCAAAAGCGAAACCTCACCTTAAAATACACCCTGTATAAGTAAGTCACCGAATGAGTTGCTACATGTCGACTGCAGAGAGCATTGAAGCAAAATAATTGATTAGATGTGAATATGTCCCAAGAAAATTAATATCAACATCGTCCATACAGAAAACATGTAACCACAACATCAGAGAATAGCTCAAGCAAGCTAGATTCCAAAGCATTACTGAAGAGTGATAAGATATTCATAGGATAATAACTCTCGTGTTGGAAATAACCCCCCGTTTTTAGCATGTTACGCGAGTGCACACTTCTCCGTTTGATGCAGTCGACACACCGTTCGTGTTCTTCGATTCGTGTATAAATGTTCATTTGAGTAGTACCACAGTATAGATACTAAGTCTATACTGTGGTGTCTATACTGTGGTAGTACCGATGTGAACTGGGTCAAGCTGGCGGTGAGGCTGTGGTGGCTATAAATACAGCGATAGGTCTAGTAACATCACCAATTCGGAGCAGTCAACCGGTGGATAACGAACTCCGTTCGATATACCTCCGAACTCCGAAGATTCCTATTGTTGAATCTGGCCGTGAAAGCCTTCATCAGAATATCAGGATGTTATATTGATGTCTTCCTTGAACTTGATTTCATTTGGACAATAATATGATCAATAGAAGTTAGTTTTTCTGGTAGTGTCATTTATTTGAGGAGAATACCCATTTTGTATCATGGATGTCTGATAGGATGAGAACTAAGGACACAACTCTGAACATCAATAAGTCTTTTTTCTCCGAATGAAGCGCGATACACAAAATTGAACAGAATTTAGAAGTGAATTTTCGAAGCAGATTTGATGACATCTTTTTTGCAGATGTCCTCATGGTAGTCTAATAAATAATCTCGGAAATTAGGAGCTCTATTTCTTCGGAAGAGAAATTATTGATGAAAATCAAATAAGTGAGTATAATGTTTGTGTTTTATCTTTCATATGAAACAAATTACTTTTTACTGAATCAACACGACTTCTCTTTGTACAAACACTAGCATTCAAGTGTAATATTATTATTTTCTGAACTGGGGTCGTTAAGGCTCAGTTTGCTTTCCGGGAACTGCGACCATATGAATCTTTTTTTCTCTACCCTACTCGTTCATTGAAACCCAAGGAGGTCGTCGATGGTGTTGATAAGACCGACAACATCCTTAGGAGCCTTGGCCGTTACTTCGTGGGTATCCAGGACCAGTTTTTCCATATAAATGATCCTTAGACCAGCCAGCTCTGGGCACTTGTATATCATGTGTTCAGCAGTTTCTGCCTCTCACCCACAGAGCTTACAAATGCTTTCTGCTGACTTTCTCATACGGTACAAATTATATTTGTGGTGACAGTGCCCTGTCAGCAGACCTACCATCACCCGAAGCACAGCTCGTGATAACTTTAGAAGCTCACCGGTAGAGGTTGGTGAAATCATCACGAATTTCTTGGACTGAGTGAGTCCAGGAGTGTTTCTCCAGACGGTTATTCTGTTGTCCAACTCCCATTGTTGAACCGCTTCCTTATATTGGTCTTTTCCAAGCCAGCAGAAACGCTCAGGTCCAGCAAGTGTTAACCTTGATGCACTTTTCGAAAGCCCATCGGCTTTTTCATTTCCTTCAACACCACAATGAAGAGTCACTTTATTGCCTCTGGCCAGTTGCTTTATGGTGTTACGGCACTCCCAAGCGAGCAAATACTCCTGGCAATGTGATTCCAGGGACCTGGCTGTCCGTGGTGATGAAGATATGCGCCCCTTTGAGGTTCATGACTTTTGTCCAAGCGATTTACGAAACTCATTGCACTATGACGGTCAGCTATGACCGTTTCCAAGGGCGTTTCGGAATCGAAGATTGTTGGCATAACATCCGATGGTTTTGCCAAGAGGTTTGAATCCAGTTAATTCAATATCCTCATGTGCCCAACTCAGTGTCCAGGTAGGAGTTTCCCGTTAAAGCATATTTTTAGGGCATCCAGCAGGCTGCATTTACATGTAGATGTAAGGGAGGCAGATCGAGTATGACCACAAGCGCTGCTGAAGGAGCTGTGCGCTTAGCACCCGTGATACCAATACAGGCCAGCCATTGTAGTTGGCATTCGAGTGTAGGTATTCACTCAAATCCAGGCGAATAATGAAGTAACACATTCATTTTCAACTGAGGTGTGAAATATACAGGCTGTACCAGAACGAATGGCTTATCCTAAAAAACTGTAATCCACTGATCGAAAATCTTTGAAGAACATGATGTACACGTAACTCGTCCCGATTTCTGATTGGCACGTCTTTTAAGTACCTTCGGTAAAAAAATCCATCAGATTGTGGCCTTGGAAACGCGTTGGTCATAAAATGGGACCCAGACGGCCATTCCATTCATTTGGGTGAGTGGAGTCCAAGTGAGCACGAACGTGCACTGCATATTGCACTGGACGCCCATCGTTTTGAAACCAGTGGAGTTCACTCACTTCTTCGAACACCTCTTCCAATAAAGTAGTTAATTTATGTTGAGAAAATTCTGAATAGTTTTCTCCAGTTGTCGGTTAGTTCGCCAATTTACTTTCCATTCAAAAATTCAGTCCAATAATTGATTTTGAACTGGCCCTAGGACATGTCCTCTCTCATCAAATGGACATTTGAAGTTTGTCAGATGTGCAGGTTGTGCATGTTTCAGTATCCATCTCGCTGCTGTGTTGATTGTGCCGATTGTGGATCTTTCTTCTCGCAAGCATCTTTCGGCAGAAAAGCATCTTGCCTGGTAGTCTCTTAATTGCAAAGTTTGCAGTCGTGATAAGCAATAGGGATGATATTCTTTCATTAACGGTGTGCAGTCGATCTTGATAGTGCGTTGTGCGATTGCCTTTGATGAGGTAGATGCATCTCGTTCATTTTCCTGCAGAACTGTATCTTCCATAGCGGTTTTAGCGAGTCGTTCAATGCTTGAACCACCAACACCGCTGCCAGGAATTCGCCCTTCATGGATGAATATGCGGAAATCCCTCAGACTCGTTTATATATATTGAAATTTATCGCATTTGAAACTCGGAGTTGGCCGATTGTACCTTACACTGGTCCACTGAAATCGTTTGCTATATTTTCATGTTGCCAAACTGAGCAGGTTGTAGGTTTCTCTGATGACCTATTATCAGACACAAAAACTATTTCTCTCACTTACAATGCTAAATTGATATAACATATCATAATTTTCAATTCACTCAGTTTTTTCGGATATATTTTTAATCAGTAAATCGAAGAATATAGTTGATTCTGCTATTTTATGCTAGAGGCTATTATAGTAACGAAAGAAATTCAGGTTTGATTTATGACAACACCGCTCTTATTCATACCTACTTCAGTTGGGAAAGAGACGGAGAGATCCTTTGCTCAACCCGTGGTCAACACTTTGCCAGGAAAGTAGTTGAATTACAGGAAAAAATAAGTGTATTGTTGGAACTAAAGCTGTTGTTTATGATTCAGTGGGGTGAAGACTGTAAATAAGTCCCAGTCTGGATTGTTCGTTGTTTTATAACATTATAGGCAGCCTCTGCTACATTTATTGTCAGTTTGTTGTTACATAACCACGTGTTGGCGAAATATTATAGTTTGTTGGGAATACTATCAGACAATGGTAGTAGGTACTTATATAATTATTTTTGAACATTAATATTCTGTGCATTGAATTAAAATTGAAGTCATTTTTTTTTTCATATAATGAGTAACACAATATTCTCAATAATTCAATAGCTAAAAAGCAACTTGATTTGAAATATTGGATTGACTCGATTTCCACTTGATGGAAATTCATTTTCATAGGAATTAAATGACAAGTTATTGTATTTTCAATTTAAATTTATTCAATAATAATTGTTTCGTCACATAGTAGCTTCTTCAGGTTTTACATTTTTGAATAAGTTAGTTCTGTATTGAAGTTACTCAAGAATGTGAAATCTGAAGAAGCTACTGAGTAGCGAAACAATGGTTATTTGAATGATTGGAAGTGGAAATAGAATAACTGTCATTCAATTCCCATCAGAATAACAATAATTTTTTCAGTTCTTCTAAGGTGAAGAATTATGTGATTATGCAGTAAAGTGCCCAAATTTTCATTAAGCCATTGCAGGGCAAATGATTCTTACTTAGTAGCGCAAAAAACGTTTCTCGATTATATGCTTTGCAAATTAATCTTTTCACTACCACAAATAGTAGTTACTGAAAAGCTGGACCTTTCATCTTTCAATAGCGGGAATACCTGCAGAAAACGTGTGGTCGCACTTCGAGTCTTCTATTCAAAATTGAATATTTCATTCAATTCTCACTTTAAATTATTCATTACTAGCGACCCGCCCCGGCTTCGCACGGAAGCAATGCAATCCTTATAAACAACGGTAGTGCCGGCCCGCACCGCTAATTTCTCGCATTTTGAATCTGTATATTGATTTAAATTACATGATGTAAAGGGCCATATTAATGTATATTGAATGGACAATGTATTAAGGGTACTTAATTGATTGATGCTGTATTCCTTAAAATAACTTCCTAAATGAGCCTTTTTTCCCGTAAAATGTGATGAATAAAAAATGGTTATTGTGGGTTATCCTTGAGAGATAGACATATACCATCGCGGGCTTTTTTGTAAGCGCAAAAAAATGTGTTTATTTGAGACATCACATTAGAAACCTGTAAATTCATAAGTGTTTCTCTACACCTATTATGCATGCATCATACATATAAACCTTCCCCTCTTGAATCACTTCATCTATTGAAAAAAAGCATTTCAAAATCCGTTGCGTATTTTTGAAGATTTGAGCATACATAGGGACAGACAGCGAAAGCGATTTTGCTTTATACCATGAAAAATTTCAACAATTTCGGCCCAAATTTTTTTTCACTGCAGACATGTGAAAAAAAGTTGAGTTCGAATTTTGACAAAATTTTTTCACGGAAAATCTGAGAAAATCGAGTACGTGGAAATAGTGCTTTTCAAATTGGCAACCGAGGAAAAAAATTCAAACTCTGCAGGCTTTCCGCCATTTTGAAATTTTTTTTCAGAATTCTACACCAATTTGAATTGAGCCCTAAAAAATACTAAGATGTGACCAGTAACCGTTATTTCAAATGTCACGCATAACTCACCACAGTTATCCGAGTTATCAAAGTTGAGATTAAACACCCCGTATCTCGCTTATGCGTTGAAAACGGGGTAAATGTCATAAGGCAAAAATGACTACCTCGGTGCCATCTACACGGCTATATATGTTTGTCCAGTTTATGGTGAAACACCCTGTATATAAGTGTTGAATTGTTATTGTTTTTTTACTTTTTTTCTAAATATTATTTGATAAGCAAGTGAATATAATATACCTACGTGAAATTAGGGATGAGCGATATTTCATTCACTGTGATTAAATCCCTGCTATCTCAAAGTCACAGGTAGTCACTGTTCTGTACCAGTAATGAAGAGCGTGATTTGATCAAAGAAACTGGCATCAAAGCAACAATGACGTGATATCTGTTTGGACGGTGAATTTCGGTATTCACTTCACTCCAAATCTCTGTTAGGTGCTATTGGATATTTCACTGCGATCGTGCGATCCATATAACATCAACCAAAACCATGAGGATCATTTTCCCATATTACCGTAAGAATAACATGGGTGATACGCGAATTCGTGCCTTATTACATGGACCAAAACTATAAAAATACATTTATTTACGACATCACATTAGAAACCTGTAAATTAATCAGTGTTTCACTACAATATTATGCAAGTATCATACATATAAACCTCCTGAATCACTTTATCTATTAAAAAAAAGCGTTTCAAAATCCGTTGCGTAGTTTTGAAGATTTGAGCATACATAGGGACATAGGGACAGACAGCGAAATCGACTTTGCTTTATACTATGTAATGATAACAATTGTTTCGCTGTCATTAAATTCCTATTGAAATGAATATCCATCAAGTGAAGGCCGAGTTAGGTAATCCAGTATTAAATATTTTTGTGGAGTTGAAATTAGTTATTTTCGAAGCTTAACAGTAATGAGGACTGAAAATTTCATTATTCTTCACATTCGTGAAATATTTTCGATAAAATTATATTGAAAGGAAGATTTATTCTGAATAACAATAAATGTCGCGGAAGAAGATGATTAAAGTCGCACACCTATGTTCATCCAAAGCAGAGATTTCATGCGGTGTTGCCACATTTATCGAACAAAGAGATCCAATCTTTTATTTTTGTTTCACTCATTGTGAAGACTCTCAATGTGGAAGCCAAAACAAATCATCATTTCACGAGGGAATGCTCTGTCTCCTGTCTCTCTGATATAGATTAAGGTTATCCGAATGACGCATGTTAGGATATATTTCCTTTTAAACGGCTGCAGCTTCACAGGATGTTTTCAAAAAGGTCTAAAAAATGAGCAATTCCAAAGGCTCACCCTTAATTTCATGAGAATTCAATAGAGTTCTCTCAACCTCCAGAAATTTATCGTGAATTCACTTTTAATCGCTAGAACTAACGGGCCTCCGAATGAACTCTTGGTCTAGTGTGCTGTGATATTCAAATATTCTACTTTATCGAACTATCCGGACATCCTGTATTCACTCTTTTCGTTATGAGTCACGTGCGGGAATCTATATAACTTAATTTTATTGTTTTGATAGATCGAAAGAATTATTACTTCCTGAAAACAATCGTATCAAACAATTTCAAACGGAACATTATTACACCTTTATTATCACACCATATCTTCCTGAAACGTTTTCTCAATATATCCCGAACATTTACTACAAACTCCGAGAGGATATAAAAATGTTATTGCTTTAATATTTGACTATTACTGTCGCAATAGGAAAATATTTTCCTCTTCAAGTGAAATGGTATTCGCCATGGCAATTCAGAAATATCTTAACCACTTTGGAATGAATGTTAACAGTTCGGCTAGGTTCCAAATGTTGACTGTTCGAAATTGGAATCAATTCGGAGCAGTCAATCGTCGGGTTACAACCTCTGACCAAGATACCTCTGAAAATCCCCACCGCAGTTATAGGCGAAACGTTAGGTGAATTTTCTATGGAAACATCTGGGAAGAAGCGTAGACATTTACCCGCCAGGTGGCACACCGTACATAACCTTGTACTCAAGAGTGCCTGCTGGCGCGTAATATAAGTTTTGCCGTTTCATTTCGGTTGGGTTATGTAGCACTGATGACCTCCGAACGAGAAACCTCTGAGGATGCCTACCGTAGTTGTAGGCGAAACATAAGGTGAAATTTCTATTGAACTATGGCTTTTGAACCCCGAATACTCTAGACTTGATGTTGAATCCGGTCGCGAAAGTCTTCATCGATATACAGGGTGAGTCTTCGACTTGTACATATATTTCAACTGAAGATTCTTGAGTTCAAAAGAAACCTTTCTTTGATTTTTCCAAATTCGGGTCTGTTTAAAAGATATGTACATTAAAGAAAATTGGGCTAAATACGTGCCTGATACGATTCTCTGGAATTGATGCTTATGAAATTGAGTTCATACATTTAGGCAATCCTCAAGCACTAAGTTTTGTCCGATTATTTCTGCGATTGAAAAGCCATATTTCTCCCACGAAAATAAGTTTCCTCTTCGATTTTACTGAAGATCAGTTTGTAAACACTAATAACTTGTCCATATTCTTCTCGATATCTCGAAATTATGCCATAAAAAATTGTTTTTTCACTGAACTAACATAACTCCATTAACCTACGTCATAGGTTCTGAGGTCAATGACCTAACCTAACCCGTTTTCTATGATACATGTTTCACAGAGCTTTTGAGAAGACGATTCAAGATTGTGTTGATTTTCCCTTCAAACGAGGAAGCAGTACGTCCCCTTTCGTTAACTGATGAATTAACGTTACTAACGCCAGGGCACTAGTTTTGTTCTTTTTTCACTAATGGCGTCTTGCCGTTTCTCTTTGGAAATGCCAAACGAGTAGTTCTGATTCTCGCCGGTATAGCGCTACGATCTTAATTTCAGTCGCCTATAACGATGCACGACTTCGCAATGCGAGGTAACCAGAGCGCAAGACAAACCGTTGTTCCACAGACCAAACAGTTGGTCTGTGGCGTATAGTGATAACCAGCAGGATTTACTAAGATTTGTCGATTTGTTCATTTATAGGGAAGAATGAAAACAGGTGTGTGAAGACTTTCAGTGAAAGTGAATTGATGTGATAATAACCGTGTAGTGTCGAGTTTATAAAATTTCAAGAGAATATTGTTTAGATAGAAACATCGCCACAGATCATGAAGTGCTAAGATCCATTTCATTTTTTATTAATTTCAATTCAAAACGTGGTATGTATTGGACATTCGTGATCAATATCCGAATTTTGTATTCCATTGAAATTTTTTTTCAATATGGACCGGTAACAATAAATCTCTAATAAATAAATAAATAAATAAATAAATGTTTATTTGATCCTTTGAGACACACAAAATGGTGTATAGGACAGGTCAATACAAAAGAAAATATAATAATGGTAATTCATAACATGGACTTGATCTTAAATTAAGGAACCAGAGAATCACACAAATATTCCTGTATGGAATAGTAACCCTTAACTAAAAGAAGGTTCTTGATCTCTTTTTTGAACCTTATCGAATTGAGAGACTTCATAGCAGGTGACAGATGATTGAACAACTTGATACTTCGATACAGTGGAGAGCATTCAAACCTATAAGTTCTATGTCTAGGCAATAATAAAGTTTGCGAACTTCTTGTCTCATACTCATGATCATCTGATAATTTCATCCATTTAAATTCATTCTCTTTGGTATACAGCAAGCATTTGAAAATATATATGCACGGCAAAGTCAAAATTTTATTCCCAACAAAGATTGGTCTGCAAGAATCCATCTGGTTCAAGTTGAATATTGCACGTATGATTCGTTTCTGTGCTATGAATATTCTGGAGAAGTCAGAACAACTTCCCCAGAGCAAGATGTTATACGATAGATGGCTATAAACCAGACTAAAATAAACGTTCATCAAACAGCCTCTAGGCAGAATGTCTTTTATTCTATGGATTGCAAAATATGAGCTGTTCATTTTTTTACAGATGGCGTCAATTTGATTCGTCCATCTTAAATTTCTATCGACATGGATTCCCAGGAATTTAGTCGACTCTGACGATGCGATAAGGTTATCTCCATACTTAATGCTGAATGCTTCGATTTCATTATTCTTCAAGCAAAATTTAACGCAAACAGTCTTATCTACGTTCACCATAAGATTGTTAACACGGCACCACTCTATAAACTCCCCCACAACACATTCGCAGGCTCTTTGGAGCTCCTCAAGACTTCCCGCAGAAACAACAACAGAAGTATCATCTGCGAACAATGTTAGCAGAAAAGAGGCTAATCTCACAGGCAGATCATTTATAAATAAAATGAACAAAAGGGGTCCCAGCACAGAACCCTGAGGAACTCCAAGACCAACATGATGGTTTTCAGAATAACTTTCGCCTATCTTAACTGACAACATTAAAATGTGAATATCGGCACAAGGAACATCAAATTAAAAACACTTATTCTATCAGCGACGTTTCGGAAATTTTATTTCCTTCATCAGGCTACAACAAAAAGTAACATGTTACGAAACATTCAGGTTTGGTCCAAAAAGAACAAAAAGGTCAAAAATTTGAAGTCAAAAATATAAAAACTGATTTTCAAACAAACTTGAACAACCGAATGAATAAAGCAGAAGGAACTAAAATATTTTCATAAATAAATCGTGTCAAAAACGAAACATTGAATAAAAACAGACATATAAAAATATAAATTGATTAAAAACACTATAGTTAAAATCATATATGCATCTGTACATGTACACTATAAAACTCACCCTCAGAATAGTTTTTAAATTTACATAAAGATATTATAAAAATTAAAAAGGGACAGGATATTCGGACAATTGATTCACACAGATATTTCTCATTCAAGCGAACAACAACAATGAATGACAGAGATCCGTTCTTATCATTAAACCTCCCCCACATGGTTATCACAGTCTTATTTGATTTATTAAATTACAATAAACCGTACTCAACGAATCTACATCCGTTCTGAAATTGACTGTTCGAGGTGTTCGTCTTATA